>CM066048.1:62570667-63796049 GCA_033557465.1 Ichthyophis bannanicus
AGGGGCTCTTTTTTCCCCGATGACTTCCAGTGGTTTCAAAAAGTGTGATCGGTGTAAGAAACTTATGTCTCTCACCGACACACACGACTGCTGCCTTCAGTGCCTCGGCCCTGACCATGACCCCAAGTCGTGTGCGCCATGTGGGAAGATGTCTTCCAAGGCACTCAGAAGTCGACAGCATCAGAAGGAAAGGCTTTTCTCAGACTCAGCCTCCGGCCGGGCCTGGACCTCGTCTGAGGCCTCGATATCTCTGGATTCCGATCCCGAGCGCCGTCGAAGCTCCTCGGACAGGGGGTCCCCCGAACGGGAACGCAAGAGGAAGAAGCGGCTCGTGAGGGTGGCTTCGGAGGAGGTCCCTGGTCCCACGAGGGCCAGGTCTAAGACCCCCGACCGCCGTCCCGGGCCCGTGGACCAAGAGAAGCCTGCCAAAGTTCCTTGCGTGGAGCCGGAGTCTGCTGGACACGTAAGCCCCGTAGTCCTCGTGGACTCTCTTCCCAGAGAGCCGACGTCGGGCCCGGCGCTGCCGGGGCCCGAGTCAGTGGCTGCTGCGTTTCCCGAGCTGAGTCTCAGGATGACAGCCTTGGAGAGCAGATTGTCGGCCTTCATGGAGCAGCAGCGGGCACTGATGGCCAGCCTGTCTGGTGCATCTGCCCCGACCGCCGGGACGTCGACTTCGAAGTCAACCCCGGAGAACGAGCCGATACTCGAGACCCTCGTGGCTCGAAGTCATCCTCGGTCGAGGTCTCCCTCGACCTCCCGTTCGGGACCGAGGGTGTCTATGCCGGTGCCCCAGGCGTCGGGGTGGGTGCCTCGGGGCCCCGCGGGGTCGGACCCTGACTCCTCCTCGGATGAGTCTGCCTGGGAGAAGAAGGGCTCGGGTAAAAAGTCCTTTTACCCGAGGAAGGGCACTGCCTACAAACAGTTCCTTCAGTATCAGGCTGCCCAAGCTGCCCCCCAGGGTCAGCAAGCCAAGGGCCAGGGTAATGGGCCCCGTAGGCAGAGGACCCCCAAGTCTTCTGCCCCCCAAGTCTTCTGCCCCTGCTTACACTCAGCAGGGTGTGGGTTTTTGACTCCTTGAGCATAGCCACTCCGTCCCTGCTCTCCCAGCCCTGCACAGGCGGTCGCCTTGTACTCTTTGCCCACCAGTGGCCTCTCATTACCACCGACAGTTGGGTGCTGGACATAGTCCAAAAGGGCTATGCCCTGCATTTTCATCAACTGCCGCCTCCTCACTTCCCAGGAGAGCCCTTGAGGCCTCCCCTGCACACAGCCCTTCTCCTTCAGGAACTTCAGGGCCTGTTGAAAGACAGGGTGGTGGAGCCTGTGCCTCCTCCCTTCCAAGGTCACGGTTTCTACTCCAGGTATTTCCTGGTACCCAAAAGGACCGGTGGCCTTCGGCCCATTCTGGATCTCAGGAACCTCAAGTTCCTAGAGAAAGAAAAGTTCAAGATGCTTACTCTTGGGACACTTCTGCCCTACCTCCAGCAGGGAGATTGGCTATGCTCCTTAGATCTAAAGGATGCGTACACTCACATCCTCATTCATCCAGACCACAGAAAGTACCTCAGGTTCATTGTGGGAGGAAACCATTATCAGTACAGAGTACTACCTTTTGGCCTGTCCTCCGCTCCCAGGGTCTTTACCAAGTGCCTGGCAGTGGTTGCGGCCTACCTGAGAAATCAAGGCATCTTTGTCTTTCCCTATCTGGACGACTGGCTCATCAGGTGTAAGATGTGCCTGGAGGCCAGACAAGCCACCCTCAGAACCATTGCTCTGCTTCAAAACGTGGGCTTTGTCATAAACTTTGCAAAGTCCACTTTGCTCCCCTCCCAGAACTTGGAGTTCATAGGGGCAAGGTTAGATTCTCAACTAGCAAAGGCATTCTTGCCAGAAGACAGGGCCCAAAGACTGATGGACGTGGCCAAACAGTTCCTAAACAAGCCCCTGGTCTCTGCCAGACTCTGCCTCAGGCTTCTGGGCCACATGGCTTCGACAGTACATGTGACTCCCAATGCCAGGCTCCATATGAGGCCTGCACAGTGGTGCCTTCGGACTCAGTGGTCACAGGCCTCAGGCCGCCTAAGAGACAGGATAAGGGTGTCCAAACCCCTTTTGACCTCCCTCAGCTGGTGGCTACATCCACCCAATCTGCTGAAGGGGATGCCCTTCCAAATGCCAGAGTACTCGGTGGTCCTCACCACCGACGCCTCTCTGCGGGGCTGGGGTGCTCATTGTCTAGACAAGTGCACCCAAGGCCTCTGGTCTCCTTGGGAAGCAGCCCAACAGATCAATCTCCTGGAGCTTTGAGCTATCCGCTTAGCTCTCAAGGCTTTTTCTCCTGCCCTAGCTCAACGCTCAGTCTTGATTCAAACAGACAACCAGGTAGCCATGTTTTATGTGAACAAACAGGGCGGGACTGGGTCCCAGCTCCTTTGTCGGGAGACTCAAGACCTTTGTTCCTTTGCCCTAAAGCACAACATGCTTCTCAGGGCGGTGTACCTTCCAGGCCAGGAGAACTGCCTGGCCGACCGGTTGAGCAGAATTCTGCAGCCCCACGAGTGGCAGCTGCAACCCTTGGTGGTTCAGAAGATCTTCCTGAAGTGGGGTCTTCCTTGGATAGATCTGTTTGCCAGTCTGCTGAACAAGCAACTGCCCAAGTTCTGCTCCAGGCAGCCGCATCTTTTGAGGATAGCACCGGATGCTTTTCTGATGTCCTGGTCTCAGGGCCTCCTATATGCGTTTCCTCCCACGCCCTTGATGGCCCGAACTCTTTTCAAGACTCTTCAGGACAAGGCCTCGGTCCTGCTGGTAGCTCCCAGGTGGCCGAGACAGCCTTGGTTTCCACTTCTGCTTCAGCTGGCAGTGGATTCCCAACTACCTCTGGGGTTGCAACCCGACCTTCTCTCTCAGTAGCAGGGTTCCCTTCTGCACCCCAATCTCAAAGCTCTCAATTTGATGGCCTGGAGGCTGCAAGGGTAGTTTTGGCTCCCTGGGGCCTACCTCAGGAGGTTGAGGAGGTTGTCCTAGTCTCTCGGAAACAGTCCACTAGGAAAACCTATGCTCTAAAGTGGAAGAGGTTTTCTGTGTGGTGTCAGTTGTGTACAGAGGATCCTTTCTCCTGTACGGTACCAGTAGTGCTTCAGTATTTGCTGCACTTATCCAATCAGGGACTTAAGTCCAATTCTGTTCGGGTCCACCTCTCAGCTCTAGCAGCTCACCACTCACTGGTGGAAGGACATTCCCTGTTGGGACACCCCTTGGTGTCCAGGTTTCTCAGAGGCTTGCTCTTGCTCAAGCCTCCCATCCGTCGTCCTGCTCCTCAGTGGGAGCTGAATGTGGTCTTACAGCAACTGACTCGCCCACCTTTTGAGCCGATGCCTACTTGCCCTCTACGCTTCCTTTCCTGGAAGACTCTCTTCCTGATAGCCCTCACCTCGGCTAGGCGAGTGAGTGAGCCTGGTCTGTGATAGGCCTTACACCAGGATTTATAGGAACAGGGTAGTCCTTAGGACTCATCCAAAGTTCCTCCCTAAGGTTGTCTCCTCTTTTCACCTCAATCAAGAGGTGGTTCTTCCAACATTCTTCCCTAGGCCTCATGCAAGCCAGGCTGAAGCGGTTCTGCATACCCTGGACTGTAGAAGGGCCTTATCCTTCTACCTTGACCGTACGCAAGGGCATCGAAGGGCTACTTAGCTCTTCGTCTCCTTTGACCCCAATAAGTTGGGGTTGGCTGTGTCCAAGCGTACCTTGTCCATTTGGGTGGCTGACTGTATCACTGGGCTTACAAGGCAGCTGACCTTCCTTTGCAGGGTCGGGTCACGGCCAATGTTCCCTCTAATTCTCTGTAGGCTGTGTGCGCATAAAATATCATCTGTGTGCAGCTTTTGAGGGAAGGTTAAATTTTTGTGCACCACATAACGACACTTGGAGTTATATACTTTAAAATTTGACTACATGTCAGAATACAGTATGTACACCACATTGATTTTAATCAAATTAAATGAAAATAGACTATTACTAAATGAAGCGGGAAATTTCTAGTAATTACAATCATAACTTTTAAATTTTAAGACGTCTGTTTTCTATCAGAATCAGAGCTGTAATTTTTGTGCGCTCTGTTGTAAAGTATGTGCGCTCGCTCGTCGAGGTGTGTGCGCGCGCTCACGCGCACAGCTTAGAGGGAACAGTGGTCACGGCCCATCGTGTCAGGGCAATGGCTGCCTCAGTGGCTCATCTCCGCTCTGTGCCCTTGGTAGACATCTGCAGGGCTGCAACTTGGTCTTCAAGCCAGACGTTTGCGACCCATTATTGTCTGGAAAGGGAGTCCCGTAGGGACAGTGCTTTTGGCCAAGCAGTACTCCGGAATCTCTTTGAGGTTTAGGCAACTCCTGCCCTCTGTTGGGCTACCGGTGGAGGTTGTGTCCTTGAAAAGCCTTTCTTTGCTGCTGAGACTAGAGGTAGTTCTCTTGTTCAGCCTGGGTTCCTTGGTAGCCCAGAGCTAGGGAGTCACCCATATGTGAGGACTGACTTCCTGCTTGCTCCTGGAGAAAGAGTAGTTACTCACCTGTAACAGGTGTTCTCCAGGAGCATCAGGAATCAGTCCTCACAACCCTCCCTCCTCCCCTTGGAGTTGCAGTTGTACATAGTTTATTTTTCATTTTTGTGTGCTGTTCTTAGCTATGTCATTTGACTGAGGTAAGATGGCACCTTTAGGTGGAAAGGGAACCGCGCATGCGTGCCAGCATTCCCAAAGGCTTTCATGGAAAGCTGGGGAAATGCTCCGCTGGGGCTTCATCGGTGCCGATGACACCCATATGTGAGGACTGATTCCTGCTGCTCCTGGAGAACACCTGTTACAAGTTAGTAACTACTCCCTCAGACCTCTCTCAACTCCCAGTTAGATCACGAGGTCAGTCTGCTTCTTGCCCAAGGGGCAATAGAAGAAGTATCTATTCATCAACAAGGTGCAGGGTTCTATTCCCCCTTTTTCCTTATTCCAAAGAAAACAGGAGGGCACAGACCCATTTTGGACCTCAGAGAATTGAACAAATTCCTGTTCAAAGAGAAATTCTAAATGATTTCTCTAGGAACTCTACTGCCATACCTTCAGAGTCAGGACTGGCTTTGTTCTCTAGATCTCAAGGATGCGTACACTCATGTTCTCATCCATCCAACTCACCGAAGATTTCTTCGCTTTCTATTTCAAGGGAAGCACTACCAATACAGAGTTCTTCCTTTTGGTCTGGCCTCGGCACCAAGGGTGTGGTGGCAGCATTTCTCCGCACCCTAAAAATATTTGTCTTCCCTTGGATGAATGGCTCATTCGAGCCCCATCAGAGCCAGAGGCTAGGATTTCCCTATCTCGCACAATACGTATCCTCCAATATTTGGGACTTGTCATAAACTTCCCAAAATCCACCCTAGCTCCCACTCAGTCTCTAGAGTTCATAGGAGCCCTGCTGGATAACAGACAGACAAGGGCCTATCTTCCACAGTCCCACTGCCTTCGCATTGTGCAGTTAGCTTCCCAAGCAATGCTAAAGTCTCACCTCACTGTTCGGGAAATGTTACAATTGCTAGGCCACATGGCATCCACCATGCATGTGGTCCCTTATGCCCGCCTCCATATGAGGGCAGCCCAGTGAACTCTATCCACTCAATGGACTCAGGCGTCAGGTTGCCTGTCGGACAAAATAGCAACCTCAGATCATCTTATGTTGTCTCTCCAATGGTGGTAGTCACCCCAAAATCTGTTGGTGGGGTCCCCTTTTCAGCAACCCCCACCCCAAGTAACTCTAAAAGATGCCTTACAGGTGGTTTGGGGAGCCCATTTGCAAGGCCTCTCTACCCAGGGTACCTGGACTCCACAGGAGACCGATCTACACATCAGTTTTCTAGAGCTCAGAGCAATCTTTCTTGCTCTTCGAGTGTTTCACAACCAGCTCAGCTACAAAGCTGTCCTAATTCAAATGGACAACCAGGTAGCCATGTTCTATGTGAACAAGCAGGGCAGAACAGGCTCTCTGTCGCTCTGCAACGAAGCTTTGCGGCTTTCGGCCCTCGCCAGAGAGCATCAGATTGATCTCCTTGCAGTGTATCTTCCAGACATTCAAAACTCTTTGGCAGACAGACTCAGTCGAGTTCTGCTTCCACACGAATGGTCTCATGTCATCTTAGCCATGTCTAACAATAGCCAAATTAACATGAATAAAATACATTCTCTAAAATGCTTGTATGCAAATGCTAGAAGTCTAAAGAATAAGATGGGAGAGCTAGAATATATAGCACTAAATGAAAGGTTAGATATGATTGGAATATCAGAGACATGGTGGAAGGAGGACAACCAGTGGGACACTGTGATACCTGGGTACAAACTATATCGTAATGATAGAGCTGATCAAATTGGTGGAGGGGTTGCGCTCTATGTTACAGAGGGCATTGACTCAGAAAGGATTAAAGTTTTGCAGGAAACAAAATCTGCTGTAGAATCTATATGGATTGAAATTCCATATAAAAGGGGGAAGGCAATGGCAGTGGGGGTGTACTATCGAGCACCTGGCTAGAATGACCAAATGGATGATGAAATGCTCAAAGAAATCAAGGAAGCTAACAAAAGTTACAGCACAGTAATAATAATGGGTGATTTCAATTACCCCGGTATCGACTGGGTCAGTGTCACGTCAGGACATGCTAGGGAGATAAAGTTCCTAGATGAAATAAATGACTGCTTCTTGGAGCAGCTGGTTCATGAACCGACCAGAGGGGAAGCCATATTAGACCTAGTCCTTAGTGGAACACCAGATCTAGTGCAAGAGATAAGGGTGTTGGGGCCACTTGGCAATAGTGATCATAGCATAATCGCCTTTGATTTAATTAGTGGAGGAGGGATAGTAAGGAAATCCACAGTACTACCTTTTAACTTTCGAAAGGGAGACTATGATAAAATGAGGAAAACAGTTAAGAAAAAACTAAAAGGAGCAGTTGCGAAGGTTAGACGTACATTAAGCTTGGGTGTTGTTGAAAAATACTATCTTGGAAGCCCAGACCAGCTGTATTCCACGCTTTAAGAAAAGTGGAAGGAAGTCCAAAAAACTGCCAGCATGGTTTAAAGGTGAGGTCAGAGAGGCTGTTGCCAAAAAAGCATCTTTCAGGAAATGGAAAAAAGAGCCAAACGACGAAACCTGGAGACAGCACAAGCACTGGCAAGTCAAATGCAAGGCATTGATAAGGCAGGCAAAGAGAGAATTTGAGAAGAAGCTTGCTGCGGAAGCAAAAACGCGAAATAAAGACCTTTTCAAGTACATTCGTAGCAAAAAACCTGTGAGAGAGTCAGTTGGTCCATTAGATGATAAAGGGGTTAAAGGAGCACTAAGAGGCGACAAGGCGATAGCGGAGAGACTGAATGAATTCTTTGCTTCGGTCTTTACCGAGGAAGATGTAGGGATGTTACCCATGACTGAAGTGGTATTTAAAGGTGCGGAAGAATTGAAGGAAATATCGATACATCGGGAAGATGTCTTACAACTATTAGATAAACTGAAGAGTAGCAAATCACCTGGGCCGGATGGTATACATCCAAGGGTGTTGAAAGAACTGAAATATGAGATTGCAGAACTGCTATCAGTAATCTGTGAACTGTCATTAAAATCATCTCTAATACCTGAAGATTGGAGGATCGCCAATGTAACACCAATTTTTAAAAAGGGTTCCAGGGGTGATCCGGGAAACTACAGACCGGTGAGCCTGACGTCAGTATCGGGAAAACTAGAAGAAACCATCATAAAGAATAAAATTACTCAGCATGTAGATAGTCACAACCTAATGGGAGACAGCCAACATGGCTTTAGACAAGGAAGATCTTGTCTTACTAATCTGTTATGTTTTTTTGAAGGAGTGAATAAACAGGTGGACAAAGGTGAGTCGGTTGATATTGTGTATCTGGACTTTCAGAAAGCCTTTGACAAGGTCCCTCATCAGAGACTTTTGGCAAAACTAAAGAGTCATGGGATAGGAGGCAGTGTACTATTGTGGATCCAGGAACTGGTTAAAAGTTAGAAAGCAGAGGGTAGGGCTAAATGGCCAATTTTCCCAATGGAGAAAGGTGAATAGTGGTGTACCCCAGGGATCTGTGCTGGGTCCGCTGCTTTTTGACATATTCATAAATGACCTGGAAAGTGGAATAACGAGTGAGGTTATCAAATTTGCAGATGACACAACTATTTAAAGTTGTTAAAACCCAAGAGGATTGTGAAAACTTGCAAGAGGATCTTGATAAATTGGAAGACTGGGCATCAAAATGGCAGATGAAATTTAATGTGGACAAGTGCAAGGTTATGCACCTAGGGAAGAACAACCCAAACTATGGTTACACGATGCAAGGTTCCACATTAGGAGCCACCACCCAGGAAAAAGTTTTAGGCGTCATTGTGGATACCATGTTAAAACCCTCGGCCCAGTGTGCAGCGGCGGCCAAGAGAGCAAATAGAATGCTAAGTATGATAAGGAAAGGAATGGAAAATAAAACAAAAGATATTATAATGCCTCTATATCGTTCCATGGTGAGACCGCACCTTGAATATTGTGTGCAATTCTGGTCGCCGTATCTTAAAAAGGATATAGCGATTTTAGAAAAGGTACTGAGAAGAGCCACCAAAATGGTAAAGGGGATGGAAGGATACTCCTATGAAGAAAGGCTAAAAAGGTTAGGGCTCTTTAACCTGGAAAAGAGACGGCTGAGGGGAAATATGATAGAAGTCTATAAATTAATGAACGGAGTGGAACGGGTAAACATAGATCGATTGTTTACCTTATCAGAATATAGAAAGACCAGGGGACATGCAATGAAGCTACAGGGTAAACTATTTAAGACTAATAAAAGAAAATATTTTTTTACTCAACGTGTAATCAAACTCTGGAATTTGTTACCGGAGGATGTAGTAAAGGCTGTTAGTGTTGCTGGGTTTAAAAAAGGTTTGGACAAGTTCCTGAAGGAAAGGTCCATAAACCATTATTAAGAAGTGACCGAAGATATAAATGCTTGACCCAGTACAAGCATTGTGGAACTTGTGTCTCTTGGGGAAACTGCTAGGTACATATGACCTAGATTGGCCACTGTTGGAAACAGAATACTGGGCTTGATGGACCTTGGTCTGACCAGTATGGCATATCTTATGTTCTTATGTCTCTCCATGCAGCCCAGCTGGCCAAAATTTTCCAATTTTGGGGAACCCTGGACATAGATTTCTTTGCAAGTCCGCTGAATGCCAAACTTTCCCGGTTCTGTTCCAGAATTCCGGCTCAGGATTGTCAGGCCAGGGATGCCTTCCTCCTCCATTGGGGTCAGGAGTTTCTGTATGTCTTCCCACCCATTCCCCTAATTCCCAGAACTTTATTCAAGCTTCAGAGAGACAGAGGCCATATGATTCTCATAGCCCCACATTGGCCACGACAAGTGTGGTACCCTTTGCTTTTACATCTCTCTCAAGCTCCATCTCTGGAGTTAGGATCTGCTCCTATCCCAGGAGGACGGGATGCTGTGGCATCCCAATCCCCAGTCTACATCTCAGGGCCTGGTTGCTTAATGCCTAGAACTTCATTGTCTTAACCTTTCTCGGCAAGTAAAGGATATCCTTTATGCTTCCAGGAAACCATCCACAAGACGCTCTTACGCTTTCAAGTGGAAAAGGTTTACCATATGGTGTTCGCAGAAGGGTCTTAATCCTCTTGCAATACCCCTGGAATCATTCCTGGAATATCTCCTTCATTTGTCTAATGCAGGGCTTAAGACCAATTCAGTGAGTTCATTTGAGTGCTATTGCAGCTTCTCTCAAACCTTTAAATGGGCAACCTATTTCCTCTCATCCTATCATAGCGAGATTTATGAGAGGCCTTCTAAATAATCCTCCCGTTAAGCCACCACCAGTGGCATGGGATTTAAATCTGGTTCTTGGCCAGCTCATGAGGCCACCTTTTGAACCATTAACTGCTACCTCTTTGAAATTCCTTTCCTGGAAGGTTATTTTTCTTATTGCAATCACATCAGCACGTCTCATCAGTGAATTGCAAGCATTGGTGGCTGATCCTCTTTAGACAAGGCTCCATCATGATAAGGTAGTTCTTAGGACTCATCCTCACTTTATGCCAAAGGTGGTTTCACCTTTTCATTTAAACCAAGCAGTTTACCTTCCTGTTTTTTTTCCCAAGGCCTCATGCCTCTAATGCAGAAAGGAATCTTCATACTTCGGATTGTAAAAGAGCTTTGGCCTTTTACTTGCAAAGGACGCAGCAACATAGAAAGTCCTCTCAACTCTTTGTTGCTTTTTATCCTAGTCATTTAGGGCTTCCAGTCTCCAAAAGCACACTGTTCAACTGGATTGCACAGTGTATATCTTTTGCCTATCGGAGTAAGAACCTTCCCCTTGAAGGCCATGTCACAGCGCACAATGTGAGAGCCATGGTGCCTCTATGGCTCATCTTCACTCTGTGTCTATCGACGACATTTGTCGAGCAGCTACCTGGACCTCGGTTCATACCTTCACAGCCCATTACTGCTTGGACAAGGACTCCCACTGGGATGCCTTGCTTGGTCAGGCTGTTCTTCATCACCTGTTCCATACTTAAGCACCTCCTACCCACCATCCCTGGTAGGATGCCAGAGATCCATGCGGGGAAGTGGAACCCTTTCAAAAGGGTACACAACTTCTGGAGTTTCTCCCTGGCATCTGTAGCTAGGGAGTCCCCATATGTGAAGACTACAATCTCCAGGTAGAAGCAGGAATGAGTCTTCACATATGGGTATCGTCGGTAACAACGGAGCCTGCGCGGGAACGCTCCCCAGCGTCCAAAAGGAAAGCTTTTGGGAGCATCCCACAGCGCCTGCGCGCTGCCTTCCCGCCTTTCCTAACCGCCTCTCTCCAGTTCTTCTTTTCCGCGGAGCCAGCAGATCGTGTTCCTGTCACCGCTGAAGAATTTCTTTATTTTATTTTATTTCTTTGGTCGCGCGTCTGCCTTCTCGACAGTGGACCGGTACCGCCGGTCTTTTCTTTCTTTATTCTACCAAAAAAAACCCAAAACCTACTGTTTTTTCTCACTTCAGTGCATTTTCGTCTTGGTCTTAGGCCTAGCAAATTTTTCCTCATGGAAAAGCCCACCTCTGGGTTTAAAAAATGCACGAAGTGCAGTGGCACTATTTCTGTCACCGACACCCATGAATGGTGTCTAAAATGTTTAGGTCCTGACCACTCCATTGCGGATTGTGAGTCCTGCTCCATGATGTCTAAAAGAGGTCTACAGAATCGAGCAGCTAAGCATAGTACCCTGTTTCCCTCGGATGCAGCTTCGGTTGCATCGACGTCTTCCAGGGCTGCTTCTTCCTCACATGGATCTCAGGTAACCAATCTTAAATCCAGCCGGTCCTCGAAGGGTAGATCTCCCTCTAAGTATCGAGATGCCTCCGGGCTTGCCCTCGAGGAATCCGCACCGGCAAAATTACCCCGGCGGGAGGCTCCGGCTTCCAAAGCTTTATCTATGGGGTCACAGGTTGACATCGATGGCTCAGCCTCGACCGATCACCTGTTGCCATGTTCTGTGGTACCGGTGGTTCCCACTGGTACCGACATCCAGACATTGGTTGCGTCAATGGATCAGAATATCCTGACCATGCAGCGTGCCATCACGGCATTCATACAAGCTGCGACGCCTTCAGTACCGCAACAAACTCCGTTGCCGGTACCGACATCGGTTCCGGTGCCGGTACCGACATCGGTTCCGGTGCCGGTACCGACATCGGTTCCGGTGCCGGTACCGATTGCATCGACATCCGCTTCGGTGTCGACTGCAGCGGTACACTGTTCTGTGATGCCCATCGGTACCGAATCGGTACCGATCACTCCCGATGTCGATACCACCCGGTACGCGTATCGGGCTCTGCAGGAGCATCCAGACAGGTGATACTTCGATTCCTCTGAAGACTCTGATTAATCAGAGGTCTCTGTCGAAGCATCGGTGATCCATCCTCAGGAGCCCTCTTCTCCAAAAAGAAGAATGTCTCCTCCAGAAGACTTGTCTTTTCAAGACTTCATTAGGGAAGTGGCCAAGGGCCTTTCCATCTCAGTGGCACCTGAGACAGAGCCTAGAGCCAAAAAACTAGCTATTTTACAATATCCTAAGGCTCCTAAAGAGGCAGCCACTTTACCAATACATGAGATTCTTTATGATCACATGTTGGGCATATGGGAGACTCCTCTCACCACTTCCCCTCATTCTCGCAGGTTGGACACCATGTATCGTGTTCCTCCTTGTCCTGGCTTCCATAAGACTCAGCTTCCTCACCACTCCATTGTGGTAGAGTCTGCTATGAAGAAGATAAAGAGTACAAAGAGGCACTCTTCTGCTCCTCCAGGAAGAGAATGCAGAACCTTAGATGCCTTTGGCAGGAGAATTTTCCAGGCCAGTATGCTTGTTGCCAGAATCAACTCCTATAGTCTCTATATGGGGATGTTTCTAAAAGAAGTTACAGATCACCTGCAAACTTTATCTCCTTTTATTTCAGAAGATAAAAGGAAAGAGTTCCTCATCTGGCTCAAACATGCCCAGGATATTTCCAAGTTTTCCAACCGTGCAGCCTTTGACTCTTTTGAAGGTGCCAGCAGAGCCTCGGCCATTGCCATAGGTGCACGCAGAGTTGCTTGGTTACAAGCTTCTGATTTGGAACCCTGGGTTCAAGATGGACTAGGAAACCTTCCTTGTACAGGTGAAAACCTTTTTGGCAAAGATTGGCAAGCAAAGGCCACCCAAATGGATGCTGAAAATTCTGCTTTAGATAGACTTTCAAAGTCTACTTCTGCTCCTTTTAAGAAAAGGTTGTTCAAAAAGGGTTTTTTTCCCAAAAAAGGGAAATATTATTCTGCTTATGGTCAGCAGTCATCTTCTGCAGGTCGTTTTGCTACAAAGAGACAGCAACAACCGAAATAGGCCAAGCCTAAGGCTGCTAGGACTGCTACGGCCCAACAGCCTCAGCCTTCTCAGGGCCTTTGACTTACAACTAGAGAGCTTAACCTTTCTGGCTCTAGAACATCCAGAGCCTCTCACCATTCCAGGAAGGATTTCTTACTTTGCTCCCAGGTGGGAACAAATCACAGCAGAGCAATGGACCCTCTGCATTATAAGGGAGGGGTACAAACTTCATTTCTTCCTCCTCACACCATGGTGAGACAGTTCAATTCTCAGACATCTCTCCTTGACCTTCTGGGTCAGGAGATTGCTACCCTCCTTGCCCAAGGGGCAATAGAAGAGGTACCCCTTCTTCAACAGGGCTCAGGGTTCTACTCCCCCTACTTTCTTATCCCAAAGAAAACAGGGGGTTACAGACCCATTTTAGATCTCAGAGAATTGAACAAGTTTCTATGCAAGGAGAAATTCAAGATGATTTCTCTCGGTACTCTCCTTCCATACCTTCAGAGTCAGGATTGGCTTTGCTCTCTAGACCTCAAGGATGCGTACACCCATGTCCTTCATCTATCCAACACACAGAAGGTTCCTTCCGTTCCTTTATCAAGGGAAGCACTACCAATACAGAGTGCTTCCTTTCGGCCTGGCCTCTGCACCAAGAGTGTTCACAAAATGCATGGCAGTAGTAGCTGCATTTCTACGCACTATAGGGATATTCATATTCCCATATCTGGATGACTGGCTCATCCGAGCTCCATCCCAGTCAGAGTCCCAGACTTCTCTAACCTGCACAAGGCGTATCCTTCAGTATCTGGGACTGGTAATAAACTTTCCAAAATCCCATCTCACCCCTACTCAGTCTCTAGAGTTCATAGAGGCCTTGCTGGATACCACAACTGCAAGGGCCTAAATTCCCCAGCGTTGCCTACGCTTGGTGCAGTTAGCCTCACAAATTCAGTTAAAATCCCATTTAACTGCTCGAGAGATGTTACAACTGTTAGGCCACATGGCATCCACTGTGCATGTGGTTCCTTACGCTCGCCTTCACATGAGGGCAGCTCTGTGGACTCTGTCCACCCAATGGACCCAGGCATCAGGTTGCCTGTCAGACAAAATAGCAACCTCCAGTCGCCTCTTTTGGTCCCTCCAATGGTGGACGTCCACTCAAAATCTGTTGCTGGGGTCCCCCTTTCAACAGGTGTTACCCCAAGCAACCCATATAACAGATGCCTCTCCAAAAGGTTGGGGAGCTAATCTTCAAGATCTCTCCACTCAAGGCATCTGGTCTTTATAGGAGACATCTCTACATATCAACCTCTTAGAGCTCAGAGCAATTTTTCTAGCTCTGAGTCTTCCACACCCTGCTCAGCTACAAGACAGTCCTCATCCACACGGACAACCAAGTAGCCATGTTCTACGTGAACAAGCAGGGCGGGACTGGCTCTCTGTTGCTTTGCAACGAAGCTCTGAGATTGTGGGCCTTTGCCAGAGAGCATCAAATTCATCTCATGGCAGTGTATCTTCCAGGGGTTCAAATCTCTTGGGCAGACAGACTCAGTCGAGTTCTGCTTCCACACGAATGGTCCCTCCATGGGGACCAGATAACCAGGATCTTCCGAATTTGGGGAACACCGGACATAGACCTGTTTGCAAGTCCGTGGAATGCCAAACTTCCCCGGTTCTGTTCCAGGATTCCGTGTCAGGGAGTTCAGGCCAGGGATTCCTTCCTCCTTCATTGGGGGCAAGACTTTCTCTATGCCTTTCCACCCATTCCCCTAATTCCCAAGACACACTTCAAACTTCAGAGAGACAAGGGGTCTATGATCCTCATAGCACCACATTGGCCACGCCAAGTGTGGTACCCTCTACTTCTGCATCTCTCCCAAGCTCCCTCCCTGGACTTGGGATCTGCTCCAGACCTCCTGTCCCAGGAGGAAAGAATGTTGTGGCACCCAAATCCCCAGTCTCTTCACCTCAGAGCCTGGTTGCTGAAGGCCTAGACCTTCAAGATTTGCATCTTTCTCAGCAAGTGAGGAATATCCTTCATGCTTCCAGAAAGCCTTCCACTAGACGTTCCTATGCTTTTAAATGGAAAAGGTTTAACATTTGGTGTGCAGAGAAGGGTCTTAACCCTCTTGCAATACCTCTGAATTCTTTACTAGAATATTTGCTGCATTTATCCCATGCAGGCCTTAAAACGAATTCAGTAAGAGTCCATTTGAGTGCTATTTCAGCATCCCTTAAATCTTTCAATGGACGGCCTATTTCCTCTCATCCTCTTATAGCAAGATTCATGAGAGGCCTTTTTTTGACTAAACCTCCCATCAGACCACCTCCAGTGGCATGGGACTTGAATCAGGTTTTTGGCCAGCTTATGCAGCCACCTTTTGAACCTTTAGCCACTACCTCCTTGAAATTTCTTTCCTGGAAGGTTATTTTTCTCATTGCAGTCACTTCAGCTCGCCGCATCAGTGAGCTGCAAGCCTTGGTGGCTAATCCTCCTCATACAAGGTTCCATCATGACAAGGTAGTCCTCAGGACTAATCCACACTTTATGCCTAAAGTGGTCTCACCTTTTCAACTGAACCAGGAGGTTTATTTACCTGTCTTTTTTCCAGGACCTCATGCTTCAAGTGCAGAGAGGAATCTTCATACCCTGGATTGTAAAAGAGCTCTTGCTTTTTACTTACAAAGGACACAGCAACATAGAAAGTCCTCTCAACTCTTTGTTGCTTTTCATCAGTCTCATTTAGGACTTCCAGTCTCTAAAAGAACTCTGTCCAATTGGATTGCACAGTGTATTTCTTTCGCCTACCAGAGTAAGAACCTTTCTCTGGAGGGCCATGTCACAGCTCACAATGTGAAGGCCATGGCAGTCTCTATGGCTCATCTAAATTCTGTGTCCATCGACCAGATCTGTCGAGCGGCCACCTGGGCCTCGGTTCATATCTTCACAGCCCATTACTTCTTGGACAAGGACTCCCGCCAGGATGCCTTGTTTGGTCAGGCTGTTCTCCAACAGCTGTTCCATACCTATCCAACTCCTACCCTCCATCCCTGGCTGGATGCCTGAGATTCATGGGTGGAGGTAGAGCCCTTCCCAGGGACTCACAACCTGGGTGATCTCCCAGGCATCTCTAGCTGGGGAGTCCCTATATGTGAAGACTCATTCCTGCTTGTTCCTGGAGATAGCACAGTTACTTACCTGTAACAGGTGATCTCTGGGAACAGCAGGAATAAGTCTTCACAACCCACCCAACTCCCCTAGGAGTTGTATCTCTCTATCTTTCTTTCCTTTCCTCACTCTCTCTTTGTCTCAGCTTTAAAACTCGAACTGGAGAGAGGCGGTTAGGAAAGGCGGGAAGGCAGCGCGCAGGCGCTGTGGGATGCTCCCAAAAGCTTTCCTTTTGGATGCTGGGGAGCGTTCCCGCGCAGGCTCCGTCGGTACCGACGATACCCATATGTGAAGACTTATTCCTGCTGTTCCCAGAGATCACCTGTTACAGGTAAGTAACTGTGCTTTCCTGCTTGTTCCTGGAGATAGCATAGTTACTCACCTGTAACAGGTGATCTCCGGGAACAGCAGGAGTTTAGTCTTCACAACCCACCCACCTCCCCTAGGGGTTGTATCTCTCTATCTCTCGCTTTTTTTTCTTTCCCTTTCTCTCTCTCTGTCTCAGCTTTAAACTCAACTGGAGAGAGACATTTGGGAAAGGCGGGAAGGCAGCACGCATGCGCTGTGGGATGCTCCCAAAGGCTTTCTATTTGGACGCTGGGGAGCATTCCCACGCGGGTTCCGTCGGTGCCAATAATACCCATATGTGAAGACTAAATTCCTGATGTTCCCGGAGATCACCTGTTACAGGTGAGTAACTATGCTTTCCTGCTTTTTCCTGGAGATAGCATAGTTACTCACCTGTAACAGGTGATCTCCGGGAACAGCAGGAATTTAGTCTTCACAACCCACCCACCTCCCCTAGGAGTTGTCTCTCTATCTCTGTCTCTTTCCTCTTTCCTCTATCTCTCTATCCTTTCACTCAGCTACAAACCTAACTGAAGAGGGACAGTTGGAAAGGCGGGAAGGCAGCGTGCATGTGCTGAGGGATGCTCCCAAAAGCGTTCCTATTGGACGCTGTGGAGCATTCCCGCGCAGGCTCCATCGGTACCGACGATACCCATATGTGAAGACTAAATTCCTGCTGTTCCCGGAGATCACCTGTTACATTTGAGTAACTACGCTTTCCTTAGCGTTCCTCCAATCCAGTCCCGGAGTTCTGGGTTGTGCACCTCTTGCAGCAGCTTGGAGACTTAGCACGTCATCTTTTTGATGACCTCCACCTATATATACTGCTGGTACCTCCTAACAGCTCCAGTGTGCTCAGTGTCCAAGCAGGGGGGGGGGGGGGGGAATATCTGGGAGGCCCCTTCCGTTCTTTCACTTCTACTCTCCCCACATATGTGAGTTGCAGAGGCTCCGGAGACGGGAGCTGTGTATGGTTGTTGGTTCCCGAACCTACGCACGGGTGAGGAGCCGGGAGCCTGGATTCGGAAGGCAGCAGCTTACCACGGCAGAGGACAGAGGAGGGTCCTCAGACAGCGCTAGATCTGCCCCATCGCTGAAGCCCGCCAGTGCTGCCAAACGCGGGAGCAGTGTTTCAGTGAAGCGCCTTACTTGTTTTGGCTTGGTCAGTTTGCGACAGAGGAAGTTGATTCCCGCTCAGCAGCCTGCTGAGGCTGCCCCGTTGCTGAAGCCATCGGATGTGGCTGAGCTCAGAAGCGGCATAGCAGAGTAACAAAGGGCTTCTCGCTTGCTGCTCGCTGTATGCCGGACCGCATGGTGAGAGCAGCCCTAGTGGGCATGCAGCTGTGATCTCAGTCGGATGCGGCAGTTTCCGGTAAGAGGCAAGGGAAAGCGCACCCTTTCTGTTTGTACTGCCGATGGGGTTTTTGGACTGCAGTGTCACTGTCTGGGAGGTTTTGTCCTCTGTCAGACTACTTTGCTTAAAAAAGAAAAAGGTTAGTAGGCAAGGAAGTCAGGCCTTTAGAGCCTTGGTAGAGTTTCTTTTCAGTGTTTAGGTGTGTCTGCTGGAGTGGAGGGGTTCCCTTCCCTTCCC
Organism: Ichthyophis bannanicus; assembly: GCA_033557465.1. Lineage (NCBI taxonomy): Eukaryota > Metazoa > Chordata > Amphibia > Gymnophiona > Ichthyophiidae > Ichthyophis > Ichthyophis bannanicus. Next base: position 62,588,730 of record CM066048.1, read on the forward strand.
TTGAGGCCCCAGGGAGTGCTTGTATGGAGGGACACTATTCCGGGGCATCCACAGTGTCTGGTTTGTGGTACCCGAAGGGTGACTGTCTCGGATACAGGCATATGCCGTGGCTGCGCCCAGGAGGCAGCATCAGAGGAGCAGGGATTGCAGACTTCTGGGGATCCAGAGAGGGGCTCTGCTCTCTCCCAGGATTTAGGGACCACTCCAGACCTGGAAGGGGTAGTTTCTGGCTTTCAGTCGCCCTTGTTGGAAGCGCAGCCCGATCTCCCAGCTTTTTCATGGGCTTCCACCTCGCAGGAGTAAGGAGTGGGGGGAGGGGACGGAACTGGGGAGGCTTTTCACCAGAGTTCGTCGTCCTCTTACATAAAACATTTTGCTTACACCAGCAAGGGTCCAACCCGGTGTCTATGGGAGGGGCTCACATTCCTAAGTGTCCTGCGCCTCCGAAGATCTCGGAGACGGGGACAGAGCCTTCTAAGAGTGCAAGAGGCTCAGATTTTTGGGGAGACCAGTCACCTTGGTCTGAAGTCCTGGAAGGAACGGACTTAGATACAATTCTGGACACTCTGGAAGAGGAGTTGGAAGAAGGAGAGATTCCGGAGCAGGAAGAGCAGGCATGGATTCACATTTTTCGCCGAGAGGAGCTCCCGGCATTTATTGACAAATCCTTGAAGGCAATAAATATGCCTACAGGCCTCCAGGCGGAGGAGGTGGTGCTGGAGGGCCCTCTACTTCAAGCGGTCCGGAAGACGCAGAAAGGTGTTTTTTTTTTTCTTTTTTTTTTCTGGTTCGAGTGGTCAAGCAGATGATCCATGAGGAGTGGGAATCACCGGAAGCTGGGCTAAGAGGTTCGCAAGCCATGGTGCACCTCTTCCCCTTGCCAAATCGGGAGCGAGAACTCCTTCGGTCTCCAAAGGTGGATGTGGCGTTCTCCATGGTGACCAAGAAGACAACTATCCCTGTGGAAGGCAGTGCAGCCCATAAGGACTCTCGGGTCAGGAAGTTGGATACATTGCTGAAGCAAGCCTGTGATATCAACGCCCTAGCGCTGCAGGCATCTGTCCATGGGGCCTGTCTCCACTGGGCCCAATAGATCCAGTAGCTAGGGGACCTGGTGGGAGGACTCAATGGGCAAAGCAGCATGGCTCAAATCAGGAGTGGCCTACCTTGCAGACTCCCACTATGACCTTATTAGGGGCCTCTCTAAGAGCATGGTCTCGATAGTGGCAGCTCGCTGCTATTTCTGGCTCTAAAATTGGGTGGCCGACAGCTCCTCTAAGGCCCGATTAAGCAGATTGTCTTTTAAGGGGAAGCTGCTGTTCGGGAAGGACTTGGACATATTGGTAAAGGACCTAGGGGAGTCCAAAGGGGGTCATCTTCTGAAGGATAAGTAGAAACAGCCTCTTGGTACCTCCCCTGCTTCGACGCAGCCACAGGAGTTTAGGAGGTTTTATACCTTCGCTCAGCGCCCTATCAGAAGTGTCATTTTTCTTGGAAGGGTCAAGGGTTTTGGGGTTTTTGAGGAGCTGGGAGAGACTTCAGTACCTCCTCTTCCTCAGGACCAAAGAAAACACAGTGAAGCGAGGGAGCCTCAGGTGGGGGTGCTACCTGTGGGAGATTTGCTACGGGAGTTTTTCCCTACCTGGGCCCAAATCACTTCTGACCAGTGGGTGCTGGAGGTTTTCCAGGAGGACTGCGCCCTCGACCTAGCGCACTCGGTGGGTCAGTCTTTTGTCCTGTCCCCCTGCAGGGCTGATGCCAAGGTTGCGGCCATAAAGGAGACGCTGTCGCGACTACTGCAATTAGGGGCGGTAGTTCCTGTCCCCAGGAATCAGTACGGCTGCGGTCGGTACTCAATCTATTTTGTGGTGCCAAAAAAGGAGAGGTCCTTCCGACCCATCCTCGACCTCAAGCAAATGAATCGGTGCTTCGAGTCCCCCGTTTCCACATGGAAACGCTACGTTCCATCTTAGTAGTGGTCAGAGAAGAAGAGTTCTTAACTTCCCTCGACCTGATGAAGGCGTACCTTAACATTCCCATCCTACTGGCTCATCAGCAGTATCTCCGATTCGCAATTTCATGGGGACATTTCCAGTTCCAGGCCCTGCCGTTTGGTCTGGCCATAGCTCCTTGCACCTTCACCAAGATCATGGTGGTTGTGGCAGCGACGCTCCAAAAAGAGGGAATACTTATACACCTGTATCTCAACGATTGACTGGTCCAGGGCAAAGTCCAAAGAGGAGAGCGAGCAGGCAACTTCCAGAATGGTGGAATTCCTGCCCAGTCTCGGTTGTGTAGTCGACCTAGCCAAGAGCAACTTGCTCCCTTCCCAAGAGATTGAGTATCTGTGAGCGCGCTTCGAAACTCGCAGGGGGCAAGGTGTATCTCCCAGATTGGTGGGCTCAGGACCTGTGACGGTTGGTGCGACAGTTCTTGCAGAGGAGGGAGCCCTCGGCCTGGCATTACTTGCAGGTACTTGGGATTTTGGCGGCAACTCTTGACCTGGTACTATGGGCAAGAGCCCATATGCGGCCATTGCAGAGGGCCCTGCTCCATTGATGGACCTATCAGCGCCAGCCTCTTTCATTGAGGCTTCCCTGCCTGTTGCAGACCAGAAAGGGTGCTCAGGTGGTGGCTCTGTGCTGGGAACCTGGTAAAGGGAATGCCTCTCGAGACCCTCCGTGGATCCCTCTGACCACTGATGCAAGTCTGTCCGGGTGGGGGACACACTGCGAGGGGCACCTGGCCCAGGGCTGCAGGAGGTCCTTTGGTCCATCAACAAGCTGGAAATGAGGGTGGTGACCCTGGTGCTGAGGAGCTTCATCCCGTGGCTGCAGGGGAAAGCGGTCAGGGTGTTCTCAGACAACGCGACCATGGTGGCTTATATCAATCGCCAAGGAGGTACAGGCAGTGCCTCTTTGGAAGAAGAGGCAGAAAGTCTGATGGGGTGGGCAGAAGCCCACCTCCAAGCGTTGTCGACAGCACATGTGGCTGGTGTCGACATCGTGACGGCAGACTACCTGAGTTGTGTTCAAGTGGATCCCGGCGAGTGGGAACTCTGCCCGGAAGTCTTCTCACGGATAGTAGACAGATGAGGCCCTCTGGTCCATTTTGTGTGCCTCTGGGAATCGCAGTGTGTGTCTGTGCATCGCAGCATGCTGTGGATTTTGAGAGTTTGGCACTACAGGCCCGATTTCAAGTGCCTGGAGTAATTTTCATCTGCCAGCCCTGTGGGTGGGGTTTTACCTGCCGGGTGCCAATGCCCTCTGCCTTTGCCATCGCAAATGCTGGTATTTGGTGGACCAGCTTTGCACTGCATGCCTGAAGGAACTGGAACAGTCTTAGCAGCTGCAGAGCGCTTTCATCACCATGGCTGAGCAGGGGAATACTTAAATGGAGCAGTCAACTCTGGGGCTTGAAAATGGTGGTGCCCCTCCCTGCACCAGGGGGAGGCTCCTCCCCCTTCTGTTACTGGAGCAGGTCTCAGCCACCAGAGGGGTGTGATCAGGACTCTGATAGCTTCATGAAGCTCTTCTGGCAAGCATGTGATCTCTGGAAATTGGCCCCTAACCCAAGCACACCTGGCTCAGCTGTTCCTATGGCTAAAGATCGCCTTGGATGCAAGCATATCCAGGATTCTCCACCCTCTTCTGGTGGGTGTCGCGCAAAAGCTATTAACTAGGCCGCAGGGGCAGGGCAGCCTCTCCCCTGCAGGAAGGAGAACACCTGTCCTTTGAGAACTCTGTGGGCAGTGCATCGGATCATGAGAATGGGAAATGGTCCCCTCAGAATGACGTTGCTAAGGAGGCTCAAGAAATCTGTCTGTTCTGTAGAGAGAAGCTTGCCTCCCTCATTACTCAGGTTGTGGATGCCTTATGGCTATCACCAGCTCACAATTCACAGATGCCTGCACCAGATCAGCCTCAGTCAGACCCCATTCTGGTGGGAATCTCGGTCTTTCCCTTTCCTTTTGGAGCTCCAGCAGATGGTCTCCCTAGAATGGAATTCCCCTGATACGTCTTTATGCACAGCCAGGTGGCTGGGTCATCATTACAGCTAAGTCCCCTGAAGATCTTGACAAGTGGCTCCGGTATTCCAAAGTGGATGCCATCATTGCAGTAGTAGCCAAGCATACTACCATCCCTGTTGAGAGAGGAGCAGCCTTCTGAGACCAGCAAGATCGTAAAGTTGAAGGATTTTTGAAAACTGCCTTTTCTTCCTCCTCCCTGGCTTTTCAGGCTGCCTCTTGTGGAGGGCTTCTGGCTCGGGCCCTTCTTTGTTGGATTCAACTCCTACCTGAGGACCTGGTGGCAGCACGGCTGGAGTCAGTCACGGCCTTTTTGGCGGATGCCTTTTATGATCTCCGTCTACTGGCCCGTGCCGTGGCGGCAGTCACTGTCACTCGTCACTGGCTTTGGCTGCGTCATTGGTCGGTAGATATGACTTCCAAGATGCGACTGGCCCGACTTCCCTTCAAAGGCAAACTTCTCTTTGAAGATCTCGAGTAGATGGTGAAGGATCTGGGTGAGGTTACTACCCAACGCCTGCCTGAGGACAGGCCCAAGTCTTTTTCATGTCACCTGGGATTGGGTGCGTCGTCTTCCTCTCGCTCATTCTTTCGCAATGCTCGGTGCTATCGACTGGGGAGATTATCCCAGTCAGTGCCCTCATCCAGAGCAGGAGCCAAAGTCTCAGCCCTTTTGGGGGTTTTGTCGCAACAAGGACTCATACTCCTCCTCTGCTAAGTTCTTCGGGGCTGGCTGCGCTCCCCTCTGACGGCTCTTCGATCCACTCCTGGGTGCCGTTGGTGGGCGGACGGTTGTCCCTTTTCTCCAGAGAATGGACCCAGATTGCTACTGACAAATGGGTTCTCGACTGTGCCAAGCCTATTGCAGAAGCCTTTCTCTTTTCACCTTGTGGTTCCGCCACCAAGTGTGTGGCGATACAAGATACTCTTCTCCAGGAACAAGCAGGAATGTAGTCTTCACATATGGGTACCGTCGGTACCAATGGAGCCTGCACGGGAACACTCCCCAGCGTCCAATAGGAACGCTTTTGGGAGCATCCCTCAGCACATGCGCGCTGCCTTCCCTCCTTTCCAACTGTCCCTCTTCAGTTCTTTGTTTTCCGCGGAGCCGATGGGATCTATTCCCTGTCACCGCAGAAAATTCCGTCTTTAAATTTCTTTTCTTGTGGTCGCGTTTGCCTACCGCACGACGCTTACCGGTACCGCCGGTTCTTTTCTTTTCAAAAAAACAAAAAACAAACTTAGACTTTAGACTGTTTCTTTTCAGAAACGTCTCTCTTTGGTGCTAGGCACCATTTTGGGCACTAGGCCCCATCTTCCTAAAACATGGAAAAGCCAACTAGTGGTTTTAAAAAATGTACTAAGTGGGGCGGTACCATCTCCGTCACTGACACACATGATTGGTGTCTGAAATGTTTAGGACCTGAACATTCTCCAACTGAATGTCTCTCCTGTATGGGGATGACTAAAAGAGGAAGACAGAACCGGGCTGCAAAGTTCGGTACCCTCTTTTCTTCAAATGCCAGATCCATTGCATCAGCAGCATCAAGGGCCTCTTCTTCCTCCCATGGATCTCAGGTAACTAAACATAAAAGCTGGTCCTCAAAGGGTAGCTCTCCTGCTAAGCATCGAGAGGCCATTGGCGTTGCCCTTAAGGGAACCACACCGGCAAAGCAGCCTCGGTGGGAGGCTTCGGCTTCCAAAGCATCGATGGGGCTTCAGGATGTTCTCGATACCTCGACCTCGCAAGAACTACCTATGCCATGCTCAGGGGTTCCGGTACTGACACCCAAGCATCGGCAGTGTCGATAGACCAGAGGTTCCTCGCTATCGAGTGCAGCATCGCAGCTCTTCTTTCAGCTGCTGTACCGGTGGTCCCACGGGCACCGGTACCGACATTGACACCGATGCCGGTACCGACACCGGTACAGACACTGGTACCGACACTGACGATACCGGTACCAATGGTACCGGCCCCGGTGGGAACTCTTCCCATGCCATCTCTGGCGGGAATTGACAAAGCGGTACCGGGTCAGCTTGGTACCGACTTCAATCGGTACCGGGATCGTGCTTTGCAGGAGCATCGGGGTCAGGAATACTTTGATTCCTCCAATTCCGAAGACTCTGACAATTCTGCTGGCACTAGACGGTTTCTCCTAGAAGATTACTCTTCTCCCCAACGCAGAATGTCACCTCCAGAGGACATGTCATTTCAGGATTTCATCCGTGATATGGCCAAAGGTCTTTCAATCACAATAGCTCCTGAGGAGGAACCCAGAGCAAAGAAATTGGAAATTCTGCAGTATCCTAAAGCTCCTAAGGAGGCAGCCACTTTGCCTATCCATAAAATTCTGTATAGTTTGATGCTCAGAATGTGGGAGACACCTCTGACTACTTCTCCTCACTCTAGGAGACTTGATACTATGTATCGAGTTTCGCCAGGTCCTGGATTTCAGAAAACTCAGCTGCCACACCATTCAGTGTTAGTGGAATCAGCCATGCGTAGGATGAAAAGTGCAAAGAGGCATGCATCCAATCCTCCAGGTCGTGAATGCAGGACTAGATGCTTTTGGGTACAGAACCTTTCAAGCTTCCATGCTTTCAGCTAGGATCAGTTCGTATATCCTATATATGGTAATGTTCCTCAAGGAAGTCACAGGAGACTTGGAACTTATGAGCCCATTTCTCTCAGATGACAAGAGACAAGATTTTCTTGCTCTAGTTAAGCATGCTCAAGATGTCTCCAAGTTTGTGAATCGTGCAGCCTTTGACTGCTTCGAATGCATCAGCAGAACCTCTGCTATTGCCATTGGCGCAAGACGAATTGCCTGGCTACAGGCATCAGACTTGGAGACTTGGGTACAGGACAAGTTAGGCAACATTCCTTGCACGGGGGAGAATCTCTTCGGCAAGAACTGGCAAGAAAAGGCTAACGAGTTAGATGCTGACAATTCTACCTTAGATAGATTGTCAAAGTCTACAGCCACTCCAGCCAAAAGGAAGCCTTATAAAACACCCTCTTTTAGCAAAAGGAGGAAGTTTTATCCTTCCTATACCCAGCAGAGTCAAACTCCAGGTCAGGTTGCCCAAAAGGGACAAACTAGACAGCAAAAGAAGTCAAAAGGCCCGAGAGCCCAACCAGCTCTCCAGGTTCAGCCCCCTCAAGGGCTTTGACTCCTTCCTAGAGAGCTTTGCCTCCCTGCCTCTGAGGGGTTCCCAACCCCCCAATATTCCGGGCAGGTTGTGCCACTTTGTCAACAGATGGCATCAGATAACAGCAGAAGATTGGACTTTGTCCATTGTAGGAGAGGGGTACAAGCTTCATTTTCACAGCGTGCCCCCTCCTACAATTCTAAAGCAATTCAATTCACAAACCTCTGCAGACGATCTGCTAGATCACGAGGTCTCCACACTACTTGCCCAAGTACCCATTCTTCAACGGGGTGCAGGGTTCTACTCCCCCTATTTTCTTATTCCAAAGAAAACAGGAGGACACAGCCCCATTCTGGACCTCAGAGAATTGAACAAATATCTGTTTCAAGAGAAATTAAAAATGGTTTGTCTAGGAACTCTTCTGCCATACCTTCAAAGCCAGGATTGGCTTTGCTCTCTAGACTTAAAGGATGCATACACTCACATTCTCATCTATCCAGATCACAGGAAATTCTTATGTTTCCTTTTCAGGGGAAAACATTTCCAGTACAGGGTTCTTCCCTTTGGTCTGGCTTCAGCACCAAGGGTATTCACGAAATGCATGGCAGTAGTAACTGCATTTCTAAGAACCCTGTGGATTTTTGTCTTCCCTTACTTAGACGACTGGCTCATCCGAGACTCCACAGTGACAGAGGCCAGCACTGCACTGGCTCGTACAGTGTGAATCCTCCAATACTTGGGATTGGTAATAAACTTCCCAAAATCTCAACTAGTTCCTTCCCAATGCCTAGAATTCATAGGAGCCTGTCTAGATACCAGACAGGCAAGGGCTTTCCTTCCACAAGCCCGGTGTCTTCGCATAATGCAACTAGCTTCTCAAGCAGCAGGCAAATCCTCCCTCACTGCTCGAGAGCTACTGCAGTTACTGAGACATATGGCATCCACAGTTCATATAGTCCCATATGCTCGCCTCCACATGCGAGCAGCTCAGTGGACCCTCTCCACACAGTGGACACAGGCCACGGGTCATTTGTCAGACAAAATAATAATCTCTCAATGACTAATTTTGTCCCTCCAATGGTGGCTATCACTAGAAAATCTGACAGTGGGGTCTCTTTTCCATCAACCCCTCTTTCAGTCCACCCTAACAACAGATGCATCACAGTTGGGTTGGGGAGCACACCTGCATCATCTCTCTACACAGGGCACCTGGACTCCTCAGGAGGTTGGTTTACACATAAACCACCTGGAATTAAGAGCAATCTATTTAGCTCTTCGAGTATTCCACGCCCAGCTCAGCTACAAGACAGTCCTAGTCCAGACGGACAATCAGGTAGCCATGTTCTATATGAACAAGCAGGGCGGAACAGGCTCTCTGTCGTTATGCAACGGAGCTTCACGACTGTGGGTCCTCACCAGAGAGCATTAAATTCATCTTCTAGTGGTATATCTTCCAGGTATTCAAAACCTTTGGGCAGACAAACTCAGTCGAGTACTGCTGCCTCACGATTGGTCCCTCCACCTAGACCAGGTGGCAAAGATATTTCATCTCTGGGGCACTCCAGACATAGACCTCTTTGCAAGTCCACTGAATGCCAAACTTCCCTGGTTCTGTTCCAGGATTCCGGCTCACAACTGTCAGGCAAGGGATGCCTTCCTCCTTCACTGGGGTCAGGACTTCCTTTATGCCTTCCCACCCATTCCCCTCATCCCCAAAACACTCTTCAAGCTTCAGAGAGACAGGGGTCACATGATTATCATAGCACCACGATGGCCACGCCAAACGTGGTATTCCCTGCTTCTACATCTCTTTCAAGCGGCCCCTCTGGAGTTAGGGCATGCTCCAGATCTCCTTTCCCAGGAGAACGGGACACTATGGCACCCAAATCCGCAGTCCCTGCACCTCACGGCCTGGTTGCTGAAGGCTTAGACCTCCAAGATTTCAACCTTTCCCAACAGGTAAAGGATATCCTTCATGCTTCTAGGAAACTTTCCACAGGAAGATCTTATGCCTTGAAGTGGAAATGTTTTACGATATGGTGCTCCAAGAAGGGATTAAACCCCCTTGTCATACCTTTAGAATTGATACTAGAGTATCTCCTTCACTTATCGAATTCTGGTCTAAAGACCAATTCGGTAAGAGTCCATCTTAGTGCAATTGCAGCTTCTTATAAGCCTCTGAATGGACAACCAATTTCCTCTCATCCACTCCTATCAAGATTTTATGAGAGGCCTTTTATTAACTAAACCTCCCATGAAGCCACCACCGGTGGCATGGGATCTAAATCTAGTTCTCGGGCAGCTCATGAAGCCGCCTTTTGAACCTTTGGCCACTACAGCCCTTACGTTTTTGACCTGGAAGGTCATCTTCTGAATTGCAATCACCTTTGCCCGTCGCATTAGTGAATTGCAAGCTTTAGAGGCTGATCCTCCTTATACTAGGTTTCATCATGATAAGGATGTTCTTTGAACTCACCCACACTTTATGCCAATGGTGGTTTCGTCTTTTCATTTAAATCAATAAATTTATCTTTCTGTATTTTTTCCGAGGCCTCACGCCTCTAATGCAGAAAGAAACCCTCATACTTTGGATTGTAAAAGGGCCTTAGCCTTTTACATACAAAGAACACAGCACCATAGAAAGTCCTCACAACTTTTTATAGCTTTTGACACTAGTCATTTGGGACTTCCAGTCTCCAAAAGAACTTTATCTAAATGGATTGCCCGATGCATATCCTTTGCTTATGAGAGTAAGGGTCTTCCTCTTCAGGACCATGTCACAGCTCATAATGTGAGAGCCATGGCAGCTTCTATTTTATTTTATTTTATTTTATTTTATTTACATTCTCTTATATACCATGCTATTCTGCATCAGTGCAGTTTACAATGAACAAACTGAAAATACATTGAACAGGGCATTATAACTTGGAGATAACTATTTTACAGGGAACACGGTTTATGGAGGGTTAAGTGGCTTGCCCAAGACCACAAGGAGCACCTGTGGGACTAGAAACCCCAGTCCTTCCGGCCCAAGGTTGCTGTCCTCTAGTGGGATTTGAACCCCCGACCTTCCGGCCTGAAGTACCTTACCCCAACCACTAGGCCACTCCTCCACTCTGTGTCTATCGATGACATTTGTCGAGCAGCCACCTGGGCTTTGGTACACACCTTCACAGCCCACTACTACCTGGATAAAGCCTCCCATCAGGATGCCTTCTTTGGCCAAGCTGTTCTTCAAAATCTCTTTCACACCTAAATCAACTCCTTCCCACCAACCCTGGTGGGATGCCAGAGATCCATGGGAGGAAGGATTCCCACCTTCTAGGGTGGCACCTTCCTGGGGCTATCTCCCTGGCATCTTCAGCTAGGTAGTCCCCATATGTGAAGACTTCATTCCTGCTTGTTCTTGGAGATAGCGTAGTTACTCACCTGTAATAGGTGATCTCCGGGAACAGCAGGAATTTAGTCTTCACAACCCACCCACCTCCCCTAGGAGTTGTCTCTATCTCTGTCTCTTTCCTCTCTCCCTCTATCCTTTCACTCAGCTACAAACTTAACTGAAGCGAGACAGCGGGAAGGCAGCGTGCATGTGCTGAGGGATGCTCCCAAAAGCTTTCTATTGGACGCTGGGGCGTGTTCCCGCGCAGGCTCCGTCGTTACCGACGATACCCATATGTGAAGACTAAATTCCTGCTGTTCCCGGAGATCACCTGTTACAGGTGAGTAACTACGCTTTCAGCACCTGCTACTTCTCCAGGCCATTGTTCTGGTTCCCCCAGCAGAAAAAGGCACAGGGCATTACTCCATCTATTTCATTGTCCCAAAGAAGGATAGCTCCTTTCAACCAATTCTCGATCTCAGTCAATTAATTCTTTCGGGTCCCACGTTTTTGGATGGAGAATCTCTACTCTGTCATTCAAGCGGTGAGGACAGGGGAATTCCTGTCCTCACTCGACCTATCAGAAGCTTACTTTCACATTCCCACTCGCGAAGATCAGCGATGTTTTCTCCGCTTTGCTGTTATGGGTGTACATTACCAGTTCTGTGCTCTGCTGTTTGGCCTTTCCACAGCACCCTTGCACCTTCTCCAAGGTCATGATTGTGGTTGTTGCCACCCTCTGAAAACATGGGATTCAGGTTCATCCAAATCTGACTCATTCGGAAGGTCTCAAGGCTGTCCCCTGCATGGTCTGCTTCCTTGAGAGACTAGGCTGGGTAGTCAGTCATGCCAAGTGTGTGCTTCGTCCCTCTCAGTCCCTCAAATTCCTCAGAGCTCTATTTGATACCCATCTCGGGGAAAGTCTTTCTGATGGACGACCGCTTTCAGAAGTTCTTTGGCCATCTTCGCTGATTTCTGCTGCAGGTGTAGCGCTGGGCCTGTGATTATCTCCAGATTCTTAGGGCCATGGCAGCCACAATCGTGATGGTGCCATGGGCATAAGCCCACATGAGATCATTACAACACTCTTCTCTCCCGCTGGTCTCCCATGGGTCAGGATTTTGACATTCGCCTACCGCTACCTCGACAGTTCACCATGATCTTCATTGATGGCTTTCTCTGACACACCTGCTTTGAGGGATGCCAGTGAACACCCTGCACTGGATGTTCCTCACAACTGACACCAGTCTCTCCGGCTGAGGAGCTCACTGTCGTGAACAGATGGCACAAGGCACCTGAGGCACTCAGGAGATGATGTGGCCCATCAGTCGCCTCAAGGTTCGAGCAGTTTGCCTTGCCTTGCTTTGCTTTGCTTCCTGACACTGATTCTTGGTCAGGCGGTTCCCGTTCTCTGCAACAGCGCCACAATGGTGGCTTTACTCAACCATCAAGGGGGCACCAAGTGTCTCGGCGTGGCCAAAGAGATGGCTCCTCTCCCATGGGCAGAGGCCAATTTGCAAGCATTGTCCACCCAGCACATAGCGGGGGTAGACAGTATCCATGCGGATTTTCTCAGTCGCCACGCACTGGATCCCAGTGAATGGGAACATGCCTCCTGGGCGTTCAGGAGCATTGTGTTGGTGGGGCCAGACCACTCTCGACCTCTTAACCATTGTGGACAACTCAAAAGAGCCTGCATCTTCAGTCGCTGGGGTGAACATGGTTCCAGTGAACTGGACACGCTGGTCCGGCCCTTGCCAATTAAGAAACTTCTCTATCCCCTTCCTGGGTGATGATCTGTCGGGTGCTCTGCTGCATTGACGTTCATATCGGGTGAGTGATTTTCATGGCACCCGACTGGCCTCACCACTCCTGCTATGCCGATCTGATGCGCCTCCTTGCAGCACCCCCTCTTCCGCTCAGGGCATGCTGAGGTCTCCTGCGCCAAGGTCCCGTGTTGATGGACGATCCAGCGCCTTACTTGCATATATCTTGGCTCTTGAAAGGCACCGCCATCGTAGTCCGCACCCTTTTTCAAGCTCGTTGTACTTCCACCTCACTGGCATATCCCCTGGTTTGGCACCTCTTTGAATCTTGGTGCTCTCAGCGCAGTCTCACCTTGGTGCGCAACCATTCTGGATATCCTGGCATTCTTACAGGATAGTTTTAAAAAGGGCTTGGCGCTTAACTCCTTGTGAGTTCAGGTGACGGCCCTTACATGTTTTCATGGACCCATTGCAGGGCGTTCCTTTGCTTCCCATGTGGATGCCAGCTGATTTCTCAAGGGCATGCACTCCCTGTGCTCTCCGCTGCGCCTAGTAATTCCTTCCTGAGATCTCTCGCTGATATTTCGTAGCTTCATGCGTCCACCCTTTGAGCCCCTTAAAGACATTATCTTTCGTGATTTGCCCTTTAAAGTTGCTTTCTTGGTAGTAATCACCTTGGGCAAGAGTGTGTCCAAGCTCCAGGCCTTTGTCGAGATCCTTATTGTTTCTTTTCCAGTGAAGGGATTTCCCTTTGGGCGGTCCCCTCCTTTCTTCCTAAGGTTCTGTCACCTTTTTATCTTGATCAGATCATTTCTCTTCCCTCCTTTCCTAATTTCTCTTCCCTCCTTTCCCAATTTCTCATTCTAACACACAGAGCCATCTATACATCCACCCCGCTGTATTTATCTAACCTCATTACTCTCCACACACCTTACTGCCAGCTTTGCTCCTTGCACGCCAATCGCCTGTCCTTACCCTCTCCGTCTCAGGCACATCTAGAACAAACCCGTCGTTCAGCTTTCTTTTTTCTCAGCCCCGCTCTTTGGAACGCCCTCCCACCCTTCCTCCGTTTGGAATCCTCTTACTCAAAGTTTAAGGGGTTATTGAAAACCCACTTATTCCAACAAGCCTTCGACCTCTCTTCTACCATCCCTCCCTGAGTTCTGTTAGCTGTGTCTGGTGTACTTATTGTGTGTTTTGCACTGTCCTCCCCCCCCCCCCCCCTTTCCTATCTTACAATGGCGTTCCTTTTTTCCTATAGTTAGGGAGCGTAGTCTTTTTTATTATTGTACACCACTTTTATGTTTCGGCCAAAGCGGTATATCAGATTAAGAAATAAAGATAAGGAGTTGTGTGTCAGCGCCGATGTCAGCCTCTGGGCCGAGGATGTCGACAGGATCTTGTGCCGTTATCTGCAGTTGACACAGGCGTTCCATAAGACCGATCATTTTTTTGTCCTTTACACATGACCCTGTCAGGATCTGGCGGCAACCAAGGCCAGCATTGCCTGTTGGATCAAGCGCTCTGTTGAGTCTGCATACATTTTGAAGGGGCAACCTGTGCCGCCTGGCCTCCGGCCACATCCCACGCATGTTCAAGCAGCCTCTTGGGCAGAGTGCTCTCAAATTGCCCCACTGGACATCTGTTGGGCAGCTACCTGGTCATCCTTGTTGACCTTTGCCCATCATTACTACCTTGATCTCCAGGCTCATGATCCGGCCCATTTTGGTGTTCAAGTCATAACGGTGGCTGTATCTTCTTACCCAGTGGATGAATAGCATGGCTACTTCCCACTTGTACGAACTGGTCTAGCAGGATGATTTGGAAGAAGAAATTTCACTTACCATTAATTTTCTTTCCTGGAATCCTGCTAGATCAGTCCAGGACCTGCCCTTGCTCACTATGAGCCGCCATCTTGAAGAGTTGGGTTCAAAGAACCATTGTCAGTACAGTGCTGCTGTTCTCAGTTATCATGCCCTATTGTACTGCATATACATAGTTCTGTGTTTTGCATTGTTACTATGAGTTGCAAGGGTTTGCATTACATATGCAGGTTCCTCTGCTTTGTCAAGAGAATACTGAAGGTGACCCCTAGGGATATAGCTACATGTACCAGGGCATGCTCCCTTTGGTACTTTCTCTGTCTTCAATATCTGCTGGCAGGGAAACATAACCCACTTGTATGGACTGTTCTAGCAGGATTACAGGAAAGGAAATTAACGGTTAGTGAAATTTCTCTATCCACTCTTTAGTCACCTCCTGTCTCGACTACTGCAGCCACCTCCTTGCTGGTCTTCCTCTGAATCACCTCTCTCCCCTTCAATCTGTTCAGAACTCTGCTGTGCAGCTAATCTGAAGGACTGGGGTTTCTAGTCCCACAGGTGCTCCTTGTGGTCTTGGCAAGCCACTTAACCTTCCATAGCCCACATTCCCTGTAAAATAGTTATCTCCAAGTTATAATGCCCTGTTCAATGTAATTTCAGTTTGTTCAATGTAAACCGCACTGATGCAGAATAGCGCGGTATATAAGAGAATGTAAATAAATAAATAAATAAATAATCTTCCACCAGCCCCGATATACTCATTTAATCCCTCTTCTCAAGTCACTTTATTGACTCCTACTCTGTTTCCATATCCAAGTCAAACTTCTTCTGACCTATAAATGCATTAATTCTACTGCTCCTCACTACCTTTCCTCTCGCCCTACACCTCTCCTCGTGAACTCCGCTTTTCCACTGGTCTGATTCTCTCTATGCCCTTTTCTTCCACTGCCAACTCCAGACTTTGATCCTTTTACTTTACTGTTCCTTACACCTGGAACAAACTACCCGAGTCTGTACGTCCGGCTTCATCTCTCCCCCTTTTCAGATCCATGCTAAAGGTTTACCTCTTTGTGACCGCTTTTGAATCCTGATCCCTTTGTTTTCTTTGTGTCTCCTTACCTTTCCCTATTTGTACCTTTATTCTCATCTATGCTCTGTCTTGATTATATCAAAAATTAAACCTCTATAAGTGAATCAAAAATTACATCTAAAGATATGAGAAATCACTTAATAATTCCCGTGTATGACTATCAAATGTGTTCTGAACAGTAAATATCAACCAAAAATAGAACTTTTTTGTCGGATCGTCTGTCGTGAGGGCGCAATGACACACTCGAATGACAGACCCTCCTTTTAATCAACTTATATTTAAAAGGTCAAGTCGACCCAAATACGCTAGAGACTATAAACAGCCCAAAAGGACAAGTCTCAGCATAACCAACATTGCTAATTTGCGTACAATGAGAAATATTTGAATTCAGAAACAAATCTGAGATAGAAAGGCTTTTAAATATAAGTTGACCTTTTAAATATAAGTTGATTAAAAGGAGGGTCTGTCATTCGAGTGTGTCATTGCGCCCTCACGACAGACGATCCGACAAAAAAGTTCTATTTTTGGTTGATATTTACTGTTCAGAACACATTTGATAGTCATACACGGGAATTATTAAGTGATTTCTCATATCTTTAGATGTAATTTTTGATTCACTTATAGAGGCTTAATTTTTGATATTTGCCTTTGGAGTAGCCTCAAACACAAGATGGCGTATCAGTTAGTACAGATTCCACAAATACGGCTACTTTCGCCTTTTCTCAAGCAGCAATTGATAAGCTTTTGGAACATCCTTCTCTGTTTGATACACCTGTGGCGTTGGAAGAATCGGCTACAGGTTCTTGGACTACGTTGCGTAATCTGAGAAAGCGAAACATTCGAGTGGAAATGCATGCTGCAACTATGACCCAATATCTGAAACAAAGTATGATCCCTAGGGGTCTTCGTGTTCTGAAACCTCCACACATGTTTGTGGATGACGTGAAATTTTACTCCACTTGGAACAGTATTTTAAATAAGTGCGGGCTGGATTTGATTGCCCTACTTATTGAACGTTTAACAGCTGAAGAGGTGTCTCTCAAGGTACAAGTGGAGAAACTAGAGAAAGATTTAAAAGGGGAAACTGCAGGTGACAATTTTGACCGCCAACTGGCTGACTTAAACATCCAAATGCAGCATTTTCGTGAGACGGTCCGATTTTCGAAGTTAAAGAAATTTAAACGTGATACTGACGATTACACGAAGGATCAGGTTTATACCTGGCGTCAACAGGATGAGACGGCGGTAAAACAGGTGACATTTGAGGCATCTTCAGAAGATCGGAGTTCAGATTCCTCTGTCGAGACTACGGGAGCTTTATCACGGGGTGGATTTCAGGGACAATCGCGGGATTTTCGTCGTGGCCGGCCACGCTATTGCCGACCGTTTCAACACACCAGGGGAGATTCATGGTCCGGACCGGTGACTCGCTCGGCCACCAAACAGCAGTCGTCAACTTGTCCGGCACCCCCCTAACTAAGGAACAGACACAGGTCTTGGAGCTGGGATTGTCTTTTGTTCCGTCTCCAAAAAATGATGCCTTTCAGTTGAGGGTAGCGGTCCAGAGATTTTTTCGTAAGTTGAGTACAACTTTATTTTTCCAAGATACTGTGACGTCTTCAATAGATGATTCGGTTTGTTTTCCGACTTCAACTTGGCTCCCTCCACCTAGCACAGACGCTTCTTTAGTATCTTTTCAACGTCTAGTGTTACGGGATTTGGATCAGTTAGCAGAATCCCCTCAAAGATATCGTTCAAACATGTCTGCTCCTCTTTATCAAGCTTTAACAGCATTGGGTTCCAACCCTCATCTAGTGGTGAGGAGAGCTGATAAAGGAGGGGCGATTGTGTTACAAGATAGGGTAGCTTACCATGCAGTGGTCACAGCCCATTTGGGGAATAGGAAATACTATGAAATTTTATCTCAGGACCCGGGCCCTCACTTACAATTCTTGATAAAGGAATACACCACCATGGCACTTCATAGGAATTGGATCACAAAAAAGGAACATGCTTTTCTTAATCCACGATTTCCAAAAATCCCAGTTTTGTATATGGTCCCTAAGATACATAAATCCCTGGAACATCCACCAGGTCGCCCTATAGTTTCCTGCCGGGACTCTGTATTGGAACCACTCTCGATCTTTTGTGACCGATTTTTCCAGCCACTAACTGTAGACATCAGTTCATATATTCGGGATTCTTACCACTTTTTGTCAGCTATTCGTAATGTTACAGTTTTGCCACATTATTATTTAGTCACCTTGGATGTTGTGGCGTTATACACGAATATCGATCAAAAAGAGGCCCACTCCATTCTGGGAAACTTACCATTGGTCCTCCCCTCTCGGCTTCCAAAAGGGTTTGTAATGAAGTTGCTCTCTTGGGTATTAGATGAAAACTATTTCATGTATGATCAGACTTTTTACCATCAATGTTTCGGGATTGCCATGGGAGCAACAGTAGTACCCTCGGTGGCGGCTTTATACATGTCACACTTTGAAGACACTTTGTTGTATCCCGCAGATCGATTTCGTGCTGTTTTAGTATGGAAACATTTTTTGGACGATGTATTTTTCATATGGACAGGTTCCGGTGAAAGTTTACAAGACTTTTTACAGTGGTTAAACACTTTACACATTCACATTCAGTTTGAAGCAAAATATCATCTTTCTCGGATTGAATTTTTAGACTTGTTATATAAAGATGGCGACAAGCTCCATTCAACTCTTTATCGAAAACCAGTCCAGCGTAACACCTTATTACAATATACAAGTTTCCATCCTCGCTCTCTTCGTCGAGCTCTTCCTACAGGGCAATTTCTCTGTCTTCGGAGATTGTGTTCTACAAGGAGAGAATATAAACATCATGCTCAGGACCTACGAGACCGGTTATTATTACAGGGGTATCCTACGAAATTATTGGATCAAGCATATAAAAGGGCACTCAATAATCATCCCGAATGGTGGGATGATCATATTTCTGGAGTGGAGCATCAATTACAGTCCCATGATGAGATACAGCCTTATGTAGGAGTACTTCCCTATATGCCTTGTACAGCGCAAGTCACACGTATCTTACGCTCCCATTGGCATATTTTATCAGAGCATGTCTGTTTTCAGAAACCTCTCCGGATGGCTTACCGAAGAGGAGTTAATATTGCTGATCGGGTGGTTCATACCGCCCAGATGCCAAGGGAGCGATCTCAAGGGAATCATTCCGCTTGTGGAACTTGTGACATGTGCTTCACCACTCTGGACGGGACGGACTGGCAAGATCCTCATACTCAGATCCGATATCATCGCCGTTATATTACAGATTGTACTTCAGACTATGTGGTGTATTTAATCATTTGCCCTTGTCAGTTGTTTTACGTGGGTATGACTACGCGATCTATTCGCGTACGGTTACAAGAACATCGATCATGTATAAATACTAACACTTTGTCAGCTCCTATGGTTCAACATTGCACGTCAAATTCTCACAAGTTTTCACAATTAAGATGGACAATTTTGGAGAGAGTACCTCCGTTTTTTCGAGGGGGGGGGACCGTCGTGCATTTCTACATCAGCGAGAACAACGGTGGATTTTCACCCTGAATACAGTAACCCCTTATGGAATGAACACAGAGATTGAATGGTGGTCTATTAAATGAGTTTCAGATTTTTGTTGCTGACGTCTTCTTGGGTCCCGGTGCGTAACGCTGAAGTCATCACGTGCAAAACCGGAACAGGAACTAGGACGGGTTTTGCTTGAAAAAGAGCCAGTGTTAACGTAGGCTTGAAACACAATGATTGTGTCGCAAGATAACCCGACCTTGATGCGATGGCATACATCGAGGGTAAACTGGCGGGCTTTATTTGAAGAGTCAACGGGAATACTTTGAGAATTCCGACTAGCTTTGTGACATCCTGATTGGAGAATTTGAGAATTCATATTATTGAGGATACTATCGAGTTCCCTATCAACATTTCCTGGACGATTCCAGTTAATGGACATTCTCGGGCCCAGCTGAGTACCTCTATGTGTAAAAGCCTTTCTATCTCAGATTTGTTTCTGAATTCAAATATTTCTCATTGTACGCAAATTAGCAATGTTGGTTATGCTGAGACTTGTCCTTTTGGGCTGTTTATAGTCTCTAGCGTATTTGGGTCGACTTGACCTTTTAAATATAAGTTGATTAAAAGGAGGGTCTGTCATTCGAGTGTGTCATTGCGCCCTCACGACAGACGATCCGACAAAAAAGTTCTATTTTTGGTTGATATTTACTGTCTTGATTATAAGCTTTGATGAGCAGGGACCGTCTTGTATATGTGTATGTACAGTGCTTCATATGCCTTGTAGCACTGTATAAATGATTAATAATAGTAGTAGTCTTGAGATTAAAGGGTTTAGTCTGGACTTGGAGCTAGTTCTTTGAATAATCGGATCATGTGGCCCTTTATTAACATTGATACATGTTCCAGTCATCTAAGGCTGCTGTATTTCCCCCAACTCATTTCTGAGTGTCTGTACAAAGCTGACTTGTAGGGAGACTACTAACATAAAGACCCTTCTCCCTGGAGTGTAGCAGCATTTCTCCAAGAACAAGCAGGAAGCCGGTCCTCACATATGGGTGACATCGGTGCTGACTGAGCCTGTGCGGAGCATTTCCCCAGTTTTCACAGAGAGCCTTTGGGAATGCTACTACACATGTGTGGTCCCCTTCCTGCCAAAGGATGCCATCTTGCTCAGTCTCCTTTTTACTGCGGAGCCCAATGGACACTTGTCCTGTTTCTCCAGGAAAATCCTCTAAAAATTATCCTTAAAAGTTGTTTTTTCTCAGTTTGTGTACCAGTTTCTCTTCCCGCCTTGAGCTGGCACCTTTCCCAGCACCGTTCTCTGCTCTTCCCTTCTTTTTTTGACTAGGCTTGCCTTGACCGGCATTCACGCTCTTTTTTTGCCCAGGGGTAGTTGACCCTGGCTGGATGTCTCCCACAATGTCTCCCAGTGGGTTCAGAAGTGTGACCGCTGCAGTCAAACCATGTCTGTTACAGTTACCCATGACTGCTGCTTGCACTGCCTCGGCTTGGACCACGACAGTACCACCTGCGATCTGTGCCAGACCATGACTCTGAAAACCAACAAGAAAAGGTCGGAGTTGCAAGAGAGGATGTCCCCCAGTCTGACTCGGCCCCAGCTTTCCTGATGCTGAGCCTCAAGCCGAGCACCTCCCTTGAGGCCCGAGCGTCTTAGGAGTCCTGCGGCGGCGGCTCCTCCGTAAAGACCCCGGACCTGGAGCGTAAGAACGTCTAAGTTGGATGGCACTTCACGAGTCTATGCGATGAATTAATGAAGCTCCGAGCAGTGGACTGGTGGTGGTAACTCTTCAATTGCTATTGTAAGGATATGGACAAGAGGAGGGGCAATGGCTGAAAGTGTGGTAAGGGTGGGGGAAACATGGTATTAATCTCTCTTGATAAAAGCCCTATGGGAAGCTGGCTTAAACAGCATAGTTATCTTACCTGCAGGAGGGGCAGGGGAAGACCAGGAGAGAGGATGGGTCGGTTGAAACAAGGGGTTGTGGGTGCGGGGGCCCTAAGTCGGTAGACAGGGAGCTGGTTAAAGGGGGGGGGGAGAAAAAGGGTGAATATGTGGAGAGTGAGTGTTATGAATGTGTCCAGATTGAATGGCTAGGAGGGGATGGTGGGGGGTGGGGAGTGAGGAGGGAGGGGACTGTTAAGGGGAAAATAGAAGATAGGGGTAGGGGAAGGAACTGCTATAGGACGCAGGGCAGGGGGAAAGTCTGCAAGAGCCACGAAGAGCAAATGGCGGGAACCCCGAGGGGCTCGGCTGGGAGGCCTCGAAGGTTACCAGAGAGTATATGGTAACTGGCTTCTACAGATGAAAGCGCGGAATGCTGGCTGAGCTAAAGGTGTTGACCTTGAATGTTGGCGGCTTGAACTCACCCATAAAAAGAGAAAAAGTTTTGACTTTTATGTATGGAAACTGGGGGCCGATGTGGATCTATTACAAGAAACCCACTTGTCAGAGAAAGAGCATGCTAAATTAAAAAGGGGCTGGGTGCACGAGGTCCACTTGGCGGCCTACTCGACCAGACAACGGGGCATGGCAGTCCTGGTGGGGAAAAGAGTAAATTTTGGTCCACAGGGTGAGGCAGGACCCAGAGGGCCGCTGGATGTTGGTATGGGGAATGTTCCAGGGTATGAAAGTGGTGCTAGGGAGTGTCTATGCCCCTAGTGTGTACTGACATAGTTTCTTTGGGAAACTGGTAGCTAAACTGGCCAATCAATCTAAATACTCGGTGATCATGGGGGGAGATTTTAATGTGGTGGTGGATTTCACCATAGGCTGAGAACCACATCATGTGGTACCTAAGGGCCATGAAAATAGGGGAATTAACTTCTTATGCCACGAGCTCGACCTTATAGATGGGTGGTGCATCTTACACCTGACAGAGGTAGACTACACGCATTAATCGGCCTCGCACAAAACACAGGCTCGGCTGGACTATCTCTTGCTGATGGAGTATCTCTACAGCCAGCTTCAGAGCAGTGAGATTCACCCGTGGGTAATGTCAGATCATGCGACGGTGCAGGTGACATTGATGAGGCGGCAAGAGGGAGGGGACAGGATTTGGCATCTTAACCCAGCTTGGAGTCGAGACCCTCAGTTCTGTCAATTTGTACGTAAATGCTGGCAAGAGTATGAAGTGAAGAACCGCATGGAGGAGGTAGGGCCTGGCATATATTGGGAAGCCACAAAGGCAGTACTCAGGGGTAGGATAATCGGATTTGTAAGCACCAAGCGGCGGCACTATAATCAGCACCTTTTACAAGAGTTGCATGATTTAGAGGCAGTATAGGATGCAATACCTGACACGGTGGGATCAAAACATACTTCGGCAGCTAACGGAACAACGTAATAAAATTAACGCACTGCTGCAGTGAAAGGCTCTGTATAGCATACGTATGTATAAATACAAATTATATCAGTAGGGGGACAGAGCAGGTAAGCTGGCAAATTTGGTCAGACCTTGTCAGATGCACCCTACAGTAATGAAACTGTGGAGAACGGATGGCATTTTCACCACAATGTGGCAGGAGATATCACGTCAGTTTACCAAATTTTTTTCAGAATTTTACGAAGCCAGTCCGGCTGATGCGTAAGCGAGGGAGGATTTATTTGCTAACATTAGGCTGCCATGGGTCACAGAAGAGGAGCAGGGGTTACTGGAATGCCCACTTACAGTGGGGGAAATGATAGAGGGGATCCGGCAGCTACAGCCAGCTAAAGTGCCCGATCCTGACAGATTAGGGCCCGAATTCTATAAAAGTTTGGGAGACATAGTGGCACCAGCAATGGTAGCAATGGGGGAGGCTGCTCGGGCAAAGGGTTCCTTTGAGCCCTGGGCCAATAAGGCCTTAGTGGTGCTAATACAGAAGCCAGGCAAAGAGGGTAATACCCTCTGAAGATAGTGGCTGGAATCTTGCCGCATTGCCTGGCTAGAGTTACGAATAGGCTGATACATCCTGATCAGGTAGGCTTTATTCAGGGGAGGAGAGCAACGGCACATTGGTGAAAGTGTGTACTCTTTTTCAACAACATCGAGCAAGAGGTCAGGAAGTTGCTGTAATCAGCTTAGTCGCTAAAAAGACCTTTGACAAGGTAGACTGGGGCTACTTGTTTTGGATGCGCTCGCGCTATGGCTTTGGGGAGCGGTTCATGGGATGGGTCCAAGCATTATATGCAAGGCCATGGGTACAATTGTTAGTTAACGGGCACCTCTCAGACACTTTTTAGTTACACCATGGCACAAGCCAGGGATGCCCCCTCTCCCCATTATTGTTTGCGAAAGGTTCTAATGACAAAAACAATCAAACTTCAAGATGCTGTGGGCATTCAGGGAATCCAGATTGGGGAGCAGGAATGTAAGATCAGCATGTTTTCTGATGATATGTTAATTTGTACACCTGTTAAGAGAGAGAACCTGGAGGGACTGATGGAGCTGCTAGCAGTGTTTGGAAGCTTCTCAGGCCTACGCATAAACCCAGAGAAATCAGAAGCTTGGATAGTGGAGGGAGGAAAAAGGCAAGGAGGTTTATCTGAAAGGGGGGTGCATTTCCATTGGTCTGCTGAGCCTTTAAAATATTTGGGCATCTATCTGCATATGGACCCAAAGGCGATGTACTGATTGAACATACAAGATAAGATCCAACAAATTAAGCAAATTTGTGACAAGAGGCGAGAGCTGCCGTTGTCCTTTAGTGGGCAGGTTGCACCACTACTTCGAATGATTATATTTCCAAAAATTGTATGCCAACGCCAGCCAAGGAGATAGAACGGCTAAAGAGCGCCTTTCGACATTTTGTATGCCGTGGGAGGAGAGCACATATTATAATAATGAGATTCTCCCACGGCACAAAAGGGGGGCATGGCTCTCCCGGACTTGCAGGTGTACAATGTAGCTGCCCTGATACGCTGGATCTATGAAGCAGGTCATAAGGTGCATCACTATGCTCCTAAGGCCCTCCTAGATTACTGGAATTGGCCATACTGCCTGCTGAATGTACTTCATCATCCAAGAGTAGATCTGGCGGCAAGCGAATTTAACACTTTGATATCTCCGCTGAGGATGGCCTGGCGATGGTGGGCAGCGAGGACACGCCTGGACTTGAGGGCCACTCTGTTTCTACAAATTGTAGGGAACCCGGGTTTTCTGCCTGAGATGGCAGCTGGACAGTTTTAACGGAGGTTGCCTCAGTGTGGGGCGGCTTTTGAAATGGGGGAGTGGGACATTTCCTACCTTTAGCTGTGTCCAGGATAATTTGGATCTACAAGCTACCCACTACGTCCAATACTTGAAAATAAGACATTATTGGCAGGATCTGTGTGGTGGGCATTTGAATAGCCTATAGCAGTGGTTCTCAACCTGTGGGTCGCGACCCCCACAGGGGTCGCCACAGGATTTAGCGGGGGTCACCTCACCTCACTCCGCCGTTAAAAAAAAAAATAAAATAAAATAAAATAAAAAGCACCCACGTTGCTGCTATTGCCGAGTCCGCTTCTCGGCAGCGGCAAACTCACCGCCTCCCAGTCCCTTCTAATGCAGCCGCGGCTCCCTGCCTCTTAGGGAACTGCGGCTGTGCCAGTAAAACTGTTGCGGAGCCTTCCTGTCTCTTGACGGGCTCCGTGCAGTATTGTCCCGCCTCTAAAGGAAGTTGTTTACCACTTCCTTTGGAGGCGGGACAATGCTGCATGGAGCCCGTCGAGAGACAGGAAGGCTCCGCAACGGTTTTATAGGTATAGCCGCGGTTCCCTAAGAGACAGGGAGCCGCGGCTGTAGAAGAACAGCAGGGCAGCAGCTGGCAGACAGGGACAGGGAGAGGGGAGGAGGGGGCAGGGAACCTGCAATGGGGCTAACATGGAGGGAGGGAGGGGTCTGACATGGACAAGGGGGGCCGACATGAATGGAGGGAGGGATAGGAGGGCTGATATTGATGGATGGAGGGAGGGGGCTGACATGGACAGAGGGAGGGCTGACCTGGACAAGGGGGGCTGACATGGAGAGAGGGAGGGGAGGGCTGACATGGAGAGAGGGAGGGAGGGGTGGCTGACATTGATGGGTGGATGGATGGAGGGAGGGGGGCTGACAGGGAGGGAGGGGGCTGACATGGACAAAGGGAAGAGACAGGGACATACTGTACAGACGGGCAATAAATGCTGGACAGAGGGGAGAGACAGTGCGGGTTAGGATTATAATGGGAAGATGGGGGGGCTAGGACTGGGAATGGGTTGATTAGGGAAGGCTAGGACTGGGAATGGACTGATCAAGGGGGGTTGGGACTGGTAATGTGCTGATAGGGGGGTAGGACTGGTAATGGACTGATGGGGGGCTAGCACTGGAAATGAGCTGTTTGGGGAGGTTAGGACTGGAAGGCTGATGGGGGGGTAGGACTGGTAATGGGCTTATTAGGGGAGGCTAGCACTGGTAATGGGGTTGAGGAGGGACTAGCACTGGAAATGAGCTGCTTAGGGGAGGCTAGGACTGGTAATGAGCTGATGGGGGGTGGTAGGATTGGTATTGGGCTGATTAGGGGAGGCTAGCACTGGTAATGGGGTTGAGGGAGGACTAGCACTGGAAGCAAGCTGATTGGGGGGCTTCGACTGGGAATGGGATGATTGTGGGGAGGGGAGGATAGAGCTGCTGGCCCTGGAAGAAAACTGGGGGCTAAGGCTACAAATGGGCTGATACGAGTGGATGGGAGAATGGAACTGGAAGAGAGTGGATCTGAGAGGGGCTGCCATAGTATTTGTACTAGAAGGGACTGGTCAGTGGGGAAGGAGGGGGACTGGAAGGGAATGGACACCAGTGGCAGTCATGAGAATGCAAGTTGACATTGGAAGGTACTGAGAGTGAGGACTGGAAAGGGGCTGATACTGGGGATGGTTACTGGGACTGGAAATAGGCTGATGGAAAGAAGTGAAGAAAACGAAAGAAGAAATGGCAGATGGACCATAGACCACAGAAAGAGAGCTAAGAGAAGACAGGAAAGCAGAAGCCTCAGATCGGGACCAGCATGATCAGAGAATAAATTGGTCAGACAACAAAGGTAGAAAAAATAATTTTATTTCATATTAGTGATTTGACTACAAAATCATCATAATTTTGAAATCAAATATTGTTACTTGTTGTGATTAATTGTGGTTTAAATAAGTAAATTTTATAAATAAAAACTTATTGCAAAGGTCTATAATATATTAATAATTCAACAAATGATTACAGCGACAATGCATTAACGGTAAAGGAAAAGAGACGCATTTATCATTGGGGGTCACCACAAGTTGACCAATGGTAAAAGGGGTCACGGTACAAAAAAGGTTGAGAACCACTGGCCTAGAGAATACAGAGGCAGATGATGACTTGCGTTGCTTGGAACCCAAATGGAGCACTCTTTCTAATTGAGTGAGGATGCTGAGGGAAAGGCTAGATACACTGTGTTTGGAGTGATTGACCACCCAGTGGACTGAAGACATGGAAGATACGGTACAATTTCAACAGTTAGAACAGGCATTTCAGACAATGAAGGGATTAACATGCAATAGCCGCTACCAGGAAATGCAGTATCAGATTTTATATCGTAGTTACTTCACAAGGGCTCGGGGAGAAGAGTTGGGTTTGTGGGAATCAGGGAGGTGCCAGAAATGTCAGGCTCAGCCTGAGATATTTCGCCATGCATTTTTGGAATGCCCAAAGCTGGTGCCCCTCTGGCAGACAGCGTTGAACGGAATAGAATACATCATTCAGAAACATAGTGAATGGTCCTATGGGCTATTGATTATGGGGGATCCTACACCATTGCATGCCCTTAAGATGCACATGGTGGAGTGTAAATTTGTCATCCTGGACGTTTAGGGGGTTAAAAGGACTATTATGCAACATTGGGTGGGGGATCAGCCACCGGCATTCAAGCAGTGGGTCAATAACCTCCATAGCCTGGCACAAGCTGAACTTCACCAATATAGGATTATACAACAGCAAAATGGCTACGGTATAAGTGGCTCTGGAAGAAGTTTCAAAGGCAATTCCCAAGGGGGAGGGGAAGTAGTGGGGGGGGGGAGAGGGAGGGAATGTGGAGGAGGAATGGGGAAAATGAACATGGCAACAGAAAGAAGCGCCACATGGTAATGGTATTGATGTGAAACGTTACTAGTTGACAGCAATGCTGGTTTGTGGGGAATACCCATCATGTTGTATGCTGAAAATTTTAATAAAGATGGAAATTTAAAAAATTTAAAAAAAAAAGACCCTGGGGAGAAAAAGAAAAAATTGAGACCAGTCGAGGGTCCACTGATGAAACCTGGTAAGGTCCCGTGGCAGGACTTGGACGACTTCGAGCAGTGCCCCCAGCCCACAGGGGTCTGCCTGGCACTCTTCACGTACAAGAGGGCTGGGGTCACCATGGACTAGTGGGTCTTACAAGTGGTGAAAGAGGACTGTCTCCTCAGGTTCCAACAAACACCCCTAGGCTTCTTCCCAGCAGAGCCGGTGCAGCCTCTCCTTCACCAGACCTTGCTTCTCTTAGAGTTTGCAGGCTTGCTCAAGGACAGAGTGGTAGAACCTGTACTCGGGCATTTTGTGGGGAAAGGGTTTCTACTCCAGGTATTTCTTTGTCCTCAAAAGAACTGGGGGCCTCAGGCCCATACTAGACCTGCAAAACCTGGACAAGTTTCTGGTGAGAGAGAAGTTAAAGGTGCTCTCCCTTGGAACTCTGCTGCTCTACCTCCACCAGGGAGATTGGCTGTGCTCCTTAGACCTAAAGGATGCATACACCCACATCCTGATCCACCCCTCCCATAGACAGTACCTAAGATTCATGATGGGAGGAGAGCACTACCTGTTTAGGCTACTTCCATTTGGCCTGGCCCCCTTGGCCGCCTACTTGTGCCTACAAGGGACCTTTGTCTTCCCCTATCTGGATTACTGGTTCATCAGAGGCAGCATGGCTCCCGAGGCCAGCCAGGCTGCAGGGCGAACAATCTGCCTCCTGCAGCACCTAGGGTTCGTCATTAACTACCCCGAATCCCACCTCTCTCCAGCCCAAAACCTGGAGTTCATAAATACCCAGCTGGACACATTGCAGGTCAAAGCCTTCCTCCCAAAGGCACTGGTCTGTACCAACTCACCGCCTACTGGGCCATATGTCTTCAGTGGTCCACGTCACACCCCTAGCCTGCTTGCACATGTGGGCAGCCCAGTGGTGTGTCTGCTCCCAGTGGACTTAGGCCACGGGCAGGTTGCGGACAGGGTCAGGGTCATCCGCCAACTGGTGGACTCCCTCAACTGGTGGCAGTCCGTATGCCACCTTCGAACAGAGATACCATTCCAGGCGCCTGCACCACAGAGTGTTCTGAGCACGGGCACTTTCCTCCTGGGTTGGGGGGCACCCTGCAGAATCCTCCGGACTCAAGACAGCTGGTCGCAGGAGGAATCACTCTTACAGATCAATCTCCTGGAACTCTGAGCCATCTTACTGGCCTTTCAGGCATTTTGCCACCACCTATGCTGATCAGATGGACAACCAGATTGCTATGTTTTATGTGAACAAACAGGAGGGCATGGGTTCGTACTCTCTCTACCAGGAGGCAGTGGCTCCCCCTCTCCTTTGCAGTGTACCATGGAATGCTCCTATGGGCAGTATACCTTCTAGATCAGGACAATTGCTTAGCGGACAAACTCAGCAGAGTTCTACGCCCACACGAATGGTGTCTGCGCCACCCTGGGGTTCAAAGACTCTTCTGTCTCTGGGGCAGGCCCATGATGGGCCTGTTTGCCTCCCCGGACAACACACAGCTGCCCTGCTTCTGCTCATGCCAGCTGCATCCAGGGAGAGTGGCAGTGGATGCCTTCCTGATCCCATGGTCCAAAAGCCGCCTCTATGCCTTCTCACCGACTCCTCTAGTGGCCAATATCCTCTTTAAGGTCCAGAGCGAGCAGGCATCAGTGATTCTGATTGCCCCCAGATGGGCCCGGCAACCCTGGTTCTCTCTGCTGCTCTCCTTATCGGTGGCACTCCCAGTCCCACTGGGTTGGGATCCGAACCTCCTGTCCCAAGAGGAGGGCTCCCTCCTGTACCCCAACCTGGGGTTGCTAGCGTTGACAGCGTGGCTGCTGAAAGGGTAGCATTGGCTCCTTTCAATCTTCCAGGGGTAGTTGAGGAGATCCTGCTGGCCTCCCGAAAACCCTCTATCAGATGAGCGTATGCCTTCATATGGAGAAGATTCTCCGTCTGGTGTGCAGAAAGAGAAGAGAATCCTTTCTCCCACCGCGTGCAACTAGTGCTACAGTACTTACTGCACCTCTCAGAGGCTGGCCTGAAGTCTAACTCGGTGAGGGTACACCTGAGTGTCATAGCTGCTCACCATCACCCTATAGAGGGGAAATCCCTCTCAAACCAGTCCCCGGTCTCCAGGTTCCTCCGGGGCTTCTTACTATTGAAGCCCCCTCTCCATCCTCCTGCGGTGGAATGGGACCTTAATGTGGTGCTCTCCCAACTCACCAGACTGCTGTTTGAGCCCCTGACCATCTGCCATTTGTGATACCTATCTTGGAAAGTGTTATCTCCAGGAACAAGCAGGAATGAGTCTTCACATATGGGTATCGTCGGTACCGACGGAGCCTGCGTTGGAACGCACCCCAGCGTCCAGAAAGAAAGCTTTTGGGAGCATCCCACAGCGCCTGCGCGCTGCCTTCCCGCCTTTCCTAACCACCTCTCTCCAGTTCTTCTTTTCCGCGGAGCTAGCAGGTCGTGTTCCTGTCACCGCTGAAGAATTTCTTTATTTTATTTTATTTCTTTGGTCGCGCGTCGGCCTTCTCGAAGCTGGACTGGTACCGCCGGTCGTTACTTTCTTATTCTAAAAAAAAAAAAAAAAAATACTGTTTTTCTCACTTCAGTGCATTTTCTTCTTTGGCCTTAGGCCTAGGAAATTTTTCCTCCTGGAAAAGCCCGCCTCTGGGTTTAAAAAATGCACAAAGTGCAGCGGCACTATTTCTGTCACCGACACCCATGAATGGTGTCTAAAATGTTTAGGTCCTGACCACTCCATTGCGGATTGTGAGTCCTGCTCCATGATGTCTAAAAGAGGTCTACAGAATCGAGCAGCTAAGCTCAGTACCCTGTTTCCCTCGGATGCAGCTTCGGTTGCATCGACGTCTTCCAGGGCGGCTTCTTCCTCACATGGATCTCAGGTAACCAAACTTAAAACCAGCCGGTCCTCGAAGGGTAAATCTCCCTCTAAGTATCGAGATGCCTCCGGGCTTGCCCTCGAGGAATCTGCACCGGCAAAATTACCCCGGCGGGAGGCTCCGGCTTCCAAAGCTTTATCTATGGGGTCACAGGTTGATATCGATGGCTCGGCCTCGACCGATCACCTGTTGCCATGTTCTGGGGTACCGGTGGTTCCCACTGGTACCGACATCCAGACATTGGTTGCGTCGATGGATCAGAATATCCTGACCATGCAACGTGCCAAAACGGCATTCATACAAGCTGCGACGCCTTCGGTACCGCAACAAACTCCGTTGCCGGTACCGACTCCGGCACCGGTACCGATTGCATCGACATCCGCTTCGGTGTCGACTGCAGCGGTACACTGTTTTGTGATGCCCATCGGTACCGAATCGGTACCGATCACTCCCGATGTCGATACCACCCGGTACGCGTATCGGGCTCTGCAGGAGCATCCAGACAGGCGATGCTTCGATTCTTCTGAAGACTCTGATGAATCAGAGGTCTCTGTCGAAGCATTGGTGATCCATCCTCAGGAGCCCTCTTCTCCAAAAATGAGAATGTCTCCTCCAGAAGACTTGTCTTTTCAAGACTTCATTAGGGAAGTGGCCAAGGGCCTTTCCATCTCAGTGGCACCTGAGACAGAGCCTAGAGCTAAAAAATTAGATATTTTACAATATCCTAAGGCTCCTAAAGAGGCAGCCACTTTACCAATACATGAGATTCTTTATGATCACATGTTGGGCATATGGGAGACTCCTCTCACCACTTCCCCTCATTCTCGCAGGTTGGACACCATGTATCGTGTTCCTCCTTGTCCTGGCTTCCATAAGACTCAGCTTCCTCACCACTCCATTGTGGTGGAGTCTGCTATGAAGAAGATAGAGTACAAAGAGGCACTCTTCTGCTCCTCCAGGAAGAGAATGCAGAACCTTAGATGTCTTTGGCAGGAGAATTTTCCAGGCCAGTATGCTTGTTGCCAGAATCAACTCCTATAGTCTCTATATGGGGATGTTTCTAAAAGAAGTTACAGATCACCTGCAAACTTTGTCTCCTTTTATTTCAGAAGATAAAAGGGAAGAGTTCCTCACTTGGCTCAAACATGTCCAGGATATTTCCAAGTTTTCCAACCGTGCAGCCTTTGACTCTTTTGAAGGTGCCAGCAGAGCCTCGGCCATTGCCATAGGTGCACGCAGAGTTGCTTGGTTACAAGCTTCTGATTTGGAACCCTGGGTTCAAGATGGACTAGGAAACCTTCCTTGTACAGGTGAAAATCTTTTTGGCAAAGATTGGCAAGCAAAGGCCACCCAAATGGATGCTGAAAATTCTGCTTTAGATAGACTTTCAAAGTCTACTTCTGCTCCTTTTAAGAAAAAGTTGTTCAAAAAGGGGTTTTTTCCCCAAAAAGGGAAATATTATTCTGCTTATGGTCAGCAGTCATCTTCTGCAGGTCGTTTTGCTACCAAGAGAAAGCAACAACCGAAACAGGCCAAGCCTAAGGCTGCTAGGACTGCTACGGCCCAACAGCCTCAGCCTCCTCAGGACCTTTGACATACAACTAGAGAGCTTAGCCTTTCTGGCTCTAGAACATCCAGAGCCTCTCACCATTCCAGGAAGGTTGGCCTACTTTGCTCCCAGGTGGGAACAAGTCACAGCAGAGCAATGGACCCTCTCCATCATAAGGGAGGGGTACAAGCTTCATTTCTTAAACCTTCCTCCTCACACCATGGTGAGACAGTTCAATTTTCAGACATCTCTCCTCGACCTTCTGGGTCAGGAGATTGCTACCCTTCTTGCCCAAGGGGCAATAGAAGAAGTATCCCTTCTTCAACAGGGCTCAGGGTTCTACTCCCCCTACTTTCTTATCCCAAAGAAAACAGGGGGTTACAGACCCATATTAGATCTCAGAGAATTGAACAAGTTTCTATGCAAGGAGAAATTCAAGATGATTTCTCTCGGTACTCTCCTTCCATACCTTCAGAGTCAGGATTGGCTTTGCTCTCTAGACCTCAAGGATGCGTACACCCATGTCCTCATCCATCCAACACACAGAAGGTTCCTTCGGTTCCTTTATCAAGGGAAGCACTACCAATACAGAGTGCTTCCTTTCGGTCTGGCCTCATGGCAGTAGTAGCTGCATTTCTACGCACTCTAGGGATATTGGTATTCCCATATCTGGACGACTGGCTCATCCGAGCTCCATCCCAGTCAGAGGCCCAGACTTCTCTAACCTGCACAAGGCGTATCCTTCAGTATCTGGGACTTGTAATAAACGTTCCAAAATCCCATCTCACCCCTACTCAGTCTCTGGAGTTCATAGGGGCCTTGCTGGATACCACAACTGCAAGGGCCTATCTTCCCCAGGCCTGTTGCCTACGCTTGGTGCAGTTAGCCTCACAAATTCAGTTAAAATCCCATTTAACTGCTTGAGAGATGTTACAACTGTTAGGCCACATGGCATCCACTGTGCATGTGGTTCCTTACACTCGCCTTCACATGAGGGCAGCTCTGTGGACTCTGTCCACCCAATGGACCCAGGCATCAGGTTGCCTGTCAGACAAAATAGCAACCTCCAGTCGCCTCTTTTGGTCCCTCCAGTGGTGGAGGTCCACTCAAAATCTGTTGCTGGGGTCCCCCTTTCAACAGGTGTTACCCCAAGCAACCCTTACAACTGATGCCTCTCCAAAAGGTTGGGGAGCTCATCTTCAAGATCTCTCCACTCAAGGCATCTGGTCTTTACAGGAGACATCTCTACATATCAACCTCTTAGAGCTCAGAGCAATTTTTCTAGCTCTGAGTCTTCCACACCCTGCTCAGCTACAAGACAGTCCTCATCCACACGGACAACCAAGTAGCCATGTTCTACGTGAACAAGCAGGGCGGGACTGGCTCTCTGTCGCTTTGCAATGAAGCTCTGAGATTGTGGGCCTTCGCCAGAGAGCATCAAATTCATCTCATGGCAGTGTATCTTCCAGGGGTTCAAAACATTTGGGCAGACAGACTCAGTCGAGTTCTGCTTCCACACGAATGGTCCCTCCATGGGGACCAGATAGCCAGGATCTTCCGAATTTGGGGAACACCGGACATAGACCTGTTTGCAAGTCCGTGGAATGCCAAACTTCCCCGGTTCTGTTCCAGGATTCCGTGTCAGGGAGTTCAGGCCAGGGATGCCTTCCTCCTTCATTGGGGGCAAGACTTCCTCTATGCCTTTCCACCCATTCCCCTAATTCCCAAGACACTCTTCAAACTTCAGAGAGACAAGGGGTCTATGATCCTCATAGCACCACATTGCAAACGCCAAGTGTGGTACCCTCTACTTCTGCATCTCTCTCAAGCTCCCTCCCTGGACTTGGGATCTGCTCCAGACCTCCTGTCCCAGGAGAAGGGAACGTTGTGGCACCCAAATCCCCAGTCTCTTCACCTCAGAGCCTGGTTGCTAAAGGCCTAGATCTTAAAGATTTGCATCTTTCTCAGCAAGTGAAGGATATCCTTCATGCTTCCAGAAAGACATTCCTATGCTTTTAAATGGAAAAGATTTACCATTTGGTGTGCAGCGAAGGGTCTTAACCCTCTTGCAATACCTTTGAATTCTTTACTAGAGTACTTGCTGCATTTATCCCATGCAGGCCTTAAAACGAATTCAGTAAGAGTCCATTTGAGTGCTATTGCAGCATCCCTTAAGCCTCTCAATGGACAGCCTATTTCCTCTCATCCTCGTATTGCAAGATTCATGAGAGGCCTTCTTTTAACTAAACTTCCCGTTAGACCACCTCCAGTGGCATGGGATTTGAATTTGGTTCTTGGCCAGCTTATAAAGCCACCCTTTGAACCCTTAGCCACTACCTCCTTGAAATTCCTTTCCTGGAAGGTTATTTTTCTCATTGCAGTCACCTCAGCTCGCCGTATCAGTGATCTGCAAGCCTTGGTGGCTAATCCTCCTTATACAAGGTTCCATCATGACAAGGTAGTCCTCAGGACTAATCCACACTTTATGCCTAAAGTGGTCTTACCTTTTCATCTGAACCAGGAGGTGTATTTACCTGTCTTTTTTCCAGGACTTCATGCATCAAGTGCAGAGAGGAATCTTCATACCCTGGATTGTAAGAGAGCACTGGCTTTTTACTTACAAAGGACACAGCAACATAGAAAGTCTTAACTATTTGTTGCTTTTGATCCCTCTCATTTAGGACTTCCAGTCTCTAAGAGAACTCTGTCCAATTGGATTGCTCAGTGTATTTCCTTCGCCTACCAGAGTAAGAACCTTTCTCTGGAGGGCCATGTCACAACTCACAATGTGAGGGCCATGGCAGCCTCTATGGCTCATCTAAACTCTGTGTCCATCGACCAAATCTGTCGAGCGGCCACCTGGGCCTCGGTTCATACCTTTACAGCCCATTACTGCTTGGACAAGGACTCCCGCCGGGATGCCTTGTTTGGTCAGGCTGTTCTCAAACACCTGTTCCATACCTAATCAACTCCTACCCCCCCATCCCTGGTTGGATGCCTGAGATCCATGGGGGAAGGTAGAGCCCTTCTCAGGGTCTCACAACCTTGGAGATCTCCCTGGCATCTCTAGCTGGGGAGTCCCCATATGTGAAGACTGATTCCTGCTTGTTCCTGGAGATAGCACAGTTACTTACCTGTAACAGGTGATCTTTGGGAACAGCAGGAATAAGTCTTCACAACCCACCCACCTCCCCTAGGAGTTGTATCTCTCTAGCTATCTTTCCTTTCCTCTCTCTCTCTTTGTCTCAGCTTAAAACTCGAACTGGAGAGAGGCGGTTAGGAAAGGCGGGAAGGCAGCGCGCAGGCGCTGTGGGATGCTCCCAAAAGCTTTCTGGACGCTGGGGAGCGTTCCCGCGCAGACTCCGTCGGTACCGACGATACCCATATGTGAAGACTTATTCCTGCTGTTCCCAGAGATCACCTGTTACAGGTAAATAACTGTGCTTTATCTGGTGGCCATCATGTTTGCTTGGAGAGTGAGCAAACTCCAGGCTTTGGTAGTGGATCTGCCATATACAAGGTTCTACAAGAACAGGACAGTGCTCCGTACACACTCCAAATTCCTCCCCAAGGTGGTATCTCCATTTCACCTCAACCAGGAGTGGTCCTTCCCACTTTTTTCCCAAGGCCCCACACTGGCAGGGAGGAACCCATATTGCATACACTAGACTGTAAGCGGACCCAGGCCCATCGCAAAGTTCCTCATCAATTTGTGTCATATGACCCCAGTAGACTGGGGCTCCCGGTTACAAAGCGAATTCTGTCCACTTGGGTGGTGGACTGCATTGCCCTCACCTGTGAATGAGCAGGCCTCTCCCTTGAGCACTGGATCACTGCAAATTGCGTGCGGGCTATGGCCATATCGGTGGCCAACCTCCGCTCAGTGCCGGTGATGGAAATCTGCAGGGCCGCCAGATGGTCTTTGATTCATACATTTGTAACTCATTACTATCTGGAGAGTGAGTCCCCCAGGGACAGTGCCTTCGGGCAGGCAGTACTCCGTAATATTTTTGGGGTGTAGGCAACACCGGCCCTCCGACCCTTCTGTATTCAGGCTACCGGAGAGGTGATGTCGCTGCACGCACGGGTCTTGCAGAGTCTCTCTGTTGGGACTCACCTTCTGCAACTTATGGCTATCCGATAGGTCACTGTTGGTGCTGTCGTGGTTTGGTCCTCAGCAGCCTGGAGCTAGGAAGTCCCATATGCGAGGACTAACTTCCTGCTTGTTCCTGGAGAAAACGTAGTTTATCACCTGTAGCAGGTGTTCTCCAGGGATAGCAGGAATCAGTCCTCACCACTGTTCCCTCTATGCTGTGCCCATGTGCGCGCGCACACACCTCGCCAAGCGAGCGCACATACTTTACAACAGAGCGCACAAAAATTATGGTTCTGATTCTGATAGAAAACAACACAGACGTCTTAAAATTTAAAAGTGATTGTAATTACTAGAAATTTTCCCCTTCATTTAGTAATCATCTATTTTCATTTAATTTGATTAAAATCAATGTGGTGTACATGCTGTATTCTGACATGTAGTCAAATTTTAAAGTATGTAACTCTGAGTGCCGTTATGTGGCACACAAAAATTTAACCTTCCTTCAAAATTTATTTATTTTATTTTATTTATTTATTTACATTCTCTTATATACCGCGCTATTCTGCATCAGTGCGGTTTACATTGAACAAACTGAAATTACATTGAACAGGGCATTATAACTTGGAGATAACTATATTACAGGGAACATGGGCTATGGAGGGTTAAGTGGCTTGCCCAAGACCACAAGGAGCACCTGTGGGACTAGAAAACCCCAGTCCTTCCGGCCCAAGGATGCTGTCCTCTAGTGGGATTTGAACCCCCGACCTTCCGGCCTGAAGTACCTTGCCCCAACCACTAGGCCTCCACTTCAAAAGCTGCACAGC
Source organism: Ichthyophis bannanicus (assembly GCA_033557465.1). Taxonomy (NCBI): domain Eukaryota; kingdom Metazoa; phylum Chordata; class Amphibia; order Gymnophiona; family Ichthyophiidae; genus Ichthyophis; species Ichthyophis bannanicus. Next base: position 62,625,183 of record CM066048.1, read on the forward strand.
TGATACTTTATACGCACACAGCCTACAGAAAATTACAGGGAACATTGGTCCTCACATTCCCTCCCTCCTTCCCTTGGAGTTGCCTTCCTACATTGTTTTAAGTCCTTTTTTGCTATGTCATCTGACTGAACAAGATGGCACCCTTGGTCTGGTAGGGGACCACGCATGTGTGGTAGCATTCCTAAAAGCTTTTTGTGAAAGCTGGGGAAATGCTCTGCATGGGCTCTGTCGGCGCTGATGTCCATATGTGAGTACTGATTCCTGCTGTCCCTGGAGAACATGTTACAGGTGAGTAACTGTGCTATATTGCTTCTGGTTTTTGAAAGTCCATTTGTGGTATCCTTTCAATAGAGTATGATAATGCTGCAGTATAAGCTGATTTAGAAACAGTATGCTGTCTGGAGTCTACCTCTGTAATGGTTTCCTCTTTTTCCTTCAGTCTAATGTAGCAGCTTCAAATGCTAAACTGGCCTTGTTTTATGACTGGCTTTTCTTCAGCCCGGAGAAGGACAGCATAATGAATATCGGTGAGTGGTCTATGCCAGCAGCTCAGATGCTCTCTTTTAGTGAAAGGGCGAGTTAGACTGAGAATATGTAAATGAGGCAAGAATGGGAAATCTGTTCTGCATCCAGTGCTTTTCTGCTGTGATGATATCCTTGTAAAAATTATATTCCAGATCGTTATCTGCTGCTCTTCACCCCTTGTGTCCAGCATGCTTTGATAAAGTTACCTTTGCCTTTTGTTGGTGTTCCATCCACTTCAAAGCTGCTGCAAGGGGCATTGAGTATCCATAGCCTCTCTGTTTGAGATCAGCTGATAACGAGCATCCAGCCTTGCACAAGAGCCCCTTACAGTTGCTTTCTCCTCCCTTTCCCCTTGCAACAAATGTGGTCTATCCTTGATCTTTTGGCTGTTCTAACTGAATTTTTAGCTCTGCTCAGACAGCTGTAATCCTTTACTTTCAAGCCATAGTGTGAGGGACTAGAATTTAGGTATTGTGAAGCCCAGACATATTCAAACTTAAGTGAATTGCCTACAGCAAATGGTTGAGTGAAAATCATTAGGCACTGCAGAACAGCCTAGAAATAGTGTGTCCTTCTACCTCCTCCTTTTCTCTTATATTAGGCAGGCACATGCCTCAGTTTGTGCTGTATGACAGGCAGACTCAGCTCACAGTATAGTCTTTATCTCTTCAGAACCTGCAATACTGGTGATGCATCACTCCATGAAGCCTCATCCTGCTATCACTGCCACCCTGCTGGATTTCATGTGTCGGGTAAGTCCTGAGACAGGACCTGAGCTGACAGAGAGAAAAGTAAAACTCTGTTTCTGTTGTGTGACAAACTAGCTACAAGAACTGTTGAGACTTTCAATCCTATGCACATACAACTTGCAATCAGCTGAGATGTTTTGTGAGAAGGGGCTAATAATGTGACCCTCCTCACACACTATAAGTGATAAACAGAGATTGCTGCCTGATGAGAGATGGCAACATCTCTGCTGTTTTGCAGGAGAGTTCTGATTCCTCTCCTTCCCACAATTAACAGCTAATGTGGGAGAGGAAGTTGTTCAAGTGAATGCAGTTAACATTCTGACCCTATCTATTGCTCATAGTTGTTACCATTAACACGTCAGGGCTGCTTCAGGGCTCTTGACTTATGAATGCCTTATTAATCTGGCCTTTGTGCTGGCCCCACAATATCTTAGCTTTCTCTTTTCTTCTTGTGATTAACTTATGATGTAAATAATAATACCACCAATTTAACACTTGTCTGAAGCTGAGTTTTGCAAGTGCATTGGAAATGCTTTTAGTGCAGTCTTATGCTTTCTTATCCATTTTTTTCTGCTTTGACTGATAGCTACTGTGTATCTGCCACTTCTTACCTCATGGCCAGTTGCTGCTTTTTTCTTCACCCCACATGGGAGAGCAATTTGCCATTTATTTTCTGATATGTTGTTCATTAAATTTACCTGCTAATACTACTAATTTATGAAAGTCTTGAGGATTCCTCACCTCTCTTTTGAGACGCTGTGTTGTCCCAGGTTCTGAGACTTTTGGATGGGGCCATCCTGTCTTCTTTCTTGCATCTGATAACGTGTTCTGATTTGTTCCCCAGTTGCATCTGCCAACTTTGTGATTTTCTGTGTAACTTTGAGCAGTTCCTATTGGTTTTGGGAATCGGAGAGCGCCTGATAAGAGTATCTCCAGGAACAAGCAGGAATAAGTCATCACATATGGGTACGTCGGTACCGACGGAGCCCGCGCGGGAAAGCTCCCCAGCTTTTCAGATTAAAAGCTTTTGGGGCCTCCCACTGCACATGCGCGCTGCCTTCCCGCCTTCCTGACCAGCTCTCGTCAGTTTCTTTTTTTCCGCAGAGCCAGCAGGTCGTGTTCCTGTCACTGCTGAAGAAATTGTTAATTTTATTATTTTCTTTAGACCGTGTACCTGCCTTCCCCATTCTGAAACCGGTACTGCCGGTCTCTCTTTCTTTCTTTAAAAAAAAAAAATATATATATTTTTCTTTTCTTCAGCACAGCTTGGTACTTTGTTAGGCCTTCAGGCCTACACAAATTCTCCTCATGGAGAAGCCAGTTCCTGCTTTTAAAAAGTGTACCAAGTGCAGTGCTGTCATTCCTGTTAGACACCCATGAATGGTGTCTTAATTGTTTAGGACCTGACCATTCCATACCGGACTGCCCATCCTGCTCCCAGATGTCGAAACGTGGATTGCAGAACCGGGCCAACAAGTTCCATGTGCTGTTTCCTTCAGAAGCATCACAGTCATCCAGGTCTTCCTCTCCGGATGGATCTCAGGTAACCAAAACTCCAGTGGGCAAATCCTCTAAAAGCAAATCTCTTTCTAAAGATCGAGAGGCTCTCAATTCTGAGTTCGAGGATTCTGCCCAGGCCAAAAAACCCCGGCGGGAGGTTCCGGCCTCCAAAGCAATCATGGGGTCACAGGTTGACATCGATGGCGCGGCCTCGACAGATCACCTGTTGTGCTGCTCTGGGGTACCGGCCCATACCGGTACCGACATCCAGGCAGCAGTGGCGTCTATGGGCAATACTGTCCAAGTCATGCAGCAGGCCATTCTGGCTTTTATTAATGCTGCTACGCCCTCGGTACCGCGGCCAGCGGTACCGGGTCCGGTTCCGGTAATGGCTTCCATACCGGAACCGAGGCCATCGTCTTCCAAACGATACCGAACGGTATGCGTATCGTGCGTTGGAAGCACATAGAGGATACTCTGCTTCTTCAGAGGATTTTAACTCCTCTGATGATAATGATGAGTTCTCCCTTGATCTTCCTGAGGAGCCTTCTTCTCCTAAAAGGAGACTGTCTCCACCAGAGGATTTGTCCTTTCAGGACTTCATCATAGAAATAGCTAAAGGTCTTTCTATTGCTTCATCCTCTGAAAAGGAACCCAGATCAAAGAAACTGGATATTTTAGGATACTCTAAGTCTCCTAAAGAGGCAGTCACCCTGCCTATCCTTGAAATCCTTCAAGAACACTTGATGGACTTATGGGAGGCTCCTCTAACATTGTCTCCTTCTTCTTGCAGGTTGGACACCATGTACCGTGTCCCCCCTTCTCCTGGTTTCCAAAAAACCCAGTTGCCTCACCATTCTATTGTGGTGAAGTCTGCAATGAAGAAGATAAAGAGTACCAAAAGGCACTCTTCTACTCCTCCAGGGCGAGAATGTAAGACTCTAGACTCTTTTGGCAGGAAAATTTTCCAGGCTACTATGCTTATAGCCAGGATTAATTCCTATAGTCTTTACATGGGCATGTTTCTCAGTGAAATCGCTCTAAAAGTTCGGCATTTTGCCCCCTTCATCCCTGAGGATAAAAGGGAGGAGTTCATTTTCTTAGTGAAACACCTTTTGGATATTTCAAAGTTCTCCAACAGGGCAGCTTTTGATTCCTTTGAGGGTGTTGGTAGGGCTTCGGGCATTGCTATAGCAGCCCGACGTCTTGCTTGGCTCCAGGCTTCTGATCTAGAACCTTGGGTCCTAGATGGCTTACGGAATCTGCCCTGTACAGGTGAGAACTTATTTGGTGAGGAGTGGCAAATTAAGGCCACTCAAATGGACGCAGAAAATGCCACCTTAGATAGACTTTCTAAGTCTACCTCCACTCCTGCCAAAAAGAAGTCTTTTAAGAGGCCTTATTACAAGAAGTCCAGATTTTCCACAAATACTGGCCAACAATCCTCTCAGCCTCGTTTTGCTGCTAAACGTCAGCAACCTAAACAGGCAAGGTCAAAGCCTGCGGCGTCTGCTACGCCTCAGCAGGCTCAACCCCCTCAGGGGTTTTGACTTGCCCCTAGAGAACTTAACTTTTCTGGCTCTAGAACAACCAGAGCCCCTCACCATACCCGGAAGGTTAGCTCACTTTGCTCCCAGATGGGAGCAAATTACATCAGAGCAATGGACCCTCTCTATCATCAGAGAGGTTTACAAACTCCATTTTTCCGACCTTCCTCCTTATACTATGGTGAGGCAGTTCAATTCTCCCCCATCTCTCCTGACTCTCTTGGGTCAGGAAGTCTCCTCCCTCCTTGCCCAAGGGGCAATAGAGGAGGTCCCTCTTCTTCAACAGGGGACGGGATTCTACTCCCCTTATTTTCTAATACCAAAGAAGACAGAGGGCTTCAGACCAATTCTAGATCTGAGAGAATTGAACAAATTTCTTTTCAAGGAGAAATTCAAAATGCTTTCTCTGGGCATTCTCCTTCCATACCTTCAGAGTCAGGATTGGCTTTGTTCTCTAGACCTAAAGGATGCGTATACACACATACTCATCCACCCATCCCACAGAAAATACCTTCGATTTCTGTTTCAGGGACAACATTTCCAGTACAGAGTACTCCCCTTCGGTCTAGCCTCTGCTCCAAGAGTGTTCACCAAATGCATGGCAGTCGTAGCTGCCTTTATAAGAGGCCTGGGAATTTTCATATTCCCATACCTGGACGACTGGCTCATCCGAGCTCCATCTCAGTCCCAGGCCCAAATTTCCCTGGACCGCACAAGGCGTCTTCTGCAGTATCTGGGACTGGTAGTAAACCTTCCCAAGTCTCAACTAATCCCTACTCAGTCTCTCGAGTTCATAGGGGCCCAGTTAGACACCATCACTGCGAGGGCCTACCTGCCTCAGTTCAGGGCCCAACGCCTGCTGAGTTTGGCCTCCCAAGCTCAGTCCAGCAGTCATTTGACAGCCCGTGAAATGCTGCGACTTCTGGGCCACATGGCCTCCACGGTACATGTGTTGCCCTACGCTCGTCTGCATATGAGAGCAGCTCAATGGACCTTGGCCACCCAGTGGACTCAAGCATCTGGAGCGCTCTCCGACCAAATACTCACCTCAAGTCGTCTGTTTTGGTCCCTCCAATGGTGGACATCCACCAAGAATCTGTTGTTGGGGGCCCCTTCCAACCTTTGTTGCCCCAAGCAACCCTCACAACAGATGCCTCCCAGACAGGGTGGGGAGCTCATCTTCAGAACCTCTCCACTCAGGGCACTTGGTCTCCACAGGAGACCACCCTTCATATCAACCTCCTGGAACTGTGAGCAATTTACCTTGCCCTCAAGGTCTTCTATACCCTCCTTGTCAACCTGACTGACCTAGTTCAGACAGACAGTCAGGTAGCCATGTTCTATATAAACAAACAAGGAGGGACAGGCTCTCTGTCGCTTTGCAACGAAGCTCTCAGATTATGGGCCTTCGCCAGAGAGCATCAAATTCACCTTCTTGCAGTGTATCTTCCAGGAGTTCAAAACTCTCGTGCGGACAGACTCAGTCGAGTTCTGCTTCCACACGAATGGTCCCTACATATGGACCAGATACGCAGAATCTTTCAGGAATGGGGGACCCCGGACATAGACCTCTTTGCAAGTCCGTGGAATGCCAAACTTCCCCGGTTCTGTTCCAGAACTCAGTGTCAGGGAGCTCAGGCCCACGATGCCTTCCTCCTGCATTGGGGTCAGGAATTCCTCTATGCCTTTCCACCCATTCCTCTAATATCCAAGACTCTGTTCAAGCTCCAGAGGGATCACGGGACTATGATCCTCATAGCTCCTCGCTGGCCACGCCAGGTGTGGTTCCCTCGACTTCTGCATCTCTCCCAGGGATCCTCCCTGGACCTGGGAGCTGCGCCAGACCTCCTGTCTCAGGAGAAGGGGACTTTGTGGCACCCAAACCCCAAATCCCTACATCTCAGAGCTTGGTTACTGAAGGCCTAAGTCTTCAAGACTTTAATCTTTCTCAGCCTGTGAAAGATATCCTTCATGCCTCTAGGAAACCTTCCACGAGGTGTTCTTATGCTTTCAAATGGAAGCGTTTTTCCATTTGGTGTGCTCAGCTGGGTCTTGACCCTCTAGCACTTCCTTTGAATTCCCTCTTGGACTATCTCCTGCATCTTTCAAATGCAGGCCTTAAGACGAATTCAGTAAGGGTCCATTTGAGTGCTATTGCAGCACCCTTAAAACCTATAAATGGAGAACCTGTCTCCTCTCATCCTCTTGTTGCACGTTTCATGAGAGGCCTGACCCTAACTAAACCTCCCATCCGACCTCCCCCGGTAGCATGGGATTTGAACCTAGTTCTAGGTCAGCTTATGAAGCCACCTTTTGAGCCTTTGGACTCTACTTCCTTCAAATTTCTTTCCTGGAAGGTTGTTTTCCTTATTGCAGTCACTTCGGCTCACCGCATCAGTGAACTGCAGGCTTTAGTGGCTCATCCACCTTATACTAGGTTTCATCATGATAAGGTGGTCCTTAGGACGAATCCCCACTTTATGCCCAAAGTGGTCTCGCCTTTTCATCTTAATCAAGAGGAATATCTACCTGTCTTTTTCCCGGCTCCTCATGCATCCAATGCAGAGAGGAACCTTCATACTCTGGATTGTAAAAGAGCTCTTGCCTTTTACCTCAACAGGACTCAACCACATCGAAAGTCTTCCCAACTTTTCGTGGCTTTTGATCCTTCTCATTTGGGACTTACAGTCACCAAGCGTACACTTTCCAATTGGATCGCTCAGTGTATTTCTTTTGCTTACCAGAGTAAGAACATTTCTCTGGAGGGCCATGTCACAGCTCACAATGTGAGAGCCATGGCCACTTCTATGGCTCATCTTCACTCTGTGTCCATAGATCAGATCTGTCGAGCAGCCACTTGGGCCTCGGTTCATACCTTCACAGCCCATTACTGCTTGGACAAGGACTCCCGCCGGGATGCCTTGTTTGGTCAGGCTGTCCTCAAACACCTGTTCCATACTTAAACAACTCCTGCCCACCTTCCCTGGATGGATGCCTGAGATCCATACGAAGATGGTTTACCCTTGGAGGGGGATCTCCCAGGCATCTTAGCTAGGGAGTCCCCATATGTGATGACTTATTCCTGCTTGTTCCTGGAGATAGCACAGTTACTTTCCTGTAACAGGTGATCTCTGGGAACAGCAGGAATTAGTCATCACAACCCACCCACCTCCCCTAGGAGTTGTATCTCTATCTATCTATCTTCCTGTCCTCTCTCTCTTTTGTCTCAGCTTTAAACTCGAACTGACGAGAGCTGGTCAGGAAGGCGGGAAGGCAGCGCGCATGTGCAGTGGGAGGCCCCAAAAGCTTTTAATCTGAAAAGCTGGGGAGCTTTCCCGCGCGGGCTCCGTCGGTACCGACGTACCCATATGTGATGACTAATTCCTGCTGTTCCCAGAGATCACCTGTTACAGGTAAGTAACTGTGCTTTCTGTATGCTTCCATGCTCTGATTTCACTCTGGTGCTGTTAACCTGTTTGGGTCTCACATGGTCTCTTCTGTTTGGGCTGCTAATGCTCTCTTTGATTTCCTTTCTGCAGATAATTCCAAACTTCTACCCACCATTGGAAGGCCATGTGCGGCAAGGAGTGTTCAGCTCTCTCAACCACATAGTGGAGAAGCGTGTGCTTGCGTAAGCGGCCAGCAGTGCTGGGTTTAATCTTATATTTTCAAGTAATCTGGCTTTCTAATCGTCTACTAGGATTTTGTGTCTTGAGAGATGTGGCAGCAGAACCCAATAGCTCATGTGAAGCAGCTTTTCTGGTGTCTTGTTCTGTTATCTCAACTGAACAGGACTTGCTTGATTATAACTTGAATGGACCAACAATAAGCTATAGCACACCCAGAAAAAAAGCCTTTTCCTTATGAGCGAGTCCCACGTTTCCTTCTGACATAATTTTCCACCAGTCCTTTAACTTGGCACAGAATTGTCCTAGACAGAAGGATGTTGCCACGATAGACTGATCATATTCTCCCTTATTTTGATGTGACATAGACACCTGGGTAAGAAGCAACAGTAAGTATGCACTCTCTCCTCTTCTCACTTAGTCGCCAGCGGAAGTTTCTGCTGGGTAGGTGATTTCATGTAGGAGATTTGTGTGTGGGGTTGGTGGGAGAGGTTGATTTTTATTTGCTGCTTGTTATGTTTTATGATACAGGAAGAGCGGAGGGCAAGGACCACAGCCCACACAGGGATAATTCGCAAAAACCTTTATTGGTCTCCAAGGTTTTTGCGAATTATCCCTGTGTGGGCGGTGGTCCTTGCCCTCTGCTCTTCCTGTACTGTTCTCCTGCGGAAGGCACCCTTCTCTTCCTTGTATGTTTTATGATACAACTTGCCTTGAGTATTCTCAAAAAGGCATGTAATCAAAATAAATAAATATCTAATCTCCAGGAACAAGCAGGAATCTAGTCATCACATATGGGTATCGTCGGTACCGACGGAGCCTGCGCGGGAACGCTCCCCAGCGTCCAATCAGAAAGCTTTTGGGAGCATCCCACAGCGCCTGCGTGCTGCCTTCCCGCCTTTCCCAACTGCCTCTCTCCAGTTCTTCTTTTTCCGCGGAGCCAGCAGGTCGTGTTCCTGTCACCGCAGAAGAATTTCCTTATTTCTTTATTTCTTTTTGTGGTCGCGTCTGCCTTCCCCGACGCTCTACCGGTACCGCCGGTCTTTTCTATTTAAAAAAAAAAAAAGGATTGTTTTTTCCTTTTCTTCAGGTGCACCCACCTTTTTGGGCATTAGGCCCAAAAACTTTCTTTAACATGGAAAAACCTGCCTCAGGTTTTAAAAAGTGCACAAAATGTGGCGGTACCATTTCCGTCACCGACACCCATGAATGATGTTTAAAATGTTTAGGTCCTGACCGCTCCATCATAGATTGTGTGTCCTGTGCTATGATGTCTAAAAGAGGTCAACAGAACCGAGCTGCTAAGCTCAGTACCCTGTTTCCCTCTGATGCGGCTTCGGTGGCATCGACGTCTTCCAGGGCTGCTGCTTCTTCCCGGGCTGCTGCTTCTTCCCGTGGATCTCAGGTAACTAAACATAAATCCAGCCGGTCCTCGAAGGGTAGATCTCCTTCTAAGCATCAAGATGCCTCTGGCGTTGCCCTCGAGGATTCTGCACCGGCAAAATTACCCTGGCGGGAGGCTTCGGTTTCCAAAGCATCATCATTGGGGTTCCAGGATGTTCTCGATGGCTCGGCCTCGACAGATCTCCTGGTGCCATGCTCTGGGGTACCGGCGGTTTCCACCGGTACCGACTTCCAGGCATTGGCAGCGTCTATGGACCAGAGAATTCTGTCCATAGAATGCAGTCTAGCGGCTTTCCTTGTGGCATCGACGCCCTTGGTACCGCGACAGACAACTCCACCAGTACTGGCACCGGCATCGGTATCGCAACTGATACCGATAGCATCGACATCGGCATCGGTGTCTGCTATGCCGGTATCCTGTCCTCCGATGCCCGTCGGTACCGATTCCCCGGTACCGGTTATTCCCGATACCGATTTTGCTTGGTACGGGTATCGGGCTCTGCAGGAGCATCCGGACAGACGATACTTCGATTCCTCAGAAGAATCTGAGGACTCTGAAAGTTCTGTCGATGCAGCGATGTTTTTTCCACGGGAGTCGTCCTCCCCTAAACGCAGGATGTCTCCTCCAGAGGACATGTCTTTCCAAGACTTCTTCCGAGAGGTGGCTCGGGGCCTGTCCATCACTGTGGCCCCTGAGACAGAGCCAAGGGCCAAGGAGTTGGATATTTTACAATATCCCAAAACTCCTAAGGAGGCAGCTACCCTACCCATTCATGAGATTCTATATGATCTCATGTTGAGGATGTGGGAAACACCTATTACCACCTCTCCTCATTCTCGTAGGTTAGATACTATGTATCATGTCCCTCCTTGTCCTGGCTTCCATAAAACTCAGCTTCCTTACCACTCTATTGTGGTGGAATCTGCTATGAGAAGGATTAGAAGTGCAAAAAGACATGCCTCTAATCCTCCAGGACGTGAATGCAGAACTCTGGATGCTTTTGGACGTAGAGTCTTTCAAGCTTCCATGCTTGCTGCAAGAATCAGTTCCTATAGTCTCTACATGGGAATGTTCCTAAAGGAAGTTACTGATCATCTACAGACTTTAAGTCCTTTCATCTCTTAGGATTAAAGGCAGGAGTTTCTCACTTGGCTCAAACATGCCCAAGATGTCTCTAAATTCTCCAACCGTGCAGCCTTCGACTGCTTTGAATGTATAAGCAGAACCTCGGCTATTGCCATAGGTGCACGTAGAATTACTTGGCTCCAAGCATCTGATTTAGAGCTCTGGGTACAAGATAAATTGGGAAATATCCCTTGTACTGGTGAGAACCTATTTGGTAAAAATTGGCAAGAAAAAGCCAATGAAATGGATGCTGAAAATTCCACTTTGGATAGACTATCCAAGTCTACTGCTGATCCTGTTAGGAAAAAGTTGTTCAAGAAATCAACCTTTTTCTAAAAAGAAAAGATTTTATCCTGCTTATGGTCAGCAGGCATCTTTTGCAGGTCAGTTTTCAACCAAACGTCAGCAACCACCCAAACAGAAGAAAGCAAAGGCTGCTAGGCCTCAACCGGCCCAGCAGCCTCAGCCTCCTCAGGGCCTTTGACTTTCAGCTAGAGGACTTAGCCTTTCTGGCTCTGGAAGGACCAGAACCGTCCACCATTCCAGGAAGGTTATGCCATTTTGCTCCCAGTTGGGGGCAAATAACAGCAAAGCATTGGACACTCTCCATCATAAAAGAGGGGTACAAACTTCATTTTTCAAGCATGCCCCCTCCCACAATAGTGAAGCAGTTCAATTCTCCGACCTCTCTCATCGACCTGTTAGGTCAGGAGGTTACCATCCTTCTTGCCCAAGGGGCAATAGAAGAAGTGCCTCTTCATCAACAGGGCACAGGGTTCTATTCCCCTTATTTATTTATTTATTTGCATCTCTTATATACTGCGCTATTACAATCAGTGCGGTTTACAGTGGAACAGAACATAAAACAATGTAGCAGTTACATTGGGTTTACAATAAAACATGGGATACAAACTTGGAAAAACAGGGGAAAAACTATGTACAGTGTTATAGAAGTGGAGGATTAAAGATCAAATGAGGGCATGGTTAAGGGTTGTAATGTAAAGAGTGGATATGTAACAGGAGGGGTATCAGGCTAACGGTTTTTGTAGTTGGGGTTGCGTTAATTGTGAATCTTGGAGAGTACGTGTATTATGTCGGGGTTGGCTAGGGGGGATAAGATCGGAATAGTGTTTTAGGAAAAGATGGTGTTTGATAGCCTTTTTGAACGAGATTATATTGGTAATGGAACGAATTTCTGGGGGGAGGGAGTTCCATGCTCCTGGAACAAATAGTGAAAAGGCTCTATTGGATGTTGTCTTTGAACATTTTGTGATTGCTTTAGGCACTTCTAATTTGTTCAAGCATGACGAGCGTCTGTATCTGTTTGGTGGTATATGTTGGATAAGCTTGGTAAGTGGGGTGGTGGGCTGATTTCTTGAGGCCTTGAAGGTTAGTACGAGGGCTTTGTAGACAATTCTAGCTTGTAAAGGCAGCCAGTGTAGGTTCATCAGCACTGGAGTTATGTGCTCCGATCTAGATGTTCCGGAAAGTATTCTTGCAGCGGAGTTCATGGCTAACCTCAGGGGGTTCAATGTTGCTTGTGGGAGCCCAAGGAGGATGATGTTAGCGAAGTCAAGGTGGGGGGTTACCAGTGCTTGGAATATGGTGCGGAAATCAGACGGATCAAGTAGTGGTCGTAGGTGTCGTAGTGAACGTATCTTGTGGTAAATAGATTTGGCAGTATTTTTGATATGCGGTGACATGTCCAGCTTCTGGTCGAGGATGATGCCCAAGTACTGGATGGTAGGTTTGACTGTGAGGTCGTAGTTGTTGACTCGCAGAGATGTCGGTGGTATGAAGTTCTGATTGCGAGTGATAAAAAGGACATCAGTCTTGCTGTGATTAATGCGCAGGTTTTGGGATAGGAGCCATTCGGAGACAGCATTGAAGCATTTTATTATTGCTGAGAAATCTGGTCGGTCAAGCTTGAAGGATGAGTACATCAGGATGTCGTCTGCATATGCTAAGCACTGAATATTGAAAGAACGGATCAGGTCGCAGATGGGTTGCATATAAATATTAAACATGAGAGATGAAAGGGATGAGCCTTGGGGGACTCCTTGTTTGAGTGTGAATGGATCGGATGTAGTGGATCCTACTCTGACTTGTTGTGACCTGTCGCTCAAATATGACCTGCACCATGCTAAGGCTGTTCCTTGTATACCTTTTTCTTTGAGGCGGATTAAAAATGTCTCGTGGTTCACAGAATCAAACCGCAATGTCCATAAAAATAAGGATGAATCCTTGGTGTATATCATCGATTCCCATGACCAGGTTGTTGAATAATGTAGTAAGGATGGTCTCTATACCGTGTGCTTCTCTGAATCCATGTTGTGAATGGTCCAGTGGTGCTTCAGTGTCAATGTGCTGTTGGATTTGTAATTGAACTACCTTTTCTGTAATTTTTGCAAGTAGAGGGATGCTTGAGATGGGTCTGAACGACTCGACTTTAGATGGGTCGAGTTTGCAGTTTTTTAATAGTGGGCGGATTGATGTGAACTTTAAGCTTTGCGGGAAGTAGCCTTTTATGAAGGATTGGTTGAGGATTCTACTGATGGTTGGGCTGAGGGTGGTTCGCAGCTCTTTTATCCAGCTGGAGGGACAGGGGTCATTAGGTGCTGTAGTGAGGTTGATAGATGAGATGATTTCCTCAATTTGTTTGGTGGAGACCTCTTGGAATTGAGACAGCGCCGCTGGTTGAAGGGTGAGGTCTGCAGGGACGAGGAGTGTGGGGGAATTGTTAAAGTTTGTTTGGATTATTTTTGACTGAAGGTAGTTTGAGTAGATTTGTGGGTGAGGCGTTTGGTCTTGGGGAGGGGTAGGGTCGCCTGTGAGCGTTCTAACAATGGAGAATAGTTCACGGGGCCTGTTCATGGATCTTTTTAGAGTTTCAGAGTGGTGTTGCTTTCTCTTTTCCATTGTCATTTGTCTGTGAGCTTGTAGGTGGGCAGAGTATGTGCAGAGAGCCTCAGGAGTCCGTGAGCGGCGCCATTGTCTTTCAAGTTTGCGGAGCTGGATTAGAGACATTCGTATATCTTGTGAGTACCAAGGTGCATGTTCACGTCTTGATTGTTTCTTGGTGTTGGCTGGTTGGTGTGCAGCCTCCTTAAGTGCATTATTCCAGTTTGATACTAGATCGTCAGGGTCTGTAGAGGCATCGGTGAGGAGAGGCAATATCTTCTCAAGGATTTCATTCTTGTCAAAAGGCTGATATCGTGCTGCCGTGTTTCTAACGGTATGTTGAGTATTTCTGCAAATGTTGCTGGGGTGGATGTTAGGTAAGTCAAAAAGAAGTAGGTTATGATCTGACCAAGGAATTGGTGTTATTGAGGTCAACAGGTTCTCAGTGGAATTGATAACAGCATTAGGTGCGAAGATAAGGTCAAGTTTGTTTCCTTTGTTGTGGGTGGGAGCATCAATCAATTGGCTGTATCCAAGTTGGTTCATTGCATCAAGGAAGGCTGATGAGTGCGATTCATGTAGGGATGGCAGATTGAAGTCGCCTAATAACCAGTTTGGGGTGCGGGGGTTGTTGGTTACCAGCAATGTTGATTATGGAAGGAAGGTCATCTGGGGATGGTGTGGGAGCTCGGTATAAAAGGTTAATGGTACAGGTGTCATTTGTTATAGAGAGTGTGTCAAGGTGAGTTGTACTTGTGGTGTTACTTAATCTAAATTGGAGTGAAGATTTGGCAATAATCAGAGTGCCACCTCCTCTCTGATTGGCTCTGTAGCAGGCGAAGGATGAGTAGCCTGGGGGTGTCATCTGGTTGAGGATGACATTATCGCATGAGGATAACCATGATTCAGTTATCATTAATAGGTCAAGGTTGTGGTGAGATATAAGCCCGATGGCTATGGGCCATTTTGATCGTATAGATCGGGCATTCGCAAGTGCGCATCTAAGGTGGATGTGCTGGGGTCGTTTTTCGGATTTGGTTTTGTTAAGGGTTTGTAATGGGATAAGTAGGAGGTGTGACTGGCGTGTATAAGGTTTTGTAGTTGTGTGGTGGGGGGTTTCAAAACCTCTTCTTGTGTTGTAGCGGAGGATAGGGATGTGGTTGGTACCGGGGTTTAGTGTGTGGGTTAGGGTGGGTACCCAGGAGGTCAGTAGGGCTACAATGATGGAAAAGGATGGTGCAGTGATTTGCATGATGTTTTTGTGTGATGTAACAGCTTATGCAGGAGCCTTGTGAGACGCTATGTGTCAGTGCTCGACTTTTGTCATGGAAATACAGTCAGGCTTGTGCGTGAAGGCAGCAAGATAGGAAAGGCTTTCTGATTGCAGAAGCAGTGGTAAGGGCAGCTCGTAGTTGAGGGAATAAGAGAGTAGACAGGATTACACTGAATGCTACTGTAACAATTACACTGAACGCTAGAGTCAACAGGCAAGGATACAGTAAATGATACAACAAATGCTACTGTAACAATTATAATGATCGCTAGAGTAAAACAGGGAAGGTTACACTTACTGCTATAGTAACACTTTGGATGAATTGTGTGAAGAACAAGCACTGCCTCAGCTAATGGTACTGCTACGATTTAGTGAGGTTTGAGGAAATAGGACCGCATGTAAGGCAGTCGTAAATTTTGTTACAATTTATGTGTTACAATAAGTAAGCATCAAATGTAATGACTGCGATTAAGTGTGGTTTTAACTTAACGTCCTTGGCTGAGTCAGAGGGTATGATAGACAATGATATTACCCATGGAAAAGACGTTCATGGTAATATGTGACAGTATTGATATGGGTACCTTATGAAGCACTTTAATGCAGGTTGTCTGGGTTCCGATGCCGACGGCTGGTTAGCTGCTCACCGTTGATGTACTTGTATTTGTGGTGAGAAGCAGATGATGGAGACAGAGAAATAAATTAGACCAGTGTCTGACTGCAGTGGCCGCAGGAAAACGAGAAAGGAGTTACTGTTTCTGTGGCTGGGCCTGGGCGGGAGCGGAGCTCCGTAGACTTTCAGTAGCGTTTTCTGTAACGGTGAGATGGTTACCCGGTTGTCAAGTCCGTAATTAGCTATAGGCCTCCACCAGGGCCTCCGCCTAAGGGCCTCGCCAAAGGGCCCTCTGGCGAGGCCCTCAGGCGCGGGCCCGCCTGGCGCGGGCGCGCCCGATGGCGTGAACTTGTATGGCCGTGCAGGCAGTCCCGATTGGCTGGACGATGCAGGAGCTGTTCCCTGCTGCCGGAGGCTCTATCCCCCGACTGGGGAGAGCTGCAGATGGTAGCAGGGGTTCACTGGACCACGCGCCCGATGGCGTGAACTTGTATGGCCGTGCAGGCAGTCCCGATTGGCTGGACGATGCAGGAGCTGTTCCCTGCTGCCGGAGGCTCTATCCCCCGACTGGGGAGAGCTGCAGATGGTAGCAGGGGTTCACTGGACCACGCGCCCGATGGCGTGAACTTGTATGGCCGTGCAGGCAGTCCCGATTGGCTGGACGATGCAGGAGCTGTTCCCTGCTGCCGGAGGCTCTATCCCCCGACTGGGGAGAGCTGCAGATGGTAGCAGGGGTTCACTGGACCACGCGCCCGATGGCGTGAACTTGTAGGGCCGTGCAGGCAGTCCCGATTGGCTGGACGATGCAGGAGCTGTTCCCTGCTGCCGGAGGCTCTATCCCCCGACTGGGGAGAGCTGCAGATGGTAGCAGGGGTTCACTGGACCACGCGCCCGATGGCGCGAACTTGTATGGCCGTGCAGGCAGTCCCGATTGGCTGGACGATGCAGGAGCTGTTCCCTGCTGCCGGAGGCTCTATCCCCTGACTGGGAAGAGCTGCAGATGGTAGCAGGGGTTCACTGGACCACGCGCCCGAGGGCGCGAACTTGTATGGCCGTGCAGGCAGTCCCGATTGGCTGGACGATGCAGGAGCTGTTCCCTGCTGCCGGAGGCTCTATCCCCCGACTGGGGAGAGCTGCAGATGGTAGCAGGGGTTCACTGGACCACGCGCCCGATGGCGCGAACTTGTATGGCCGTGCAGGCAGTCCCGATTGGCTGGACGATGCAGGAGCTGTTCCCTGCTGCCGGAGGCTCTATCCCCCGACTGGGGAGAGCTGCAGATGGTAGCAGGGGTTCACTGGACCACGCGCCCGATGGCGCGAACTTGTATGGCCGTGCAGGCAGTCCCGATTGGCTGGACGATGCAGGAGCTGTTCCCTGCTGCCGGAGGCTCTATCCCCGACTGGGGAGAGCTGCAGATGGTAGCAGGGGTTCACTGGACCACGCGCCCGATGGCACGAACTTGTATGGCCGTGCAGGCAGTCCCGATTGGCTGGACGATGCAGGAGCTGTTCCCTGCTGCCGGAGGCTCTATCCCCCGACTGGGGAGAGCTGCAGATGGTAGCAGGGGGATACAGACCTATCTTAGATCTCAGAGAATTGAACAAATTCCTTGTCAAGGAGAAATTCAAAATGATTTCTCTCGGAGCTCTGCTTCCATACCTTCAGAGTCGGGATTGGCTTTGTTCTCTAGATCTCAAGGATGCGTACACCCATGTTCTACGCACTCTGGGAATATTCGTCTTCTCTTACTTGGACGACTGGCTCATTCGAGCTCCATCACAGTCAGAGGCCAAGACTTCTCTATCCTGCACAATGCGTATCCTTCAGTATTTAGGGCTGGTAATAAACATCCCAAAATCCAGTCTAACTCCTACTCAGTCTCTAGAGTTCATAGGAGCCTTGCTGGATACCACAAAGGCAAGGACCTATCTTCCCCAAGCCTGTTGCCTTCGCTTGATGCAATTAGCTTCTCAAGCAGTCCTAAAGCCCTTTTTAACTGCTCGAGAAATGTTAGTTACTAGGCCACATGGCATCCACCGTGCATGTGGTACAATATGCTCGCCTTCACATGAGGGCAGCTCAGTGGACTTTATCCACCCAATGGACCCAGGCATCAGGTTGCCTGTCAGAGAAAATAGCAAACACAAGTCGCCTCATTTTATCTCTCCAGTGGTGGACGTCCACTCAAAACCTGTTGCTGGTGTCCCCCTTTCAGCAACCCCTGCCCCAAGCAACTCTTACAACAGATGCTTCTCCAATGGGTTGGGGAGCTCATCTGCAAGACCTCTCCACCCAAGGCACCTGGACTCCACAAGAGAGTTGTCTACATATCAATCTCTTGGAGCTCAGAACAATCTTCCTTGCTCTGCGAGTGTTCCACACCCTGCTCAGCTACAAGACAGTCCTTATTCATACGGACAATCAGGTAGCCATGTTCTATGTGAACAAGCAGGGGGGGAACAGGCTCTGTCGCTTTGCAACGAAACTTTGTGACTGTGGACCCTCGCCAGAGAGCATCAGATTCATCTTCTGTCAGTGTATCTTCCAGGCGTTCAAAACTCTTGGGCAGACATACTCAGTCAAGTTCTCCTTCCACACGAGTGGTCTCTGCATGCAGAACAGGTAGCCAGGATTTTTCAACTTTGGGGAACCCCGGACATAGACCTTTTTGCAAGTCCGTGGAATGCCAAACTTCCCCGGTTCTGTTCCAGAACTCTGGCTCAGGGAGCTCAGGCAAAGGATGCTTTCCTCCTTCACTGGGGTCAAGACTTCCTGTATGCCTTTCCACCCATTCCCCTAATTGCCAAAACCCTGTTCAAGCTTCAGAGAGACAGAGGCCACATGATTCTCATAGCTCCACATTGGCCACGGCAAGTGTGGTACCCTCTGCTTCTACATCTCTCTCATGCTCCCTCCCTGGAGTTAGGGTCTGCTCCAGATCTCCTATCTCAGGAGAACGGAATGTTATAGTATCCCAATCCCCAGTCTCTGCATCTTAGGGCTTGGTTGCTGAAGGCTTAGATCTCCAAGATCTTCATCTTTCTCAGCAAGTGAAAGATGTTCTTTACGCTTCAAGAAAACCTTCCACTAGACGTTCTTATGCTTTCAAGTGGAAGAGGTTTACTATTTGGTGTTCTGAAAAGGGTCTTAACCCCCTTGCCATACCTCTAGAATCTTTGCTGGAGTATCTCCTCCATTTGTCTAATGCAGACCTTAAAACAAATTCAGTAAGAGTCCATTTGAGTGCTATTGCAGCTTCCCTTAAGCCTCTAAATGGACAACCTATTTCCTCTCATCCTCATAGCAAGATTCATGAGAGGCCTCCGAACTAAGCCTCCCATTAGACCACTTCCGGTGGCATAGGACTTGAACCTGGTTCTTGGGCAGCTCATGAAGCCACCTTTCGAACCCTTAGCTACCACCTCCTTGAAATTCCTTTCTTGGAAGTTTATCTTTCTCATTGCAATCACAGCACGGCGCATTAGTGAATTGCAAGCACTAGTAGCTAATCCACCTTATACAAGGTTCCATCATGACAAGGTAGCCCTTAGGACTCATCCACACTATGCCTAAGGTGGTCTCGCCTTTTCATCTCAACCAGGAGGTCTACCTACCTGTCTTTTTTCCAGGACCTCATGCATCAAATGCAGAGAGAAATCTTCATACCCTAGACTGTAAAAGAGCTCTAGCTTTTTACTTACAAAGGACACAGCAACATAGAAAGTCCTCTCAACTCTTTGTTGCTTTTGACCCTTCTCATTTGGGACTTCCAGTCTCCAAGAGAACACTATCTAACTGGATTGCTCAGTGTATTTCTTTCGCCTGTCAGAGTAAGAACCTTTCTCTGGAGGGCCATGTCACACACAGCTCACAATGTGAGAGCCATGGCAGCCTCAATGGCTCATCCGAACTCTGTGTCTATTGACGACTTCTGTCGAGCAGCCACTTGGGCCTCTGTTCATACCTTCACAGCCCATTACTGCTTGGACAAGGACTCCCGCCGGGATGCCTTGTTTGGTCAGGCTGTTCTCAAACACCTGTTCCATACCTAATCAACTCCTACCCACCATCACTGATAGGATGCCAGAGATCCATGGGGGGAAGTGGAGCCCTTCTCAGGGACGCACAACTTCTGGGGTCTCTCCCTGGCACCTAAAGCTAGGGAGTCCCCATATGTGATGACTAGATTCCTGCTTGTTCCTGGAGATAGCATAGTTACTCACCTGTAACAGGTGATCTCCGGGAACAGCAGGAATTTAGTCCTCACAACCCACCCACCTCCCCTAGGAGTTGTATCTCTCTATCTATGTCTTTCCTTTCCCTCTCTCTCTCTTTGTCTCAGCTTTAAAACTCAACTGGAGAGAGGCAGTTGGGAAAGGCGGGAAGGCAGCACGCAGGCGCTGTGGGATGCTCCCAAAAGATTTCTGATTGGACGCTGGGGAGCGTTCCCGCACAGGCTCCGTCGGTACCGACGATACCCATATGTGAGGACTAAATTCCTGCTGTTCCCAGAGATCACCTGTTACAGGTGAGTAACTATGCTTTCTCTCAGGATGATGGAGGTTTTGGAGCTTTTTGGGTTGGTTAGCCTTCTCTCTCCTCCCTGCTTTCTCATCCCCCATATGCCTCTCCTGTTTTGTCTTTTGAGCTTTAAGTATTAATTAAAACTGTTGTGTTTTACTAGATTTGTATACTTTGTTACCCTGTCCTTGTGTTTTGGTTCTTCACTTTTCTCTTTAAAAGAATAGAAATAAGCCTTAAACTTTCAGTGCAGGAGCAGGTGGCAGGCTGTATGATGGTCAGCTCTGATTTTGGAAGGGCTTGTAATGAGTTAGACTGTGGGCACATTCTGCATGAGCTCTGTGGAATGAATTTAATCTGAAACTATCCTCTGTCCTCCTCAGACACCTGGCTCCTTTATTTCATAACCCCAAACTGGACAAGGAACTGCGCTCCATGCTGAGAGAAAAATTCCCCGAGTTCTGCAGCTCTCCCTCACCTCCATCAGAAGGTAGGGTTTGAAGATGTGCTCTGCACCATCTGACCACTTCTGCACAGTCTTCTAGATTATCTCAGAAAAGTCACTAAAGGCTGCACTAGTCTGCTTAAGGAGCATTTTCATTCAGTACATACTCTGAGAGAGCCAGGCAAAAGCAGATGGCAAACAAGCGTTAAATTGTAATTCCTTTTCATTCTGCTATTCCAGTCCAGACACATGGGTTGATGCCACCTTGCCAGCAAATGGAGATGGGGAGCATGGTTTCTTTGTTAGTGATAACATCACTAATAGACGTCATGGTTCAGCTCTGGAACTTAACCAGTTTACTATGTCAAAGATGTTATAAGAACATTGAACAAGCAAAAATGCTAAAAATTCTAAACCAAACCACAAAACCCAGCTCTAGGTTCCTCTACATGGATAAAGATTATCATTAACATATACCGGTCTTGAAATTTGAAGAAAACAGCTCTTGCAGCTTTAGCCTTCTCGAGAGGGTTTTGGGCTTGTCAAGCAGGATTCAATGAAAGATAATTAACAGGTAAGACTAATTTCCATTTCGTCTCTCCGGGCCAGTCCAGGAACAGGAGGGTTGTCAATCTTGTCTAGCAGCTGAGGACTGAATTCTAAAACTTTACTGAATGAACATCTGGCTCCCCCTGCTGGTCGAAGCTCAGTCCTCAGCAGCTGCAGGTCGCATGTTCCTGTCTGGCTCCCGGAGAGAAAAGTGCAATCCCCTTCTTTTTTGTTTTATTTTCCTCTGCTTAGCTGGTCTATACAGTGTGGAGCTCGAGCAGGGTTCTGCAGAAACTGACTGCAGTTTTGATTGCTTCGGCGGAGGCGGAGCAGTCTTTAATAGGAGCACGGGAGGCAGGGCCTGCCTCAGTCCACAGCTCCGGATCCCGGGGGGACAGGCAACGAGGTGCTGGGAGCCCCAGAGACCATCCCGCCGCCCCTGAAGGCATGTCCACGCTGCCGCTAGCTGCGGGGGTTAGGGGCTTGCTTTAGAGACAGCCATTTCTGCAGCCGGGCAGGTATGTGGTTTTTTTTTGTTAATTGATTAGCTGGTTCCCGCGCCTTTCTTCACGGCGGTTTTTTTCAGCGGCGCTATTTGCTCAGCGGGGAAAGGAGCTGGGGTAATTTTTTTCGGCGCTGTTTTTTCTTTCGGGCCCGTAGTTTTCTCATGCATTTTGCAGTTTGTCTCACTTATTGCCATGGAGAGCAAACCCGATGGTAGCTGGGCTCTTGGGGGACTCTTGTCCAGCACAGAAAAGGCGGGAACGGCGGCCATGTCGGCTGCTGCTCCGGGATTGCCCTCTAGCCAGGAAAAGCCCGCTAAAAAGAAATATAAGTCAAAACGCTCCGAGCACGTGGAGGTGCCTCCTCCACAATCTCTGGGGGCAGTGCAAGGCGGCTTGGAGTCTGTGTTTTCAGCAGGTTTTATTTTAGCTCTTCATCAGGCTTATTGTTTGAAATGGCAGCAAGCGCAGGGGAACGGTTCTGCTCCCTTACCCGAGCGCTCGGTGGTTAAGCAGCCTTCTTCTGTGGACCCGGGGGAAGGCTCCTCCAAAATGTCCTTGGGGGCTGGGTTGGAGGCCGATGGCATCGGTCAGTCCAGTTTGGAGTGGCAAGGTATGGAGGAAGGAGAGATCAGCTCAGAGTCTGGGATGGACTGGGCTGGCGATTTGTCGGATGCTGAACAGAGCAGTAGTGAGGATCCTAATATGTTTAGGGTGTTTAGGAAAGAGGAGTTAGGTGCTCTCATCTCCCAAACTTTGGCAGTTTTGAATATTGCCTTGCCAGCGGCCCAGGAAGAGTCTTTAGAAACCCCCTTTTGCAGGGGTTTAAGGTGGAACAGCGGTGTTTTCCAGTTCACAGGGTTATGAAGCGCATGGTAGAGTCTGAGTGGGAGTGCCCGGAGGCTACTCTTCGGGGGGCTCGGGCTATCAGCCGGTTGTATCCTTTGCCTCAGGATGAGCAGGATTTGTTGAAGCCGCCTAAGGTTGATGCCCTGGTGTCGGCGGTCATTAAGAAGACGACTATTCCTGTGGAAGGCACGGCTGCCCTGAAAGATTTGCAGGATAGGAAGTTGGAGTCCCTGTTGAAACAGGCTTTTGAGTCTTCTGCGCTAGCTCTTCGAGCTGCTTTCTGTGGAGCTTATGTTTCTCGGGCTTCTGTTCGGTGGATCCAGGTGTCCACGCTCTCCCGTAAGGAGGAGGATGAAGGCGCAAAGCTAGAGTCTGCGTCGGCTTACTTGGCGGATACCTTTTATGATTTGGTCAGTTTTTCAGCGAAGTCCATGGCAATGGTGGTAGCGGCTCGAAGATTCCTCTGGTTGAGAAATTGGGCCGCGGATGCTTCCTCCAAAGCGCGGCTGAGTAAGCTTCCGTACAAGGGCACTCTGCTCTTTGGGGCAGCTTTGGAACAGATCATGAAGGATCTCGGGGACTCCAAGGGGGGTCGGCTCCCTGAGGACCGTCAGAAAATTCAGAAACCTGGCATGGTGCCCAGGGGGGCTTTGAGAGAGTTTCGGAGATTCCGGGGTTCTCGTTTTGCCCCGTACCCGAGAGGCCGTTTTGCTCCCAGAGGTCAGTCCTTTCGGGGAGCTAGAGGGTTCAGAAGAGGTTATTTCGGGGCTCAGCAAACTACCAATAAAAAGCCGCAATGAGATGAGGCTGGTCCAGACAGAGATCCCGGTAGGGGGAAGGCTTCAGGGTTTTCTTTCTGTCTGGGCCACCATAACGTCCGACCAATGGCTTCTGGACATTATTCGACAGGGCTACGCTCTGGAATTCGCTCATCCCTTGTCGGAGGCTTTTGTGCTGTCACCAGGCGGTTCTGTGGCAAAACAACGGGCGGTGTCAGACACCCTTCAGCGGTTACTGCGCCTGCAGGTGGTGGTTCCGGTTCCTCCAAGCCAGTTAGGCTCAGGTCGATACTCTATTTCATCGTTCCCAAAAAAGAGGGATCTTTTCGGCCTATTTTGGATCTCAAACAGGTGAACTGCTGCTTGAGGGTTCCTCATTTCCGCATGGAGACGCTTCAGTCAGTGATAGCATCTGTGCGTCCGACGGAGATGCTTACCTCCATAGACCTTATCGAGGCTTATCTTCATATTCCGATCAGACCAGACCACCAGCGTTATCTCCGGTTTGCGGTGCATATGGGTCATTTTCAGTTCCACGCCTTGCCGTTTGGCTTGGCCACGGCTCCGCGAACCTTCACGAAGGTGATGGTGGTGGCGGCGGCTGCCTTGCGGCGGGAAGGCATCCTGGTGCATCTGTACCTCGACGACTGGTTGATTCGAGCACCGTCTGTGTCGGCGTCAGTATCGGCAACGGTGCGGGTGGTGCATCTCTTGGAAAGCCTTGGTTGGGTGATAAAACCAAGCGAAGAGTCACTTGCAGCCGGTGAGTTGTCTTCTTTACTTGGGCGCCGTGTTCGATACGAACATCGGCGCGGTGTTTCTTCCGTAGGTCAGAGTGCAAAAGATTCGTCGGCAGGTGGCGGCATTTTTACGTCTGCAAGCTCCAACAGCGTGGCGTTATTTACAACTCCTCGGTTTGATGGCGGCGACGTTAGATCTGGTGCCTTGGGCAAGAGCCCATATGCGTCCGTTGCAACATGCATTGCTCTCACGGTGGTCGCCTCAGGAGCATCTTCTCACTCAGAAGTTACCCAGTTCGCAGGAAGTGTGAGACAGCCTGCGGTGGTGGTTAGATCTGGTCCATCTGAGAGCGGGCGTCCCCTTACAGCAACCGGACTGGGTGCTGGTGACCACCGATGCCAGTCTCTCGAGCTGGGGGGCTCATTGTCAAGGTGCCTTGGCCCAGGGCTCTTGGCCTCCGGAGCTACAGGGGGCTTCCATAAATTTCTTGGAGCTCAGGGCTGTCGTTCTGGCTCTTTGCGAGTTTCTTCCCGCAAGGCCGTGAGAGTGTTTTCGGACAATGCCGTGACAGTGTCCTATATCAATCGACAGGGGGGAACCGGGAGTGCCCTATTGTTGGAAGAGAGCCAGCGCTTGATGGCTTGGGCCGAGTTGCATCTGGTAGCCATTTCGGCAGAGCACGTGGCAGGAAAAGACAATGTGCAGGCCGATTACCTCAGCCGCCATGTAGTCGATCCCGGGGAATGGGAGTTGAACGCAGCAGTCTTTCACGATTTAACCCGACGGTGGGGACCGCCGGTGATGGACTTGATGGCCACGTTCAACAATGCCAAAGCCAGTCGGTTTTTCAGCAGGCGCAGGGAGCGTATGTCGGAGGGGCTCGACGGCTTGGCGCAGCCGTGGCCGGCTGGGGTCTTGCTCTGTGTGTTCCCTCCGTGGCCAATGATAGGACGGATTTTTCGGAGGATAGAAGGGCACTCCGGTCCGGTGATTCTCATTGCGCCGGACTGGCCAAGAAGAGCTTGGTATGCCGATTTGGTTCGTCTCTTGATAGACCATCCCTGGAAGCTTCCCGTGCAAGCGAACCTGTTGGTTCAGGGTCCACTGCTCATGCCGGATGTCGATCGCTTCTCGCTTACGGCTTGGCTGTTGAAAGGGAACGGTTGAAACGTAGAGGCTATTCTCCTGCGGTCATTGACACCTTATTACAGGCTAGGCGGCGCTCAACATCCTTAGCTTATGTTCGTGTTTGCCGGGTGTTTGAGGGCTGGTGCGAGGAAAGGAGTGTTAGTCCGCGGACCGTTTTGATGCCAGAGGTTTTGTCTTTTCTTCAGGATGGGCTGGATAAAGGTTTAGTCCTGTCAGACGGCTGCCTGGGTGAGAATCTTCACAGTCTTGGCAAGTGCATATATCTATATGATTTGCAAGGTATTGTGGGCAATGTAGTTCATTCACACCAGACACAGCTGCTGACAATAATTTAGTTGTGCTCTTGGGTAAAGCCAATAAGATATTTATTTATGGGGTTATTTCTCCCAACACAGATATGCTTGGTAGCACATAAATCAGGTTACTTGCTTTCAGTGTTAACTTGGAAAAACAAAGTCAAAATCAGGAAAACAACCTTTAAACTTGTCAGGCAATTAGCTAATGTTTTCTTAGCATATATCTAACAAACGAAAAGCCACAAAGAAAGAAAAATACTGTTCTTTTCAGGTTAACTTCTGATTACTTCCCACATAGATTCAGAAGTGATTCTCTCCTAGCTCACAAGCAATTAGGTAAGGCTTAATTGCTAGCAGTTATCCAGCTGAAACCCCTTAGCTGGCTTGCTTTCTACTGTGTGGGTCAAATCCTGCTTCAGGAGCTTTTCTGAGTAGATTAAAGAACAAATTTATATTTCTTTGTGATGGTTGCTGTACTTTGTAACAGAAAGTTACCAACGGAGTTTAGACAGAGAGCAGTCCATATAAACACAATCTTCATCTGCTATTATTCCCCCTTGTTCAACAAGCGTGGGTTCAATATCAGGGATTGGCACAGATGAATCTCTCAATGGAGCATTTTCAGGAGAATACTTGTTTTCCCTGCTGTCTTTCAAGGTTATAGCTAGAGCATAGATCAGTGTTCATACCTGAGCTTCCATTGCTGTGAGAGTTCCTCTCTATATAGCCTGGCCAGTATGTAGTCCAGTTCTTATGTCCAGCCTTCCAATCCAGATCCCTGGACACTGGATCTCTCTTCACATACCTTCTGGCACGGGTCTTAGGGTCCCTTCCACGTGCAGCCGTCTCCCTCACAGGTAGCGTCTGGAGATTCCTAGCTCTGCAGCACCATTCCTCTGGTTTTCCCCAGTCCAATGGTGTATGCTGGCCCTTGGGATACCTCCCAGTATACGTACTGCTTTGGACTCTTCTAGACCTCTCAAAGGCTTTTCTCCTCTTTCTTCCAGAGGGTCTCTTTCCCTCTCTGTCCGTCCGGTTTGGCTTCTGCTTCTGATGATCCTTCAGATGAAACTGATGATCCTTCTCTGGATATCCAAGGTGATCATGAAGATGATCATCTGTATAATAAACTATACCTTTATTCTGCCTAGATGAGTGCTCCTCCCTAACACAGCGCAGCTGTGCTGAATCAGGCCCTGCCCTTTGAGATGAGTGCTTAGGGATTACCTCATAGCCCTCCTGATTGAACACACGTTTCCCCACTTCAGCTCCTCTAATGGCTGTTGGAAACCTGGTGCATTCTGGGACTGGTAGTCTTTTATGGGAAAATTCTGTTTTCTTATTTCTACCAGAACTGACAGGTTGCTTGTTCAGAGACACTTCACCTTTTCTATAGCTCCTTCCTGAGCTATGATAAGCTTCCTTATCACAGCCCTCAGTACGATCCAAGTTCATTTAGCTGCCCTTTCTTGTTTTAGGGGTCCAGTAAGGGGTCTCAGGCTCTCTTATCATCCCGATGTGCTTCGGTTCCTGAAGGCGGTGCAGCACATTCGTCCTCTGCTACGGGCGGTGGTTCCGGCCTGGGATCTCAATCTCGTGCTCGAGGCGTTGGTGAGGCCTTCTTTCGAGCCGGTGGCGGAAACTCCTATGCGAGAGCTTTCGTGGAAGGTGGCGTTCTTGGTGGCTTTGTGCTCGGCTCGGCGAATTTCCGATCTCCAGGCGCTTTCGTGTGAGGCTCCGTATCTCCAGTTCTCGGCAGAAAAAGTGACTTTACGAACGGTGCCTTCGTTTCTGCCTAAGGTAGTGTCCAAATTTCACCTGAATCAGACAATTTTGCTGCCGACGTTTCCAAAGCAGTGTCCGCTCCCTATCGATTGGGTCCTGGAGAAGTTAGATTTAGGTAGGATGCTCAAGAAGTACCTTCACAGGACCAAGTCTTTCTGTAAGTCGGAACGGTTGTTTGTGCTGTTTGGGGGTCCTAGGAAGGGAGAGGCTGCTTCCAAGGCTTCCATTGCTAGGTGGGTGAAGCAGGCTATTGTGGCAGCGTATCAGATACATGGGCGATTGCCTCCGGAAGGGCTTAGAGCTCATTCCACTCGTGGCCAGGCGGCGTCTTGGGCCGAGTTGGCGCTGATTCCGCCGGTGGATATCTACCGGGCGGCTTACTTGGACTTCGCTTCACACGTTTGCAAAGCATTACCGTTTGGATGTGCAAGCCCGTGGAGATGCAAAGGTGGGGGCTTCCGCCTTCATAGCGGGCTTGGCGGGTCCCTCCCGGGGTTAATTACTGCTTTGGTACTTCCCTCCTGTTCCTGGACTGGCCCGGAGAGACGAAATGGAAGAAGAAATTAGACCTTACCTGCTAATTGTCTTTCCTTGAGTACTCTCCGGGCCATTGTTGTGTTAGATCCTGGAGGATCGTCGGTGGTTTCGGGTCCTCCTTCAGCTCTTGTCGCGGATTCCCACGGGGGGGGGGGGGGGGTGTTTCTCAGGTCATGGCGATCAGTTTGGTGTGCGGTGTTCGGTTGGTTCGAGTTCCTGGTCAGGGTGGTCTATGGGGCTGTCTTGCCTTCGGTCCTCTACACTGGCCAGGGGGTCGTATATTGAAAAAAAAAAAAAAAGACGAAAAGGATGATGATAATTGTAAATCCTACTACTTTCTAGGTTTTGTTTTGTTCAAGTTTTAGAGGCGGTTCAGAATCTGCTTTGTTAGAATAAGACTGAGCTTCGACCAGCAGGGGGAGCCAGATGTTCGTTCAGTAAAGTTTTAGAATTCAGTCCTCAGCTGCTAGACAAGATTGACAACCCTCCTGTTCCTGGACTGGCCCGGAGAGTACTCAAGGAAAGACAATTAGCAGGTAAGGTCTAATTTCTTCTTCTTTCTTCTCCTGCTGGATTACTCCAGAAACATGGGAAGTACACAAACTTTAATATATTGGGGGAAGGGGTGCTAAGGCTGCTTGAAGGACCACCTTCCCTATAGTAGAATCCTGTCAATGTACACATATAAGCTGTAGTGTAGTACAGAGAAGACCAGGCAGCGACCCACAAATATTCTCTGGAGCCAACCACCCTGATCTCAGCCCATGATGTCATCTGGGCTCTTATTGAATTTGTCCAAAGCCATACTGGCACAAAAATCCCCTTTAAAATGTATGCAGCTGCAATCTCTTCCCATCGAGACAGACAACTTAGAAGCTGCCACATTCTTTTGGGTTTCGCTGAATAATACAACTAACCTATCTGATTTTGTAAAAGGGTTCATCACCTTAAAGTAGT
The DNA here is from genome assembly GCA_033557465.1 of Ichthyophis bannanicus. Classification (NCBI taxonomy): domain Eukaryota; kingdom Metazoa; phylum Chordata; class Amphibia; order Gymnophiona; family Ichthyophiidae; genus Ichthyophis; species Ichthyophis bannanicus. The sequence continues at coordinate 62,653,556 of CM066048.1, forward strand.
GGTCCAAGATCCTTTGGATGTATAGCAAATGAAGCCCTCTATGGGTTTCTCCCCTAGCAAAGGTTGGAAGACAAACCATATGATTCAGATGAAAGGAGGCAACATTTTTGGCAAGAGGAAGGAGCTGGATGTAGAGATACTGACATCATTGAAAAAATGAGATAAGGATCCCCTGCTTGAGAGCGCGAGTGTATTGTATGCACGCTGCGCAGAGCAAATAGCAACCAGAAAAAACAACCTCAGGGGACATGTCTTTCAATGTTGCACACCTCAGCAGCTCAAAAGCTAATAACGTCAACATGTTCAGAACCAAATTGAGATCACACTGAGAAATCATCACCTTAAAGGAGTGTCAGAATCTGTTTAATTCCATGAAGAAAATGAGAGATGCCCTGATGAGTTTCCAGGGAGCTGTCCCACACTCTTTCTCTGTAACATGTGAGAGTCACTACCTGCACCTTCAGGTCCAGAGCCAAGCCTTGATTAAGGCTCTACAATAGAAAGGCCAGAATGGATAAAACATCTGCCTGCCAGAGAAGAGAGGTCATGCTCATGATATCTGGCCTCAAGCATCCACCACACCTGCACATAAGCCAAGAAGGTGGGGCCCTGCATGCCCTAAAAGTGTAAAAATCATCATTAAAAATATACCTTCTTACACAGGTGATGCTTCTCAAGGACCATTTGGAGAAACTGCCCTGAGACAAATGAAGAGGTTATGATCACCTGGGACATTCCCATTCGGATGGATAGAACCTGGATGTGAGGAAATCCAGCAGTGGTTAAGGAGAAAAATGTCAGAATGGCATTGATGATAAAGGTATCAGTTCAAGTGATGATTCTATGAATTGCATGGAGAGGCAGAAGATCCTGAAGTACCAAGGAATGCAGTCAGAGACCAAGAAAATGTGGCAGAAAGATACAGAAATATTTCCCATTATATTGGGGGAGACAGGCTTGATAAAGAAGAATTTCCAAGCACGAACTTGACTAGTGTCAGAAGGCCAGCCCTCCGCCTAGGGCTAAGAGGGTTGGCGCTGCCATTATGTCATCTGATAAAGAATAGTTGTGAGTCAAGTAGTAAGGCAAAAATGACAAGGAATTTATTCCCAACACAAAAGAATTCAGTGCAGAACAAAATAGGACAATCTTCAGGTGTTTGCTCAGAGTTATTTACAGAAAATTAAAGCAACTGCATTTCTCACAGTCTCTGCTCCAAACATGTGCAGTGCATATCCCATGTAATCAAAACAGCTTAACAAAAACAGCTTCTGCTTCCAAAGAAAAATACCTCTTTTCCTTTGCTGTCACTCAGCTCCTTTATACGGGTTTTTAGCGCAGGACTCAGTATCATCTGCCACACAAAACGTGCAATCCATAGGAACTTCCCCTAGGTCAATATCATTACTGTCCCATTGCATTTCTTCAAACTCAGGGCTTACTGAGTTTGGCTTTAAATTGTTATAGCAGGGTTTCTGGTAACCTCCATCTGCTAACTCTGGTATTTCCCTTGGACACAATTCTGCGCAGTAAGGTTTAGAAATACCTTGGGCTGTGGAGATTCCTCTCTGGCTCTCAGCTAGCTCTCCAGCTGTAAGGAATTACTTTCTGCTCTTCTGTTTTCCCTGCCTGTCAAGAGCACTGCCCTGGCCCTGGCCCTCTGCTTCTGGTTGAGTTTTTCAAACTCCTGGCTTTTGACTTGGGTTCCCCCCTGGGCAAACTCTGAAGCCTTTCATCTAGCCCTGAAGACTGAAGGGTTCTCTGCTCTTTCTCCCTCAGCAGGTTCCTGACAACAGGCTGTACCTTCTCTCCTTCTGTTCTGCTGGCTTCAATTTCAGACCTGCAGATAGGTTCCTTACAAGGTCTCCAACTCTGGGAAGTTTCTGAGCCTCTCCAACCACGTCTCCTCCAATCTAGAGCGCTTGGCCTTTCTTCAGAAGCTTTTTCTCTCTTCCTCCCTTCGGAAGCTCTGCCTCTTCCCCTGCTCTCCTCCCAAGCTTCTAGCTGGGGTTTAAATTTCTGTTCCCTGAGGCTTGGCTCTGCCTTCCTGCACAGGTGTGAGTAATCAAGATCCAAGCTTGCTGCTACGTCAGAGCTTGGGTGTGTCAGCTCAGCTCCTGTCTCCCTCTGCTTGCCTCTCTCTTGCAAATACTGAGACGTGTGTGCTGGCTGACTATCAGTATCTTTAAAGGTAAAATCCTTCTTTCCTTCTATTTCCATAGGCTCTGCATGGGCTTCTACATCACACTAGTTACCCATACATGTTGGAGAAACTGCCCCGAGCCAAACCATAAGACAAAAGGGGCATGGATCTTCCATTAAAATAGACTCCTGATGATGATGCTCTGGCCCTCAAGGGAGCAGAAGAGCAGGACCCCACTGAGATCCTCGTTAAAACTGCAAACCATGGCTACATGGGCCAGTCTGGGGCTCTCAAGACAAATAGCTGAGGATGATCCTCTATTCTCTGAATCACTTGATCAGTGAGTGGCCATGGCAGAAACGCATGACAGGAGCCCACCTGAGGCCATTGTTGAATCAGGGTATTTATTTATTTATTTACATTCTCTTATATACCGCGCTATTCTGCATCAGTGTGGTTTACATTGAACAAACTGAAATTACATCACTACCGCACTCTTCTCCACGATGCAAAACGTAACTATTATGCTGACCTCATTTCCTCCTCCTCAAATTCATCTCGTCAACTATACTCAGTTCTACGCTCTCTCACAGCCACACATTCTGCGTCTACCCCCTCTCCTGCCATAATCTCTGCCTCCCCGGATTCATCCTCTCTCGCTTCTTTCTTTGTATCCAAAGTTAATACTCTCCGCCAAACTTTTCCCCACTGTCCTCCACCTCTTTCCCCCCCCCTCTGAGTCCCCCCTTCCCCCCTCCCCTTCCTCGCCATCCCTACTTCCTGCATTGTCACACTCCTGGTCCTCTTTTGACCCCATTACACCTGCAGTTCTGAATAAGACCTTCTCTACTGTCCGCAAAACAACATGCCCAGCTGACCCTATCCCCTCTCAATGGCTCCTAGAACCTTCTCTAGCCCTATCCCCATTCATCCTTTCTCTTCTTAACACAAGCCTATCCACCGGTTCTTTTCCCACTACCTGGAAGCATGCAATAGTTCGCCCCATCCTGAAATCACACTCTTCTGATCCCTCTGTCCTCTCTAATTGGCGTCCCATCTCTAATCTACCCTTTCTCTCAAAACTCCTCGAAAAACTGGTCTTCTCTCAACTCTCCTCCCATCTTGAACTTTCTCTCACTCTTCATCCCCGTCAATCAGGTTTCCGCCCTGGCCATAGTACTGAATCTGTTCTCCTCTCCCTCCTCAACGATCTTCACATTGCTCATGATCGCGGTCTCATCACCTTGGCTGTTTCTCTTGATCTATCTGCGGCTTTTGACCTAGTGGAGCAGCACACCCTGCTCTCTCCCGTCTTCAGGAAGCTGGTCTCTCAGGTATGGTTCTACGTTGGTTTCATTCCTTCCTATCCTGCCGCTCTTTCTCTGTCATCTCCGCATCTTCCTCCTCTGCCCCCACCCCTCTCTCCTGTGGTGTTCCCCAGGGGTCTGTTCTTGCCCCACTTCTCTTCAATATTTTCTTAGCCCCTCTTGCCCTTCTAGTCCAACAGTTCAGCATCTCTGCATACTATTATGCAGACGACATCATTCTCCTCCACCATACTGACCCGCTCTCTCCTGATATCACCCCTCTTAACCGCTGTCTCACTGCTGTGGTTTCCTGGTTCTCCTCTAATTTTCTTCATATCAATCCGGCAAAATCCTTTGCAATCTGGTTCACCTTTGGCAGCCCTTCCCCCACCTGTGCTCCTTCCCTATCCTCCCAGCCTATCCCCCTGGTCTCAACACTCCGCTACTTAGGCGTTATTCTCGACTCCAATCTTACCTTCAAAGACCATATCTCCGCGATTGTACAGCGCTCCTTTTTCTCTCTCCGTCAACTCAGGGCAGTCCGTCCCTTTCTCTCTGCTTCTGCCCTTACCACTCTCCTGCTCACCCTTGTGCTGTCTCGTCTCGATTATTGTAATGTCTCTTTTGCCGGCCTATCCCAGTCCCAATTGTCCCGTCTCCAACGTGTCCAGAACGCCGCTATCCGTCTGTTGACCCATGCATCACGTTTCGATCACGTCACTCCCCTTCTCTACCAGCATCACTGGTTACCTATCTCCTTCCGCACTCAGTATAAACTTCTAATCCTTACATTCAAAGTTATCCACACTGGTGCCCCCCTTTACCTGGCAAATCAGATCCAATTTCGTACCTTTCCCCGTCTCCTCCGTTCTATACACATAAATCGCATGGTACTCCCCTCCCCTGCACATGCTCGACTACAACAAACCCGCTCCTCTGCTTTCTATTTCCTGGCTCCAAGCCTTTGGAACTCGCTCCCTCCGTGCAGAAGACTCATACCCCTCATTCAAATCCCAGCTCAAAACCCACCTTTTTCGTCTTGCGTTTGATCCTCCTCCCTAGCCTACCCTCCCACCTCCTTTTTCCTCCATGTCTCTCATGAAACCCTGCTCCCCCTCCCTCCCCTCCTTGATAGTATGTATGAAACTGCTCCTCCCTGTCTTAAACTTCCACTCTGTTCTCTGCTTTCCTTCTCTTTCTCTCCTCATCTTTTTCTCACAACTAATGGCGTTCTTCTTCCTCTTCTTTTTCTACAGCCAAAGCGCTTGTTTTAATTAACTCTGATTTTATCTATTGTAAACGGCTCAGATGCCTACGGTATTGAGTGGTATAACAAGTTTTAATAAACATAAACATAAACATTGAACAGGGCATTATAACTTGGAGATAACTATTTTACAGGGAACATGGGCTATGGGCTATGGAGGGTTAAGTGGCTTGCCCAAGACCACAAGGAGCACCTGTGGGACTAGAAACCCCAGTCCTTCCGGCCCAAGGTTGCTGTCCTCTAGTGGGATTTGAACCCCCGACCTTCCGGCCTGAAGTACCTTGCCCCAACCACTAGGCCACTCCTCCACTATTGATACTGATAGAGCCAGGCTGCTTTTTGTGTCTTAAGAACCTTGGGAACCTTGGTATTATGAGTCTCCAAATCCATGACCAGGAAGACCCAGCGATTCACTTTCAACTAGAAGGCTTGGAAGCTCCCACTGTCCTGGATCCATGGTGTGTTTGCTGAGGAAGTCCACCTGGACATTTTCCACTAATTCATTGTGAGGTGCTGAAATTGCCTCTAGATTGCACTCCACTCACAAGAACAACAAACCTTTCTCCTGAGTGACTGCTATACTCAGTGTGTCCCCTTGCTTGTTGATAAAAACCACTATTCTGGAAATGTCCAACAGGACATGGATCGTCTTCCCCTTCATGAGCAGAAGAAAGTGCGGCAACATGAGGTGAATGGCTCTGGCCTCTGACCTCTTGGACCATGAGACTTCTTGGGATGATCAAAGGCCTGTGCCATTTGTCCCTTGTAATAAGGCTTCACCCCCCCCCCCCCCAACTCATCAGATTCTCCATGAACAAGCAGGATATAATGAGCCACACACATGGGTGATATCCCTTATGGCGTCTAGTTTGGATCCACTCTCTGAGCCCAGAGTCTAGAAAATCTCTCACTGAGCATGTTCAAGCAGTCCCGCCTCCCTGACTGTTGCTCTTTCCTCAGCCTACTTCATCCGCCTGGCCAAACAGCTCGGAATCTTTTCTCTTTCTTATTTGTTTATTTTCTCTCTCTCATTTCTTATTCTCATCTTCAATTTTTTTATTTAAAGGTAAATGTCTGGCCTGTATGCCAAAATGCAAATAAAAGAAAAAAGACAATAAGTGGGATAACAGATGCACAACATGAATTTTGCCATTCATGGTCCCAACCTAATGGTCCCTCACACTTCTCATCCTCATTGTTGTAAGGTACTTATGTTGGTCCTGTCATGCAGAGCATAGTGGTAAAGGACCTGTGGGGAACATTGTTTTTTTCTATCTCAGTATGGTAGTAAGTGTGTGTCTAATGCACATGGAAACCTACAGAATACACAAAGGAGCAAAGGAGCATGAGACAGGAACTAGATTCAGGCTTCTGAATTTGGCTATCCTTCCATTATTCTCTCATGCTTGACCTCCCCTAGTTATTAACACTTTCTTCCGTCCCACCACCGTGAATGCCCCCTTCTGGGGGAGGGGGGGAACACTAAGCCTCAAACTGTACAGAAGGTATGCATTAGTAGCTTCCTATATTTCTGCACTGGCAGAATACAATTAAGCTTTCCTTGCCCTCCTCCCCCCCAAAAAAGAGGAGGAGCTATAATAAATTTATTATAGATGTTTCTGAATCCAGAGGTTGCTAGGTTGAAGCCAGCCTCTGACAAAAGACCAAAAAGTAAGAGCATAAATAAATAAATGATAGTCGCCCCGCATTATGGTGGGTAGCACTGCTGTCTGACCTAAACTTCCTCAAAGTTCCCCTTTTTTCTCTCAACCAGTCTTGCTTGGAGTGCTGGCAACTGCCCCTGTCCCTTTCCCAGAGATTTGGGAGTCTCCTATCTCCTTGTTCATCGCTGTCCTCCCTCTATATGGCTCTAGGCAACAGGGAAATTTTCAGCACACAGAATAGCTCATCCATAGAAGGCATGGGCCTGATTCCCATTTCCATCCTTAGGGCTTTGCAGAATGGAACAGACCAATGGTTAAGCAGTAGGCTAGAACCAGGGTCTGTGCGATCTAGCCAAGTACCTTGTCCCTCCATGGTCTCTGGTACAAACTGATGGTAAACAGTCTGCACCGGAATGTATCTGCATTCAATGTCTCAGAAAAAGGTGTGAGTTAACTTAAGCAGTCTCTGACCACTTGGGAGCGGCATCAAATGAGCTGGCTGGAGCTGAAGCCTCCCAACGCTTTAAACACGTTTGTGATACTGGAAAAACGGCCAAGCGCTCAAAAACTACCTTCCTCTTCTTCTCCCCACCCATTGTTCCATTGTTGCATACATTGACCCTTGCCCAGCCCAGCAAGCCTGAACTCCAAGGAGCCTTGCTATATGTGGGGAGTAACCTTTGTCCAGTCCAGCAAATCTGGGCTCCTCCCGGGAGCCTGACTATTTAGGAGAGGGGGGCATAACATCTGCCCAGTCTTGCTGGACTGGGCTCTCCCCATCTTTCCTGCATCCAACTCTGTATTTCTATTTTGTAGTACCACCCTACCTTGTAGTTTTTCTCTGCTCATATGCTCTATGGTGAACCGCTTCAATACTTACCAAGTATAGGCCAGACACGCAATTCGTCCAGCTTAGTAACTCCCAGTTGCGTGGATCTCCCTACCCCACTTTTGATGCAACGATGGTTTCTCTGTAGCAGTTCAGCTTACACTGCACCAGGTCAGAAAAGATCTGAAGCAGGTCTCATAGTCGGTCTCTCCTTCAACTGCCCTTTCATAGTTTGAGTGTGGTTGTGCTTCTGACTCCCAGCAAACTTTCCTGGCATACTGAAAATCAGTTCTGAAACAATGATGTTCCCCATGGCTTCTCCTGAACCGTCGGACTGCAAGACCCCTGGATCCTGTATTTTTGTTTTATCCGTCCTCTGGACCACTGTCCATCGCTCCTATGTGTGTCCCTCAACTTCAGTTTCCTGGGGCAGTTTCTCCAAATGGGTTAGTTTTGCGCATACCATGACAGTCACTTTGCAGGGTATCTGTAATATGATCTCGGTCTCTCAAATTTACCTCTAATGCTCGGCATAGTACTCACATCATGCCAAAGAGAGCCTCCTGTTGGAGTTCATAAGATGTAACATGTATGGGTAGTTTGTCAAGATGTGCTTGGAAATTCTTCTTTATCAAGCCTGTGGCACCCAACATGATGGAAAATATTTCTGTATTTTTCTGCCACATTTTGGTCTCTGTCTGCATTTCTTGGTATTTCAGGATCTTCTGCCTCTCCATGCGATTCAGAGTAGTCGCTTGGAACTGACACCTATTTTCTCCAAGAACAAGCAGGAAGTCAGTCCTCACTTATGGGTGATGTCTGCACCGAAGGAGCCCCCGTGGAGCAATTCCCCAGCTTTCAAAGAAAGCCTTTGGGATTGCTGCCATGCATGCGTGGTCCTCTTCCCATCCAAAGTTGCCATCTTGCTCAGTCTCCCTTTTTCCACGGAGCCCTTCGGATGCACATCCTCATCCATCGGGGAAAAAGTGTTTCGTTTTCGGCATCTGGCTTGTGTTTTTTTCTGGTAGCACCGGTCCTCTACCTGTCCTTCCTCTGCTCTCCTTTTCCCTTGAGCGAGGGGACGTCCTTTTGTGTGAAAATTTCCTTTTGCGGGCTTCGTGCCCTTTTTCCCCTCAACTGCTGGCCGCAAAGGTTCTTTTTGCCCCAATGGCCACCGGTTTAAAAAAAAAAAAAGCGACAGATGCTCCAAAAACATGTCGCTCATGGACACCCATGACTGCTGTCTTCAGTGTCTTGGGACCGACCATGACCTGGAGCTCTGCTCTCTTTGCAAGAAAATGTTCTCCAAAGCCCTGCTAAGTCATAAGCAGAAGTTCGATGACATTTTCCGCAAGGTAGCTCCGGAATCCCCGACGGCACACTTGGTTGTCCCTCCACTGATGGAATCCCCCACTTGGGCCCTGCATTCAAGGCGGCATTCCGATCAGGGGTCCCTTGAAGAGGAGAGGCGCAAGAAGAAGACCTCAAAGTCACTGTTGGGGGCTCCATACAAGCGCGATCGCTCCCGCGCTCGGTTGCTCAGCCCCCCCCCCGCGTTCCTGAGAGTCAGACAAGGAGCGGCCTCGAAAGGTACCTCGTACAGACACGGAGGCCCCTGGCGATGGCACCCAGTCTCCTGAGGGTCATCCCGGTGAGGACCCCCTCTCCTCCTCCACGCCAGACCCAGTAAACCCCGGTGTCGGTGTCGCAGAGACCCACGTCCGCATGGGAGTCCTGAATGCTGACACTAGAGCGCAGCGTTCTGCTTTCTTAGCTGCCCAAGTGCTCATGCCCAGCACGGCTGGCTCACGCCTCAAGACCGTGGTTCCCTCGAGAGGGACACCCAAACCCACCCTGGAAACCCCCGAGAGCCGTGGACCTCGTGAGGGTCCTTGGCATCAATCTCGCTCACCTTCCTGTTCCTATGGAGCGAGATCCTCCAAGGCCTCTATCTCCAAGCAGGCCTCGGCCTCGGCCTCTGGACGGGGTGACCAGCCCGAGTTGGACTCCTTCTCGGACCTCTCGGGCTGGGAATTGGACGGGGATACCTCCTTGGAGACCCATGCCCACAGGTACCTCCCTTTGGACCCATCCCTGCCCGCCTCTCAGAGGCGTTCACTGCCCAAGGACACATCCTTTCTAGTGTTTGTGCGGGACATGGCATGAGCTCTCAACCTGGCTACGCAAGCTGAAGAGGAGCAGCGAGCTGAGGAGCTCGACATCTTACAGTATGAGTCCCCGCCTCAGGAGTCTCTTCTGTCCCAGTTCCTTCCATTTTGTCCAGGCTGCTCCTCCACATGTGGGAGACACCTGCTTCAGTCCCCATTGTGAGCAAACGCCTCAATGCCATGTACAGGGTCCAACATGGCCCGGGTTTCCGGAAGACCCAGCTTCCACACACCTGCATGGTAGTGGAATCGGCGATGCAGAAGCAAACGAGTCCAAAGTCACACTCTTTGGTACCCCTGGGCCAGGGAGTCTAGAGCCCTCGACGCCCTTGGGCGCAAAGCCTATCAGGGGTCCATGCTCACATGCCGCATCCAGGCATACTAATTGTACATGGGCATGTTCCTGCGCGACCTCACCAAGGAGCTTGGCGGGTTCTCTGCAGGTCTCGGGGGTGAACCCCTTCTCAGGTTCCAAACGCTTTTGAGGTCCATCGCCGAGTGCTCGAAGTACCTCTCCTGTGCCGCATATGATGGATTTGAGTCCTCCACCCAAGTGGCTGCAGCCAGCATTGAGGCCCGACGCCAGGTGTGGCTTCAGTCCTCGGACCTAGAGCAGTGGGTCCAGGAGAAGCTCCTGGACGTTCCCTGCCTCGGCGAACAACTGTTTGGTAAGCCCATGGAGGATAAGGCCGCTGACATAGAAACGGAGTTCATGACTCGGACCCGCCTGTCGCGTAAGACCTCTTCTCTCCCTCAGAAGAAGAAGCAAACCAAGAAGCCATTCTTCCAAAGAAAGGGGCTCCCCTATCGGGGATACCTGCCCTTCCCGCCCATCCCTGTGCCAGCTTCCGGCCCTCAGGGGAAGGGTGGAGAGCATGGCCACTGCAAGCCTAAAGGGCCCAAGGCCTAACCACCAGCGCTACCCCAACCTGCTCAGGGCTTTTGATGCCAACAGCATAGCCTCTCACCTCCTGGCAGTACTTCTGCCGGTGGGGCAACGCCTGTCCCTTTTTGCCCCACAGTAGGCATCAATCACGTTGGACACCTGGGTCCTCCGAGTGGTCCAAGATGGATATCGTCTTCACCTGGACAGATTCCCTCCTCCCTTCTCCTCACTGGAGCCTACTTGGCTTCCCTTGCAGCAGGAGCTGTCCAACCTCCTCGCCCAGAGGGCGGTCGAGAAGGTACCACTGCACCTTCGAGGCCATGGGTTCTACTCCCGCTACTTCCTCGTTCCGAAAAAGACGGGGGTCCTACGCCCCGTCCTCGACCTCAGGAACCTAAACAAGTTTCTGGTGCGGGAGAAGTTCAAAATGTTATCGCTTGGCATCCTGCTGTCCTTCCTTCAGCAGGGCGATTGGCTATGCTCCTTGGATTTCAGGGACGCTTATGCCCACATCCTAGTCCATCTCCAACACAGGCAATACCTGCGCTTCAGGGTGCAGGGGGAGCACTACCAATACAGGGTGCTCCCCTTCGGGCTCGCATCTGCGCCTTGGGTTTTCACAAAGTGTCTCCTGCGGCTGCCGCCTTCCTCAGGCGGCAGGGCATACCCGTCTTCCCCTACCTTGACAACTGGCTCTTCACAGGGACCTCAGCCGTTGAAGCCCACCTGGCAGTGTTGCGTACGATCCTTCTCCTCGAACGCCTTGGCTTCTTGGTCAACTACTCCAAGTCCCACCTCGAACCGGTGCAGACCTTGGAGTTCATCGGTGCATGCCTCGACATGGAGTGGGCGACGACCTTCCTGCCCGCGGACCGTGCAGACCGCCTGCGAGCCATGGCGGCCTAGGTCCAGAACAAGGCTCAGATTACGGCACGGGCTATGCTGCGCCTCCTAGGACACATGGCCTCCACCGTCCATGTGGTCCCCCACGCCCGTATGCAAATGTGGACAGCCCAGTGGTGCCAGAGGGTGCAATGGAGCCTGGCCACCTCAGACACCCTATCCGGGTCTCCTGCAGTCTCCACAACTTCCTGGATTGGTGGCTGGACCCCCGAAGCCTCCTTCGGGGTATGCCCTTCCAGACCCCACAGTACAAGCTCGTCCTGACAACGGATGCTTCCCTGCTGGGTTGGGGAGCCCACTGCGGCGCATTGTGCACCCAGGGACAGTGGTCGCCCGTAGAGTCTCAGCAGCAGATCAACCTGCTTGAGCTTCTGGCGGTCCGGTGGGCCCTGAGAGCCTTCGAGGGCTGGCTGAGGGGTACGTCGGTGCTCGTGCAGACAGATAACTGGGTAGCCATGTTCTACGTAAACAAGGAGGGGGGGTATGGGGTCCCGCCTCTGCCAGTAGGTGATTCTCCTTTGCGTTTCGCAGGGGGATGACCCTACGAGCGGTCTACCTCCCAGGCCAGGAGAATGTCCTCATGGACAATCTCAGCAGGATCCTCCGCCCACACGAGTGGCGCCTGAATCCAGAGGTCACCAACCTCTTATTCCATCGGTTGAGGACCTCATCCATGGACCTGTTCGCCAGCCTGGTGAACGCACAGCTTCCCCGCTTCTGCGGCCCAGTTCTGCACCCGAGCAGGGTGGCCCCGGATGCGTTCCTCTTAAGCTGAACCTCCGAGTTTCTTTACGCTTTCCCTCCCACTCCTCTCATTGCTAAGACCCTCCACAAGGTTCAGCAGGAAAGAGCTTCAGTGATCCTCGTGGCCTCGACAGCCTTGGTTCCTGCTTCTGCTCCAGCTCTCGTCTGAGCCTCCAGTCCCCAAGGCTGTGCCCCGGACCTGTTAATGCAGGAGGAGGGTCGGGTGCTCCACCTGGCGGCTGAATGGGTCTCCTTAGCCCAGCTACACCTCCCGGAGGAGGTCGAGGAGGTTCTGCTCGCGTCAAGGAAGGACTCTATGCCTTTAAGTGGCATATGCCTTTAAGTGGCGATGCTTCTCGGACTGGTGCTCCGAGCTCCAGATCGACCCGTTCTCCTGCTGTACATGGTGGGTTCCCCAGTACCACCTCCACCTCTTGAAAGCAGGGTTGAAATCCAACTCGATCAGTGTACACCTGAGCGCCATTTCGGCGAACCACATCCCTGTCGAAGGGAAACTCCTCTTGGGGCAGCCCTTGGTCTCCCGCTTCATGCGTGGCCTCTTACTTTCCAAGCCTCCCATCTGACCTCCTCCGGCGGAGTGGGACTTCAATGTGGTGCTCATGCAGCTTACACGATCACCATTTGAGCCGATGGCGACATGCTCGCTTCAGCACCTCTCCTGGAAGGTGGTCTTCCTGGTGGCTTTGACTTCGGCTCGCCGAGTTAGCGAACTTCAGACCCTCATGGCTGAGGCTCCCTACACCAGGTTCTATGGGAACAGGGTGGTCCTCCACACCCACTCCAATTTCCTACCAAAGGTTGTCTCCGATTTCCATCTAAATCAGGATATAGTCTTACCAACCTTCTTCCCGAGACCTCATACCGATCAGGCATCAGCAGTATTACATACACTCCGACTGCAAGAGGGCTCTTGCCTTCTACTTCCAGCGCACCCAGGATCACTGCAAGTCTGGTCGGCTCTTTGTTGCCTACGATCCCAATCGCCTGGGGCAGGCAGTTACCAAATGCACCCTCTCCATCTGGGTGGCAGACTGCATCGACTTTGCTGAGGCAAAGGCGGGCGCCCCATTTGATCAGAGTGTCACTGTACACAGCGTCCGGGCCAAGGCGTCTTCGGTGGCTTCGCTGCGCTCTGTGCCCCTGTCGGACATCTGCCAGGCTGCAACCTAATCTTCAGCGAACACTTTCGCTGTACACTACTGCCTGGAGAGGGAGTCCTGCTGGGACAGCGCCTTCGGCCAGGCTGTTCTCCATAATCTGTTCGGGGTGTAAGCAACTCCTGCCCTCCAACCCTTCTTCGACGGCTAATGAGAGCTTCGCCCTGGGGACCCCGGCTCCTTCTGGCATCGACTTCTGCTCACAACCTCGCGGAGGCGTTTTTGGGTTGCAGGCTCGGTAGCCTGTAGCTGGGGAGTCCCATAAGTGAGGACTGACTTCCTGCTGCTTCCTGGAGAAAGCTTAGTTACTCACCTGTAACAGGTGTTCTCCAGGGACAGCAGGAATCAGTCCTCACTACCCTTCCACCTCCCCTGAAGAGTTGCTATTTTTGTCCTTCTCTTGCCATCTGCTTAGTAGGGCTGTAGCTAGGGGACCCGACTGAGCAAGATGGCACCTTTGGGCGGGAAGAGGACCACGAATACATGGCAGCAATCCCAAAGGCTTTCTTTGAAAGCTGGGAAATTGCTCTGCGCAGGCTCCGTCGGTGCCGATGTCACCCATAAGTGAGGACTGATTCCTGCTATCCCTGGAGATCACGTTACAAGTGAGTAACTACGCTATCTATGCTGTTTTAGTGTTTTTCCCCTTAACCACTCTATCTGGCTTCCTCGCATCCAGCTTTTTATCAGTCAGATTGGAAATATCCATCTGTAATTCTCTTAGGGTCATGATCCTAGTGCTTTGTGAAGACTGACATTATCAAATAATTTTTTATTTTATTTAACAAGTTGGTTTTTTTATTGTTGTTTTAGTCAAAGCAGTTTACATTGTAACTTAAACTTGGTGGTGGTGTTAAGTACCATCAAGTCTGTCTCATCTCATGGTGACCCTCTGGATAGTTGTCCTAAACTGTGTTCAGTCTTCAGTCAGGTAGCTCATTGTTGATAGTGGCACCCATAGCTGCTGTTATTGTATCCATCCATCTCATTGCTGACCTTCCTCTTTTGCGTTGGTCTTCTACCTTGCCATGCATGATGTCTTTCTCTAATGATCTCTCTCTTTGCATGATGTTTCCAAAGTATGAAAGTCAGCGTCTTATCTGAGCTTCTAAAGAAAGCTCCTCTAGTACTGACTGGTTTGTTTTTCGGGCAGTCCATGGTATACACGGTATTCGTCGCCAGTACCATAATTTGGTAATGTACATTAAACGGGGACATGATTTTATTTATTTGAACAGTTTTTTTTATACCACACCTTCCAGCGATCAGGGGCAGTTTACATTGAACAGTTAACAAGTTGCATGGAACAATGTATTAACTATGTTACAATAAACTATTTACATACCATTTATCCATGCAAACAGCTTATCGTGGAAGTTGGTAGACATTAAACTATGTATTAATGGTTTAGTTACTAGGGCTATTTATAGGTGGATTCTTCTGAAACAATGGCGAGTTAAGTAACTTGCCGAAGGCTCCAAAGAGTGCTAGTGGGAATCAAACCCTAGTCTCTTAGTTACCAAGCTAGTGCTCTAATCACTAGGCTACTCCTCCACTCCACTTCTCCTAGGCCATGCTTACATTCATTGATTCTGTGTTGCTGCCCCTCAAGCAGCTCATTACTGGGATGACACTTCTCCTCTTCCTTCAGCCGTCTCACAACCACCGCTGCTCAGGCATTCCCTCACAATGAAGATTTATTTATTTATTTATTTATTTAACAGTTCTTCTATACCGCTCTATTTTAGATCAGAGCGGTTTACATTTAACATCAACTATACAACACAGGGAACTTTGAGTTGTATTTACAATAAACAGGGAGATCAACTTGGAAGTAACTGGGGGAAACTATGTACATTCTATAACTCTATACATTGTATTACACTGGTACCTGATTTCAGGCAGAACATATCTACATCTTATTTACACTGGGGTCTTAATTCTATTTCAGTGGGTACATTCTGAGCGATCAGTTGATTATCCTTTTTCATGCTGAGTCTGATTGTTTAGTTGTAATGAGTGATTGTCTGAGGGGCCATATGTATGGTTACTAAGGCTAGATTCAGGGTAGTATGTAGTGAACAGGTGCTGCTTTATTGCCTTCCTGAAGTGGGTTAGGTAAGTGATGTTTCGAATAGAGGTGGGGAGAGCATTCCATGCTCTGGGAGCGTAAATCGTAAAGACCCTATTTGTTGTTGCTCTTGTGCATTTTGTTATTACTTTTGGGACCTCTAGGGTGTTTTGCATCATGGGTCTTCTATTTCTGTTCTGTGGTACTTTATGTATCATCTTGCTGAGGGCTGTGGGGGTCAGAGTGTTTGCGGCTTTGAAAGTTAATGTTAGAACTTTGTGGAGGGTTCTTGCTTGAACCGGTAACCAATGGAGGTTCATCAGTACTGGCGTTATGTGCTCTCTCCGTGAAGCCCCTGTTAGTACTCTTGCAGCAGTGTTCATTGCAAGCTGGAGAGGAGCTAGCGTTGCTTGAGGGAGACCGTGTAGAATTACGTTGGCATAGTCGAAATGAGGTAATATTAATGCCTGATAGATCGATCGGTAGTCGCTGAAGTCGAGTAGCGGTCGGAAATGTTTTAAGGTCCTTATTTTCATGTATACTGTTTTTACTGTGTTTTTTATGTGGGTTTTCAGATCCAGATGTTGATCCAGTGTAACGCCAAGGTAGCGGATTGTGGGTTTGGTTTTCAGTTCTGTGTTGCCGATTTTTAAAGAGTGGAGGGGTGAAGTCCTGGTTCCTTGAGATGAAAAGGACATCTGTTTTACTGTAGTTGATTCTCATGTTTTGTGTGCTGAACCATTCTGCTACTGCCTCAAAACATCTTGTTCTCCAGGACCAAGCAGGAAGTCAGTCCTCACTTATGGGTGACGTCGGCGCCGACGGAGCCCTCGCGGAGCAATTTTCCCCAGCTTTCAAAGAAAGCCTTTGGGAATTGCAGCGCGCATGCGCGGTCCTCTTCCCGCCCAAGGGTGCCATCTTAGCCAGTCTTCTTTTTTCCGCGGAGCCCTACAGACGTCCATGTCGTGTCCCCGCGAAAAAGTTGATATTTCTTCATAATTTTATTCTTTTTCCTTCGGTTCGACGCCGGTCTTTTTCCCGCCCGGACTCACGACGCCGGTCACGAGTCCTCTTCTTCTTTTTCGGTTTTTCTGACTTAGTCAGCTTTCGTTTTCGATTTTTCCCTGGCAGCCCAGTCCTTTGACCTCGCCGGGGCCCTTTTTCCCCCGATGGCTGCCAGAGGTTTCAAACGGTGTGGTCAGTGTGACCGAAATATGTCACTAACTGACACACACGACTTTTGCCTCCGCTGCCTGGGCCCGGATCATGAAGAAATGATCTGTGGGCCCTGCGGCAAAATGTCCTCCAAAGCGTTGAGAAGTCGGCGGCATCAGCGGGATAGGATCTTCGCTGACCCCAGCCGTACCCGGACCTCGTCGGAGGCCTCCGCGTCCAAAGGTTCCAGCTCGGACCGTCGCCGGAGTTCCTCCGACAGGGGTTCTCCCTCCGGGGACCATCGACATAAGGTGAAACCCGCGAGGGCGGCGTCGGTGGACGCTCCTGGCTCCGCGAGGGCCAGGTCGCATAGCCCCGATAGCCGCCCCGGGTCCTTGGAGAAGGAGCACCTCACGAAGCGACCTCGCCTGGAGTCGGAGCTGCCTGCTCGGGTAAGTCCTGTGGTCCTTCTGGACTCGCCTCCGCGACAGCCGACGTCGGGCCCGACGCCGTCGGGGCCCGAGTCGGGGGCTGCTGGGTCACCTGAGCTCGGACTCAGGTTGACGGCCTTGGAGAGCAGACTGTCTGCCTTCATGGACCAGCAGCGGGCACTGCTCGCTGGCTTCGCTGGCGCCGCTGCCCCGACCGCCGGGACGTCGACGTCCAAGTCGACCCCGGAGACTGAGCCGATCCTCGAGTCGATGCGAACTCGAGTCGATCCTCGGTCGAGGTCACCCTCGGCCTCCCGTTCGGGACCGAGGTCGCCGACGCCGACTCCCTCGGCGTCGGGGCGGCAGGTGCCGCGCCCTGCCCGGGCAGACCCCACCGAGTCCTCGTCGGAGTCGGTCTGGGAGTCTGAAGAGGAAGAGTCGCCTGATTCTTTCCGGACTCGGTGTGTCCCCTCGGACTCACCGGAGTCCGAACCTCGGAAGCAGTCCCCCCCGGAGGATGCCCGGTTCTCGGACTTCGTCAGGGATATGGCCAAGGCTTTGGCCTTCCCTGCGGACCCCGAGGAGGAGCCTCGAGCCGAAGAGCTCGACGCCCTCCAGTATGACTCTCCCGCAAGGGAACACTTTACTGTACCGGTTCCTCCTATGCTGGAACGACTACTCTTCCGCATGTGGGAGAGTCCGGCCACCTCGCCGGTCCTGAGCAAGCGGGTCGATTCTATCTATCGAGTCCGCAAGAGCCCTGGCTTCCAAAAAGCACAGCTACCACACCATTCCATGGTAGTGGAATCGGCCATGCATCGTCTTAAGAGCCAGAAGATGCACTCCTCGGTGCCTCCTGGCAGGGAGGCCCGTAACCTGGATGGCCTTGGTAAGAAGTGTTTCCAGGGCTCTATGCTTGCATGTCGTGTCCAGACCTACCAGCTATACATGGGCATGTATCTCCGAGACCTGGCTAAGGAGCTAGCCGGATTCTCCGCTGGTTTGTCCGAGGAACCATTGCGGAGGTTCCTGGCCTTGTCCACTGGCATTCGGGAATGCTCCAAGTTCATGTCCCGAGCAGCCTATGATGGCTTTGAAGCGTCGGCTCGAGTAGCCGCAGCCAGCATCGGTGCCCGCCGACAGGCTTGGCTTCAGTCGTCTGACCTTGAGCCCTGGGTGCCGGACAAGTTGGTCGATGTCCCCTGCCGAGGCGAAAACCTCTTTGGCAAGCCCATGGCTGAAAAGGCTGCACAAATTGAGACGGAGACTCTCACCAGGACCAGGCTTTCTAGGAAGACCTCCGCCCCTTCCCAGAAAAAGAAGGGCTCGGGAAAAAAAGTCCTTTTACCCGAGGAAGGCGGCTGCCTACAAACAATACCCCCATTATCAGGCCCCTGCAGCTCCCCAACAGGGCCAGCAGGCCAAGGGACGGGGTAACGGGTCCCGTAGGCAGCAAGCCCCCAAGCCTGCACCACCAGCCCCTGCTCAGCAGGGTGGGGGTTTTTGACTCCTTAAGCATAGCCTCTCCCCCCCCGCTGGTTCCTCCCAGCACTGGAGGCCGGCTGGTTCACTTCGCCCACAGGTGGTCCAGCATCACCGCAGATGCCTGGGTGCTTCAAGTCGTGCGAGAAGGCTATCTTCTCCACTTCCACCAGGTCCCTCCCTCCTATTTTCCAGGAGAACCTCCACGACCCCCTCTGCACAGGGAATTACTCCTTCAGGAGTTAGCAGGTCTTCTACAGGAACAGGCGGTGGAACCAGTGCCCCACCACCTGCAAGGTCAAGGCTTTTATTCCAGGTATTTTCTAATACCAAAGAGAACAGGAGGCCTCAGACCCATCCTGGACTTGCGCAACCTCAACAAGTTCCTCGTGTGGGAGAAGTTCAAGATGCTTACCCTTGGAATCCTTCTGCCCTACCTCCAGCAGGGAGATTGGCTATGCTCCTTGGATCTAAAGGATGCCTACACGCACATCCTCATCCACCCAAGCCACCGCCAATACCTAAGATTTGTGGTGGCAGGGAATCATTACCAGTACAGGGTACTGCCCTTTGGCCTGTCCTCCGCACCGCGGGTCTTCACAAAATGTCTCGCGGTGGTGGCGGCCCATCTCAGGCTTCACGGCCTCTGTCTTTCCGTACCTCGACGACTGGCTCATCAGAGCAGCGTCCGCTCTGGAGGTCACCAACGCCATGCGCCGCACGGTGACTCTTCTGCAGTACTTGGGCTTTGTTATAAACTTCGCAAAGTCCACTTTGCTCCCCTCACAGGATCTCGAGTTCATTGGCGCAAGGCTGCACACTCCTCAGGCACGAGCGTACCTACCGCTCGACAGGGCTCAACGGCTCATGGACCTAGCCGACCGTTTTCGCAGCCAGCCCCTGGTCTCCGCCAGGCGCTTCCTGAGACTACTCGGCCATATGGCTTCCACCGTCCATGTGACCCCCAATGCCCGCCTGAATATGCGGCCTGCTCAATGGTGTCTCTCCGCCAGCAGTGGCGACAAGCCACAGGCGGCCTGGCAGACCTAGTGCGCGTCTCCGAGCCGCTGATCTCGTCTCTCCGGTGGTGGCTTCAGCAGCCGAACCTGATATTCGGAATGCCTTTCCAGTCACCTCAGCCGGCCCGGGTGCTGACAACAGATTCATCCCTCCTGGGCTGGGGAGCGCATTGCCAAGGGGCGCGTACTCAGGGCCTCTGGACCGCATGGGAGTCTGCTCAGCAGATCAACTTCCTGGAGCTCCGGGCGATCCGCCTGGCTCTCAAGGCCTTCTCCCACCTGACTTCTCACCAGTCCGTCCTTGTCCAGACGGACAATCAAGTTGCCATGTTCTACGTGAACAAGCAGGGGGCACGGGCTCCTTCCTCCTCTGCCGGGAGGCACAGAAGCTCTGCTCTTGGGCCGTCAGTCACGGCATTCTCCTCAAGGCAGTTTATCTACCAGGCCAAGAGAATTACCTGGCGGACAAACTCAGCAGGATCCTCCAGCCGCACGAGTGGCGCCTGGATCCCTTGGTAGTTCAGAAGCTCTTTCTAAAGTGGGGCCTCCCCACGTTGGATCTCTTTGCCAGTCCTCACAACCGGCAACTTCCTCGCTTCTGCTCTCGTCAGCCACACCCCCTTCGGGTTGCGGCGGACGCTTTCCTGCTCTCATGGTCGGGGAGCCTTCTGTACGCTTTCCCTCCCATCCCGCTAGTCTCCCGGACTCTTTTCAAGGTTCTCCGAGACAAAGCCTTCATGATCCTGGTGACCCCTCGCTGGCCCAGACAGCCGTGGTTTCCACTCCTGCTGCAATTAGCGGTGGAGGATCCATTCCCTCTGGGGTTTCAACCGGATCTCCTCACTCAGGATCAGGGGTCTCTGCTACACCCCAACCTCAGGTCTCTCAACCTTATGGCCTGGCTGCTGAGAGGGTAGTCCTTGCTCCCCTTCTCCTGCCGACAGAGGTGGAGGAGGTCGTCCTAGCTTCGCGACGACCTTCTACCCGAAAATGCTACGCCCTTAAATGGCGTCGTTTCTCCGTTTGGTGTGCCCAACAGTCTCAGGATCCCTTCTCCTGCCCGGTGTCGGTGATCTTGCAGTACTTGCTATACCTCTCTAATCTGGGACTTAAGTCCAACTCCGTCAAAGTTCACCTCAGTGCTCTTTCAGCACATCATGTGCCGGTGGACGGCAGACCTCTCTCCAACGACCCTCTCGTAGCGAGGTTTCTCCGAGGTCTCCTTCTACTTAAACCACCTCTGCGCCCGCCAGCGCCTGACTGGGACCTGAATGTGGTTTTACAGCGGATCACCTGTCCGCCTTTTGAACCTATGGCTACCTGTTCTCTCCGTTTTCTTTCTTGGAAAACATTGTTCTTGATAGCCCTCACTTCCGCTAGACGCGTCAGTGAATTGCAGGCCCTCGTGTCTGATCCCCCTTACACTCGGTTCTACAAAAATAGGGTAGTCCTACGGACTCACCCAAAGTTTCTTCCAAAAGTGGTCTCCCCTTTTTCATATCAATCAGGAGGTGGTACTTCCAACCTTCTTTCCCAGACCACACTCCAGCCGAGCTGAAACGGTCCTCCATACCCTGGACTGTAGAAGGGCATTGAACTTCTACCTTGACCGTACGCGGGAGCACCGTAAAGCTGCTCAGCTTTTTGTGTCTTTTGACCCCAATAAATTGGGGCTCCCGGTCTCCAAGCATACTCTGTCCATCTGGGTTGTGGACTGTATCTCTTGGGCTTATGGGGCAGCCGGACTCTCCTTGGACGGTCGAGTCACGGCTCATTGCGTTCGGGCAAAGGCCACGTCAGTGGCTTACCTCCGCTCTGTTCCGCTGGCAGACATCTGCCGGGCCGCTACTTGGTCTTCGAGCCAGACTTTTGCGGTCCATTACTGTCTCGAGAGGGAGTCCCGCAGGGACAGTGCTTTCGGACAGGCAGTCCTCCGTAATCTCTTTGAGGTCTGAGCAACTCCTACCCTCCATCCCGGATGTGGGCTACCGGTGGGTAATAATTCAGCGAAGATTCTTTCCTTCTGTGCTGCTGAGCTAGAGGGAGCTCATTTTTGTGCTTAGGGTCTCCGGTAGCCTTAAGCTTGGGAGTCCCATAAGTGAGGACTGACTTCCTGCTTGGTCCTGGAGAAAGCGTAGTTACTCACCTGTAACAGGTGTTCTCCAGGAGCAGCAGGAATCAGTCCTCACAACCCTCCCTCCTCCCCTTGGAGTTGCAATCGTCTGCTTTAGTTTTTTTGCAAATTTTTATGCTGTTTTTTTAGCTATGTCATCTGACTGGCTAAGATGGCACCCTTGGGCGGGAAGAGGACCGCGCATGCGCGCTGCAATTCCCAAAGGCTTTCTTTGAAAGCTGGGGAAAATTGCTCCGCGAGGGCTCCATCGGCGCCGACGTCACCCATAAGTGAGGACTGATTCCTGCTGCTCCTGGAGAACACCTGTTACAGGTGAGTAACTACGCTTTAGAGGGGAGAGGTCTGGTTGGTTGGTCCTGAATGGGATGTATAGGAGGATGTCATCTGCGTAGGCTAAACAGTTGACCTTGAATGAACGTGCTAGGGCACATATGGGCTGCATGTAGATGTTAAACATCAATGCAGATAGTGACGAGCCCTGTGGTACACCCTGGTTTTGTAAAAATGGTTCGGAGGTTGTGAAGCCTGACCTTACATGTTGCCATCTATTAGTCAGGTATGTCTTGCACCACTTTAGGGCTGTTCCCTGAATTCCTTTCTCGCTGAGGCGTTGTATGAGTATCTCGTGACTCACCGAGTCGAAAGCCGCCGCAATGTCGAGGAATATGAGGGCGAATCCTTGATGAATTTTGTCAGTTCCAGAGACTAGATGGTCAAATAGGTTGGTGAGGAGGGTTTCAACCCCATGTGCTTCTCTGAACCCATGCTGGGAAGGATCCAGTGGGGCTTCAGTATCAATATGCTGTTGGATTTGGCGCTGTACTAACTTTTCGATTACTTTGGCAAGCATGGGGATACTTGAAATTGGTCTGTATGATTCCACTTTCGATGGGTCCAGCTTGTTATTTTTTAGCAGTGGTCTGATAGATGTTTGTTTCAGACTTTGTGGAAACGATCCGGTTGTAAGAGATTGGTTTATTAATTCGCTCAGATATTGGCATAAGTCACCTCGTAACTCCTTTATCCATAATGCAGGGCATGGGTCATTGGGTGCGGTAGTAGGGTTGATTGCAGCGATAGTGTCTTTAATCTCTCTACGTGATATTTTTTCAAATTTGTATAGTGGTGATGGTTGGGGCAAGATATGCTGAGATCTGTTTTCCGCGGAGTTCGAGGTTGCACTAGCCTGGGTCACTTCAGGTTGTAGGTAGTTGGTTGCAGATGTAGTAGTCTGGACCATTTTTGACTGTAAGTAGTTGGAGTATGCCTGGGGGTGTGGCATCTGTGACTGGTCTGCAGGAGGTTCTCTTATGAGAGATTTCACTATATTGAAGAGGTCGTGGGGCTTGTTTAGTGACCGCTTCAAGATGTCGGAATGATATTGTTTCCGCTTTTTTGTTAATTCATCACGGTGTACTCTTAGGTGAGCGATGTAAGTACCCTTGTGCTTCCGTAGAGTGAGACCGACGCCATCTTCTCTCGAGCCTGCGCAGGCACTTGAGTGAGTCTCGGAGGTCTTTGGTATACCATGGTGCGTGCTCTCGTTTCTTTGTTGTTTTATTTGTGGCTGGTATGCATGCAATGGTCTTGAGGCTCTCGTCCCAGGTGGACACCAATGCACCTAGGTCGTGTGGTATGTTGTTGAGGAGTGGGAGGATCTTCTCTCGAAGCTCTTCTTTATTGAAGGGGCGGAAGCGCTTCAAAAAGGGTTCATGGGCAGTGTTGGTTTTGTTGGAGTTTTTATTGTGTGTGTTAATAGGTATCTGGAATTGGATCAGGCTGTGGTCGGACCATGGCACAGGAGTTATGGTTGGTGGTATTAGTGGGGTGGTATCCTTATCCGTCTGTGGGGCAAAGATCAGGTCACGTTTGTTTCCCTTGACGTGGGTGGGATTAATGACTAGCTGATCGTATCCTAGATCTTGTAACGCTTCTAGGAAAGCAGAGGCTTGAGATTCATGTAGCGTAGGCAGGTTGAAATCACCTAGGATCCAGTTCTGGGATCGTGGTCTGTTTGAGTGGCAGGCGAGGCCCATTATCGATGCAAGATCCTCTGAGGATGGTGTTGGTGCTCGGTACAGTAGGTTGATCGTGCAGGTGTCATTTGTTATGGTGAGGGAGTCCAGGTGGGCTGTGCTGGTTGAGTTGCACATCTGGAAGCCTAGGCAAGTTTTGACAAGGATGAGTGTTCCTCCTCCTCTCTGATTGGTTCTATGGCATGTGTGGACTGAAAAACCTGTGGGTAACATCTGGTTGATGATTGCGTTGTCACATTCTGATAGCCAAGTTTCTGTGATCATGATGATATCAAGATTATGGGTTGTGACCAGATCGGTAATTATTGGCCATTTTGTACGTATTGACCTTGCGTTGATGAGTGCACACTTCAGGGCTTGATGGTGTTGCTGACGGTCCAAATGTGACGACTTGAGATGTTGAAGTGGGATGTGTAATAAATGTGAGTAAGGCGTGTCGTTGGGTTCTCTTGGGAGGTGTTGGTGATTCTCTGTCCATCTTTTCCCGTCACTGTGGCGTATTGGGATGTGGTTAGTGTTTGTGTGAAAAGCTTGGGCTGTAAGGGGGAGCCAGGAGGCTAGGTGTAGACATGCCAAGGCTAGAAATGGGTGCATTTTGTGATGTTTTTGTGAACTAGTATGTGAGCTGTTAGTTGCTGGGTAATTAGTGGGACTGGTATTGACTATTGTGCTAGCTATCCGCAGTGTATAAACTTACTGTCTGGCGATGAGTAGGTATTTGGAACAATGTGGCAGCATATAAGACAGGAATAGTACAGCATTGAGCAAGCAATGAAGCACTGTGTCCGTCAGCGGATAATGAGACAATGTGACACTCAGCAAAGAACAAAACAGAGTAATATACTGCCAACAGTAATAATAAGTTCACACTTTTTGGGTAAGGGTGGATTACTGGCAACAGTAATGAGGTATGGCACAGTTGTCAGTAGTAGGATTAGCACTGATGCATGCAAGTGGGTTTTTGGCAACAAAATAGCAGTTGAGTGATACTAGCAATAGTATGAAATTAGCACTGATACATATAATGTAAAATCTGGCAGTCAAGTGCTACTGGCTACAGTAGTAAGATTAGCACTGATACATGCGAATGTATTATTGGTAGCAAAAATAAGGTCAAGCAGTTGAGTGATACTAGCAATAGTATGAAATTAGCACTGAAACATGTAGATGTAAAAATCTAGCAATGTAAACTACATTGACACATGTAAATGTAGAATATTAGCATGGTAATAAGATTAGCGCTGATACATGAACATGTGTTATTGGCGGCAGAAATATAATCTATCAGTTAAATTGACTGTCAGCGTTAGTGCTAGTGAATGAGTGATAATCAACGGGCAACGGAGTTACTGGGTAAATATTACACATCTTATAGCATTTCGTAATACTTGCGGTTCGGGAAAGGGATCAGAACCAGCGTGGAAATGTGTCCCAACTAGAAGTAGTTCTTGTTGATTCTTGGGGTTTTTCGAAGTGCCACCGCCTAAGGGCCACGCCAAAGGACCCTCTGGCGAGGCCCTCAG
Source organism: Ichthyophis bannanicus (assembly GCA_033557465.1). Lineage (NCBI taxonomy): Eukaryota > Metazoa > Chordata > Amphibia > Gymnophiona > Ichthyophiidae > Ichthyophis > Ichthyophis bannanicus. The sequence continues at coordinate 62,678,496 of CM066048.1, forward strand.
GCGCGGGCCTGCCAGTCGCGGGCGCGCCTGAAGGCGCGAACTTTAAATGTTCCTTGCTGGGATTGGGCGTCGGGTGTCGGCAGGCCCCTCCTGCTGCCGGTGGCTCGATCCCCGGGAAGGGGAGAGCTGCTGGTGGTGGTGGTGGGGGCTCCTGGAGGTCTGCGCCTGAAGGCGCGAACTTTAAATGTTCCTTGCTGGGCCCGGATTGGGCGTCGGGTGTCGGCAGGCCCCTCCTGCTGCCGGTGGCTCGATCCCCGGGAAGGGGAGAGCTGCTGGTGGTGGTGGGGGCTCCTGGAGGTCTGCACTCCTATTGAGCAAAGGGGTCCCTGGTTGCTTCAGCTGCCTCTGCACAGATGGGGAATACACACTTCCTGAACCAGGGCTGCCTGCAGCACTCAGTGCAAATATTATTCCCAATCTCACTCGACTCAACACCATTCTTCTCATAACAGATCTTTAAGCTTAGAAACCTCTGGAACCATGCACCAAGCTCCAAAACTGCAGGAGGATCTGGATAAATTGGAAGACTGGGCATCCAAATGGCAGATGAAATTTAATGTGGACAAGTGCAAAGTTATGCACCTAGGAAAGAACAACCCACACTATAGTTACAAGATGCAAGGCTCCACATTAGAAACCACCACCCAGGAAAAAGATTTAGGAGTCATCGTGGATAACATGTTAAAACCCTCCGCCCAGTGTGCAGCGGCGGCCAAGAAAGCAAATAGAATGCTAGGTATCATAAGGAAAGGGATGGAGAATAAAACAAAGGATATTATAATGCCTCTGTATCGCTCCATGGTACGACCGCACCTTGATATTGTGTGCAATTCTGGTCACCGTATCTTAAAAAGGACATAGAGTTATTAGAAAAAGTACAGAGAAGAGCCACCAAATTGGTGAAGGGGATGGAAGGCTACTCCTATGAAGAGAGGCTAAAAAGGTTAGGGCTCTTTAACCTAGAAAAGAGGCGGCTGAGGGGAGATATGATAGAGGTGTATAAATTAATGAATGGAGTGGAACGGATAAACGTGGATAAATTGTTTACGCTATCAGAATATAGAAGGACTAGGGGGCATGTAATGAAGCTACAGGGTAAACTATTTAAGACAAATAGGAGAAAATATTTCTTCTCTCAACGTGTAATCAAACTCTGGAATCTGTTACCGGAGGATGTCGTTAGGGCTGTTATGGATGTAGTAAGGGCTGTTAGTATAGCTGGGTTTAAAAAAGGTTTGGACAAGTTCCTGGAGGAAAGGTCCATAAACCACTATTAAAAAGGGACCCAGGATATCAATGCTTGGCCTAGTACAAGCAATGCAGAACCTGTGTCTTTTGGGGAAACTGCTAGGTACGTATGACCTAGATTGGCCACTGTTGGAAACAGGATACTGGGCTTGATGGACCTCGGTCTGACCCAGTATGGCATTTCTTATGTTCTTATGTTCTTATGTTCCATGAATTCTTCATTCCACCGGCCAGATTCTGCATTATCCCTTTGTGCTTTCTACATGAGGCTTCTCCTCTTCAAGCAATCCCTGGTCCCTAGACATTCTATCTCCAGGAACAAGCAGGAATGTAGTCTTCACATATGGGTGACATCAGTACTGACGGAGCCCATGCAGGAACGCTCCCCAGCATCCAATAGGAAGCATCGGCAAGCTCCATGGATCAACGTATCCTGGCCATCGAGTGGAGCTTAGTGGCGGCCTTGGTACCAGTAAAACCTTTAGAGTCGATTCCGCTGGCATCTGTACCAGCTCTGGTACCGACACAACCTGCATCGACTTTTTTGCTGCTTTTTGAATTTAACTTTTTATTCACAACAGTACATAACAGTTCCAACATGCAGGTAAGCTTACAAAGTAGTTGGACAGGGGTCTTCAAACCACCATATACATAATACACAACCATCAGCAAGTTCCCGGCCACCCCACAGCCCTGCATTCCCTAAGCGAGGTTGTGTAGGTTTTTTTTTTTGAAATACTAACCCAGGGATCCAGTGGGGGCCGTCCCCTTGCATCCCCCCTCCCCCCCGGACCCCCCCTACACCCCGGGTCTACCCTCCCCCCCGTCTCCCCCCCCCCGTCTCCCCCCTGCCCCCCAACCCCCCCCCTTTTATCCCCCTCTAGTACTGGATATCTTTGCGGAGATAGCACAGTACCTTTTCCCACCGCTGCTCAAAGGATTCCACCCGTTGTCGTCGCGCTGCGGTCAACTTTTCCATCAAGTACACCTGTCGCAAGCGCTCTACACATTGCCCCACTTGCGGCCCATCCCTCTGCCGCCAGCAGTAGGCCAGCTCGCAGCGGGCCGCACTCAGGCACGCCTGAATCTGCCGCTGATCTCGGTCAGGCCCCCCTGCACTCCACCACCCCATTAGGAACCCACTCGGATCCAGCGGCACCTCTCGTCCCACCACCTCTGCAATCCACTCCCGAATCTTCCCCCAGAAGGGCTTTATCCGCGGGCACTCCCACCAGATATGGTAAAACGTGCCCACGCCCCCGCACTCCCTCCAGCATAGATTGGACACCCCGGGATACATCCGATGCAATCGGTCGGGGGTGTAATACCACCTCATAACCACCTTGCACCAGTTTTCCCGGATAGCAATCGATATGGGTAGCAACCGCAACTGGTCAAACACCATCTTCCAGTGTCCCTCTTCAAGCTCCATGCCCAGGTCCCCTTCCCACTCCCGCATGTAGCGATTCTTCCCCCCCATTGGCCCCTGGATCGCCCGGTAGAGCGCTGAGGTAAGCCCCGGGGATGTCCGCTTCCCATACCAAACCACCTCCAAGGGAGTATAATCCCGATCCATACCCTCCCTCCCTAGCTTCTTCCGGAGGAAAGAAACTACTTGCCTATAATAGAGGTGGTCCCCCTCTCGCAGCCCATATTGCTATTGCAAGGTCTCAAACGGTACCCACTCACCCCCATCGAGGAACTGATAAAAGCACAGCAGCCCCCCTTTCGCCCACCGCTGAAAGCCCCCCCCTTCTCGCCCTGGGCGGAATTCCACCGTTTGGCACAATTCCCGCATCAGCGAGAACTCCCCTCCCCCTCCCTCCCCTGCTCCCTTTCTAATCTTATCCCACTCCCCGAGCACATGGCGCACATACGGACTATCCCCCACCCCTTTCCCCCTTACCCATCCAGGGGAGCCCTGCCAGGGACCTTCCCCCCCCCACTGTGCTTCTCTAGTTCTACATAGGTCTTACCCTCCCCCCCCCCACCCCGCCAGTCCATCACATGTCGCGCTTGGGAGGCCCAATAATAAGCCTGCATATTGGGGACTCCCAACCCCCCTTCTTCCCGCCTTCGGTACAGCACCTTGCGCGCCACCCGAGGCGGGCGCCGCCGCCAAATGTACTGGTTCACCTGCTGCTGCAGGCGCCTCATATGCGCTCCCGGGATGGCCACCGGCAGAGCCTGGAAATAATACAGGACTTGGGGGAGGACGTTCATTTTTACAGATGCGATCCTGCCCAGCCAGGAGACCTCATATCCTACCCACTGCTGTAAATCCCTCTCTATCTCCCTCCATAATTTGCCATAGTTAGCCGCATACAGCCCACTAGGCTGGGGGGTGATATGGACCCCCAGGTAGCGGATAGCCCCCTCTTTCCACCGAAATGGGTAGGCCCTCTGCAGCCCTGCCAGCCGGGCCGAAGACAAATTAAGATTCAGGGCCTCCGTCTTATCTGGGTTCATTTTGAACCCAGACACCTCCCCATATTGTCCCAGCAAGTCAAGAAGCGCTGGCAACGACTCCTCTGGCTGTGTCACCACTAGAAGGACATCGTCCGCAAATAGCGATATTTTGTGGTGGCCGTTCCCCTTCTGCAGCCCCTGCACCCTCCCATTATCCCGAATGGCACAGGCCAAGGGTTCAATGGCAATAGCGAAGAGAAGAGGAGACATCGGGCAGCCCTGACGGGTCCCCCGTTCCAGCTCCAAGGCCTCCGTGTACCGCACGTTAATTTTAACCCTGGCCTTAGGGCCCCTGTATAGCGCACCCACCGCATAAACTTGGGGCCTATACCCATCCGCTGCATCGTTAAGAAGAGAAAGCCCCAATCCACCCTGTCGAACGCTTTCTTTGCATCGATGGAAAGCAACATGGCCTCCATCCCTTGTTCTTGTACCCCCCATACAGCTTCCAATGCCCTCTTGATGTTATCGGAGGCTTGTCGCCCCATGATAAAGCCAGTCTGGTCTAGCCCTATCAACCCGGGCATCCTTGGCGCCAGCCTATTGGCCAGGACTTTGGCTAGGATTTTTACATCCACATTCAGTAGAGAGATGGGCCTGTACGACTCACAGTATAGCGGGTCTCTACCCCCCTTGGGCAGCACCGTGATCCCTGCTGTAAGCATATCTGCCGACAAGTACCCGCCTTCCCTTTGCACACCGTTCGCCACCCGAACCAACCGGTCCAAGAGTTCCTCCCGGAATACCTTATAGAATGCCCCCGTCAGACCATCCAACCCCGGAGCTTTCCCCGCCGGCAGCCCTTTTAGGGCCAGAGCCACCTCCTCCCTGGTAATATCCGCCTCTAAGGCTTGAGTCTCCCCTTCCTCCAAGCACCGCAGCTCTACCCCATCCAAGTAGGCCTCCCGGGCCCCTACCCGCTCCCCCTCCGGTTTCTTATATAATTCCCGATAGAATTGACAAAAACGCTCCCCAATCTGTTTCTCCGTCCTCAGCATTTCCCCAGCCTCTCCCGCCAGCCCCATTATCGAAGTCTGGGCTTCCCGCTTCCGCAGTTTGTTAGCTAGTAATCTTCCTGCTCTATCCCCCCATTCATAGTATCGCTGCCTTAACCGCGTCATCTGGAACCCTATCTCATCCACATGCAGTTTGTTCAGTTCCATTCGCAGCTGGTTGAGGCGCTGAAGGTCCCTCTTGTTCCCCCACCCTTGGTATTTCGCGGCCGCCTGCTTGATCTCGGCTTGGAGCACTTCCTCCTTCGCCATCCTCTGTTTCTTAAGGCAAGAGGACCACATCACTAGCCGTCCTCTCACTACCGCTTTCATCCCCTCCCACACACCCACCTCTCCCACATCCCCCGTGTCATTCAGCTCCCAATACTCCCGCAGACAACCCTTAATATCCTGCACAACCTACGCTTTCCTTAGTAAACTCTCGTTAAGTCTCCAAAACCGAACGCCCCCCCCCCCCATCCCTAGGGCCCCCCACACTCACCCAGGTCGGGGCATGGTCCGACCACGTGATGTTCCCTATTTGCGCTTCCTGGATCCGGGGCCCCCACCCTTCCGGCGTCAAAACATAATCGATCCTACTATAGCGGTCATGAGGGGCTGAGTAAAAGGTATACTCCCTGCTCCCTTCATGGAGTTGCCTCCACCCATCACTGAGGCGATGCGCTGCCAAGATGCGCTTGAGGATCTTACGGGCCTTTCCCTTCCCGTCCCCTCCCCCCACTTGTCTGTCCCACCTAGGGTGTAAAGCCAAGTTAAAATCTCCCCCCATAATTAACCTCCCTTGGACATGCCTAATTAAGAAAGACTGCACCTCTCTCCAGAATGTCGCTTGCTGCACATTAGGGGCATAAATATTAACCAGGGTAACCTGTTCGCCCTGCCACTCCCCCCCCAATAAGAGCACCCGGCCCGCTTCATCCCTCTCCACCTTGCCCACCCGAAACGTACTATCCCTTCGAAGCAATACCGCCCCTCCCCCTTCTTGCTCGCAGGCTCCCCCCTCAGGCTCCCAAAGTACTGAAGTGGATATCGGGCGTTCTTCATCAACCCCTCGTGTTTCCTCCTCAAGTGGGTCTCTTGTATCAGCACTATTTCCCAATCGAGCCGAGCGGCCTCCCTGTATAGTTGCCGCCGCTTCTGAGGGTTATTGAGCCCTTTGACATTAAGGGATCCTATCCTCCCCATACTGACCTATCTTGCACCCCCCTCTCTCCCCATCCAGTACCTACTGCCCCCCACTGCTTGTACCCCAACCCCTGCCCCCCCCTCCCCCCCCCCACCCCCCCCCCCACCATCCCCCTCTCCCTCCCTGCATTACAACTCCCTCCGGAGTATCCCCGACCCCCCCAGTGACCTTCCCAGGCGCTACCTCTTCCCCCTTACCCCTTCTTCCCCCTCCCCATCCGGCTCCTATCCCCGCTACATCCTGTGCACCCCCTTACTCCCCCCCCCAAAAGGGGTGCGTGGCCTTTCCCCCAATAGTCGCTCACCCACCCCCGCCCCCCTATCTCCTACCCTCACAATCCCCCCCGTTCCCTCCATATGCATCAGGATACACAAAAACAGATATCCACATTTGTTAACATTATACAACATTCTATATAACAGCCTATAAAACAACTTATACAACATACCCCCCCCCCACCACCCCAAAGAGCCCCCCGGTGTTCCCCCATTCATAACATGCTCTGCTTTGAGAAGTCTCAGCCCGCTACAGTCTTACCCAGCACTGGGGTGTTGGGCTATATATTAAGGCTTAGTTCCCTCGGGCCATGGCCCGTTGTGGTTCAAGTCGCAGAGTCCCGGACCCACCTGAGGCCCCCCCCCCCCCCGCCAGGGATCCGTCCATCTCGGGGGGGAAGCTGCATGGGAGGCCCGGTGCAAACAGAGTGTAACCAACTGCGGTGCTGTCAGGGGATTCACCTCTGACCTGACAATGGTCTCTGGGCCCTAAGGGAGAGGAGCCCCTAGTTCAGGGCCTCCGGGATAGCACCACACCAGGGCTCTCTGAATACAGCCATCGCCAGGCCAGCTTTATAAGTGTGCCACGGGTCCCCCAGCCAAGTCCCAGGTGAAGCTGGTTTAGCGTCCAGAGTGTTGTTCAGACCCCTTTGTCCTCCCCCATCGATGCTCGCTCTTTGCCACCAGAGAGCCTGGTTAGCCTCCGGCTCTTACTCTCCACTCTCTGCCATTTCGTCGCTGCAGGCCTCTCCTGGGGGCGTAGGCCCTTTAGCGGACTCCGTAGCTGTGCCTCCAGGATATTGTCTACTCCCATGTCTCTCAAGGTCTGCCAGGCCCCTTCCACGCTCTGGATGCGGCGGGTGCTGCCCTTAACTGTCACTAATAGGCCAAAAGGGTATAGCCATCTGTACCTCCACCCTTCGCGGCGCAGCACTGATGTCACCTCTTATAGTTCCCACCGCCGTTGCAGCGTGCCAGCCGAAAGGTCCTGATACAGTTCTATTTTGGCCCCCTCCCACGGGTAGGGTCCGAGCTTCCGCGCCGCCGTTAGAAGCTTCTCCTTCATCTTGTAGGAGCTCAGGCAGGCAATCACGTCCAGGGACTTATTGTCTCTAGGGGGGCCTAGGCTCCGGTGGGCCCTGTCCATATGCAGTGGTCCACTCGCCCCCTCCCCCTCAGGATCTGCCTCCTGCAGAATGGCGGAGAACAGCCGCGTCAATGTCCCCTCGCAATCTTGGAAGCGCTGCTCCTCCGGGAGGCCCCGCACACGCACGTTGCTCCGACGCGATCGGTCCTCGAGGTCCTCCGTTTTCGCCCGGAGTGTCTCCTGGGCTTGCCGCAACTCCAACCAGCCGCTCCGCAGATCGTTCACCGTCTCCTCTTGTAGCTCTAGGCGCTCCTCCGCCGCCTCCACTCGGGCCCCAATCTCCTTCAGGTCCTGCTTAAGCGTATGCAGCGTTTCCCTCAAATCTTTCTTAAAGGAGCCCATTTCCGCCTTCAACTCTTCCTTAAAGGCTGTGAGCCACTCTTTCAGGCTCCCCAGCGAGTCTGGACCACCATCTGAGTCCCCGTCGGAATCGGACCTCTCCACCTCCACGCCCGCCATGCGGTCGGGTGGGCCTTTCTCCGCCTTCTCCTCCTTCCCCTCCGTCGTGGCATAGGAGGATCGGAATTCGGACAGCCGCTTTTTCACCGACATCCTCTCCTTTGTCGGGGGTATTGGACTCTGCCCGCGGCTTCAGCAGAAAGGGTAAGGGTCGCTCTAATTTTTAGCGAATTTCACCAGCGCCCCGGAGCTCCCTCAGAGAGCAGCCACCATGCTCCCCGACGTCACCGGACGACTTTTTTGCTGCTTAACCACGCTACCATCCATGCTGGCCCTGGAATCCTTTTCCGGTATCGGTTCTGGCACCACAAGGCTTAGCTACCGGTTTTGATCGGTACCAAGTACGTGCAGAGTGGGAACACCCTGCCCGTCTATACTTTGAGTCTTTGGATTCCAATTCATCAGATGATGAATCGGCCCATACCCGGGACATGAGAGCTATCCCGGAAGACCCATCTCCGTCTCCATAATGTTGCATGTCCCCTCCAGAGGGCAAGTCTTTTCAAGTCTTTATTCCTGATGTTTCTCAGGGTCTGTCCATAACTATGACATCGGAGAAAGAGTCTAGGGCTGAAGAACTTGAAATTCTTCAATACCCTACAGCCCCGAAGGAGGCTGCTACGCTCCCTTACCATCTCTCCCCATACCCGACAACTCGATACCATGTACTGGGTACCGGAGTGTCCCGGTTTTCAAAAAACACAATTGCCGCACCATTGCATGGTGGTGGAATCGGCAATGTGTCAAATAAGGAATGCTAAGACACATTCCTCAAACCCTCCATGTAGGGAATCAAGAACCCTTGACGCCTTTGGTCGACAACGTTTTCAGGGCTCCATGTTATCGGCCAGGATCAGTTCCTACAAACTCTATATGGGTATGTTCCTTAGAGAGGTGGCTAAGGATTTGGAGTTAATGGTTCCCCTTCTCCCCGATGACAAGAGAGCAGGTTATCTCACCCTTGTAAAGCATGCTCAGAATGTTTCAAAGTTTAATAGGGCAACTTTTGACTGTTTTGAGTGCATCAGCAGAACTTCATACATCTGCATCGGTGCACGCAGGATTGCTTGGCTCCAAGCATTATATCTTGAATAGCAGCCATCATCGGAGGGAGTGAGCAGGAGCTCCTCCTCACCTCCATTAACTCCCAATCAGCAGCCCTCTTCAACGGCTCAAAAACAGCCGCTTCTGAGGCGTGCAGTAAGTTCGGGGAGCAGCAGCCTTCATCGGAGGGAGTGAGCAGGAGCTCCTCCTCACCTCCATTAACTCCCAATCAGCAGCCGCCTTCAACGGCTCAAAAACCGCCGCTTCTGAGGCGCGCCTGCGCCTGAGGGCCTCGCCAGAGGTCCCTTTGGCGTGGGCCTTAGGCGCGGGTCCGTGGCGTGTGAGTAAAACCTATTTTGTAACTATTAATATGGCTGTAATCTATTGTTCTCCTTTCTTCTTGTCTCTCCTATCCTTTTATCTATTACTGTATCTCTTACTGTCCTATCCTATCTCATATATGGCGTTCTTTTCGTATCTTCTGTAATTATATTGTATTGTAAACCGCTCTGATGCTTTGGCCTGAGCGGTATATCAAATGATTAAACATAAACATAAGATAAGCTGGGTAATATCCCTTGCACCGGTGAAAACATTTTTTGGCAAGGATTGGCAGGACAAGGCCTCTTAGTTAGAATCCAAGAACACCACTCTTAATAGGCTATCTAGATCTACTGCTAACCCAGCTAGGAAAAAAAGCAGCAAAGAAATCATTTTTTTCAATAAGAAGTAGTACTACCCTTCTTACACCCCTGCTGTACAATGTGAACATCACAGAAGGGGCAGCAACCATCAAAGCAGCAAAAGAAAGCTCATACTCCTAAGTCGCAGCCACCTCAGCAGACCTAGCCTCCTCAGGGTCTTTGGCTCCTTTCTGGAGAACATAACTGTTCTGCCTCTGGAGATTCCAGATCCCATCCACATCCCCGGCAGACTCTGTCACTTTGCCCTCAGGTGGCATCTTATCAGATCAGAGCAGTGGACAATGTCCATAGTATGGGAGGGGTACAAGCTTCATCTACGAAGTCTACCCTCTCGGACTCTTCCAATAGAGTTCCACTCTCAGCCTCCTCTCACTGCTCTGTTGCTGCAAGAGGTCACCTCTTCTCTTACAAGGTGCAATAGAGGAGGTTCCACCATCCCAGCAGGGAATGGGCTTTTATTCTCCATACTTCCTCATTCCAAAGAAAACAGGAGGGTGCAGGCCCATTCTGGACCTCGGAGAACTGAACAAGTACCTACTACAGGAGAAGTTCAAAATGATTTCCCTAGGGGCCCTTCTCTCCTATCCAGAGTCATGATTGGCTCTGTTCTCTAGATCTAAAGGAGGCATATACTCATACTTATTCACTGACAGCACAGAAAGTTCCTGCGCTTCATCTTCCAAGGGAGAAGTTATCAATACAGAGCTCTGCCTTTCGGCCTTGAATCTGCCCCAAGAGTCTTCACAAAATGCATGGTGGTAGTAGCTGCATTCCTAAGGGCTCTTGGGATATTTGTCTTCCCTTACTTAGATGACTGGCTCATTCGAGCAAACACCTCTCTAGAGACCAGCCTTTCCCTCTCGCATACCTTGCAAGTGCTGCAACACTTGGGATTTGTAATAAATCTTCCAAAGTCCCAACTTGTCCCCCCTCAAACTCGAGTTTATAGGGGCTCCCCTAGACACTCTGCAATCCAAAGGCATTTCTTCTCCAACTCCACTGCACTTGACTCAATCAGTTAGCATCTCAGATATGCCTCCAGACCTTTCTCGCTGCTCAAGAAATGCTAAGATTTCTGGATCATATGGCATTAACGGTGCACGTTGTTCCATATGCTCGTCTACATAGGTGCGCAGCTCAATAGACACTGGCTTCCCAGTGGTCTCGGGCATCGGGTCTCTTGGGAGACAAAATAATGGTCTCTATCCACCTAATCTCGTCTCTCCAGTGGTGACAGTCCCCAGAAAACCTAATGATAGGGTCACCTTTTCAGATATCAGCACATCAAGGTACCCTGACGACGGATGCGTCCAAATTGGGCTGGGGAGCTCATCTGGGTAATCTCTCCACTCAGGAGCTCTGGTCTCATCAGGAGTCACAACTCCACATAAATCTGCTGGAGCTCAGAGCCATTCACTGTGCTCTCAAAGTGTTCCAGGACCATCTTCGATTCCGCACAGTTCTAGTCCAGACGGACAAACAAGTAGCCATGTTCTACTTGAACAAACAGGGTGGAACAGGCTCTTGGACCCTCTGCAGCGAGGCCCTGCATCTGTGGTCTTTTGCCATACAGCATCGCATTCTCCTGCTTGTGGTGTATCTTCCAGGCAAACACAATGTCTTGGCAGACAAACTGAGTCGAATCCTTCTACCCTACGAGTGGTCTCTCCATGCAGACAAAGTCGCTCACATTTTTCAGGCCTGGGGTATCCCAGAGATAGACCTGTTCGCAAGTCCTCAGAATGCCAAGTTTCCTCGCTTCTGCTCCAGGACTCCTGCACCGAACAGACAGCAGGTGGATGCTTTTCACTTCCACTATTGTCAGGGATTCCTATATGCCTTCCCTCCCATTCCCAAGACTTTTTTCAAACTCCAGAGAGACAGGGGCTACATGATACTCATAGCACCACGCTGGCCACGACAACCCTGGTATCCATAGCTCTGGGGTCTGTTCCAGATCTCCTCTCTCAGGAGGAGGGGACATTGCTCCATTCCAGTCCGCAGTCCCTCCATCTCACTGTATTTTTGCTGAGGGCTTAGCTTTCCAGGGCGTTAAACTTGAGTATCTCCTCCACCTATATTCTTTTGGACTCAAAACCAATTTGGTAAGAGTACACCTAGGTGCAATTGCTGTCTCTCACATGCCCTTAGATGGCCAGCCCATCTCTTCTCAGCCATTTGTAGCACGCTTCATGAGGGGTCTTCTATTAACCAAACCTCCCATTAAGCCCCCTCCAGTGGCATGGGATCTTAATGTTATTTTAGGACAGCTTCTCAAGCCACCCTTTGAACCTCTAGCCACTACCTCACTGAAGTTTCTCACGTGGAAGGTCACCTTCCTTATAGCCCTCACTTCAACAAATTGCATTAGTGAGCTCCAGGCTTTGGTGACTGGCCCTCCTTATACACGATTCCACCATGATAAGGTAGTCCTTAGGACTCATTTTCACTTTATGCCGAAGGTTGTTTTGTCCTTCCATTTAAACCAGTCAGTCTACTTTCCTGCCTTTTTCCCTAGATCCCATTCCTCTAGGGCAGAAGCAACCCTTCACACTCTCTGGATTGCAAACGTGCCTTGGCTTTTTATCTCCAGAGAAATTGAGAGTGCAGAAAAGCTTCCCAACTTTTCATCTCCTTTGACTCGAATCACCTGGGTTTGTCAGTATCCAAACAAACTCTTTCCAGGTGGATAGTGGACTGCATCTCCTTTGCTTATGAAAAAGGCAGGACTCTCTCTCGAGGGTCAAGTCACTGCACATAATGTTCGTGCCATGGCTGCCCCTATGACAGATCTACGTAGCGATTGATGAGATATGCAAAGCAGCAACTTGGTCTTCTGTCCACACTTTTGCTACTCACTATTGCCTGGACAAGGACTCTCGCCGGGATGCCTTGTTTGGCCAAGCTGTTCTCCAGCATCTCTTTCAGACTTAGATCAACTCCTACCCTCCGTCCCGGTTTTCGATACCAGACATCCTTGGAGGATACATGACCTCCTTAGTTATACCTGTGATTCCACAGCCAACTCTGAGGTCATCTCTCTGGCATCTCTGAGCTAGGGAGTCCCATATGTGAAGACTACATTCCTGCTTGTTCCTGGAGATAGTGTAGTTAATCACCTGTAACAGGTGCTCTCCGGGAACAGCAGGAATGTAGTCTTCACAACCCACCCTCCTCCCCTAGAAGTTGTAGGTCATCTTCTCCTTCTCTCCTTTTATCTCAGCTACAAACTCAACTGAGGAGGGAGAGCTGGAAAGGCAGGAAGGCAGCTACGCAGGTGCAGTGGGTTACTCCCAAAAGCTTTCCTATTGGACGCTGGGGAGCGTTCCTGCGTGGACTCCGTTGGTACAGACGTCACCCATATGTGAAGACTAAATTCCTGCTGTTCCCGGAGATTACCTGTTAGAGGTGAGTAACTACGCTTTCTCTGTCCATATCCACGGCTTTCTGGAATGACTGGGGATTCTCACTTCCATTTTCAGGCCAGGGTGTCTTGTCCTTTTACTACCACATCCAGATTCTGCAACCCTGTTTGCATATCCACGAGACTCTCTGGTAGCTCCCCCACCCTCTTTCAGCATAGGACCATGTTCTCTGGCCTCCCTGCTAGTCCACTGAAAATTAAAAAAAAAAAAAAAAAAAGAAAAAGAAAGGAATGCAAGCCCTTCAATGCCAGGAGATACATAAGAACAGTGGAAGTTTCAGACTCACGTGCAGCTCCGATCAATCTACAGACACTCATGCATTCCTGAACTAGTGGGAGCCAGCCAACTTGGAAGCTTCAGGTTCATACCTCTGAGGAGATTCTGAAGCAGGCTCCACCACGGCAGACATTTCTGAACTGCAGCCAGAAGGGAGAGATACTCCTTGAACCTCTGCGCCTGGCATGATTAGAAGGGACAGCAGGGGCCACCAAAGTGGCCTCATGTGAGTTCATATTAATTCCAGGTTTGAGGCTACCACCCTAGTAGCCAGAGATAATCGCAAGCTTGGGGGCCATTTGAGAGCAAACCACCTGCATTTGAAGGAATAAGTTGCACATCCTTTTCTGAGTTAGGAAGGCCGTGTCTATTCTGGGTATTAAAATGAGGCCCCAGATAATCAAGGGCCTAGGAAGATATTAGGCTGCTTTTGGCATGTACACCTTAAAGGAAAGGCGGGATAGAGGTGATATGATTGAGATGTTTAAATACCTCCGTGGCATAAATGTTCAGGGAGAGAGCCTCTTTCAGTTGAAAGCAAGTTCTGCTACGAGGGGACATGGGATGAGGGTGAAGGGAGATAGATTCAGGAGTGATATGCAGAAATATTTCTTTATGGAAAGAGTAGTGGATCCATGGAATAGTCTCCCAGTGGAGGTGGTAGAGATGAGGACAGTAACTGAATTCAAAAAAGCATGGGACAAACACAGGATCTCTAAAGGTAAAAAGGGGACTGTTGTAGTTGTTGATATGGAAGGACAGACTAGATAGGCCATGTGGTCTTTTTCTGTCATCATATTTCTATGTTTCTATGATTCACCAACCAACCTAATTATTGCAGAACGTGAACCACAATGTGAGTGGTTTTCTACTGTCCATTTCCAATTTGGCTCAAGTAAGCTAATTGCGCAGACAGGGATGCACCCTAACCAGCTCAATTCAAAGACAGGCCTTCATTACCACCATAATCTTGGCAAAGGTCCTTGGTGCTATGGCCACCCCATAGGGGAAGCCCTGAACTGAAAACGGCTGCAAACATAGAAAACCCAAGGAATGTTTAGCTGTCTTTTCTTGAAAAGCCATATTCACTGTCTCCATCTGCTGGCAGGTTGGGATAAACTTTTGCATCCAATATTGGTCTAACAGAATTCAAGAAAAGGACATGAACAGTTAAGACTAAATTTCTGTTTCAGAAATTCCTTAGAAGCATGGCTGCATAGAAAGTTGTGATAGGTCTCTAAACAGGGCAGGGAAAAGTAAGAGTTACATCATAGAAACATTTCCAGGATTCCTGCTGAAGCTGAAAGAGCACTACTGTCTGTCTTATTTGTGTTTTCACCATATCTCTCGTTGTGTCTGTTTCTCTAGCAATCTCTTAGGAGAAGCTTTTGCTTCTCTTTCTGTCTCTGTCTCTCACTTCTTTTTTTTTTCTGTGGGAAAGCAGAAAAATGTTTTCCCAGTTGGAGCATATAAATATATTTTTGAAACTTTAATATAATAAATATATTTGGATGCATGTTAGGATTCTGAGAGTTGAATAGCTAAGACTACCACCGCTTATTGAAGGAGAAAGTCCCAGCACACTCCAGACTGCCAGAAACTCATTCTACTGTTGATTTTGGCTGCAAGTAATGAGCATTTGTTTCCAAGGCCTGCATTATCTGTTATGCCAATAGATGAAGCGTCTGGGCTGGAGGGATGGAAGTCACTGACTTGCTGTGAGATGAGATGTCAAGGTTTATATAAATGTACACAGAGCTGCTATTTGGATACAGTGTTGATGCCAAGGGTCAGTAATCATAAACAAAAAGAAAAGTGGAGTAGTATCAGATTCTCGACAGTCAGCTGCAAATCTCTCGAGCCTACTTCACCCACAGTGCTGGGGTTAACGCTGCAGAGTGGTGCTTATTATTTTTAGATGGGGAGGGGATGATTTTTATCCACAGTGCTGGGGCTAAGGCTGCAGAATGGGGCTCATTTTTAAAGACGAGGGGGATTCTTTATCTACAGTGCTAGGATCAGGGTTACAGTGTGTGGCTCAGTTTTACAGATGGAGTGAGGGTTCTTTTTCCACAGTGTTGGGGTCAGGGATGCAGAGTGGGACGCTATTTTATAGATGGGGATGTTCTTTATCCACTGTGCTGGGGTCAAGACTGAAGAGTAGGGTTCTATATGGCTTTTTTGAGGGGGGGGGGGATGGGAGTTAAGGAAGCTCCTTATTTGCAGTGCCAGACCTAGTATCTAAAGAAAGGAGTCCACTCCTGCATCTCTTCAAGGCGCAGCCATAATACCTACTGCTTTAGTGATTTTCTGGTGTTTTGTGTGCCAGCTGATTGTATCTGGAGTTTAGGGCATTTTCAGAAACCCATGACAAATCCTGCCCTTGCTCACACCTGCTTTAATCTGCTTTTTGCTCCTTTTTACATTCATTATTAGTCAAAATTGAGGAACCAGTCTCCATGGAGATGGACAATCACATGGCTGAGAAGGATGACAGTTGCTATGGCAGCACCGAAGCTGCATTTAGTGATGACGAAGAAGAGTTGAACTGCAAAGGTGAGGAATGGAGCAGCTGGCTACAAAGGATCGTTATGCATTTTTACAGTGTTTTTATTTTCAGTTAATGAATGTTCTTCTTTCCCTTTTTATCTTACCATGGCATCACACTTACCATGGAGTACCAAACTAAATCCTGTCCCAGAGTGCAGGTTTTTTGGCCTGTGGACAGTAATTTTTTTAAAGAATTTTCTATGTTTAAATTGCACGGTGTATATGCATATAAATGTGTGTTGCAAAAATATCACTACACTCAAAAAAAATAGAACAAAAAAATCTAACTCACACAATGAAGATTGAACCATAAAAAATTAAAGTTCAATATAAAGCAAAAAATCAAAAAAACAATTAGAAAAATCAGTGATTCAAACTTAACCTGACCTTGATCTTGACATCACTGAGCTCAACTTTTGTCAGCTTTGAACTGTTTGCAAGTTGTGATGAAAGCAGTATATTGTGAGGAAGTCGAGGGAACCGATGAAACCATTGGCTGTAGTTAATGGATGCATTGCAGCAGTTGTAGGATTGCTGCCTGTAGCCTTTCAGGTTCTGTGACTATGGCATTGTATATTTAATGGCTTAAAAGTTAAGTGCTCGTTTTTACAAAGTTACATGTGATGTCATATTAATATTTTGTTTCCCTGTAATTGTTTTGTTTATTGAAAGCTTTTTATGCCCTGTCTTTGGCATCACACACACGAGCGATGATGAAGTAATGGGAACAGCGGGTGGATACATAGATTACCAATAAGACCGCCCTTTGAGCTAGGTGATGTCAAGGTCAGGTTAAGTTTGAATCATTGATTCCTCTAAATATATATATATTTTTTGCTTTAAATTGAACTTTAGTTTCCAATCTTCATTATATGTATAAAAGTGTGTTGACATGATGGCATGTACTTTACACACACGTTGTGTGTAGGCGTTTCCAGGAGCTGAGTTTGGGTGGAGCAGGGGCAGAGTTGTGAGGTACCATGTGTAATTCATAAAATATGCAGGTATACAGCTAGACTATATGTATACATTTGTACCTGCTTCTGAGCAGGTGCAAATGGTGTGCATCGGCATTTCTGCACTACTGGGGACTAGATCTTGGAGCCTGTTTTATAAAGGTGTCTGTATTGTCTTTATAAAACAGACTTAAGAAGACTCTTTTTCAGGCTTCTCACACAGGCATCCTGTTATAAAATCAGGTCCTCAAAGGGTCAACTATTGACCAAGTATGTGAAATGAGCCCCTGCTTTGAACTTAACACAAGTGGAAAAGCATGCAGCGCATAGCTTACAAATTATTTCCAACCCCTCTTTGTGTTTATGTAAATATATATTATCTCTGTGCCTCCCTCTGACCTGGAAGGGAGAAGGGAGGGGTTAGGTTTGAATAGAGTGGTGCCCAAACATGCTGTTGGTTTGGGAAGAATAATAAAATGAAACAAGGTGTAGTATATCAAGCCATTAGATGTCACAGTGAACAGATGCCGAAGGATGGAGTTTACCATTTAATCATAGGGTGCCACCATCCCATTGCAGCAGGTAGCATTTGGCATTACACATGGCAACCATTAAGAAAGCTATATAAAGGAAGTGACGTCACCGGGCTCATGGCAGCTTAAACTCTGAGCTCCCATTGGGGCACGAACAAAAAGTTGAGGAAAGTGAGCACTATACCCATGAAAGGTGGCAAAACCTCTCCCTCGAGACTCTGCTAATAATCCAGCATGTCGCTACGGAAAAAGCTGTAAAAATACAAGTCCCCCATGCCGTAAAGGTGAGTAGCGAACAGCGGGAAGCGATCAACCACATGAGGAATTGGAGCGCACAGAGGACAGTTGCACCCAGGTCGATATATGTGGATGGATGCGTACCCTGAAGGAGATGGTCTCTACCAGGGGAAATATTAGAGAAGCCCTCCATGAAATCCTCAGAAACCTGAGAGATCTAGGGTATCGGGTCGAAAGCCTAGAGGGGCAGGCTGAGCAGCAGTCGGGGAAAGTGTCGTAGAAGTTCAGATACAGCACTTGCGCACAGAACCGTAATTGTTGAATGACAAGATTGATGATCTGGAAAATCGCACCTGCCATTGTAATCTGCTGGTCCGGGGGGTCCCTGAAAAAGAATATGTAGACGCTACCTTGGTGGTCCAGAAGGAGTGTCAGCAAGTGCTGTAAGGCAAACCAGATCAGGGGGAACCGGAGGTGATTCTGGTCGAGTGGGCCCATAGAGCACTGGGCCCCCCGATAGTGAGGAGATTGAGGGACATTGTGGCCTGTCTGGCCTTTTTTGCGCTGTAGCAAAGCTAGGGAAATTCTCCTGGGATGGAGTGGACATAGAGGTTTTCCATGATCTTTCGGTTGGGACTCTTCAGTGTCTTCGGGATATGCGACCAGTGACACACTACCTGCAGGCTGCCAACTATAAATACCGCTGGTTGTTCCCCTTCGCCGCCCTCTTTGATATTAATGGCAGGGGCTTTTGGGTCCGTACAGAGGAGGCGGCATGGGCAACCTTGTGTCAGGAGGGGGCTCCAAATATTCTGGATCGGCCCCAGGCTAAGACTGGCTCCTCCCCTACTCAGCCCCCTTCCCGTTGAGAGAGGGTCCCAACAAAGGGGCAGTGTCTGTGATGCAGATCGGGTGGGTCCTGCAAGAGCATAGCCCCAGGAAGCGAAGACCGTGGGCTGGACACGTGAGGCATTGCTGGACTATGCGGACATATATTGCTGGAGGCTAGTTTGGGCCTCACATTGCTTTAATGGTATTGGTTATAATTGAGTAGGGCAGTATTCCTGTAGAAGTGTTTGAGGATTGAATGAATGGTGAGTGAATGCGGTAGAGGGAGGAAGGGGGAGGGACAGGCAGTTGGGGACTTGGGATGTGTCATAGTAGTGGATATGTGGGCTGAGGGGGTATATATGAGCGGGGTCAGGGGGGGATGTATGCTGATTACCTGTTGGGGATGGTAGGGGTATGTTTATTTTGCATTAGCCCTCGGGGATTCACTTCATTTCAGCACACAAGAGAGGCTCTGTGTGATGGGGGGGAATTGGATGTTGCAGGGGGGGGAGGCACCTTAGCTTCAGTGGTTGCAAGGCTGGGAGGGGGGACACTGGTAAATGGCTTGTAAAATGCACTAGGGGACCCTGAACGCATGGGGCTTAAACTCCCCACAAAAGCGGAAAATGCTGCTGCAGTGAGGTCAAGCAGCGAAACTGGCAGGTGGTGTTCGTCCAGGAGACTCACTTGTGAGGGCGGGACAAACGTTTGTTTGGCCCTTGGGCATTTCAGACCTTTTTTGCAGCGGAGGGAGACGGGTGTTGGAAAGCAGGGGTGGCAATTATGGTTAAAGGGGATGTGCCTTTTAATGTGGGAGGGGTGTATCGTAAAGTGGACGGGCGAGCGCTGGTGGTGTGGGGTGAGTTTTATATGGGGAGGCGGTCACTTTTGCAACCATCTATGGGCCGATTCCGAGCAGGGGGCCTTTTGGGCCAACCTTCGCAGGTGGATGGAGGGGAAGATTCGTGGGCGGTTATTGGTGGTGGGAGACTGTAACATAGCCCTGGATGGGCATGCAAGGACCAGTGGGGGAGGGGACCCGGGATTGCATGCACTGAAGGAGTGGCTACGGAAGTTCGGGTTGACTGATCTGTGGAAGGCTATAAGCCCCTCGATCTGGGGCTATACCTTTTATTCCCCAGTCCATGCGACCTATAGTTGCATTGACTATCTGTTTGGGGATGCATACTGGGTAGATGGCCTGGATAGAGCTACACGTGGTCCCATTATCTGGTTGCACCATGCTCCCCTGGAAAGCTGGTTTGGGGCTGGGCTAGAGCTATTTCAACAAACGTTTTGGAAGCTTAATGAAACTTACTCCAGGGGGAAGCGGCGCTCCAGCACCTAGAGCGGGTAATAGTGAATTATTTAAGTACTGGAGGTGCAACAGGGATGCTTTTGGATGGGCTGAAGGTGGTTCTTTGTGGCCATTTAATTCAGATGGGGGCCTGGCGCAATTGTCAACAGGAAGAGCAGACTCTGTTGACCACTCAATTAGGAGACCTGGAAAGGGCCCATAAACTGAGGGGGAACGCAAAAGTGTGTGCACAATTGGAGGAGACAAGGAGGCGATTGAATGAGCTTCAGTTGGAGCAAATGTCATATCAATTACAGCGAGTTCATCAGATTTATTACAAATTTGGTGACTGTTCTGGCTAGGAAATTACGTGCTCGAGCATGGAGACAGGCCATTAGCAAAGTTAAGGGGCCCAAGAACCAGCTTCTTTATAAGGGACAAGATAGAGCACAATTCAAAACCTATTATTTATTTATTTAGTTGTATTTATATCCTGCTTTTCACTGGGTCAAAGCGGTCAATTGGGGGATACATTTAACACGAGGGGATATGAGACACATACTCTAATACTTACAGGGAACATGGGCAATGGAGGGTTAAGTGGCTTGCCCAAGACCACAAGGAGTGCCTATAGGACTAGAAATCCCAGTCCCTCCAGCCTGAGATTGCTGTCCCCAGGTGGGACTTGAACTCCCGGCCCTCCGGCCTGAAGTACCTTGTCCAAACCACTAGACCACTCCTCCCCATTATTACCAGGCCTCATGTACCTCCGACCCGCCAGGAGAGAAGAGTCACATAGCGGACTATCTGTATAATGGAGGGGAGGGATAGACACGGTTAGAAGAGCCGGCTTGGGATCGGCTAGAGCAAGTGGTCTCGGTGGGCGAAGTGACGTTGGCAATCTGGAGGTTAGCGCTGCACAAGGTACCGGGCCTCGACGGCTTCACTGGGTTATTCTATAGAAGACTATCGGGAACTCTGGCGCCACTGTTATAATAATTATTTAATACGGTGTTGCAAGGGGAGAGGGTCCCTCCTATGCGGCAAGCAGCCATCAATGATACCCAAGGCGGGCTGCAATCCAGCGCTCTGTGGGTCCTATCGTCTGATTTCATTGCTTAATATAGATGTTAAAATCTTGGCAAAGGTTTTGGCCAAGCTACTGGGCACAGTGCTTCCAGGGGTGGTGCATCCAGACCAGACTGGTTTTGTACAAGGCCGCCAAGCGGCGGACAGTGTGAGATAGATACTTAGTTGACCTGGTTGGCCCAAAAGGAGCACCAGGAGGCTATGCTGCCTTCGATAGGGTGTGGTGACTTTCTTTTTGTGGTTTTAGAGAGACTGGGATTGGGTCCTCATTTTTTATCTTGGATCCAGGTTCTGTATACTGCACCAGAAGCAGCAGTATATATTAATGATGGGTGCTCTGAGTTCTTCTCTTTGGGAAGTGGGACGCGGCAGGGGTGCCTACAGTCCACCTTGCTTTTTGCGTTAGTAATGGAACCATTGGCTGCCTGGGTGCAGGCTTTAGGGGATATTAAGGGTGTTGTGGTTGGGTCTTCCCAACATAAAATTGCTCTGTTCGCGGATGATCTTATGTTTACACTTACTACCCCCTTGTCCACCTTACCAGTGCTTTTCCGATAATTGACAACCTCAGGATTTAAAATAAATCTGGATAAAACTGAGGCACTCATGATTATACTTAGCCCTGTCACAGTGCAGCATTTGAAAGAGCAATACCCGTTTTGTTGGATGCTGCGACTGGTGTGTTATTTGGGAGTTCAAGTGACTTCCTCATCAGTAGACCTCTACAGGGCGAACTATCCTCCCCCTCACCTGTTCTGGCAATTCAAAGTGATTTGAACTGTTGGAAGGTAGGGGAGATATGCTGGCTGGGCTGGATTGCGGCTTTAAAGTGGAATCTACTCTCTTGCTTATATCTCTTTCAAACACTGTCCGTAAGGATGGTGCTGGGAGATCTCCGTCGTCTGCAGAGGCAGGTGTTTGATTTTGTTTGGGGCCCTGGCCATTCTCGGTTGGGGAGATGGGTGATGTATGCCACCTGGGCGGGGGGGGGGGCGGGGGCTTGGCATTCCCGAATTGGGACTATATTATTTGGCAGCACAAGTATGTCAAGCATTTGAGGGCGGAAGCAATAATAGTAATTGTAAGCATTTTTGGGAGGTGGAACAATATTGGGCGGGGGGGGGGACAAGTCAGTGCAATATATCCCATGGATGTTGGGGAGTATCCTGGGGGGGGGGGGGGCGATGGCGTGAAAATCCTTATATGTGGCATTTGTTGTCCCAGTAGTGATGTGCCTGGAAAAGCATCGCCCACTCTGCCAGATTCACTGCTGGGGCCTCTTCAGGGTTTCTCCCGGGGTGAGAAGGGATTTTTAAATGCTGGGAACGGTTGGGGCTGGATATTTTTTTGCAAAATTTATCAATAAAGGGGGCTTGATTCTCTTCACAGACCTCCGAGAGAAATACCACCTGCCAAGTGGAGATTTTTTTGCTTACTTACAACTTACACATTATTTGCAGCAGTGAGATTTTATTTAGTTAGTTAGTTTTATATACCGCGCTATTTAGAAATCAGTGTGGTTTACAAGTAACAAAATCAATAATTTCATAGAACAAGTAGAGCACAAACAGCAACATCAGAGGTTAATAAGATAACAATTGGTAGGTTAGACACGGGGGGTGTAAACTTGGGTCATACTTGGGTGAACTATATACATTGTGAGTAATGGGGAAAACTATATCAGGGCAACCTATGAGGAGGGGTATAATGGTTTGGAAGCCCTGTGATTGGGGTACTGGAAGAATAGGGGTTTAATCAGATTGCTTTATCAGACTTTACAGGGAGTAAGCACCTAGAAGTTTCTATTTCAGAAGGTTTGGGAGCAGCACTTGGGGAGGGAAGTAGAGGAGAAAGAATGGATGCAATGACAAGCACGCCATGCTCTCTCTGTTTCTGTTAGGGAGACTTCCTACAATTTCCTCTATAGGAGGTATTACACCCCAGATAGATTGCATAACATGTACCCTATTACTTTGGATAAGTGCTGGAGGAATTGCGCGATGAAGGACACGTTTGTACACATTTGGTGGGAATGCCCGGTGATCACCCAGTACTGGGAGGCAATTCGCAAGCAAGTTGACACTATCTTTCACTTGGACATTGGTTTAGATCTAGGCCTGAGCCTATTGGGGATATGGCTGGAGATGGTGGACGCCAGCTGGGCCAGACCGGCCTGGACCTGTATTCAAGTGGCATGTGGTGAAATCGCCTGGGCTTGGAAGCAGCCTCTAGCACTGGGACTGGAACAGTGGTGCGCACAGTTGGTGTTAATGGAGAGGCTTGCGGCCCTGCAGCGCCAGAAAGGAGACTGGTTTCACAACAAATGGCAACCTTTGCTGGACTTCATAGCTGTTTGAGTTGCCTTCCCGGGGAGGGTGAATTTGTTTCTGTTTACATATAAAAATGCCTTGGTTGTTAAATGGCTGTTGTTTTTCTGGTTATGTATCTGACTAAAGGTTCAATAAATACTAAATTTAAAAAGCTACATGGTTTAGTCACTAGATTTCATAGTAGAATTTACAAAAAAGAAAACAAATAACATGTCTGAATCATTAAGAGACTGTTCTTGGGGGGAGGGGGATGCATAGTGGAGAAAGCATGCAGATCATGCCTCATTAAATTATTTTCAGTGTATGTGCTGTGTTTTCAGTGTATCAAAGTTTCTATGCTGTAAAAGCTGAAACTGCTTCTCCCATAGAAATGCACGAGTCCACTCTACCCAAGTCCTCCATAACCTGACTGCGCAGGTCTTCTGGTAGGAGGCTGTCTCCATTATTTTTACAAAATCTAGTCTCCGATCACAACAAACAAATGGGTGTTATGCATCATACAAATGGGATATTACATCAGCTTTCATCATTTGCCCCTCACCTGTGCAAACCTCCTGAAAATGGATGGCCCATTAACTTTGCTGTTGACTAATGTGGTGGAATAATTCTCTTCCCTAACTTACAGCCAAGGTTTCCATTCTTATGGCTTCCTGATTCCCAAATCTGGGGTCTCCGACCAAAATTAGATCTGAGAGAATTCAACAAGTATGTCCTTTGTGGACATGCATGATAAGTTCTAGTGCTGTTGCTGCTACTACTACTACTGGTCATTTGTATAGCACTACAAGACGTACACATGGCTGTACAGATACGCATGTAAAAAATGGTTCCTGCTTATTGGAGCTTACAGTCTAATCAAGACAAACAGAACAGCTGAGGACAAGGAGATATCTAGGGGAATGGTACAGAAACACAGACTAGGCAGTTCAGGATCAAATAGCGGCCTCAAAGAGGTGAGTTTTCAGCCTGGATTTGAAAAGAGTCAGTGATGAAGTTTGCCATACAGACTCTGGTAATGTCATGGGTGATGTCACTGATGAAGCCCATGCAGGAACTTCTCTCAGCTTCTAGAAGCTTTTGAGTAGTGCCTCAGTGCATGCATGTGCATTCCTGCCTGTTGCCACCACGTCTCATCTCCCAGCCTGCTGATACTCCCTGTAAAATTCCAGACATCAACCAAATCTGTTGCAGCCCTTACAACTTTGTGCATGGCAGCCTTTGAGGAGCAGCTCATGAAAGGGTTTGAACAGAGGACAACAGTATTTTTCATCCTTTGCAAGGCTACAGCTTTGACAGCATCAACAATGGCATGATGACACATTGAGCCCATCCTCAAAACCCTGAATCTGCCTTTGGGAGAAAAATTGTCATCAAAATCTCCAAGGGCCTCAACACAGAATTCTGCCCAGTCTATATTACTCTCCAGTGCTTTGGGAGATGACTGGTCTCCATGGACAAGCACGAATAAAGTTTTTTTACATGCATATTGGCAACAGACCTGCAGTATAAAGGGGCAGTGGAACATCATTTGGAGGGGCCGAACAAACCAATCTCCTGTCTCTCCCCAAGATGTTTAGTTTCTGTTGCTTTGTTGCGCAAAATATTGGTAGGGCCATGGCCCCATGGTCCTCCCCATTCCACAGCCTAAAGATCTACACCAGAATTGGTCAATCTGCACATCTCTTTTCAGTAGTAGAGCATCCTACTTGGTCTTCGTGAACAAGCAGGAAGAAGCCCTCATGTAGGGTGACTTCTCCGATGGAGCCCCACGCGGGAACACTCCCTAGCTTCTCTTGGAAGCTTTTGGGAGCCTCCATTGCACAAGAACGCCTGCCTTCCTGCCTGCCATGGCACCATCTTATTTCCAGTCTGCTTTTTCTGTGGAACCCCAAAGTGTTCCTAATAGCTACTGGAAAAAGTTGTTCATTTTCCGGCCCTTCGGGGTTCTTTTTTATTTTCCTAATGTCTAATTGCCTGGTGTCGGGTGCACAGTCTCCTGCCAGCACTGGTCCTGTATTTTTCGATTTATTTATTTTTTTAACGCTCTGGGAAGTTTTTTCTTTTTTCCCAGGCTTCTTTTTGCTGGCTGGAGACATTGAGCCCTTTTGATTTTGTGGCGGCTGTTTTTCGGTCGTGGCAAAACCAGCCAACTATTTCAAGAAGTGCACTCGGTGTGTATGCACCAATCTCCAGGAACAAGCAGGAATGAGTCTTATGGTTTATGGTTTATTAACTTAATATACCGCTAAACATAACATCAAAGCAGTTTACAGAGTGCAAATTATAGTGGTCACCATGAGGTGAGAGGAAAAGAAAGAAAAAAGGAAAAGAAGTTAATCAGTTGATAGGAAAGCAAACTAGGCAGATTCGCACAACAGGACGATAGAGGGGAGAGTGAGGGGAGGGGGAAGGGGGAAGGGGAGACAGTCATGTGGGAGGTTCAGGAAGGTCAAAGGCAAGGGAAAAGAGGTGAGTTTTAAGGCGGATCTTAAAGGTGGCATGGTCTTGTTCGAGGCGGATAGAAGAGGGGAGGGAGTTCCACAGGGCGGGGACAAGGAAGAAAAAGGCAGAGGAACGGGTGGATTGAAGGCGGGCACAGGTGGGTGAGGGGAGATGCAGGCGATTCAGGTGAAAGGAGCGTAGGGAACAGGTTGGATTATGAAAGTGAACCAGGTCAGCTAGATATTGAGGGGAGTGGGTGTGGAGGATGCGGTGGAGAAGGACCAAAATTTTGAAATGACTGCGGAACTTGACAAGGTACGTCGGTACCGACGGAGCCTGCGCGGGAACGCTCCCCAGCGTCCAATCAGAAAGCTTTTGGGAGCATCCCTCAGCGCCTGCGTGCTGTCTTCCCGCCTTTCCAACTGTCTCTCCTCAGTTTTCGTTTTTCCGCGGAGCCGGCAGGACGTCCTCCTGTCACCGCAGAAAATTTTTTCTTTAATTCTTGTTTTCTTGTGGTCGCGGCTGTTTCCCCGCCTCCACCGGTACCGCCGGTGGGTTTTTTCTTTTCTTTTTCTCAAACTCTGGGAGTTTTTTTCCCTCAGTTTCTGTCTTAATTTTTGGGCCTGTAAGGCCTCTCCATTATGGAGCCGCCTTCTCCTAAGAAGTGCCTTAACTGTGCAAATACAGTTTTCTTTTTAGACTCCAATAACTGGTGTCTAACCTGTTTGGGTCCTGACCCTTTTCCTCCGGAGCCATTAGGCTACAATTTTATGAGAAAAGATTTTCCATTTCGAGTTTCCCTCGATACCGAGTTCTCTTCCAGTGTCAGGGCACTGACCATTTCTTCTGTACAGGATCAGGTAACCCACAAACAGTCTGTTAAGACTAGCCAATCCTTGAGTGGTAGATCTCATGCCAAGCATGATGATGGCTCCGGCCTTGCCTTCAAGACCCTATTGGCTTCAAAACCCCGGAGGGAGTCTTCGGTCTCCAAAGCCTTTCAGGGGTTTCAGGTTGTTCCTGGGGCTCACCCCTCACAGAACATACCTGAGCCATGCTCGGTGGTGGCATCCACTTCGAGCGGTACCGATACCCCGGCATCGGCACTGGTGTTCAGCGATTCACTCCTCACCAGGGATCGTCATCTGGCGTTCTCGGTACCTTCAGGACCGATCGATACGTCCCAGATTGACTTTCCAGTATCGGCAGCATCGCCGATACGACCACCGACGTCGGTACCCTCTAGACATGCATCGATAGACTCGCTTCCTTCGATGCCGAGTCTGGAATCGATATCTAGTCTGGAAGACTGGGTACCGACGCGTCTCGGAACCGACGCTTACTGATTCCGGATGCGCGGTACCGAGGATACTCACCAAGGGTTTTTGGTTACCTCGGTACCGCTTGAGCAGCCTCTGATGACTGCTTCGATGTCGGTATTGCCCTCGATTCCGGCACAGCTACCGGTATTGGTATCGATGCCGGTACCTGCAGTAACATCGGGACCAGCTACTTCCATGCCTTTTTCACCAGGGTCGCTCCTTTCTATACCTAGTTTGGAGTCGATACCTGGCATGGACGATGCAGTACTGACTGTCCCAGGTCATAACCGCCAGTACCAGTATCCATCCATTAGGGATCCTTTTCTGCACCGGACAAGTACATCCTCCGGTGCCCAGGCTAGTTCTTCAACTTTAGCCTGTCCAGGGATGGTTCCCATTGGAGATCCTTCTTTTCAGAAATTTCTCCTTGACATGGCAACATTCCTTGCTATTCCTATCCCTGGCTATGATCCTACTGTCATGAGGTGGATCAAATAGTACCTATGGAAATAGGAAAAACTGAGCAGAGCAGTTCTAATAGTGACAGGTTAGAGCAGCACATGGACCAGGGTTGCTATGGGCAACGAACACAAACTGAAGTACCAGGTGTAAGAGCACGCCCAGGCAGTAGATTACCTCATAGCCCATTAGGTAATGAGGGACAGCTGGAGAGAGGCGAGGCTCAGAGAAACACCAAGAGTGACGCAGTTAAAAATCACTCACCAGAGGTCAGAGTTAGAGCTGGTTGGAGAGCCTATGGGAGAGCCAACAGGAGAGTTGATTGCAAACTTGACCAGAGAGCTGGACACGAGGTCAGAGCTTCACACGGAGACTCACACAGAATTCTACAGGAAGAAGCCCAGGAGAGAATACCAGGGATTTGTTTCAGGGAGCAGTGCAGGACTGAACAAAAGCCCAGTGGTCTGAGCCACGGAGGTATTTCTGAAGGCAATTTGAGAAAAGCTGTGGGAAAGAATCTTCCTAAGAACAGGTACCAGGAGGGCAAAAGTGTTTTTATCTGGAGGATACTTTTGTGCCCAAGGAGAAATGGAAAGAGAAAGGCAGTGAGAGGCTTTCATTTGAGAAAAGCTCCGTTAAGTTTCCTGTGCCCAGAAGCTCCGTGAAAACCAAGCCAGAAGGTAGGCTTATTCCTCATAAATAGAAGGGAAGCTGAAAGTCAGAGTTTTTCCTACACCTACCCAAGAGTGTGTGGCTCTCAGGAAGGAAACTCTGCAGTGTGTGGTAACCTCCCATTTTACTCCGGTACAGAGGAGGAGGGGAGCCCTCTTAACAGAGAAGAGGGATTGTTTAAAAGTAGCCTGAGTTACAATCCTATAGAAGATAGCTCCTGGGAAGCATGTGAGGATATGCAATGTGATTTTTGTGATGAAACACCGGCTGAATCCTACATGGATTGTACACTAATAATTTCAGATGATATTTCTTCACTGTGCTGAACTGACCAGAGAGAGAATCTGTTTAAGGAAACAGAAGTGAAGAAACGTGCTTGTTTTAAGAATAAGGACTGTTTTGCATTACCTTTGTTTTGTCTGGCTGAAGATACAAGCATTCATTTTTGTTATAGTAGTTTGCCTTTATTTCATACCAGAAATATGGTTTTTGTCCTTTGTTCATATGTGCTAAAATTCACCCGGGACGGGTAAATAAAAAGACCTCTTTTGAAGCCTTGCTACTCGACTGCAACTACACTCTTAGATTAGCTTGTGGGACTACAAATCCCAGGGGGCATTTCAACACCTGCTTGAGACACCCTCGCTGTTTA
The DNA here is from genome assembly GCA_033557465.1 of Ichthyophis bannanicus. Lineage (NCBI taxonomy): Eukaryota > Metazoa > Chordata > Amphibia > Gymnophiona > Ichthyophiidae > Ichthyophis > Ichthyophis bannanicus. Next base: position 62,707,112 of record CM066048.1, read on the forward strand.
AGAAGAGACCCCACTGTAGCTCCCATGCTTTATGCCTCTGAGAACCTATAGGTGGGTGACACTACACAAGGCTCTTCTGGGGAAAAGGAAAATATAATGCTTCCTTTACATCATTCTTTGCAGGATCTTCTTCTGAGAATATGGGAAACACCTTTAAGAGCTTCCTCACCTTCTACAGCAACTGATCTTCTGTATCAGGTGCCCCCCTCTCCAGGGTTTCAAGACTCAACTTCCCCATCATTCCATTGTAGTGGAATCAGCAATGAGGAAGGTAAAAAGCAAGAAGAAGCATTCTTCTTACCCGCCAGGTCGTGAATCTAGAACACTGGATGCCTTTGGACGTCAAACCTTCCAAACATCTATGCTTGCAACAAGGATTCTCTCTTATATTTTTTATGAGAGTCTGTCCCTTCAGGAGGTCACAAAGAAATTATCTCTTGACTCCTTTTCTATCAGAGCCCAAGGCTGCAGACTATTCCTTACTTCTTAATCATAGCCAAAATATCTCTTGGTTTCTTTCTCATGCTTCCCTAGACTCTTTTGAGTCTGTTAGCAGGACCTCTGCTATAGCCATAGGAGCACGACGTAGAGCCTGGCTCCAAACTTCAGACTTCAACAGATGGGCACAACAAAGACTGGGTAATACTCCTTGTACTGGAGAAAATCTCTTCAATAAGGAGTCTCTACGTCAGGTTGCTCATTGCTCCACCGACTTCCCTGTTTCTGAGGGCTATCCTAAGCCTTCTCCTTCCCCAGTAGGTAGGAAATGCCCTACCAAATCTTCTTTCCCTAAAAGAAGGTGGTTTTATTCTTCTCCTGCCCATCATACAGATGTTCCCAAACAAGGGAAACTTCGCTCTGATCTGAAGAATCCAAACTCAAGCCAGGAAAATTAACCCTCAATAGGGTTCTAATTAATCTTTTTATAACCTACAGTTCACTTCTTCTCAGCAGACGTTTTTTCACTGTTTTTTCATTTGAAACTCTTCACATGGATTCCTGTTTTCCAGGACATCCACGTGCTCTTAGGTAGGCTGAGCTGTCAGGAGATTCATGTCTATGGGTCACATGGTTTTCCTCCTCTTTCTACCATGAAGAGAGGTTTGCCAACTATCTCATGATAGTTTTTTCCTGTACCACCATGAATGTTTTCCTTCTGCAGACTTACCATATGGCAAGTCTCCCTTCAGCTCCTATTTTCTTTACCCTCTTTTTCAGGGCCTCCCCTGTAAGAGTGGTACCATACCACTGGAAGGCTTTCTTAGCCTTTCTAGTCTTTTTCCTTTCCAGTGTAGAGTTTTTTCTCTGGAGTAACCTCCCTTCTTTCATTTGGGCAGCTCATCAGACATAATCAGGATTTTCTCCTATTGTTCTGTCTGTTCTCTCTGTTAAAGACAGAAAGATTATCTCTGCTGTTCCATTCAGCAGCTGCCCATGCAGGAGTTCCAGTGATTGGACTACTGGTACTTTACTACAAGTTCCAGTCTTGTCTTCCACTACTTTTTGTCTAGCCTTAGTAGTGCTTCCAAGATAGTGCTTCATCTATCTTGGATAATCTTTATCGCTTCTTTTCTGCCATCTCCAAATCCCTGGAGTTGGCAGCATACTGAAGTGGCAGCTGGTTTTCTCCAACAGCCAGTTTTATTTCCCAATTCTCCTGCATAATGCTCTCTGCAATCCTACTGAGAAGCTTTCCACTATGGGCCCTTGCTAGAGAGCATGGGGATTTTTTCTCTAATTACTATCCTATATGGTTGAAAAAGGCTTCCTCAGTCATTCCTCATGACTGTAGGGGTTCTTTACACCCTTCTATTTCCTTTTAATAAAAGGACATACGCCTTCTCTATGTGACAGTCTAAAGAGTTACCCAGTTCCTACAGGAAATATGCTCTTTTTCCTTGCAGCTTGTCCTCATGGTATCCTAATCCTTTATGGACAGCACATATTTAATTAAACAACGCATGATACCCCCCCCCTTGTCCCTCAAGTGGGTCAACCTGGTATCTCATCCTCTGCGTTTTCTGTCCATTCACCATGTTAGAGTTCTACCGGACTCAGGACTTGCTGTTTACAGGCTGATATTATCCTCTGTTTTTTCCACGCAACCATCCTGGTTATTTCACTGGATAGTATTCCTGCTCCATCTTAACCAGAGGGAACAGATTCTCTATATCTTCTCAAGTAGGTTCCACCTTCTTGTTATTAGATGAATCGTTCCTCTTCACATCTCCCATGTGAAGGTTCCTATAGACATATCTTTGTCTGCTTAATTGCAGACATTTATCTTTAGACCTATATATTCATATATGTACATATGTCTATATACATTCTTTAGATACATATGTCTGTCAGCCATGTGTGCATATGTTATGCCCCCTGGATCTCGCCATAAACATATGTATATATATATACCCTTATATATATATACATCTACACATATATATATATATATATATATATATATATATATATATATACATACATACATAAATATGTGTGTGTATCTGTCAAGATACTTCCTTATAGGTAATTATGTATTCACATACTTATCTTTCTAACTGTCTGTGCTCATTAAGGTTTTTTCCTTCCTGTATGTTCCAGACAGTGGGCTTGCACTTGTTCATTCTATTCCATAGTATGTTAGACTATTACGCACACGACCACTGCTGTGGTGCTGACAGCTCTTACCATAACCCTAGGTTCAGGTATCCCTGAAGCTCCATAGCCCCATATCTTCCTACCTCCCATCAGTTAGGAAAGACATGGTGGATCTTCAGTAGATCTGAGATTTTCAACTTTTCAGACATCTGTCCTTCTTGGGCATACGGGGTTTCTCCCATACCCCTTCTTCCCTCAAGAACTAGGCCAGTTGTCCAGATCGGTCAGTCTTCCTCTTTTGCTCCTAACTATGATTAACTCTGTAGCCAAAAGAGTTTTCAGCTTTTTCCATAAAGCTTCCCACTAAAGACCTACCGTTTTTGTACTACCCCAGTTCAATCCTGGGGTCACCTGTCACTTCCAGTTTTTGACCTTCACCTTCGCTTCAATGAGGTCACCTTGAAGATTCCTCTACTGGATCCCCAGTAGATTCCATCAGACTCTCTACTTCCTGCAATTCAGTAGGTGAGGTCCATATTGTGATTGTTTATTTTGTTATATTTCCTAATGATTATCATACATACCAGGACTCCTTGCCTGTAGTCCTATCTTGGGTCAGCTGTTTTTCCTACAGCTCCTCTTTTCAACTCCTACCCTCCATCCTCGGGATGCCTGGCCATATGAGGTGTAACATGTTCAATCTCCAACATGTAGGGCTCCAGGCATCTTAGCTTGGGAGTCCCCATATGTGAAGACTCATTCCTGCTTGTTCCTGGACAGAGCACAGTTACTTACCTGTAACAGGTGATCTCTGGGAACAGCAGGAATAAGTCTTCACAACCCACCCACCTCCCCTAGGAGTTGTATCTCTCTATCTATCTTTCCTCTTTCTCTCTCTCTTTGTCTCAGCTATAAAACTCAACTGAGGAGAGACAGTTGGAAAGGCGGGAAGACAGCACGCAGGCGCTGAGGGATGCTCCAAAAAGCTTTCTGATTGGACGCTGGGGAGCGTTCCCACGCAGGCTCCGTCGGTACTGACGTACCCATATGTGAAGACTTATTCCTGCTGTTCCCAGAGATCACCTGTTACAGGTAAATAACTGTGCTTTTCAGTCACTGACCATCATAATTGGCTGACACAATTTGAGTCCTTAAAATGGGCTACAGTTAAGGATCTGTCTCTCAAAGCCATTATTTTGGTGGCGATTTGCTCAGTGAGTCACATTTCAGAGTTGAAGGCTCTCTGCTGTAGAGATCCTTACCTGTTTTTCTTAAAGGAGGCCATCTCCATTTGTCCAATTCCTTTCTTTTTATTTATTTTACTTTCTTATATACCGCCTTATCTGGTAATCAAGGCGGTTTACAATTAACAAAACCAGGTACATTAAATATTAATCATTTTACATTAAACATTGTAACATTAAAACATAACTGTGTACAATAATAACGTAACTGAACTATTTACATATTTGATCTGAGTGTGTTTGGGGATGCAATGTTGATTGGGACTTGAAAGGAATGCTGTATAGTATCAAGTTGGTAATATTTTTGCCTAAGGTGCTGACCTTTTTCTATGGAGCAATCCCGAGGGGGAGATCTTCGCTTGGTTGATGTTGTAATAGTGTTACTCAGATACCTGAAGGGCACCAACTCCTTCCATAGGTCGGACAAGCCAGCTGTACTCTTTGCAGATCCATGCAAGAGTTAATTGGCTTCTAAGGCTACTTTGAGCTGCTGGATGAAGGAAGTGGTGGCTTAAGCATATCTTTGCAGAACTGCTCAGTTTCGATTGGATTGCGGATGTACTCAACCAGGGCAGAATTTGCATATGTTATTTAACAGACTTGATATTTATTTATTTATTTACATTCTCTTATATACCGCGCTATTCTGCATCAGTGCGGTTTACATTGAACAAACTGAAATTACATTGAACAGGGCACTATAACTTGGAGATAACTATTTTACAGGGAACATGGGCTATGGAGGGTTTCTCCAGGACCAAGCAGGAAGTCAGTCCTCACATATGGGTGACGTCGGCGCCGACGGAGCCCTCGCGGAGCAATTTTCCCCAGCTTTCAAAGAAAGCCTTTGGGAATTGCAGCGCGCATGCGCGGTCGCCTTCCCGCCCAAGGGTGCCATCTTAGCCAGTCTTCTTTTTTCCGCGGAGCCCTACAGACGTACCCGTCGTGTCCCCGCGAAAAAGTCGATTTTTACTCATAATTTTCTCTTTTTTCCTTCGGTTCGACGCCGGTCTTTTTCCCGCCCGGACTCGCGACGCCGGTCACGAGTCCTCTTCTTCTTTTTCGGTTTTTCTGACTTAGTCAGTTTCGTTTTCGGTTTTTCCCTGGCAGCCCGGTCCTTTGACCTCGCCGGGGCCCTTTTTCCCCCGATGGCTGCCAGTGGTTTCAAGCGGTGTGGTCAGTGTGACCGAAATATGTCACTAACTGACACACACGACAATTGCCTCCGCTGCCTGGGCCCGGATCATGAAGAAATGATCTGTGGGCCCTGCGGCAAAATGTCCTCCAAAGCGTTGAGAAGTCGGCGGCATCAGCGGGATAGGATCTTCGCTGACCCCAGCCGTACCCGGACCTCGTCGGAGGCCTCCGCGTCCAGAGGTTCCAGCTCGGACCGTCGCCGGAGTTCCTCCGACAGGGGTTCTCCCTCCGGGGACCATCGTCGGAAGGTGAAACCCGCGAGGGCGGCATCGGTGGACGCTCCTGGCTCCGCGAGGGCCAGGTCGCATAGCCCCGATAGCCGTCCCGGGTCCTTGGAGAAGGAGCACCTCTCGAAGCGACCTCGCCTGGAGTCGGAGCTGCCTGCTCGGGTAAGTCCTGTGGTCCTCCTGGACTCACCTCCGAGACCGCCGACGTCGGGCCCGACGCCGTCGGGGCCCGAGTCGGGGGGCTGCTGGGTCACCTGAGCTCGGACTCAGGTTGACGGCCTTGGAGAGCAGACTGTCTGCCTTCATGGACCAGCAGCGGGCACTGCTCGCTGGCCTCGCTGGCGCCGCTGCCCCGACCGCCGGGACGTCGACGTCTAAGTCGACCCCGGAGACCGAGCCGATCCTCGAGTCCATGCGAACTCGAGTCGATCCTCGGTCGAGGTCACCCTCGGCCTCCCGTTCGGGACCGAGGTCGCCGACGCCGACTCCCTCGGCGTCGGGGCGGCAGGCGCCGCGCCCTGCCCGGGCCGACCCCACCAATTCCTCGTCGGAGTCGGTCTGGGAGTCTGAAGAGGAAGAGTCACCTGATTCTTTTCGGACTCGGTGTGTCCCCTCGGACTCACATGAGTCCGAACCTCGGAAGCAGTCCCCCCCGGAGGATGCCCGGTTCTCGGACTTCGTCAGGGATATGGCCAAGGCTTTGGCCTTCCCTGCGGATCCCGAGGAGGAGCCTCGAGCCGAAGAGCTCGACGCCCTCCAGTATGACTCTCCCGCCAGGGAACACTTTACTGTACCGGTTCCTCCCATGCTGGAACGACTACTCTTCCGCATGTGGGAGAGTCCGGCCTCCTCGCCGGTCCTGAGCAAGCGGGTCGATTCTATCTATCGAGTCCGCAAGAGCCCTGGCTTCCAAAAAGCACAGCTACCACACCATTCCATGGTAGTGGAATCGGCCATGCATCGTCTTAAGAGCCAGAAGATGCACTCCTCGGTGCCTCCTGGCAGGGAGGCCCGTAACCTGGATGGCCTTGGTAAGAAGTGTTTCCAGGGCTCTATGCTTGCGTGTCGTGTCCAGACCTACCAGCTATACATGGGCATGTATCTCCGAGACCTGGCTAAAGAGCTAGCCGGATTCTCCGCTGGTTTGTCCAAGGAACCCTTGCGGAGGTTCCTGGCCTTGTCCTCTGGCATTCGGGAATGCTCAAAATTCATATCCCGAGCAGCCTATGATGGCTTTGAAGCATCGGCTCGAGTGGCCGCAGCCGGCATCGGTGCCCGCCGACAGGCTTGGCTTCAGTCGTCTGACCTTGAGCCCTGGGTGCAGGACAAGTTGGTCGATGTCCCCTGCCGAGGCGAAAACCTCTTTGGCAAGCCCATGGCTGAAAAGGCTGCACAAATCGAGACGGAGACTCTCACCAGGACTAGGCTTTCTAGGAAGACCTCCGCCCCTTCCCAGAAAAAGAAGGGCTCGGGAAAGAAGTCCTTTTACCCGAGAAAGGCGGCTGCCTACAAACAATAACCCCAATATCAGGCCCCTGCAGCTCCCCAACAGGGCCAGCAGGCCAAGGGACGGGGTAACGGGTCCCGTAGGCAGCAAGCCCCCAAGCCTGCACCACCAGCCCCTGCTCAGCAGGGTGGGGGCTTTTGACTCCTTAAGCATAGCCTCTCCCCCTCCGCTGCTTCCTCCCAGCACCGGAGGCCGGCTGGTTCACTTCGCCCACAGGTGGTCCAGCATTACCTCAGATGCCTGGGTGCTTCAAGTCGTGAGAGAAGGCTATCTTCTCCACTTCCACCAGGTCCCTCCCTCCTATTTTCCGGGAGAACCTCCACGACTCCCTCTGCACAGGGAATTACTCCTTCAGGAGTTAGCAGGTCTTCTACAGGAACAGGCTGTGGAACCGGTGCCCCACCACCTGAGAGGTCAAGGCTTTTATTCCAGGTATTTTCTAGTACCAAAAAGGACAGGAGGCCTCAGACCCATCCTGGACTTGCGCAACCTCAACAAATTCCTCGTGCGGGAAAAGTTCAAGATGCTTACCCTTGGAATCCTTCTGCCCTACCTCCAGCAGGGAGATTGGCTATGCTCCTTGGATCTAAAGGATGCCTACACGCACATCCTCATCCACCCAAGCCACCGCCAATACCTAAGGTTTGTGGTGGCCGGAAATCATTACCAGTACAGAGTACTGCCCTTTGGCCTGTCCTCCGCACCGCGAGTCTTCACAAAATGTCTCGCGGTGGTGGCGGCCCATCTCCGGCTTCACGGCCTCTATGTCTTTCCGTACCTCGACGACTGGCTCATCAGAGCAGCGTCCGCTCCGGAGGTCACCAACGCCACACGCCGCACGGTGACTCTTCTGCAGTACTTGGGCTTTGTTATAAACTTCGCAAAGTCCACTTTGCTGCCCTCACAGGATCTCGAGTTTATCGGCGCAAGGCTGCACACTCCTCAGGCACGAGCGTTCCTACCGCTTGACAGGGCTCAACGGCTCATGGACCTAGCCGACCGTTTTCGCAGCCAGCCCCTGGTCTCCGCCAGGCGCTTCCTGAGACTACTCGGCCATATGGCTTCCACCGTCCATGTGACCCCCAATGCCCGCCTGAATATGCGGCCTGCTCAATGGTGTCTCCGCAAGCAGTGGCAACAAGCCACAGGCGGCCTAGCAGACCTAGTGCGCGTCTCCGAGCCGCTGATCTCGTCTCTCCAGTGGTGGCTTCATCGGCCGAACCTGGTACTCGGCATGCCTTTCCAGTCACCTCAGCCGGCCCGGGTGCTGACGACAGATGCATCCCTCCTGGGCTGGGGAGCACATTGCCAAGGGGCACGTACTCAGGGCCTCTGGACCACGTGGGAGTCTGCTCAGCAGATCAACTTCCTGGAGCTCAGAGCGATCCGCCTGGCTCTCAAGGCCTTCTCCCACCTGACCTCTCACCAGTCCGTCCTTGTCCAGACGGACAATCAAGTTGCCATGTTCTACGTGAACAAGCAGGGGGGCACGGGCTCCTTCCTTCTCTGTCGGGAAGCACAGAAGCTCTGCTCTTGGGCCGTCAGTCACGGCGTTCTTCTCAAGGCAGTTTATCTCCCAGGCCAAGAAAATTGCCTGGCGGACAAACTCAGCAGGATCCTCCAGCCGCACGAGTGGCGCCTGGATCCCTTGGTAGTTCAGAAGCTCTTTCTAAAGTGGGGCCTCCCCACGATGGATCTCTTTGCCAGCCCTCTCAACCGGCAACTTCCTTGCTTCTGCTCTCGTCAGCCACATCCCCTTCGAGTTGCGGCAGACGCTTTTCTACTCTCATGGTCGGAGAGCCTTCTGTACGCTTTCCCTCCCATCCTGCTAGTCTCTCGGACTCTTTTCAAGGTTCTCCAAGACAAAGCCTTCATGATCCTGGTGGCCCCTCGCTGGCCCAGACAGCCGTGGTTTCCACTCCTGCTGCAATTAGCGGTAGAGGATCCATTCCCTCTGGGGTTACAACCGGATCTCCTCACTCAGGATCAGGGGTCTCTGCTACACCCCAACCTCAGATCTCTCAATCTAATGGCCTGGCTGCTGAGAGGGTAGTCCTTGCTCCCCTTCTTCTGCCGGCAGAGGTGGAAGAGGTCGTCCTAGCTTCTCGGCGACCTTCTACCCGCAAATGCTACGCCCTTAAATGGCGTCGCTTTTCCGTTTGGTGTACCCAACAGTCTCAGGATCCCTTCTCCTGCCCGGTGTCGGTGATCCTGCAGTACTTGCTATACCTCTCTAATCTGGGACTTAAGTCCAACTCCGTCAAAGTTCACCTCAGTGCTCTTTCAGCACATCATGTGCCGGTGGACGGCAGACCTCTTTCCAGCGACCCTCTTGTAGCGAGGTTTCTCCGAGGTCTCCTTCTGCTTAAACCACCTCTGCGCCCGCCAGCGCCTGACTGGGATGTGAATGTGGTTTTACAGCGGATCACCTGTCCGCCTTTTGAACCTATGGCTACCTGTTCTCTCCGTTTTCTTTCTTGGAAAACATTGTTCTTGATAGCCCTCACTTCCGCTAGACGCGTAAGTGAATTGCAGGCCCTCGTGTCTGATCCCCCTTACACTCGGTTCTACAAAAATAGGGTAGTCCTACGGACTCACCCAAAATTTCTTCCAAAAGTGGTCTCCCCTTTTCACATCAATCAGGAGGTGGTACTTCCGACCTTCTTTCCCAGACCACACTCCAGCCGAGCTGAAACGGTCCTCCATACCCTGGACTGTAGAAGGGCACTGAACTTCTACCTTGACCGTACGCGGGAGCACCGTAAAGCTGCTCAGCTTTTTGTGTCTTTTGACCCCAATAAATTGGGGCTCCCGGTCTCCAAGCGTACTCTGTCCATCTGGGTTGCGGACTGTATCACTTGGGCTTATGGGGCAGCCGGACTCTCCTTGGAAGGTCGAGTCACGGCTCATTGCGTTCGGGCAAAGGCTACGTCAGTGGCTTACCTCCGCTCTGTTCCGCTGGCAGACATCTGCCGGGCCGCTACTTGGTCTTCGAGCCAGACTTTTGCGGTCCATTACTGTCTCGAGAGGGAGTCCCGCAGGGACAGTGCTTTCGGACAGGCAGTCCTCCGTAATCTCTTTGAGGTCTGAGCAACTCCTACCCTCCATCCCGGATGTGGGCTATCGGTGGGTAATAATTCAGCGAAGATTCCTTCCTTCTGTGCTGCTGAGCTAGAGGGAGCTCATTTTTGTGCTTAGGGTCTCCGGTAGCCTTAAGCTTGGGAGTCCCATATGTGAGGACTGACTTCCTGCTTGGTCCTGGAGAAAGCGTAGTTACTCACCTGTAACAGGTGTTCTCCAGGAGCAGCAGGAATCAGTCCTCACAACCCTCCCTCCTCCCCTTGGAGTTGCAATCATCTGCTTTAGTTTTTTTGCAAATTTTTATGCTGTCTTTTTAGCTATGTCATCTGACTGGCTAAGATGGCACCCTTGGGCGGGAAGGCGACCGCGCATGCGCGCTGCAATTCCCAAAGGCTTTCTTTGAAAGCTGGGGAAAATTGCTCCGCGAGGGCTCCGTCGGCGCCGACGTCACCCATATGTGAGGACTGATTCCTGCTGCTCCTGGAGAACACCTGTTACAGGTGAGTAACTACGCTTTAGTGGCTTGCCCAAGACCACAAGGAGCACCTGTGGGACTAGAAACCCCAATCCTGCCTATGGTGTGGTTCTCATCAAAGCGGTTTACATAAAATCATACAAAACATAAGAGGTGAAAGAAATGCCAAATCAAATTAGAGAAAAGGTACAGAGAGGGCAAAAGTAAGCTAAGTGACGAGCATGGTCCAAAGTGCGAGTGCATGGGGTTAAACTACAGATTGAGCTGCCCTCAAGATACCCTGGCTCCTGATACTCCGACAAAGCGAGAGTAAAATAAGTCTCAAGGAGTTTCTTAAACTTCCTAAAATTAGACTCCTAGATATTTTAATAAGGAGTTCTAAAGATGAGGGGCAACAAAGAAAGCAGACCAACGAGTTGACCCCATGTGTGCGTGATAGACCGAGGAAGCCCTAATTGACAGACTGGGACCTCAGAGTCTGTTTGGGACAGTAGGGAATCATAAGAGAAGATAATATGACAGAAAAAGACTATCATGGTCCGTCTAGTCTTGTAGGGATTATTAGTAACACAAAAAAAATAAGTTAGTTAGGCTCTCAGTTATGTCCAGGGGAAATTGGCTACTGATACCCAGCCCGAAGTTCTGTGAGTTATTCTGGCAATGAGCCATGAAGTAAGTCTGGTCTGTAGATATATATATTAGATTTCATTATGGACAGCCAGGTAGAAAAATATACAAGCAGATATATATATAATTAGAAACATGAGGTAGAAATTTGTTACAACACAGAATTACAATTGGACAAAGTAATAAATCACTAATTAGTAACCAGACATCACTGATTCGCTCTGCACTGAGAAAAGTTATGGAATAAGTTTTAGCTAACCCTTGCCCATCCGGAGGAGGAGAGAGATAAGTCAGTACCTTAGTTTCGTCTGTCACTCGGGGCTGATGTCCGGAGACTCTGGAGCAGCACGTCCAAGGAGGCAGCTAAGCTAGATAATGCAGGCTACAGCCCTTTTCGGAGGCGAGCCGCGGTAGAACACAGAACCGGAGGTATCTGTGAAAGTCTTATCTCAGACCTTAGGAGAACAGCCTTGCCGACACGTAGTGTGGCTGTCTTGCAGACAGATCAGGTAGTAGAAACCAGGTAAGCAGGGCACAAACAGTGGAAAAAAAACTGTAAGTTCTTCTGCGCAGATTGTATTATTCTTTGTGATGATTCTCCGTCATAGGTCCGGTGATTGGTTGGCACAAGCCAGTTCGAGGTGTTCTTAGCGAATCAGGAGGTAGATGACGGGCATCTTCTTGCAGACAAAGGATCCATAGTAAGATGTCATGCGGAGAAAACAGTATGTAGTTTTCTGGGCATAGGTACAAGTGTCCAAGGCCAGTAGAACCAGCTATAGATAAGCACCGGGGAAGCAGATGTTCTTGCATGTGGGCAGTGAATTAGCCAGGGACAACGGCTTCTGTATGCACACATAGAAACGCTGCGCAAGCAGTTTCTTGGAGGTCAAGTCTGTAGCTGAACACAGCAGAAGTGTAGTGAGGAATCCATTTTGTCTGTTCAGCTTGGTTCAGGCCTGAGCTGCTGAGCAGGCCGGAGAACTGCAGGTGTAGAATTGCAGGGGTACCAGCCCTACACTCCTTGTAAGATGGAGTATGCTACAAGGGAGTACACTCCATCGTACAAAACCTAACTAGCAGTACTACCGTGCAGGTCAGAACCAAATGACAAATGGTTGACTAAAGCATAATAAGTGGATAATACTTCAAGCACAATATGCATGAAAGCAATACTGCATGAGGACTAATACTGTGAATACACTCAAGCAATAAAATAAGTTAAAATAAATGACATAGGTACAGTCAAGTCAATTCAATCAAGAAAATGCGTGTTAACTTCAAACTCAGAAGTATATAGTGTACCTAAACCTAAAAGGTATATCGGTAATTCAATATAATGTGTTAGTGTAACACCAAGGTGAACACTCAAACAAAATGATGAGCAATGTGTAAACGTGTTAGTAAAATAAACACATGGAGTGGAGGAGTGGCCTAGTGGTTGGGGCAAGGTACTTCAGGCCGGAAGGTCGTCGGGGGTTCAAATCCCACTAGAGGACAGCAACCTTGGGCCGGAAGGACTGGGGTTTCTAGTCCCACAGGTGCTCCTTGTGGTCTTGGTCAAGCCATTTAACCCTCCATAGCCCATGTTCCCTGTAAAATAGTTATCTCCAAGTTATAATGCCCTGTTCAATGTAATTTCAGTTTGTTCAATGTAAACTGCACTGGTGCAGAATAGCGCGGTATATAAGAGAATGTAAATAAAAATAAATAAAAATGCTATCTATGAGGAATGAGACAACTCAATTAAGAGTAAAGGATAACTTGAAAAGAAAATGATGACACTATTCAAAAGTGTGACGTTCCAGCAAATCCTGCAGACGCATGACAGGTAGCGGAGGTGCAGGACGCATAGAGCGACGAAGAGTAAGAATCTGTCTCTGTTGATACAAGGAGATAAGGAACTGGAGCACCAACAGAAAGAAAATACCAGGCACAATGGCATGTGACATAAAATCAGTTTGTAAAATGTCCACATCGCGTGAATCAAAGTTGTAATCAGCAATTACAAGGTTTTCTTGGTCAATAGTTCAGCTTTGTGAGAGTCCTTATAGTCCAGAAGATAGTTAAGGCTTCAGTAAAGTTAATATCATGATCTCAAAACACATCCAACATCTGGATCTGGAGTGGCTCAATGTGAGTTCAGGTTAATCTCCAGGAACAAGCAGGAATGAGTCTTCACATATGGGTATCATCGGTACCGACGGAGCCTGCGCAGGAACGCTCCCCAGCGTCCAATAAGAAAGCTTTTGGGAGCATCCCACAGCGCCTGCGCACTGCCTTCCCGCCTTTCCCAACCGCCTCTCTCCAGTTCTTCTTTTCCGTGGAGCCAGCAGGTCGTGTTCCTGTCACCGCAGAAGTTCTTTATTTTTTCCTTTATTTTTTTCTTTATTTTTCTGTGTCGCGTCTGCCTTCTTCGACGTCAGACCGGTACCGCCAGTCTTTTCTTTTCTTTCTTAAAAAAACCCCCCAAAAACTATTCTTTACTTCAACTGTGCATTTTCAGTTTGGGCCTTAGACCTGAATATTTTTCTCCTCATGGAGAAGCCCGCTTCCGGGTTCAAAAAGTGCACAAAATGTGGCGGTACTATTTCTGTCACCGACACCCATGATTGGTGTCTAAAATGTTTGGGTCCTGACCATTCCATCACGGATTGTGTGTCCTGTACCATGATGTCTAAAAGAGGTCGGCAGAACCGAGCAGCCAAGCTCAGTACCCTGTTTCCCTCTGATGCAGCCTCGGTGGCATCGACGTCTTCCAGGGCTGCTTCTTCCTCCCATGGATCTCAGGTAACCAAACATAAATGTAGCTGGTCCTCGAAGGGCAAATCTCCCTCTAAGCATGGAGATGCCTCCGGGCTTATCCTCAAGGATTCCGCACCGGCAAAATTACCCCGGCGGGAAGTTCCGGCTTCCAAAGCATTGTCTATGGGGTCACAGGCTGACATCGATGGCTTGGCCTCGACCGATCACCTGTTGCCGTGTTCTGGGGTACCGGTGGCCTCCACTGGTACCGACATCCAGACTCTGGTGGCGTCGATGGATCAGAAGATTCTGTCCATGCAGCGCACCCTAACGGCGTTTATGCAGGCTGCGATGCCTCCGGTACCGCAACATTCTCCATTGCCGGTACCGGCTCCGGCACCGACATCATTCCCGGTACCGATTGCATCGACATCGGCTTCGGTGTCGACTGCAACGGTACCCTGTCCTATGATGCCCATCGGTACCAAACCGGTACCGCTTACTCCCGATGTCGATCCCACTCGGTACGCATATCGGGCTTTACAAGAGCATCCAGACAGGCGATACTTCAATTCCTCTGAAGACTCTGACGAGTCGGAGGCTTCTGTCAAGGCATCGGTACTTCTTCCTCAGGAGTCTTCTTCTCCAAAACGAAGAATGTCTCCTCCAGAAGACTTGTCTTTTCAAGACTTCATTAGGGAAGTGGCTAGGGGCCTCTCCATTACAGTGGCCCCTGAGTCAGAGCCTAGAGCCAAGCAATTCGATATTTTGCAATATCCTAAGGCTCCTAAAGAGGCAGCTACCTTACCTATTCATGAGATTCTCTATGATCTCATGTTGAGCATGTGGGAGATTCCTCTTACCACCTCTCCTCATTCTCGTAGGTTAGACACCATGTACCGTGTCCCTCCTTGTCCTGGCTTTCATAAGTCTCAGCTTCCTCACCACTCTATTGTGGTAGAGTCTGCCATGAGGAAAATAAAGAGTGCAAAGAGACACTCATCTAATTCTCCAGGACGTGAATGCAGGACCCTAGATGCTTTTGGCCGAAGGGTTTTCCAAGCTAATATGCTTGTTGCCAGAATCAACTCCTATAGTCTCTATATGGCATAGGTACTCAAATCCTGTCCTGGAGGGCCGCAAACCAGTCAGGTTTTTGGGATATCCCTAATGAATATGCATGAGATATATTTGCATGTACTGCCTCCATTGTATTTGAATCTATCTCATGCATATTCACTAGGGATATCCCGATAACCTGACTGGTTTTCGGCCCTCCAGGACTGGATTTGAGTACCTCTGCTATATGGGGATGTTTCTAAAAGAAGTCACAGATCATCTGCAAACTTTAGCTCCTTTTATTTCAGAAGATAAAAGGCAGGAATTTCTCACTTGGTTCAAACATGCCCAAGATGTTTCCAAATTTTCCAACCGTGCAGCCTTTGACTCTTTTGAGTGTGTAAGCAGAGCCTCGGCTATTGCCATAGGTGCACGCAGAATTGCTTGGTTACAAGCCTCTGATTTGGAACTCTGGGTCCAAGATGAATTGGGAAATCTTCCTTGTACAGGTGAAAACCTTTTTGGCAAGGATTGGCAAGCAAAGGCCACTCAGGTGGATGCTGAGAACTCTGCTTTGGATCGACTTTCAAAGTCTACCTCTGCTCCTGTTAAGAAAAGATTGTTCAAAAAGACATCTTTTTCTAAAAAGGGAAGATATTATCCTGCTTATGGTCAGCAGGCATCTTCTACAGGTCGTTTTGCTGCAAAGCGTCAGCAACCACCTAAACAGGTCAAGTCAAAGGCTGCCAGGACTCCCACGGCCCAGCAGCCTCAGCCTCCTCAGGGCCTTTGACTTGCAACTAGAGAACTTAGCCTTTCTAGCTCTGGAAGAACCAGAGCCCCTCACCATTCCAGGAAGGTTGGCTTACTTTGCTCCCAGATGGGAGCAAATCACAGCAGAGCAATGGACCCTCTCCATCATAAGGGAGGGGTACAAGCTTTATTTCTTAAGCCTTCCTCCCCACACCATGGTGAAACAGTTCAATTCTCCAACATCTCTCCTCAACCTTCTGGGTCAGGAGATTGCTACCCTTCTTGCCCAAGGGGCGATAGAAGAAGGACCTCTTCTTCAACAGGGCTCAGGGTTCTACTCCCCTTATTTTCTTATTCCAAAGAAAACAGGGGGCTACAGACCCATATTAGATCTCAGAGAATTGAACAAGTTTCTATTCAAAGAGAAATTCAAGATGATTTCTCTCGGTGCTCTGCTTCCATACCTTCAGAGTCAGGACTGGCTTTGTTCTCTAGATCTCAAGGATGCGTACACCCATGTCCTCCTCCATCCAACACACAGAAGGTTCCTTCGGTTCCTTTTTCAAGGAAAACACTACCAATACAGGGTGCTTCCCTTCGGTCTGGCCTCTGCACCAAGGGTGTTCACGAAATGCATGGCAATAGTAGCTGCATTTCTACGCACTCTAGGAATATTCGTATTCCCATATCTGGACGACTGGCTCATTCAAGCTCCATCCCAGTCAGAGGCCCAGACTTGTCTAACCTGCACAATGCGTGTCCTTCAGTATTTGGGACTGGTAATAAACATCCCAAAATCCAATCTCACCCCTACTCAGTCTCTGGAGTTTATAGGGACCTTGCTGGATACCACAACTGCAAGGGCCTATCTTCCTCAGGCCCGTTGCCTACGCTTGGTGCAGTTAGCCTCCCAGATACAGTTAAAGTCCCATTTAACTGCTCGAGAGATGTTACAACTATTAGGCCACATGGCATCCACCGTGCATGTGGTTCCATATGCTCGCCTTCACATGAGGGCAGCTCAATGGACTTTGTCCACCCAATGGACTCAGGCATCAGGTTGCCTGTCAGACAAAATAGCAAACTCCAGTCGCCTTTTTTGGTCTCTCCAGTGGTGGAAGTCCTCTCCAAATCTGTTGCTGGGGTCCCCTTTTCAGCAGTCGCTACCCCAAGCAACTCTTACAACAGATGCTTCTCCAATGGGTTGGGGAGCTCATCTGCAGGATCTCTCCACCCAGGGCATCTGGTCTCCACAGGAGACTTCTCTGCTTATCAATCTCTTGTAACTCAGAGCAATATTCTTAGCTCTCAGAGTGTTCCATTCCCTACTCAGCTACAGGACAGTCCTCATCCATACGGACAACCAAGTAGCCATGTTCAATGTAAACAAGCAGGGCGGGACTGGCTCTCTGTTGCTTTGCAACGAAGCTTTGCGACTGTGGGCCTTCGCCAGAGAGCATCACATCCATCTTCTGGCAGTATATCTTCCAGGCGTTCAAAACTCTTGGGCGGACAGACTCAGTCGAGTTCTGCTTCCACACGAGTGGTCCCTCCACATGGACCAAGTAGCCAGGATTTTTTGAATTTGGGGAACCCCGGACATAGACCTCTTTGCAAGTCCGTGGAATGCCAAACTTCCCCGGTTATGTTCCAGAATTCCGTGTCAGGGAGTCCAGGCCAAGGATGCCTTCCTCCTTCACTGGGGTCAAGACTTCCTTTATGCCTTTCCACCCATTCCCCTAATTCCCAAAACTCTTTTCAAGCTTCAGCGAGATCGAGGGACCATGATCCTCATAGCACCACATTGGCCACGCCAAGTGTGGTACCCTCTACTTCTGCATCTCTCTCAAGCTCCTTCCCTGGACTTGGGCTCTGCACCAGACCTTCTATCGCGGGAAGAAGGAACTTTGTGGCACCCAAACCCCCAGTCTCTCCATCTCAGGGCTTGGTTGCTGAGGGCCTAGACCTTCAAGATTTTCATCTCTCTCAGCAAGTCAGAGATGTTATTCATGCCTCTAGAAAGCCTTCTACTAGACGTTCCTATGCTTTCAAATGGAAAAGATTTACCATTTGGTGTTCAGGGAAGGGTCTTAACCCTCTTGCAATACCTTTGAATTCTTTACTAGAGTATGTCCTGCTAATCCACCTTATACAAGGTTCCATCATGATAAGGTAGTCCTAAGGACCAATCCACACTTTATGCCCAAAGTGGTCTTGCCTTTTCATCTGAACCAAGAGGTATATTTACCTCTTTTTTCCAGGACCTCATGCATCAAGTGCAGAGAGGAATCTTCATACCTTGGATTGTAAGAGAGCTCATGCTTTTTACTTACAAAAAACACAGCAACATATTAAGTCTTCTCAACTCTTTGTTGCTTTTGATCCTTCTCATTTAGGACTTCCAGTCTCTAAGAGAACACTGTCCAACTGGATTGCTCAGTGTATTTCTTTCGCCTACCAGAGTAGGAACATTTCTCTGGAGGGCCATGTCACAGCTCACAATGTGAGAGCCATGGCGGCCTCAATGGCTCATCCTAAACTCTGTGTCCATCTACCAAATCTGTCGAACGGCCACCTGGGCCTCGGTTCATACCTTCACAGCCCATTACTGTTTGGACAAGGACTCCTGCCGGGATGCCTCGTTTGGTCAGGCTGTTCTCAAACACCTGTTCCATTCCTAATCAACTCCTACCCACCTACCCTGGTTGGATGCCAGAGATCCATGGGAGGAGGTAGAGTCCTTTTCAAGGACACACAACCTGGGGTTTCTCCCTGGCATCTACAGGTAGGGAGTCCCCATATGTGAAGACTCATTCCTGCTTGTTCCTGGAGATAGCACAGTTACTTACCTGTAACAGGTGATCTCTGGGAACAGCAGGAATAAGTCTTCACAACCCACCCACCTCCCCTAGGAGTTGTATCTCTCTATCTATCTTTCCTTTCCTCTCTCTCTCTTTGTCTCAGCTTTAAAACTCAAACTGGAGAGAGGCGGTTGGGAAAGACGGGAAGGCAGCGCGCAGGCGCTGTGGGATGCTCCCAAAAGCTCTCTTACTGGATGCTGGGGAGCGTTCCCGCGCAGGCTCCGTCAGTACCGACGATACCCATATTTGAAGACTTATTCCTGCTGTTCCAAAAGATCACCTGTTACAGGTAAGTAACTGTGCTTTTTAGCAAAAGCTTCTGTAATAAGGTCTGTAGATACCAAATATGAAGGAATTTGTCCTTGAATCAAGTTACTGATGCTATTGTCTAGTTCTCTAAACAGATCATAAGTAAGATCATGTATTGGTTGCATGAAGCTACGCTCATCGTTCAAAAGATCTTTAACCATAGACAATTCTGCTGTGGTTTTAACCACTTTTGTGTGTTGTGTGTGGAACAGAAATATTAAAATGCTTCTGTAAAACATGTCGGGGATCCAGTGACACAAAGACTTTCTGTGTGACAGTCTGAGACTGTGATCAAGAAACCAGGTGTATCCTGTAGCACGACACCAGAAGGTGGGCCAGGCTCAATCAATCTGGCAACTTCGGATCCCGCTAACATCAAAATCAGGAACAGGACCTTCAAAGTTCGGTTTTCCATCTGTAAAATAGAACAAACAGGCTATCCTGCCTCAAGGTTAGCATCACTCACTTCATCAAGAGGTTCTTCAGGAAGGAGCTTACTGGGATGACACGGTCTAAGCTGATTAATGTGGACTCATTTAAGGGAGCCTTCCCTCTCAGTAGCTGTCTTCATTTGAATTTGATAAGCAACAGAGGAGGCTTTATCCACAATAGGAAATGGACCGTTCCTGCTAGGTAGAAATTTACAGTCTTTGACCTTATTCTTACCAAAATTGTAGTAGAATATCTTATCGCCAATCTGGTATTCTTTAGAGGTAGTCCTCAAATCATAGTAGGCTTTCCTACCCCTAGCAGCAGTGTCCAAATTCTTTTGGGCAAAGGCACTTTGCAAGTTTTGTCTTAAATGGGCAACATATTCATGAGCAGTTGTAGCAGCCGCGAGATTCACATCATTAGTCCTGTAAAGAAGATGAAGGGGTAAAACCATGTCCCTACCTGTCATCTCAAAAGTGGACATACCAGTAGCACGATGACGAGTGGCTCTGATAGCCATAAGGACCAAGGACAGCTTTATGTCCCAGTCCTTCCCAGAGGAAGAGACACATTTCTTCAAGATACTGATGATAGTTTTGTTTGCTCTCTGCACCTGTCCAGAGGATTGTGGACGATAAGCAATGTGGACTTTGGCTTTCACGCCCAGTAACTTCCACAGATGCTTGATGACTTGTCCCATGAAGTGGGAACCATGGTTGGTTTCTACTCACATGAGTAGGCCCCCACCTGCTGAAAACATGGTTTAACAACAAGGTGGCCGTGGTCTCGGCGGTACAGTTGGGTGCTGGGATGCACTCGACCCACTTGGTAAATAAGCAGGTAACGGTCAACATATATTTGTTGCCTTGAGAGGATCGGGGCAAGGGGCCGATCCAATCAATCTGGAGATCAGACCAAGGCATGGTCAGACCTTTGTTTCTCAAAGGTGCTCTATGAAAAGGAGCTGCAGGTTGAAATCTGCAACAGGTCAGACAACCTTTAGTATACAATTGGACATCTTGGTACATGTGGGGCCAGTAGGCCACTTGTTTCAACATGTCATAGCTTACTCTGTCACCTCTATGACCGGCACAAGGCTCGTCGTGTGCATGTTGCAGCATAACACCACAGAAGGCCCGAGGTACCACCTATTGCACAATACCATGCTTACTTGTCTGAATCAACAGATCTTTCTGGAGTTGGAACATGTTCCTCATTGTCCTGAAAATCCTCCCAAGTTAATGGGTGTTCCTGGGGGTTTTGCAGAAAAAAGTAGAAATGTCCGAGAGTAGGATCTTGTTTCTGGGCTTGCATAAGGTCGAGATCTGAGATCTCGCTACACCATTGAACCACAGGGGGCATGGTGGATAGTTGGGTTTGTCACCTGGTAACCGCCTTCACAGTTCAGAGCCCATTGGTCTCGGGGAGCCTCCAACTGCCAGAGGTCTCCAGAGATAGCACCCTCCTTGGCAAACTGATCAGCAAGATCATTTCCAATCTTGTCAGGATTGTCAACACGGGAATGACCTTTCACTTTCTTCCAGTAGATGGTCATGTCATTTTCATGAGTTACCTTATCCAAGGCCAAAATTAATTCAGCATGTTTGACAGGTTTCCCTTTGGAATTCAACATATTGTTAGATTTCCAAATGAGTAGGTGGGAAACAAAATTCTGCCAGACGTAATCTAAGTCAGTACAGATGGTTAGGGTGTGAACCCCTCCCTGAGCAGCGGACTGGAGAGCTGCTAGTGCTGCAGCTAGCTCAGCATACTGATTAGTCTTGGAACCCAAACGGTACTTCAAGGGTTCACAAGGGTAGGTCTGGTTCCAAACTACACTTATACCTGCTACCAGTTCATGGTCAAGCTCTCGACGATAAGCACAACCATCCACATACACTTTGGGGTAGCCTTTACAGAGGTTCTCATCATAAGGATGATGACTAGAAGGCTCAGGTATAAATGACTCCATTTCGGTATCTAAATTACCCACTAATGGTTCTCTGGCAGTGCAATCGTGCAATTCAGCCAGGCCCTGTGTGGCTGCATCCTTGCGGTTTTGACCTCTAGGGGCCATCCCTGAAGAGCTAAGGTCCAGGAAACAATGCGTCTGTTTGATTCTTGTCCTGATTTAATCCGATCAGTGCCTAGGAGCTTGATGGGTTGGTGATGGGTCTCAACCAACCTCTCACCTTGGATATAACTGCGGAAATATTGGAGGCCCAGACTGTGGACAACAAGGACTTCTCACAGTCAGAGTATTTCTTCTCCACTTCCGTTAAAGCTTTGCTGGCATAGGCAGTAACTTTCCTATCTGTGTCATGCATCTGATACAGAATAGCACTCATAGAGTGATTGGTGAAACCTAGTTCCACAAAGAATTCTCTGCCACTCTCTGGATAGGCAAGACAAGGAGCTCGACTCAAAGCAGCCTTCAGCTCTTTTAGAGCTGACTCTTGGTCAGGATTCCATGCCCAAGGTTCATCTCTTTTGAGGAGTTTGATCAGGGGTTGGGAAATCTCCGCATATTGGTCCACAAATTGGCAGGAATAATTGCAAATGCCCAAGAATGAGCGCAGCTCACTCACGTTGGTTGGACGTTTGAGTTGTTGCAAGGCTGCATTTCTTTTCCTTTGAGGCCGCAGTCCATCAGCAGAAACTTTGTAACCCAAATAATTGAGGGATTTCCGGCACCATTGGCCCTTTGACAAGGACAGCTTTGCTCCTGCAGCTTTCAGTTGCTGGAAAATATGCTCTGTTTCTTGCAAATGGTCAGTAAAACTGGTGCTCTTCACCAGAATGTCGTCTACATAGACGAGGGTGCCTCTAGTCTCAGCATCAGGCAAAGCCTAATGCAGGAAAATATTGAAGTCTGCTGGTGCATTCAGATAACCAAACGGTGTCTGATTCCAAAAGTATATTGTCGCCTACCAAAGGTAAAAGCCAGCTTATGTTGGTCTTCTGGGTGGACAGGTATAGTCCAAAATTCTGAGGCCAGATCCAGGCTTGTAAAGTACTTTGCACCCTTGATGGTGACAAAGTTCTGTTCCAGATAGGCCATCTGGATAGAGGTACCTTTTTATTAAGCTGGCGATAGTCCAAAGCTAAGCGCCAGCTGGAGTCTTTCTTGATGACAGGCCACAGCAGGGCATTGTAAGTACTGTTGCATTGGCGTATAATTCCCTTTTGTTCTAGGGAATTGATGATTTCTTGAACAGATTCATAGGAGGCCAAAGGGATTTTATACTGTCTCACAAAGACGGGTTTACTGTTTGGATCTGTAGGAATACAGGTCGGTGAGACCACAGTCATAGGTGTCAGTGGCAAACAGGTCTTTATGTCGGTACAGCAGTTCTTTTAATTGGGCCCTTTCTGACTCATCAGTGCAGACGTCTGCTTCAGCAAGTTTTCCCGCAACCATTTCGTCAAATCCCAGAACAGGTTTGTTCGGGGGTATTTCAACCTTCTCCTCAATCTCATCTTGGAGAGAGGAAACCTCGATGGCTTGGACAGCATGGGGCTCCCCTCCCCCCCGGTGGGTGAGGGAACTAACAGCCTCATGGAGTTACTTGACAAATTCAAATGGTCAGAATCTAGGTCCACTTGAGAGGTCACAGCACTATGTGGCTAGACAAACTGTAAGGTGAGGAGGCCTCGGGGTGAGGATCTTATACACCCAGGGGTTCCCCCCCCCTTTCACAGAGGTTCCAGGAAACAGGGGCTTCCCCAATAATCTGGAGACTCAATTCCACACTTGGGAATGATTCTCCCACTAGTAATCCCAGGGGTTTGCCTTTCACAAAGTGAATGCGATCTGGGTTTGGATTGGTGAGCAATAAATGTAGTTAGGGAGCTGTGGCCTCCATGCAGGGTATGGGACCCATGGCTAGGCCCAGCTCCTCAACGCGGGAGTTAGGACTGAAGAAGACCAGATTGTCTGAGACCACTTGTCCTCGGGTCACCTGTATCTGCAGGGGACAATCCTGTACCCTCCCGGGTATTTGGATGTCTTCTGCACTGACCACTTCACAAACTTGAGGAATCATCTGACCAGCCCGTAGTGATGGGTGGGCACCAGAGATCTCCACCAGCTCTCCTTCCATCCTACTCCAGAGGATGTTGTTCACGAAATCCACATAAGTTCCTAGTAGTAGCCTATGTAGAGGGGCACCTCAAGTCCTCTGATGATGGCGAAGGTGTGCTGAAAACCTTTGACCCCCAGCTTGCAAGGGGAGATTGCAGTAGCCCACTAATGTCTTGAGTCCTTCCCCAGGCACTTGGAACGAAGTCTTCGCTCCCATTACCCAATCAAAGGTGATCTGTTGTTTAAGCCGATAGAAAAGAGTCTCACTGATGAGGGAGTGGTCACAGTGGGGTAATAGGTAGGCCTTTTCCTTCTGTGGCATGCCCACCTGCACATATATAAAGGGACCTTTCTCAGCAGAGAATATGTCTGTCAGTCTCCTAGGGTGACCTAGGCCATGGATTGGATGGAGAAGGGGTTTGTACCTCACAACCTTCCACAGGTTCCTTCAGGAATATCTGCAGGCAGTCAGTATCAAGGACAATGTTTGCTACCGAACCCGCTTCGATTGCAACCACATTGCTACTTCCCTGATCCTCATCTCCAGCCCTTTCATACTGGAGCTGTAGGATTTGGGGATCTGCGAACCTCTGGAAATTAATCCTGATGGACATGTCCTTATGTTCCACAGAACAAGGACCGCTGACCCTGCTGTCATAGTTTACCTTAGCATAAGGTATGGGGCGTAACCTTTTCAGGAGATCATTGCCAAGAGTTCTTCCCCAGGGCACTTAGTAATGATGACAGGATGTTTCACCTGTAATTTTCCAATTTGGAGGTTAAGCCAGACCTGCCCCATCGACTCTATGGACTGATTCCCATAAGCTGTGAGTGACAAATCACTAGGTGTGATGTGTAGGGTCCTCTGAGACCCCCCCCCCCAGGGAAGCAGTGAGCCTATCGAAGAGACTCAAGGTAATCAGGGTAGCCTCAGAGGCTGAATCTATCAGGCCCTCACAGAGAAATGCCTGCTGAATTGTAACAGGAACAGTGTACCTCTGTCCTTTTGGCGTGAGTTTACCCAGAAAATACTTGTGCTTTCTGATGACGTCAAAGGCTGGACCCTCGCAGTCCACTGCGGGACTGTCACTCTGTGTCCATGGGGTGGCATCTCTAGCTGATCTGGATATCTGAACTGGCTGCACCTATGCAAAAGTGACTTGTGGGACAGAAACAAAGTCGGTTAGTCATTCAGTCTCATTAGAAGGGGAAGAGGAGTCAACCAGTTCCTCCTCTGGCTTCTGAGGCTTAGGACTGTTCTTTGGCCCACTGGGCTTTGCTCGTGTCTTAGGTGGCTCGCTACTGGCAGAAGCCTCCTTTGAGGAGCTGAATGCAATGGTAGCCGCCTTCATATCTGCCAACTCCCTTATTTTCTTTTCCAGCTCCTGGTACTTGTTAAACCCTGGCTTCCTTTTCCAGTTCCAGTTCTGCTGAGTGAAACGCTGATTCCCAGAGTGCTGCTTAAACCCAGATGACTGGTTATTCTGGGGTGGCCTGGGAGGATTCTGTGAAGCAGAAGGAGAAGTTACTTTCCAAAGAAAGAGTAGATTTTACAGCACTAACACTCTGTTTTGGTTCCTTGGCTTTGCTTGGAGCCTTTACTTTGCTGCCATTGCTAGCCCTCATGTTAGGAACAGCTTCAAAAAATCCACTCAGCGTGTTCTATCACACATGACAGGGGTTCGTGACGCTTGTCAGACATATAAGCCTTAACAGATGGAAGGAGCAACTGACAAAAAAGATTACGAAACTCCTGATGGTGTACTAACGTTTCTCAGGGAGGATCACTCTGGAAGAAGGTCTGCCTAAGTCTGTAGGCAAACTCTCAGGGTGTTTCATCTTCCCCATAAGTCATATTATATGCTGCCTGTTTTGCAGCGATAGCATCAGGATATGGCCCATAATGTTTCTTTAGTGCCTGTTCAAAGATGGTGATATTATTCTTTTCATCGTCTGCCATGGCCCGGATAAACTGCTGACAGGGTACATCAAAGGACCATGGAAGATACAGAACCATGTCCTCCCCCCTGGTAATTTTCAGAGCCCGGAAGGCGTCTTTGACTGCAGCTAAATGTTTATTTATGGTCACACGACCATTTTTCTCAAAAGGTGTGACCATACTCCGCAAAGTTTTAATAATTTGCAGTTGGCCCACAGAGGTAAGAGTACTATCATTTTCTTTCTCCTGCAGGACCCCGGAGCATGGAGGATTTTGTTTGGCTTCAGCTCCCTCTGGTGGCCTCTGCTGGTATAGTTTTCCATCACTAGGGGAACTTCTCACCCCTCCCCTAACCTCTCCCTGTATAGGGAGGAGTCGAGAGCAGAGTGTTTCACTCCGCCCTGTTTCTCTCCTTTGCTCATGCGCTGATGGGAGAGAACTGACTTTATCCAGGAAAAGCTGCGGTTTCCAGTGGCAATTTGGGAATTTGAGAAGCCTGGAGAGATCAAATTATCTCTGTCCTCTGTCTCATTACTCTGCAAGTTAAACTCATAGGCCAACTCAAAACAATCAGTTCTTAATTTCTGAATTTCTTGATTCTCCAGGACCAAGCAGGAAGTCAGTCCTCACTTATGGGTGACGTCGGCGCCGACGGAGCCCTCGCGGAGCAATTTTCCCCAGCTTTCAAAGAAAGCCTTTGGGAATTGCAGCGCGCATGCGCGGTCGTCTTCCCGCCCGAAGGTGCCATCTTAGCCAGTCTTCTTTTTTCCGCGGAGCCCTGCAGACGTCCCCGTCTTGTCCCCGCGAAAAAGTTGATTTTCCTCTTTATTTTATACTTTTTTCTTTCGGTTCGACGCCGATCGTTTTTCCCGCCCGGACTCGCGACGCCGGTCTCGAGTCCTCTAGCGTTTTTTTCGGTTTTTCTGACTTAGTCAGCTTTCATTTTCGTTTTCCCTGGCAGCCCGGTCCTTTGACCTCGCAGGGGCCCTTTTTCCCCCGATGGCTGCCAGTGGCTTTAAGCGGTGTGGTCGGTGTGACCGAAATATGTCACTAACCGACACACACGACTTTTGCCTCCGCTGCTTGGGCCCGGATCATGAGGAACTGATCTGTGGGCCCTGCAGCAAACTGTCCTCGAAGGCGTTGAGAAGTCGGCGGCATCAGCGCGAGAGAATCTTCGCTGACCCCAGCCGTACCCGGACCTCGTCGGAGGCCTCCGTGTCAAAGGGCTCCAGCTCGGACCGTCGCCGGAGCTCCTCCGACCGGGGTTCTCCCTCCGGGGACCATCGTCGGAAGGAAAAAACCCGCGAGGGCGGCGTCGGTGGACGCTCCTGGCTCCGCGAGGGCCAGGTCGCATAGCCCCGACAGCCGCCCCGGGTCCTTGGAGAAGGAACATCTCCCGAAGCGACCTCGCCTGGAGTCGGAGATGCCTGCCCGGGTAAGTCCTGTAGTCCTTCTGGACTCGCCTCCGCGACAGCCGACGTCGGGCCCGACGCCGTCGGGGCCCGAGTCGGGGGCTGCTGGGTCACCTGAGCTCGGACTCAGGTTGACGGCCTTGGAGAGCAGACTGTCTGCCTTCATGGACCAGCAGCGGGCACTGCTCGCTGGCCTCGCTGGCGCCGCTGCCCCGACCGCCGGGACGTCGACGTCCAAGTCGACCCCGGAGACCGAGCCGATCCTCGAGTCAATGAGAACTCGAGTCGATCCTCGGTCGAGGTCACCCTCGGCCTCCCGTTCGGGACCGAGGTCGCCGACGCCGACTCCCTCGACGTCGGGGCGGCTGGCGCCGCACCCTGCCCGGGCCGACCCCACCGAGTCCTCGTCGGAGTCGGTCTGGGAGTCTGAGGAGGAAGAGTCACCTGATTCCTTCCGGACTCGGTGTGTCCCATCGGACTCACCGGGGTCCGAGCCTCGGAAGCAGTCCCCCCCGGAGGATGCCCGGTTCTCGGACTTCGTTAGGGATATGGCCAAGGCTTTGGCCTTCCCTGCGGATCCCGAGGAGGAGCCTCGAGCCGAAGAGCTCGACGCCCTCCAGTATGACTCTCCCGCGAGGGAGCACTTTACTGTGCCGGTTCCTCCTATGCTGGAACGACTACTCTTCCGCATGTGGGAGAGTCCGGCCTCCTCGCCGGTCCTGAGCAAGCGGGTCGATTCTATCTATCGGGTCCGCAAGAGCCCTGGCTTTCAGAAGGCACAGCTGCCACACCATTCCATGGTAGTGGAATCGGCCATGCATCGTCTTAAGAGCCAGAAGATGCACTCCTCGGTGCCTCCTGGAAGGGAGGCCCGTAACCTGGATGGCCTTGGCAAGAAGTGCTTCCAGGGCTCTATGCTCGCATGTCGTGTCCAGACTTACCAGCTCTACATGGGCATGTATCTCCGGGATCTGGCTAAAGAGCTAGCCGGATTCTCCGCTGGTCTCTCCGAGGAGCCCTTGCGGAGGTTCCTAGCCTTGTCCACGGGCATTCGAGAATGCTCAAAGTTCATGTCCCGAGCAGCCTATGATGGCTTTGAGGCCTCGGCTAGAGTGGCCGCAGCCGGCATCGGTGCCCGCCGACAGGCTTGGCTTCAGTCGTCGGATCTTGAGCCCTGGGTACAGGACAAGTTGGTCGATGTCCCCTGCCGAGGCGGAAACCTCTTTGGCAAGCCCATGGCGGAAAAGGCTGCACAAATTGAGACTGAGACTCTCACCAGGACCAGGCTTTCTAGGAAGACCTCCGCCCCTTCCCAGCAAAAGAAGGGCTCGGGAAAAAAGTCCTTTTACCCGAGGAAGGCGGCTGCCTACAAACAATACCCCCATTATCAGGCCCCTGCAGCTCCCCAACAGGGCCAGCAGGCCAAGGGACGGGGTAACGGGTCCCGTAGGCAGCAAGCCCCCAAGCCTGCACCACCAGCCCCTGCTCAGCAGGGTGGGGGTTTTTGACTCGCTCAGCATAGCCTCTCCCCCCCCCCCGCTGGTTCCCCCCAGCACCGGCGGCCGGCTGGTTCACTTCGCCCACAGGTGGTCCGGCATCACCGCAGATGCCTGGGTGCTTCAGGTCGTGCGAGAGGGCTACCTTCTCCACTTCCATCAGGTCCCTCCCTCCTATTTTCCGGGAGAGCCTCCGCGCCCCCCTCTGCACAGGGAGTTGCTCCTTCAGGAGTTAGCAGGTCTTCTGCAGGAACAGGCGGTGGAACCGGTGCCACACCACCTGAGAGGTCAAGGCTTCTATTCAAGGTATTTTCTGATACCAAAGAGAACAGGAGGCCTCAGGCCCATCCTGGACTTGCGCAACCTCAACAAGTTCCTTGTGCGGGAGAAGTTCAAAATGCTTACCCTTGGAATCCTTCTGCCCTACCTCCAGCAGGGAGATTGGCTATGCTCCTTGGATCTAAAGGATGCCTATACGCACATCCTCATCCACCCAAGCCACCGCCAATACCTAAGGTTTGTGGTGGCAGGAAATCATTACCAGTACAGAGTACTGCCCTTTGGCCTGTCCTCCGCACCGCGAGTCTTCACAAAATGTCTCGCGGTCGTGGCGGCCCATCTCCGGCTTCACGGCCTCTATGTCTTTCCGTACCTCGACGACTGGCTCATCAGAGCAGCGTCCGCTCAGGAGGTCACCAACGCCACGGGCCGCACGGTGACTCTGCTGCAGCACTTGGGCTTTGTCATAAACTTCGCAAAGTCCACTTTGCTCCCCTCACAGGATCTCGAGTTCATCGGCGCAAGGCTGCACACTCCTCAGGCGCGAGCGTACCTACCGCTCGACAGGGCTCAGCGGCTCATGGACCTAGCCGACCGCTTTCGCAGCCAGCCCCTGGTCTCCGCCAGGCGCTTCCTGAGACTGCTCGGCCATATGGCTTCCACCGTCCATGTGACCCCCAATGCCCGCCTGAATATGCGGTCTGCTCAATGGTGTCTCCGCCGGCAGTGGCGACAAGCCACAGGCGGCCTAGCAGACCTAGTGCGCGTCTCCGAGCCGCTGGTCTCGTCTATCCGGTGGTGGCTCCGGCAGCCGAACCTGATATTGGGAATGCCTTTCCAGTCACCTCAGCCGACCCGGGTGCTGACCACCGATGCATCCCTCCTGGGCTGGGGAGCGCATTGCCAAGAGGCACGTACTCAGGGCCTCTGGACCAAGTGGGAGTCTGCTCAGCAGATCAACTTCCTGGAGCTCAGGGCGATCCGCCTAGCTCTCAAGGCCTTCTCCCACCTGACCTCCCAACAGTCCGTCCTTGTCCAGACGGACAATCAAGTTGCCATGTTCTACGTGAACAAGCAGGGGGGCACGGGCTCCTTCCTCCTCTGCCGGGAGGCACAGAAGCTCTGCTCTTGGGCCGTCAGTCACGGCATTCTCCTCAAGGCAGTTTATCTCCTGGGCCAAGAAAATTGCCTGGCGGACAAACTCAGCAGGGTCCTCCAGCCGCACGAGTGGCGTCTGGATCCCTTGATCGTTCAGAAGCTCTTCCTCAGGTGGGGCCTCCCCACGGTGGATCTCTTTGCCAGTCCTCACAACCGGCAGCTTCCTCGCTTCTGCTCTCGTCAGCCACACCCCCTTCGGGTTGCGGCGGACGCCTTTCTGATCTCATGGTCGGGGAGCCTTCTGTACGCTTTCCCTCCCATCCCGTTAGTCTCTCGGACTCTTTTCAAGGTTCTCCGAGACAAAGCCTTCATGATCCTGGTGGCCCCTCGCTGGCCCAGGCAACCGTGGTTTCCGCTCCTGCTGCAACTGGCGGTGGAGGATCCAATCCCTCTGGGGGTACAACCGGATCTCCTCACTCAGGATCAGGGGTCCCTACTGCACCCCAACCTCAGGTCTCTCAACCTCATGGCCTGGCTGCTGAAAGGGTAGTCCTCGCTCCTCTTCTCTTGCCGGCGGAGGTGGAGGAGGTCGTCTTGGCTTCGCGACGGCCTTCTACCCGCAAATGCTACGCCCTTAAATGGCGTCGCTTTGCAATCTGGTGTTCCCAACAGTCTCAGGATCCCTTCTCCTGCCCGGTGTCGGTGATCTTACAGTACTTGCTACACCTCTCTAATCTGGGACTTAAGTCCAACTCCGTCAAAGTTCACCTCAGTGCTCTTTCAGCACATCATGTGCCGGTGGACGGCAGACCTCTCTCCAACGACCCTCTCGTAGCGAGGTTTCTCCGAGGTCTCCTTCTACTTAAACCACCTCTGCGCCCGCCAGCGCAGGACTCTGACCAGAATGATGAGATGCAGCGGATCACCTGTCCGCCTTTTGAACCTATGGCTACATGTTCTCTCCGTTTTCTGTCTTGGAAAACTCTGTTCTTGATAGCCCTCACTTCCGCTAGGCGCGTAAGTGAATTGCAGGCCCTCGTGTCTGATCCCCCCTACACTCGCTTCTACAAGAATAGGGTAGTCCTACGGACTCACCCAAAGTTTCTGCCTAAAGTGGTCTCCCCTTTTCACATGAATCAGGAGGTGTACTTCCGACCTTCTTTCCCAGACCACACTCCAGCCGAGCTGAGACGGTCCTCCATACCCTGGACTGTAGAAGGGCATTGAACTTCTACCTTGACCGTACGCGGGAGCACCGTAAAGCTGCTCAGCTTTTTGTGTCTTTTGACCCCAATAAATTGGGGCTCCCGGTCTCCAAGCGTACTCTGTCCATCTGGGTTGCGGACTGTATCTCTTGGGCTTATGGGGCAGCCGGACTCGCCTTGGAAAGTCGAGTCACGGCTCATTGCGTTCGGGCAAAGGCCACGTCAGTGGCTTACCTCCGCTCTGTTCCGCTGGCAGACATCTGCCGGGCCGCTACTTGGTCTTCGAGCCAGACTTTTGCGGTCCATTACTGTCTCGAGAGGGAGTCCCGCAGGGACAGTGCTTTCGGACAGGCAGTCCTCCGTAATCTCTTTGAGGTCTGAGCAACTCCTACCCTCCATCCCGGATGTGGGCTACCGGTGGGTGATAATTCAGCGAAGATTCTTTCCTTCTGTGCTGCTGAGCTAGAGGGAGCTCATTTTTGTGCTTAGGGTCTCCGGTAGCCTTGAGCTTGGGAGTCCCATAAGTGAGGACTGACTTCCTGCTTGGTCCTGGAGAAAGCGTAGTTACTCACCTGTAACAGGTGTTCTCCAGGAGCAGCAGGAATCAGTCCTCACTACCCTCCCTCCTCCCCTTGGAGTTGCAATCGTCTGCTTATGTTCTTTTTGCAAAATTTTATGCTGTCTTTTTTAGCTATGTCATCTGACTGGCTAAGATGGCACCTTCGGGCGGGAAGACGACCGCGCATGCGCGCTGCAATTCCCAAAGGCTTTCTTTGAAAGCTGGGGAAAATTGCTCCGCGAGGGCTCCGTCGGCGCCGACGTCACCCATAAGTGAGGACTGATTCCTGCTGCTCCTGGAGAACACCTGTTACAGGTGAGTAACTACGCTTTCACACTCTGTATTTCCTGTCCACATTCCTGATATGCAGCAGTTAGCTCCCTCTGGAAGCTAGCCGTGTGCTGTTTTGCTGCATTTAGAGCAGTCTCTGCTGCATTTAACTGAGCTATCAGAGCGCTCTCTCATTGCTCATAGAGAGCAGCTTCATTTTGTAGTTTCCTGGTATGGTCGGCCAGTTCAGTTCTATAAACTGTTAGAAATTGCAATTCCTTTTGATCCTGATTGTTCCACTTCCTGAGAGCGGAAACCTGATCCACTAAGTCTTGGCATCTCAGACACCACAGGCTATTAGTACTTGGGAATAGCGTGCTATTAGTAGCCCCTCCCTTCAACTCAGCCTGAAGCTCCGCAACTTGATGCCATAAATCAACATTCTTCTTTTCAAACTTCCCTGCTCTATCTGTGACAAGCTGTAGCTGACTCTATGCTGTCAGTAAATCAGCCTCCAGTGATTCAGATCTATTTTGCATGTGACATAATGCCTTCTGCAGTTTGTCATTAAAAATATGCAGAACACAAGCGTCCTCGGCTACCATATCCACCGTTAATTTAGCCTTATGAGCAATTAACCGGTCTAAGAACTCACTGAAAAAGCCATCAGCCTTAACAGTCTCTTGCGTATCTGTTGTAAGACACTTAGAAATCCTTTCAATGTGGTCGGCAGTGTTATCTTTCGACCAGCATATGGAAGCTAATTTCTGGAATGCTAAAGCATTTTTATCAGTCCCGACTGTGTGAGCCATCATTGATTAATAGCTGAGACTGTCTGTAAGAACAAACACAGGACTATCTGCTGAAGAATTACTCTAATTCATTAAGACGTAACTCATTCAGAGATCCCGTAATATGGGTTCCAAACCCGTCTCAACAGACAATAATTCTCTAGCCACAAACCTCAGCATAAACAGCTGCTTGGACCACAATAGGACAATTCAGAATTATTACACAAATTCTGAGAGACATAGCTCATTCAGAAATACTCATCCCGGACGAGCCCCCATGATGTAGGGATTATTAGTAGCACAAAAAAAAAAGTTAGTTAGGCTCTCAGTTATGTCCAGGGGAAATTGGCTACTGATACCCAGCGCGAAGTTCTGTGAGTTATTCTGGCAATGAGCCACGAAGTAAGTCTGGTCTGTAGATATATTGTGGGGGCCCCTAGCCCAGGCCACGGCCTATAGGCATAGGGGTGCCACTATTTAGTCTTTGAATAAAGAATTATTTGTCCTCGTCCAGAGCTTGGGCTGCTGGGACTTGTAGTTGTGCTACCACTTAAAAAAAACAATAGTATTGAGAACCGAGGGTTTTTTCAGAAGACACACAGGAATTTATTTCCTTCTTTTCAAAAAGCATATAGCTCAAACAAAACAGGATTCTTCTCCAAAACAAATGATCCTCAGGAAAATCACACAAAAACCCAACAGTGAAATTGCTTTAGCTGGCTTTCACAACATACGTAGCTGTTTCCCAAACATACAGCAATAAACAGTTTCTTTTCTTCAAATCAAAGTAATTTTATTTTTCTTCCTTCAACAGGGTACTTAACCATTCAGGCTAGAATCATTCTTCCTGCCTTACTCACTGCTTTTGGTGGTTTTCAGGTTACAGACTTTTTTCCTTTATCCAGCAGCTTCTATTCTGCCTTTTTACACCATGAACAGTCCATTAATAAATCCTCTGAGTCAGAATCAGGTTCAACAGATTCTACCTGCATTTCCGCCGGGTTTTCAACCAGTATGTCTGGCTCTAAGCCTTCATGCAATGCTTCTTGCTTGAAACTCTCTAAGAGCTCCTGAATTCTCCTCCACTGGGGCTTCTTACTGGGAAAAGGGTTTCCACCAGGAGTGAGAAGTTTCTTTTCCTGACTCAAACGCCAGAGTGCCTCTAACTGGCTTAGGTCACTCTTAGGTATATTTTTATCCACCCACCTTCTGGGAACTGGACTCTTTTTAGCTGGTCCACGTACTGGAGGAACTGCACCTTGCCCCTTGTCTGCAATTCTTCCAGCTACAGCTCTACTGGCTTCAGAAGCAATTGCTGTTTCCCTGCAAGCCTGGCTCTCTTTCTGGGTGCTGCTTTCACCTCTGAAATCCCCCTGGAAATCTCCACCGTTCTCCTCTTTGAGTTCTCTGGGTCTTTCCCTGGTGCTTCTCCTTCCACGGAAGTCTGCAGTGTTCTCTCTAGTCAGCTCTCTCATGTGCTGCTCTCTCCCTGAGTACTGCTCTCTCGTGGAATCCTCTCTCCAGCCGGTGCTACTCTCACGTGTTTCTCTGGGTTTATAAGGCTGCCTTTTGCTTAACCTGCACTGTCCCTTACCCAGGGACCTGCCCTTAGATCATCAGAGCTTGGGTGTGGCTTAGCTTCAGCAAGTGCGTGTTTTTTTTCCTTTGCCTGCACCCTGAAAGCTACAGATATCTTGCCTGTCTCCTTCCTTAAAAGTAGATCTATAATTTTCCTCTGTTTGCATGGGCTCAGCCATGCTCTCCTCATCACAATATATATATATTAGATTTTATTATGGACAGCCAGGTAGAAAAATATGCAAATATATATATAATTAGAAACATGAGGTAGAAATTTGTTACAACACAGAATTACAATTGGGCAAAGTAATAAATCACTAATTCCTATTCGTCTCTCTGGGCCAGTCTAGGACATTTGGGTGGTCAATCCGCTCCAGCAGCTGAGGACTGAATACTGAACGTTTTCCTGACAGCTTATCCAGCTCCCCCTGGTGTCAGATAATCAGTCTTTCAGTCCTCAGCAGCTGAATAGGACGTCGCATAGCCCAGCTCCCCAGAGAGATGAATAGTGCATTCTTACTTGTTTGACTGAGTTTAAAAAAAAAAGAAAAAAAAAAAGATAAATAATAATACTATGAAATTAATATAGAGGAGCAGTACTGAAAACAAGGGAAAGATAAGCTTTTGCTGCCAGTCGGGAGTAGAGTGCGCCTCTTGGTAAAGATTTGTCCTAGCAGGGCAGTTTAAAATACTTTACTTAATACATACTTAACAGTGCCTAGCGACAGAGTAAATCGGTGTCCTGCCAACGCCTCTCACCGGCTCCTAGGGGTAGAGCCTGCTCCTCGGCGAATTTGGTGACAAGAGGTGTGATTGCAGGCCTGGGAGCCCCAGGATCCTCTTCATTCCTCCGCAATTCAGCCCTTCTCCAGCTTACCGCTAGCAGCGGCAAAGCAGGGGGGGGGGGTGGAGTTTGCTTCGGTCGGGCGGTGCAGGTAAGCCTTCTGCACAGAGTTCCGGTTGCTGCAGGGAGTTTTGCTTTCGTAGGGGAGTTCGCCGCCGCCGCAGGGTTTGTTTGTGCGGCGATTCCGTTTCTTTTTCTGTTTTTGTTTTTTCTTTCGGCGGCAGCGGCTCCCGTTCCCCACGGTTCTGGTTGTTCCGGGAATCGGAGGGGTCCGAATTTCTGGTTGCCGGACTTCTTGGGCTAGGTTCTCTTCTTCAGTCCCTCAGGCGATGCTGAGGAGTTTTTAACACAGTCTCACAGCTCCCTGGAAAGAGCGGGAACGGCGGACATTTTAAATGAGCCTGCCGTTTCTCCCGCGCTGCAAGCAAAGCCTCAGAAGAAGAAATCTAAATCGCACAAAATTTCGGCGCCTGAAGAGCCAAAGCAGCAACCTTTGCCTTCATTGCAGGACACTCTGGGGGACTTCTTCTCTCCGGATTTCATTTTGTCGCTACACAAGGCATATCTGTTAAAGAGGTCTCAGTTGTCTCACAGTCCTGTACCTGACTGTATGTTTGGGTCCAAAAATGATGGCCGTACAGTGGCAGACCCGGGGGAAGGCACCTCTTCTGCTGCTAAGGCTTTGGACAGTGGATTTGAGGCTACGGTGGCGCATAGTTCCTTTTCCCAAGGTGGGGAGGAAGGTGAGCTTCTCTCGGAGACAGGCTTTGATGCCTGGCCAGGAGAGTTGGAAGAAGGTGAGTTGGGTCCGGGAGAGGATCCCAATGTGTTTCGAGTTTTCCGTAAAGAAGAGCTGGGAGCTCTGAATTCTCAGTCCCTGGCGGCTCTTAATATAGTGCTCCCAGTAGTGCAGCAGGAACCTCTTGAGGATCCCTTGTTACAGGGGTATCGGTCGGAGCAGAAGTGTTTCCCGGTGCATAGGGT
Source organism: Ichthyophis bannanicus (assembly GCA_033557465.1). Taxonomy (NCBI): domain Eukaryota; kingdom Metazoa; phylum Chordata; class Amphibia; order Gymnophiona; family Ichthyophiidae; genus Ichthyophis; species Ichthyophis bannanicus. Next base: position 62,742,772 of record CM066048.1, read on the forward strand.
TATTAAACAGATGATGGAATGGGAGTGCCCAGAGGCTTCCTTACGAGGCGGTCACACAATTGCTCGGCTGTACCCCGTTCCTCAGGATGAGAGGGACTTATTGCGTATGCCTAAGGTGGATGCGTTGGATTCCGCGGTCACTAAGAAGACCATTATTCCCGTGGAAGTGGGTACAGCGCTTAAAGACGTGCAGGATCGTCGGTTGGAGGCGCTGCTGAAGCAAGCTTTTGATTCCAGTGCCTTAGCTCTGCAAGCTTCCGTTTGTGGGGCTTATGTGTCCCGTGCCTCTATCCGTTGGCTACAAGGGGAGCAGAACCCGGATAAGGGGGTGGATGCTTCAGCGGATGTCGCTCAACTAGAGTCAGCGACGGCTTATCTAGCAGATGCCTTTTATGATTTAATGCGAATTACGGTGAAGTCTATGGCTTCCGTGATTGCCGCTCGGCGTTTCCTCTGGCTTCGAAATTGGGCAGCAGATGCGTCTTCTAAGGCGCGTCTCAGTAAGCTTCCGTATAAGGGAAAGTTGCTCTTCGGGGAGGCGTTAGAGAAGATAATTAAGGATTTGGGGGACTCCAAAGGGGGTCGTCTGCCGGAGGATCGTCCAAGAGCGGGGAAGCTGGGTTCCCTGCAAAGAGGTCACGGTAGGGATTTTCGCAGGTTCCGGGGGGCTCGTTTCACCCCTTATCAGCGGGGCAGTTTTGTAGCTCGGGGACCGTCCTTTCGAGGAGCCAGGGGGTTCAATAGGGGTTATTTTAACGCCCAACAGAACTCCACTAAGAAACCTCAATGAAGTGAGGCTGGTCCAGGTGGAGGTTCCCGTAGGAGGTCGTTTGCAGAAGTTCCTCTTCACCTGGGCCAACATAACTACAGACCAGTGGGTCCTGGAGATCATCAGACACGGCTATGCCTTGGAATTCGCGCATCCAGTACCAGAAGCTTTTCTCCTGTCTCCGTGCGGTCCGCAGGCAAAACGGGATGCAGTCAACGAGACCCTGTCACGTTTGTTGCATCTTCAGGCAGTGGTGCCGGTGCCTGCAGACCAGTACGGCTTAGGTCAATACTCGATTTATTTTGTGGTCCCCAAAAAGGAAGGTTCTTTTTGACCTATTCTGAATCTCAAACATGTCAATCGGTGTTTGAGAGTGCCCCATTTCCGGATGGAAACCTTAAGATCTGTTATCCGGTCGGTGAGACAGGGCGAAGTTCTTTCTTCCATAGATCTGACGGAGGCGTACTTACACATCCCAATCAGAAGCGAGCATCAGAAGTTCCTGCGTTTCGCGGTTCCCATGGGGCATTATCAATTCCGAGCATTACCCTTCAGTCTCGCTACAGCGCCACAAACTTTTACCAAGATTATGGTAGTGGCGGCGGCTGCCCTCCGAAAGGAAGGGATTCAGGTTCATCCCTACCTGGACGACTGGTTGATTCGGGCATCGTCTCGGAGGGAATCTCTCGCGGCCACCGCTCGGGTGGTGGAATTTCTCGAGCAATTAGGCTGGGTCATCAACCGCGCGAAGAGTCATTTGGTCCCGGCCAGGCAGTTAACCTATCTCGGTGCTTTCTTCGACACAGAGATTGGCTTCCGTTTTTCTTCCGCCGGACAGAGTAAAGAAGAATCTCCAGGAACAAGCAGGAATGAGTCTTTACATATGGGTACGTCGGTACCGACGGAGTCTGCGCGGGAACGCTTCCCAGCATCCAATCGAGCTTTTGGAAGCATCCCAGCATGCCTGCGTGCTGCCTTCCCGCCTTTCCCAACTGCCTCTCCTCAGAGTTCGTTTTTCCGCGGAGCCGGCAGGACGTCATCCTGTCACCGCAGAAAATTCTTGTTTTTATTTTTTATTTTTCTTGTGGTCGTGGCTGTCTTCCCGAAGCCACCGGTACCGCCGGTGTTTTTTTTTCTTTTCTTGAAAACCTTTTCCTTTCCACAGGATATTTTTTCTTCATAGTGTCCCGCGGTCTCTTAGGCCTTTTAGGCCTCTTCTTTTTCCTTCATGGAACCGCCAGACACTCTCCAAGAAATGTTCAGACTGTGGCGGTACAACTTTATTTTTAGACCCTCAAAGTCGGTGTCTAACCTGCTTGGGTCCTGACAACAGTTTGGTGAGAAGAGGTCTTCAACATCGAGGTTCCCTTGATACACGGTTGCCCTCCAACTTCGGGGCACCGTCCCCTTCTTCTTCCACACAGGATCAGGTAACCCACAAACAGTCTGTTAAGACTAGCCAGTCCTTGAGTGGTAGGTCTCATGCACAGCATGTAGACTGCTCTGGCCTTGCCCTCGAGGGCCCACTGGCTTCAAAACCCCGGCGGGAGTCTTCGGTCTCCAAAGCAGATAAGGGGTTTCAGGTTGTTCCTGAGGTTCACTCCTCACAGAACATACCTCAGCCGTGTCCGGTGGTGGCATCCGCTTCGAGCGGTACCGGTACCCCGGCATCGGCACTGGTGTTGGATGAAACACTCCTCACCAGGGATTGTCATCTGGCGTCCTTGGTGCCTTCGGGACCGGTGGATACACTCCAGACTGACTTTCCATTATCGGTACCAGCACCGATACTACCACCGCCGTTGGTACCCTCCAGACGTGCATCGATTGACTCGCTTCCTTCGATGCCGAGTCTGGAATCGATCTCCAGTCTGGAGGACTGGGTACCGACTCGCCTTGGTACCGGCTCTCGGCGGTACCGAAGGCTCGGTTCCGATGATTCTGATCCACAACTCTCGGTTCCTTTGAGGCCGATTGAGTTGCCACTGGCTCTGGTGTCAGACACGGTACCGAAATCGGTACCGACGATCCCATTACCTTTACGGTCGGTGCCTTCCATGCTTCGCTTATCAGGCTCTCTGCCCTCGATGCCGAGTTTGGAATCGATCTCTAGTCTAGAAGACTCGGTACCAATAGGTTTTGGTACCGACATCGATCGATACCGGTGCTTCGGTACCGAGGATAGTGACCAGAGGGTTTCGGTCACCTTGGTACCGATTCAACTGTCACCGATGACTACTCCGATGTCTTTGTCGGGCTCGACTCCGACATCGGTACCGGTATCCACAGTAGCATCGTGGCCAACTCCTGCCATACTTTTTTCAACAGGATCGCTCCATTCTATACCAAGCTTGGAGTCAATACCTGGCATGGACAATGTGGTAAGGACGGTTGCTGCTTCTGATACCCAGTACCAGCAACCATCCCTTAAGCATTCCACACTGCACTGTGCAGGATCTTCTATTCCTATATATTTGGATACCTCTGTGAGTGCTCAGGCTAGTTCTTTAAATCTAACCTGTCCAAGAGAGATTCCTGTTGGGGATCCCTCTTTTTTTCTGAGTTTCCTCCTGGATATAGCAAGATCTCTTGCCATTCCTATCCCAGGACATGATCCTGCACAAGACTCTCTTTCTACCAAAGCAAAGAGGAACATAATGCTTCCTTTGCATCATTCCTTGCAGGATCTCCTTCTAGGAATGTGGGAAACACCTTTCAGGGTACCCCCAGGGCAACTGATCTGTTATATCAGGTGCCCCCCTCTCCAGGGTTTCAAAAGACTCAACTTCCTCATCATTCCATAGTAGTGGAATCAGCAATGAGGCGGGTAAAGAGTAAGAAAAAGCACTCTTCCTTTCCGCCAGGTCGTGAGTCTAAAACACTAGATGATTTTGGACGTCAAACCTTCCAGACATCTATGCTTTCTGCAAGAATTCTCTCATATATTTTTTATGAGAGTCTTTCTCTTGAGGAGGTCACAAAGCAATTGCATCTTTTGTCTCCTTTCCTTTCAGATTCCAGGAGTACAAACTATTCCTCATTGCTTAAGCATATTCAGAATATCTCTTGGTTTCTTTCTCGTGCTTCCCTAGACTCTTTTGAGTCTGTTAGCAGGACTTCTGCTATAGCTATAGGGGCACGACATAGAGCCTGGCTCCAAGCTTCAGACTTGGACAAATGGGCACAACAAAGGCTGGGATATACTCCTTGCACTGAAGAAAATCTTTTCAACAAGGAGTCTTTACGTCAGGTTACTCAGTTGTCCACTGATTTACCTGTTCCTAAGGGTTGTTTTACCCCTTCCTCTGTCCCAGTAGGTAGGAAATGTCCTACCAAACTTTCTTCCCACAGGAGAAGGTTTTATTCATCATTTGCCCATCATACAGATGTTCCCCATCAGGGGAAGCATCGTCCTGGTCTGAAGAATCCAACTTCTCACCAGGCTCAGCATACCCAGCACCTGCAGGGTTTCTGATCATTCATCATCAGATGCTTGTGGCTCTTGGTGTTAGAATCTACAGTTGCTTCTTCTCAATAGAGGCAATCCACTGCTTTATTCTAACACCTACACATGGATCTTTTTCCAAAAGATATCCATTTTTTCTATATTTCTTTGAGCTGTCAGGATATTCATGCCTATAAGTCACAGGTTTCTCTTTTTCCTGCTAGGGAAAGAGGTCTAACCACTATCAGATGATAGTTCCTGTGCCAGCATGTATTTTTCCTTTCTATAGACTTACTACTTCGTAAGTCTTCTTCAGCTCCATTCTCTTCACCCTCTTACCAAGTTTTTCCTCTGTAAGAGTGGAATTACTTACTGGGAGGCTTTCTCTTCAGCCTCTCTACTTTTCTCACTTTCCAGTGCGGAGTTTACCTCCTCTGCTCAATCTTGCTTTGGAGCAGCTCATCAGACATGTTCAGAGTTTCCTACTCCTGTTCTGTCCTATCTCCAGGAACAAGCAGGAATGAGTCTTCACATATGGGTACGTCGGTACCGATGGAGCCTGCACGGGAATGCTCCCCAGCATCCAATCAGAAAGCTTTTGGGAGCATCCCTCGCGCCTGCGTGCTGACCTCCCGCCTTTCCCACTGCCTCTCCTCAGTTTTCGTTTTTCCGCGGAGCCAACAGGACGTCCTCTTGTCACCGCAGAAACTTTTTTCTTTAAAATCCTTATTTTCTTGTTTTCTTGTGGTCGCGGCTGTCTTTCCCGCCGATACCGGTACTGCCGGTGCTTTATTCTTTTCTTTTTCAAACTTAGAGAAATATTTTCTCCTCATTTTTTTGATTTAACTTTTGGGGCCTACTAGGCCTTTTCCAACATGGAGCCTTCTTCCCCTAAGAAGTGCCTTCACTGTGGAAACTTAGTTTTCTTTTTAGACTCCAATGCTTGGTGTCTAACCTGTTTGGGTCCTAACCCTTTTTCCCCTGATACCTCAGGCTATATTATTGGGAGAAGACCTTCCCTTTTTCGAGTTTCCCTCGATGCCGTTTTTCCTCCTGAGGTGAGGACACCGGTTTATTCTTCTCTCCAGGATCAGGTAACCCACAAACAGTCTGTTAAGACTAGCCAATTCTTGAAGGGTAAGTCTCATGCCCAGCATGATGACGGCTCCGGCCTTGCCCTCAAGACCTCATTGGCAGTAAAACCCCGGCGGGAGTCTTCGGGCTCCAAAGCATTTACGGGGTTTCAGGTTGTTCCTGGGGCTCAACCCTCACAGAACATATCTGAGCCATGCTTGGGGGTGGTATCTGCTTCGAGCGGTACCGATAACCCGGCATCGGCACCGGTGTCGAGTGTTCCACTCTTCACCAGGGATCGTCATCTGGTGTCCTTGGTACCTTCGGGGCCGATCGATACGACCCAGATTGACTTTCCTGTATCCCAGCCATGTTCGGGGTTGGTACTGGCTTTGAGCGGTACCGATACCCCGGCATCGGCATCGGTGTCGAGTGTTCCACTCTTCACCTGGGATGGTCATCTGGTATCCTCGGTACCTTTGGGGCCAATCGATACGAACCAGATTGACTTTCCTGTATCTTCGCCATGCTCGGGGTTGGTATCGGCTTCGAGCGGTACCGATACCCCGACATCGGCGCCGGTGTCGAGTGTTCCACTCTTCACCAGGCATCGTCTTCGGAAGTCCTCGGTACCTTCGGAACCGATCGATACGACTCCGATTGACTTTCCTGTATCGGCACCGCCGATACCACCACGACCGTCGGTACCTTCTAGATATGCATCGATAGACTCGCTCCCTTCGATGCCGAGTCTAGAATCGATATCCAGTCTCGATGACTTGGTACCGATGCATTTCGGAACCGATCCATTTCATTTCCGACTACGCAGTACCGAGGATATTTACCAAGGCTCTCTGGTTACCTCGGCACCGCTTCAGCAGCCCCCGATTCCTGCTTCGATGACATTATCGTCTCCGATACCGGTACCGGTATCGATGTCGATTCCTGCAGTTCCATCGGTGCCATCGATCCTTTCTATGCCTAGTTTGGAATCGATACCAGGCACTGACAATGCAGTACTAACTGCCTCAAATCAGAACTGTCAGTATCACTGTCCATCTAGCAGGAATCTTTTTCTTCAGCAGGCCAGTATGTCTTCTAGTGCTCAAGCTGCTCCTTCAGCCTCAGCTTACCCAGGAATAGTTCCTATTGGAGATCCTTCTTTTCAGAAATTTCTCCTTGACATGGCAACCTTTCTTGCCATTCCTATTCCTGGCTTTACTCTGGACCAAGATCCTGCAGATAAGGAAAATATAATGCTTCCTTTCATTCTTTGCAGGATCTTCTTCTGAGGATGTGGGAATCACCCTTAAAGGTTCCTTCGCCTTTTACAGCCATGAATGTTCTGTATCAGGTGCCTCCCTCTCCAGGGTTTCAAAAAAATCAACTTCCACATCATTCCATTGTAGTGGAATCAGCAAGGAGGAAGGTAAAAAGCAAGAAGAAGCATTCTTCTTATCCGCCAGGTAGTGCATCTAAAGCACTTGATACCTTTGGACGTCAAACCTTCCAAACTTCTATGCTGGCTTCAAGAATTCTCTCATATATTTTTTAATTTTAATTTTAATAATTTCAGTTTGTTCAATGTAAATCACCTTGATATCATGAAAGGTGGTGTATAAGAAATATTAAAATAAATATGAGTCTGACAGTTCAGGAGGTCACAGAGAAATTATCTCTTTTGTTCCCTTTTTTGTCAGAGCCTAAGGCCACTGACTATTCCTTGCTTCTTAATCATAGCAGGAATATCTCTTGGTTTCTTTCTCGTGCTTCCCTAGACTCTTTTGAGTCTGTTAGCAGATCCTCTGCTATTGCCATTGGGGCACGTCGTAAAGCCTGGCTGCAAGCTTCAGACTTGAGCAGATGGGCACAACATACACTGGGTAATTCTCCTTGTACTGGAGAAAATCTCTTCAATAGAGAGGCTTTACGTCAGGTTGCTCATTGCTCCACTGACTTCCCTGGTTCTCGAAACCATCCTAAGCCTTCTTTTTCCCCAGGACGTAGGAAATGTCCTACCAAACCTCCTTTCCCTAAGAAAAGAAGATTTCACCCTTCTCCTGCCCATACTCCAGATGTACCCAAGCAAGGGACATCTCATCCTAGTCTGAGGTCTCCAGACTCTAGCCAGTCTAATCATAAACAGCAACCATAGGTTCCTATATGTTGCAATCTACAGTTAACTTCTTCTTAGCAGAGGTTTATTCTTCAAACTCTACACTGGTTTTTCAGTATGCTAAGCCGTTAGGATACTTTTGTCCATGGGTTACAAAATTCTCCCCTTCTTACTACTACGAAGGGAGGTTTCAACTATCCCATGATAGTTTTTTGTCCCCATATGGACATCTTTTCCTTCAGCTGACTTACCATATGGTTAGTCACCTTCCATCCCCCTCTCTTCCAGGGTTTCCCCTGCTTGTTGGTACCATACTGAAACACTTCTCTTTCTTCCAGTGTAGACTTTTTTGTTATCCTTCAATGCAACTCATCAGATAGGGACGGGAATATCTCCGCTCCCTTTGTCTGTTTTTCTCTCTGTTTTTATACAGGAGAATCCCCTCTGCTCTTTTGTTCAGTTGCTGTGCATGCAGGAGTTCCAGTGATTACTCTAATGCTCATTGCAAGCTACTTTCAACTATCTTGCATAATACTACTCACTGCAGGTTATCTTCTTCTAGCCATATCCTTTCCTAGGATGTGGCAACACACCTGACTTCAGTCAGTTTTATCTCATAATTCTCCTGCACAATGCTCTCTGCAATCTTCAGAGAAGCTTACTACTATGGGCCCTTGCTACAGAGCATTGAACTTTATCTCTGAGGGTTTTTTCCATATAGTAGAAAAAACTTATATAATCATTCCCTGACTATATGGGTTCTTTATACCCTCTTGTCTCCTGTTGTGAAACAGAAGACAAGCTTTTTCTGCGTGAATGTCCAAGGAGTTCCCAATCTTGCAGGAATCTACCCCTTTTTCCTTACAGCTTGGCATTATGCTTTTCTGCTCCACTTGGACAACGCATACTCTTTTACTGTACCTGATACCCCTATGTCCCTTGGCTGGGTCATCCTGGTATCTTAGTTTATGTGTTTTTCTTTTGTCCTTTGGACATGTCAGAGTCCTAAAGTACTCCTGACATGCTCTTGCCAGACTGCTATATCCTCTGTTTTTTCACACAACCATCCTGGTTATTCCACTGAACTACATTCCTGCACCGCAGAAATAGATTCTCTATATATCTTCAGGTGGTTTTCACCTCCTTATTAGATGAATCTTTTCCCATCATATTCCCCAAGGGAATGTTTTTGTGGGGCTCAGTTGCAGGCATGTATCCTCAGACTTATCTTCATGTATGTATATGTCCTATTCATACATACTTCTGTAGTCTGTGTGGGCATAAGTCTTGCCCATATATATACACATGGACTTCACCCAATGGATTGTATAAAAATCAAATTGACTACATCTGTGGAAGTCAACGATGGAAAAGCTCTGTAACATCAACAAAGACAAAACCTGGAGCTGACTGTGGTACAGATCATCAACTACTAGTATGCAAACTCAAGCTAAAGTTGAAAAAGAGCAAACCACTCATGAATGCACCAAAATATGACCTTGAGAATATACCACTGGAATTTAAAGACTGCCTGCAAAATCGATTTGCTGCCTTAGATACAAATGACAGAGCTCCGGAAGAGTTATGGAATGACATCAAGAAGGTTGTGCTGGAAGAAAGCGAGAAGTCTCTACAAAAGGTGAAAAAGCAAAAACGGCCAAAATGGATGACGGAAGAAACTCTGAAAATTGCCCAGAAACGCAGAGAAGCTAAAGCCAAAGGAGAAAGAAAGACAATCGCAGAACTCAACAGAGATTTCCAACGTGCAGCAAGACAGGACAAGGAAAAGTACTACAATGACACTTGCAAGGAAATAGAAGCAGAAACTATTAGAGGAAGAACAAGATCGGCTTTCCTAAAGCTGCGAGAGTTAAAGAAAAAGTTCCAGCCTCGAATTGGAATGTTACAAGATGCTCAAGGTTCTATGTTGAATGATGCTGAGAAGATCAAGAAAAGGTGGAAGGAATATACAGAGTTTTTATATGATAAAGATCAAGTGGACCAACAGCCGTTTCAACCTATACCTTATGATCAGGAACCATTGGTGATGAAAGAAGAAGTTGAAGCAGCATTGAAAGCCTTATCAAAGAACAAAGCACCAGGCATTGATAGCATTCCCATAGAAGTATTGCAGCAATCTGATGCAGCTGTTACCGTACTTACAAGGCTCTGCCAAGAAATATGGAAGACAACATCATGGCCAACTGACTGGAAAAGATCTGTGTTTATACCAATACTAAAGAAAGGTGATCCAACTGACTGTGGAAATTATCGCACAATCGCTCTGATCCCACATGCCAGCAAGATTCTACTGAAGATTATTCAAAAGAGACTACAGCCATACCTAGAACAAGAACTACCTGAAGTGCAAGCAGGGTTCAGGAAAGGGCGAGGAACGAGAGACATCATTGCGGATGTGAGATGGATCCTTGAAAAGACTAAAGAATACCAAAAGGATATCTATTTGTGCTTTATCGACTATAGCAAGGCTTTTGACTGTGTAAACCATGAGAAACTCTGGGCCACATTAAGAAGCATGGGTATACCAGAACACCTGATCGTTCTCTTGCGTAATCTGTACATTGATCAAGAAGCAACAGTTCGAACGGAACAAGGAGAAACAGAATGGTTTAAAATAAGCAAAGGTGTAAGACATAGCTGCATACTTTCCCCCTACCTGTTTAATTTATATGCAGAACAAATCATCAGAGAAGCAGGACTGTATGAAGACAACAGAGGTGTGAAGATTGGTGGAAGACTCATCAACAACCTTCACTATGCTGATGATACCACATTACTGGCTGAAAGTGAAGATGATCTGAAACATTTGCTTCTCACAATCAAAGAACATAGTCTCAAAATGGGCCTGCACCTTAATGTAAAGAAGACAAAGATCATGACAACTGGCATAATCAACAGGTTCATCGTTGAAGGAGAAGAAATTGAAATCGTGAACAACTTTAACCTACTTGGATCAACTATCAATAAAGAAGCAACAAGCAGTCAAGAAATCAGACGACGCATTGCTCTTGGCAGAATGGCTATGAAAGACCTAGATAAGATTCTCAAGAGCAGAGATGTCTCTCTCCATACAAAGATTCGACTTGTTCAAGCCATGGTATTTTCAATAACATCATATGGATGTGAAAGCTGGACAGTGAAAAAGACAGACAGGAAGAAAATTGATGCCTTTGAATTATGGTGCTGGCGGCGAATACTGTGTATACCATGGACTGCCCGAAGAACAAACCAGTCGGTACTAGAAGAGATCAAACCTAAGCTTTCTTTAGAAGCTCAGATGACAAGACTTCGACTTTCATACTTCGGACACATCATGCGAAGAGAGAGATCATTAGAGAAAGACATCATGCTTGGCAAGATAGAAGGTCAACGCAAAAGAGGAAGGCCAGCAATGAGATGGATTGCTACAGTAACAGCAGCTACGGGTACCAGTCTGTCAACAATGAGCCGCCTGACTGAAGACCGAACACAATTTAGGATAGCTATCCAGAGGGTCGCCATGAGTCGACTCCGACTCGACGACACTTAACAACAACAACAACAACATATATATATAATCACACATATCTAGACATATATGCACATATATATAGATATGTATGTCTCTCCATCTATATATATATTGCTATATATATATATATATATATATATATATATATATATATGCCCATTGGGAGATGTCCATAGGACGCCATGTATTACCTGCTATCTCCCTCACTGTCTGTGCTATAAAGCTTTTACCTTCTTAAGAGGTCCAGACAGTCTACTTGCCTATTCTCATGCGGCTCAGTAAGTGGGAGCGGTTATACACACAATTACTGCTGTGATGTCAACAGCTTCTATTTTTGTTACAGATCTCCCTGTCTATGAAGTATCAAACTTCAATGTCTTCCTATCTCTCACCAGCTAGGAAAGACGGTGTACATCTTCAGTATTCTGAGTACACTTCTGTTCTCCTTGGGAATAGGGGCTTTTTTCCATACCCCCTCTTCCCTTCAAGACTGGGCTAATTCTCCAGATCGGTCAGTCTTCTTCTTTTAGTCCTCAGTGTTAATAACTCTGTACCTAAAAGAGTTTTCAGCTTTTTTCCATAAAGCTTTCCATTGAAGACCTGCCGTTCTTCTCCTGCCCCAGTTGACACCTGGGTTACCTGCCCATTCCAGGTTTGGAACTTCATCCTCACTGCTGTGAAGTTACCTTGAGGATTCCGCTACTGCATCTACAGTACACTCCATCACAGTTCTACTTCCTACAATCCAGTAGGTAAGCTCTATATTGTACTAGTTCATTAAATATTTTGATACCTGACATACATTCTAAAGACTCATTTTTTCTCTAGTCTTTAGATTCGCTGTTCCTCTACAGCTCTTCTCTATTCAACTCCTACCCCCCATCCCTCAGGGGATGCCGGGGATCCAGGTTTAGGAAATGCCGTCCTGTTCCAGGGATACGCATTTTATGGGATCTCCCCTGACACCCACAGCTAGGGAGTCCCCATATGTGAAGACTCATTCCTGCTTGTTCCTGGAGATAGCACAGTTACTTACCTGTAACAGGTGATCTCTGGGAACAGCAGGAATTAGTTTTCACAACCCACCCACCTCCCCTAGGAGTTGTATCTATCTATCTCCTTTCCTCTTTCTCTCCTTCTGTCTCAGCTATGAAACTCAACTGAGGAGAGGCAGTGGGAAAGGCGGGAAGTCAGCGCGCAGGCACGAGGGATGCTCCCAAAAGCTTTCTGATTGGATGCTGGGGAGCATTCCCGTGCAGGCTCCGTCGGTACCGACGTACCCATATGTGAAGACTAATTCCTGCTGTTCCCAGAGATCACCTGTTACAGGTAAGTAACTGTGCTTTCTGTTTTTGAACAGTAAGATTCTTTCTGCTGTCTTGCTAACAGCTGCCTATGCAGGAGCTTTAATGCTTGGACCACTGGTTCTTATCCACAAACAACCAGATTGTCCTCCACTAACATTCTGTCTAGTCTTAGTAGTGGCTCCAAGTCAGTGCTTCATCTCTCTTGGAGATCATCTCACTGCAAGCTTTCTAGAATGTCTTCTATTCTGCCATCTTCATTTCCTGAGTTTGGCAGCATAGTTGGTAGAGATACTGGCTCTCTAACAGCCAGTTCTATCTCCTCATTCTCCTGCATCATGTTCTCTGCAATCTACAGAGAAGCTTTCCACTATGGGCCCTTGCTAGAGAGCATGGTTTTTTTTTTCTCCAGCAGCTATCCTAGCTGGTTAGAAAAAGCCTTTCAGTCATGTCTCCCATGACTAGAAGGTTCTCCCTTCTTTTACTATCTCTTCTTTTGATATAAAGGACATAGGCCTCCTCTACGTGAAAGCTCAAGGAGTTGCCAGTTCCCTTCTTTGGTCCATTGTATTCCCAATCGGGGATATGCTCGTCCTCATGGTAAGAACGCGTGATACCTTTGCCCTTAAGCAGGTCAACATGGTGTCTCATCTCTGGGCGTCTTCTGTCTGCTTACCATGCTAGAGTCCTGGAAGACTCGGGACTTGATGGCTGCACATTGACATTGTCCTTTGTTTTTCACGTAACAGTCCTGGTTATTTTTCACTAACTAGCATTCTTGCAGATCATGACCAGGAGGAACAGATTCTCTATATGTCTTCTCAAGTAGGTTCCACCTCCTTGTTATTAGATGAATCTTTCCTCTCCACATATCCTATGTGCTCACTGTGCTGTAGGCATATCTCTGTCTGTTTAATTGCAAACACCCATATGTAGGCCTACATATCCATATTTATTTTTTGTGTGTATTTTATGCCCTGCCATATCTCACTATAGATATATTCTTATATATCTGTCTGTCTATCTATCTATCTATATATGTATGTGTTCAGATATTTTATTATAGATAGATATGCATCCACATACTTTTCTCTCACTGTCTATCCTCATATAGTTATATGATTCTGACAGAGGGGCTTTACCCATACCTATGCTAGCTAGCAGGTTTGGGATTTTACACACACAACCACTCCTGTGGTAGTCAACAATTTTATACCATAACCTAACCGTTTAGATACCTCTGAAGCTCTCTGTGCTCAATATCTCTCCTAGCTTACCCCAGTTAGGAGAGACATTGTGGATCTTCAGTTAATCACAGGCTTTAATGCCTCAGGCATTTGTCCTCTCTTTTTGGGATACAAGGAGTTCCCACACCCTTTCTTCCCACAAGGACTGTGCCTGTTTGTCCAAATAGGTTAGCCTTCTCTTTTTGCTAGTAAGAGTGACTCACTCTACCTCCAAAAGAGCTAGGGGTTTTCTCATAAAGCCTTCCGCTGAAGGCCCACCGTTTTTGGACTACCCCAGTTTCCCTACTGGGGTTACCTGTTACCTTTCAAGATTCTGACCTCCACGGGTTTTCCTACAGGATTATTACCTCCACTTACAGTGGGGTTCTCTTCAAGGTTTATCTACTAGGTTTCCCAGTAGATCCATGAACCTCCATACTTCTGTGAAATCCTGTCAGAGGAGGTCCATATTGCAATATCCTTTGCAATATTATTGATGACCATCATCATCCATACATGGACTCCATCTCTGCAGTCCTATGCTAGGTTAGCTGTTCCATAGCATGGATGCCTGGTGTTCTGGGAGATAGCATGTTCCAGCCTATGACATGCTGGGACTCCAGGCATCTCAGCTTGGGAGTCCCCATATGTGAAGACTCATTCCTGCTTGTTCCTGGAGATAGCACAGTTACTTACCTGTAACAGGTGATCTCTGGGAACAGCAGGAATAAGTCTTCACAACCCTCCCACCTCCCCAGGAGTTGTATCTCTGTCTATCTTTCCTTTCCTCTCTCTCTCTCTTTGTCTCAGCTTTAAAACTTAACTGAGGAGAGGCAGTTGAGAAAGGCGGGAAGGCAGCATGCAGGCGTGCTGGGATGCTTCCAAAAGCTCTTAATTGGACGCTGGGAAGCGTTCCCGCGCAGACTCCGTCGGTACAGACGTACCCATATGTGAAGACTTATTCCTGCTGTTCCCAGAGATCACCTGTTACAGGTAAGTAACTGTGCTTTCTGGCGCAGGTATCGGCGTTCCTGCGCGTCAAGGCTCCGACGGCCTGGCGATACCTACAGTTGGGATCGATGGCGGCAGCGTTAGATCTGGTGCCGTGGGCCAGAGCGCATATGCGACCCCTGTAGATGGCCTTGTTGTCCTGTTGGTCTCTGCAAGTTCACCCTCTCTCCCGGAAGTTGGTTTGTCCGGAGGAGGTGCGTGTCAGTCTGCAGTGGTGGTTGGTTCCAGCTCATCTGCAAGCGGGAGTTCCGCTGGATCTGCCGGATTGGGTGTTGCTCACGACGGACGCGAGCCTCTCCGGTTGGGGGGCTCATTGTTTGGCACAGGTAACGCAGGGGACGTGGACGGAGGAGGAGAGCAGTTGGTCGATCAATCGCTTGGAGCTCAGGGCGGTGCGCTTGGCACTTCTGAAATTTGTAGCAGTGCTCGAGGGAAAAGCTGTTCGGGTTTTTTTTTTCAAAGAAATGTTTATTAGAAGCACATAATATAATACAATAACAAATTAAAGGAGTTGCTTCAATTTTTTCCAATATACAGTCAGAAAACATATGCCTACATACCCCGGGCAGGGCTGTGTCTTGTCCGCCGCCCCAGGGTATTGCAACAGTACAAACCAAATTTTTCCCCATCTACCAAACCCTCCCCTTCCCCCCTCTCTCCCCCCACCCACCCACCCCTCCCTGCCGGGATCTAGGGGGGTCATTGGGCCTTCTCTCCTCTATTAACTATAAACCGCCACAAACCTACCCCAAGCATAGAATCTCACTACGAATTTTGGGCCCCAAATTTTGAATATATGGTGTCCACACCATAAGAAAGGAGGCCCAGCTTCAGGGGTGTCTTTGCGCACTCCTCCTCTCTAAAAGCATATATTGGTGAAACCCGTTTCGCCATTCCCAGAAGGAGGGGGCTGCAGGCTCCAACCACCGCCGCAGCAGAGGGCCTTTTCCCACCAGACATGCCTTCCGTATCAACAGTTTCTGCCACCTACCCTTCGGGTGGAGTGTTCCCAGCTGATCCAGCACTACGAGCCGCCCTGTCCAGCAAACCTGTTGTTGCAGTAAGTCACTCAGGAAGTTTGCTATTTTTAACCAATAGCGGCGAATATGTGGACAACCCCACCACATATGGCCTAAGTTTGCTAACGGACACGCACATTTCGGGCACCGTAATCCGTGAGATGACTACGCAGTGCCCGCCTCGGAGAGAAATGAGCTCGTACAATACTCTTAAACTGGATTTCCCGCCATCGAGCTCCCTCCGCCAGACGGGCTACCCGGCACAGCGCCGCCCGTATAGAACCCGGAGCTACCTCACAACTTAGTTCCCGCGCCCAGGAGGCCTCCTCCGCCGAGTAGTCTACCGACTTCCCATAGGGCTCCAATGCTTTTTTAAAATGTGTAATAGTGAGTGCGGTCCCCGTTTCAAGGGCAAAGAACTCTAAGATCCCGTCTCGCCACGGAGCTCATATAATGTGATAGCTGCAGGTATGGGAACAAAGAAGCCTTGGGGCACAAGTCATATTCTCGACATAACGCTTCCAAAGGTTTACACCGCCCATCCAAATCAACTACGTGCCCCAACAACCGTATCCCGACCTGCGCCCATTGACCAAAGGGGGCCAACTCCGATCCCGGTGGAAACTGGGCATTACCTTGCAGCGGCAGCCAACTCGAAGTCTCTGGTGAATTCCCCCACAGTGCATTCAGCCTTTGCCAAGTACGCCGTGCTGCCTGTATCAACACACTTTTCACTACGTGACTCGGTAAAACCGCCCGAGGGAAGTGGAGAACCGCCAGCAGTGAGTGCGGTGCTACCAGAGCTTCTTCCAACACCCTCGGGGTATACAGCTCCGTATTACCAAACCAGTCCCCCAGGTGTCTAGCCTGGCAAGCCAAGGCATAGGTCCAGAGATCGGGCACTCCAATCCCTCCAGATCTCCAGCCCCCCCTCAGACGGCACATCGGTATGCGTGCCCTAGCTCCCCGCCAAAGAAACCCACGAAACTCCTGTTCGATGCGCAGAAGGTCTCGCCGGAGCAGCCAGACCGGTAAAGTTTGTAACCAGTAAAGGATCCGTGGTAGTATCACCATCCCCAGAACTGCCCCCCTGCCTAATAGGGACAAGGGGAGAGGCATCCAGGCCTGGAGCTGCGAGCGAACCCTGGACCAAATACGCTCGAAGTTCTGCTTATACAATACCGAAGTATCTTTAGTAAGCTCGATCCCCAAGTAAATAAAGGAGGCATCCGCCCACCTCAACGGGAAGCTCCCTTCCCAACGCCCCTGAAGTCGACCCCCAATATCCAAGGCTTCCGACTTTTCTTGATTAATCCGTAATCCCGCAAAATCACCGTAACGAGAAAACTCGGCAAGCAGACCCGACAGCGAGCGTTGCGGGTCGCATAAATGAACTAAAATGTCATCCGCGAAGCCGGCCACTTTAAAACCACAGGGCCCAACAGGGACACCTCGAATCACGTTAGAGCCCGCAATACTCCGAAACAGCGGATCGAGGGTCAACACAAACAATAACGGGGAAAGCGGGCAGCCCTGACGCGTGCCCCGTTTGACGTTAAAGGGTTCCGACAAGGCCCCATTACACAAAATACTAGCTGTAGGGTTTGCATATAGTAACTCCACCATTGCAATGAAGGGGTCACCCAGCCCATAGCGGGGTAGGAGAAACCTCATATAGTCCCAATTGACCCTGTCAAATGCCTTCTCCGCGTCGAAACTTATCAATAAGGACTGTATCTCTCGCGCACATACCCATTCCATAGAGGCTAGTATCTTCCGTAGGTTCCGCACAGCATGCCGCCCTTGCACAAAACCCACCTGCGACTCGTGCAACAAGCCCCCCAGGACGGCAGCTAAACGGTCCGCTAGAACCTTCGCTAGCACCTTCAAGTCGAAATTCAATAAAGAAATGGGCCTATAGGAGGCAGCCTGCGTAGGGTCCTTACCGGGCTTAGGTATCAATGTAATAAACGCATGATTCATTCCCCAGCCAAACTTCCCCTGCTCCACCCTCCTGCGGTACACCTCGGTCAAAACAGGGGCGACCCGGCCTGCTAGTAGCTTATAGAACTCCGCCCCAAATCCGTCCGGGCCAGGCGATTTGTAACAGCTAGCCCCCAAGATTACTTTATGGACCTCCTCTTCTGTCACCGGTGCACCCAGCACCGAACGCTGCTCCGCAGTCAACGTAGGGAGTCGCAGCCCCTGAAAATAGCTTTCCATTGATGCCAACGACCCCACGTTTCCCTGATATAATTTCTGAAGAAAAAAAACACGAAACACTTGGGCTATTGCCTGGCTACTTTTATGCAGTTGACCCTGATCGTCACGTAATGCCACTATAGAGCGAGTCCCCCTGCTACCTCGTAGGCATCGCGCCAGAAGTTTCCCTGGTTTGTTCCCAAAACAATGGAGTTGATATCTGTAATATAACAAAGATTTTTTTGCCCTCTGATGAAGTAATTCATTGAGAGACGACTGCAGCTCCCAGAGCAAGCGTCTATTAACCACTGTGGGGTTCCCCGCGTGCCTTCGACGAGCCTTTACAACCTGTCTTTCCAGTTGAACTATTCGGGACGCAATTAACTTCCGTTTCCGTGCCCCATAGGCAATAATATCACCACGCAGGACCACCTTTGCTGTTTCCCACAGTAGCTCTGGCTCATCCCTGTGCTGCATATGATTGTCCATAAATTCCCCCCATCTCTGTTCCAAGTAGGTATGAAAATTGGCATCCACGTACAGCCCCAAAGAAAACCGCCAAATTCGCTGCAAGGGAGCGGGATCCCCCCACTGCAAGTCCACCCATACTGGCGCATGGTCGGATATTACACCCGGACCAATCTCCGCTTCCCCGACCTGCGCAAATAATCGTTCTGAGAGCAAGACGTAGTCAATCCGCGCACTTGAATTATGGGCTCGCGACTGATGTGTAAAGTCCCGTTCCAAAGGATGGAGTAAACGCCACGGGTCTACCAACCCCAAGCGTCGTCGTAGGCCTTGAAGTGCCCTAGTGGTCGGGGCCCGCCAACCCTCCCGCCCTCTTCCTGATGTATCTAAATCGATGTCCATAACCCCATTACAGTCTCCCGCCAGGATCAGAGGAGCATCCGGTAACTGCTCAACCTGCGAGGCCAAACAGGCATATAAAGATTTATCCAAGACATTTGGAGCATATAAGTTACCCAGCACCACCCGCCTCCCCTCCAAGTTGCCATATACCAAAAGATATCTACCTTTGGGATCAACATATTGCTGCTCAAGTTCAAAGCGCACACGTTTATGGATCAGCAGGACCACTCCACTTTTTTTCCCATGCGCTGGGGCACCCCAACTCTGCCCTACCCAAGCCCTCTGCAGTTTCGCATGTTCCTCGGCAGTCTGGTGGGTTTCCTGCAGGAAAGCAATATCACACTGCAGCCGGGCCAAAGCCTGCAGTACCTTATAACGTTTAGTAGGGTTACCTACTCCACAAATATTCCAAGACACAGTCTTCAGCTTAAGGCGGGTTATAGCAGCACACATAGGCCAGTATGCTGATCATCTTGAAGTGAGCCCCCCCAGCCTGGGGCCCACCCCTGTGCACTCCCAATTCCTCAGTGTTCTCCACCCGTGTGACCCCGTGATCCCACCCCTCTCCCCCCTTAACCCCCCCAACTGCCCCTCCCCTCCCTGGCCTACACCCATTCCCCTCCTCAACCACCCCCTTTCCTCGTGCCCTTTTCCCAACCCCCTCTCCCCCACTCCACTCCCCTAATCCGAGGACCTTCTCCGCCTCCTCACTCTAGAGAAGCCCAACCCAGGCCCCTCTGAGTGCGCCCGACCCCCCGCCCGCTAGACGGTATATTATTGATCCCGCGATCCATTCGATCGCCACCCTTTTTACCACTGGCATACACAGAATCCCTCATCACCCAGGCAATCCAATTCCCAGATAACCCCATGCCCCCCAGAACCCCCCGGTGAGGGCCATAGAAGCTGCTTATGGCCAAGCCCCACATGTTGGCAAGCCTGAAGACAAATCATAGGCCCTAATTGGAAAGGGGCTTCACTGCAGTCTCTGGGCTAATAAAATGCAGGTAATAATACACAAGGAACCAATCGAGCCCTAGCAGCAACAAGAAACAGAACAGAGAGCCTTAAAGCCATTAATAACAAGTGCATTGGACACAGCCAACAAACCTCTCAATGTTAAAAAGCATATATATTAACCCCCCGGGTATGCATTCTGCTAGGCCATCCTCCCGCGGCAGCATTGCTCCAATCCCACCAAGCATAAAGAAGGAGAGAAACAAAACAAACAAATTAGAGAGGGACCCAGATTGCTGGAATCAAGTCCCCGGACCCCTCTCCCATATACCGCACATACGGAGCAACTAAGGGGGGGGGATGTACACCCAAGGTATCGCGGTAGAGCACCGCACCCAACACGGTCAAGTAGTAGGGCACCCCGCAAGGGACCAGCACCCCCACCCCTAGACCACGACAGGGTGTCCCAGGGCTAACCTACCGACCAAACCCGCATTCCCGGGATAAATGAAAACTATACAATAATAATAAAAGGAGGAAAAGGTAAACGCCATGCCTCGAAAGGCTTCTGACTCCTAAACGTACCTATACCTGATAGAAGACTCTCCAGAAAGGAATAAAAAATAAAGGAAAGGCAGAGTAAGAAACACATTCAATAGGATACATTTCCAAGCAGTTTTTCAGAATCCGGAACAATGTTGCAAATCACAGCAAGGCAAGTTTGTAGCCAGAGTGGAAGTCCAAAGTGCACAATGTTACTCAGCCGGCATTCAATTATACTGGCCTAGCTGGTACTAAAGCCTTCCTCACTTCGTGCCGCCATGTGCGTCACTCCCGAAAAGGAGACAGGTCGCCACCAAACGGTCAACACCTTGGATCTCAACGAGGCGATGTTGAAGCTGCCTGTCTCCGGGCGATCAGTTGGTTCACATAACTCTCTGCTTCTGCAGCCGCTGCAAACACATGGTGGGATCCGTCGTTCATCACGTGCAATTTAGCTGGGTATTGTACAGTAAACCGGATCCCCGCACCAATAAGTTTTTCACAAAGAGGGGCATATTCTCGGCGTTTTCGACTCAGCACAGCTGAGTAATCTTGTGCAACTCGAATTTTAGAGTTATTATAAAGGACTTCCCCTTTCTGTCGGGCCGCTCTTAGTACCCTCTCCTTTTGGGGGAAATATGAAAACTTTACCAGCACAATTCTAGGCCGGGTATCCCTTGTCTGTTTGCTGCCGACACGATGCGCTCGTTTGATTCGAATCAGGTCACCACGCTCATCACCATCCAGGATCTGCATAAAGAGTGTCTCCAGATAGCCCCGCAAATCCTTATCTGTGACGGTCTCGGGTATACCCATAAACCGAAGGTTGTTGCGCCGTGACCTGTTCTCCAGGTCCTCTAGCTTAGCCTCGTGTGCTCCAGGTTGGTTCTTTAGGCCAGCCACCTCCGTCTCCAACGCCTCAATCTTGTCTTCAGCCTGCCCCAGACGGTCTTCAGCCTCCCGCAGTCGATTCCCCAGGCTATCGACAGAGGCACACAGCCCGTCCATTTTCTCATGGAGTGCATCGAATTGCGGCGAGAGGGCCGCGGCTACCGCCGCTGACATCACATCTAATGAGGCAGGGGATTTGGGTGAACCGGGCGCCAAGGCTATGTCAGCCATCTTACTCGTGCTGGCCACCCGTTCCCGCTCTCTCCTGGTCGCTTTAGGCGCTACCGCCATGCTATCTGTCCGCAATAGCCACACAAAAGGGTTCTGTGGGCACTCCAACTCACTCTAAACACCTTTTCGTCCGTTTTCTGCGGGGGTTGCACGGTTCTAAATCGCCGGTTTGGGCAACGGGGTACGGAGCGCTCTCAGGATGCGACCACTACCCTGCCCGCATCACGTGACCCCTAGGCTGTTCGGGTTTTTTCCGACAATCAAGTGACAGTGTCTTACATAAACAGGCAGGGAGGCACAGGCAGTGCAGTCTTGCTACAGGAAAGTCAGCAGTTGTTTCTTTGGGCAGAGGCCCATCTCTTAGCAATTTCGGCGGCGCATGTGGCAGGAAAGGACAACATTCAAGCCGATTATCTCAGTTGGCATCGCCTTGCCCCCAGGGGAGTGGGAGCTCGACGGGGCGGTATTTCACGAGATTTCGCAGCGTTGGG
Organism: Ichthyophis bannanicus; assembly: GCA_033557465.1. NCBI lineage: Eukaryota > Metazoa > Chordata > Amphibia > Gymnophiona > Ichthyophiidae > Ichthyophis > Ichthyophis bannanicus. The sequence goes on from CM066048.1 coordinate 62,764,453, forward strand.
GGCAACCAGTCATGGACCTCATGGCTACCCGGATCAATGCCAAAGCACCGCGGTTTTACAGCAGACGCAGGGAGCACATGTCGGAAGGTCTCGACGGTTTGGTTTGGTGCAGCCTTGGCCGGCAGATCAGCTTCTGTACGTGTTTCCTTCGTGGCCGCTCGGGGCAGATCATCCAGAGTGGTGAGTCACAGAGGCACAGTGGTTCTAGTGGCTCCGGATTGGCCCAGGCGGCCATGGTATGCCGACCTGATGAGACTTCTCGTGGCTCCTCCCTGGAGGCTGCCCGTTCGGTTCGATCTGTTGCGTCAAGGGCCGGTGTTCATGCCACAGGTGGATCAATTCTGTCTTACGGCTTGGCTATTGAAAGGGAACGCTTGTGCCGAAAGGGCTACTCGGGCTCGGTGATAGCCACGATGTTGCAGTCCAGGAGGCGGTCTACTTCATTGGCATACATTAGAGTGTGGAGAATTTTTGAAGCGTGGTGTAGCGAACGTCAAAGCCCTGGGGGGCGGCTTTGCCTGACATCCTCAGTTTCCTTCAAGGAGGTCTAGAAAAGGGGCTGGCTCTTAGTACGCTGAAGGTTCAGCTGGCGGCGCTGGCCTGCTGTAGAGGGAGAGTACAGGGCAGTCCGCTGTCCTCACATCCGGATGTGCTATGCTTCCTATGTGCTGCAAGAAACATTAGACCTCCAGTGAGACCAGTGGTTCCTCCTTGGGATTTGAACTTGGTTTTGCAGGCGTTGTCGGAGTCTCCGTTTGTAGCTCGATCGTCGGAGCACCTTAGAGAGTTGTCTTGGAAAACAGCCTTCTTGGTGGCATTGTGTTCGGCTAGACGAATTTCGGATCTGCAGGCTCTTTCCTGCAGGGAACCCTACCTTCAGTTCTCGCCAGAAAAAGTGGTGTTGCGGCCGGTGCCGTCCTTCCTGCCTAAGGTAGTCTCCCCTTTTCACGTGAATCAGGCTATTTCCCTTCCCACCTTCCATGGGCTGGGAGACAGTAAGTTGGATCGTTCGCTAAGCCGGCTGGATGTCGGTCGCGTGTTGCGTCGCTATCTCAGAGAAACAGAGTCGTTTCGTCAGTCCGATCGGTTGTTCTCTTCGGAGGGTCGGCTAAGGGTAAGGCGGCCACTAAAGCTGCTATCGCTCGCTGGGTGAAGCATGCGATACTTGCAGCGTATGAATCAAAGGGCAAACCGGTTCTGGTGGGGCTCGGGGCTCATTCCACTAGGGGCCAAGCAGCCTCTTGGGCAGAATATGCCTTGGTTCCGCCAATTGATATTTGTCGAGCGGCGACGTGGTCTTCTCTGCATACGTTTGCGAAGCATTATCGCTTGGATGTTCAGGCAAGAGATGATGCTAGAGTGGGGGCCTCGGTGCTTGTCGCTGGGTTCGCAGGACCCTCCCGGATTTAGGTACTGCTTTGGTACTTCCCAAATGTCCTGGACTGGCCCAGAGAGACGAATAGGAAGAAGAAATTAGACCTTACCTGCTAATTGTCTTTCCTTGAGTTCTCTCTGGGCCAGTCCAGGACCCACCCTAGTTGTCTGCGAGGCTTGGAAAGAAAGGAATCCTCGGCGAGGGTGTTGGGGTAGCTGACGGCGTACTGGAAGTGGATTCTGGGGGTCCCTTTATTAGATCACACAGATTCTTGAAATACAAAGAAAAAAAAAAAAAAGGAACGAAAATGACACACGTCATAAGTGATTTTATCAGTAGAGGGGGATCTCTCTGCTTTCGGTTGCTTTAGCATAAGGTGGTTTTTCCTTTTTTTCAGGAACGGCTGTTTTATTCCCTGGGCACAGTTGTCCAGTAGTTTCCAGTTGGTTATTTTCTTTGTTTACAGTCTTAGTGTGAATTTCACTGCTTTGCTACGGTATGACTGATTATCTGACACCACGGGGAGCTGGGTAAGCTGTCAGGAAAACTTTCAGTATTCAGTCCTCAGCTGCTGGAGCGGATTGACCACCCAAATGTCCTGGACTGGCCCAGAGAGAACTCAAGGAAAGGCAATTAGCAGGTAAGGTCTAATTTCTTCTTAGTAACCAGACGTCACTGATTCGCTCTGCACTGAGAAAAGTTATGGAATAAGTTTTAGCTAACCCTTGCCCATCCAGAGGAAGAGAGAGATAAGTCGGTACCTTAGCTTCGTCTGTCACTCGGGGTTGATGTCCGGAGACTCTGGAGCAGCACGTCCAAGGAGGCAGCTAAGCTAGATAACGTAGGCTACAGCCCTTTTCGGAGGCGAGCTGTGGTAGAACACAAAACCGGAGGTATCTGTGAAAGTCTTATCTCAGACCTTAGGAGAACAGCCTTGCCCACACGTAGTGTGGCTGTCTTGCAGACAGATCAGGTAGTAGAAACCAGGTAAGCAGGGCACAAACAGTGGAAAAAAAACTGTAAGTTCTTCTGCACAGATTGTATTATTCTTTGTGATGATTCTCCGTCATAGGTCCGGTGATTGGTTGGCACAAGCCAGTCCGAGGTGTTCTCAGCGAATCAGGAGGTAGATGACGGGCATCTTCTTGCAGACAAAGGATCCATAGTAAGATGTCATGTGGAGAAAACAGTATGTAGTTTTCTGGGCATAGGTACAAGTGTCCAAGGCCAGTAGAACCAGCTATAGATGAGCACCGGGGAAGCAGATGTTCTTGCATGTGGGCAGTGAATTAGCCAGGGACAACGGCTTCTGTATGCACACATAGAAACGCTGCGCAAGCAGTTTCTTGGAGGGTCAAGTCTGTAGCTGAACACAGCAAAAGTGTAGTGAGGAATCCATTTTGTCTGTTCAGCTTGGTTCAGGCCTGAGCTGCTGAGCAGGCCGGAGAACTGCAGGTGTAGAATTGTAGGGGTTCAAGCCCTACAGTCTGCCCAGCAAGGTGGCAATAAAGCTACAGGATAGCCTTCTTTTTTTTTGTATATTTATAAATTTAAACAATATTATCAAGAATACATCTTGAAACAGAAATAGAGCTGGAAAACAGAAAATACAATAAAGGACAAATTAAGTCCCTAACAATTAATACAAGAAACATAAACTCCATTCCCAGCCCTCTCTAGCCCACTATATATGGGGGATACCTAGAAAGAAAAACAATATCAACCAATTTCTGAAGGGAAAGGGTGTGCTAACAATCTATACCTAAACCTGCTCTTCTTGAATAGTCAGAGGTTCCGTCCCCCCCTCAGAATGACGGACATTAATAAACGCCAGCAATTGTGAGGGCTCATAAAATATATACAAATGTGACTGATACCTTATCAGGCATTTACAAGGAAATTTCAAAAAAAAAGAGCCCCCCCCCAAATAGCTGAATCCCAGGTCTTAACAAGAGAAAGTCCCGCTGCCGCCTCTGGGTTTCCCTAGATAAATCTGGAAACATAGAGACCTTTAAACCTTTAAGCATCATATGGCGTTTCTTCAAAAACAACTTCATAAGCCATTCTTTATCTGATAATAACGCTAAGGTAATTAACAAAGTAGATGGTACAACCTGCTCTTCCTGAGAAACTTCTAGTAAATCGGTTACATTTAAAACATCAGCATTATCCCCTCCAGAAACCACCCCTAGCCCCCCTACTTTTTTCCCTGATGGGAGATAATACAATTTAACAATAGGAGGGTGAGATTCAGGAGGAATACCTACTTTTTCCATTAAATAAGACCAAAACATATCCCTAGCAGAAACCAACGCTACTCTTGGAAAATTAACCAAACGAATATTCACAGCTCGAGTAATATTCTCCAACATCTCTAGTTGAACCGTAGTAACTAAAGCATGAACAAGGGAGTGTAAAGCTGAATTTGTGAGAAACTGATAGAGTGAATCCGGCAGAGAGCATGAAATTGAGTGAGCAATTGCAGTAACCTGGGGTTCAAAGGTAAGACGGGCATTGAAGATTACCCCTAATTAGAGATCGAACTAGTGGGATCGGTATCCCTGCAATAGCGGGACTAATGTCAGGAGAAGAGAAACTACCTGTTACTCATAAGGCCGGTGATTTTGAGGTGTTGAATTGCAATCCATGGTCAAAAAGCCAAGTGGTTACAGAATTCAAAAAAACGTTAAGGGGAGATATAGTGGGTGGATCATTAGTATCCACTAATCCTATGATCTTGAACTAAAGTGGCCAGAAAGATGTTGAACAGTAGGGGTGAGAGAATGGATCCTTGAGGGACCTCACAGGGGAGGGATTGAGGAGCAGAAACTGAAGATGTGGGCATATGAACTGTAAAACTACAATCCTGTAGGAATGAAGTGACCCACTTCACTACTTTTCCCCTAATGCCAATAGCATATGGAGTGCAGTTCTGTATTGCCCATTGATTTCTGTAGAGCAGCGACAGTGTTGTACCTCTCTACCTTTGTGAAGCATTACTGTTTGGATGCGCATGCTAGGATGGAAGTGACCTTCAGTGCAGAAGTTTTGAAAGCAGCCCTGTCTTCCTGCCCAGTGGAGTACTAGCTTGGGTACATCCCACTTGTTGCTCATTGCTTTCACGTCAGTCTGATATATCAGTGAATAGAGATATGATCGAGGTCTGTAAAATCCTGAGTGGAGTGGAGTGGAGCGGGTAAATGCAAATAGATTGTTTACTCTTTAAAAATAAATACAAGGACTAGAAGTCCCATTATGAAGTTACAAAGTAGTATATTTAAAACAGGAGAAAATATTTTTCTTTCAACGTATAATTTTTGGAACTCATTGCTGGTGGATGTGGTAAAAACAGGTAATGTAGCTTAAAAACAGTTTGGACAAATTCCTGAAGAAAATGTCTATAAACCAAGGTGTAGTCCAAGAGCAAGCCACTGCTTATCCTTGTGAATAAGTAGCATGGAACTGGCTACTTTTAGGATATGCCAGGTATTTATGACCTGGATGGACCACTGTTGGAAACAGGTCACTGGGCTTGATGGACCTTTGGTCTTACCCAGTATGGCACTTCTTATGGTCACATGTGGCTGCTACAGTGTCACCTCAAAGCTTCTGGGAACAAAAGCTTCAACCCCTCACCAAGAAGATTCCTCTTACGAAGTCAATTCATTAATCTTTTGGATGGTGGATGAACCCCCACAGCCTTTTTGTGGGGCCCCCTTTCACTCCTCCAATGCCTACTATGATCCTCATTACAGATTTCTCCAGGACCAAGCAGGAAGTCAGTCCTCACATATGGGTGACGTCGGCGCCGACGGAGCCCTCGCGGAGCAATTTTCCCCAGCTTTCAAAGAAAGCCTTTGGGAATTGCAGCGCGCATGCGCGGTCCCCTTCCCGCCCAAAGGTGCCATTTTGGCCAGTCTTCTTTTTTCCGCGGAGCCCTACAGACGTTGTCTACTAGTCACCGCTGAAAAGTTGATTTTTCCTTATTATTTTCAGTATTTCTTCGGTTCGACGCCGGTCCTTTTTCCGTCCGGCCTCGCGACGCCGGTTGCGAGGCCTCCCCTTCTTTTTCGTTTTTTTCTGTCCTTCGCGACAACTTCGCGCCTTTTTTCATTTTTCCCTGGCGGCCCGCTCGTTCGACCTCGCAGGGGCCCTTTTTCCCCCGATGGCCGCCAGTGGTTTTAAAAAGTGTTAAGTGTAAGAAACTGATGTCTCTTACCGACACACATGATTGCTGCCTCCGTTGCCTGGGCCCCGATCATGAAGAAATGATCTGTGGGCCCTGTAGCAAAATGTCCGTGAAGTCTTTGCGGAGTCGGCAGCATCAGCGGGAGAGAATCTTCTCTGACCCCAGCCGTACCCGGACCTCGTCAGAAGCTTCGGTGTCCAGAGAATCTGGCTCTGAACACCGCCGGAGCTCTTCTGAGAGGGGGTCCCCTAACCGGGAACATCAGCGGAAGAAGAAACCCGCGAGGGCGGCGTCGGTGGACGCTCCTGGCTCCTCGAGGGCCAGGTCGCATAGCCCCGACAGCCGTCCCGGGTCTTTGGAGCTGGAGCGGCCGTCCAAACAGCCTCGTCTGGAGATGGACTCCTCTGCTCACGTAAGTGCTGTTGTCTTCGTAGACTCGCCTCCGAGTGGTCCGACGTCGGGCCCGACGCCGTCGGGGCCCGAGTCGGGGGCTGCTGGGTCTCCTGAGTTCGGACTCAGGTTGACGGCCTTGGAGCGCAGCTTGACTGCCTTCATGGACCAGCAGCGGGCATTGATCGCTGGCCTCGCTGGCACTTCTGCCCTGACCGCCGGGACGTCGACGTCTAAGTCGACCCCGGAGACCGAGCCGATCCTCGAGTCCATGCGGGCTCGAGTCGATCCTCGGTCGAGGTCGCCTTCGGCCTCCCGTTCGGGGCCGAGGTCGTCGACGCCGACCCCCTCGGCGTCGGGGCGGACGGCGTCTGTGCCCGCCCGACCGGAGCCGCTCGACTCCTCCTCCGAGGAGTCCGCCTGGGAATCCGAGGTGGATGAGTCGCCTGGTTATTTTCTAACTCGGTGTGTCCCTTCTGACTCCCCCGAGTCCGAACCTCGGAGACAGTCCCCCCCGGAGGATGCCCGGTTCTCGGACTTCATAAGGGATATGGCCAAGGCCTTGGCCTAACCTGCGGATCCCGAGGAGGAGCCTCGAGCCGAGGAGCTCGATGCCCTCCAGTATGACTCTCCTGCGAAGGAGCACTTTACTGTACCGGTTCCTCCGATGCTGGAACGACTTCTCTTCCGCATGTGGGAGAGTCCGGCGTCGTCGCCGGTCTTAAGCAAGCAGGTCGATGCCATATATCGAGTCCGCAAGAGCCCTGGCTTCCAGAAAGCACAGCTGCCGCACCATTCCATGGTGGTGGAATCGGCCATGCATCGGCTCAAGAGCCAGAAGATGCACTCCTCGGTGCCTCCGGCAGGGAAGCCCGCAGCCTGGATGGCATCGGTAAGAAGTGTTTTCAGGGCTCTATGCTTGCTTGTCGGGTCCAGACTTACCAGCTCTACATGGGCATGTATCTCCGGGACCTGGCTAAAGAACTAGCCGGATTCTCTGCTGGTCTCTCCGAGGAACCTTTGCGGAGGTTCCTGGCCTTGTCCACTGGTATTCGTGAGTGCTCCAAGTTCATTTCTCGAGCAGCCTATGATGGCTTCGAGGCATCGGCTCGAGTGGCCGCAGCCGGCATCGGAGCCCGCCGCCAGGCTTGGCTCCAGTCATCCGACCTCGAGCCCTGGGTGCAGGACAAGTTGGACGATGTCCCCTGCAGAAGTGAAAACCTCTTTGGTAAGCCTATGGACGAGAAGGCTGCACAGCTCGAGACAGAGACTCTCACCAGGACTCGGCTTTCCAGGAAAACCTCTGCCCCTTCCCTGAAGAAGAAGGGCTCGGGGAAAAAGCCCTTTTACCCGAGGAAGGCGGCTGCCTATAAACACTACCCTCATTATCAGGCCTCCACAGCTCCCCATCAGGGTCAGCAGGCCAAGGGATGGGGTAACGGATCCCGTAGGCAGCAAGCCCCCAAGCCTGCTCCGCAGGGTGGGGGCTTTTGACTCTTTCAGCATAGCCTCTCCCCCTCCGCTGATTTCTCTCAGCACGGGAGGCCGGCTGGTCCACTTTTCCCACAGGTGGTCCACCATCACGTCAGATACCTGGGTGCTCCACATAGTCCGAGAGGGCTATCTTCTACACTTCCACCAGGTACCTCCCCCCTACTTTCCAGGGGAGCCTCTGCGACCCCCTCTCCACCGGGACTTACTCCTTCAGGAGTTGGCAAGTCTTATTCGGGAACAGGCAGTGGAACCGGTGCCCCACCACCTGAGGGGTCATGGCTTTTATTCCAGGTACTTCCTGGTACCAAAGCGAACTGGAGGCCTCAGACCCATCCTGGACTTGCGGAACCTCAAAAGGTTCCTGGAGAGGGAAAAGTTCAAGATGCTTACCCTTGGAATCCTGCTGCCCTACCTCCGGCAGGGAGATTGGCTATGCTCCTTGGATCTAAAGGATGCCTACACTCACATCCTCATCCACCCCAGCCACCGACAATACCTAAGGTTTGTGGTGGCGGGCAATCATTACCAATACAGAGTACTGCCCTTTGGCCTATCCTCCGCACCACGAGTCTTCACAAAATGTCTCGCAGTGGTAGCGGCTTATCTCTGGCTTCAAGGCCTCTTCGTCTTTCCTTACCTGGACGACTGGCTCATCAGGGCTCCGTCCGCCATGGAGGCCACTCACGCCACGCAGCGTACTGTGGCTCTGCTCCAGTACTTGGGCTTTGTCATAAACTTCGAAAAGTCCACTTTGCTCCCCTCTCAGGACCTCGAGTTCATCGGCGCCAGATTGGACACGCTTCAGGCGCGGGCTTTTCTGCCACTCGACAGGGCTCAACGGCTCATGGCTCTCGCCAGCCGTTTTCGCAGCCATCCCCGGGTCTCGGCCCGGCTCTTCCTGAAACTGCTCAGCCATATGGCGTCCACCGTCCATGTGACCCCCAATGCCCGCCTGAACATGCGGCCAGCTCAGTGGTGCCTTCGCTCTCAATGGCGTCAGGCCTCGGGGAGACTGGCGGACTCGGTACGCATCTCCAGCCCGCTAGTCTCTTCTCTACGATGGTGGCTTCACCTACCCAACCTAGTGCTCGGAATGCTTTTCCAGTCTCCTCCGCCGGTTCAGGTTCTGACGACCGACGCTTCTCTCCTGGGTTGGGGAGCACATTGCCAGGGGTCATGTACTCAGGGTCTCTGGATCCCGTGGGAATCTGCCCAGCAGATCAACTTCCTGGAGCTCAGGGCCATTCGCCTGGCTCTAAGAGCCTTCTCCCACCTCACGTCTCACCAGTCTGTGCTGGTCCAGACGGACAATCAAGTTGCTATGTTCTACGTGAACAAGCAGGGGGGCACGGGCTCCTTCCTTCTCTGCCGGGAAGCACAAAAGCTCTGCGCTTGGGCCGTCAGCCGGGGAATCCTCCTCAAAGCTGTCTATCTCCCAGGTCAAGAAAATCACCTGGCAGACAAACTGAGCAGAATCCTCCAACCGCACGAGTGGAGATTGGACCCGTTGGTGGTTCAACGGATCTTCCTACGGTGGGGCCTCCCCACACTGGATCTCTTTGCCAGTCCTCTGAACAGGCAACTTCCTCGATTCTGCTCTCGGGAACCGCATCCCCTCCGAGTAGCGGCGGATGCTTTTCTGCTCTCATGGTCCACGGGCCTTCTGTATGCCTTTCCTCCCATGCCACTGGTGTCTCGAACTCTTTTCAAGGTTCTCCAGGACAAGGCCTCCGTGATCCTGATCGCTCCCCGGTGGCCCCGGCAACCGTGGTTCCCGCTTCTGATTCAGCTGGCGGTGGATACCCCGTTGCCTCTGGGGTTTCAACCTGATCTCCTGACCCAGGATCAGGGGTCTCTCCTACACCCCAACCTCAGATCTCTTCATCTGATGGCCTGGCTGCTGAAAGGGTAGTCCTTGCTCCCCTCCTGTTGCCTCCGGAGGTGGAGGAAGTCGTGCTGGCTTCCAGGCGACCCTCTACCCGGAAATCCTACGCCCTTAAATGGCGTCGCTTTTCCAACTGGTGTGCTCAACAGTCTCAGGATCCCTTCTCCTGCTCGGTGTCGGTGGTCTTGCAGTACTTGCTTTCCCTCTCCAATCTTGGGCTCAAGTCCAACTCGGTCAAGGTTCACCTCAGTGCTATTTCAGCACATCATGTGCCAGTGGAAGGCAGGCCTCTTTCCGGCCACCCCCTCGTGGCTCGGTTCTCCCGGGGCCTCCTTCTCCTCAAACCACCATTACGCCCCCCAGCCCCTGACTGGGACCTGAACGTGGTTTTACAGCGGATCACCTGCCCGCCTTTTGAACCCATGGCTACCTGTCCTCTCCGTTTTCTCTCTTGGAAAACCTTATTCCTGGTAGCCCTCACTTCCGCTAGACGCGTTAGTGAGCTGCAGGCCCTGGTGTCTGATCCTCCCTACACTCGGTTCTACAAGAATAGGGTAGTCCTGCGGACTCACCCTAAGTTTCTTCCAAAAGTGGTCTCCCCTTTTCACATCAATCAGGAGGTGGTGCTTCCGACCTTCTTTCCCAGGCCACACTCCAACCGAGCTGAAATGGTCCTGCATACCCTGGACTGTAGGAGGGCGCTGAACTTCTACCTCGATCGTACGCGGGAGCACCGTAAGATGGCTCAGCTCTTCCTGTCTTACGACCCTAATAAATTGGGGCTCCCTGTCTCCAAGCGCACTCTGTCCATCTGGGTAGCTGACTGTATCGCTTGGACTTATGCGGCGGCAGGCCTCTCGTTGGAGAGTCGAGTCACCGCTCATCGGGTTCGGGCGAAGGCTGCGTCAGTGGCTTACCTCCGCTCTGTTCCATTGGCAGACATCTGCCGGGCCGCTACTTGGTCTTCGAGCCAGACTTTTGCGGCCCATTACTGCCTCGAGAGGGAGTCCCGCAGGGACAGTGCTTTCGGACAGGCAGTCCTCCGTAATCTCTTCGAGGTTTAGGCAACTCCTACCCTCCATCCCGGATGTTGGGCTACCGGTTGGAGATTAATCAGAGAAGATTCCTTCCTTCTGTGCTGCTGAGCTAGAGGGAGCTCATTTTTGTGCTTAGGGTCTCCGGTAGCCTTAAGCTGGGGAGTCCCATATGTGAGGACTGACTTCCTGCTTGGTCCTGGAGAAAGCGTAGTTACTCACCTGTAACAGGTGTTCTCCAGGAGCAGCAGGAATCAGTCTTCACAACCCTCCCTCCTCCCCTTGGAGTTGCAGTCATATGATTTAGTTTTTTTTGCAAATTTTTTTGCTGTCTTTTTGCTATGTCATCAGACTGGCCAAGATGGCACCTTTGGGCGGGAAGGGGACCGCGCATGCGCGCTGCAATTCCCAAAGGCTTTCTTTGAAAGCTGGGGAAAATTGCTCCGCGTGGGCTCCGTCGGCGCCGACGTCACCCATATGTGAGGACTGATTCCTGCTGCTCCTGGAGAACACCTGTTACAGGTGAGTAACTACGCTTTACTTCTACACATGGATCGGGGAGCACATATTCTCCACCTAACCACACAAGACATTTGGAATGAATTCAAACAGAGTTTGCATATCAGTCTTCTGGAGCACAGAGCCATCTTCACTGCTATTAAAGTTTTGAACCATTGCTTTATGGAGAATTTGTCATGATCAGGATGGATAATCAGGTTGCCATGTTTTCTAATAACAAACAAGTTATGCTGGGATACCCTGTGTCTGTAAACAGCAATAATTTGGCATCTAGGCTGTTCCCTTCAAATCATGCTTCAAGTGGTCTACGTGCCTGGACAATTAAACCAAATAGCAGACTCTTTCAGTTGGCAGTTGAACCTCCAAAAGTGTTCCCTTGACCTAGAAGTAACACTCAATTTCTTCAACCTTTGGGAAACCCTGGAAGTAGAACTCTTCTCCAGCGAAGAAGTGTGCTCTCTTCTCCTTTTGACCCATTCCAGAGCACCTAACGCACAATGCTTTTGCATTCAGTTGTTTCAGATATCTACTGTACATTTTCCCTCTGTTTCCCCTCATCTTGAGAGTCTTGCTAAAGGTTGCAAGGACAGAGCACAGATCATTCATGTCACCCCATGGTGGCTGAGGTAGATCTGTTTTTTTCAAACTTATTGCCCTCACCTTGGTACCTCTTTTACCCATAGGGCAACATCCAGCACACGTCAAGAAGAATAGAGACCTCATACATCTAAACCTCAAAAGCCTGTCTCTAACAGCATGGAAATTTGAATGGCAACTGTTGGACAATCTTCCTGTCTCCCACAAAGTAAAGAGCATCCCTTTGGCCTCTAGATGACCATCAGCATGGAAGTGTTAGATCAAATGGGTTTGTTTCATCCAATGGGCCATAGCTCACAAATAGAACCTTTTACTTCTATTGACAACTTAAGTTCCCTAATACCTATTTCACCTATTTGAATCTGGACTTAAGACTTTTTTCAGTCAGAATTCACTTTGCGGCGATAATAGCTTACCATAACTGCATCAGTAGTCTGCTTCTCATTCACATGTGGCCACTTCTCAAACCTCCTCCTCCAGCTTGAGACTTTAACATTGTTCTTGCCCAGCTTATGGAGAGCCTGTTCAAACCTCTAGGTCTTACGTCTTTAAAGTAGCTCATGTGGAAATCTATATTTCTGGTGGCCATTACTTTGGCAAGAAGAATTAGTGAACTCCAAATTCTCATTTGCTACCATCCATACATGCAGTTTTACCACAACCGAGTAGTCCTTAGAACGCATCCTAAGTTCCATCCAAAGATGGTCTTAGAATTTCACTTGAACCAGTCTAAAGTCTTGCCTAATTTCTTTCCCAATGCATGTCCCTGTGAGACAGAAGCTTCTCTACATATGTTAGATTGCAGCCCTGCACGTCTCTATTATCTTCAGGCTACAAAGAACATAAAGAAAACATCCCAGCTACAACGCCAATGACCCCCCCCCCCCCACAGACCAGCCTCTAAGAGGACTTTGGGCTCTCAGATTGCATCTCCTTCTGCTACATTCACATGCAGGCATAGTCTGATCAAACCAAACTCAAAGTAAAGGCAGCCTCCACAGCAAGTTTCCAGTCTGTATCCATGCAAGACCTCCAAAAGGCTGCTATATGGTCTTCCATGTACACCTTTGCAAAGAATTACTACTTAGACCAGTCCAGTGTTTGGGAATGTAGCTTTTGGCCAAATGATTCTCAAGAATCTGCATATAATCTCCTTAGTTCCTCTTCTGCCTCCACCTTCATCATCCTCAAATATGAACATGACCCTGAGTTCTGGATTCACGAGATAATGTGCTTGCATTTACCCTGCTTGTCTACAGAGAAAGCAGAATTGCTTACCTGTAATGGCAATTCTCCACAGACAGCAGGGACATGCAGCCGCACCAACCTTCATACTATCCCCTCCTCCAGAAATATAGAAACAAAGAAAACGAGGAATTTAAAGAAGAATCTCAAAAACAGCTTGTTCTCTTAAGCTACATACAGACTGCCTTACAGGATCCCATGATGGGAAGGCTGAGGGAGCTTTCCAGGTATGCTAGCTCCATTTGGGACATCGCCAGATAGCATGGCTGCATTTCGGTGCTGTCTGTGGAGAACCCCTGTTACAGGTAAGCAGCTCCTTTCCCTGTGGATACCTGTGCTATAATCCTCCCCTCACTGCTACTATTTCTGGCTGGCAGGAGGGAGAGCAGTGTTTCTTAACCTGCATCTGCCATCTCCTTTGCATGGGGCCCCGTGGTTATGTAAGATTTGCTGGCACCAGTCATATGTTCAGATTTCTGATTTAAATTGGTAGAGGAAAAGGCAGATGCAGGTTAGAGGGTGTTTATTGCATGGAGGAGGAGGAGAGGGAGCTAGGAAATTCTCTGAAATACGTGAGATGCAAGTCCGCTTCCTGCATTGATTTTTCTATGCACTTAACAGATCATCTCTTAAATAAACCGGTCAGTGCTGGAAAGTGTAGTTTCATGTCTGCTGCTATCTTGCAGGTAAAAAGAGGGAATTCAGATTCCATCCGATCAAAGAAACTCTTATTGAAGAGCCAGTGGACATCACACCTTACCTGGAACAGTTAGATGAGTCCTTGAAGGATAAAGTCCTTGCTCTCCAGAAGGGCAGGTTTGTACATATCACCTGCATTCTTAGAATATGATTTCTTGGCTGATTTGGATTTGATTTATGGGTCAAGTGTTCAGTTGACGGGTCGAGTGTTCATTCCTGGGGTGAGGAAGAATTTAGGGCCCATTATTACAGGGCTCTCTAAGGATCCCTGGTGCATGGTGCCCATCTGAGGCCTGTTGCTGCATTGACTAGGCTAAAGTAAGTTGGGAGCGGATATAAAACTAAGGAAAAATCCCTGGGACATTTCAAACGAAGGTCCATGTACCAGATCCCAGCCCTGATTGCACTGAACTGGAGATACAAAAGACCAGAAAGAAATTTTGCTGGGCCAAAATTGTTCTTTGTCTCCTATGATGGGTTCCTCCCTTTCCTTCCACAGAGTACATGGACTCTTTCACCTTGTGGCCTGATGGATATCGGGCTGTTCTGGGAAGGGAGGGCTGCTTGTCCCACTGTTCAGCAACATTGCATAGGTTGCTCTGTTGAGTTAATACAGGTAAAATTCTAGCAGAGTGCTAAACAGGCCATATGATAGCTGCAAATTCTACTGTCAGAATGGATATTTAAGCAACAGAACATTAAATGCAAAGAAAACACTGATAAGACAGGCAAAAAGAGAATTTGAAAAGCAGCTTGCTGTAGAGGTAAAAAATGTTTTCACGTGCATTTAAAGCAAGAAACCTGTGAGAAAGTAGTGTGATCAGTAGATGGTCAAAGGGTAAAAAGGGCACTCAAAGGAAAAGGCCATAACAGAAAAGCTAAATTTAATTTTTTACTTCAGTCTTCACTGAGGAGGATTTTGGGGAGATACTCATGTCATAGATGGTAGTAAATGGTGATAACTTGGAGAAAATGAAATAAATCATAGTGACCATGGAAGTTTTAATAGAGCAAATTGACAAACTAAAATCACCTTGACTGGATGGTATACTCCCTATAGTACTGAAAGAACTAAAAAATGAAATGAAAGATCTATTAGTAATTTGTAACTTATTACAATCATCTGTGGTACCTGAAGTTTGAAGGGTGGTCAACGTAACATTAATTGTTATAAAAGGATCCAGAGCAATCACCGAAACTATAGAATGACAAGCTTGACATTGGTGCTACACAAAATGGTAAAAACTATTCTCCATGGACAAGCAGGAATGAGTCCTCACGTATGGGTGATGTCCCCGACGGAGCCCCTGCATGGGAACGCTCCTCAGCTTCTATTGGAAGCTTTTGGGAGGCTCCACTACACCTGCACGCCTTCTTTCTGCCTGCTACTGTGGCACCATCTTAGATCAGTCTTTAGTTTTCAGAGGAGCCCCACTGACGTGTTCCTGAAACATTCTCTGCTTGGTAAACTTCCTTTGCCTCTACAGGAGTTTCTGCACTATGAGTTTTTGCCTTTCACCTGCTGTCGTAGTTCTCTTTACCCTTTCACAGTTTTTGACTCCCTCAATTGTTTGTTTTTAGTTATTTTTCTGTGGCATCTCTGCCCCCTTGGGTGTGCTGGTGATCCGGTTGGGCCTTGTTTCAAAATTGAGCCATTTGATTTCACTGCGGCTATTTTCCAGGCGACATTTCCCAGACACCTCCCAGCAGGTTTAAAAAGTGTTCCCAGTGTGTTAGGACCATATCCGCCACGGATACACACAGATGGTACATCCAGTGCCTTTGACCCAATCAGCAACCCTCTTGTAATTTGTGTTTGCAGATGACAAGGAGAGGCCTCAAAAGTCTAGAGAAGCAGCTTTAATCACTTTTTGATGCTCACAAGTCCAATTCAGCATCGACTGCACCAGGTCTCCATGTCTTCATGCATCCAGATGCTGGTGGTGTATTGACATCGAGGAGTTCTCAAGCACACTCAGAGCCGAGCACCTGTAGTGTCCCAGAGTATTGGCCATTGATCAATCTCCACCTGAAGACGAGGAAGGATTCGGCTTCGACTTCAACACCGAGGGGTGATCGAACCGAGCATTGAGTGAAGACTGGTGCATCGCAACCCATCGAGGCCAGGTGTTAACAATGATGATGGTCCACAAGATTGCCCCTCGAAGCTTCCCCAAAGGGAGGAGAGCTCATCCTTCAAAACATTGGAGGAACATTGACTGCCTACTGAGAGCAGAGGCCAAGCCGCCGATACCCACAGCCTTCGGAATCGGTAGCCAAGGTGAAGAGCCTTCTGCAAGCTCTCAAGAAGCACATCACAGCATTTTTGGCTGTGCAGCATTTTGGGGACTTGACATCAGTGGCATCGGCATTGACATCAACTGTCGTGCAGCCAGTCCTTGAAATGCACGCCTTGCCTACGGGTGATATGTCAAAATCAGGGCATCAAAGGGCCCAGACACCAGTACCTGCCCAATCGATATTCCTCTTTAATGTCTCAGGATCCAGTGCACCCTCGAGATCTGGAAGAGCATCAGTGCATTATCACTCCCGAAGGAGCTCCTGAGTCCCTCGGGCCAGGAGAGAGATCCAGGCAGAGACTCAGAAGTACTTTGACTTCCTCTCCGAATCAGAAGGCTGGGTGACAGATGTGGAATCAGAAAATCTGTTAGAGGGCAGGTCTCCTGAGCTCTTGTTCGACCCTTCTCCACCTCATAAGCAGTGCAAATCCCCCCCTGAGGACATAACCTTCCAGGATTTTGAGCAGGATATGGCAAAAGCTGGAGGATGAGCCCAGGGCAAAAGAGTTTACAGAACTCCTTGGCACCTAAGGGAAGCGGTGACACTGCATCCCTTTAGAGACTGCAGATGAGAATGTGGGAGAACCCCCCTCACTGTGCCCTCCAGTCAGTAGAAAGCTTGACTCCATGTACCAAGTTCAGAAGGCTCCCGGATTTGAGAAGCCTCAGCTTCCTCACCATTCCTTGGTGGTCAAATCTGCCCTAAGAGTATCAAGACTCATTCCTTGGCGCCTCCGTGGAGGCAATGGACTCTTTAGAGAAAAGGTATTTTCCTGAGCTTCATGCTAGTAACTCATGTGGCCTCTTACCAGCTCTACATGGGCATATTTTTGAAGAACATCGTGTGATTTCGCCGAGCTGTCTATCCCTCCAGAGAAAATGGGGCAGTATTGTTCCCTAGTGGCTCAAGCAAGGACTGCTCGAAGTCCATTGTCTGGGCAACTTATGACATCTTCAAGAGCATCAAGAGGTTCTGCCATAAGTATTGGCATCCGGAGACTCCCTGGCTCCAGTCTTCAGACTTGGAACAATTTGTGCAGAACAAGCTTGCTAACGTGCCGTGCCGTGCCATGGAGAGAATCTCTTCAGAGAACAGGTCAAAGAGAAGGCTGGCTTCATAGAAAAGCATCATGTTACTCTTCGGAATCTCTCAGGGCGCACATCTGAGCCAGCCTGCTATCGCAAGAGGTGCCAAGGGGGACGATGACAGAAAAGGACCTATTACTCTTGTAAGCGTAGGTACTTTCCTGGGCCCCAGACCTCGCAGCCCAAACAGGCTTCTTGCCCAACTGGCTCCTCAGCTAAAACCTGGAATGGTGTTTTATCTGGTTCCTTCGGAGCATAGCCACTCTTTCAATAACCACTGTAGGAAACCCTCCGTTCTGGGAAGGCTCACTCTTTTTGCACAAAGGTGGCCCCTCATAACTTCAGACTCATGTGTTCTACAGATCATCCAAAGCGATTACAGACTACATTTATTGGAACTATCACCAAATTGCCCCCAAGGGTACATCATAGTAACCCGGTGCATCAGGAACTGCTTCAAAGAGGAATCACTGTCCTTTTGTCCTATCTCGTGATCGAGCTCATGCCACTAGAGCAAAGAAGTCATGGGTTTTATTCCAGGTAGTTTCTGATCCTCAAGAAAATGGGGGATACCGTCCCATCCTAGACCTAAGAAATCTGATCATGTATTTGGTAAGAGAAAAGTTCAGAATGATTGATTTCTCTAGGTACCCTTCTGTACCTTCAAAGAGGAGATTGGCTATGCTCCCTGGATCTGAAGGATGCATATACCCACATACAGATGCCTCCTGTGAGCAGGATGCATCTCAGATTTGTCCTGGGGGGAAACACTTTCACTACTAAGTGTTGCCTTTTGGTCTAGCCTCAGTACCTCGTGTGTTCACAAAATGCCTTGCGGGAGTAGCAGTGTACCTCCAGATGCTGGGAGTGTTTGTCTTCCCCTATCTGGACAATTAGCTGATCAAGAGTACCACTCCGGAAGGAGTCCAGGAAACAACACGTTTGACTTTTTGCTGTTGGAACTACTATTGTTTTGTTATAAATTACCCCAAGTCCTATCTTCAGCCCACTCAGCAATTGGAATTTATAGGAGCCCTGCTCTTTATGATTTGGGTGAGAGCCTTCCTACCGCACTACCGACTTCACAGATTGACAGCACTTGTGCAAGAAAATCAATTGAGTCAGCAGGTATCATCTCACAGGATGTTGACTGTTCTAGGCCACATGGCCTCTACAGTACATGTCACACACTTGGCATGCCTCTAAATATGGCAAGTTCAGTGGACTCTGCGGACTGAATAGACCATGGCCATGGGTCAATTCAGGGATCATCTGTATGTCACCGCACCTCTCGTTAAGTTATTGCACTGGTGGACTGTCTACCACAATTTGCTCAAAGGTTTTCCTTTCCAAATTGCTCCACCCCAAAACGTTCTGATGACAGATGCATCCAAGCTGAGGTGGGGTGTCATCTCGATGGGTTGTACACCCAGGGCAATTGGTCCAGCCAAGAGAGTTTCTATCAGATCAACTTCTTGGAACCAAGAGCAATGGCAAATGCTCTAAAGGCTTTCCGAGATCAACTGGCCAAACAAATTGTTCTGATTCAGACTGACAATCAGGTCTCCATGTTCTACATCAGAGAGGAATAGGCTTGTATCTCCTGTATTTGGAAGCAGTCAGGTTGTGGAAGTTCGCAAACGCGCATGGAATGGACTTGAGAATCATGTACCTGCCGGGGGAGCAAAACATTCTGGCAGACAGACTGAGCTGAGGCCTCCAGCCACACAAGTATAGGATTGACAGAGAAGTTGCATCTTGCATCTTTCGAGAGTGGGGCATCCCCTCGACAGATCTGTTTGCCACCCCACAGAATGCCCAGGTGGATTAATTCTGCTTCAAAGTAAGATCACACAACAGACTAGCATCGGATGCTTTCCTCCTGCACGGGGGGGGGGGGGGGGGGGGGGAGGATCTTCTATACACATACCCTCCAATACCTCTCATTGCAGAGACCCATCTGAAGCTCAAAACAGATGGTAGCACAGTGATTCTCAACGCTCCCTACTGGCCCAGACAGCCCTGCTGTTTCCCCTCCTGCTGCAGCTCTCCAGTCAGGAGCTGCTCCAGCTTGGCCATGTACCAGATCTGATATCGCAGGATGGTGGGACAATGTTGCACCCCAACATCCAGTCCTTGGCCCTCAGGGCGTGGATGTTAAGAAGCTAATCTTGTTTGAGCTCAATTACCGGACAGTGTAACCGAAGTCCTTTTGGCTTCCTGGAGGGCCTCCACGAGAGAGTTTTATTCCTACAAATGGAAGAGGTGGTTGTCTGGTGTGTGGGCCAGGCCCTAGATCCTTTCATCTGTTCCACACAAAAACTGCTTGAATATCTTCTACACCTCTCTGAGTCTGGACTTAAGTCCAACTCCATCAGGGTCCACCTCAGTGCAATTGGAGCCTACCATCGAGGTGTGGAAGGCAAGTCCATCTTGATTACAGCCTTTAGTTGTTGGCTTTATGCAGGGGTTGCTTCTCTTGAAGCCTCCATACAAGCCTCCTGCAGTGTCTTAGGACCTCAGTGTGGTTCTTGTGCAGCTCATGAAAGCTCCCTTTGAGCTGCTCAATTCCTATCCTCCGAAGTTCTTGTTCTGGAAAGTATGGTTTCTAGTGGCAGTCGCTTCAGCATGCAGAGTGAGCAAACTTCAGGCCCTAGTAGTTCATCCACCTTGCACCAAATTCCACCACAATAGAGTGGTCCTCTGTACTCATTCTGAATTCCTTTCAAAAGTGGTATCTGATTTCCACCTTAATCAGTCAGTTGTAACAACATTTTTTCTGGGACCTCATGCCCACAAAGGAGAAGCTGTGTTGCACATGTTGGACTGCAAGTGAGCCTTAGCCGTCTACTTGGAGTGGACAAAAACCCATAGAAAGTCCATCCAGCTTTTTGTTTCTTTAGACCCCAATAAGCTAGGAGCTACCGTTTCCAAATGCTCTTTTTCAGTTTGTCTGACAGACTGCATCTCTTTCACTTATGCCCAGATAGGTCTTAGCCTTGATGGTCTTGTCAGAGTTCACAATGTCAGAGCTATGGTTGCATCAGTGGCTAGCTTACCCTTGGTCTCCATGGAAGAGATCTGCAGGGCTGCAACGTGATCTTCAGTTCACACATTCACATCTCACTACTGTCTAGATGGGGATTCCTGACACGACACTAACTTTGGCTAATATGTACTCCGGAATCTTTTTGGGGATTAGAATCCAACACCATCCCCCCTAAGCTCATTCTATTCTGTCCAGACTACCAAAAAAAAAGAGAGAGAGAATCACTGCTATTGTACATATTGATAGTTGAATAGTTTTGGCTTCTCGCCATGCCGCTGTTGAGTTTTGCCCTGTTGGGCTTCTCGGTAGTCTCCTCGGTTTTAGGTAGCCTGTAGCTTGGGAGTCCCATACGTGAGGACTCATTCCTGCTTGTCCACGGAGAAAAGGTAGATCTCCAGGAACAAGCAGGAATGAGTCTTCACATATGGGTACGTCGGTACCGACTGAGCCTGCGCGGGAACGCTCCCCAGCTTCCCAAAAAGGAAAGCTTTTGGGAGCATCCCTCAGTGCCTGCACTCTGCCTTCCCGCCTTTCCTAACCAGCTCTCCTCAGTTCTTCTTTGCCGCGGAGCCAGCAGGTCGAGCCCTGTCACCGCTGAAGAAGTTCTTTATTTTATTTTATTTCTTTGGGCCTCAGAGCCCACAAGAAAATTTCCCTCATGGAAAAACCAGCCTCCGGGTTCAAAAAATGCACTAAGTGTAGCGGTACTATTTCTGTTACAGATACCCATGAATGGTGTCTTAAATGTTTGGGTCCTGAACACTCCATTCCGGATTGTCCGTCCTGCTCTCTAATGTCTAAACGGGGGTTACAGAACCGAGCAGCTAAGCTCCATGTGCTGTTTCCCGCTGATGCACCGTCGGTAGCATCAACATCTCCCAGGTCTTCTTCTCCTGATGGATCTCAGGTAACCAAACATAAAACTAGCAGGTCCTCGAAGGGTAGATCTCCCTCTAAGCATCGAGATGCCTCCGGGCTTGCCCTCGAGGATCCTGCCCCAGCAAAACAACCCCGGCGGGAAGCTCCGGCTTCCAAAGCTCCTCCTATGGGGTTACAGGTTGACATCGATGGCACAGCCTCGACCGATCACCTGTTAGATTGCTCTGGGGTACCGGCACAATCTCCCGGTACCGCTTTCCAGGCATTCATGGCGTCGATGGATCAGAATGTTCTGTCCATGCAGCAGGCTATCACGGCCTTCATTCGAGCTGCGACGCCGATGGTACCACAACAAGCTCCGTTGTCGGTATCGGCTCCGGTACCGGTACTGACTGCATCGACATCGACCAGGATACCGACTGCAGCGGTTCCTTGTCCAGGGCTACTTCTCAGTACTGATCCGGTACCGGGGACGCCCGATGTCGATACCGCTCGATACACGTATCGAGCGTTAGAAGAGCACCCTGACAGGCAATACTTCGATTCCTCTGGTGATTCTGATTCATCAGATGAGTCTCCTGAAGTATCCATAGCCCTTCCTGAGGAGCCTTCTTCTCCAAAAAGAAGAATGTCTCCTCCAGAGGACTTGTCCTTTCAAGACTTCATAAGAGAAGTAGCTAAAGGACTCTCTATTGCAGTAACCTCTGAATCAGAGCTTAGAGCAAAGAAATTAGATATTTTAGGATACTCTAAGGCTCCTAGAGAGGCAGTCACCTTACCAATTCATGAGATTCTTCATGAACACATGATTGATTTATGGGAGACTCCTCTCTCTCTTTCTCCTTCATTCTCGCAGACTGGACACTATGTATCGTGTCCCTCCTTGTCCTGGATTTCAGAAAACTCAGCTTCCTCACCATTCCATTGTGGTGCAGTCAGCTATGAAGAGGATAAAGAGTACAAAGAGACACTCTTCTGCTCCTCCAGGAAGAGAATGCAGGACCTTGGATGCTTTTGGTAGGAAAATCTTCCAAGCCAGTATGCTTATTGCCAGAATCAACTCATATAGCCTTTACATGGGTATGTTTCTAAAAGAAGTTGCACAAAAACTGCACAACTTCCTCCCTTTTCTTCCAGAAGATAAAAGGGATGAATTCCTCCTTTGGCTTAAGCATACTCAAGACATTTCAAAGTTTTCCAACAGGGCAGCTTTTGACTCCTTTGAAGGTGCCAGCAGAGCCTCAGGCATTGCCATAGCTGCTCGCAGAATTGCTTGGCTCCAGGCTTCTGATCTAGAACCCTGGTTTCAAGATGGCTTAGGAAATCTGCCCTGTACAGGTGAAAATCTATTTGGCAAAGAGTGGCAAATAAAAGCCACTCAAATGGATGCAGAGAACTCTGCTCTGGATAGACTTTCAAAGTCAACCTCCATTCCTGCCAAGAAAAAGATTTTTAAAAAGTCTTTTTACAAAAAGGGCAGATTTCCTTCTACTTCTGGCCAACAATCTTCTACAGGTCGCTTTGCCACTAAGCGTCAGCAACCTAAGCAGGCCAGGCCTAAGTCTACAGGGGCTGCTGCAAGTCTACAGGGGCTGCTGCAACTCAGCAGTCCCAACCTCCTCAGGGTTTTTGACTTGATGCTAGAGAACTTAGCCTTTCTGGCTCTACAACAGCCAGAACCTCTCACCATTCCAGGAAGGTTAGCTCATTTTGCTCCCAGATTCGAGCAAATCACATCAGAGCAGTGGACCCTCTCCATCATAAGAGAGGGCTACAAACTTCATTTCTCAGACCTTCCTCCCCACACCATGGTGAGACACTTCAATTCTCCCACATCTCTTCTCGACCTTCTCGGTCAGGAGGTGACTACCCTTCTTGCCCAAGGGGCAATAGAAGAAGTTCCTCTTCTTCAACAAGGGTCAGGGTTCTACTCCCCCTATTTTCTCATTCCGAAGAAGACAGGGGGATACAGACCCATCTTAGATCTCAGAGAATTGAACAAATTCCTATGCAAGGAGAAGTTCAAGATGCTTTCTCTAGGCACTCTCCTTCCATACCTTCAAAGTCAGGATTGGCTTTGTTCTCTAGATCTCAAGGATGCGTACACACATGTCTTCATCCATCCATCTCACAGGAGATTCCTACATTTTCTTTTCCAAGAAAAACATTACCAATACAGAGTACTTCCTTTTGGTCTGGCCTCTGCTCCCAGAGTGTTCACCAAATGCATGGCAATAGTTGCTGCATTTCTACGCACTCTGGGAATATTTGTCTTCCCATACCTGGACGACTGGCTCATCAGAGCTCCATCTCAGTCAGAGACCCAGATTTCCCTGTACCGCACAATGCGCATTCTGCAGTATCTGGGACTTGTGGTAAACCTCCCAAAGTCCCAGCTCACCCCTACTCAGTCCCTGGAATTCATAGGGGCCTGGTTGGATACCACCACTGCAAGGGCCTACCTTCCTCAGGCCCTTTGCCAACGTCTAGTGCAGTTAGCCTCCCAGATTCAGTCAAAGAACCACTTAACTGCCCGGGAGATGCTACAACTGCTAGGCCACATGGCTTCCACAGTACATGTGGTACCCTATGCTCGCCTATACATGAGAGCAGCTCAATGGACTTTGTCCACCCAGTGGACTCAAGCTTCAGGAGCTCTCTCAGACCAAACAGCAACCTCCAAACGTCTCTTTTGGTCTCTCCAATGGTGGATGTCCACTCAAAATCTGTTGCTGGGGTCCCCCTTCCAACAGTTGTTGCCCCAAGCAACCCTAGCAAAAGATGCCTCCCAAACAGGTTGGGGAGCTCATCTACAAGACCTCTCCACTCAAGGCACTTGGTCCCCACTGGAGACCTCTCTTCATATCAACCACTTGGAACTTAGAGCAGTTTTTCTAGCTCTCAAGGTTTTTCATACCCTCCTCAGCTACAAGACAGTCCTCATTCATATGGACAATCAAGTAGCCATGTTTTACAAAAACAAGCAAGGAGGAACTGGCTCTCTGTCGCTTTGCAACGAAGCTATAAGATTATGGGCCTTCGCCAGAGAGCATCAGATCCATCTCCTGGCAGTATACCTCCCAGGAATCCAAAACTCTTGGGCAGACAGACTCAGTCGAGTTCTGCTTCCACACGAATGGTCCCTGCATATGGATCAGGTACTCAGAATCTTCCAAGAATGGGGAACCATGGACAGACCTCTTTGCAAGTCCATGGAATGCCAAACTTCCCCGGTTCTGTTCCAGAATTCCGTGTCGGGGAGTTCAGGCCAAGTATGCCTTCCTCCTTCATTGGGGTCAGGGCTTCCTGTATGCCTTTCCACCCATTCCCTTGATTCCCAAGACTCTATTCAAACTCCAGAGGGATCAAGGATCTATGATCCTCATAGCTCCACGCTGGCCACGCCAAGTGTGATACCCTCTACTTCTGCATCTCTCCCAAGCCCCCTCCCTGGACTTGGGAGCTTCTCCAGACCTCCTGTCCCAGGAGGAAGGGACTTTGTGGCACCCAAATCCCAAGTCCCTTCACTTCAGAGCTTGGTTACTGAAGGCCTAGACCTTCAAGACTTGAATCTTTCTCAGCAAGTGAAGGATATCCTCCATGCTTCCAGAAAACCTTCCACCAGGCGTTCCTATGCTTTTAAGTGGAAAAGATTTTCCATTTGGTGTGCTGAAAAGGGTCTTGACCCTCTAGCACTACCTTTAACTTCTCTGTTAGATTATCTCCTGCATCTCTCCAGTGCAGGACTTAAGACAAATTCAGTAAGAGTCCATTTGAGTGCTATTGCAGCGTCCCTTAAGCCCATCAATGGACAACCTATCTCCTCTCATCCCCTCATTGCAAGATTCATGAGAGGCCTAACTTTGACTAAACCTCCCATTAGGCCTCCTTCGGTGGCATGGGACTTAAATTTGGTTCTTGGTCAGCTTATGAAGCCACCTTTTGAACCTTTAGCCACTACCTCCTTGAAATTCCTTTCCTGGAAAGTTATTTTTCTCATTGCAGTCACTTCTGCTCGCCGCATCAGTGAACTGCAGGCCTTAGGGCTAATCCACCTTATACAAGGTTCCATCATGATAAGGTAGTCCTTAGGACAAATCCACACTTTATGCCTAAAGTGGTCTCACCTTTTCATCTTAAGAGGTATATTTACCTTTTTTTTTTTCCAGCTCCTCATGCATCCAGTGCAGAGAGGAATCTTCATACTCTGGATTGTAAAAGAGCTCTTGCTTTTTACTTACAAAGGACACAGCAACATAGAAAGTCTTCCCAGCTTTTTGTTGCTTTTGATCCTTCTAATTTGGGACTTCCAGTCTCTAAGAGAACACTGTCCAATTGGATTGCTCAGTGTATTTCTTTCGCCTACCAGAGTAAGAACCTTTCTCTGGAGAGCCATGTCACAGCTCATAATGTGAGGGCCAAGGCCACCTCTATGGCTCATCTAAATTCTGTGTCCATCGACCAGATCTGTCGAGCAGCCACCTGGGCCTCGGTTCATACCTTCACAGCCCATTACTGCTTGGACAAGGACTCCCGCCGGGATGCCTTGTTTGGTCAGGCTGTCCTCAAACACCTGTTCCATTCTTAAACAACTCCTACCCTCCTTCCCTGGATGGATGCCTGAGATCCATAGGAGGACGCAGATCCCTTTCAGGGTCTCATATCCTTGGGGATCTCCCAGGCATCTTAGCTAGGGAGTCCCCATATGTGAAGACTCATTCCTGCTTGTTCCTGGAGATAGCACAGTTACTTACCTGTAACAGGTGATCTCTGGGAACAGCAGGAATAAGTCTTCACAACCCTCCCATCTCCCCTAGGACTTGTACCTCTTTTCTATCTTTCCTTTCCTCTGTCTCTCTATTGTCTCAGCTTTAAACTTGAACTGAGGAGAGTTGGTTAGGAAAGGCGGGAAGGCAGCGCGCAGGGGCTGTGGGATGCTCCCAAAAGCTTTCCTTTTTGGGAAGCTGGGGAGCGTTCCCGTGCAGGCTCCGTCGGTACCGACGTACCCATATGTGAAGACTTATTCCTGCTGTTCCCAGAGATCACCTGTTACAGGTAAGTAACTGTGCTTTACTCACCTTTAGTAGGTGTTCTCCATGGAAAACAGGAATTAGTCCTCACAACCCTCCCACCTCCCTGATGAGTTGTCTTCTGCTACAGCTATGTTATCAGACTGAATCAAGATGGCGCCACAACAGCAGGCAGGAAGGAGGTGTGCAGGTGCAGTGGAACTTATCAAAAGCTTCCAATAGAAGCTGGGGAACTTTCCTGCGCAGGGGCTCCATCGTGGATGTCGCCCATACATGAGGACTAATTCCTGCTGTCCATGGAGAACACCTGCTTCAGATGAGTAACTACCTTTTTTTTGAGGAAGACAATTTCTGAACATATAGATAGTCATGTTTTAAAGGGACAAAGCCAACCTGGATTTAGCCAAGGGAAATTTTGCCTCACCAGTCTGTTGCATTTTTTAAAGGGGTTAATAAACATGTGGATAATGGTGAGCCAGTTGATATAGTGTAACTGAATTTTCAGAAGGTGCCGCAGAAATCCCTCATGAGACTCCTGAGAAAAATTGAAAAATCATAGGATAGGACGTAATGTCTTGATGGGGATTCGGAGTTGGTAAAAAATAGAAAACCGAGAGCAGGGTTAAAAAACCAGTTTTGTCAACAGAGATAGGTAAACAGTTAAGTACCCCGGGGATCTGTACAGGGACTGGTGGTTTTTTTAACATATTTATAAATGATCTGAAAGTGGGAATATATTTGCAGATGACACAGAATTATATAAAATTGTTAAATCACAAGTGCATTATAGGAGAACCTTGGAAAACAGGACTTCCAAATGATAGGTGAAATGCAATTTTAAATGGTGAATGATGCATATAGGGAAAAGTAATCCAAATTTTGGTTACATGACATTAGGTTCTGCATTAGGAATAATCACCCAAGAAAAGGATGTATGTTTCGCTGTGGCCATTATGTTGAAATTCTTAAAGTGGTGTGCAAAAGTCTGGAATCACTTGTAAATTTGACATTTTTTTCAACTTCTTGACCTTATATCTTAATTTCTTTTTCCTCCCAGTGGCTTTTTCTGTGTATCTCATGATAAGTGATAGATTTGGCTATTAGGGCCAACTTTTAGTATTGGTTTGGCCCTTATTTTCTGAGTTTGTTCCCCATAGTTGTTCTGTTAGATTTTCTGTGAAAATCGCATAATGTACATCGTTGGCCAACGATATATTATTGTAAGTATGCTTTAAAATATTATGGACGCACGCCAGGTTTCCTTCAAATTAATGTATATGACCTTGAAAAAGGTCATTTTTATGTGTCAGTGATGGCTCAGTATTTGATGGGCCACCCTTTGTTCTTGATCACCTGACTGCACCTTGTCGGCATTGAATGAACCAGTCTGACAAGGTGATCGTTGGTGACAACGCGGTTCCAGGCTGCAATGAGTGACTCAATCAGCTTACGCTTTGATATCAGATGCCTCTTGGATATTTCCAAGGCCACCTTGTGCCACAGGTTCTCAATTGGATTCAGATCTGGAGACTGGGCAGGCCAGTCCATTGACTTGATGTTGTTCCGCTGCTTCCAGCTGATCACCTGTCTGGAGCGATGGCAGGGTGCATTGTCATCTTGGAACAGGAACTGGCCAGGAAACAGCTGGTGTGCTGATGGCACTATGCACTTTTGCAGTATGGTGATGTACTTGGCCCCGTGGGCCATTCTGTTGATGATGTGAAGACGTCCAACGCTACTGGCAGCCATGCAGCCCCAGACCATGACATTCAAAGGATGCTTCACAGTGAGGTTGAGACACTCAGGCTTGAATTCCTCTCCAGGAAGTCTCCTCACATAGGTGTGGGCCTGGTTACCAAGCAGGCAGAAGGTGCTTTCATCGCTGAATAGCACCTTTTCCCACATTTCAGTCGACCAGGTTGAGTGCTTTCTCGCCCACACGATCCGGTTGCACCTTTGTATGTCAGTCAACAGTGGTTTATTCCATGCTTTGCCGCCCCGGAGACCAAATTGCAGGCACCGGCGACGAACTGTTGATGAGCTGACACTGACCTCACTCTTGTCTGACCAAGCTGAGGAGAGGTCAACTTCCGATTAGTCAGTGAAATGCGTCGTAGTGCGTGCTCCTGGCGTGATGTTGATGCACGTGGATGACCTGAACGAGGCTTGCCCACCACTGAACCCATTTCTTTCTTCTGTACAATCTTGACAACAGTGCTCTGACTGCAGCCAACTTTCCTGGCTATCTGACAGCTTGAAAATCCTTCCTCACTCATAAAGGACACACAAACACGTTCCTCCAACGTCAGGGTCCAAGTCAACTTCATGGTCGATCCAGGAAGTGTATGAAATTCAAAATTTCTGTGCGTTTTTATAGCTGCACTGTTGGCTAGATATCTGCATTGTGATTGGTTAGTGAAACCAGACTCCTGATTGGTCAGAAATAACGTGTGCATATTGGATAATCTCGATCCAGTTTTGACGCAGGATCCACAAAAATTGCAGTAGCTATCTCCCAGTGTCTGTAAAGTATTTAAATTGGAAGCAAGGAATGCAAAAATGTCAACTCTAATAGCCAAATGTATCCCTTTTAACGTGGTAGAAAGATGAATATGCTGGGCTAACGCAAAATTTAAAAAAAAAAACTGTTAAAATGCAAAACTCACAAGTGATTCCAGACTTTTGCACACCACTGTAGCTCGGTGGCAGCTAAAATAGCAAACAGAATGTTGGGAATTATTGAGAAAGGAATGGAGAATATAACAAAGAATATCATAATGCCTCTGTTTTGCTCTATGGTGCTACTGCACCTTGTATAGTATAGTGCGCATTTTTGCCCTCCACATTTTAAAAAGGATAAAGGGGATGAAAAGACTGTCCTATGAGGAAAGACTGAAGAGATGAGGTTTCTTCAGCTTAGAGAAGAGACAGCTGAGGGGAGATGTGATAGTCTCTGATACCCTGAGTGAAGGCGACCTCGTAAACATAAATCAGTTTACTTACTGTTTAAGACTAGGGTACAAGGGACATGCCATAAAGTTACTAAGTATCACATTTAAAACAAATAGGAGAAAATATGTTTTCACTCCATGCACAATTAAGCTCAGAAATTCGATGACAGAAGATATGGCAAAACAGCGTAGCTGGGTTTAAACAAAAATGCACCATTACAGTCTGCCACAAGGATGTGTTTCTCTTTCTGCATTTCCACACTCGGGGGTGTTATCTGTGGGGTTTGTGTTAGTGATTGAGTGGTGTATTAATGTGTTTCTGAAGGAGAGAGGATTTTTGTTTGAGAATGATCTGTGTGTATTGCTACAGGTATAAGGGTGTGTACATATTTGGGAAATGTGTGGAGTATTTGGCATGGAGTTGAGTACATGTGGGGTGTGAAGGAGAAGAGGGACTTGTGTATATAAGGGAGTTGTTTGGTGGGGTCATGTGAAGGATGTTCATTTCTTTGTTGGTATGAATGAAGATGGGAAAGGGGTATCTCCAGGAACAAGCAGGAATGTAGTCTTCACATATGAGTATCGTCGGCACCAACAAAGCCTGAGCGGGAACGCTCCCCAGTGTCCTATAGGAAAACTTTTGGGAGCATCCCACTGCCCCTGTGCTGCTGCCTTCCTGCCTTTCCAACTCTCCCTCTTCAGTTTTTCGTTTTCCACAGAGCCGACAGGCAGCAAACCCTGTCACTGCAGAAAACTTTCTTTTTTGTGTTCGCGTCTGCCATCCTGTCGACACCGGCACCACCATTGTCTTCTTTATAGTCTTTCTTTCATCTTCAAAAAAAAAAAAAAAGTTTTTACCTGAGGGTCTGTCCCTTTTTGGTGCTTTGGTGCCATTTTGGGCACTAGGCCCTCTTTTTCTCTAAAATGGAGAAACCAACTAGTGGTTTCAAAAAATGTTCAAAATGTAGCAGTACCATTTCTGCTACCGACACTCATGATTGGTGTCTTAAATGTTTGGGTCCTGACCATTTGCCATCGGACATGGCACGGGCCCTTAACCTGCCCACTCAGGCCGAGGAGGACCCTTCTGCTGAAGAACTTGATATTCTTCAGTACAAGTCCCCGCCCAGGGAATCCCTCACTGTGCCGGTTCCTCCTATTCTATCTCGGCTGCTGCTCCGCATGTGGAAGGCCCCCGCCTCAGTCCCTGTCGTGAGCAAGCGCCTTGATACTATGTACAGGGTACAACGTGGGCCGGGTTTCAGGAAGACCCAACTTCCCTACATCTCTATGGTGGTGGAGTTGGCCATGAGGAAGCAAAAGAGCCCAAAATCGCACTAGTCAGTACCGCCCTGTCGAGAGTCAAGAACCCTTGATGCCCTGGGCCGCAAGGCCTACCAAGGCTCCATGCTCTCTTGTCGCATTCAAGCATACCAACCATACATGGGTATGTTCTTGCACGATTTAGCCAAGGAGCTCGGAGGGTTCTCCGCGGGCCTCGAGGTCAAGCCCCTCAATAGATTCAGCACTGTTGAAGTCCGTTGTGGATTGCTCTAAATACCTCTCCCGAGCCGCCTAGGATGGATTAGAGTCATCGGCTTGGGTGGCGGCTGCGGGCATCGGGGCCCGCTGCCAGGCATGTCTCCAATCCGAGGCATGGGTGCAGGAGTAACTCCTGGATGTTCCCTGCCTCAGCAAGCAGAAATTTTGCAAGCCAATGGAGGATAAAGCCGCAGAGATAGACTGAGTTTGTCACAGAACCCATCTCTCACTCAAGACCTCCACTCTGCCCCGGAAGAAGCAACTAGCCAGGAAGCCCGTCTTTCCTCGGAAGGGCCTCCAGTACCGGGGCTATCCGTCATACCTGG
The DNA here is from genome assembly GCA_033557465.1 of Ichthyophis bannanicus. Taxonomy (NCBI): domain Eukaryota; kingdom Metazoa; phylum Chordata; class Amphibia; order Gymnophiona; family Ichthyophiidae; genus Ichthyophis; species Ichthyophis bannanicus. The sequence continues at coordinate 62,795,043 of CM066048.1, forward strand.
CTACCCCCACACCAACTGTCCCAACACAGTTTAATCCTGCCATAGGCATCGCAAGCCGAAAGCCCAAAATGTGGCTCCTCCACAACCCACACAGGGGGTTTGATGCCATCGGCATAGCCCTTCGCCTTCCAGCGATGCAGCAGCCAGTGGCGGGGATGCCTGTCTCATTTCGCCCCGTCGTGGGCTTCCATCACCTCAGACCCCTGGGTTCTCCAGGTTGTCCGAGAATGCTATCGCCTTCGCTTCGACAAACTTCCACCTCCCTTCTCCCTGGCAGAGCCTCCTAGACTCCCCACGCACCAACTTCTACTGCAGTGGGAATTACTCTCTCCTTGCCCAGTGGGCAGTCGAAAGGTTCCTCCGCACCTTCGAGGTCGGGGCTTCTATTCCCGGTACTTCCTCATCCTGAAAAAGATGGGGTTTTGTGGCCCATCCTCGACCTCTGCAAGTTGAACAAGTCTTTGGTGCGGGAGAAGTTCAAGATGTTAGCCCTTGGCATTCTGCTGCCCTTCCTCCAGCAGGGCGACTGGCTATGCTCCTTGGATCTAAAGGATGCTTATGCCCACATCTTAATCCACTCCCAACACAGATAGTATCTGAGCTTCAGAGTGCAGGGAGAGCATTTCCAGTACAAGTGCTCCCCTTCAGCCTTGCGTCAGCCCCACGAGTCATTACGAAATGCCTCGTCGTGGTCGCCACCTGTCTCAGGCAGCAGGGCCTGCCGGTCTTTCCCTACCTCGACGACTGGCTCATCACAGGCTCCTCAGTCGAGGAAACCCAGCGAACAATGTTGCGCACCATCCTTCTGTTGGAGGGCTTGGGGTTCTTGGTCAACTACCCAAAGTCTCAACTCGAGCCGGTGCAGGCACTCGAGTTCATCGGGGTGCGCCTCAATACTCAGCAGGCGATCGCCTTCTTACCAGCGGAACGTGCCAACCGCCTCCGAGCTCTGGCAGCCCGCATCAAAAGCACTTCCCGGGTCACCACTCGGCGCATGCTATGCCTCCTGGGCCACATGGCCTCTACCATGCATGTGGTCCCCCACGCCCGCCTGCACATGTGGACAGCTCAGTGGTGCCTCAGCACCCAATGGAGCCAGTCCCTCGGTCACTCAGGGACCCTATCAGGGTCCTTCCCGACCTCCGCTCGTCCCTGAGCTGGTGGCAAAACCCCCGCAGCCTCCTATGGCGGTTGCCCTTCCAGGTCCCGCAGCATGATGCTGGGCTGACGATAGACACTTCCCTGTTAGGGTGGGGAGCCCACTGTGGGCTGCTATGCATGCAGGGGCAGTGGTCGTCCGAGGAGTCTCAGCAGCAGATAAGCTTGCTCGAACTCCGGGTGATTTGGTGGGCCCTGAGGGCCTTTGAGGACCACCTCAGGGGGAGGTCGGTTCTCATGCAGACTGAGAACCGTGTGGCAATGTTCTACATCCACAAGGAGGGAGGCACAGGATTGCGCTCCCACTGCCGGGAAGTGGTCCTCATCTGCTCGTTCGCTGTCCAACGGAAGATGTCCCTCAAGGAGACCTACCTTCCAGATCAGGAGAATGTCCTTGCAGACAGGCTCAGCAGAATTATTCGCCCCCACGAATGGCGGCTGGATCCAGGGATAGCGGGCTGGCTGTTTCTTCACTGGGGGATGCCAGCGATAGACCTCTTCACCAGTCCCCAGAACGCACAGCTTCCCTGCTTTTGTGGGCCGGTACCGCACCCGAGCAGGGAGAGCCCCAATGCATTCCTTCTGGACTGGTCATCCAGCCTGCTCTATGCATTCCCTCTCTTCCCTCTCATTGTGAGGACCCTTTTCAAGGCTCAGTGGGATCGGGCATCATTGATCCTCGTAGCCCCCTCATGGCCTCGGCAGCCTTGGTTCCCACTTCTGCTCCAGCTGTCGACAGAGCCTCCTGTTCCCCTGGGCTCTGCCCTGGGTCTGCTAACACAGGAGGAGAGGCAGGTCGAGCACCCGAACCTAGCCTCCTCATCCCTCACTGTCCTTTCTGGAGGAGGTCGAGGAAGTACTCGCCTCGAGAAAGGACTTCACTAGATGAGCTTACACCTTCAAGTGGAGACGCTTCTCAGTCTGGTGCTCAGAGCTCCAGATCGACCCGTTCTCATGCCCCATTCGATGGATCCTCCAGTACCTTCATCTCTTGAAGGAAGGGCTGAAGTCAAACTCTGTCAGGGTACACTTGAGTGCCATCACCTCCCCATCGAGGGAAAGCCCCTCTTGGGGCAGCCATTAGTCTCCCGCTTTATGTGGGGTCTTCTGCTTTCCAAGCCACCCATCCATCCTCCCCCGGTGGAATGGGACATGAATGTGATGCTCATGCAGCTCACCTGTTCACCCTTCGAGCCTATGGTGATGTACTCGTTCCAGCACCTGTCCTGGAAGGTGACCTTCCTGATGTCGCTGATCTCGACCTGCCAAGTCAGTGTGCTCCAGGCTGTCATGGCTGACACCCCTTACACCAGGTTCTTTCGGAATAGGGTGGTCCTCCACACCCACCCTAAATTCCTGCCTAAAGTCGTCTCGGACTTCCATCTTAACCAGGCGATAGTCCTGCTGACTATCTTCCTGAGGCCCCACGCTGACCAGGCATCGGCGGCTCTCCACACCCTCGACTGCAGAAGGGCTCTCGCCTTCTACTTGCAGCTTACCCAGACTCATCGCAAGTCTGGCAGATTCTTTGTGACCTACGATCCCAAAAGGCCGGGACAGGCAGTTACCAAACACATCCTCTCGGTTTGGTTGGCAGATTGCATCGCCTTTGCTCATACGAAGGCGGATGCCCTGCTAGATTGTTACATCACCGCACATGGGGTTTGGGCCAAGGTGGCCTTGCTACGCTGCATGACCCTGATGGACATCCACCAGGCAGCGACCTGGTCTTCCACGAATACCTTCGCTGCCCACTACTGCCTGGAGAGGGAGTCCTGCTGGGACAGCGCCTTTGGCCAGGCTGTACTCAGTAACCTGTTCGGGGGTATAAGTAACTCCTGCCCTCCGACCCTTCTTACGGCTACCGAGGGCTTTGCCCCGAGGACCCAAGGACTCGGGTTCCTTTGGGCATCAGCTTCTGCTCAAGGCCTCGCGGAGGCATTTTTTGGTTACAGGTTCGGTAGCCTGTAGCTGGGGAGTCCCATAAGTGAGGACTGACTTCCTGCTTGTTCCTGGAGAAAGCATAGTTACACACCTGTAACAGGTGTTGTTCAGGGACAGCAGGAATCAGTCCTCACTACCCTCCCACTTCCCCTGATGAGTTGTTAGATTTTTGTCCTTCCCTTGCCATCTGCTTTTCAGGGCTTGAGCTAAGGGACCTGACTGAGCAAGATGGCACCCTAGGGCGGGAAGAGGACCACCCATGCGTGGCAGCAATCCCAAAGGCTTTCTTTGAAAGCTGGGGAATTGCTCTGCGCGGGCTCTGTTGGTGCCGACGTCACCCATAAGTGAGGACTGATTCCTGCTGTCCCTAGAGAACACCTTTTACAGGTGAGTAACTACGCTTTATTGCCCTCACCTCAGCAAGATGCATTAGTGAGCTTCAGACTTTGGTGGCTGACTCTCCTTATACACGATTCCACCATGATAAGGTAGTCCTTAGGACTCATTCTCACTTTATGCCGAAGGTGGTCTCACCCATCCATTTAAACCTGTCAATCTACCTTCCTGTCTTTTTCCCTAGACCTCATTCCTCTAGGGCAGAGGCAACCCTTCACACTTTGGATTGCAAATGTGCCTTGGCTTTTTATCTCCAGAGAACTAGAGAGCACAGAAAAGCTTCCCAACTTTTCATCGCCTTTGACTTGAGTCACCTGGGATTGCCAGTATCCAAGTGAACTCTCTCCAGGTGGATAGCGGATTGCATCTCATTTGCTTATGAAAGTGCAGGACTCTCTCTCGAGGGTCATGTCCCTGCACATAATGTTCGGGCCATGGCTTCCTCTATGGCAAATCTACGCTCTGTAGCGATTTATGAAATATGCAAAGCAGCAACTTGGTCTTCTGTCCACACTTTTGCTGCTCACTATTGCTTGGACAAGGACTCCTGCCGGGATGCCTTGTTTGGCCAAGCTGTTCTCCAGCATCTCTTTCAGACTTAGATCAACTCCTACCCTCCATCCCAGGTTTCGATACCAGACATCTTTGGAGGATATATGACCTACTTAGTTATACCTGTGATCCACAGCTCACTCTGAAGTCATCTCTCTGGCATCTCTGAGCTAGGGAGTCCCATACATGAAGACTACATTCCTGCTTGTTCCTGGAGATAGCATAGTTACTCACCTGTAACAGGTGATCTCCGGGAACAGCAGGAATTTAGTCTTCACAACCCACCCTCCTCCCCAAGGAGTTGTAGGTCATCTTCCTCTTCTTTTCTCCTTTTATCTCAGCTACAAACTCAACTGAGGAAGAAGAGCTGGAAAGGCGCGGTAAGGCAGCTATGCAGGTGCAGTGGGATGCTCCCAAAAGCTTTCCTATTGGACGCTGGGGAGCATTCCCATGCGGGCTCCATTGGTACCAACGTTACCCATATATGAAGACTAAATTCCTGCTGTTACCGGAGATCACCTGTTACAGGTGAGTGACTACTCTTTACTGCAGTGGGAATGTGATTCTTCTGTTCAAACTGATTTTAAGTGTATCTCCAGGAACAAGCAGGAATAGCTTACATCATGATGCTCTCCTTCTCATCTGGATCATTCCCATTAACCCTTAAACATCCATACGCCCTCTCCTGAAAAACAACTGACTTGACCCGACTAGGACAGATTTATACCGTCCGATCTCAAGCATACCCCTTCTGGCCAAACTTATCGAGAAGGTGGTCCAAATGCAGATGCAGCAACATATTGATATATCAGCCCCCCTCGATCCCTGCCAGCACAGATTCTGTGAATCCCATGGTGTAGAGACCCTACTCACCATACTTACTAACGCATTATCCAGAGGTATAGACAAAATAGAAGATGGGTTTGTACTCATCTTCCTCGATATAGCTGCTGCCTTTGACTCCGTTAACCATGAACTGCTCCTCTCCTGACTCCATGAAAAAGGAATTCAGGGATTGGCTTGGGAGTGGTGTGAATCTTATCTAACCGACTGCTGGCAACATGTTTGGATAGGATCATCAACATCGGAGTCATTCCAGCAACAGCAGGGAGTTCCCCAAGGCTCCTCCCTGTCGGCTCTACTTTTCAACATTTATATGCAACCGATTTGCGATATCATCCGCTCATTCGATATCTCCAGCCTTATCTACGCAGATGACGTCTTGCTCTTCACCCCAGTCAAAATTATGCATCCTGACCTCTCCCCACTAGTTGAGTGTTTCAACGCAATCACTGACTGGCTCCTATCTCAGAATTTAAGGATAAACTTCAAGAAAACTGAGGTCTTATTCATCTTTAGGAACAAGAGCTTCTCTCCCCCCACCACCTTGAAGGTGCGAGATGCAGAACTCCCATGCAAATCTGCGATACGTTACCTGGGTGTCACACTTGACCATCAATTCAACTTCAAAGAACACATAAAGAACACCACCAAGTCCATCTACAATAAAATCATGACGTTAAGGTACCTAAGACCATTACTAGCCCCAGACGATTTCAGAACTATATTCCAGATGCTTGTAACTCCACATTTCGATTACGCAAATATCATCCTGCACGGTCTCCCTAAGAGCACCCTCAACCCTCTTCAAATGGCGATGAATGCAGCAGCTCGCATTCTCTGCAGCTTATCTAGAAGAGATCACATCACACCCATACTTATGGAATTACACTGGCTACCGCTTCATAGCAGGCTCACCTACAAGACCCTACCCCTAACCTTTAGAGCAATTAACTGGTTATCTCCTTCATCCCTCACTGCACTCCTCACCATCATCCCCAACAACAGGCTGAGAAGGTCAGCAGCCACCAACATGCTAACTGTACCTCCTGAATCTACAAGATGCAATCAGACAACCAGGAACAGGTCCTTTGCATTCTACGCTCCGAGATGCTGGAATAACCTCCCCCCACATATCCAATCAATTAGAGACCTTTCACAATTTAGAAAAGCCCTAAAACATCACCTATTCCTCCTTCATTTCGCCCACCCTAACCCTACACAACCACCCACCACACCTCAACTCATCCACCCAAACTCTGCCTCTCCCACAACCTGACCTATGACGAAGCCCACAACAGCTCACCATATCAGGTACATTTCACAGCCTTCATAAACTAATAACCAATGCATTTTGATTACCAGCTTGTAATATAAACTGTAAATAGTTTTCAATAACCTTGTTATCGACTTGTATATAGTCTTCCTAATGTTCAGCTCCAAGTTTCTTTTCCTGTTACAATGTAAGCATTAAGATCACTTGTTCTGATGCAAAAGTTTTTTGTTATTTGTAAACCGCACTGATACTGAAAAGCGCGGTATATAAGAATGAATAAATAAATAAATATCTCCAGGAACAAGCAGGAATGTAGTCTTCACATATGATATCGTCGGTACCAACGGAGCCTGCGCGGGAATGCTCCCCAGCGTCCAATAGGAAAGCTTTTGGGAGCATCCCACAGCGCCTGCATGCTGCCTTTCCAACTATCCCTCTCCAGTTCTTCGTTTTCCGTGGAGCCGACAGGTCCCATACCCTGTCACCGCAAAAAGATTTCTTCTTTAATCTTTGTTTTTTGTGGTCGCGTCTGCCTTCCCTCAACGCTATACCGGTACCGCCGGTTCTTTCTTCTTTCTTCTTAAAAGGAAAAAAACTATAGTTTCTGAGCTATTTTACTTCAGAAACCTTTTTCCTTGGTGCTAGGTGCCATTTTGGGCACTACTCCCAATTTTTCCTTAAAAATGGAAAAACCAACATCTGGTTTTAAAAAAAATGTTCTCAGTGTGGCGGTACCATCTCCGTCACCGACACCCATGATTGGTGTCTCAAATGTTTAGGTCCTGACCACTCTACTTCGGAGTGCCTCTCCTGTGGAATGATGTCAAAAAGGGGTTGGCAGAATCGAGCTGCAAAACTTAGCACCCTTTTTCCCTCAGATGCGGTGTCTGTTGCATCGACGTCCTCCAGGGCCTCATCTTCCTCCCATGGATCTCAGGTAACTAAACATAAATCTAGCCGGTCCTCAAAGGGTAGATCTCCTAAGTATCGAGATGCCACTGGCGTTGCCCTTGAGGACTTTTCACCGGCAAAACTGCCCCGGCGGGAGGCTTTTGCTTCAAAAGCATCAACGGGGCTCCAGGATGTTATCGAGGCCTCAACCTCGGCAGAACTACTGGCACCATGCTCTGGGGTTCGGGCTGCTTCTACCGGTACCGACACCCAAGCATCGGCAGTGTCGATAGACCAGAGATTTCTTGCTATCGACCTCAGTCTAGTGGCTCTTCTCACAGCTTCAGTACCATTAAAACTGTTTCAGACACCTCAACCGATACCGGTACCGATGGCATCGATGTCGATGGGTATGCTACCCATACCGAGTCATGCGTCTATCTCCGGCATCAACAGATCAGTACTGGAGCAACCCGATGCCGACTTTGATAACGGGACCATGCGCTGCACGATCACCGGGATCGGAGGTATTTTGAATCCTCTGAGTCTGACTCCGAAGACTCTGCCGATACAAGAGTACTTCTCCTAGAAGATTCCTCTTCTCCTCAGCGCAGAATGTCTCTGCCAGAGGATATGTCCTTTCAGGATTTTATCCATGATGTGGCCAGAGGCCTTTCCATCACAGTAGCTCCTGAAAAAGAGCCTAGGGCAAAGGAGTTGGAGATTCTCCAATACTCTAAGGCTCCCAAAGAGGCAGCTACTCTGCCTTTTCATGAGATCTTACATGATCTTATGCTAAGAATGTGGGAAACACCTCTAACCACATCTCCTCATTCAAAAAACTCAATTACCACACCATTCAATATATTATATTCGTATATTATGGTAACCTGCTGTTCCGTTTCTTCTCTTTGTCTTATCTTTTTGACTGTTTCTGTCCTCTACTCTGTCCTATCTTACAAATGGCGTTCCTTTCATATTTCCTCAAATGATATAGTATTGTAAACCGCTCTGATGCTTTGGCCTGAGCGGTATATCAAATGTAATAAACATAAACATAGTGGAATCAGCCATGCGTAGGATGAAAAGTGCAAAGAGAATGCATCCAATCCTCCAGGTCGTGAATGCAGGACTCTCGATGCCTTTGGGCGTCGATGCTTTCAAGCTTCCATGCTCTCAGCTAGGATCAGTTCCTATATCTTGTATATGGGAATGTTCCTTAAAGAGGTTACAGGAGACTTGGAGCTTATGAGCCCCCTTCTTCCTGATGACAAAAGACCGGACTATCTTACTCTTGTCAGACATGCCCAGGATGTTTCCAAGTTTGTAAATCATGCAGCCTTTGACTGTTTTGAGTGCATAAGCAGAACTTCTGCTATTGCCATTGGTGCACGTCGGATTGCCTGGCTTCAGGCATCCGACTTGGAAATTTGGATACAGGATAAATTAGGAAGCATTCCTTACATAGGAGAAAATCTCTTTGGCAAGAATTGGCAGGAGCAGGCTAATGAGATAGATGCAGACAATATCACTTTGGATAGATAGTCCAAATTTACAGCCGATCCTGCAAGGAAAAGATCCTCTAAAAAAAACATTTTTCAATAAGAAAAATAAGTTTTATCCTTCCTATACCCAACAAGGACACCGTCCAGGTCAGCCTGCCCCAAAGGGACAAAGCAACAACCTAGACAACAAAAGAAGTCGTCAACGGCAAAACCTCAGCCAGCTCAGCAGGCTCAGCCTCCTCGGGGGCTTTAACTCCTCTCTGGAGAACTTGCCTTCCTGCCCCTGAAGGGTCCCAGAACCCTTGGACATCTCAGGCAGGTTGTCATTTTGCCCACAGATGGTACCAAATAACAGCAAAAAATTGGACTCTGTCCATTGTACGAGAGGGGTACAAGCTTCATTTTCACAGTATGCCCCCTCCTACAATGGTAAGACAGTTCAATTCTCAGACCTCGCTCGACAATCTCTTAGATCAGGAAGTCACAACGCTCCTTGCGCAAGGAGCAGTAGAGGAAGTACCCATTCTGCAACAGGGTACAGGATACAGGCCCATTTTAGACCTCAGAGAATTGAACAGATATCTGTTCCGAGAGAAGTTCAAAATGGACTCTCTAGGAACTCTGCTGCCATACCTTCAAAGTCAGGATTGGCTTTGTTCTCTAGATCTCAAGGATGCGTGTACTCATATTCTCATCGATCCAAATCACAGAAGATTCCTCTGATACCTGTTTCAAGGAAAGCACTTCCAGTACAGGGTTCTTCCCTTTGGCCTGGCTTCTGCACCATGAGTATTCACAAAATGCTTGGCTGTGGTAGTTGCATTTTTCTGCACTCTGGGAATATTCGTCTTCCCCTACTTAGACTGGCTCATTCGAGCCCCTACAGTGCCAGAAGCCAGCTCTGCTTTGTTTCGCACAATGTGAATCCTTCAGTATTTGGGACTAGTCCATAAACCTCCCAAAATACAATCTTGCTCCCACTCAATCCCTAGAGTTTATAGGAGCTCATCTGGATACCAGACAGACAAGGGCTTTCCTTCCACAGCCCCACTATCTTCGCATAATACAGCTATCTTCCCAAGCAGTGTCAAACCTTATCTCACTGCTCGAGAAATGCTACAACTGCTGGGCCACATAGCATCCACCGTGCATGTGGTTCCTTATGCTGGCCTCCACATGCGAGCAGCCCAGTGGACTTTATCCACTTAGTGGACACAGGCCTCAGGTTGCCTGTTGGACAAAATAACAAACTCAGACCGTCTTATTTCGTCCCTCCAATGGTATCAATCGATCAAAAATCTTCTTGTGGGGTCTCCTTTCCAGCAACCCCTATTCCAAGCCACCTTAACAGATGCATCTCAGGTGGGATGGGGAGGCCACCTGCACGATCTCTCTACCCAAGGTACCTGGACTCCACAGGAGGCCTGTCTTCACATCAGCCACCTGGAATTCAGAGCAATCTTCCTTGCTCTTCGAGTATTTCACGCCCAGCTCAGATATAAGACAGTCCTAGTTCAAATGGACAATCAGGTAGCCATGTTCTATGTGAACAAGCAGGGCAGAACAGGCTCTCTGTCGCTATGCAACGAAGCTTTGCGACTATGGGCCCTCGCCAGAGAGCATCAGATTCATCTCCTTGCGGTGTATCTTCCAGTCATTCAAAACTCTTGGGCAGACAAACTCTGTCGAGTTCTGCTACCACACAAATGGTCTCTCCATGCAGACCAGCTTTCGCAAATATTTCAGATTTGGGGAACCCTGGACATAAACCTCTTTGCAAGTCCGCTGAATGCCAAACTTCCCCGGTTCTGTTCCAGAATCCCGGCTCGACATTGTCAGGCAAGGGATGCCTTCCTCCTTCATTGGGGTCAGGACTTCCTATATGCCTTCCCACCCATTCCTCTCATCCCCAAAACACTATTCAAGCTTCAGAGAGGTCATATGATTCTCATAGCTCCACGTTGGCTACGGCAAACGTGGTACCCTCTGCTTCTGCATCTCTTTCAAGCTCCACCTCTAGAGTTGGGATCTGCTCCAGATCTTCTCTCCCAAGAGAACGGGACACTGTGGCATCCCAATCCCCAGTCTCTGCATCTCAGGGTCTGGTTGCTGAAGGCCTAGAGCTTCAGGATCTCAACCTTTCTCAACAGGTAAAGGATATCCTTTGTTTCTAGGAAACCCTCCACAGGACGCTCATACGCCTTTAAGTGGAAAATGTTTACCATATGGTGCTCACAGAAGGGTCTTAACCCTCTTGCGATACCTCTAGAATCGATACTGGAGTATCTCCTTCATTTGTCAAATGTGGGTCTTAAGACAAATTCAGTAAGAGTCCATCTTAGTGCTATTGCAGCTTCTTACAAGCCTCTAAGTGGACAACCTATTTCCTCTCATAACGAGATTTATGAGAGGTCTTCTTTTAACAAAGCCTCCTATTTAAGCCACCACCGATGGCATGGGACTTAAATCTGGTGCTCGGGCAGCTCATGAAACCGCCCTTTGAACCTCTGAAATTCCCTTTGAACCTCTGAAATTCCTTTCCTGGAAAGTCATCTTCCTCATTGCAATCACATCAGCATGTCGCATCAGTGAAGTGCAAGCATTAGTGGCTGATCCTCCTTACACAAGGTTGCACCATGATAAGGTAGTTCTTAGGACTCATCCACACTTTATGCCAAAGGTGTTTTCGCCTTTCCATTTAAACCAAGCGGTTTACCTTCCTGTATTCTTTCCAAGACCTCATGCCTCCAGTGCAGAAAGGAACCTTCATACTTTGGACTGTAAAAAAAGCTTGCAGAGGACATAGCAACATCAAAAATCTTCTCAACTCTTTGTTGCTTTTGATTCTAGTCATTTGGGACTTCCAGTGTCCAAAAGAACTTTAACTGGATTGCACAATGCATATCCTTTGCCTATGAGAGTAAGAACCTTCCTCTTGAAGGCCATGTCACAGTCCACAATGTGAGAGCCATGGCATCCTCAACGGCTCATCTTCACTCTTGTGTCTATTGACGACATCTGTCGAGCAGCTACTTGGGCTTTGGTACATAACTTCACGGCCCACTACTGCTTAGACAAGGACTTCCGCCAGGATGCCTTGTTTGGTCAGGCTGTTCTTCAACACCTTTTTCAGAATTAGTCAACTCCTACCCACCATCCCTAGTAGGATGCCAGAGATCCATGGGGGGAAGCATAGCCCTTTCACAAGGGCTGACAACTTCCTGGGGCCATCTCCCTGGCATCTGCAGCTAGAGAGTCCCCATATGTGAAGACTACATTCCTGCTTGTTCCTGGAGATAGCGTAGTTACTCACCTGTAACAGGTGATCTCCGGGAACAGCAGGAATTTAGTCTTCACAACCCGCCCACCTCTCCTAGGAGTTGTATCTATTTCTCTCTCTCTCTTTGGTCTCAGCTATAAACTCAACTGGAGAGGGACAGTTGGGAAGGCAGCACGCAGGCGCTGTGGGATGCTCACAAAAGCTTTCCTATTGGACACTGGGGAGAGTTCTCGCGCAGCCTCTGTCGGTACTGACGATACCCATATGTGAAAACTAAATTCCTGCTGTTCCCGGAGATCACCTGTTACAGGTGAGTAACTGCGCTTTATTAGGGTGCAAATAATTATGTCCTGGCAATGTCCCAGTTTTTATACTGTTTCCTTTTTTAATTGGTCTGTCTTTATTTAATTCTTTTATGTGTCTATGTGTGCATATATAGTCCAGAGCCATTTCACTGGCCACTTCTTTTTTTAGGAGATATTGGGCATTAAGGGGTTGAACTGCAAGGGTGCCAGTAATGTTGAGCAGATATTCAGACACCTACACATATCAAAGGCAACACCCTTGATTTAATATTCCTACAAGAAAATAGCACTCAACGCACTCTTTATGCACCCCTGCACAAACAACATAAGTCCCATAGTCAGACTATTGCTTTATTAATTTCACAATCCTAATTATACCACCTACATCTTTATCTAACAAAAATAAATCTCACACACAATTCAAAGAATTTCAAAAGGATAACTTCTTGATAGAAGTCAGTCCACAAATAGAGATCCCCTTAATAGAGTTAAATGATATACTAGCAAATTGGAACACCTCAATACATAATGCTGCTATTTCACCTAAATCATCCAAATCCCAGCATACAAATTCTACAAAAAGATCCGAGAAATGGTATACCCATGACCAGAAGAAGATAAAATAAAAATTGAAAAGACCTGAACATAAATAGAGGGAGAATAGATCTATGGATAACAAAGTAACTTACATGAACACACTTCAAGCATACAAAAATGCCATAAATAATGCTTAAAAAAAAGAGTATCACACAAAGATACTAAAACTTCCTCAACCAACCGAGGGAACTATTTGAGATAGTCAAAACCCTCACATGGCCTCAAACTCCAGGAACAAACTTGTTAACAATAGATTCACAAACTCTAGCAGATCACTACATAAGTATACTAAAATCAAAGGAATCAGCAGAAAAATATAATGATAATACTTAACCAAAGAGATGGCAAACATTCTACAGTATTGACTTAAAACACATTAAGAACATAATCTCCAAAACTGTTGAGGAGTAGTCCTGGCCAGGAACCAAGTAGGGTAAATCCCAGGCCCTGGCACAGGCCAATGGCACCGATCAGAGACCCGTGTTTTTTGCAGGAAAAGAGGCCATTTAACTGGCCCCTCAGAAACAACCTGAGGGGGTGACAGAGAGGAGTTGGGGGCTTCCAACACCCAGGCAAGTGAGTTATCTGGAGCATCAGAAGCTTTGGGGGAGTTCTCCCCCAGAATTTGTTGTGCTGCTGCATTTGGGCTTTTTGCATGCTACAGGGTGTTAACAGCTCAGCAAAGTGCTGGGAGCCCTTCCCCGCAAAGGTCAGTGGCACAAGGGACAGCTGTCACTTCAGGGAAAAGGGGGATCTGTGAGAGCCAACACAGAAATCCCCTCGTTTGGAGCTGGAGTTTTGGGAGGAATCTCAATTGGTAGAACAAGAAGAGGCATCCAAAACGTGGGAGGATCCCTTAGAGGAGACCTTGACGTTTTTTTGGAGGAAGGGGGTTCAAGAGGAGCCGGAGGAAGGACCAGTCACAGAGGAATCCTGTGTGGTCTGGGTATTCTGCAAGGAGAAGCTACCAGCCCTCATAACGCATTTGCTGGCAGCCTTAAATATTACCCTGACAGGAATGGTAGAGGAAGAGGTGCTGGAAGACCCCTTGCTCCAGAAAATCCCATACTACCTTCCCGGTTCACCGGGTTTTTCGCCAAATGATGGAAGTGGAATGGGAGAGGCCCAAGGTAGGGCTGTGGGCAGACTGGGCTATGGTGTGGTTGTACCCCCTCCTGGACCAGGATCGGGAACCAGTTCAGACCTCCCAGAGTAGATGCAGCTGTGTCTGCAGTGACCAAGAAGACGACAATTCCGGTGGAAGGTGGAGCGGCCTTGAGAGACCTACAGGGCAAGAAGCTGGAGGTGCTATTGAAGCAGGCTTTTGATACCATTGCCCTGATGCTTCAGGCGTCCATTTGTGGGGCCTGTGTATCATGTGCTTGCTTGAGATGGGCTCAGGTGTTGTTGGAGCAGGGCGGAAGTATGCATCAGGCAAGTTCGGAAGCAGCTCAGCTGGAGTCTGCCACTGTGTTTCTGGCAGATGTCTTTTATGACCTTATTAGGATGGCATTGAAGGTTATGGTTAAGGAATTGGGCAGCTGACCTTTCGTCCAAAACCAGATTGACATGGCTATCTTTTAGGGGTAAGTTTCTCTTCGGGGGAAGCATTGGAGAAATTGGTAAAGGAACTAGGAGAGTCTAAAGATGTGAAATTACCAGAGGATAAGCCAAAGCTGAGTCAGGGACAAGCTCCCTCTAGGAGACTGGTGAGAGATTTCAAACTTTTTCAGGCCACTCAGTTTGCCCCTTTTCAAAGAGTGCGATATCTGAGCCGGGGCCCGTCCTTTTGGGGGAGCAGGGGGGTCAGCAGAGGTTACTGTGCGGGTGCTTCTGCAGCCCCCAAAAAGCCCCAATGAAGCAAAGACAGCCTAGGAAGGGGATAGAACCTGTAGGGGGGTCAATGGCTTTTTTTTTCTACCTGCCTGAGCCCAGATCACTTCCAATCAGTGGGTGTTGGAGGTGCTAAGAGACGGATATGCATTGGAGTCTGCTCAACCCCTACCCGAGTCTTTTGTAAGGGATCCATGCAGGGAGCCAAAGAAGGCGCAGGTGATCCAGAAGACGTTGGATCATTTGTTAGGACTGGAAGCTGTAGTTCCGGTGCTGCCTGACCAGTCAATGCTAAATCTATTTTGTGGTTCCCAAGAAGGAGGGTTCTTGCAGACCCATTCTGAACTTGAAGCAGGTGAACAAGTACCTGCGGGTACCACATTTTTGGATGGAGACCCTGCGATCTGCTATCGTAACAGTGAGAGCAGGGGGAGTTCTCACGTCCTTGGACCTGACTAAAGCCTATTTGCATATTCCCTTCTGCCAGATCATCAGTGTTTTCTCCAGTTTGCCGTGCTGGCAGGACATTTTCAGTTTCGGGCTCTACAGTTTGGTCTGGCCAGAATGAACACCGTGGACATTCACCAAGGTAATGGTGGTAGCAGTGGGAAGGGGTGCTAGTGCATCCTTACCTCAAAAATTGGTTGATCCGGGTCAAGTCTGCTGAGGAGAGCAGGGATGCAGCTCGGAAGGTGATGGATTGCCTTCAGAGGCTGATGATTGGTATCTCAGAAACATGGTGGAAGGAGAACAACCAGTGGGACACTGTGATACTTGGATACAAACTATATCGTAATGATAGAGCAGATCAAATTGGAGGAGAGGTTGCGCTCTATGTTAGAGAGGGCAATGAGTCTCAAAGGATTAAAGTTTTGCAGGAATCAAAATTTACTGTAGAATCTCTATGGATTGAAATTCCATGTTAAAAGGGAAAGGCAATGGCAGTGGGTGAGTACTATCGATTGCCTGGCCAGAATGATGAAATGCTCAAAGAAATCAGGGAAGCTAACAAAAGTTACAGCGCAGTAATAATAATAGGTGATTTCAATTATCCAGGTATTGACTTGGTCAGTGTCACGGCAGGACATGCTAGGAAGATAAAATTTCTAAATTAAATAAATGACTGCTTCTTGGAGCAGCTGGTTCATGAACCAACCAGAGGGGAAGCCATTTTGGACCTAGTTCTTAGTGGAATACTAGATCTGGTGCAAGAGAGAAGGGTGTTGGGGCCACTTGGCAATAGTGATCATAGCATGATCGCATTTGATTTAATTAATGGAGGAGGAATGATAAGGAAATCTACAGCACTACCTTTTAATTTTCAGAAGGGAGACTATGATAAAATGAGGAAAATAGTTAAGAAAAAACTAAAAAGAGCAGTGGCAAAGGTTAAAGACTTACATCAAACTTGGGTGTTTAAAAATACTATCTTGGAAGCCCAGATCAACTGTATTCCACGCTTTAAGAAAAGTGGAAGGAAGTCGAAAAAACTGCTAGTATGGTTTAAAGGTGAGGTCAGAGGCTGTTGCCAAAAAAGCATTTTTCAGGAAATGGATAAAAGAGCCAAATGACGAAAACTGGAAACAGCACAAGCACTGGCAAGTTAGATGCAAGGCATTGATAAGGCAGGCAAAGAGAATATAAGAAGCTTGCTGTGGAAGCAAAAATGCGTAATAAAGACTTTTTCAAGTACATTCGTAGCAAACCTGTGAGAGAGAGTCAGTTGGAGCATTAGATGATGGGGGTGGGGGGTACTAAGAGAGGACAAGGCCATAGCAGAGAGACTGAATGAATTCTTTGCTTTGGTCTTTACTGAGGAAGATGTAGGGATGTTACCCATTACTGAAGTGGTATTTAAAGGTGATACTGTGGAAGAATTGAAAGAAATATCGATACATTGGGAAGATGTATTGCAACTATTTGATAAACTGAAGAGTAGCAGATCACCTGGACCAAATGTTATACATCCAAGGGTGTTGAAAGAACTGAAATATGAGATTGCAGACCTGTTGTTAGTAATCTGTGAACTATCATTAAAATCATCTGTAATACCTGAAGATTGGAGGATGGCCAGTGTAACGCCAATTTTTAAAAAGGGTTCCAGGGGTGATCTGGTAAACTACAGACCGGTGAGCCTGACGTCAGTACCAAGAAAAAATGGTTAAAACAATCATAAAGAACAAAATTACTGAATGTGAAGATAGTCATGGCTTAATGGGAGACAGCTAACATAGCTTTAGACAAGGAAGATGATGTCTTACTAATCTGTTATGTTTTTTTCGAAGGTGTGAATAAACAGGTAGAAAAAGGTGAGTTGGTTGATATAGTGTATTTGGACTTTCAGAAAGCCTTTGACAAGGTTCCTCATCAGAGACTTTTGGCAAAACTAAAAAAGTAATGGGGATAAGAGGCAGTGTACTATTGTGGATCAGGAACTGGTTAAAAGATAAAAAGCAGAGGGTAGGGCTAAACAACCAATTTTCCCAATGGAGAAAGGTGAATAGTGGAGTACCCCAGGGATCTTTGCTGGGTCCGCTGCTTTTTAACATATTCATAAATGACCTGGAAATGGGAATAACAAGTGAGATAATCAAATTTGCAGATGACACAAAACTATTTAAAGTTGTTAAAACCCATGAGGATTGTAGAAAATTGCAAGAGGATCTTGATAAATTGGAAGACTGGGCATCCAAATTGCAGAGGAAATTTAATTTGGAAGAGTGCAAAGTTATGCAGCTAAGAAAGAACAACCCAAGCTATGGTTACACAATGCAAGGTTCCACATTAGGAACCACCACCCAGGAAAAAGATTTAGGCGTCGTCATTGATAACATGTTAAAACCCTCCGCCCAGTGTGCAGTGGCGGTCAAGAGAGCAAATAGAATGCTAGGTATCAGAAGGAAAGGAATGGAGAATAAAACAAAGATTATTATAATGCCTCTGTATTGTTCCATGGTGCGACCACACCTTGGAATATTGTATGCTATTTTTGCAATATCTTAAAATGGATATAGTGTTATTTAGAAAAGGTATAGAGAAGAGCCACCAAAATGGTAAAGGGGATGGAAGGATACCCCTATAAAGAGAGAGAGACTAAAAAGGTTATGGCTCTTCAACCTGGAAAAGAGACGGCTGAGGGGGAGATATGATAGAGGTATATAAATTAATGAATGGAGTGGAACGGGTAAACGTAGATTGTTTACATCATTAGAATATAGAAAAACTAGGGGACATGCAGTGAAGCTACAGGGTAACGTATTTATGACTAATAAGAGAAAATATGTTTTCAGTCAACGTTTAATCAAACTCTGGAATTTGTTACCGGAGGATGGAGTAAAAGCTGTTAGAGTAGCTGGGTTTAAAAAATGTTTGGACAAGTTCCTGGAGGAAAGGTCCATAAATCATTATTAAAAGGAACATAAGATATGCCATACTGGGTCAGACCAGGGTCCATCAAGCCCAGTATCCTTTTTCCAACAGTGGCCAATTTAGGTGATACGTACCTAGCAGTTCCCCAAAAGACACAGGTTCCACAATGCTTGTATTGGGTCAAGCATTGATATCCTGGGTCCCTTTTTAATAATGGTTTATGGACCTTTCCTCCAGAAACTTGTCCAAACCTTTTTTAAACCCAGCTACAAACACCTTTACTACATCCTCTGGTAACAAATTCCAGAGTTTGATTACATGTTGAGTGAAAAAATATTCTCTCTTATTTGTCTTAAATAGTTTACCCTGTAGCTTCATTGCATGTCCCCTAGTCTGTCTATATTCTGATAACGTAAACAATTGATCTACGTTTACCCGTTCCACTCCATTCATTATTTATAGACCTCTATCATATCTCCCCTCAGCCGTCTCTTTTCCAGGTTTGACGAGCCCTAACCTTTTTAGCATCTCCTCATAGGAGTATCCTTCCATCCCCTTTACCATTTTGGTGGCTCTTCTCTGTACTTTTTCTAATAACGCTATATCCTTTTTAAGATACGACGACCAGAATTGCACACAGTATTCAAGGTGTGGTCGCACCATGAAACGATACAGAGGCATTATAATATCTTTTGTTTTAGTTTCCATTCCTTTCCTTATGATACCTAGCATTCTATTTGTTCTCTTGGCTGCCGTTGCACACTGGGCGGAGGGTTTTAACATGTTATCCACAATGACGCCTAAATCTTTTTCCTGGGTGGTGGTTCCCAATGTGGAACCTTGCATCGTGTAACCATAGTTTAGGTTGTTTTTTCCTAGGTGCATAACTTTGCACTTGTCCACATTAAATTTCATCTGCCATTTGGATGCCCAGTCTTCCAATTTATCAAGATCCTCTTGCAATTTTCCACAATCCTCTTAGGTTTTAATAACTTTAAATAGTCTTGTGTCATCTGCATATTTGATAACCTCACTCGTTATTCCCTTTTTCAGGTCATTTATGAATGTCAAAAAGCAGCGGACCCAGCACAGATCTCTGGGGTACTCCACTATTCACCTTTTTCCATTGGGAAAATTAGCCATTTAGCCCTACCCTCTGCTTTCTATCTTTTAACCAGTTCCTGATCCACAATAGTACACTGCCTCCTATCTCATGACTTTTTAGTTTTGCCAAAAATCTCTGAGGGACCTTCTCAAAGGCTTTCTGAAAGTCCAGATACACTATATCAACCGACTCACCTTTGTCTACCTGTTTATTCACACCTTCAAAAAAACATAACAGATTAGTAAGACAAGATCTTCCTTGTTTAAAACTATGTTGGCTGGCTCCCATTAGGCCATGGCTATCTGCATGCTGAGTAATTTTGTTCTTTATGATGGTTCTACCATTTTTCCCGGTACTGACGTCAGGCTTTCAGGTCTGTAGTTTCCCGGATCACCCCTGGAACCCTTTTTAAAAATTGGCGTTATGTTGGCAATCCTCCAGTCTTCAGGTATTACAGATGATTTTAAAGAAAGTTCACAGATTACTAATAGCAGATCTGCAATCTCATATTTCAGTTCTTTTAACACCCTTGGATGTAAAAGTGACCCGGGATATCACTGCTTGACCCAATTCAAGCATTGTGGAACCTGTGCCTTTTGGGGAAACTGCTAGGTACTTATGACCTAGATTGGCCAATGTTGGAAACAGAATACTGGGTTTGATGGACCTTGGTCTGACCCAGTATGGCATATCTTATGTTCTTATGGGTCATCAACCTGGCCAAGAATCATCTCTAACCATTGCAGGATCTGGTACACTTGGGGGCTCATTTTCAGACGGCACAAGGTCTGATATTCAAGCCACAAATGGATCGCTTCTCGCTTATGGCTTGGCCCTTGAGAGGGCTCAGGTATCGAAGAAGGGTTATGCAAGGCAGGTGATTGCTACCTTGTTGCAAGCTCGGAAGTGATCAACTTCTCTATCTTATGTGAGAGCCTGGAGGATATTTGAAGATTGGTGTGAGGAAAATGGTGACAGGGCTTTGTCGGCGCCATTGCCCAGCATCCTGGCGTTCCTGCAGGCAGAGCTTGATAAGGGCTTGGCCCTTGGCTCTCTTTGTGTGCAAGCAGCTGCTCTAGCATGTTATCGAGGGCGCATCCAAGGGGTTTCACTGGATGCGCATCTGGATGTTGTATGTTTTCTGTGGTCAGTGAAGCAAGTGTGCCCACCTTAGAGACAGATTGTCACTGCGTGGTATTTGAATTTGGGTCTATCTGTCTTAACTTCGGAGCCTTTTAAGCCGCCAAATAGGACAATGTTAAAGGATATCACACTGAAGATGGTGTTTTGCTGGCGATTTATTCAGCTCAGTGGATATCTGTGCTGTAGGCTCTCTTGTGTAGGGAGCCGTTTTTGTAATTTTCAAAGGAAAAGGTGATGCTCTGCACCATGTATCGATGAGAAGGTGGTGATCAACAGTGTCAAAAGCAGCAGAAAGGTCAAGAAAGATGGGGATAGAGTAAAGGCCTTGGATTTGGCGAGGAAGAAGTTATTGGAGACTAGCAAGAGTCATTTCAGTAGAATGAAGAGGATGAAAGCCAGATTGCAGTGGATCCAGAAGGGACTGAGAGAAGAGAAGTCAAGACAGCAGTGATGGATTGCATATTCTAGATTAGAAATAAAGGAGAGGAAAGAGATGTGTCGATAAAAGATCAGGGGCCTCATTTATAAAATATTGCAAAAACCCCTGGCCCTCAAAGTGCACATTTGGTTATTCAAAGTAATACATATCTGTGCGAGGAACAGCAAGTCAGATTGTGCGTTTAGTTGTTTAAGTTGATCCCTCTTTGCTAAGAGAGGTTCCCTCCAGGCCATTGTAGTCTTGTTCAGTTCAGACTATCAAAATGGTGTTGCTTTTATGTTTGAAAGGTGCTTGCAGTTGAGCCATTTGTGAGATTTGGAGCACTTGGGGGGTAGCAAAGGGCCCTCAGTATATGAGACAAGGGAATTTTGCTGAAGTTGTTTAACAATATATGGGGCCCTATGGGCCCTTTCAGTTTCAAAGGGTTGATCAAAATGGAGCTTTAGCAATTATGGCAAAAAGACTCCATAAATGTCTTTGGGCCTGAGTTTTAGCTCCCTCCACTATTCAAAGTACCCAGAGGATATATTACCTCTGCTGCGATTCTTCATTCCTTGGAGGTCTTTCTCCAATGTCAAGATGCATTTGACTTGCTGCTGTAGAAGGATAAGTTGCTCATCATGGCACATCACCCACTGTTCTGTATTCTGTTTTTGCTGTGTTTCTCCCAATTGGTACTTCATGTTATTGATCTGCTTGACTTCCACCAAAGCATGTCTGTTTACCTTTCAAATATTCCTTGACCTGCAGGATTTCTTGCATGAGTGAGTGAAAAGGTAATTTCTATTTCTTTTGAAACTGCCAGTTTGTACAGTGATGGTGACTCCTGTTTTGAATGTTTTATTCCTTGACTGGGTGCTGAAGTAAAGTCCAATTTGTTAGATTTCCCTGCAGAGATCTTAGTCACCAAACTCTATATTAAATGATACAGGTAGCGCAGATGTTTTATAGGCTAGCTGCTTAAATTGTATACGTACGTCCTCCATTAGAGCCTCTCTTCTAAGCAGCCAGCTTGCCAACACCCCCCTTCTCCGATTAGCCTAAGATGTACTGCTTAATAGCTTCATGCATGTCCCCCCCTAGTCTTTGCACTTTTTGAAGGAGTAAACAGTTGTTTACTCGTTACACTCCACTTATTATTTTATAGACCTTTATCATATTACCCTTCAGCCCTCTCTTCTCTAAGCTGAAGAGCCCTAACCTTTTAAACCTTTCTTCAAAGGGGTATTCTAGCCTCTTTACCATTTTGGTCCCCCTTCTCTGTACCTTTTATATTTTCACTATATCTGTTATATGCAGTGTCCAGAACTGCACACTATACTCAAGGTGTGGTTGCATTATGATATTCTCAGTTTTATTCACCATTCCTTTCTTTATAATTTCTAATGTTCTTTTTAGTAACATAGTAGCATAACATAGTATATGATAGCAGATAAAGACCAGTATGATACATCTAGTCTGCCCAGCAAGGTGTCAAGAGCAGGTGCACCTGCCACTCTGTACTGGTCACTCCTCTGCATGCCTTTGTTTAGGGCCACCATTGCACACTGAACTGCACACTTGGGTTTTCTTCCCTAAATGCTTAACTTGCACTTGTCCACATTAAATTTATTTTGCCATTTAGATGTCCAATCTCCCAATTTCTCAAGGCCTTCTTGCAATTTTTCACAATCCTCTTGTGGTTTAACAACTTTGAATAACTTTGTATCATCTGCCAATTTGATCACCTCACTTGTTCCCATTTCCAGGTTGTTTATAAATAAAAAGCAGAGGGCCCAGTACAGCTCCCTAGGCACTCAACTGCGCATCTTTCTTCATTGAGGAACTTGATCAGTTAGCCCTATTCTCTGTTTTCTATCTTTTACTCGTTTCTCAATCCACAATAGGATATGGCCTCCTATCTCATGAGGGATCTTGTCAAAGCTTTCTGAAAATACAAATACACTTGATCAAATGGCTCAACGTTATCTACATGTTTGCTTATACCTTCAAAAAATAAAAGTAGCAGATTGGAGAGGCAAGTCTTCCTTGGCTAAATCCATGTTGGCTTTGTTCCATTAAACCATGTTCGTTAATTTTGTTCTTTATAATGATTTCTACCGTTTTGCCTGGCACTGACTTCAGCTTTACTGGTCTGTAGTTTCCTGGAACCATTTGTAAAAATTGGTGTTGAAAGGCACTGGGCATTTTTTTGGTACTTAAATACCTTTTGCATATACAGATCACTGGCCCCCTTAAACATATTGGGGGGAGGGGGGCGGACCTCAATGTTCTTTACTGTACAGAGAGTGTGGTGGTATATTGTAAACTCGTGAAATGGTCATCACGGTGTTCTGTTTATTTGCTACTGTGTGGTAATGCTGATTTGCTGCTGGGCATGGAGGGTAGCATCTTTCGGAGATGGAGAGATCATGGAATTGATCATATGAAGAAAGTGGCCAAGGATGGCACCATCTTACCTTTGTGGAATTAAGGACACATTGTGGTTTAAGTGGCAGTGATGTGTTCACTTATTTACAGGCCTGGGATTATATATGGAACTTTGCAAAGAAGTGTCTTTCTAGTGACCTTTGTTCAGGATTGGAAGAATTTTTGTTAGTGGGTGATATTGGTCAGGGGTCGATAGCGGCGATTCAACATGTTTTGTTGGGAACTGGTATACTCGGGGATTATGAGAAACTGGCTGTCACTTGGAAAACTGAATTAAATGTTACTGTATCAGGGTAGGATTTGCTTAAGGTTATTGGCAACGCTCTTCAGCTCTTCATTAACATGGAGCTGTGTGAAGTTTAATATCAAGTGGTTTGATGGGTGTACGTGTGTGCCTGTTCAGGCATTTCAGACCGGATGTGCAGTATCGCTGCACCATTTTAAATGTATGGAGAATAATGCCAATTTGAGTCTTATGTTTTGGACCTGCCCCCGGGTCACTCCATTTTGGGGCAAAGTGATGGTATACTTGGAGTCAGTCCTTGACCAGCGACCAGCCTTTTGCCTCATGGTTCTTTAAAATGTCTACTGAGATTTGAATGTTTGGGAGCCGATAGGAAACTCTGGACTTGGGAAGTACAGGTAGTTCGCAAGAAAATTATTCTTTGTTGACTGATACAATCTGGGCTGCCTTTATGGCCTCAGAGGAGTGGATTGCACCTGCTCTAATGCTCATGGTTCGGGAGGGGGCCAGAGGGCATTCAACTTGGTAAGCCTGTATTCAAACATTATCACCTCGAGTACAGAGCCAGGTTGCTAATCAGCAGTAGGGTTAAGTGAATATTTATTTATGTATTTAAAAATATTTCTAGCACGCACAATAACCAAGGCAAGTCTTGGACTGTGCGCATTCTTCCAATGATTCTCTTCTGGAATTAGAGGTGTAAGGGAGTAGTGGGAGTGGGCGGTAGAGGTTGGGGTTTATCCCTAAGGTAAGCTACAGCACTGTATATTGAATGGTGTCTCTTGTCTTTTCCCTGGTGTGTATAAGGAACACCACACACTGGGGTCTTCTGTATTACATTTATTTACTAGTAGATATACCATGTAAGGTAATAGGGGGCGGGGCATTGAGAGGTTAGAACAATAGTGGATTTGACTTAGGCTGTATATGCCCACTTGCTTGAAGGATTGTTGGACAGTTGTAGTCAGTTTTGGGGCTCTTATATTTTTTGTACAGTGGTCACCTCTTTGGACTTTTTTTTTTTATTTTAACAGGAACCGGTGGGGATGAAGAGAAAACTGGAAAATGTTTGGAAATTCTTGAATATTTTCCTTATACTTGACATGTAAAAAACATCCTGTGCTTGAGAATTGTGGATTAAGGTGGCAGTTAAAAAGGTTTTGAACTAAAAATTGGTGTTCTCCATGGACAAATAGAATAAATGCTCACATATGGGTGACATCACCAACTGAGCCCTGCACCGAAAATGATCACCAGCTTCTTCTAGAAGTTTTTAAGATGTTCCTAGCATGCCTGTGCCCCTGTTCCTGCCTGCTACTGCCTCAGTCTTGTTTTTTCCGCAGAGCCCTCAAGATGTGTGTGTCACGTGGGAAAACCAGCTATCTGGGTTTTGCCGGTATTTTTCTCTGTTTTCACTATAGCCATTCTTTTGCTTCCTGCTACTGGTATTGTGTTTCATCTCCTTAGGAATTCCTTTAGTTGGTTGTTTTTTTTGTTGTTTTCAGGTTTCCTTTATTTTTGACACGTTCCTGTGTGGACTGTGTTTAGGGTTCATGCACTTCAGACACAAATTTTTTTTTCTGTCAAGATAGTCATTTTTATTTCACTGTGGTTATTTTCCAGATGATATGTCCCAGAAATCTGCCATTGGTTTCAAGAAATGCACCAAGACCATGTCTGATGGATAGGCATAGATGCTGCCTGCAGTTCCTGGGGCCAGACTATGAATCCTCTCATTGTAATTTGCAAAGTTTGAGATGAACAGTGCAGAAGGATTTTTAGTGCAGATTAGACTGGTCCGTAGACACTGGCATGGGTCTCCATGGCCCCTGGGAGCTGCATTGGACGCTGATGGTGCATTGATATCAGAGATCCTTGAGTTCACTGGGAGTCTAGTATGGACAGGATGACCATCGACATCGGGCAGAAGCTGAAAGGTCACAGTTCATTAGACCTCAGTGTCCAGAGCATCAAGGTATCTGAAGGTCAGGTATCCTCAAAAGAGCTTTGACATGAGCACAACTCATCCTCTATGGTACTAGAGGGGCCGTAAATCTCTAGCAGGGCCAAAACCAGTCTGCCGATACTTCCCAACAGATTTTGCAGACATTTGCTGTTTCTGCCGTAGTTCCTGCACCTTTGTTGATGGCAGCCTTTGAGGAGTACTTCCTGAGGAACTTCCTGAGGAACTTCAAGCAGAGGATGGAGGTCATCTTTGCCTAGCATGAAATGACCGCCTTGATTGTATTGAGGCATCAAACCAATTCACGAGTGCTATCAGCTGCCTGTGGAAGAATTGCTGTCATTGAGGCCTCATAGGGCCTTGACACTAGCAACTGTCCAACCGGTGTCTATCTCTAGTTTATCAGGGGGTGACTGTTTCCTGAGTACCTCTCTGAGTCTGCATTGGAACACTCTCGGGAGTCTGAATACGACTAGGAGTATTTCTCAGAGAAGAGGTCTCCTGAGTTGCCTTTAGACCCCTCACCTTCTCATGATAGACAAAAATCACCCTCTGAAGGAGCTCTTATTCATTCATTTTAGTGCAAGTGATGGTTTAGTCTGTCCATTTAAGTTGGAGACAGAGGAGGAGCCTGAGTCCAAGAAGTTGGAAATCTTCCATTCTGTGCCCCTTCTCCTCCCCCCTCCCCTAAGGAGGCAGTGTCAATGCCTGTGCACCATATTTTTAAGTGCATGCAGATGAAAATGTAGAAGACCCTCCTTTCTGTACCGCCTGTTAATAAGAAATCCTACTCTTTTTATACAGAGTTTAGAAGACTCCTAGATTTGAGAAGCTCCAGCTACCACACCGCACTATTGTCATCGAATTCACTCTCAAAAGAGTCAAAAGTTCCAAGATTCGCTCTTTGATGTTCCTGGGGAGGGAAGCTAGGACATTGGACTCTTGGGAGAATCAAACAGTAAACTTCCTCATTCAGAGAAAATAAACACCATAGTCAGTTGCATATTGATGCAGCTCTGTAAATCTTAACAGCTCAACATAGGCTGTCTTTAGAAAAACTCAGGTTCAGAAAGTCCCAAATTCAAAGTTATCCATCCACTTTTGACTTGACAGCCCTGTTCAAGCCTTCTAAGTTATGCCAGAGTCTCTCTCCCTCTTCAGTAATCCATGTCACTTGTGGGGGGTTCTTTCATAAGGACCTTTCCTGCTTCCAGGAGAAGGTCCGGAAAGTTGGAGGCTTCCACTTCTTTGAGGGCTAGCATATGTCTGCCACAGATGTCACCTGCGTAGTGGATCCACTCACCGTAAAAGCAATGCCTAATGGAAAAGGCTATCGAGATCTGATATTTTCTGCTTGCTTCTTCCTGGAAGAGTTAGTGAAACTCACGTCTGTTTTAGAATAGCTGGCAATAAGTCCACAAAGGCCTTGATCTTATGGCCCTTCCAGAGGATTGACCCCAGCTTTTGGGCTTTAGACAGTACCTTCTCCTTCAAAGTAGGATCATGGAAGTAAGAGACAATGTTTCTGCATATATTCCAGCAAGTCTGAGTGTGCAGTTCACCCACTGTATCTTTATAACAGGAACCTGGGTAAGAATCTTCTCCCTGCACATAAATAGCTGTACAAATTTGCTGAAATACCTGCTCTCCAGAACCTCCCCTCGCCATCAAATATTGTTCTGCCATGACCTGTTTTTCTATCTCAGTACGTTTTGCAGCCAGATCCTGTTTTTTCTGCTCGGTTGCATACACATTTCTGTAAGGCGGCCACTGACTTACACTGCACTGCCGATTTGTATTACTTCTGATCTGAGCTCAGTGACCAAATTTAAGTTACCTTTTGATTGAGAAATATTGTCTAATTTCTTGCATCTAACTTTTAAGCTCAGCCTTGATGGTTTGGTTGACCTCTCCGTAAGCCATGTACTTGCCCTTGCCCCTCTGATGGCTCCTCAATCTCTCCACCATGTTACGCAGCCTTGTGTACCATGCTTTGCCCCTCCTGAAGGCTCAAACCTGACCTTTGCTAGGAGATCTCTTTTTAAGTCTCTCGTTCTTCCTTTTAGAAGACACTTTAAGAAGCGACTCACTTTTAAGGAAATGTTCTACAGAAAACCTGATGGAGCCACTGCTGCTTATAATGACCAAAGATTCAAGCTGAGCTGAGCCAGAGCATTAGCTGTGTGTTGCCATCTTCCTGGTGATGTCACTTTCTTCTAAAAATATCATTTGAAATTAAATTATATCTCCTCCTATATCTTGGTTTCAGTGATACAGAGGTCCAGTGTGAAGTCATGCAGGAAATCGTGGAGCAGATCTTGGAGGTAAATACTTATAAATGAAGAAAACCTTCCTATGTGTGTCCTTTAGAGAAGGCGTGAAATTCAGGGGGGAACAGGATGTCATACAGATCACACGTGTGATCTAGCCACTGAGATGAAAGCAATAAGGGATGTGGTAACTGAATGGGAAGGGTTTTGGTCATGGAGTTTACTTGTTACCCAGTAAACCTTCCTGTTTTCAGAAGAGTCAGAATATAATGTTGTTACCTCATTGGCATGTATTGTTTTATTTAAATTCTTTTTCAGCTTTTTGGTGTGTGTGCCTCTTTTTCACTGTTTCCCTTCCTCGTTTCATGTCTCTGTTGCTCTTCTTTATTCTCTTTCTCTTCCCCTGTGACAGGATGACTTTGATTCAGAGCAGTTGTCCATACTTGCTTCCTGCCTGCAGGAGTTATTTAAGGCTCATTTCCGTGGGGAGGTTTTACCAGAAGAGATCACAGAAGAGTAAGGTTTTTATTTCATCTTCAGTTTTCTGAGAGCAAACTGAGGTTTATGAGTTTTGTCACATGCATATGGATGGGATATGGTGTGAGGAGCTGGGCTGAGTTATTCGGGTTCTTGCTACAAAGAAATGTTCTATTAAAGGAAGAGAAACCTGAGTACAGAGCAAGCTGGGTGGGTCTTTCAACATACAGTGAGAGTTCAGGGAAGAATTTGTGCCCCATGCTCACTACGGGAATAGTGTATTGGGTAGTGTGAGCAACTTCCAGACTTTCACCTGCTGCTTTTTATTGGCAGGTCTTTGGAGGAGTCGGTGGGAAAGCCACTTTACCTAATATTCAGGTTTGTTTATCAACAAGGTTTTGTAAATTTTTGTCAAGGGTGGTGGGGCAATTATTGGTGAAGATGTGGTATAGAGAGGGTGTGATGATTATAAATGGGGCTGGAGGTATACATCCTGCCCTTATTCTCTATGTACCTTTTGTTTTATAGAAACCTGATTCAGATGCAGGAAGATAACAGTGGGTTCTCCTTGTTACTGGATCTCTTGTCTGAGTTATACCAGAAACAGCCAAAGATCGGCTACCATCTGCTTTACTACCTGAAGGCCAGGTGAGAGTTGCAGGGACCTTCAGGCAAACTGTAGAAGAGCCTCCATTGCTTTGCCTACCATAGTTTTCTCTTTCAGTGCTTCCAAGAAATTCACATCTCTCCCCCCCCCATACCCAGTTTGTATTTAAATTACCATGTTATGCTCCTCTCATGCTGGAAGAAGAGGGCCCCAAAAGTGCCCAGAACAGTTAATGTTTCCAAAGTATGTGTTACTTATTACTTTTGGGCACTGGAAAGCAGAGGGGTGACATGGGCAGATAGGAAAACAGAGGTGTGTATTAATGTCCTCTTTTCATAGTGAGGAAGGATTTAACCTTCCTGTAGAAGTTTCATTTTCTGTGCCAGCTCATCCTTTCCTCCTTAAAATAGCTTTGATTCCTATTTAGGATGGGTACTACTACTACTGAGCATTTGTATAACGCTACAAGACGTACACAGCGCTGCACAGACATATGTAAAAGAACTTACAATCTGATGCAGGACCCTGTCTCTGTGCCTTGAGGTATATGTTCTCAGAGTCTGTTCCAGGAGACTGTCTGATTAGATAGATTTTGGATGTCGCACTGCAGATGATATGAGCATTCCTCCTTATCCCTCAAGTCCAGTCCAGACATGTGGGTTATGCCCTGTCACCAGCAGATGGAGACTAGGAGCCACTGGTTTTGATGATGTCATTCTATAAGGGATCTGTGCAGATCTGGCCATACCAGTATTTCTCAGTCTTCAGCAGACTGTGGTGAACTGTAGGGGAAAAAATAGAAAAATTTCTTGAATTACCTAAAGGAAAAGAGGTACTGCACCCATGCTGATTGCAGCATTTGTGAGCTTGAAGGGGGGGCAGTGATAAGGATCTTCGGCCTATCTCTTCTCAGCAGCGGGTTCCCACTGTTTTGGCGGGAACCATGGGTGCGGCAAGCAACCAGATCAGAATCTGAGCCCC
The DNA here is from genome assembly GCA_033557465.1 of Ichthyophis bannanicus. Taxonomy (NCBI): domain Eukaryota; kingdom Metazoa; phylum Chordata; class Amphibia; order Gymnophiona; family Ichthyophiidae; genus Ichthyophis; species Ichthyophis bannanicus. The sequence continues at coordinate 62,824,648 of CM066048.1, forward strand.
CCTCCCCCCCCCCGGGGGTCCCATTGCCTTCGCCAAGTGGTTGGGAGCAGAGGATACAGGAAGGAATCCCGGGGGAGCTGTCTTGGTACAAGAGGTTCTGTTTTCCTCAGAGTTTGATCTGTTTTCCCCAGAGTTCTGTTTTTGCATGAGGCCTTCTGCATGAAGCAAAGCTCTTCAGTCAGGCAGGATTAGAGCAAAGAACTCCAGTCATGGTAGTAAGGCCCCAGTGGAGTTGCTGTCTTTGCAGGTGGAGGAGGAGACTTGGGATGACCAGGGCTTAGTTCTATCATGGGGTTCAGAACCCCTTAGAGCAGAGGTTCCCAACTCCAGTCCTGGAGGACCAAACACCATTCAGCTTTTCAGGCTGTCCCTAATGAATATGCATGAGATACATTTGAATACAATGGGGGCAGTGCGTACAAATGCATCTCATGCATATTTATTAGGGACAGCCTGAATACCTGAATGGTGTTTGGCCCTCCAGGACTGGAGTTGGGAACCTCTGCCTTAGAGGGACCGTTGGGGTGCTGGGATCCCTCTGGGAGAGGAGCTTGAGGAGGGCGAGCTTCCTCCGGGAGAGGATTCCATGGTTATTAGAGTGTTTAAGCGTGAAGAATTAGTGTCATTTATCTCCCATTCGTTGTCAGCCCTTAATATCATGGAAAGTGCCCCTGCAAAGGGGAAGGGACTTTGGAGGATCTCTTGTTACAGGGTATTCGAAAGCCCTCGGCATTGTTTCCGCTCCATAGTGCCATCAAGAAATTGATTGCTGCAGAATGGGATGCCCCAGAGGCCGGTTTACATATTGGCTGTTCCATGGCACACTTATATCCCTTTCCATTGGAGGAAAAGGACTTTTTGCAACTCCTGAAAGTGGATGCCTTGGTTTCTGCGGTTATGAAAACAATTATTCTGGTGGAGGGCAGAGTAGCATTAAAGGACGCCCAGGACCGGAATCTGGAAAAAGTGCTGAAACAGTCTTTCGAGGTCTCTTAACCCGTGTTATCAGCCAAAGGGCTAGCCCTTTTGAGGGGGTCATGTAGGAGGCAGAGACTATTCCATCGGGGCTCCAAGAGGCCCCAAGAAGTCCCAATGAGGAGTTGCGGGTCCAAGTGGAGTTCATCCTGGTAGGTGGTCAGCTCCAAACCTTTTACTCCACTTGGGTCCAAATTATAACTGACCAGCGGGTGCTAGAGGTCATTTGCGAGGGCTATGCCCTCTCAGATGCCTTTATGCTGTCTCCCTGCAAGTCTTCAGCCAAGGCACAGGTGGTGGCAGACACGCTCAAGAGGTTGCTTCAACTCAAGGCAGTGGTCAGTGTTCCTTCCAAGGAATGCAAGGTCGCTCGTTGTTCTATTTATTTTGTGGTCCCCAAGAAGGTAGGGACTTTTTGACTCATTCTGGATTTAAAGCAGATCAATCAGGCCTTACATGTACCACATTTCCGTATGGAGATCTTGCGTTTGGTCATAGTGGCAGTACGAAAGGGCACGTTCCTGATATCCCTGGATCTTTCAGAGGTATATCTGCACATTCCCATTCAGCTGGATCATCAGCATTATTTGCGCTTTACTGTTTTGATGGGGCATTTTCAGTTTTGAGCCCTGCCTTTAGGCCTCGCCATGGAACCTTTACGAAGGTGATAGTGGTTGTGGCAGGGACTCTTCGTCAAGAAGGAGTGTTGGTACATCCCAATCTAGACAACTGGCTGATATGGGCAAAGTCACTGTAAGAAAGTCAGGAGGTGACAGAATGGTGTCGTTTCTCTAGAACCTAGGTTGGGTCATCAATTTTTCCAAAGCAATATGCAGCTGACTCAGGATCTGGTTTATTTAAGGGCTCGTTTCAACACCATATTGGGTCTGGTGTGTCTACCTCTGGATCAAATCCAGAAAATGCAAGATCAGGTGCGGAGTTTCCGCAAGCTGCAGTGTCCTCAAGCATGGGACTACTTGCAGCTACTGGGGTTTATGGTGATGACACTGGACTTGGTCCCGAGGGCCAGAGCACAGATGCAGCCTCTTCAGAGGGCACTGTTATAACTGTGGTCTCCCCAGAAGCATTCCCTGTTGCAGTTTCTGCAGGATATGAAGATGAATCTGCTGTGGTGGATGGATTCCACCAAGTTGGAAGCAGGGATGTCGCTGGAACCCCCTGATGGGTTGTGGTGACCACCGATGCCAGTTTTAATGGCTGGGGCGCACGCGCACTACCAGGCCCAAGTGATATGGGGCAGTGGTCTCTGGAGGAGAAGTCTTGGTCCATCAATCTCCTGGAGATGCAAACAGTGTTTTTAGCTCTGCAGGCCTTTCACCCAGTTATTCACAACAAGATGGTTATGTCTTTTGAGATTGTGATCACAGTAGCTTACATAAATCGGCAGGGTGACACGGGGGAAGTGCAGTGTTGGTGACAGAGATTGCTCCGCTGCTTCAGTGGGCAAAGGATCATCTTTGGGGTTTCTAGTCCCACAGGTGCTCCTTGTGGTCTTGGGCAAGCCACTTAACCCTCCATAGCCCATGTTCCCTGTAAAATAGTTATCTCCAAGTTATAATACCCTGTTCAATGTAATTTCAGTTTGTTCAATGTAAACCGCACTGATGCAGAATAGCGCGGTATATAAGAGAATGTAAATAAATAAAAATAAATAAATAAATCTTCTGCTGCTGTTGGCAGCTCATGTAGCGGAAAAAGAAAACGTGCAGGCTGATTTTTCTCAGTCAGCACTGGTTAGACCCTAGAGAATGGTCACTGGAGGGACTGCGTGTTTCAGCAAATATGGAAGATGCCAATCATGGATCTGATAGCATCCGCAAGCAAAACCAGGGTGGCCCATTTCTTCAGCTGTAGGGGAGAGAGAATGGCAGAAGGTCTGGATGCTTTGGCTCAGAAGTGGCCGAGCGGCGGTGTCTAACTGCTTCTACCCTGGCTGCTGCTAGGTCATCTGCTTCAGCGGATAGAACCTCAACGGGGGCTAGTGATCTTGGTGGCACCGGATTGGCCTCAGAGGCCATGGTATGGAGATTGTGTGTCTGAAAGTGAACAGGCCATAGTGTCTTCTGGTGTTGGTCAACCTGCTATTGCAAGGTCCAGTCCTCATGCCAGACATGAATCTATTCTCGCTTATGACTTGGCTCTTGAGAGGGCTAGAGTGAAGGTTACTCTAGTCAGGTTATTTCAGCTTTGCTTTGCAAAGTGATAAACGTCCTTGGCATACTGTATTCTCCAGGAACAAGCAGGAAGTCAGTCCTCACATGTGGGTGACGTCAGCACCGACGGAGCCCACGTGGAGGCCCGGAACCTGGACACCCTTGGCAGAAAGTGCTACCAGGGCTTCATGCTGTCCTGCCATGTCCAAACTTACCAGCTGTACATGGGCATGTACTTGCGGAACCTGGCAAAGGAGATTGCCAGGTTCTCGGCTGGCCTATCCGAGGAACCCTTGCAGCACTTCAAAGCCTTGTCAACGGGGATCCGAGAGTACTCGAAATTCATGTCTCGTGCAGCTTACGACGGCTTCGAGGCGTCAGCCCGAGAAGCCGCAGCCGGCATCGGTGCATGCTGTCAGGCCTGGCTCATGTCATCGGACCTGGAGTCATGGGTTCAGGACAAGTTGGTCAATGTCCCGTGCCGAGGAGACAACCTCTTCGGCAAACCCATGACTGAGAGAGCTGCAGAAATCGAGTCCGAATACTTGACCCGGACAAGGTTGTCGAGAAAGACATATGCACCTTCTCAAAAGAAGAAGACCTCAGGGAAAAAGCCCTTTTTCCCGAGGAAGGGTGCGGCTTACAGAAACTACCCCACTTACCAGGCAACCCCAGCTCCCCAACAGGGGCATGGCCCACGTAAGCTGAAGACCCCCAAGCCTCCAGCTCCTACCCAGCTAGGAGGGGGTTTTTGACTCCCGGTGCATAGCTCCTCTCCCACCAGTGGTTTGGCCCTGCACAGGACGAAGGCTGGCACTGTGCGCTCACAGGTGGCTGGCCATTACTACTGACGCCTGGGTTTTGAAAGTAGTCCAGCAGGGCTATTGCCTTCATTTCATCCAGGTGCCCACCTCCTTTTTCCCAGGAGAGCCTCTCAGGCCCCCTCTTCACAGGAACTTCCTCCTGCAGGAGTTGACAGGTCTGCTGAAGGATCAGGCGATGGAACCAGTGCCCCACCCACCTGCAAGGCGAAGGCTTCTACTCCAGGTATTTCCTCATACCAAAAAGAAAAGGAGGCCTACGCCCCATCCTGGACTTGTGAAATCTGAACAAGTTCCTGGTGAGGGAAAAGTTCAAGATGCTTTCCCTTGGGATCCTACTGCCTTACCAGGGAGACTGGCTATGCTCCTTAAATTTAAAGGATGCTTATACTCATATCCTCATACACCCAGACCACAGACAATATTTCAGGTTTGTGGTCGGAGGAAACCACTTCCAGTACAAGGTGCTTCCCTTTGGCCTAGCTACCGCTCCCAGAGTATTTACCAAATGCCTAGCAATAGTGGCGGCCTTCCTCAGAAGCCAGGGTGTCTTCGTCTTTCCATACCTGGATGACTAGCTCATCGGGGGCCAATAGGCACAGGAGGCACAGCAGGCCACTGCTCGCACAGTCACCCTACTCTAGCACCTAGGGTTTGTTATAAATCACGAAAATTCCACTTTACTGCCCACTCAGAACTTGAGTTTATAGGGGCAAGACTGGATACCCTTCAGGCAAAGGCTGGCTTACCGCTGGACAGGGCAAGGCGGTTGCTGGACTTGGTACAGCAGGTTCAGCACAGGCCTCAAGTCTCCACAAGGGTCTTCCTACTCCTCCTGGGCCACGTGGCCTCCGCGGTGCATGTGACTCCCTATGCTCGACTCCACATGTGCACAGCTCAATGGAGCCTCAGAGACCAGTGGACGCAAGCCACTGCCTGCCTCAGAGACAGAGTAGTGATTTCCAAGCTACTGGTGACAACCTTGCAATGGTGGCTTCACCCCCTCAACTTACTTTAGGGAGTACCATTCCAACCTCCCTCTCACACCAGGATACTGACAACAAATGCCTCCTAGCGGGGCTGGGGTGCCCATTGCCAGGGTTCCTGCACTCAGGGTCTGTGGTCCTTGCGAGAGGCCGCGCTTCAGATCAATCTTCTAGAGCTTCGAGCCATTCGCCTAGCTCTTCAAGCCTTCTGTCATCTTCTGGTACATCAGTTGGTGCTGATACAGACAGACAATCAGGTGGCGATGTTCTACATCAACAAGCAGGGGGGCACAGGATCTCGCATCATATGCCAGGAAACTATGGACCTTTGCTCTTTTGCAGTCGCACATCACATGTCCCTAAAAGCAGTTTATCTGCCATGACAGGAGAACCTCCTGGCCGACAAGTTGAGCAGGATTCTTCAGCCTCATGAATGGCAACTGAACAGGGATGTAGCCCAGCAGATCTTCAACCATTGGGGTCTCCCATCCATGGATCTCTTTGCCAGCCTGCAAAACCATCAGTTGCCCCGGTTCTGCTTGAGGCAGCCACATCCGCTGAGCGTGGCGGCGGATGCTTTCCTGATCTCGTGGGCACAGGGCCTTCTCTATGCGTTCCCACCCACGCCCCTGGTGGCACGCACTCTCTTCAAGATTCTTCGGGACAAGGCCTTGGTCATCCTGGTAGCGCCCAGGTGGCCCAGACAGCCTTGGTTCCCTCTGCTCCTTCAACTGGCGGTCGAAACACCACTCCCACTTGGGGTGCAGCCCGACCTCTTGACCCAGGAACAGGGTTACTTGCTACACCCCAATCTCAGATCCCTCAACTTAATGGCCTGGCTGCTGAGAGGGTAGTACTTGCTCCTCTACTCCTTCCCAAAGAGGTTGAGGAGGTGTTGCTGGCCTCTAGGAGGCAATCCACTAGAAAATCCTACGCATTCAAGTTGGGTAGGTTTGAAGGGTGGTGTGCCCAAAATAAGGAGGACCTGTTCACTTGTCAAGTACCTCAGGTATTGCAGTACTTGCTCCACCTCTCAGAGTTAGGCCTCAAATCTAACTCTGTCAGGGTCCACCTGAGTGCACTATCGGCTAACCACTCTCCAGTGGACGGGCAGCCTCTTTCAGCTCACCCTTAGGTATCCCGATTCCTCAGAGGCCTCCTACTCTTGAAGCCTCCAATTCGCCCACTGGCTACAGAGTGGGACTTAAATGTGGTATTGCAGCGGCTTACTTGCCCACCTTTTGAACCAATGGCCACCTGTCATCTCCGCTTCCTTTCCTGGAAAGCACTCTTTCTGGTGGCACTCAAGTCTGCTTGACTTGTGAGCGAGCTGCAAGTTTTAGTATCGGATAGGCCATATACATGGTTTTATAAAAAAAGGGTGGTCCCTATGTACTCACCCCAAGTTCCTCCCAAAAGTGGTTTCCTCGTTTCACCTTAACCAAGAGGTGGTTCTTCCAACCTTCTTCCCCAGGCCACATACCACAGGGCAGAAGCGGTTCTGCATACCCTGGACTGTAAGAGGGCACTTGCCTTTTACCTGGAGCGTACGCGGGGACATCGGAGGGCTTCCCAGCTCTTCATCTCTTATGACCCTAGTAAACTAGGTCTACCTGTCTCCAAGCGCACGTTATCCACCTGAGTGGCAGACTGCATTGCCTGGGCATACAGGGCAGCGGACCTCCAGCTGCAGGGCCGAATCACAACCCACTCTGTCAGGGCTAAGGCTGCATCAGTGGCTAACCACCACTCTGTTCCGTTGGCAGACATCTGCCGGGCCGCAACTTGATCTTCAAGCGAGACCTTTGCAGCCCATTACTGCCTGGAGAGAGAGTCCCGGCAGGACAGTGTTTTTGGTCAGGCGGTACTCCATAATCTATTCGAGGTTTAGGCAACTCCTACCCTCCGACCCTTTGGTGTCAGGCTACCGTGGGGGTTGCGTTCTTGGAGAAAAATCCTATCACTGCTGCTGTGGCTCTTCTAGAGGGAGCCATTTTCAGCTATGGGTTCTCGGTAGCCTATAGCTAGGGAGTCCCATATGTGAGGATTGACTTCCTGCTTGTTCCTGGAGAAAGCATAGTTACTCACCTGTAACAGATGTTCTCTAGGGACAGCAGGAATTAGTCCTCACGACCCTCCCTCCTCCCCTGGAGTTGCAGTCCTTTGATTACTTTTTTCTCATTTTTGCCGTCTTTTTAGCTATGTCATCTGACTGAGCAAGATGGCACCCTTGGGTGGGAAGGGGACTGCGCATGCGCGATGCAATCCCAAAGGCTTTCTTTGAAAGCTGGGGATTTGCTCCGCACGAGGGCTCTGTCGGCGCCGACGTCACCCATATGTGAGGACTGATTCCTGCTGTCCCTGGAGAACACCTGTTACAGGTGAGTAACTACGCTTCCCCTGCGGCCTCAGCACCACACTGAGCAAGGATCTCCCGAAAGGGAGTGGAAGAAGGCCTCGAGGACCCTGTCAGGGGCTCCGGACAAGCATGAGTGTTCTCGCGCTTGGTCCCTCGGCCCTCCTCGGCAGTCCCAAGAGTCAGAGAAGGAGCGGCCTCGAAAGGTACCTCATACGGATATGGAGGCCTCTGGCGATGGTGCCCGGTCTCCCAAGGGTCATCCCAGCAAGGACTCCTCGACTCCCGACCTGATTACCTCGGCATCTATATCGCAGGGCCCCACTCCCAAATGGGAGGCACGAATGCTGGCACTGGAGCACAGCGTTTCTGCTTTCCTTGCTGCCCAGCAGGCGCTGGTGCCATGCCCCACTGGCACACGCCCTGAGAGCGACGTCTGTGATGGCTCCCCAAATCGCCATGACAACCCCCGAGAGCCAAGGGTCTCGTGAGGGATCACGGCAGAGGTCTCTATTGCCATTCCGGTCTTTGGTTGCGAGGTCTTCTTGAGCTAGCGCCTCCGGCTCCAGGTGGGCTTCGGGTGCAAGGCACAGGCTCTGATCAAGCAACCTAGCTCCGAGTCTTCCTCGCAATTCTTGGGTTGGGAGTCCAAAGAGGACCCTATCCCTGAATCCCGGGCTCATCAGGACCTCCCCTCTCATCCTTCTTCTCGGGTTCAGAAGTGGCGGTCTCCCCCCAAATTCACCTCCTTTCTGGAGTTTGTGCTGGATATGGCTTGTGCCCTGGCGATCTCCATGCAGTCCGAGGAGGAGCCCCTTGTGGGAAAACTTCGATATTTTACAATACAAGGCTCCACCGAGGGAATCCCTCACGGTCCCGGTGCTGCCCATCCTAGCTTGGCTGCTTCTCTGCATGTGGGAGACACCTGCGTCTATCCCCATTGTCAACAAGCACCTGGACACCATGTACAGGGTCCAGCGAGGGGCCGGCTTCCGGAAGACCCAGCTTCCTCATGGTGGTGTAGTCTGCCATGCAGAAACAAAAGAGCCTAAAGACTCACTCCTCTGTCCTGCTGGGTAGAGATTCTCGTGCCCTCGATGCCCTTGGGTGTAAGACCTACCAAGGCTCCATGCTGGCTGCCATATCAAGGCTTACCAGCTGTACATAGGTATGTTCCTTCGTGACTTCACGAAGGAACTTGGGGTTTTCCAGGCGGGCCTCTGGCGATTACCTCCGCCTTTTCCAGTCCCTCCTAAAGTCAGTGGGGGGCTGTTCAAAGTACCTTTCTCACGCTGCCTATGACAGTTTTGAGTCCTCCGCTTGGGTAGCCGCTATGGGTATCGGGGCCAGGCGACAAGCCTAGCTGCAGTCCTCAGACCTCAAACAATGGGTCCAGGAAAAACTACTCAATGTACCGTGGCTGGGCAAGCAATTGTTTGGCAAACCGATGGAGGACAAAGCAGTGGAGATTGAGACAGAATATGTAACCTGCACCTGCCGCCCGTGAAAGACATCCTTCCGCGGAAGAAGCAACAGGGCAAAAAGCCTTCCTTCCAGAGGAAGGGTTTCCCCTATTGGTACTACCCACCCTACCCTCCAGCACTGCTCCGCCTCAAGGTGGACAGAGCAAGAGCAGCCATCCGGGCCCATGTAAGCCAAAGGGTCCCAAAAGCCAGACCCTGGCACCTGCCCAGTCGGCCCCAGGATTTTGACGCCAGATGCACAGCCGCTTGCCCTCCGGTGACCCATCTACCGGTGGGAGGATGCTTGGTCCACTTTGCTCCCCAATGAGAGTCTCTCACCTTAGACACCTGGATCCTCCAGGTCGTTGGGGGGGATTACCTCCTTCACCTGGACCGGTTTCCTCCACCCTTCTGCCCCACGGAGCCTCTTCGGTTCCCCGCACACCAGGCCACCTTGGCGCAGGAGCTTGCCAATCTCCTTGAGGAGCGAGCAGTGGAAGTGGTCCCACTGCACCTCAGAGGTCACGGGTTCTACTCCCGTTACTTCTTTGTGTCAAAGTGGACGGGCGTTTTCCGACCCATCTTCGATTTAAGAAATCTCTACAAATACCTGGTGTGGGAAAGGTTCAAAATGCTCTCCCTTGGCGCCTTGCTGCCCTTCCTCCGGCGGGGTGACTGGCTATGCTCCTTGGACCTTTGGGATGCATACGCTCACATCCTTGTCCATCCCAAGCACAGGAAATACTTGTGTTTCAGGGTGCAAGGGAACCACTATCAATACAGAGTGCTTCCTTTCGGCCTGGCGTCCGCCCCTCGAGTGTTCACCAAATGCCTTGCAGTGGCCACGGCCCACCTTCAGTTGCAGGGCACCTTCATCTACCTCTATCTAGACGATTGGTTCATCACAGCGGGGTCAGCTGAAGAGGTGCAGCAAGCCATGGCCTGCACCGTCCACCTCCACCAGTACCTTGGCTTCGTGATCAATTGCCCGACATCTCACCTCTCTCCAGTCCAATCCCTGGAGTTCATCGGCACGTGCCTCAACACTCGGCGGACAACAGCCTTCCTTCCCCAAGACAGGGGCAGACTACCTCATCGCTCTGGCATCCAGGGTCCAACGCCGTGATGCAGTATCGGCCCAAGCGATGCTACATCTCCTCGTCCATATGGCCTCGACGGTCTGTGTTGTCCCTGACGCCCGACTGCACATGCATGCGGCACAGTGGTGCCTTCGGGCTCAATGGTCACAGGCAACAGGTCGCCTCCGAGATGCCGTCTCAGTCACGCCTCCGCTCATCGAGTCCGTCGACTGGTGGCAGGATGCCCGGAACCTGCTCAGAGACATGCCGTTCCAGGCCCGACAGCATGATGTGGTCTTGACCACATATGCCTTATTCATGGACTGGGGAGCCCATTGCGGCAAGCTCCCCATGTAGGGGACTTGGACCCTGGAAGAGTCCCGGCAGCCGATCAACCTTCTCGAACTCCAGGTGGTCTTTTTTGCCCTCCAGGCGTTCAGGCACCGCGTTCATCACCGGGTGGTGCGCGTCAAGACAGACAACCGAGTAGCAATGTTCTATATGAACAAGTAAGGGGGCACTGGCTCTTACAGCCTCTGCCTGGAGGTGGTACCCCTGTGGTCCTTCGTGGGTCGCCAGGGCATAACCCTACGGTCCACCTATCTCCAAGGCCAGGACAATGTCCTGGCAGACAGGTTAAGCCAGCTCCTCCAGCTGCACATGTGCACCTTTGCCCACAGATGGCGCAGCGGCTTTTCTGGCATTGGGGGACCAATCCTAGACCTCTTCACCAGCCTGGCAAACTCCCAGCTCTCATGGTTCTGTGGCTCAGTTCCACACCTGAACAGGGAAGCTCCTGATGCCTTCCTTCTGTCATGGATGCATGGCCTCCTGTATGCGTTTCGCCCCATGCCACTCATAGCATAGACTCTCCTCAAAATACAGCAGGACAGGGCCTCGGTGATTCTCGTGGCCCTACATTGGCCTCGACAGCCCTGGTTCCCGCTGCTGCACCGCCTCTCATCGGAGCCTCCGGTTCCTCTGCGCGACGCGCTGGGCTTGTTGACGCAGGAGGAAGGTCTGCTATTTCACCCGAACTTGAGGTCCTTGTCCCTCATGGCTTGGTGGCTGAGCAGGTCTAGCCCCCTTTCATCTCCCGATAGAAGTCGATGACATACTCCTGGCCTTGTGTAGGGACTTGACTAGGAGGGCTTACGCTTTTAAGTGCCGTTTGTTCTCGGTATGGTGTTTGGAGATGCGGGCTGACCCGTTCTCTTGCCCCACACACTTGGTCCTGCTGTACCTGCTGCATCTCTCGCAGGCAGGTTTGAAGTACAATTTGGCCAGAGTCCACCTGAGCGCTATCTCGGCTAACCACCACCCTGTCGGGGGTGGACTCCTCTCGAGTCAACGACTGATTTCCCGCTTCATGCGCAGGCTGCTTCTTTCCAAGCCGCCCATCCGGCCACCTCGGGCAGAGTGGCACCTCAACGCCATCCTCACACAGCTGACTCAGTCTCCCTTTGAGCCAATGGTGTCCTGTTTGCTTCGGCACCTTTTCTGAAAGGTGTTTTTTCTTGTGTTTCTTACCTCGGCCCAGAGGGTCAGTGAGCTTCCGGCCCTGATGGCCGACACCCCCTACACAAGGTTGTATGGGAATCGGGTGGTTCTCTGAACGCACCCCAAGTTTCTCCCAAAAGATGTCTCAGATTTCCACCTCAACCAGGAAATAGTACTGCCGACCTTCTTCCCGAAGCCTCACTCCGATCGGGTGTTGACGATCCTCCATACCCTTGACTGCAGGAGGGTGCTCTCCTATATGCAGTGTACGCAGATTCACCACAGGTCTGAGCAGCTTTTCATCTCCTACGACCCTGCCCGCATGGGGCTCGTAGTCACTAAGCAGACCGTCTCCATCTGGGTGGTGGATTGTATCACCTTAAACCAGGTTCAGGCCAGGCTGCCCCTGGACTGCTGAGTCACGGTGCATGGGGTTCGTGCGAGGGCAGCGTCAGTGGCCCATCTGTGCTCCGTGCCACTGGCGGACATCTGCCGTGCCGCAATCTGGTCTTCGGCTAACATCTTCATTTGACACATTACTGCCTATAGAGGGAGTCCCATCGGGATACCGCCTTTGGCCAGGCTGTACTCCATAATCTGTTCGGGGTTTAAGCAACTCCTGCCTTCGACTCTTCTTTTGCAGCTACTAAGAGCTTGGTCTTCCAGGGTCCTCGGGCTGTCTTTGGTTACTAGTGACTGCTCACGGCTCACCATGGCATTTTTCTACAGGTTCTCGGTAGCCTGTAGCTGGGGATTCCTACATGTGAGGACTGACTTTCCTGCTTGTTCCTGGAGAAAGCGTAGTTATTCACCTGTAACAGGTGTTCCCCAGGGACAGTAGGAATCGGTCCTCACAACCTGCCCACCTCCCCTTGGAGTTGCCCACTATCCTTGGTAATTTTTGGTCTTTGCCTGTCTGAGCTGATCAAAATGGCACCCTTGGGCGGGAAGGGGACCATGCATGCATGGTGGCATTCTCAAAGGCTTTCTTTGAAAGCTAGGGAAATGCTCCGCACGGGCTCCATCAGTGCTGACGTCACCCACATGTGAGGACTGATTCCTGCTGTCCCTGGAGAACACCTGTTACAGGTGAGTAAATACACTTAATCTCCAGGAACAAGCAGGAATGTAGTCTTCACATATGGGTATCGTCGGTACCGACGGAGCCTGCGCGGGAACGCTCCCCAGCGTCCAATTAGAAAGCTTTTGGGAGCATCCCACAGCGCCTGCGTGCTGCCTTCCCGCCTTTCCCAACTGCCTCTCTCCAGTTCTTCGTTTTCTGCGGAGCCAGCAGGTCGTTGTTCCTGTCACCGCAGAAGATTTTTCTTTATTCCCTTATTTTTTGTGGTCGCATCTGCCTTCCTCGACGCTTTACCGGTACCGCCGGTTCATCTTTCTTTTTTTTTTTTTTCTTTAAAAAAAAAAAATATATATATATATATACTTAGGGGGGGTTTTTCCACGTGCATGCGCCATTTTGGGCCCTAGGCCCAAAACTCCTCCACAATGGAAAAACCCGCTTCGGGTTTCAAAAGGTGCACCAAGTGTGGCGGTACCATCTCCGTCACCGACACCCATGAGTGGTGTCTTAAATGTTTAGGTCCTGACCACTCCATCACGGAATGTATGGCCTGTGCCATGATGTCCAAAAGAGGTCGGCAGAACCGAGCTGCTAAGCTCAGTACCCTGTTTCCCTCCGATGCAGCCTCGGTGGCACCAAAGTCTTCCAGGGCTTCCTCTTCCTCCTGTGGATCTCAGGTAACTAAGCACAAGTCTAGCCGGTCCTCAAAGGGTAGATCTCCTTCTAAGCATCGAGATGCCTCTGGCGTTGCCCTTGAGGATTCTACACCGGCAAAATTGCCCCAGCGGGAGGCTTTGGCTTCCAAAGCATTATCGGGGCTTCAGGACGTTCTCGAGGCCTCAACCTCGGCAGAACTGTTGGTGCCATGCTCTGGGGTATCGGCTGTTTTTTCCGGTACCGACATCCAGGCATCGGCAGCGTCGATAGACCAGAGGTTCCTGGCTATTGAACGCAGTCTGGCGGCTCTCCTTGCGGCATTGACACCCTCGGAACAGCGTCAGACAGTTCAACTGGCACCGACTCTGGCACCGGTATTGGTACCGGTACCGACAGCATCTACATTGGTGTCGGCATTGCCGGCACCCAGTCATGCAATGCCCTCCGGTACCGATACACCGGTACCGACTTCGGTCGGTACGGGTATCGGGCTCTTCAAGAGCATCCGGACAGATGGTACTTCGAGTCCTCAGAGGAATCTGAGAATTCTGACAGTTCTGTCGGTACGGGAATACTTCTGCCAGAGGAGCCTTCCTCCCCTAAACGCAGGATGTCTCCTCCAGAGGATATTTCCTTTCAGGACTTCATCAGGGAGGCGGCTCGAGGTCTGTCCATTACTGTGGCTCCTGAAACAGAGCCCAGAGCAAAGGAGTTGGAAATTTTACAACATCCCAAAGCTCCTAAGGAGGCAGCTACTCTACCTATCCATGAGATCTTGCATGATCTCATGCTAAGAATGTGGGAGACACCTCTTACCAACTCCCTTCATTCTCGTAGGCTGGATACTCTGTATAGAGTCCCTCCTTGTCCTGGTTTCCAGAAGACTCAGCTTCCTCACCACTCTATTGTGGTGAAATCAGCTATGAGAAGGATCAGGAGTGCAAAAAACAAATCATCCAGCACAATCATAACCATACCCACTGAATTAAAACCAACAAATAAATGGATAACCTTTCAAGATATTGAACAAAAACACCTCCTCAATATCATATCACTGATCAACACCACTACCTCCCCTCTAGATCCTTGTCCGGTGTCATGGATAAAAAACACTAAAACTGAATTAGCTATACATATACAAAATATAGTAAACCAATCACTATCTAAAGGCATCATGCCAGATGCCCTAAAACTCACATCCTTACGCCCTATAATAAAAAATAATAAACTCAATCCTACAGACCCAAACTCCTACAGGCCCATAGCCAGCATACCGTTCATTGCCAAAGTGATAGAAAAAATCATACAGCTTCAACTGCAAGATTTTATTGACACACATGCACCACTTGACTCACATCAATTTGGCTTCCGCCCTTCACATGGAGTCGAAACTCTACTTATAACACTCATGGATGACCTCATAAAGGGCACTGACACATGCAACCAAGGTTACATCCTCATATTCATTGATATAGCTGGTGCCTTTGACAATGTCCACCACAACACACTTATTAACAGACTCATAAGCCTAGGAATAGGAGGAACAATTCTACAATGGTTTATATCATACATCACAAACCGATCAATACGCGTTAAATTGGGTCAAGACACCTCTGAGCCATTCATACAAGGACAAGGTATTCCACAGGGCTCGGCCCTATCGGCCCTCCTTTTCAACCTATATCTCCAACCCATCACAAATATATTCAAAAAACATAAAGTCAAACACTATATATACGCAGATGACATCATGCTCACTCAACCAATAAACACAAATAACCCCAACTACCAGAACTTACTAAACTGTATCAGTGAAGCAAATACCTGGCTACAAAATAATAACCTTAGCATCAACCTAAAAAAAACTGAAGCAATGTTCGTAACAAGAAAACCAGATACTACTCTCCCAGAAACAATAACAATTAACGATACAATAATCCCAATCAAAAAGGAAGTAAAATACCTAGGCATCATAATAGACCACACACTTAGTATGATCCCTCACATAAAACAAACCGTGAAAACCATATTCTATAAACTCAAAACCATTCAACACCTACGACCAATACTAGACACACATGACTTCAGATCTGTTATCAGCACACTCATCACTCCTCACTTTGACTATTGTAATAGTCTACTCATCGGCCTCCCTCTCACAAATATTAACTTACTCCAACGAGCTCAAAACATCTGTGCCCGAGTAACAGCAAAAGCCCGCCTCACTGACCACATAACTCCCATCCTCGCTGAACTACACTGGCTTCCCATAAATAGTAGAATATCATACAAAATACTCTTAACCACATTTAAACTTATCAATGACATATCACCTTCACATCTAACCACTCTACTACATGCTCCAAAAGAACATAGAACACGCAGACAAAATGCAACCCACTCACTAGACATAAAAAAATCAATTCGAAAAACAAAAACCCACAAGCTCAAGAGCATTCTCATATGCAGCCCCCACCATATGGAATAAACTCCCACTAAACCTCCGCAAAATAAAGGATCTTCAGACATTCCGGAAAGAACTAAAAACATATCTGTTTAAAGAACACTTCATAAACCTTAATGAACCCCCTCCATCCTCCTCACCACACCTACATAAAAATCCTCCCTAAACACAGATCAAAAAGCCTCAAACCTCAACACACATAAGAAAAACAACCCTTCGAAACCATGATTAATAACTGACTAATGTAAATATTTGACTGATGTAAATAGTTCAGCATATGTATAATTATATGCGCCATGTTATTGTTCATGAAAAGTTAATGTTATTGTTCATAAAAAGTTAAATGTACATAATTTAAAGAAAATACTATGTTCTATGTAAAACAATGTTCATTATGTTAATTGTAAACTGTTCATTATGTTATTTGTAAACCGCCTTTGATCTTGGGAAAAAGCGGTATAGAAGAAAAGTATAAATAAATAAATAAATAAATAAACAAAGAGGCATGCCTCTAATCCTCCAGGACGTGAGTGCAGAACTTTGGATGCTTTGGACGTCGTACCTTTCAAGCTTCCATGCTTTCTGCCAGGATCAGTTCCTATATTTTATATATGGGAATGTTCCTGAAGGAAATCACAGGAGATTTAGAGGTTTTGAGCCCTCTTCTTCCTGAGGATAGAAGGCAGGATTTTCTCACATTAGTCAAACATGCCCAGGATGTTTCTAAATTTGTCAACCGTGCAGCTTTTTGACTGTTTTGAGTGCATAAGCAGAACCTCTGCCATTGCCATAGGTGCACGTAGAATTGCCTGGCTCCAGGCATCTGATTTGGAGCTCTGGGTACAAGACAAACTGGGCAATATTCCTTGTACTGGTGAGAACCTATTTGGCAAAGATTGGCAAGAAAAAGCCAATGAGTTAGATGCTGACAACTCCACCTTGGATAGATTATCCAAGGCCACAGCTGATCCTGCAAGAAAGAAATCTTTCAAAAAAACATTCTTTTCCAAAAAGAAGAGGTTTTATCCTGCTTATTCCCAGCAGGAACGTTCTGAAGGTCAACCTGTCCGGAAAAGTCAGCAACCACCCAAACAAAGGAAAGCAAAGACTGCTAAGCCTCAACCGTCTCAGCAGTCTCAGCCTCCACAAGGC
Organism: Ichthyophis bannanicus; assembly: GCA_033557465.1. Lineage (NCBI taxonomy): Eukaryota > Metazoa > Chordata > Amphibia > Gymnophiona > Ichthyophiidae > Ichthyophis > Ichthyophis bannanicus. Next base: position 62,841,356 of record CM066048.1, read on the forward strand.
CTTTGACTTTCATCTAGAGAACTTAGCCTTCCTGGCTCTCAATGGACCAGAGCCTTCCACCATTCCAGGGAAGTTGTGTCACTTTGCCTCCAGATGGGGGCAGATAACAGCAGAGCATTGGACACTCCATCATAAAAGAAGGGTACAAGCTCCATTTTTCGAGCATGCCCCCTCCCACAATGGTAAGACAGTTCAATTCTCAGACCTCTCTTATCAACCTATTAAATAGAGGTCACTATGCTTCTTGCCCAAGGGGCAATAGAAGAAGTACCCATTCCTGAACAGGGTACAGGGTTTTACTCCCCCTATTTCCTTATCCCAAAGAAAACATGAGGACACAGACCTATTTTAGACCTCAGAATTGAACAAATTCCTTTTCAAGGAGAAATTCAAGATGGTTTCTCTAGGAACTCTGCTGCCATACCTTCAGAGTCAGGATTGGCTATGTTCTCTATATCTCAAGGATGCGTACACTCATGTTCTCATCCATCCATCTCACAGAAAGTTCCTTCGGTTTCTTTTTCAGGGAAAGCGCTACCAATGCAGGGTGCTTCCCTTTGGCCTGGCCTCAGCACCAAGAGTGTTCACAAAATGCATGGCTGTGGTAGCAGCATTTCTCCGCACTCTAGGTATATTAGTCTTCCCCTACTTAGACGACTGGCTCATTGAAGCCCCATCACAGTCAGAGGCCAGGACCTCCCTACTATGCACAATGCATATCCTTCAGTATTTGGGTCTTGTCATAAACGTCCCAAAGTCCAGTCTAACTCCCACTCAGTCTCTAGAATTCATAAGAGCTGTGCTGGATACCAAAAAGGCAAGGGCCTATCTTTCCCAGGCCCGTTGCCTTCGTATAGTGCAGTTAGCTTCTCAAGCAGTGCTAAAGCCTCATCTCACTGCCCGAGAAATGCTACAACTACTAGGCCACATGGCATCTACCGTGCATGTGGTTCCTTATGCTCGCCTCCATATGAGAGCAGCCCAGTGGACTTTATCCACTCAGTGGACCCAGGCATCAGGGTGCCTGTCAGACAAAATAGTAAACACAAATCGCCTCCTTTTGTCCCTCCAATGGTGGCAGTCCATTCAGAACCTGTTGCTGCGGTCCCCATTTCAGCAATCCTTACCCCAGGCAACTCTCACAACAGATGCTTCACCAATGGGTTGGGGAGCTCATCTGTGAGACCTCTCCACCCAAGGCACTTGGACTACACAGGAGACTCATCTACATATCAATCTGTTGGAGCTCAGAGCAATCTTCCTTGCTCTTCGAGTGTTCCACACTCTGCTCAGCTACAAGACAGTCCTTATTCCACAGACAACCAAGTAGCCATGTTCTACGTGAACAAGCAGGGAGGAACAGGCTCTCTGTCGCTTTGCAACGAAGCTTTGCGACTGTGGGCCCTCGCCAGAGAGCATCAGATTCATCTCCTGGCAGTGTATCTTCCAGGCATACAAAACTCTTGGGCAGACAGACTCAGTCAAATTTGGGAAACCCCGGACATAGACCTCTTTGCAAGTCCGTTGAATGCCAAACTTCCCCGGTTCTGTTCCAGAATCCCAGCTCAGGACTCTCAGGCCAAGGATGCTTTCCTCCTTCACTGGGGCCAAGACTTCCTGTATGCCTTTCCACCCATTCCCCTAATTCCCAGGACCCTATTCAAGCTTCAGAGAGACAGAGGCCGTATGATTCTCATAGCTCCACATTGGCCTTGGCAAGTGTGGTACCCTCTGCTTCTACATCTCTCTCAAGCTCCCTCCCTGGAGTTAGGGTCTGCTCCAGATCTCCTATCTCAGGAGAACGGAATGTTATGGCATCCCAATCTCCAGTCTCTGCATCTCAGGGCTTGGTTGCTGAAGGCCTAGATCTCCATGGTCTTAACCTCCCTCAGCAAGTAAAGGATATCCTTTATGCTTCCAGGAAGCCTTCCACAAGACGCTCTTATGCTTTCAAGTGGAAAAGGTTTACCATATGGTGGTCGCAGAAGGGTCTTAACCCCCTTGCGGTACCTCTGGAATCATTACTGGAGTATCTCCTTCATTTATCCAATGCAGGACTTAAGACTAACTCAGTGAGAGTCCATTTGAGTGCTATTGCAGCTTCTTTCAAGCCTCTAAATGGACAACCTATTTCCTCCCATCCTCTTATAACAAGATTTATGAGAGGCCTTCTACTGACTAAGCCTCCCATTAGGCCACCACCTGTGGCATGGGACTTAAACTTGGTTCTTGGTCAGCTCATGAAGCCACCTTTCGAACCCTTAGCTACTACGTCATTGAAATTCCTTTCTTGGAAGGTTATCTTTCTCATTGCAATCACATCAGCACGTCGTATCAGTGAGTTGCAAGCACTAGTGGCTGATCCACCTTATACAAGGTTCCATAATGACAAGGTAGTCCTTAAGACTCATCCACACTTTATGCCAAAGGTGGTCTCGCCTTTTCATCTAAACCAAGCGGTCTACCTACCTGTCTTCTTTCCAAGGCCTCATGCATCAAATGCAGAAAGGAATCTTCATACTTTGGACTGTTAAAGAGCTTTAGCCTTTTACTGACAAAGAACACAGCAACATAAAAAGTCCTCTCAACTCTTTATTGCTTTTGATCCTTCTCATTTGGGACTTCCAGTCTCCAAGAGAACACTGTCAAACTGGATTGTTCAGTGTATTTTCTTTGCCTATCAGAGTAAGAATCTTCCTCTGGAGGGCCATGTCACAACTCAGTGTGAGAGCCATGGCAGCTTCAATGGCTCATCTACACTCTGTCTCTATCGATGACATCTGTCGAGCAGCCACCTGGGCCTCCGTTCATACCTTCACAGCCCATTACTGCTTGGACAAGGACTCCCACTGGGATGCCTTGTTTGGTCAGGCTGTTCTCCAACACCTGTTCCATACCTAATCAACTCCTACCCACCAACCCTGGTAGGATACCAGAGATCCATGGGGGGAAGTGGAGCCCTTTCACAGGGACTCACAACTTCTAGGGCAGTGATGGCTAACCTTTTTGAGCCCGAGTGCCCAAACTGCCGCACAAAACCAAAGAATTTCCTCAAAGTGCCAGCACGTCAATTTGCATAAATATTTGCATAATGCTAACATACACTAACTTTTAGTAAACATGTCTCTTAATGAGTGTATGGATAAAGACAGACTAAAAGATTTCTACATTACTATAATCCAGTGCCAACCGCCAGGCACATTAGGAACTACTACAAACACTGCCCATTTAGAACCAATAGCAAACCCACCGTATCCTAACAGCACTACCAGGAGTCACAAAGCACCATACCATACCTATCAAAAGGCAACACTGCAAATATTAAACCAATACATTTCAGAGAACAACAATACATGACCTACTGGGGAAAGAGAACAAGTGGCAATGTCAAAAAGGAATTACATAAACAGAATACCTCAGCTCAGTTACACAGTTGCAATTGCTCCAGCCACTTTCTTCTGGTTTCTTCATGTTTTCTGCTAACTCTCCATCATCTGCTGTCCATTTGTCCTTTCTTCTCTCTTCTAGTTTTTTTTTCCATTCTCTCTCTACATCCGCTTTAACATACTAATCTTTCTCCTTTTGCTCTTTCCTCATTCCTATTTCATCCACTCAAATTTTACCCCTCCATCCTCAATCCCCACTTACTCTCCCAATACCCGGCCAATTGTACATTTTTCTTCCCTCACACACAAAATATTTTTCCCCTCTCCATTTCATTCTCCCAGCCCCATCCCCTTCTAATCTCCCCCAACATCAGCTCCCTTTTAGTTCCAGCCCCACCCAGTATCCGCTCCCTTCTAGTCCCCTCATCAGTCCATTTCCAGTCCTAGCTCCCCCATCCATTTCCAGTCCTATCCGAGTCCCTTCATCAGCTCATTTCCAATACCAGCCTCCCATCAGCCCATTTCTAGTCCTTTCCTAGCCCCACCATCAGCCCATGTTAAATCCTAGCTCCCCTCCACTCAGCCCATTTCTAATCCAAGCCCCCCATGAGCCTACCTCCAGTTCTAGCCCCTCCATGAGTCCATTTCAATCCAAGCCCCCACCACAGCCCATTTCCAATCTTAGCTCCCCCAACACCCAATTCTCAGTTCTATCCTAGCCCATCCATCAGCCCAGTTCCTGTCCTAGCTCCCTCCCCTAAGAGCCCATTCCAAGCCCCCCTTCCCAGCAGTTATTTGCTGTTCAAGCCCCCTTCCACTCAGCCCATTTCCATTCCAAGTCCCCCTCCCACTTAGCTATTTGCCGTTCAAGCCCCCCACTTCCCCTCAGCCCATTTCCATTCAAAGCCCCGTCCCCATCAGCTATTTGCAGTTCAAGCCCCCCACTTTCCCTCAGCCCATTTCCATTCCAAGCCCCATCCCCAACAGCTATTTGCAGTTCAAGCCCCCTTCCACTCAGCCCATTTCCAGTCCTAGCAACCCCAACCCATTACCAGTCCTAGCCCCCCATAGCCCACTCCCAGTCCTAATCCCACCAGCCCATCTCCAGTCCTAATCCCCCATCACCCAATTTTCAGTTTAAGCCCCCCCATAGCCCATTACCAGTCCTAACCTCCCCATCAGCCCACTCCCAGTCCTAATCTCCCATCACCCAATTTTCAGTTTAAGCCCCCCCATAGCCCATTACCAGTCCTAACCCCCATCAACCCACTTCCAGTCCTAATCCCACCAGCCCATTTCCAGTCCTAATCCCCCATCACCCAATTTTCAGTTTAAGCCCCCCCATAGCCCATTACCAGTCCTAACCCCCCATCAACCCACTTCCAGTCCTAATCCCACCAGCCCATTTCCAGTCCTAATCCCCCATCACCCAATTTTTAGTTTAAGCCCCCCCAGCGCCCATCACCACTCCTAACCCCCCCAGCCCAGCGCCCATCACCACTCCTAACCCCCCCAGCCAGCCCAGTGCCCATCACCACTCCTAACCCCCCCCAGCCAGCCCAGTGTCCATCACCACTCCTACCCCCCCAGCCCACGGCCCAACACCACACCTCAATCCCCCCAGCCCCGCACTACTCCTATCACCCCCCCCGCCCCGCCCCTCACTACTCCTAACCCCCCCCGCCCAGCCCATCACCACTCCTAACCCCCCCAGCCCAGCCCATCACCACTCCTAACCCCCCCAGCCAGCCCAGTGCCCATCACCACTCCTAACCCCCCCCCCCCAGCCCAGCCCATCACATCACCACTCCTAAACCCCCCCCCCAGCCCAGGGAAAATTAAAAAAAAAGAAAACCTGTCTGTTGCCGCTGTCTGGGCCGCCGCGGCAGAATCGAGCGTGCCGCGGGGCCCCCCTGTATCCGGCAGAGCCTGCCCTCCCCGTAGCAGCTCTCTCTTTGGAGCTGCAGTCAGACGCGCCGGCTTGCAGAGCGCGAGGGAAGAGTTTCTCCCTCGCTGCTCTGTTAAACCCGCGGGGCTGATGGGAAGTTCCCATCAGCCCCCGCGGGCTTAACAGAGTCGCGAAAGGGAAACTCTTCCCTTCGCGCTCTGCAAGCCGGCGCGTCTGACTGCAGCTCCAAAGAGAGAGCTGCCAAAGAGAGAGCTGCTACGGGGAGGGCAGGCTCTGCCGGGTACAGGGGGGCCCCGCGGCACGCTCGATTTTGCCGCGGCGGCCCCGACAGCGGCAGCAGACAAGTAAAATTGAAAAAAAAAAAAAAAACCTAATTGCGGACCTTCCCGCGTGCCAGCTGCAAGGCCTTCGCGTGCCACAGCTGGCACGCGTGCCATAGGTTCGCCATCGCTGTTCTAGGGTCTCTCCCTGGCATCTGAAGCTATGGGAGTCCCCCATATGTGAAGACTACATTCTTGCTTGTTCCTGGAGATAGCATAGTTACTCACCTGTAACAGGTGATCTCCAGGAACAGCAGGAATTTAGTCTTCACAACCCACCCACCTCCCCTAGGAGTTGTATCTCTCTCTCTCTCTTTTTTCTTTCCCTCTCTCTCTCTTTGTCTCAGCTTTAAAACGCAACTGGAGAGAGGCAGTTGGGAAAGGCGGGAAGGCAGCACGCAGGCGCTGTGGGATGCTCCCAAAAGCTTTCTAATTGGACGCTGGAGAGCGTTCCCACACAGGCTCCGTCAGTACCGACGATACCTATATGTGAAGACTAAATTCCTGCTGTTCCCGGAGATCACCTGTTACAGATGAGTAACTATGCTTTCGTGTTTGGCAAATGTTTGATGGTTGGTATGAAGAGAGAGGTTTCCGTGCTATCTCATCCTCCCTGATGGAGATTCTGGCCTTTTTGCAGATGGGTTTGAATAAAGAGTTTGCCTTGAATTCCTTGTGGGTTCAGGTGGCAGCTTTAGCTTGTTTTAGAGGCCAGATTCAGGGAGTCTTTGACTTTGAATCCGGATGTGGTGAGTTTTTTGAGAGGCGTTAAGAATGTAAGTCCCTTGCTGTGGCAGCAGGTTCCATCATGGGACTTAAACCTGTTCTGTCTGTGCTGTTGGAAGCTCCATTTGAACCACTTCAAATGTCTTCTTTGAAAGATCTTAAGCTGAAAACTGTTTTCCTGGTGGCCATTTGCTTGGCACGTAGGATCTCTGAGTTGCAAGCCCTGTCGTATAGAGAGCCCTTTTGACTGATCTCTAAAGAAAAGGTTGTCCTTAGGCTGGTTCCGTCCTTTCTCCCTAAAGTGGCGCCATCCTTTCATCTTAATCAAACCATTACCTTGCGCATATTTTCTGCTTCTGGAATGGATTCCGAATCTGGTGAACTTTGGCTGTTGGATATTCGTCAGACCCTTCGACAGTATCTGAAGCAGACCCGGGAGTTTAGAAGATCAGACCCTCTTTGTTCTTTTTGGAGGGCCATACAAAGGAGAAGCAACATCAAAGATGTCAATTGCACAGTGGCTAAAGAAGCATCATTCTGTTCTGGAGGGGTTGCAGGCCTACTCGACCCGAATGCAGGCATTGTGTGCAGAGTTTGGACTTGTCCCTTCGATTAATATATGTAAAGCAGCAACGTGGTCATTGCTGTATTCCTTCGTACGGCATTACGATATGGATGTCCCGGCACAAGTTGATGCACGGTTCGGAGTATGAGTGTTGCAGACTGGGCTTATGCATCCCGCCCATCATTGAGTACTGCTCTGGCACATCCCACGTGTCTGGTCTGGACTGGAGGGATGATAGGAGAAGTAAAATTTACTTACCTTACCTGCTAATTTTCTTTCCTTAAGCCCCTCCAGTCCAGTCCAGAACCCGCGCTGTCAGTGTTGCTTGGCAAGCCCGGACATAAGAGTTTTTGAAATGCACAGTTGTGCCTATCTGGTGTTTTTGGGCCAGGGTGCTTCTTGGCGCCATTGGGGAGGGATGAGCCCATTTCTGCAAATTTAGAGAGGTACAGTATACTTCCCACTCCTTGAGGAGCAGTAGCTCACCATTTTTCGGTAGTATTTTACTGTAAGTAGTTGGTGATTGGTTAAGTTTATAAGTGGTTTAATACTGTGGAGTCTGCTTGGCTAATCTAAATATTGTGATGGCCACATCTGCACAGATCCCTTATAGAGCGACATCATCAAAGCCAATAGTTCTCAATCTGTCTGCTGGTGGCAGGACATAACCCACACATCTGGACTGGACTGGATGGAGGGACTCAAAGAAAGAAAATAAGAAAAGGAAAGCAGGTAAGGCCTAATTTCACCTTATTGAGGATTAGCTTTGTGGTGTGTGGAAAAACATTCCTCCCTTAGTTTTTATGGGACTGAGTGCATTCTGGGAGCTGAAAAGGAGACATCCCATCCACCTATCTCCTCTGTGTATTTTACAGCCAGGTCTGTAGAGCAGATCTCTTCTAGCATTTAAGACTAGAAAATGATTGAGGGGATTGCTACCCTTCTGCCTTAATGGCAGGCTCCTCAGGCCTGTCCATGGACTTTGCTTTCAAGTGCATGCTTTTTCCTTTCAGTAAAGCAGCCGCAGGCAAGATGAATCTGTATGAGTCATTTGCACAAGCCACACAGTTGGGGGATCTACACACATGCCTGATGATGGATATGAAAGCCTGTCAAGAGGATGATGTCCGACTGCTGTGCTACCTCACTCCTTCCATCTATACTGAGGTAAGAGATTGAGCACACTGTCCTCACTCACATGCTCCTTCCATCTGTCTCGAGGTAAGAGGTTGAGAGTGCTGTCCTTGTTCATGTATGCTGTAGCACGGCTCCCTACCATTGTATCCACTCTCTCTATGCTCAGCCCTGTGCGACCAAAACCACACCCTCTAGTCTTCTGCAGATAAATCCCTTAGCAGCACTCACTCTGCCCACACCTCAAATCTACTGAGAACACCCCGCAACAGTTGCCTTCCTCCACTATTACCCCACGCAAGCACTGCTTCAGTCAGACTCACCGCCCCTAAACTGTAACCCCCCTTCACACCCTCACTGATCAGGGAGTTCTGCTCTGCCCTGCCCACCTAGCACAACCTTCAGAGAATCCTCAACCTCCCTCCCTTCTACAAAACTCCCTTGGCTCCAATAATTTCAGGCAAAGCAGACCTGCATGCAAATTTGTTTGAAGACGAGACTTAACCACATAATCCAACAATGGATACTCACAAAATAGTCCATAATATAATTTCCTTTTCATCCCTCTAGTCCAGTCCCGGAACCATAGAGTTGTGAACCTCCACCAGCAGCTTTGGAGACTGAAAGATGTCATCGCTTTGATGTCACTGGTATAACTTGTCAAGCACCCACCCCTCTTCCACCAGTACTTTCAGTCTCCAAGCAGCTTGGAGGTTCTGAGCCCGGGACTGGACTCAGTAGGAACAAATAAGCAGAGCTTTCTTTTTGGAATCATTTTTGGTTTGGGTAATTTTGCCTTTTGGGTTTATTTTAGGTGCAGACCTGCTGCTGCTGAAAGGGTTCCTGCTTGCTGTGGACCGGTTTCTTTCCCCTTTTCCTCTCTCTCTCTCTTTTCTCTCTTTCTCTATCTCTCTGTTAGTAGCCCCAGCGTATAAACGAGCAGTATAGCATTGCTCAGTGCCTCCCTGCTCCCAAACCCGCTTAGAAGGGGTGAGGAGCAGATAGAAGGCTGAACGGCAGTGCAGCAGCAGGACAGGGACTTGTAAGCCAGTGAGGGCCTTTCCCTGCACCGTAGAGCAGCAGATCAGCGTTGCTCAATTGCTTCCCTGCTCCCGAACCCGCTTCAAAGGGGTGAGGAGCAGGTGGAAGGCTGATCGGCAGAGCAGCGGCGGCACAGGGGTCTGCAAGCCAGTGAGGCTTTTCCCTGCACTATTGCAAGCAGAACCGCCAGGGCTGAAGCCGAGTAAGGCGGTGCTCCGGGGCTGGTGGTACTCATCTGCGCCCCCTCTATGTCCTTCCTTCCTTCCTCTATGTCTGGATCGCGGCAGCGGTGAGTGTTGGCTCAAGGGAGCTTTTTACTGCGGCCTCCGTCCGTCGGGCAGTTGAGCCTTGCTGCGTGGTTTAGTTTCTCGCTGAATTTTTTGAGCGGGAAACAGTTGCCGGCGGCCATGTTAGGTGCCGCGGTTTTAGAGAGAGGATGTCCATCGTTCGTTTTACAGCCTGGGGAGCTTCGTTTTGGCAATAATAGGCAGGGCTTCAGCTAGTTGGGCAGTTCTTCCTCGAATGTGAGTAAAAAAAAAAAAAAAAGTTCTTTCTGTGAGGGGACTCTGTTTAGCTGGGACATGGTCCTGCCTCTCTCCTTGTTTTCAGCACAGGAACCTGTGATTTCTCCCCTCTGGGGGTGGCACACGTTGAGTGGGGCAGCCCTACTGAAGATGCCAGCTAAGCCCCGCTGTCTCGTCTGTGGGGTGAGGCGTAGCGAGGTTTTGGAGTCTGGGGTGTGCAGGGGCTGTTCTTTAGAGGCAGCAGTGATGGAAAAGGCACTCGGGGGACCGGCTGTGGAGCCGGCAGCGGTTCCTTCGGAGGTAGTAGACTCCCAGCCGCCTTCTTTGGATCTCCCGGAGCAGACAGCGGGTCCCTCCTCGATGGCAGGCGCTTCAGCGACGGCGGGAGGCAGCCAGAGCAGAGGAGTGACAGGTATTCCCCCAGATTTTTTCTCTCTTATGCAGAAAGCGTTGGCCTTACTGCAGCCCGGACTGGAAGCACAGTCCCCGAGAACAAAGGTTAAGAAACAGCTGGGAGGCCTTCTGGAGGGGGAGGCAGGTCCGGGCAAGAGGCGTAGGGAAGTGGCGGAGGAGAGCCCGTCTTCGGTGGTGGAAGACGAGGGACAGCTCTCGGATATAGAAGTGGAAGGCGTTTCAGAGGGGGAGCTAGAAGAGGGGGAGTTACCGGACACGGAAGAGCAGAGTAGAGTGGTCCGGGTGTTTCGACGCGAGGAGCTGCCGGCGCTGATTGCGGAAACGCTAAAGACGCTCAATATGCCCGCGGTGGTACCGTCGGCAGAGGAAGCATTAGAGGATCCTCTATTGCAAGCCGTTCGGAAGTCCCGACGAGTGTTCCCGGTTCATAGAGTATTTCGGGTCATGATTCAAGAGGACTGGGACGCCCCGGAATCGGCGCTGAGGGGCACCAGAGCTTTAGCCCGGTTATATCCCTTTCCGACCAAGATAGAGATTTTTCATTCCCCGAAGGTGGATGCAGCAGTGTCGGCGGTTACTAAAAAGACCACAATTCCAGTTGAGGGCGCCGCGGCGTTAAAGGATGTACAGGACCGGAAATTGGAGACTCTGTTGAAGCAGGTGTTTGATATGTGTGCCCTTTCCTTGCAGGCCTCGATAGTGGGAGCATGGGTAGCCAGAGTCTGCTTACGGTGGTCCCAGCTGCTGCAGGAAGAACTCCTGGATACGCAGGTGGAGGAATTAGCGTGGCTGGAATCGGGCACAGCGTATTTGTCAGATATCCACTACTATCTTATTCGAGGTCTGGCCAAGAGTATGGCCTCCGTGGTGGCTGCGCGTCGGTATCTCTGGCTGCGTAACTGGTCGGCAGACGGGTCTTCCAAAGCGCGGCTTAGTAGGCTCCCTTTTCGCGGAAAACGGTTGTTTGGTACGGATTTGGAGAAGCTGGTCAAGGACCTTGGAGAGTCCAAGGGCAGTCTGCTCCCTGAGGATAGGCTAAAGTAGGGCCGCGGGACAACTGGATCCAGGGGGCTCTCGAGGGATTTTCGTAGGTTTCGGTCCTCGCGTTTTGGCCAATCTCAGAAGGGGCGTTTTCCTCCGTGAGGCCAGGGGTTTCGAGGTTTCCAAGGGGCGGGTAGGGGTTTTACACCCTTCCACTCCTCTAGCGGAAAGAAATCACAATGAGATAAGGCGGACCCAGGTGGCGGATGTTCCCGTAGGAGGAAGGTTGCGGGAGTTTTACCCTGCCTGGGTCCAAATTACCACGGGTCAGTGGGTGTTGGAGGTCATTCGAGAGGGATATGCTCTGGAGCTCCATCGACCCGTCTTAGATTCCTTTGTCCTTTCCCCGTGCAGAGCTCCGCGGACGTTACGGGCGGTCTCAGACACGCTACAGCGGCTACAGCAACTCGGAGCGGTGGTGCCGGTGCCGGTGGATCAATACGGGTGCGGTCGATACTCCATCTATTTTGTCGTTCCAAAGAAAGAGGGCATTTTCGGCCAATTCTGGATTTAAAAAGAGTGAATCGTTGCCTTCGAGTAACCCATTTTCGGATGGAAACCTTGCGCTTGGTCATTGCGGCGGTCAGGAAGGGAAAATTCTTAACGTCATTGGACCTCACGGAGGCGTATCTACATATTCCCGTGCGCCCAGAGCATCAAATGTTCCTACGCTTTGCGGTGCCCATGGGCCATTTTCAGTTCCGAGCAATGCCCTTCGGACTGGCGACGGCGCCTCAGATGTTCACAAAGGTCATGGTGGTTGTGGCGCTGGCGCTCCGCAAGGAAGGGATTCTGGTGCATCCTTATTTGGACGATTGGCTGATTCGAGCAAAGTCCAGGGAGGAGAGTGCTATGGCCACCGGTCGGGTGGTGGAGTTCTTGGAAAGCCTAAGCTGGGTGGTCAATTTTGCGAAGAGCAAGCTGCTTCCTGCTCAAACTCTGGAATACTTGGGGGCGCGCTTCGAGACAGACCTAGGAGTGGTGTTTCTCCCAAGCAAGAGGGCACAAGCCTTAAGGGAGCTCGTGCGGAGGTTTTTAGCGTGCAGGGCTCCGACGGCGTGGCAGTATTTGTAGTTGCTCGGAACGATGGCGGCCACGATCGAAGTGGTGCAGTGAGCCAGGTTTCATATGCGGCCGTTGCAGAGCGCTCTTCTCCGGCGTTGGTCTCATCAACGGGGGACGCCTTGTCCCAACGACTGGTGTGCCCTCCGAAGGTGCGGCAGGAGCTTCAGTGGTGGTTGCGGCCCGGAAGTCTGGAAAGGGGCGTGGCACTAGAGGCTCCATCCTGGAGGCTGGTGACAACGGATGCCAGTCTCGCGGGCTGGGGGGCACATTGCGAAGAACGGTTTGCCCAGGGGTCCTGGTCGGGTCCGGAACAGCATTGGTCCATAAAACGGCTGGAGATGCGCGCGGTGTATCTAGCGCTGCTGCAGTTTCAGGAGACCTTGGGTCGTATGGCGGTACGGGTTCTATCCGACAATGCGACAACGGTTGCTTATATCAATCACCAGGGAGGCATGGGGAGTGCGTCACTGGAGGAGGAGGCCAGTCAGCTGTTGCACTGGGCCGAGCAGCATTTGGTGGCGTTGTCGGCGCAGCACGTGGCCGGAGTAGAGAATGTCGAAGCAGATTTTCTAAGCCACCGCAGAGTGGATCCGGGGGAGTGGAGTCTTTACCCGGAGGTCTTTGCGATGCTAGTGCAGCGCTGGGGGACTCCGATAATGGATCTCATGGCAAGCTTCGAATCCGCAAAGGTGGAAAGGTTCTTCAGCAGGCGGAGAGAGCGAATGTCGGAAGGCCTCGATGCATTGGCACGGCGGTGGCCGGTGGAAGGGCTTCTCTGTGTTTCCACCTTGGGCGCTCATAGGAAAGGTGGTCCAGCGCATAGAGAGGCACCGCGGTATGGTCGTTTTGATAGCGCCCGATTGGCCCAGAAGACCGTCGTATGCGGATCTGATTCGGCTGCTGATAGGCCGTGGAGACTCCCGGTTGGGGAAGACCTCTTACTGCAGGGGCCGTTACGCATGCCGCAGGTGGGTCGATTCTCGCTTACAGCATGGCTCTTGAGAGGGCTAGGTTGAGGTCCAAGGGGTACTCGGCGGCAGTCATTGCTACGTTATTGAAAGCGCGGAGGCGTTCCACGCCGCTGGTGTACACCCGGGTGTGGCGGGTGTTCGAAGCGTGGTGCGGGGAGCGCGATCTACAGCCTTTAAAGGCTTCGGTGCCTCATATTCTTTCGTTTTTGCAGGATGGCGTGGAGAAAGGTCTGGCGGCTAGCTCCTTGAGGGTGCAGTTGGTGGCCATCTCCTGTTCCCGGGGGAGGATTCAGGGGCAGTTGGTAGGAGCGCATAGTGATATTCGGCGTTTTTTGCGAGCGGTGCTGCTTCTGAGGCCGCCGAGATGTACGTCAGTACCTCCGTGGGATCTCAATGTGGTGTTAGAGGCGTTGGTTGGAGCGCCGTTCGAGCCGTTAGGTAAGGCCTCCCTTAAGGACTTGACATTGAAGACATTTTTTCTAGTGACGATTTGTTCCGCTAGAAGGATTTCGGAGTTGCAGGCGCTGCCTTGTAGAGAGCTGTTCTTGTCTTTTTTCGCTCACAAGGTGGTCCTGCGCACAGTCCCGGTCTTCTTGCCTAAGGTGGTGTCGGGGTTTCACGTTAACCAGGTGGTCTCACTCCCGGTTTTTTCGTTGGAACAGCAGGCTCAGTCGGGCGGGCGGTTGCATCGTTTGGATGTTCAGCAGGTGCTTAAGAAGTATCTACGTAGAACGGAGGTTTTCAGAAAGTCGGACCGGCTGTTTGTCGCCTTTGGCGGGCCGTGGAAAGGTGAAGCGGCGGCGAAGTCTTCCATTTCTAGGTGATTGAAGGAGGCTATTGCATCGGCCTATCTGTTGAAGGGTAAGGTGGTTCCGGTGGGTCTTCGTGCGCACTCGACCAGGGCGCAGGCGGCGTCTTGGGCAGAATTCAGTTTAGTGCCGGTTGAGGACATTTGTAAGGCGGCAACTTGGTCCTCGTTGCATTCTTTTGCAAGGCACTATCGGCTTGATGTTCAGGCGCAGGGGGATGTGCGTTTTGGCTCAGCGGTACTTCAGGCTGGGCTTGCGGGTCCCTCCCATTGATATTCACTGCTCTGTTACATCCTCTATGGTTCCGGGACTGGACTAGAGGGACGAAAAGGAAATGAGAATTAGACTTACCTGCTAATTGTTGTTCCTTAAGGAACTCTAGTCCAGTCCCGGACCCCTCCCAGGGTATTACACCGTACACAGCCTGAAGAGAAAAAAAAACCAAAACAAAACAAAAAACAAAAGAAGAAGAAACAGACAAATTTCTTTGTTAGGAAGGTACACAAGAGAGTCACAGTGAGGTCTTTCTTGAGCAGCAGGCCCAGGTGGGCTCGGGGGTGCCAGGGAGCAGGCATCCGGACCACATAGTTTTTCCATACTTTCTTACATAGTTTTTACATAGTGGTTGTGAGGTGTTTACAAAGTTAGTTTTTCCTGTTCCTGCTTATTTGTTGCTCTGCTTAGTCTGCTTTGTCAATAGGTACTGGTGGAAGAGGGGCGATGCTTGCCAAGTTATACCAGTGACATCAAAGCGATGACATCTTTCAGTCTCCAAAGCTGCTGGTGGAGGTTCACAACTCTATGGTTTCGGGACTGGACTAGAGTTCCTTAAGGAACAACAATTAGCAGGTAAGTCTAATTCTCATTTACCTGCTCCTCACAGCATACCAACTAACCACCATCTTCTCCCTCCTCCAAAATGCCCACTCCACTAGTCCCATCCCCATCATGGGACTAGTGGAGGAATGGCCTAGTGGTTGGGGCAAGGTACCTCAGGCTGGAAGTTCGGTGGTTCAAATCCCACTAGAGGACAGCAACCTTGGGCCGGAAGAACTGGGATTTCTAGTCCCACAGGTGCTCCTTGTGGTCTTGGGCAAGCCACTTAACCCTCCATTGCCCATGCTCCCTGTAAGCATTAGTGTATATGTGTCTCATATCCCCTCGTGTTAAACGTATCCCCCAATTGTGTTGTGACCACTTTGATTGAAGGATAAGGTGGTATACAAAACTGTCTAAATAAATCATATACAGCACAACCAAGAATAACTCAGACTCGCCACCAATCAACATGGCATACATACATGGCCCACACCCAAGACACAATAAGCACCACAATAGACTAATACATATCTATCCAACACAGCTATATCAAGCTACATACCCTCCCCACACACCTATCCCACTAAAATGTATTCTTATCAATGCAAGATCTATAAAAAATAAGATACCAATAATCAGAGACCTAATCAAAGACGAGAGTCCTGGCATCCTCTGTGTCGCCTAGACTAGACTTGGCTGTCCCCCACTAACAATGTCCTAACAAACTTGCTACAAATACAGGGATTTGACCTATTCAACTGCTCCAGAGACTCCAAAAGTGGAGGTGGAGTACTCATCCTGTGAAAAACAGAACTCAAAGCCATGCCCTCCCTCTCCAGTAACCTAGACGGGATGGATATGCTTAAAATTGAAAAAAGAACTTCTCACTCTACCTCATTTATGGACCCTCAGCGCCTGACCACAACAGCCTTACCCCGATCCTTGAATCAGCATGCACGGCCCCCCTCAGAAAAACCCATATCATTCTAGGAGATCTGAACCTCCCATCATTAAACACCTCCCACTCCCACCTCCTTCCTTGATTCAATGGCCGACATGGGATTCCAACAGATCATAAACTTACCAACCCAAAATAAGGGAAACACCCTTGATCTTGTATTTCTACCTGCCTCAGCCGCAAATCACCCTAGCCACACACCCCCATCAACTTCCGCAGTCCCTTGGTCTGACCATTACCCTGGAACCTTCCAGATTCCACAAATGAGTCCCTCGCCCATACACTGAGTAATCTGCCTCAAGCCAGGCATTTCACCTATTTCAACAGACTCCTTCCTGGATAGCATACTGCCCCAGCTGGCAAATGAATCACCAGACCCTAACACATCACTAAACACCTGGTACAAAAAGTAGCATCACCTCCCCCCCCCCAACAAACCTACCAGGCAACTACCTAAGCAATCAGAGAAATGTTACACCCCAGAACTCACAAACCTAAAAAGACAATTAAGAAAGCTAGAAAAGAAATGGCGACTAAGCAAAACAAGAGAACAAGCTAACTATACCTTAGCCTACTCAATAACTTCAAGGACACAATTAACAAGACTAAAAGAGAATACTATACCAGGATGATAAATTGTGCCCTTAACTGACCAAGGGAGTTATTTGCCATTGTCAGATCACTAACCAAAACTAGCCAAAATGAATCAGACATATTGTGATAAGGAAGCTTATCATAGCTCAGGAAGGAGCTATAGAAAAGGTGAAGTGACTCTGAACAAGCAACCTGTCAGTTCTGGTAGAAATAAGAAAACAGAATTTTCCCATAAAAGACTACCAGTCCCAGAATGCACCAGGTTTCCAACAGCCATTAGAGGAGCTGAAGTGGGGAAACGTGTGTTCAATCAGGAGGGCTATGAGGTAATCCCTAAGCACTCATCTCAAAGGGCAGGGCCTGATTCAGCACAGCTGCGCTGTGTTAGGGAGGATCACTCATCTAAGCAGAATAAGAGTAGAGTTTATTCTACAGATGACCATCTTCATGATCACCTTGGATATCCAGAGAATTGTCCTCAGTATCCTGAGAATCAGCTTGAGTTTGATCATCAGTTTCATCTGAAGGATCATCAGAAGCAGAAGCCAAACCGGATGGACAGAGAGGGAAAGAGACCCTTTGGAAGAAGGAAGAGAAAAGCCTTTGAGAGGTCTAGAAGAGTCCAAAGCAGTACGTATACTGGGAGGTATTCCAAGGGCCAGCATACACCATTGGACTGGGGAAAGCCAGAGGAATGGTGCTGCAGAGCTAGGAATCACCAGAGGCTACCTGTGAGGGAGACGGCTGCACGTGGAAGGGACCCTAAGACCTGTGCCAGAAGGTATGTGACGAGAGATCCAGTGTCCAGGGATCTGGATTGGAAGGCTGGACATAAGAACTGGACTACTTACTGGCCAGGCTATATAGAGAGGAACTCTAGCAGCAATGGAAGCTCAGGTATGAACACTGATCTATGCTCTAGCTATAACCTTGAAAGACAGCAGGGAAACAAGTATTCTCCTGAAAATGCTCCATTGAGAGATTCATCTGTGCCAATCCATGATATTAAACCCATGCTTGTTGAACAAGGGGGAATAATAGCAGATGAGGATCCTGTTTATATGGACTGCTCTCTATCTAAACTCCGTTGGTAACTTTCTGTTATAAAGTACAGCAACCATCACAAAGAAATACAAATTTGTTCTTTAATCTATTCAAAAAAAGCTCCTGAAGCAGGTTTTGACCCACACAGTAGAAAGCAAGCCAGCTAAGGGGTTTCAGCTGGATAACTGCTAGCAATTAAGCCTTACCTAATTGCTTGTGAGCTAGGAGAGAATCTAGTCTGAATCTGTGTGGGAAGTAATCAGAAGTTAATCTGAAAAGAACAGTTTGTTTCTTGCTTTGTGGCTTTTCATTTGTTGTTTTCCTGATTTTGACTTTGTTTTTCCAAGTTAACACTGAAAGCAAGTAACCTAATTTATGTGCTACCAAGCATATCTGTGTTGGGAGAAATAACCCCATAAATAAATATCTTATTGGCTTTACCCAAGAGCACAACTAAATTATTGTCAGCAGCTGTGTCTGGTGTGAATGAACTACATTGCCCACAATACCTTGCAAATCATATAGAGATATGCACTTGCCAAGTTTGTGAAGATTCTCACCCAGGCAGCCGTCTGACAATATGCAACATACAACCACATACCCTTGCTGACTATTTCGCAAACAAGCTAAAAAACAAAAACCTCAACTATACCCCCATCCCGCCATCCCCCGAACTGAACCTCCAAGAAACCTGCACTTCATGGGATAGATTCCACCTAATTGACCAGAAACACCTATTAAACATAATATTAAACATTAATAAGACTACCTCCCCCTTGGACCCATGTCCTGGATTAAGGCCACAAAAAACGAGCTTGCCCCACACCTCCTCCACATAATAAACCAAGTCCTTCTACTAGGTATTATGCCTGCTGACCTAAAAATGTCTTCCATATGCCTCGTCTTAAAGAACAAGACATTAAGCAGAAATGAACCAAGCTCATACAGACCAATAGCAAGCATTCCCTTTGTCGCCAAAATTCTTGAAAAAACCATCCAAATACAGCTACAAGATTTCATAGATATCAATGCCCCCTGGATGATCAACAATATGGATTTCTACCTTTTCACAGTCTCAAAACCTTACTGATAACCCTTTTTGACTATCTTATCCAAGGCATAGACGACCCCAATCGTGCATTCTTACTAGTCTTCATAGACATCACTTCCGCAGTATATCTCTGCTGCATACAACAGTGCTATACCCTATGAATACATCACCATTTACCTATTAACTGCATTTAGGCTAAATTAACATAATAGTGTCATACTAGATAATATCTGTGTCATACTAAACAATATACCTGTGCCATTTGTAACAGCGATCATCTGTGGTATTCTCCATTTCCTAATGATATATCTGAAACATTTGTAACAGCAATCGTTCAAGACATTCCCAAACCAATTGTTCACCATCACCCCCTGTCACACGCCAGCCTTGATTAGCAATACAACCCTCCCCCAACCCCACCTACAATGGCCTCCACAAAAGCCCAAACCATCCCCATCCTCCTCCTCCTACTAACACACCTAATACAAAACGTTTCCACGCACAAACCAGATCAAACCTCCTATAATACCATTCCCATTATATACAATCTGCACAGAAACACTCTATACTCCCAACTATCTTTCTATCCTCATAACCACAAACCATACCAAAACACCAACAGATCCCGCTCCAGACTAATTCAAATACACCATCTCCAACCAAATACTACACGACTCCTCCAACATCCCTACCCTTCAAAAATGCATCCTCATAAACATACGTTCCATAAGGAACAAAATACCAATGATCAACGACATGATTAGAGATGAGAAACCTGACCTACTCTGTCACAGAAAATGAAAACCAACCAAGCAGGTATGCAAAGACTGGCGACAATTCAGTTAAATATAATTCCTTTATTAGGCCCTGATGCGTTTCGGCTACACAGCCTTCTTCAGGGGGTCTTTAAAAAGGGGGACACACTTCAAAAGACAATAAAATATGATAAGACATTACTAATCAAAGAACATATGAAATATAAATAGAACAATAAGTAATATAAAGATAAAAACACATTAAATATAGTTAAAAAATAAATTATGAAAAATCTAGAAGATGTAGACCTCAGAAAAGCAAATATGAACACATGCGGAAACTGAAGCAGAACCTGAGAAAACAAGAGCGAAAATGGAGAAAGCTCAAAACTGAGAAACACAGGAAGGATTACCTCAGCCTCCTGTCAACATATAAGAATGAAGTCAACCAGGCAAAGAAAACGCACCACACAAACACACTCAATAAGGCCCTCAACAGGCCCAGGGAGCTTTTCGCACTCGTCAAATCGCTCACCAAGACTCCACAGGACAACAATCCCAGCGGTTCCATAACTGCCCAACGGCTAGCAGATCATTATGCCAACAAACTTAGTCCCACTGCACCTGCCCTCCTCGCTCCAAACATGGACTCAGCTAACTCCCTACAAAAATTCAACACCCAGGGAAAACCTGTCCAGGGCAGAAAATGGTCAACCTTCCAAAGAGTGGATGACCAGCAGATAAAAGGCATCATTACCAACCTAAAATCCACTACCTCCCCTCTTGACCCCTGCCCAGCCTCCTGGATCAAGGCAACCAAGCAAGACTTGGCGCAGCACATCTCTCACATAGTGAACCTTTCACTGCTGCAAGGACTCATGCCATCACTCCTCAAGAAGTCACTCATATGCCCCATTTTGAAAAACAACAAGGACGACCCAACCTCATACCGCCCAATCTCAAGCATATCCTTCCTCGCCAAGTTTATTGAAAAGGCAGTACAGCAGCAGCTACAGGACCACATTGATGACACAAACGCCCTTGATGTGCATCATTACGGGTTTCGGCAACATCACGGCGTTGAAATCCTCCTGTTAGCCCTATTGGACAACCTACTCAAAGGCCTGGAAAACAAGAGCAAGATGTATATGCTCATATTCATAGATATATCGGCAGCCTTCGACTCAGTGCATCACCCCACATTACTGGAGCGACTCGAGTCCATAGGCATTTCAGGAGCCCCACTAAAATGGTTCTCCTCTTACATAACAAACAGAATGCAGCAGGTCCAATTCAACAATGATAAAGCAATCCCCTTCCCGCAAACCCAAGGCATTCCACAAGGCTCCGCCCTCTCCTCCCTCCTATTCAACCTATACCTACAACCTGTATACAAGATTTTCCAGGACCACAACATCAACTACCATATCTACGCAGATGACCTAATGCTTTATACACAACTAGACGTAAATAGCCCAAACCTCAGCAAGCTTGAAAAATGCTTACTCGAGCTTCAGATCTGGCTTCAACGCAATAATATGTCCATTAACCACAAGAAAACAGAAGCAATGTGTATCTCCAGGAAACCGGGATTCGTGCCCCCAACAATGGTCACCATGAACAATAACAATTACAGCATCAAAACAGAGATAAAATACCTAGGAGTAATGCTGGACAGCAACCTAAATATGGACAAGCATCTTCAAATTACCAACCGGGCTATATTCCACAAATTAAGAATCTTGCAGCCCTTACGTAGCATACTCGTTCATGCCGACTTCAGATCTGTCGCTCAAGCCCTCATCATTCCACACCTAGACTATTGCAATGCCATACTGCAAGGCCTACCAAGAAAAACTATAAATATTCTGCAAATGGCTCAAAATGTTGCTGCCAGAATCATTATGCAAAAAGGTCTCTCTGACCACATTACACCTGTCCTAATTGAGCTACATTGGCTCCCCATCACGGCCCGCATTCAATACAAAATGTTAGTCACTACCTTCAAACTCATCCAGAATATAGCGCCCTCACATCTCAATAGCCTACTATCCAATCTACCCAACAACAGAAGCAGAAGAACAGCAAACCTCAATACTCTGTCTCCCGAAGTGCTTCAGAAAGGTTAATGCATGTACCAGTAACAGGGCTTTCTCATTTATAGCTCCAGCACTCTGGAACCGGTTGCCAAGTGAACTGCGTGCAATCTGTGATCTAAAAGACTTCAGAAAGAAACTTAAAACGCACCTTTTCCAATCGCATTTCAATTTAACCTCATGAAATGCATCCGGGCATGTGTAAATATGTATATAAGGATCCTATGTGAAGTCCTAACAATCAGGCATGTGTAAATATGTATATAAGTACTTTGTGTGAAGTCGTAACATCGATCAACTGTAAATCTGTAACCCTTTTTTGCTGTGAGCTACCTCCCCCCCCCAATCGCATTGTACATACCCCTAATTACTGGCAGGTACAACCAACCTTACCATGTATAGAAACCGCTGCTGATCACTGGAAGCAGCGGGATACAAATTGTACGCAAATAAATAAATAAATAAGCCATCAAACATGATTAAAAACATAAATATATCATATCATATAATAAAAACATATAAAAAGGAAGAGAGACGAGGAGGACAAGCAATACCTTGATTCTGTCGCGTAGTACAATAAAAACAAGCGCTAAAAATAAGGTGAATACATAAATAATTTAGATATTAAGACAATAAATAGAACATGTAAGCATTAAAACCAACTATAAGGCATACGAATAAAAATGTGAAACTCCGTATATTGATTCCTTAAAGACACAACATCTATTCTACCACTTTGAAGTAAAAACCATAAAACCTCAGAACAAAAATCCTTCATAAAAGGATATTCTATATACAACCGATATTAATTATATGGTTGGTTTATTTATTTATTTCTCCAGGACCAAGCAGGAAGTCAGTCCTCACTTATGGGTGACGTCGGCGCCGACGGAGCCCTCGCGGAGCAATTTTCCCCAGCTTTCAAAGAAAGCCTTTGGGAATTGCAGCGCGCATGCGCGGTAGTCTTCCCGCCCGAAGGTGCCATCTTAGCCAGTCTTCTTTTTTCCGCGGAGCCCTACAGACGTCCCCGTCTTGTCCCCGCGTAAAAGTTGATTTTCCTCTGTATTTTTCCTTTTTTCTTTCGGTTCGACGCCGGTCGTTTTCCCGCCCGGACTCGCGACGCCGGTCTCGAGTCCTCTAACGGTTTTTCGGTTTTTCTGACTTAGTCAGCTTTCGTTTTCGTTTTTTTCCCTGGCAGCCCGGTCCTTTGACCTCGCAGGGGCCCTTTTTCCCCCGATGGCTGCCAGTGGCTTTAAGCGGTGTGGTCGGTGTGACCGAAATATGTCACTCACCGACTCACACGACCTTTGCCTCCGCTGCCTGGGCCCAGATCACGAGGAACTGATCTGTGGGCCCTGCAGCAAACTGTCCTCGAAGGCGTTGAGAAGTCGGCGGCATCAGCGCGAAAGAATCTTCGCTGACCCCAGCCGTACCCGGACCTCGTCGGAGGCCTCACTGTCGAAAGGCTCCAGTTCGGACCGTCGACGGAGCTCCTCCGACCGGGGTTCTCCCTCCGGGGACCATCGACGGAAGGAAAAACCCGCGAGGGCGGCGTCGGTGGACGCTCCTGGCTCCGCGAGGGCCAGGTCGCATAGCCCCGACAGCCGCCCCGGGTCCTTGGAGAAGGAACACCTCCCGAAGCGACCTCGCCTGGAGTCGGAGATGCCTGCCCGGGTAAGTCCTGTTGTCCTTCTGGACTCGCCTCCGCGTCAGCCGACGTCGGGCCCGACGCCGTCGGGGCCCGAGTCGGGGGCTGCTGGGTCGCCTGAGCTCGGACTCAGGTTGACGGCCTTGGAGAGCAGATTGTCTGCCTTCATGGACCAGCAGCGGGCACTGCTCGCTGGCTTCGCTGGCGTCGCTGCCCCGACCGCCGGGACGTCGACGTCCAAGTCGACCCCGGAGACCGAGCCGATCCTCGAGTCGATGAGAACTCGAGTCGATCCTCGGTCGAGGTCGCCCTCGGCCTCCCGTTCGGGACCGAGGTCGCCGACGCCGACTCCCTCGGCGTCGGGGCGGCTGGCGCCGCACCCTGCCCGAGCCGACCCCACCGAGTCCTCGTCGGAGTCGGTCTGGGAGTCTGAGGAGGAAGAGTCACCTGATTCTTTCCGGACTCGGTGTGTCCCATCGGACTCTCCGGAGTCCGAGCCTCGGAAGCAGTCCCCCCCGGAGGATGCCCGGTTCTCGGATTTCGTTAGGGATATGGCCAAGGCTTTGGCCTTCCCTGCGGACCCCGAGGAGGAGCCTCGAGCCGAAGAGCTCGACGCCCTCCAGTATGACTCTCCCGCGAGGGAGCACTTTACTGTGCCGGTTCCTCCTATGCTGGAACGACTACTCTTCCGCATGTGGGAGAGTCCGGCCTCCTCGCCGGTCCTGAGCAAGCGGGTCGATTCTATCTATCGAGTCCGCAAGAGCCCTGGCTTTCAAAAGGCGCAGTTGCCACACCATTCCATGGTAGTGGAATCGGCCATGCATCGTCTTAAGAGCCAGAAGATGCACTCCTCGGTGCCTCCTGGAAGGGAGGCCCGTAACCTGGATGGCCTTGGCAAAAAGTGCTTCCAGGGCTCTATGCTCGCCTGTCGTGTCCAGACTTACCAGCTCTACATGGGCATGTATCTCAGGGATCTGGCTAAAGAGCTAGCCGGCTTCTCCGCTGGTTTGTCCGAGGAACCCTTGCGGAGGTTCCTAGCCTTGTCCACAGGTATTCGGGAATGCTCAAAGTTCATGTCCCGAGCAGCCTATGATGGCTTTGAAGCCTCGGCTCGAGTAGCCGCAGCCGGCATCGGTGCCCGCCGACAGGCTTGGCTTCAGTCGTCCGACCTTGAGCCCTGGGTACAGGACAAGTTGGTCGATGTCCCCTGCCGAGGCGAAAACCTCTTTGGCAAGCCCATGGCGGAAAAGGCTGCACAAATTGAGACTGAGACTCTCACCAGGACCAGGCTTTCTAGGAAGACCTCCGCCCCTTCCCAGAAAAAGAAGGGCTCGGGAAAAAAGACCTTTTACCCGAGGAAGGCGGCTGCCTACAAACAATACCCCCATTATCAGGCCCCTGCAGCTCCCCAACAGGGCCAGCAGGCCAAGGGACGGGGTAACGGGTCCCGTAGGCAGCAAGCCCCCAAGCCTGCGCCACCAGCCCCTGCTCAGCAGGGTGGGGGTTTTTGACTCGCTCAGCATAGCCTCTCCCCCCCCGCTGGTTCCCCCCTGCACCGGAGGCCGGCTGGTTCACTTCGCCGACAGGTGGTCCAGCATCACCGCAGATGCCTGGGTGCTTCAGGTCGTGCGAGAGGGCTACCTTCTCCACTTCCATCAGGTCCCTCCCTCCTATTTTCCGGGAGAGCCTCCGCGCCCCCCTCTGCACAGGGAGTTGCTCCTTCAGGAGTTAGCAGGTCTTCTGCAGGATCAGGCGGTGGAACCGGTGCCACACCACCTGAGAGGTCAGGGCTTCTATTCAAGGTATTTTCTGATACCAAAGAGAACAGGAGGCCTCCGACCCATCCTGGACTTGCGCAACCTCAACAAGTTCCTTGTGCGGGAGAAGTTCAAAATGCTTACCCTTGGAATCCTTCTGCCCTACCTCCAGCAGGGAGATTGGCTATGCTCCTTGGATCTAAAGGATGCTTACACGCACATCCTCATCCACCCAAGCCACCGCCAATACCTAAGGTTTGTGGTGGCAGGAAATCATTACCAGTACAGAGTACTGCCCTTCGGCCTGTCCTCCGCACCGCGAGTCTTCACAAAATGTCTCGCGGTCGTGGCGGCCCATCTCCGGCTTCACGGCCTCTATGTTTTTCCGTACCTCGACGACTGGCTCATCAGAGCAGCATCCGCTCAGGAGGTCACCACCGCCACGTGCCGCACGGTGACTCTGCTGCAGCACTTGGGCTTTGTCATCAACTTCGCAAAGTCCACTTTGCTCCCCTCACAGGATCTCGAGTTCATCGGCGCAAGGCTGCACACCCCTCAGGCGCGAGCGTACCTACCGCTCGACAGGGCTCAGCGGCTCATGGACCTAGCCGACCGCTTTCGCAGCCAGCCCCTGGTCTCCGCCAGGCGCTTCCTGGGACTGCTCGGCCATATGGCTTCCACCGTCCATGTGACCCCCAATGCCCGCCTGAATATGCGGCCTGCTCAGTGGTGTCTCCGCCAGCAGTGGCGACAGGCCACGGGCGGCCTAGCAGACCTGGTGCGCGTCTCCGAGCCGCTGGTCTCGTCTATCCGGTGGTGGCTCCGGCAGCCGAACCTGGTATTGGGAATGCCTTTCCAGTCACCTCAGCCGACCCGGGTGCTGACCACCGATGCATCCCTCCTGGGCTGGGGAGCCCATTGCCAAGAGGCACGTACTCAGGGCCTCTGGACCAAGTGGGAGTCTGCTCAGCAGATCAACTTCCTGGAGCTCAGGGCGATCCGCCTAGCTCTCAAGGCCTTCTCCCACCTGACCTCCCAACAGTCCGTCCTTGTCCAGACGGACAATCAAGTTGCCATGTTCTACGTGAACAAGCAGGGGGGCACGGGCTCCTTCCTCCTCTGCCGGGAGGCACAGAAGCTCTGCTCTTGGGCCGTCGGTCACGGCATTCTCCTCAAGGCAGTTTATCTCCCGGGCCAAGAAAATTGCCTGGCGGACAAACTCAGCAGGGTCCTCCAGCCGCACGAGTGGCGTCTGGACCCCTTGATCGTTCAGAAGCTCTTCCTCAGGTGGGGCCTCCCCACAGTGGATCTCTTTGCCAGTCCTCTCAACCGGCAGCTTCCTCGCTTCTGCTCTCGTCAGCCTCACCCCCTTCGGGTGGCGGCGGACGCCTTTCTGATCTCATGGTCGGGGAGCCTTCTGTACGCTTTCCCTCCCATCCCGTTAGTCTCTCGGACCCTTTTCAAGGTTCTCCGAGACAAAGCTTTCGTGATCCTGGTGGCCCCTCGCTGGCCCAGGCAGCCGTGGTTTCCGCTCTTGCTGCAACTGGCGGTGGAGGATCCAATCCCTCTGGGGGTGCAACCGGATCTCCTCACCCAGGATCAGGGGTCCCTACTGCACCCCAACCTCAGGTCTCTCAACCTCATGGCCTGGCTGCTGAGAGGGTAGTCCTTGCTCCTCTCCTCTTGCCGGCAGAGGTGGAGGAGGTCGTCTTGGCTTCGCGACGGCCTTCTACCCGCAAATGCTACGCCCTTAAATGGCGTCGCTTTGCAGTCTGGTGTACCCAACAGTCTCAGGATCCCTTCTCCTGCCCGGTGTCGGTGATCTTACAGTACTTGCTACACCTCTCTAATCTGGGACTTAAGTCCAACTCCGTCAAAGTTCACCTCAGTGCTCTTTCCGCACATCATGTGCCGGTGGACGGCAGACCTCTCTCCAACGACCCTCTCGTAGCGAGGTTTCTCCGAGGTCTCCTACTACTTAAACCGCCTCTGCGCCCGCCAGCGCCTGACTGGGACCTGAATGTGGTTTTACAGCGGATCACCTGTCCGCCTTTTGAACCTATGGCTACCTGCTCTCTCCGTTTTCTGTCTTGGAAAACGCTGTTCTTGATAGCCCTCACTTCCGCTAGGCGCGTAAGTGAATTACAGGCCCTCGTGTCTGATCCCCCCTACACTCGGTTCTACAAGAATAGGGTAGTCCTACGGACTCACCCAAAGTTTCTGCCTAAAGTGGTCTCCCCTTTTCACTTGAATCAGGAGGTGGTACTTCCAACCTTCTTTCCCAGACCACACTCCAGCCGAGCTGAGACGGTCCTCCATACCCTGGACTGTAGAAGGGCGTTGAACTTCTACCTTGACCGTACGCGGGAGCACCGTAAAGCTGCGCAGCTTTTTGTGTCCTTTGACCCCAATAAATTGGGGCTCCCGGTCTCCAAGCGTACTCTGTCCATCTGGGTTGCGGACTGTATCTCTTGGGCTTATGGGGCAGCCGGACTCGCCTTAGAAAGTCGAGTCACGGCTCATTGCGTTCGGGCAAAGGCCACGTCAGTGGCTTACCTCCGCTCTGTTCCGCTGGCAGACATCTGCCGGGCCGCTACTTGGTCTTCGAGCCAGACTTTTGCGGTCCATTACTGTCTCGAGAGGGAGTCCCGTAGGGACAGTGCTTTCGGACAGGCAGTCCTCCGTAATCTCTTTGAGGTCTGAGCAACTCCTACCCTCCATCCCGGATGTGGGCTACCGGTGGGTGATGATTCAGCGAAGATTCTATCCTTCTGTGCTGCTGAGCTAGAGGGAGCTCATTTTTGTGCTTAGGGTCTCCGGTAGCCTTGAGCTTGGGAGTCCCATAAGTGAGGACTGACTTCCTGCTTGGTCCTGGAGAAAGCGTAGTTACTCACCTGTAACAGGTGTTCTCCAGGAGCAGCAGGAATCAGTCCTCACTACCCTCCCTCCTCCCCTTGGAGTTGCAATCGTCTGCTTATGTTCTTTTTGCAAATTTTTATGCTGTCTTTTTAGCTATGTCATCTGACTGGCTAAGATGGCACCTTCGGGCGGGAAGACTACCGCGCATGCGCGCTGCAATTCCCAAAGGCTTTCTTTGAAAGCTGGGGAAAATTGCTCCGCGAGGGCTCCGTCGGCGCCGACGTCACCCATAAGTGAGGACTGATTCCTGCTGCTCCTGGAGAACACCTGTTACAGGTGAGTAACTACGCTTTATTTGCAGTCTCTTTTATACCGCGCTATTCGACATCAGTGCGGTTTACAATGAACATAAGAGTTGCACATCTCAATTTCGTGATTTGTGCTTACAGTGAAACAGGTATAATAACTTGGGTATACATTAAACAGGAAAATTAAACTTGGGTATGCATTAATCAGGTATAACAGGTAAAATAGGGTATAAATAACCAGTCCCTTAACAAGGAGACACGATGAATAAATACAGTCTACTTTATGCAACAATATAATGAGTTATGCGGCACTGCATAAATTTCTCATGGTGGTTGGAGGGGAAGGTGTGATTGCGAGTGATCAGTCTGGGAATGTGACGTGCATGAGTTTGAGGTGCTGCATTGAGATGTGAGAGTGGGTGAGTGTGGGGAGAAGACTGCATCATCGTAGTGATGAAGAAAGAGGTGCCGTTTCAGTGCCTTCCTAAATTGGGAAAGTTCACTGATGGTTCTGATAGTTGCTGGTAGTGCATTCCAGCAGGATGGAGCAAAGAAGGAGAAGGCTCTGGA
Source organism: Ichthyophis bannanicus (assembly GCA_033557465.1). Classification (NCBI taxonomy): domain Eukaryota; kingdom Metazoa; phylum Chordata; class Amphibia; order Gymnophiona; family Ichthyophiidae; genus Ichthyophis; species Ichthyophis bannanicus. Next base: position 62,869,720 of record CM066048.1, read on the forward strand.
TCTAGTGAATTGAGAACACTTCGTGCTTGCCTTAGGTAATATGAGAGTATTTGCGGCATTCGATCTCCTTGCTCGATTGGGAGGTGTGATTGAAATTAGATCAGTAATGGCAGTAGCAGGGTATTTATTGATGGCTTTAGGGGTCATAATTAGGATCTTGAATGAGATCCTGGCTTGTATGGGTAGCCAATGCAATTGTTTTAGTATTGGGGTAATATGAGAACTTCTTGAGGCTCCATGAAGGATTCTTGCAGCTGAATTCATTGCAAGTTGTAAGGGGTTAGTCGTGCACTTAGGTTGTCCTATTGTATAGAATACTGTGAAAAAGATGCTGTTCTGAAGTAAGTGACGTCCTAAAAAACATATTTTTAGAGGGGGAGGAGGGGGGGAAAGGGGAGGAGGGGAAAAGGGGGAGGGGAGGGAGAGGAGGGGGAAAGGGGGGGAGGGGAAAGGGTGGGAGGGGGAAGGGAGGAGGGGGAAAGGGGGGGGGGGAAGAGAGGGGGAGGAGGAGGAAAAGGGAGGAACTGTCACCAAAAATATAAGAAACCGCATACAAAAGGAGGTATAATAATAATTTAACTGTTTTTCTAGCAAGAGATATATATTGTTAAAGGGCACATCGTTTGTTGCAACACTGTAGCTTATAAAACGAGGATAAAAAAAAGACTTCTAAACACATGAAAGGGTATATCATGTAAAGCCTCTGTCGGGTATTCCTCTAAATGTAATTGTCCAACTATATGAAATACTGTGCTGCTATGCATGAAAATTATATGCAAATGCACCCCTTTAAAATGATAGTGTGCATAGTCAGACAGAACAATCTCTACCGTTGAATGCATACCATGGTCAACTGCAAAAACGTGGACATATCAAGTTGTTCAGGACATGAGAATAAAATATTGTCTACTAAATAGGTCATCTAGATTCAGAAAAACATCTTAATAGAAAAGCATCCCCGTTGGTGCATTCTCTATTGTCTGTAGCAAGCGTAAAAACAAAAGCACTAAGAGTTGGTACAATGAATTTAAAAGATTCCTTCAAACACATGTAAAAGATCGGGGCAACACATAGAAATGCAATTTATCTAATTTAAAAAATATATATTCTTCTGTGTGTAAAAATCATGTGCAGATATACTCCTATTGGAATTAAAGTTTTCATAATCAAACGGAGCAATCTCTACCGTTAGGTGCATTCCGTGGACCAATTTAGAAGTGAAAACTATGCTTAGAAGGTAAAAAGGTTACCACAACATGTTATTTCTAAAAACTGGAGTATAGTTGGGACATAGTGACAGACCAATTTTGCCTGCTAGATGAAGAAAGTATCCTACTAGAAGAACATACCCGTCGGTACATTATCTATTAACTATAGTGTATGTGAAGCTGAACTAAAAAAACTTTAAAAGCAATGCAGGAATAAGGGGCGCTAGTGAGCCCGCTGCTAAATGGCTGCTCCTTAGTGTAGCTCCGTCCCGGGCTCCCCTAATTCTTCAGCTAACACCCGCATGTCTAGGGCATTGCTCCCCCGAGCCTTCAGAATTGACCCCGGGAGAGTCGGGCAATTCTAAGTGCACCTTTCGACGCGGCTCAGAGTGCAGCGGCAAGGTAAACCGCCAGGAGCCAGTCCTTGCTATACCCGGCTCTGCTGTCCTGCTCCTGACTGCTGCCGGTGCCCCAGTGTACCCCCTGCGCTCCGGGACCGGGCTGAAGGGCTCTCTCCACATCGCATAGCAGCGCGATGTTCTAACATCACAGTGCATCGAGGAACGGAGCTCCTTGGAAACCGCGTGTGTGTCCTGACGCTGAGCACTGTAGCGCAGAGGGAATTGGTGCTCCGGTGCTGCTGCTATCACTGCCGCGAGAGTTGCTGCATCTTCCTGGCGATTGTGCTGTCTCAGGGCTGCAGAAGAGGTGAGAGTGCTTGGGGCCCCGCCAGATAGAGCTTGCCGGGAGGCTGTGGGGGCCTGGATTAAAGTGGCTGCCATAGCCACGTGGTGTTGGAACGCACAGGGTTCTTTGCGTTCCACCAAGAGCAACAAGTTAAAGCAGTCACGTGGGCGCTGCCCAGCGAATCACCTACTCTACCAGAATTGAAGAAAAACCCCGGATGTCTATAATTCCTGCACCTTGCTATATTGTGTGAGGCTGGAGCTCCCCCTGCTGACCACGAGTGGGATTGTTCAGTTTTTTCAGCTTGCTTACAGCATCTCCCTGCTTTTTTCGTAACTGCTCACTGCCTATCCTTGGAGTGCTGGTCCGCTATTTATCCCATGGCTACTAAGGCTAAAAACTCTGAAGCCCGAGAGGGCATACGCTCATCCCAAAGACTGCAGGGCAAAAGTGGTGTCCCGACTAGTCCAACCAGTAAACATCTCTCAGGGGGTTCTGATGATGAGACTGTGAGTGAAAGTGAATTGGAACCTACCATGCTGTCCTCGCATGCCCTGCTTCAGCGTGAACTTCGTCGGGGCTTTGCGGATTTGGCAGGCAAATTTCGCTCCATGCGCGAAGAGGTGATGAACACCATTGCGGAACTCCGGGGTGAAATGAAAGATCTCGGTGCGCGAGTGGAGGAGGTTGAGACAAAAGTTGCGGATCACGATAGTGCCATGGTGGATTTACAATGTGCTCTTGACAGGCAGCGGGCGCAAGCCATGGAGCTCACTTATAAAATTGATGACATTGAAAACCGCTCCCGACGCAACAATGTGCGTTTCCGGGGAATCCCGGAACCGGCGGGGAGCGGTGAAGACCTCCCGGTAGTCCTCAAAAATTTGATTGCTGAATTGCTCCCAGGGGAGGAGCTGGCAGCCCATAGGTCTGAAATGGAAGTGGAGCGAGTGCATCGGGCTCTGGGAAAGCCTCCTAACAACCAGCCCCGAGATGTCATTGTGCGATTCTTGCGCTATACTGATGCTGCTCTTCTTATACGCCGGGGCCGGGAGAAAAAAGTGATCCGATTTCAAGAAGCAACAGTAACTGTATATCAGGACCTCTCGACGTTTACACTGGCCCGTCAGAGGAAGATGAAACCAGTAACGATGGTCCTGAACAACAAAGGGATTCGCTACTCCTGGGCCTTCCCGTTTCGGATAAATTTCCTCCTGGGCAATAAAAAGATTTCCGCAAAAGACCATACAGAGGCCTGGAGCGCTCTCCGCCAGGCGGTTCTGGTCGAAGATAATGCGCTGCCTCAACTCCCGACCCCTAAGCCTCAACACTCGAAGTGGACCCGGGTGGGAAAGCCTACTTGATGTTCCCCGGAGTTGAGGCGCCCATTTTTTCTGATTGAGAAACTTTGCTCAAGGATTCTGTGTTTTCATGGCCACATCTGAATGGCCAGTTTTGAGAGTTTTGCTGTTCTCCTGGTCTGCTCCCGTTGGACGGCCGGCTCTAAGTCTGCAAGGGTTCTGGGTATATACCTACTGCCCCATGCGGGTAATGAGGGGTATGTTGATGCTGTGTGAGTTCTGTTAAAGGGGTAATCCGGGCTAGACACTCTATTGATGGGCTATTTATGGGGGAAATGATCTGATTTGCAATGCTTGTAGTTTGGCTATGTGGGGGCCCGGGCGGAGTTTAGTTTGGGGTCAGTTTACCGTGTCCTGTTTTTTCTTTAACAGGTGGGAGGTACTGACGGGAGGGGGGGTGGGTGGGGGGGAAGGTCTTTACTGCTAGAGGAGGGCGGGCTGTTGGGTGGGGGGGGCTTTAATATTTTTTTTTTCGGGATATGGAGTACGAAGGCGGGGGGGGGGGTGAATCTCTACAGCTAGCCTGGTGGTTTCATGATGATGGCGTTTTATGCTGGAGAGCACCAACTCTTACAAGAGTCGTGGGGGAAACATGTTGTGGGCCAGAGGGGAAGCAAAGGACGGGGGGAGTGTGGGGGTTGAACAACAATGGTGCGCTTGATTTCCTTGAATGTTAAGGGTCTTAACTCCCCTCGAAAGCGATCTTTGCTGTTCTCGGAGCTGCGGACCCTGAGGAGGGACATTGTCTTTTTGCAGGAGACGCATCTCCGAGCTAGCAAACAGGGGTGGTTAAAGCGTAATCCTTATACTGAGGTGTGGGTTGCTTCGGATGTGCATGGGCGAAAGAAACGTGGGGTGGCCTTCTTATTTCATCACAGCTTGTCCCTACAGGTGGAAGGGCGAGATACCCTGGGACGGTGGCTTTTTGCGAATATATGCTTGGAAGGTCACATGTTAACCTTAGCTAACATATATGCACCAAATGAGGGGCAGGGATCTTTCTTTACACGATTAAAGGCCTTGCTGGCTGAATTTGCGAAAGGCCCCATTATACTCGGTGGGGATTGTAATGCCCATTTGGTGCCCCATTTGGATTCTACGAGTAGTGGTGGGAGGGGGCTGAACGGGCCCGGTAAGACCTTGCAAAACCTTTTGAAAGAACTGGGCTTGCGCGATGTGTGGAGAGATACCCATGAGGGGGAGAGAAGCTACACCTATTTTTCTCCTGTCCATCAGGTGCACACCCGCATAGATTATTTTTTGTTGGATCAGAGCCTGATGGACGGGAGGGTGGAGGCTGGTCACGGAGCGTTGACCTGGTCGGACCATGCCCCGTGCTGGCTCTCCCTCCCGATGGATGTGTACAGTGACCGCCAATGGCTCTGGAGGCTTGATGTGCGATTCCTTCGGCGGCAGTGCGCTGTACAGGACCACGGCCGTTTTATAACTGATTTTTTTGAGCTAAACGACTCTGGGGAGGTGCCGCTTCCCATTGTTTGGGACGCTTTCAAGGCCACGGCTCGGGGCCAACTTATGGCAGAAATGGCCCGCACGCGGCGGGCCTGGAGACGGGAATATTGTCAGTTAGTGGGAGAATCTTCCCGGTTGCGCTTAGAGCACGCCCAGACTGGATCGAAGCGGGTCTTACGTCAATGGCGGGCTGTTCAGGCTAACCTAGATGCATGCTCACAAAGAGAGTTAGACAATAAGCGCCGGAAATTGCGTCAAACATTCTACGAGCAGGGGAACAAGGCAGGTCGCTATTTAGCCTTGCAGCTTCGGCAGCACCAATCGGGGCGGGTGGTCCGCGAGCTTCACGACTCTGGGGGGCAGAAGAAGGTGATCTCTCGAGAGATACATGAAGTCTTTGCTACTTTTTTGGAATGGTTATATAAAGCCGAACCTTTTGATTTGGCCTACGCACAGGGCTTCTTACGGAAGATCACCTTGCCCCAGTTGAATAACCCTGATCGGGAGCACTTAGACTCTGAACTTACGGTGGAGGAGGTGGAGCTCGCAATCCGGCGGTTGAAAACGGGGGGAGCGCCGGGTAATGATGGCTTCCCTGCGGAGTACTATAAAAACTTTTGTGTGCAATTAGCGCCTACGCTGGTAGTACTCTTCAATGAGGTCCTGAGGGGGGTGCCTCTGCCTCTATCTCAGTGTGAGGCTTTGATAGTCATGATCCCTAAGCCAGGTAAACCCCTGCAGGACGCGGCCTCATACCGTCCCATTTCCCTCTTAAATACGGATGTCAAAATACTTGCTTCTGTGTTGGCTGCGCGGTTGAACCGGGTTCTCCCTACTCTGATACATCCTGACCAGGTTGGGTTTGTACCGGGGCGCCAGGCAATATTCGGCGAATGCTGCAGGTTATCCATGTAGCGCAGAAAGATTCGCAGCCACCCTGGTGATGGGGGTTGATGCCGAAAAGGCCTTTGATCGTGTCAGTTGGGGTTATCTTTGGTGTGTGTTGGATTCGTTGGGCTTTGGTCCTAATTTCATACGCTGGGTTCATAGCTTATATCAGGCCCCCAGGCATGTGTTCGGGCTAACGGGGGTCAATCCAGAACTTTCTCACTGGAAAGAGGCACTCGTCAAGGCTGTCCTCTGTCGCCGCTGTTGTTCGCACTAGTGATGGAACCTTTGGCACAGAGCTTTCGCGAACATTCGGGTATGGGGGGCATTCGCGTGGGCTCCGCGGAGTACCGGATCGCGCTCTTCGCGGATGATATCATATTATCTTTGGTGAATCCCTCCGCGTCTCTTACTGCTGCTATGCAGCTTTTTGACACCTTTTCCCAGGTATCTGGATTTAAAATCAACTATGCGAAATCTGAAATTCTGAATGTGGGGGTCTCGGAAGCGGTCTGTGCGGAGCTTCGTGCTGCCTACCCCTTCCAGTGGGTGTCGGGTGCTCTGCGATATTTAGGGGTGAATCTGACAGTGGACCGGACGGCCCTTTTTTTTTTTTTTGAACTTTAAGTTTTTATTCAATACTTTTGTTATACAAAACACCAGCTGTGCATAACAGATATATCTGTACCATTAACTAAACCTGGTTTACATTCTTACCAACTAACTTCTATTATAGATACCGCCACTGTACAAACATTCTATAATAAACCAACATTGAACATCTCTTACATTTGTATTGAATATTTTTCCTATTCTCTTTTGTTATTACTTAAAGTCTATTCAGCAAAAACACCACCACCATACCCAATGCACAACTTCTGTAACACCTTTTTTGTTTCAATCAACATGAAACCCATATCTAACAGCTCTTCTGCTGTCCCTAACTTAGCCCTCTAAACCCCCGTCCCTTACTCCGCCCCTCGTTCTTTACTCCGCTGACTGTAAATACCCCCCCAACCCCTCCCCCCCACCCCCTCCCCCCTTCCCACCAACCCCTCCCCCCACGTCCCTATCCTACTTATAGTACCATCTGTATTGACCTTCATACTCCCTCCTATACTACCCCTATCCTCGCCTCCCCACCCCTGCTTAACCATCGCCACACCCCCTCCCACTGCCTTCCCACCTTCTCCCCTTCCCCCTTCTGTAGCCCTGTTAATTTATGCATTTGATACAATTCTGCCAGGCGCCCAGCATATTTTCCTATAGGCGGCATGACCCCCTGCTTCCAATGTTGTGCTATTTCACATCGGGCCGCAATTATACATTGCCCTACAATACTCCAATTTCCTTCTTCCACTTCATTCTTCTTTAGTAGGAGACAATACTCCGGTGTCAAAGTAATTCTGGCGCCTATTATGCCCTCAATAATGTCCCCAATTTTTGCCCAATACTGTCGTACTACTGGGCATGTCCACCACATATGCAGCCATGTTCCCTTCTCTCCACACATCCTCCAGCATTCATCCGTCCCTCGAGCCCCCGCTTTTTGCAATCGCTCCGGCGTCAAATACCACCTAGACAATACTTTCCATCCATTCTGCGCGCAGGGACGTGGCGATAGACGCCCTCGCTATGCCTTGAGCTATTCGCTCCCACTCCTCCACCTCCCACTCTACCTCCAATTCCTTCTCTTGGACGGCCCTTTTTAAGGCTATTTATGAGCCGCTACTTCGGCAAGTCCGGCACGATCTGGAAACCTGGAATAGGTTACTATTATCCTGGTTTGGGCGTATTGCGGTGGTAAAGATGGTGGTCGGTCCCCGGTTTTTGTACCTCTTTCAGGTTCTCCCTATCTCGTTGGCCCGGGGATTATTGGCCACCTGGCAAACCCTGCTTATGAAATTTATCTGGCAGTACCGTCGACCACGTTTGCCACGTCAGCTTCTTTATGCTCGATCGCGCATTGGGGGTATGGGGGTTCCTAATCTTCACTGGTACTATGCGGCAGCGCAGTGTCGCGCCGGGGTGGAGTCGATGATCGCAGATAGCTCCAAGCGCTGGGTGCAACTGGAAATGACTATTGCAGGGGGGGCGGGTTTGGGGGACCGGCTGTGGCGTGGTCCCAAACTGCGAAGTGGTCAGCGTCTAAGCAATCCCTACATTTTACATACCCTTCGCTGTTGGGACCAATTCTTTCGGCCTCGTGGGACAGACCTCACCCCTTTGGCGCCTATAGTAGATAATGCTTCCTTTCCCCCGGGATTGGTTGATCCGACGTTCCGGATGTGGGGTCATAAGGGCCTTAGCCACGTAGGACAACTGTTTGACGAGGGTAAGTTGCAAATGTTTCAAAGGCTCTGGGAGGAATTTGACCTTCCCGATAGTCAGCTCTTCCAATATACGCAGGTGGCCCATTGGGTTCAGACTAGAGCCGTTCGGCCCCACGTGGCCCGAGGGCTGACAGATTTGGAGCATTTTTGCGAGGGGTGCACCACCACCAAAGGTCTAATAGCTGCCTTGTATGCTCAGCTGCAGGCGCAGCAACCGCGCTTTGTCAAGCATAGAGCAAATTGGAACACTGACTTGAATCTTTTGTACTCTGAGCAGCAGTGGGAACAGGTGAAGGGTAGACTGTGGAAGAGCTCGGTGGCGGTTAATGTCCGTGAAACTAATTATAAATTATTATATAGGTGGTACATGACTCCTGTGCGGATTGCTCGCGTTTATCCCGGGGTTTCGGATCTGTGTTGGCGGCGATGTGGGCAGAAGGGGGCTCTGGAGCACATCTGGTGGTCCTGCCCTCGCGCTCAAGTCTTTTGGAGGGGGATTCAAACTCGATTACAGCAGCTTATTGGGGTAAGCATTCCCTGGGATTCAGGTATCTTTCTATTTGGGGTTGCTGTGCCCGGGGCGCGCAGCCCCCAACTGGCTTTGCTTCGCCATGGTCTGAATGCGGCTCGTATGTCGCTAGCTTCTGTTTGGAAGCAGGCTCTCCTGCCGTCTTTTTCTGTCTGGTTGGACCAGATGTGGGACACATATACAATGGAGCGTGGGGTAGCTGCTGGGAGGATGCGTCTACCGCGTTTTGAGCAGGTGTGGGAACCCTTTGCCCTTCGTTATGGCACCTGATTGCTTAAGGTCGTGGCCCGTCCTCGAAAGTAGTGGGTGCCATGTGTTGCTGCAGGATGCTTGTCGGCGGCATCGCCTTTTGCTTTCAGTCCGCTGAATGACTGGCGTACTCTCTCTTTGTATGGGTTGGTATGGAGATTCGTGGGGGGGGGGGGGCGGGAGAGATCGGATGGGGGGGCTTGGGGGTGGGAGGGGAAGTTGGAAGGCAGGGGGGTGGACTGTTTTTTTTTTTTTTTTTTTACATCGTGGGGGGGGGGTTATCTGTGGCTTGCAGTAGGGTGGGAGGGGGTTGGGGGATATGGGAAGGGGGACAGGTATAACGGGATAATAAAAAAAACCCCTAAAAACAAAAGAAGGCGTTTTGTTGGCCAGCCTTGTGTGTTTTTTGTTAGTGACTTTAGCTTTGTTCTCTTTTGATATTGTATTATGCCTATGATGTCGGTTCCTAATGTATTTTATGCCTGCCTTTCAATAAAAAAAAAAAAAAGCAATGCAGGAATAAACGAACAGGATATCTTCAAAAGGAGGGAACCAAAAAAGCTTACCGTGCTATGCACGCTATGCTGCTTTCGCATTCAGAATGAACTGCGTTGTACTCTCACTACCAGAGGTAAATACTCACGTTTTCCCGCTTTCAAAAGGTGAAGGGTCATAAGTACACAGACTTGCCGTGTTGGTGATTTTATCGCGAAAAATTATAAATTAACTTATGGATGGTCAACTAAAGAGAGAGAAGTTATTAAATCAGTATGTATTTAGTTACAATGCAAAAAAGTCAAAAAGAGGAAAAAGGAGGGGGGGAAGAAGAAGGGGGGAGGGGGAGAGAGTGGGGAAGGGGGAGAAGGGGGGAGGAGGGGGAAGGGAAAGGAGGGAAAAAGGGGAGGGGGGAGGGGAAAGAAGAAGGAGGGGAAGAGAGGAGAAAAGAAGAAAGAGAAGGGGGAGGGGGAAAAAAGGGAAGGAAGGGGAGGGGAAGAGAGAGAGGGGGGGAGGGGCGAGGGGGAGGGGAAGAGAGAGAGGGGAGGAGGGGAAAGGGAAGGAGAAGAAAGAAGGAAAGGGAAGGAGGAAAAGAGAAAAAAAAGGGTAATGATAATACTTTTACAAAACGGGTGTAATGTGCGAAGGTCATATATGAAGCTTTGTTCCAGGCGTAGGAGGATCTTATCTATGTCTCCCCCCCCCCAGCCAATGAGGCCGCACCACTTTAAGGACCAAAAACTGAAGGTCAAGGAGTGAATGTTGGGTTGCTACCCAATGTTCCACCAAAGGCTTTTCTACCACTTTCCTGCGAATATTGCTCTTGTGTTCTATATTCAGTGTTTTTATGCTTCTCTTAGTCTTGCCAATATAACATAACTTGCAAGGACAAGTAATCAAATACATTACATTCGTAGTCTCACAGTTGGAAAAATCTTTTATAGGCAACTTATATGTGGAGTTCGGTTTTGTAAATTCCTTTCTTGTGGCTAGTGTATTTTCATAGACACTGCATTTAACATATTTGAAATGTCCAAGGGCTTTAGGGATGAAACGAGGTTTGTTGAGAGCAGAAGGAACCAGGATGTCTCTTATGTTTGAATTTCTCTATTACTTATTGTTCTATTTATATTTTTCATATGTTCTTTGATTAGTAATGTCTTATCATATTTTGTCTTTTGAAGTGTGTCTCCCTTTTTAAAGACCCCCCTGAAGAAGGCTGTGTAGCCGAAACGCGTCGGGGCCTAATAAAGGAATTATATTTAACTGAGTTGTCGCCAGTCTTTGCGTACCTGCTTGGTTGGTTTTCATACATAGTGTGCAGGTACTGGTTGCTCTCTTTGGTACCAGTTTTGCTCTCTGAGCCATGTTTTCCCCGTGGAAGGAGGTCCTCAGCTACAATGAGAAGGATTTACAGGATATGTTACCTGAGGACCCCTTCTTCAATCAAGAAGAAATGTGCAGTGGAATTGAGGAAGAATGGGAAATGACTGTGCGCTCCACTCAGAAACTATTAAAGGAGGAGATGCATGCTTCATCCCTTTTGGAAAACTGTCATCACAAGATTATCCCTAGAGGATTGAGAGTTTTCAAAGCACCCGCAATGTATCGAGATGATCCTGCTTTTATGACTGACTGGGTAAAGATCTTAAACAAGTGCTCGTTGGATCTCATGACCCTGTTAATTAATACTTCGCGCCGTAAGGCTGAAATTCTTAAAGAAGATGTAGCATCTAAACTAGTTAAGCTAAAAGATTCAGATAGACATTTTGAAAAATCAAAAAGTGATTATGATAAGAATGTTTTGGAATTTAAGAAGATTGTAAAAGATAGGAAGTTGAAAAAGTTTGAGAGATGAGGAGGACTAGAAAACAGGCAATGTTTACTACTGGACTAACGATATATATTCTTCCAGGAGTACTTCAAGAAAGCGCAAATTTGAAACAAAACCAGAAAGGCATAATAAAACTCATTTTTTATCTAGTCCAGAACCCATTAGAAAGAGGAGTCGTAGTATTCATATAGACTCTCCTGGCCCGTCCGCCCCTCTCTTCTCTTTTCTTCTCAGGCTGCCCCTCCCCCAAACCAACAACAATATCAGAAGCGTCAGGGTTTTTCTATGGACGATCTATGGAAAGGAGGAGGGTCGAAATACAAAAAGGAATATTCAAAAACAGAACATCAAACACAAGAATATCCACACACATCGAAAGATCCTTTATATCATCAAGTGGAATTCCACTCACGAGGGAGAGGGAGGGAACGGGGTCACCAACAGCAGTGGGACCAATAGATGGTATTTTTAATTTATCAAAATATGTCCTTACACCTTTAGAAACTTCAGTTTTACAAAAAGGTTTGTCCTTTGTCCCTACTGTTAGACATGATCGCTTTAATACTCAAGTGGAACTTTATAAATTTTTTAGGAAACTACATATCAAGGATTTTTTGAAGAATCATACAGAGGTGAATTGTGATCCCTCTGTTGTTAAAAAATCTTCCACTTGGGTACCTCCGAAATTAGACATTGCTATTATTGACACTTTTCAAAAAGTGGTCTTCCACGAAGTACAAAATATGTATGAGAAAAAGAAACCGCATACCTTTTTTAATCTTAATAAAAAAGAAAAGAATGCACTCACTGGTCTTAAGAACAATTTTGAAATTATCATCAAACCAGCAGATAAAGGAGGTGCACTTGTAATACAAGATAGAGACTTATATATTCAAGAGATTTTAAGGCAAGTTAAAGACACATCATATTATAAAAGGTTACGTGATAATCCTACTTCTTATTTAAAAAAAACAAGCTGACACAATGATCTATGTAGGTGAACAAGCCGGTTACCTCACACCAAAAGAAGTCCAATTTCTTACTGTACCTTGACCGGTTATGCCCACAATTTGTTTTACCAAAAATACATAAAACTTTAGAAAATCCTCCAGGTAGGCCTATAATTTCAGTCATTGGGTCTCTTTTTGAACCTATGTCCAAATATTTAGACATTTTTCTTTGTCCATTTGTACAGCTAACACCTTCCTATGTGAGAGACTCGTCACATATGATTCAACTGTTGAACACATATCAGGGTAGCCATACGGGCATTCTTTTAGTTACTCTAGATATAAAATCTTTGTATACCAATATTCTCCAGGACCAAGCAGGAAGTCGGTCCTCACATATGGGTGACGTTGGCGCCGATGGAACCCTCGTACGGAGCATTTCCCCAGCTTTCAAAGAAAGCCTTTGGGAATTGCAGCGCGCATGCACGGTCCCCTTCCCGCCCAAGGGTGCCATCTTGCTCAGTCTTCTTTTTTCCGCGGAGCCCGACGGATGTAGTTCGTTTTTTCCCGAGGAAAAAGTTGATTTTCCCTGTTTTTTCTCTTTTTTCTGCGGTTCGATGCCGGATCCTTTTCCTGCTCGGACCGATACGCCGGTATCGAGTCCTTTTTCTCTTTTTTGTTTTTTGTCCTTTGTGACTGGCGTTCGCGCCTTTTTTCTTTTTTCCCTGGCAGCCCGGTCTTTTGACCTAGCAGGGGCCCTTTTTCCCCCGATGGCTACCAGCGGGTTTAAGAAATGTGATCGGTGTAAGAAACTTACCGATACACATGACTGCTGCCTCGGACCCGATCATGACCCGATGATCTGTGGTCCGTGTGGCAAAATGTCCTCCAAGGCGTTGAGGAGTCGACAGCACCAAAAGGATAGGATTTTTTCTGACTCCGCGTCCGGCCGGGCCCGGACCTCGTCAGAGGCCTCGACGTCTCGGGACTCCGGCCCCGAGCAGCGTCGGGGCTCCTCTGAGCGGGGGTCTCCTTCGCGGGAATATCGCAGGAAGAAGAAACCCGCGAGGGCGGCATCGGTGGATGCTCCTGGTTCCTCGAGGGCCAGGTCGCATAGCCCCGATAGCCGTCCCGGGTCTTTGGAGTCGGAGAGGCCTGCCAAACATCCTCGTGTCGAGATGGAGTCTCCTGGACATGTAAGTGCTGTTGTCCTCGTGGACTCTCCTCCGAGGGAGCCGACGTTGGGCCCGACGCCGTCGGGGCCCGAGTCGGGGGCTGCTGGGTCTCCTGAGCTTCGACTCAGGTTGATGGCCTTGGAGAGCAGCTTCGCTGCCTTCATGTAACAGCAACGGGCATTGATCGCCGGTCTCACCGGTGCATCTGCCCCGACCACCGGGACCTCGACGTCCAAGTTGACCCCGGAGGCCGAGCCGATCCTCGGCTGCGGTCTCCCTCGACCTCCCGTTCAGAGCCGAGGTCGTCGACGCCGGTACCCTCGGCGTCGGGGCGGAGGGCATCGGTGCCCGCCCGCCCGACCGACCGGAGCCGCTCGATTCCTCCTCCGAGGAGTCAGGCTGGGAGACGGAGGGCGAAGAGTCACCCGACACTCATCGGACTCGGTGTGTCCCTTCGGACTCGCCCTAGTCCAAACCTCGAAGACGATCCCCACCGGAGGATACCCGGTTCTCGGATTTCGTGCGGGATATGGCCAAGGCCTTGGCCTTCCCCGCGGATCCCGAGGAGGAGCCTTGAGCCGAGGAGCTCGAGGCCGTCCAGTATGACTCTCCCCCGAAGGAGGCCTTTACTGTTCCGGTTCCTCCGATGCTGGAGAGGCTGCTCTTCCGCATATGGGAGACCCCGGCCTCGACGCTGGTGTTTAACAAGCAGGTCGATTCAATCTATCGAGTCCGCCAGAGCCCCGGGTTCCAAAAGGCACAATTACCGCACCACTCCATGGTTGTGGAATCGGCCATGCATCGACTGAAAAGTCAGAAGATGCACTCCTCAGTGCCTCCCGGCCGGGAGGCCCAGAACCTGGATGCCCTCGGTAAGAAGTGCTTCCAGGGCTCTATGCTTGCTTGCCGTGTCCAGACATACCAGCTCTTCATGGGCATGTACCTCCGAGACCTGGCAAAGGAGCCGAGTTCTCTGCTGGTCTCTCCGAGGAACCTTTGCAGAGGTTCCAGGCCTTGTCCACTGGTATTCGGGAGTGCTCGAAGTTTCTCTCGAGCAGCCTACGATGGCTTCGAGGCTTCGGCCCGAGTAGCCGGGGCCGGCATCGGTGCCCGCCGACAGGCTTGGCTACAGTCATCTGACCTCGAGCCATGGGTACAAGACAAGTTGGTCGATGTCCCCTGCCGGGGTGAAAACCTTTTTGGCAAACCCATGGCTGAAAAGGCTGCTGAGCTCGAGACAGAGACTCTCACCAGGACTAGGCTGTCCAGAAAAACCTCTGCCCCTTCTCAGAAAAAGAAGTGCTCGGGAAAAAGGACCTTTTACCCGAGGAAGTCATCTGCCTATAAACACTACCCTCATTATCAGGCCTTTGCAGCTCCCCAACAGGGTCAGCTGGCCAAGGGGCAGGGTCAAGGGCCCCGTAGGCAGAAGGCCCCCAAGCCACCTACACCGGCCCCTGCTCAGCAGGGTGGGGGTATTTGACTCAGAAAGCATAGCCTCTTCACCTCAGCTGGCTTCTCTCAGCACAGGAGGCCGGCTGGCCCACTTTGCCCACAGGTGGTCAGCTGTCACATCAGATACCTGGGTTCTTCATATAGTCCAAAAGGGCTATCTTCTCCATTTTCACCAGGTACCTCCCTCCTATTTTCCAGGGGAGCCTCCAAGACTCCCTCTGCACAGGGACCTACTCCTTCAGGAGTTAGCAAGTCTGCTAAAGGATCAGGCTGTGGAACCGGTGCCCCACCACCTGAGAGGTCACAGCTTTTTTTTTTTTTTTTTTTTTTAATTTTTTATTTATAAATTTAACAAGTTTACAAAAAGTAAATTCTCATTACTTCAACAATATAAAACTAATATCATTAAAGAGAAGAAAAACTAAAATAAGCCCACATTAAGGAGAGCTACCTAGAAACAATATAGCAATAATAACCAAGAAAGCCTGGCTTACATTCTCAAGCTCAAAAAACTTTGTCAGGAGAAAAGAAAATATCAATCTATTTATCCTGAAGAAAACTCTGTAATTGCTCCACCTCCAAGAACACATAATGATTATAGGTCACAGCTTTTATTCCAGGTACTTTCTGGTACCAAAAAGGACAGGAGGCCTCAGACCCATCCTAGACTTGCGCAACCTCAACAAGTTCCTGGAGAGGGAAAAGTTCAAGATGCTTACCCTTGGAATCCTGCTGCCCTACCTCCAGCAGGGAGACTGGCTATGCTTCTTAGATCTAAAGGATGCGTATACTCACATCCTTATTCATCCAGACCACAGACAATATCTCAGATTTGTTGTGGGGGGAAACCACTATCAGTACAGAGTACTACCCTTTGGCCTGTCCTCCGCTCCCAGGGTGTTCACCAAGTGCCTGGCAGTGGTGGCGGCCTACCTGAGGCTTCAAGGTCTTTTTGTGTTTCCGTACCTGGACGACTGGCTCATAAGGGGCCAATCTTCCCAGGAGGCCAATCAAGCCACCCTTCGCACTGTGGCTCTACTTCAGCACTTGGGATTTGTCATAAAATTCGCAAAGTCCACTTTGCTCCCGTCCCAGAACTTAGAATTCATAGGGGCCAGACTAGACACTCTTCAAGCGAGGGCTTTTCTGCCAATGGACAGAGCCCACAGGCTGATGGATCTGGCCAGGCAGTTTCGCAGCAATTCCCTGGTCTCTGCCAGGCAATTCCTGAGACTACTCGGCCATATGGCTTCCATGGTTCATGTCACCCCAATGCCCGCCTACACATGCGACCTGCTCAGTGGAGCCTTCGCACTCAGTGGCATCAGGCCACGGGGAGCCTAGCGGACTCAGTAAAGATATCGGACCTGCTAGTCTCCTCTCTGCAATGGTGGGTTCATCTTCCGAATCTGGTACTCGGAGTGGTTTTTCAATCCCCTCCGCGTTCTCAGGTGCTGACAACAGATGCTTCTCTTCTCGGTTGGGGAGCACATTGCCAAGGGACATGTACTCAGGGTCTTTGGACCCCTTGGGAGGCTGCTCAACAGATAAACTTCCTGGAGCTACGGGCGATACGCCTAGCTCTGAGAGCCTTCTCCCACCTCGCCTCTCACCAGTCTGTACTGGTCCAGACGGACAATCAAGTTGCCATGTTCTACGTGAACAAGCAAGGGGGCACAGGCTCCTTCCTTCTATGTCAGGAGGCACAACGGCTGTGCTCTTGGGCCGTCACTCACGGAATCCTCCTAAAGGCTGTCTACCTCCCAGGTCAAGAAAATTACCTGGCGGACAGATTGAGCGGGATCCTGCAACCACACGAATGGAGGTTAAACCCGTTGGTGGTTCAGCAGATTTTTTTCTCAGGTGGGGCCTCCCCACCATGGATCTCTTTGCCAGCCCTCTGAACTGGCAACTCCCGAGATTCTGCTCCAGACAACCGCATCCTCTCAGAGTAGCAGCGGATGCGTTTCTGATCTCGTGGTCCACAGGCCTACTGTATGCGTTTCCTCCCACGCCACTAGTGTCCAGGACGTTGTTCAAAGTCCTCAGGGACGGGGCTTCATTGATCCTGATAGCCCCCAGGTGGCCGAGGCAACCGTGGTTCCCGCTTCTGCTGCAGCTAGCGGTGTACACCCCTCTTCCTCTGGGGTTTCAACACGATCTCCTGTCTCAGGATCAGGGGACTCTCTTGCACCCCAACCTCCAGTCCCTTCATCTGATGGCCTGGCTGCTGAAAGGGTAGTCCTGGCTCCCCTACTACTGCCTCGAGAGGTGGAAGATGTGGTCTTGGCCTCTAGGCGACAATCCACCAGGAAATCCTACGCTCTTAAGTGGCGTAGATTCTCCGCATGGTGTGCTCAGCACAGCGAGAATCCCTTTTCGTGCTTGGTAGCGGTAGTGTTGCAATATTTGCTTTACCTCTCCAATCTGGGCCTTAAGTCTAACTCTGTCAGAGTTCACCTTAGTGCTCTCTCGGCGCACCACTCGCCAGTGGACGGGAGGTGGCTCATTTTCTCAGAGGCCTCCTCCTGCTCAAGCCCCCTTTACGTCCACCAGCCCCTGAGTGGGATCTGAATGTGATCTTACAGCGGATTACTTGTTCGCCATTTGAGCCTATGGCTACCTGTCCTTTCCGTTTTCTCTCCTGGAAAACCTTGTTTTTGGTAGCTCTTACCTCTGCTAGGCGAGTGAGTGAACTTCAGGCACTAGTGTCTGATCCCCCTTACACTAGGTTCTACAGGAATAGGGTAGTCTTACGGACTCACCCTAAGTTTCTTCCTAAGGTTGTCTCTCCTTTTCACCTCAATCAGGAGGTGGTTCTTCCGACCTTCTTTCCCAGGCCGCATGCCAACCGGGCTGAGATGGTTTTGCATACACTGGACTGTTGGAGGGCATTGTCCTTCTACCTTGACCGTACGCGGGAGCATCGAAGGGCTGTTCAGCTCTTTGTTTCTTTTGACCCCAATAAGTTGGGGCTACCTGTCTCCAAGCGAACTTTATCCATGTGGGTCGCTGACTGTATCGCCTGGGCTTATGGGGCAGCCGGCCTCTCGTTGGAGGGTCGAGTCACGGCTCATTGTGTCAGGGCGAAGGCTGCGTCAGTGTCTCTTCTCCGCTCTGTTCCGTTGGCAGACATCTGCCGGGCCGCTACTTGGTCTTCAAGCCAGACTTTTGCGGCCCATTACTGCCTTGAGAGGGAGTCCCGCAGGGACAGTGCTTTCGGACAGGCAGTACTCCATAATCTCTTTGGGGTTTAAGCAACTCCTACCCTCCGGCCCTGGTGTTGGGCTACCGGTCGGGGGCGTTCTCAGTGAAGATTCCTTCCTTACGTGCTGACGAGCTAGAGGGAGCTCATTTTTTCGGCTTGGGGTCTCCGGTAGCCTTAAGCTGGGAAGTCCCATATGTGAGGACTGACTTCCTGCTTGGTCCTGGAGAAAGAGTAGCTACTCACCTGTAACAGGTGTTCTCCAGGAGCAGCAGGAATCAGTCCTCACAGCCCTCCTTCCTCCCCTTGGAGTTGCAGTCATATGATTTGTTTTTGCTAATTTTTTGCTGTCTTTTAGCTATGTCATCAGACTGAGCAAGATGGCACCCTTGGGCGGGAAGGGGACCGCGCATGCACGCTGCAATTCCCAAAGGCTTTCTTTGAAAGCTGGGGAAATGCTCCGCATGAGGGCTCCGTCGGCGCCGACGTCACCCATATGTGAGGACTGATTCCTGCTGCTCCTGGAGAACACCTGTTACAGGTGAGTAACTACTCTTTCCTCAAAATGCAGCTGTTGACATTCTAGAAAGTTATCTCATTACTAGGCCAAGACCAGTCCGTACATCGACCTGTTTTCTCATTCAATTAGCTACACTCATATTGTGTAACAACTTTTCCTGCTTTCAGGACCTTTATTACCAACAGATTAAGGGTGTAGCCATGGGCTCCTCAGTCAATATATAATCACTCGTGTTGTGTGGTCACTCTGTAGAGGGTAGACTAATATGTCATAAAATAAAATAAAGCCCTCAAAGAAACGTGGACTATGTTGCTATAACAGTATGTAACCCAAAATATTTAAAGTGAAAGAACTTCAGGTCTGAGACTCCAGATAGGCACTATCTTATGGACTTAACCTTTGACGCGTGCCTCTTTCACATCAACGACCTTAGTACTTTCTTTTATTTATGTTAACTAATGTTGTTTGACTTCCATCTATTGCTTTGTATCATGAAATATAATAGATAATAATTTATCTTATCTTATTTTATTTTATGGACTCCTCAGTAGCACCGGATGTCGCTAATCTTTGTTTCAAGATTTGAAAGCATTTTTTTTTACCTCACACCCCTATCAGGCACAAATCAACATGTGGAAACGCTATATTGACGATGTGTTTCTCATATGGGAAGGTACTGCGGATCAATTACTTGTTTTCATCACTTGGTTGAATTCCTGTGATCCACATTTACAATTTGATTTTTCTTACAGTTCAGATCAAATAGCGTATCTTGATATACTGATCCAAAATTCATCCGAAGGTTTTGTAACTACACTTTATCGAAAGCCTACCGATAGGAATTCGCTTTTACATTTTAGTAGTTTTCACAACCGTTCTTTAAAAGAGAACCTTCCCATTAGCCAATTCTTAAGAATACGCAGGCTTTGTACTAAGGATGATGATTTTGAGACCCATGCGGTTGATATGAGCAGAAGATTTCAAGATCGTGGATATCCCTCTTCTTGTTTTGAAAAAGCCTTGTGTCAAGCCCGCTTATCTGACAGAACAGCTCTTTTACAAGGCTATGCACCCAAAAAAACTAACAATATTGTGTGTACACTTACATTTTCAGAACACACTCGAGATATTGCTAGGATATTATGAAGGGCCTGGCACATCCTTGATCCTCTTTCTTGTTTAAAAGATACTAAGCTTCTTGTGGCTTACTAGAGAAATTCAAACATAAGAGACATCCTTGTTCCTTCTGCTCTCAACAAACCTCGTTTCATCCCTAAAGCCCTTGGACATTTCAAATGTGGTAAATGCAGTGTCTGTGAAAATACACTAGTCACAAGAAAGGAATTTACAAAACCGAACTCCACATATAAGGTGCCTATAAAAGATTTTTCTAACTGTGAGACTACGAATGTAATCTGTTTGATTACTTGTCCTTGCAAGTTATGTTATATTGGCAAGACTAAGAGAAGCATAAAAACATGGATTATAGAACACAAGAGGAATATTCGCAGGAAAGCGGTAGAAAAGCCTTTGGTGGAACATTGGGTAGCAACCCAACATTCACTCCTTGACCTTCAGTTTTTGGTCCTTAAAGTGGTGCGGCCTCATTGGCGGGGGGGGGGGGGGGGGGAGACATAGATAAGAGCCTCCTACGCCTGGAACAAAGATTCATATATGAACTTCGCACATTACACCCGCTGGTCCCTTAATCAAGAGGTGGATCTCTGTTTTTTTGTAAAAGTATTATTACCCTTTTTTTCTCTTTTCCTCCTTCCCTTTCCCCTCCTCCCCTCTCTCTCTTCCCCTCCCCCCTCCCCCTTCCCCCTTCCCCTTTCCCCTCACCCTCACCCTCCCCTTCTCCCCTTCTCTCTTCTTCTCTTTTCTCCTTTCTCTTCCCTTCCCTCCCCCTCTTCCCTTCCCCTTCCCCTTCCTTTTCCCTTCCCCTTTTTCTTCTCCTTCCCCTCTTCCTTCCTTCTCCCCCTTCCCTCCTTCTCCACTTCCCCCCCTTCTTCTCCACTTCCCCCTTCCTTTCCCCTCTCTTTCCCCTCTCTTCTTCCCCCTCCCCTTCCCCTCTCTTTCCCCCTCCCCCTCTCTTTCCCCCTCCCCTTCCCCTCCCTTCCCCCTCCCTCCTTCTTCCCCCCTCTTTTTTCCCCCCTCTTTTTTCCTCTTTTTGACTTTTTTTCATTGTAAATAAATACATATTGGATTTAATAATATCTCCAGGAACAAACAGGAATGAGTCTTCACATATGGGTACGTCGGTACCGACAGAGCCTGCGCGGGAACACTCCCCAGCGTCCAATCAGAAAGCTTTTGGGAGCATCCCACAGTGCCTGCGTGCTGCCGTCCCGCCTTTCCAACTGTCTCTCCTCAGTTATTCTTTTTCCGCGGAGCCAGCAGGTCGTGTTCCTGTCACCGCAGAAGAATTTCCTTATTTTTTTTCTTTATTTCTTTTCTGTACGCGTCTGCCTTCCTCGACGCTATACCGGTACCGCCAGTTCTTATTCTTTTCTTAAAAAAAAAAAAAAAAAACCTTCTATTTTTTCTTCAGGTGTACTTCAGTTTTGGGCCTTAGGCCCAAAACCTTTTTCCTTAAATATGGAAAAACCTGCCTCAGGTTTTAAGAAGTGCACAAAATGTGGCGGTACTATATCCGTCACCGACACCCATGACTGGTGTCTCAAATGTTTAGGCCCTGACCATTCCATTAAAGATTGTGTGTCCTGTTCCATGATGTCTAAGAGAGGTCGACAGAACCGAGCTGCCAAGCTCAGTACCCTGTTTCCCTCTGATACGGCTTCGGTGGCATCAACGTCTTCCAGGGCTGCTTCTTCCTCACATGGATCTCAGGTAACTAAACATAAATCCAGCCGGTCCTCGAAGGGCAAATCTCCTTCTAAGCATCGAGATGCCTCTGGCCTTGCCCTCGAGGATTCTGCACCGGCAAAATTACCCCGGCGGGAGGCTTCAGCTTCTAAAGCATCATCATCGGGGTTCCAGGACAATCTAGATGGCGTGGCCTCAACAGATCTTCTGGTGTCATGCTCTGGGATACCGGTGGCCTCCACCAGTACCGACTTCCAGGCATTGGCAGCGTTGATGGATCAGAGGATTCTGTCCATGGAACGCAGTCTGGCGGCTTTCCTTGTGGCATCGACGCCCGTGGTACCGCAACAGACTACTCCGCAGGTACCGGCTCCAGTATCGCCATCGGTACTGATTCCGGTACCATCGGCATCGGTGTCAGCCATGCCGGTACCCTGCCGTCTGCAGCCTTCCGGTACCGATACCCCGGTACCGATGATTCCCGATACCGACCCCGGTCGGTACGGGTATCGGGCTTTGCAAGAGCATCCCGACAGACGATACTTCGATGCCTGTGATGACTCTGAGGATTCTGAAGAGTCTGTCGATGCAGCGATGATGCTTCCACAGGAGGAGTCCTCTCCTAAACGAAGGATGTCTCCTCCAGAGGACTTGTCTTTTCAGGACTTTATCAGAGAGGTGGCTTGGGGTCTCTCTCTTACAGTAGCCCCAGAGTCAGAGCCTAGAGCTAAGGAGTTAGATATTCTACAATATCCTAAAACTCCTAAAGAGGCAGCTACCTTGCCTATTCATGAGATTCTGTATGATCTCATGTTAAGGATGTGGGAAGCACCTCTAACCACCTCTCATTCTCACAGGTTGGACACCATGTATCGTGCCCCTCCTTGTCCTGGGTTCCATAAAACTCAGCTTCCTCACCACTCTATTGTGGTTGAGTCTGCAATGAGAAAGATTAGAAGTGCCAAGAGACATGCCTCTAATCCTCCAGGACGTGAATGTAGAACCCTGGATGCTTTTGGTAGAAGAGTCTTCCAAGCTTCCATGCTTGCTGCGAGAATTAATTCTTATAGTCTCTACATGGGAATGTTCTTAAAAGAAGTCACTGACCATTTGCAGACTTTAAGTCCTTTTATGTCTGACAATAAAAGGCAAGAATTTCTCTCTGGGCTCAAACATGCCTAGGATATCTCCAAATTCTCCAACCGTGCAGCTTTCGATTCCTTTGAATGCGTAAGCAGAGCCTCAGCTATAGCTATAGGTGCACGTAGGATTGCTTGGCTTCAAGCATCTGATTTGGATACCTGAGTCCAAGATGAATTGGGAAATATCCCTTCTACAGGTGAAAATTTGTTTGGTAAGTATTGGCAAACAAAAGCCAATCAGATGGATGCTGAAAATTCTGCTTTGGATAGACTATCCAAATCTACAACTGCTCCTGCTAAGAAAAGGTTGTTCAAGAAAACACCTTTTTCTAAAAAGGGAAGATCCTATCCTGCTTATAGTCAGAGAGCATCTTCTGCAGCTCAGTTCCCTTCCAAACGTCAGCAATTCTCCAAACAGACCAAGGCAAAGGCTGCGAGGCCTGCTCCAGCCCAGCAGTCTCAGCCCCCTCTGGGCCTTTGACTTTCTGCTAGAGAACTTAGCCTTCCTGGCTCTAGAAGGACCAGAGCCCTCCACCATTCCAGGAAGGCTATGTCACTTTGCTCCCAGATGGGGGCAAATCACAGCAGAGCATTGGACACTCTCCATCATGAGAGAGGGGTACAAACTTCATTTTTCCAGCTTGCCCCCTCTCACAAGAGTGCACCAGTTCAATTCTCCAACCTCCTCCCTCCTCAGCCTATTAGAGCAGGAGGTTGCCACTCTTCTAGCCCAAGGGGCAATAGAGGAAGTGCCTTCTCAACAACAAGGCACAGGGTTCTACTCCCCCTATTTTCTTATCCCAAAGAAAACAGGGGGCTTCAGACCCATTTTAGATCTCAGAGAATTGAACAGATTCCTAGTCAAAGAAAAATTCAAGATGGTTTCTCTAGGAACTCTGCTGCCATACCTTCAGAGTCAGGATTGGCTTTGTTCTCTAGATTTCAAGGATGCGTACACTCATGTTCTCATCCATCCAACTCACAGAAGGTTCCTTTGGTTCCTTTTCCAGGAGAAGCACTATCAATACAGAGTGCTCCCCTTTGGCCTGGCCTCTGCACCAAGGGTGTTCACGAAATGCATGGCAGTGGCTGCTGCTTTTCTGCGCACCCTGGGAATATTTGTCTTCCCCTATCTGGACGACTGGCTCATTCGAGCTCCCACTCATTCAGAGGCCAAGACTGCTCTAACCTGCACAATGCATATCCTTCAATACTTAGGACTGGTAATAAACATCCCAAAATCCAATTTGATCCCTACTCAGTCCCTGGAGTTTATAGGGGCATTGCTGGATACCACAAAGGCAAGGGCCTTTCTTCCCCAGGCCCGTTGCCTTTGCTTGATGCAGTTAGCTTCTCAAGCAGAGTTAAAACCCCTACTAACTGCTCGAGAGATGTTACAGTTGCTAGGCCACATGGCTTCCACTGCTCATGTGGTACCATATGCTCGCCTTCACATGAGAGCAGCTCAGTGGACTTTATCCACCCAATGGACCCAGGCATTAGGCTGCATGTCAGACAAAATAGCAAACACAAGTCGCCTCATTTTGTCCCTTCAATGGTGGAAGTCCCCTCAAAGCCTCTTGCTGGGGTGTCCTTTTCAACAGCCTCTACCCCAGGCAACTCTTACAACAGATGCTTCTCCAATGGGCTGGGGAGCTCATCGTCACAACCTCTCCACCCAGGGCATCTGGTCCCCACAGGAGACTTGTCTCCACATCAATCTTTTGGAACTCAGAGCAATCTTCCTTGCTCTACGAGTTTTCCACACCCTGCTCAGCCACAAGACAGTCCTTGTCCACACGGACAATCAGGTAGCCATGTTCTACCTAAACAAGCAGGGGGGAACTGGCTCTCTGTCGCTTTGCAACGAAGCTCTGCGACTGTGGGCCCTCGCCAGAGAGCATCACATTCATCTTATGGCAGTCTATCTTCCAGGGGTTCAAAACTCTTGGGCAGACAGACTCAGTCGAGTTCTGCTTCCACACGAGTGGTCCCTACATATGGACCAGGTGTCAAACATTTTTCAAATTTGGGGAACCCCGGACATAGACCTCTTTGCAAGTCCGTGGAATGCCAAACTTCCCCGGTTCTGTTCCAGAACTCCGGCTCAGGGGGTTCAGGCAAGGGATGCTTTCCTCCTTCACTGGGGTCAAGACTTCCTGTATGCCTTTCCTCCCATTCCCCTAATTCCCAAAAGCCTATTCAAGCTTCAGAGAGACAGAGGCCACATGATTCTCATAGCTCCACATTGGCCACGGCAAGTGTGGTACCCTCTGCTTCTACATCTCTCTCAAGCTCCCTCCCTAGAGTTAGGGTCTGCTCCAGACCTCCTCTCTCAGGAGGACGGAAAATTGTGGCATCCCAATCCCCAGTCTCTGCATCTCAGGGCTTGGTTGCTGAAGGCCTAGATCTCCATGATCTTCCTCTTTCTCAACAAGTGAATGATGTTCTTCATGCTTCCAGAAAACCTTCCACTAGACGTTCTTACGCCTTCAATTGGAAAAGGTTTACCATCTGGTGTTCTGGAAGGGGTCTTAACCCCCGGTCAGTACCTCTGGAATCGTTGCTGGAGTATCTCCTGCATCTGTCTAATGCAGGCCTTAAGACAAATTCAGTAAGAGTCCATCTGAGTGCTATTGCAGCTTCACTCAAGCCTCTAAATGGACAACCTGTTTCCTCTCATCCCCTTGTAGCAAGGTTCATGAGACCTCCTTTTAACAAAGCCTAACAAATCACGAAATTGAGATGTGCAACTCTTATGTTCATTGTAAACCGCACTGATGTCGAATAGTGAGGTATAAAAGAGACTGCAAATAAATAAATAAATAAATAAAAAGGAGGAGGAAATAGCCAGTGCAATAAAATGGGGGGATAAGACATATTTCAGATATATTAGTGAGAAGAGGAAGGGCAAAAGTGGTATTGTCAGACTCAAGGGTGCAGGGGGGGAATATGTAGAAGCTGATAAGGATAAAGCAGAATTGCTTAACAAATATTTTTGTTCTGTGTTCACAGATGAAGAACCAGGAGCCAGGACCTCAGAAAACACCCACAAATAAGAACAGAAGCGAGGGACATCTTGAACAATTTTCAGAAGACTGTGTTCGTGAGAAACTAGCTCAACTTAAAGTAGACAAAGCGATGGGACCGGATGGGATACACCCTAGAATACTGAGGGAACTTGGGACGTTCTAGCAACTCCACTGACTGACCTTTTCAATGCCTCTGAGTCGGGAGTGGTGCCAAAGGACTGGAGAGAGGCTCATGTGGTGCCTTTACACAAAAGCGGAAGTAAGGATGTGGTTGAAAACTACAGGCAGGTTAGTTTAACTTCAGTGGTGAGTAAATTATTGGAAACGCTGCTGAAAGAGAAAATAGTGAGGTTTCTGGAGTCCAGCGGATTACAGGATCCGAGGCAGCATGGATTCACCAGAGGCAGGTCTTGTCAGACAAATCTGATTGATTTCTTTGACTGGGTGGCCAGGGAGATGGACCGAGGGAGAGCTCTAGATGTGGTGTATTTAGATTTCTGTAAAGCCTTTGACACTGTTCCTCACAGGCGACTTATAAACAAACTGAGCACCCTAGGGATGACCCTAAAGTTACTGCTTGGGTTAGAAATTGGTTGGGTGGGAGGCGACAAAGAGTACAAGTAAATGGAGCTCACTCTGAGGAGAAGGATGTTACCAGTGGTGTGCCCCAGGGATCTGTCCTTGTTCCGATTCTTTTTAACATCTTTGTTAGTGATATAGCGGAAGGGCTGTCGGGTAAGGTTTGCCTCTTTGCAGATGATACCAAAATCTGCAATAGAGTAGACACCCAGGAAGGTGTAGATAACATGAGGAGGGATCTAGCTAAGCTTGAAGAATGGTCTAGAATTTGGCAGCTGGGATTTAATGTTAAAAAATGTAAGGTCATGCATTTGGGCTGCAGCAATCCAAGGGAGCAATACAGTATAGGAGGTGAAGTACTTTTGTCCACTAAAGAAGAGCGGGACCTAGGCGTGGTGTCTGATGATCTTAAAGTAGCTAAACAGGTAGAAAAGACGACGGCAAAAGCTAGAAGGATGCTTGGGTGCATACGGAGAGGAATGGCTAGCAGAAAAAAGGAGGTGATAATGCCTCTGTATAAGTCTTTGATGCGACCTCATTTGGAGTATGGTGTGCAATTCTGGAGACCGCACCTTCAAAAGGATGTGAACAGGATGGAGTCGGTGCAGAGGGTTGCTACTAAAATGATTAATGGGCTTCATTATAAAGCATATGAGGACAGACTTAAGGATCTTAATATGTACACCTTAGAGGAAAGGCGGGATAGAGGTGATATGATTGAGATGTTTAAATACCTCCATGGCATAAATGTTCAGGGAGAGAGCCTCTTTCAATTTTAAGCAAGTTCTGCTACGAGGGGACATGGGATGAGGGTGAAGGGAGATAGATTCAGGAGTGATATGCGGAAATATTTCTTTACAGAAAGAGTAGTGGATCCATGAAATAGTCTCCCAGTGGAGGTGGTAGAGATGAGGACAGTAACTGAATTCAAAAAAGCATGGGACCAACACAGAGGATCTCTAAAGGTAAAAAGTGGACTGTTTTAGTTGTTGTTATGGAAGGACAGACTAGATAGGCCATGTGGTCTTTTTCTGTCATCATGTTTCTATGTTTCTATATCACACTGTATGCTATGTGTTCAGTTAGGCCAAGACATCTCAGAAACATTCCCCCAAGGCCAAGGAATACCACAAGGCTCGGCCCTCTCAGCCCTTCTTTTCAACTTATACCTACGAGCATATTCAGAAAATTCAAAATTAACCATTACATTTATGCCAACGACGACATGCTCTCAATCCCCATAGACACTAATAATCCGTCCTACCTTAATCTATCCGAATACATTAGAGAGGCTGAATACTAGCTAAAGATCAACTACCTCAGTATTAACTTCAAAAAAACTGAAGCTATGTTTGTATCAAGGAACCACGATGCAGTCCATCCAAAAACCATCACAATCGACAATACAGTCATCCCTGTCAAACAAGAGGTAAAGTACCTAGGGATAATATTGGATCACACCCTCAGTATGCTCCCCTACTTAAAACAAACAGT
This sequence comes from Ichthyophis bannanicus, assembly GCA_033557465.1. NCBI lineage: Eukaryota > Metazoa > Chordata > Amphibia > Gymnophiona > Ichthyophiidae > Ichthyophis > Ichthyophis bannanicus. The sequence continues at coordinate 62,897,152 of CM066048.1, forward strand.
AAAAACCATATTCTTTAAACTAAAAACTGCAACACCTAAGATCTCTCTTCAATACCTACTACTTCAAATCTGTCGTCCACGAACTAATTACCCTCCACTTTGACTATTATAATAGTCTCCTGTATGGATTACCACTTAAAAACACAAATATACTCCAAAGAGCCTAAAACATCACCGCCAGGGTTATCTCAAAAGCCCATCTAACCGACCACATAACCCCTATCCTACAAGAACTATACTGGCTCCCAATACATAGCCGAATAAAAAATATAAGATATTACTGACAACATTTAAGCTGCTTAATAACATCTCCCCTTCCTACCTAACCACCTTCCTATACTCCCCACCAGAATCCAGATCATGCAGACAAAATGCAAACCACTCACTTGTCATACCCAAAGTTATCTGCAGGACAAAGAAGATCACACGCTCCAGAGCCTTCTCATTTACTGCACCCACTCTCTGGAATGAGTTACCACTTGCAATCCGCATGACAAAAGACCTACAACTATTTAGAAAAGGACTCAAAACTTCCTATTCAGGGAACATTTTGGAAACCTAACTGAAACCCCCCCTCACAAACCACCACCCAACAAACACAGAAACAACCCACTAACCCCCCTCCTTTCCCTCCCCCATTTAACCTCAAAGCCTCTCCCCCTTTACTCATCTAAAAAGAAGTAAATTCCACATAAGTTTACACATCTAAGAAGAAACAGCCGATTCCTGTATATATGTAAATAGTAAGTTTACACATACTTTTGTTTTGTACGATATGTTTTCTGTAAATAGTTAATACCGCTGTTCCATGTAAAAGTTGTTTAATTGTTAATTGTAAACAGCCCTAGATCTCTGGAAGGGGTGGTATAGAAGAACTGTATAAATAAATAAAATGAATAAATAATATTAACCACAATTACACTCATCTCAAGACTGGCACAAATTGGTCTAAGCTGAACAGTCTTATAGTTTAAATCATATATCTCAAACCGAAAACTACGTGTCCAAATAGGCAAGGAACCCCCAGACCTTCCCACAAGACCAAGGAAATCTCCAGGAACAAGCAGGAATGAGTCTTCACACGTGGGAGACGTCGCCGACGGAGCCCGCACGGGAAATGCTCCCCAGCATCCAATCAGAAGCCTTTGGGAGCATCCCCCGCGCCTGCGCGGTGGCTTCCCGCCCTTCCTACTGCCTCTCCCCAGTTTTTCGTTTTCCGCGGAGCAGGCAGGGCGTCCCTTCTGCCACCGCAGAAATTTTTCCTTTTTTCTGTAGTCGCGGCTTTCAGGCCGACGGTGGCACCTCCGTGCCCCCCTTCTTTTTTTTCTTTCTTTCTTTTAATTATTTTTCATTTAATTTTCTTCGCCCCCTCCGGGCGCTGAGGACCGGGGCATGGAGCCTTCTTCCCCCCAGCCTCACGGCGGGGACTTAATTTTCCACGTGGACTCCAATGCCTGGTGCCTTTCCTGTTTGGGGCCTGACCCTTTTTCCCCGGATTCCCCGGGCTACAGTGTCGGGAGAAGACCCTCTCTCTTTCGGGTATCCCTCGACGACGTCTTCGCGCCCAAGGCGCAGTCGTCGGGTTGTTCTTCTCTCCAGGATCAGGTAACCACACAACAGTCTGTTAAGACTAGCCGAGTCTTGAGGGGCGAGTCTCATGCGCGGCATGGCGATGGCTCCGGCCAACCCCTCAAGTCCTCCTTGGCTGCTATACCCCGGCGGGAGTCCTCGGGCTCCAAAGCATTTACGGGGTTTCGGGATGTTCCTGAGGTTCGCTCCTCACAGAACATTCCCGAGCCATGCCCGAGGGAGGTAACCGCTTCGAGCGGTGCCGATTCCCCGGCGTCGGCGTCGAGTGTTTCACTCTTCGCCAGGGATCGTCAGCCGGTGTCCTCGGCGCCTTCGGGGCCGATCGACTCGACCGGGTCAGACCTCCCTACATCCAAGCCATGCTCGGGCGTGGTAGCCGCTCCGGGCGGTACTGAGCCCCAGGCGTCGGCGTCGGTGTCGAGTGCTCCGCTCCTCACCGAGGATCGTTGGCTGCTGTCCTCGGCGCCTCCAGGGCCGATCGACTCAGTCCAGCCTGGCATTCCTTCAGCCCTGCCATGCGCGTGGGCGATACCCGCTTCGGGCGGTACCGACCCCTCGGCGTCGGTGTCCCGCTCCTCATCGGGGATTGGCGGCTGCGGTCCTCGGCGCCTCCAGGGCCGACCGACACGCGCCGGTATGGCGTTCCTACGGGGGTGGTATCCGCTTTGGGCGGTGCCGACCCATCGGCGTCGATGTCGAGTGACCCGCTCCCCACCGGGGTTCGCCGGCCGCTGCCCTCGGCACCTCGGGGGCCGATCAACTCGACACTGTCTGACGGCCCTACGTTCAGGTCATGCGCGGGGGTAGTACCCACTTCGAGGGCGCGGGCGTCGGTGGTTCCGCCCCGCGCCAGGGATGGTCATCTGGCCTCCCTCCCCTCGGGGCCGCTCGCTTCGACCCGCGCTGGGTCACCGGTATCCCAGCCCTGCGCAAGAGTGGTACCGGGTTCGAGCGGCGCCGCTCCGCTGGCGGCGGCAGGGGCGTCGAGCACGAGGGACTGCCATCGACCTTCCCCGGGGACCTCAGGGTATGTCGGCCAGCGCACGGGTGACTCGGCCGTCGAGGGCCCCGCCCTTCCCTAGAGAAGGAGCCTCGGGGTCTTCGACCGCTTGGACCCAATCTGGGTCTGCGCCGCCCCGCAACGGTACCCCGACGTTGGCGCAGGGGCTTTGCACTCTCCCCCCCCCCCCCCGCAGGGACTCGTCGTTGGGTGACCGGGGTCCCCTCGGGGACGGGCCGTATGCCCCGGATGGATTTCTCTCCGGGTCGGACGGGTTCGAGAGGGAGCCCGGCACCGGGCAGTGCCCGCCGATCAACATCGGCGCCGGCGTCAGATGACCCCCTCTCCTCCGAGCACCATCCTCGGGGGCCCTTGATGTTCGCAGCACCGGTCGGCGCGGTTCCGATCCGCGCTCCGGGATCTCCACCACCGGCACGGTCACTCCCGCCGGGGGCCTCGAGGAAGGAGTCGATCTCCTCGCTCGGTTCGATGCCCAGCCTGGAGTCGTTGTCCAGCCTTGAAAGCCTGGCCACGGCACGTCTCGGGATCGGCCCCTGTCCTCTCCCGCAGCGCAGAGCAGAGACCACTGGCCCCTGCCCTCCGGCGGCCGCGGATTCGCTCCAGTCACGGGGGGAAGCGCCGCCCCCGGGTTCGGGGCCGAGGCCGGTTCCTGCGGCGCCATCGGTGCCATCGACTTCTTGGATGCCTAGCTTGGAATCAATTCCAGGAGCCAACGACGCCATGTTGACTGCCCCGATCCGGGTCGGTTGGTCCCCTCCTCTGCCCAGCGGGCATCGGCCTGAGCGGCCTCTTAGTGCCCTGGCGGCCTCTCCCGCCATAACTGCTCCGGCAGAGCCGCCTTTTCAGGATTTCCTCCTTGACATGGCGGACTTGCTGGCCATCCCTATCCCTATCCCGGACCCGAGCCCAGGCCCTGCGGAACAGGCAGCCGCGATGCTTCCTCTGCATCCCGCCCTGCAGGATCTCCTGCTGGGGGCCTGGCGGTTGCCTTTGAGGGTTCCGGCGCCGCCGACTGTGATGCAAGCTCTGTACCGGGTGCCTCCGTCACCGGGGTTTCGGCAGCACCAGCTTCCACATCGGTCCATTGTGGTGGAATCGGCGCTGAGGAAGGCCGGAAGCAAGGAGAGGCATGCTTCTCGCCCTCCAGGCCACGCCTCGAAGACGCTAGATACTCTAGGACGTCAAGCCTTCCAAATGTCTATGCTGGCGGCCAGAATTATTTCATATATATTTTATATGAGTCTGTCGCTTCGGGAGGTCACCGAGAGGTTATCTCGGTTATCCACCTTCGTATCTGCAACCAAGGCCTTTGAATATTCCCTGCTTCTTTATCATTGCAGGAATATCTCCGGGTTCCTTTCTCGTGCTTCGCTGGACTCCTTCCGGTCGGTCAGCAGAGCCTCTGCTGTTGCCATTAGAGCACGCCGCACGGCATGGTTGCAGGCGTCCGAGTTGTGTAGACGGGCACAGCACATCCTGGGTAATTCTCCCTGCGACGGAGATCACCTCTTCAATAGCGAAGCCTTACGTCAGGTCGCACAGTGCTTCGCTAACCTTCCCAGAGTTAGTAGCCAGCCTAGGGCCCGGCTTCCCCCCGGTGGTGGTAAACGCCCCTCCAGACCCCCCTTCCCTAGAAAGAGGAAATGTCAGCCCTCCGCCCACCCTCCAGGCGCGCCCAAGCAAGGGACCTCTCACCCCGGGTTGATGTCCCCGGGCCCGCACCAGGACTCTCATACTAAGCATTTTTAGGCTCAGGTGGGCGGCTGCCTGCTCTTAACCTCCTTACCAGAAGTTTAGACTAGAGCTCTACTCTGGGGCTCGTCCAGTTGGAAAATGGTTCGGGGACTTATCTAGGGGTTCAGGTCTTCTCCTCCGTGGGAAAGGGAGACCACCTTACGCCGTGATCGCTCTGGCCCACGTTCGCCCTACTTACTCTTCGGTATGTCCCCGAACCCCTCTCAGCCAGTATCCTCTTGCTGATTGCTTCCGTACTGGAATTCCCCTCCAGCCGCTATAGTCCCCCTATACTCACCAGGGACTATACCCTCATGTACCCCGATTGTGCGGGGGACAATTTCTACGCTCAGGTCCTGGGGACACATTAGGGCCTCCAACCCCTGCGGCATTCTACCGGACTGATGCTATCCTCCGTCCCCCACGCTACCGCGCTCTTAGCTCGCCGATCTGCCTTTGCCCTCCGGGAAAGATCCCTCCCCTGACAGATCTTGCAGCCACCTCTCCAGGTGGACGTTCTGGGGATCGATGGCATATCCGCCTTACCTGACTGCTGCTCATGGAGGCAGGCCCCCCGGCGTGCCTGCGTTAGTAGCGGAGGGGGCGTCCCCATGTCCACCGGCTTAGATATACTAGATATCACCTGCTTGGCAGGCGCCTTTGGGGGATCCCCACAGTACCTGTGTTTACCGCCTTTTTCCCCCTATGGCCGGCACTCACCCCCCCCAGGGGGTCCGGCCAGCCCGCCTGCCTGCCTATTCCCCGTCGGGCCGTGGACTGGTGGTACCCTACTGCTGTGAAGTCAACAGTCCCCTTTTCAGTTAGGTCCTCCTCGCGGAGGTCCAGACCCTTGTCTCCCTATCTCTCGCTAGGGCAGACTGTGTACCCCTTCTGCTCCGGGGTACACCTCTACTCTTCTCCGGGATAGGCTCTCTAGTTCGGCCTGTCTTCCACTGTTGGTCCTCTGAGTTATGGACTCTACTCCTAAGGGAGTGCTCAGCTTGCCGTGAGCCCTCTGGAAGACCTGCCGTCCTTCTCCTGACCCAGCTGACGCCTGGATCCCATGGCCTTCCGGATTTGGAACTTCCTCCTCGCTGTGTTGAAGTTTCCTTGATGACCTCGCTACTGCGTCTACAGTGCCTTCATCACAGGACTACTTCCGACAACCCGGTGGGTAAGCAGTACAGGGTTCTAAACCATTAATTCATTAGAAACTTAATGGCCGGTAAGCTCTGTATGGTACCAGGTCATTTACTCATTACATGCTTAATGATTCTCTTCATGCACCCCTCTGCCTACTCCCGTAGCCTGGGTTTTTTTTTGCCGTATCCTAATGGTACCTGTTCTGCACTCTAAAGACTTGCTTCCATAGTCTTTGGATTCGCTGTTCCTCTATTCAACTCCTGCCCTCCATCCCTCAGGGGATGCCGGGGATTCAGGCTGGGCAAATGCCATCCCGTCCTGGGCTGCGCTTATGGGATCTCCCCGGGCATCCTTAGCTAGGGAGTCCCCACGTGTGAAGACTCATTCCTGCTTGTTCCTGGAGATAGCACAGTTACTTACCTGTAACAGGTGATCTCCGGAACAGCAGGAATTAGTCTTCACAACCCGCCCACCTCCCCTGGGAGTTGTATCTCTCTTTTTCTCTATTCCTTCCTCTCCTCTCCTGCCAGTTCAGCTATGAAACTCAACTGGGGAGAGGCAGTAGGAAGGGCGGGAAGCCACCGCGCAGGCGCGGGGGATGCTCCCAAAGGCTTCTGATTGGATGCTGGGGAGCATTTCCCGTGCGGGCTCCGTCGGCGACGTCTCCCACGTGTGAAGACTAATTCCTGCTGTTCCGGAGATCACCTGTTACAGGTAAGTAACTGTGCTTACCCCAAGGATCGGCCCTCTATTATTCAGCCTACACCTTCAGCCAGTCACCAATATATTCAAAAAACACAACATTGGGTACTATATCTATGCGGACGACATTATGTTGTCCCTCCCCATAGACATAAACAACCCTACCTTTAACAATCTATCTGATTGCATCAGCGAAACTGAAGAATGGCTGAACGCCAACAACTTTAGTCTAAACTTAAAAAAAACTGATACCCTATACATTGTAAGAAATCAAAGCACCACCCTCCCTCAGTCCATCACCAATACCAGTGATAATGTCACTGGACGTTTCTAGTTTTTCTGTCTCCATTATCTGCTGGTAGGGGGGCATAATCCATTGTCTAGACAAGTCTAACGGGATTCAAGGAAAAGAAATTATCAGATAAGTAAAATTACATTTTTTATTTTAGAAACCAAGGTGGTTCACACATACCAATTAAATAATCCTAAAATACAGCAACATTATAAAACAGACAAAACTGTAAGAAACTCTGGTTTAGAGAAGGATTCTATCTGCTGTAAGCCACTGTCCTTGTAACCCATGCCTACCCCAGCATTGTACTGAGAGTGTAAAATACCCATCAGATAAGACAGTGGTTCTCAACCAGTCCTCTGGGACCTCCAGGGCAGTCAGGTTTTAGGAAATCCACAATGATGAATATGGATGAGAGAGATCCTGCATGCATTGCTTCCATTGTATACAGATCTATCTCATGCATACTCATTAAGGATATCCTGAAAACCTGACTGGCCTGGGGGTCCCAGAGGACTGGGTTGCGAAGCATTGAAATAGGATATGCTCGTTTGACCAACTAAGTTTTTACCAACCTCTGGAATGGAAGGTAATCCTTGCATAACCTTATATCTCCAGGAACAATCAGGAATGTAGTCTTCACATATGGGTATCGGTACCAACGGAGCCTGCGCGGGAACGCTCCCCAGCGTCCAATAGGAAAGCTTTTGGGAGCATCCCACAGCACCTGCGTGCTGCCTTCCCGCCTTTCCCAACTGTCCCTCTCCGGTTCTTCATTTTCCACGGAGCCGACAGGTCGCACATCTTGTCACCACAGAAAAAAATCCCTTCTATTCTTCTTTTTTGTGGTATTGAGTTCCTCCTTGTCCTGGGTTTCAGGAGACTCAATTACCACACCATTCCATGGTGGTGGAATCAGCTATGAGAAGGATAAAGAGTGCAAAAAGGCATACATCTAATCCTCCAAGACGTGAGTGTAGGACTCTTGACGCCTTTGGACGTTGGACCTTCCAGGCTTCTATGCTTTCTGCTAGGATAAGTTCCTATATCTTATATGGGAATGTTCCTTAAGGAGGTCACAGGAGATTTAGAGCTTATGAGCCCTCTCCTTCCTGATGATATGAGGCAAGATTACCTTGTCAATCATGCCCAGGATGTTTCCAAGTTTGTGAATCGTGCAGCCTTTGACTGCTTTGAGTGCATAAGCAGGACCTCTGCCATTGCCATAGGTGCACGTAGGATTGCCTGGCTCCAGGCATTTGACTTGGAAATTTGGGTACAGGATAAACTAGGGAATATTCCTTGCACAGGAAAGAATTACTTTGGCAAGAATTGGCAGGAAAAAGCTAATGAGAGAGATGCTGACAATATCACTTTGGATAGATTGTCTAAATGTACAGCTGATCCTGCGAGGAAAAGATCCTATAAGAAACCATTTTTCAGTAAGAAGTTTTTATCCCTCCTATACCCAGCAGGGGCATCGTTTAGGTCAGTCTGCCCAAAAGGGACAGCAGCAACAACCTAGGCAAAGAAAGACAAAAGCAGCTAAGCCTCAACCGGCTCAGCAGACTCATCCTCCACAGGGTCTTTGACTCCTATCTAGAGAACTTTGCCTTCCTGGCCCTGAACTGCCCAGAACCCTCCACCATCCCAGGAAGGTTATGTCATTTTGCCCCCAGATGGGGTCATATAACAGCAGAAAATTGGACTGTCTATTGTAAGAGAGGGGTACAAGCTTCATTTCCTCAGCATGCCCCCTCCTACAATCGTAAGACAGTTCAATTCTTAGACCTCTCTCAGCGACCAGTTAGGGCAAGAGGTCGCTGTGCTCCTTGCTCAAGGGGCAATAGAAGAGGTACCCATTCCCCAACAGGGTACAGGGTTTTACTCCCCCTATTTCCTTACTCCAAAGAAAACAAGAGGACACAGACCCATTTTAGACCTCAGAGAATTGAACAAATTCCTGTTCAAAGAGAAGTTCAAAATGATTTCTCTAGGAACTCTGCTGCCATACCTTCAGAGTCAGGATTGGCTTTGTTCTCTAGATCTCAAGGATGCGTACACTCATGTTCTCATCCATCCAACTCACCGAAAGTTTCTTCGCTTTCTGTTTCAAGGGAAGCACTACCAATACAGGGTTCTTCCTTTTGGCTTGGCCTCTGCTCCACGGGTGTTCACAAAATGCATGGCTGTGGTGGCAATATTTCTCTGCACCCTAGGAATATTCGTCTTCTCTTACTTAGATGACTGGCTCATTCTAGCCCCTTCAGAGCCAGAGGCCAGGGTTGCCCTCTCCCGCACAATGCACATCCTTCAGTATTTGGGACTTGTCATAAACTTCCCAAAATCCAACCTTGCTCCCACTCAGTCCCTAGAGTTTATAGGAGCTCTGCTGGATACCAGACAGACAAGGGCCTACCTTCCAGAGCCCCGCTGCCTTCGCATTGTGCAGTTAGTTTCCCAAGCAGTGCTAAAACCTCACCTCACTGCTCGGGAAATGTTACAGTTGCTAGGCCAATTGGCATCCACCGTGCATGTGATTCCTTATGCTCGCCTCCATATGAGGGTAGCCCAGTGGACTTTATCCACTCAGTGGACTCAGGCGTCAGGTTGCCTGTCAGACAAAATAGCAAACTCAGATTGCCTTATTTTGTCCCTCCAATGGTGTCAATCACCCCAAAACCTTTTGGTGGGGTCTCCTTTTCTGCAACCCCCAACCCAGGCCACTCTAACAACAGATGCTTCACAGGTGGGTTGGGGAGCCCACCTGCAAGGCCTCTCTAGGAGTCAAGGCCCACAGGAGGCCTATTTACACATCAATCTCCTAGAACTCAGAGCAATTTTCCTTGCTCTTCGAGTATTCCACACCCAGCTCAGCTACAAGACAGTCCTAGTTCAAACGGACAATCAAGTAGCCATGTTCTACGTGAACAAGCAGGGCGGAACAGGCTCTCTGTCGCTTTGCAACGTAGCTTTGCGACTATGAGCCCTCGCCAGAGAGCATCAGATTCATCTCCTTGCGGTGTATCTTCCAGGCATTCAAAACTCTTGGGCAGACAGACTCAGTTGAGTTCTGCTTCCACACGAATGGTCTCTCCATGCAGACCAGGTGGCCAAAATGTTTCAAATTTTGGGAACCCCGGACATAGACCTCTTTGCAAGTCCGCTGAATGCCAAACTTCCCCGGTTCTGTTTCAGAATTCTGACTCAGGGTTGTCAGGCCAGGGATGCTTTCCTTCTCCATTGGGGTCAAGACTTCCTGTATGCCTTTCCACCCATTTCCCTAATTCCCAAAACCCTGTTCAAGCTTCAGAGAGACAGAGGTCATATGATCCTCATAGCTCCACATTGGCCATGGCAAATGTGGTACCCTCTGCTCCTACATCTCTCTCAAGCTCCGCCTCTGGAGTTAGGATCTGCTCCAAATCTTTCTCAAGAGGACAGGATGCTGTGGCATCCCAATCCCCAGTCTATGCATCTCAGGGCCTGGTTGCTGAAAGCCTAGAACTTCACGGTCTTAATCTTTCCCAGCAGGTAAAGGATATCCTTTATGCTTCCAGGAAACCTTCCACAAGACACTCTTATGCATTTAAGTGGAAAAGGTTTACCATATGGTGCTCGCAGAAGGGTCTTAACCCTCTTGCGATACCTCTGGAATCATTACTGGAGTATCTCCTTCATTTATCAAATGCAGGGCTTAAGACCAATTCAGTAAGGGTTCATTTGAGTGCTATTGCAGCTTCTTTCAAGTCTCTAAATGGACAACCTATTTCCTCTCTTCCTCTCATAGTGAGATTTATGAGAGGCCTTCTTTTAACTAAGCCTCCCATTAAAACACCACTGGTGGCATAGGACTTAAATCTGGTTCTTAGGCAGCTTATGAAACCACCTTTTGAACCATTAGCCACTACCTTTTTGAAATTCCTTTCCTGAAAGGTCATCTTTCTTATTGCAATCACATCAGCACGTCGCAAGCATTGGTGGCTGATCCTCCTTATACAAAGTTCCATCATGATAAGGTAGTCCTTAGGACTCATCCACATTTTATGCCAAAGGTGGTGTCACCTTTTCATTTAAACCAAGCGGTTTACCTTCCTGTATTCTTCCTAAGGCCTCACGCCTCAAATGCAGAAAGGAATCTTCATACTTTGGATTGTGAAAGGGCCCTGGCCTTTTACTTACAAAGGACACAGCAACATAGGAAGTTCTCTCAACTTTGTTGCTTTTGATCCTAGTCATTTAGGACTTCCAGTCTCCAAAAGAACACTGTCCAACTGGATTGCACAGCATATATCTTTTGCCTATGAGAGTAAAAACCTTCCTCTTGAAGGCCATGTCATAGCTCACAATGTGAGAGCCATGGCAGCCTCTATGGCTCATCTTCACTCTGTGTCTATCGACGACATCTGTCAAGCAGCTACTTGGGCTTCGGTTCACACCTTCAGAGCTCATTACTACTTAGACAAGGACTCCTGCCGGGATGCCTTGTTTGGTCAGGCTGTTCTTCAACACCCGTTCCATACTTAATCAACTCCTACCCACCATCCCTGGTAGGATGCCAGAGATCCATGGGGGGAAGTGGAGCCTTTTCACAAGGGCACACAACTTCTGGGGCCTTCTTCCTGGCATCTGCAGCTAGGGAGTCCCCGTATGTGAAGACTACATTCCTGCTTGTTCCTGGAGATAGCATAGTTACTCACCTGTAATAGGTGATCACCGGGAACAGCAGGATTTTAGTCTTCACAACCCACCTACCTCCCCTAGGAGTTGTATCTCTCTATCTCTCTCTTTCCCTCTGTCTGAGCTTTAAACTCAACCGGAGAGGGACAGTTGGGAAAGGCAGGAAGGCAGCACACAGGCGCTGTGGGATGCTTTCATAAGCTTTCCTATTGGATGCTGGGGAGCGTTCCTGCGCAGGCTCCGTCGGTACCGACGATGCCCATATGTGAAGACTAAATTCGTGCTGTTCCCAGAGATCACCTGTTACAGGTGAGTAACTATGCTTTACCCAGACAGAATTCCATCAGACCCAGGGCAGTGATTGAGAAGCCCCTCCTCCTCCTCATTTTTTTTCCCGGTGAACCAGTAAGGGTACATGGCATCTGCAGTCACAGGGCCCATGGTCTTCAGGGGAGAGTGCCTTGCAGATCAACCCGCTGAAACTCAGTGCGGTATACCATACCCTGCGGGTGTTCCAGGACCAGTTGACAGGACAGGTGGACAATCAGGTGGCAATGTACTACCTCAACAAGCAGGGCGGCATGGGCTCGTACCACCTCTGCTGGAAGACCGTTTGCCTCTGAAACTTCGCAGCAGGGCGGAACATCTCCCTCAGGGCAGTTTACCTGCTGGGCCAGGACAACGAGTGGCAGCTGAACCTAACGGTACTGGGGGAGGTCTTTCGCTGCTGGGGAACCCCAGAGATAGTCCTCTTTGCCAGTCTGGAGAATGTGCAACTTGCATGCTTTTGTTTCTGAAGGCCGGCCCAGGGATGGGAGGCAGCGGACACCTTTCTCCTCCCCTGGTCCAGGTGCTTCCTGTACGCGTTCCCGCCTACACCCCTGGTTCCCCAGGTGCTCCTCGAGATAAAAGTGGAGGCAACCTCAGTCATTCATCGCTGCCAGGTGGCCCAGGCAACTATGGTTCCCCCTATTCCTGCAGCTGTCTCGGAGGGACCCCCTTCCACTGGGGAGCTCTCTGAACCTGCTGTCACAAGAGAACGGGATGCTTCTTCATCCCAACCTCCCATCCTTCACCCCGACGGTCTGGATGCTGAGAGGTTATCTATAGCACACCACCACCTCTCAAGGGAGGTGGAAGATGTTCTGCTGGCCTCATGTAAGGATTCCACACGTTGGGCGTATGCCTTTTAAATGGGGAACGAGCTCTACTGCATGATCCTTGAGCAGGGCCTTGAGTTTCCTCTGCAGGAGCTCCCTGTGTAAGGGCTTCATGGGTATTTCCCCTGAGAAGTAGAGAGCAGTCAGCTGAAAAAAGTGGCGGAGATATCCCTTTCTGACCACCTGCAGCATCCAGGCATCTGTGGTGATGTCCGACCATAGATATGCAAAGTAGACCAGCTGTCTTCCCGTGAACCTTGGACCCATTACATCCTGGGGGAGGGAGGCTGTGCCCAAGGAGTCAAACCCCCCCCCCCCCTCAGGCTGTGCCTGCGGTGCTGTTTGGGGCTTGGGGGCTTTTGGTTTATGGGGCTGTGCCCCTGTGCCTTGGCCTGCTGCCCCTGAGGAGGGGCCTGGTAGGCTGGAAATTTGGGGTAACCCCGTAAGCCTTCTTGGTCTAAAGGTAGATGGGCTTTTTCTCTGAAGCCTTCCGATGGGAAGGGTCAGCAGTCTTCCTGGACAAGACTGGTTCTGGTCAGGAATTCTTTCTCCAACTTGTCGGACTTCTCAAAATAAACTTGTTACATTAATCCAGCACTTGCACTCACTTGCTTCTTCAGCTATATAACAAGGAAGCACAGAGTGTTAATTCGCTTGATCCATCTATACAGACGGGAGAGCATGTGCACTCTTGCTCTTTCCACATTATAGCGGGGAAATGCTGAGCTTGCTTTCCTCGTTTGCTCCTTCTATATGAAATTGAGAGCACATATACTCTTGTGCTCCTTCCACAATATAGTATGGAGGGGCAGGAACATGCATCCTCTTTCCTGTCACTATATAGCAGGGAGGCACTGAGCATGCTTTCCTTGTTTGCTCCATCTGTATGGAGGGGACAGCATGTGTCCCCTTGCATTCATTCCATTATATATTGGGAAGGCACTGATCAAGCTTTTCTTGTTTATCTGTATGGATGGAAGAGCACATTGTACCCTCTCACCTCTTTCACTGTATAGCAGGGAAACATTGAGCATGCTCTCCTTGCTTGCTCCATCTATATCTGTATTTTTCTTTATTGCAACTCTTAATATACCGCGCCTTCAAAACAGGGTGGTTTACAAAATAAATCCAGAAAATGGCTGATGCCAGAGAGGAAAGGAACTACAATTGACCGGAAAGGACAGAGCAGCCCTACTGAGGAGGAGAGGAGAAAGGAGAGGAGGAGAGGGAAGGGGGAACCAGGTGAGGGCATTAGGAGCTGGGAGGAGAGAGATCAAAAGCAGATTGAAAGAGGTGGGTTTTGAGAAAGGGACCTGAATTTCTGAAATGATGGTTCGAGGCGTAGCTCAGTGGGTAGAGAGTTCCAAGGTGAGGGTCCCAGGAAGAAGAAAGCAGAGTGGCGTGTCGATTCAAGGTGCGCCCAGGAGATTAGAAGAAGGTGTAAGCAGTTCAGATGGATAGAGCGTAGGCTGCAAGACAGTTTGTGGAAATGGATGGAGTCAGAAAGGTATTGAGGAGTGTGTATATGAATGGATTTGTGTTCCAAAGTGAGTATATTGTAGTAAATATGAATCTCCAGGAACAAGCAGGAATGTAGTCCTCACTTATGACGGAGCTTGTGCAGGAACGCTCCCCAGTGTCCAATAGGAACGCTTTTGGGAGTATCCCTCAACACATGCGCGCTGCCTTCCCGCCTTTCCAACTGTCCCTCTTCAGTTCTTCGTTTTCCACAGAGCCGACAGAAAATTCCGTCTTTAAAATTCTTTCTTGTGGTGGCGTTTGCCTACCACACGACACCTACCGGTACCGCCGGTTCGTTTCTTTTCTTTTCATACAAAAAAAAAAAAACCTTAAACTTAGACTTTTCTTTTCAGAAACTTTACTCTTTGGTGCTAGGCGCCATTTTGGGCATTAGGCCCCATTTTTCCTAAATCATGGAAAAGCCAACTAGTGGTTTTAAAAAATGTACTAAGTATGGCAGTACCATTTCCGTCACTGACACCCATGATTGGTGTCTAAAATGTTTAGGACCTGATCATTCTCCAACTGAATGTCTCTCCTGCATGGGGATGACCAAAAGAGGAAGACAGAACCGGGCCGCAAAGCTCGGTACTCTTTTCTTCAGATGCCAGATCCATTGCATCGACATCGTCAAGGGCCTCTTCTTCCTCCCATGCATCTCAGGTAACTAAACAGAAAAGCCGGTCCTCAAAGGGTAGCTCTCCTGCTAAGCATCGAGAGGCCATTGACATTGCCCTTGAGGGAACTACACCAGCAAAACAGCCCCGGTGGGAGGCTTCGGCTTCCAAAGCATCGATGGGGATTCAGGATGTTCTTGAGGCCTCAACCTCGCAAGAACTACCTGTGCCATGCTCAGTGGTTCCGGCTGTTCTTACCAGTATTGACACCCAGACATCAGCAGCGTGGATAGATCAGAGGTTTCTTGCTATCGAGCGCAGTATCGCAGCTCTTCTTTCAGCTGCGGTACCGGTGGTCCCAAGGGCACCGGTGCCGACATCGACACCGATGCCAGTACCGATGGTACTGGCCCTGATGGGAACTCTTCCCATGCCACCTCTGGCTGGTGTGGACAAAGCTGTACCGGGTCACCTCGGTACCGACTTCGATCGGTACTGGGATTGTGCTTTGCAAGAGCATCGGGGTCAGGAATACTTTGATTCCTCCAATTCCGAAAACTCTGACAATTCTGCTGGCACTAGAGGTTTTCTCCTAGAAGATCCCTCTTCTCGCCAATGCAGAATGTCACCTCCAGACGACATGTCATTTCAGGATTTCATCAGTGATATGGCCAAAGGTCTTTCAATCACAGTAGCTCCTGAAGAGGAACCCAGAGCAAAGGAATTGGAAATCCTCCAGTATCCTAAAGCTCCTAAGGAGGCAGCTACTCTGCCTATCCATGAAATTCTGCATAGCTTGATGCTCAGAATGTGGGAGACACCTCCGACTACTTCACCTCACTCTAGGAGACTTGATACTATGTATCGAGTTCCACCATGTCCTGGATTTCAGAAAACTCAGCTGCCACACCATTCAGTGGTAGTGGAATCAGCCATGCGTAGGATGAAAAGTGCAAAGAGGCATGCATCCAATCCTCCAGGTCGTGAATGCAGGACTTGTCAGACGGCTGCCTGGGTGAGAATGTTCACAGTCTTGGCAAGTGCATATATCAATATGATTTGCAAGGGATTGTGGGAAATGCAGTCCATTCACACCAGACACAGCTGCTCACAATAATTGTGCTTGAGTGTAAAGCCAATAAGATATTTATTTATGGGGTTATTTCTCCCAACACAGATATGCTTGGTAGCACATAAAACAGGATACTTGCTTTCAGTGTTAAACTTAGAAAAACAAAATCAGGAAAACAACAGCTGAACTTGTCAGGCAAACAAATCAAAAGAATAAAGACCTGGTTGGTAACAAACTGGTCTTTTCTGTAGGCTCTAGCTAATATTTTCTTAGCAGTGTTTCAAACAACAAGCAAAACCTACAAAGAAGGGAAAAACTGTTCTTTTCAGGTTAACTTCTTATATCTTCACACATAGATTCAGAAGTGATTCCCTCAGAGCTCACAAGCAATTAGGTAATGCTCAATTGCTAGCAGTTACCCAGCTGAAACCCCTTAGCTGGCTTGCTTTCTACTGCGTGGCTCAAATCCTACTTCAGGAGCTTTTCTGAGTAGATTAAAGAACAAGTTTGTATTTCTTTGTGATGGTGGTTGTACTTTGTAACAGAAAATTACCAAAGGAGTTTAGACAGAGAGCAATCCATATATTCACAGCCTGTATCTAAGACCGCTCCCCCTTCTTCAACAATCATGGGTTCAATATCATGGATTGGCACAGAGGAATTTCTCAATGTAGCACTCTCAGGAGAATACTTGTTTCCCTGCTGTCTTTCAAGGTTATAGCTAGGGCATAGATCAGTGTTCATACCTTCCATTGCTGTTAGAGTTCCTCTCTAAATAGCCTGGCCAGTATGTAGTCCAGTTCTTATGTCCAGCCTTCCAATCCAGATCCCTGGACACTGGATCTCTCTTCACATACCTTCTGGCACGGGTCCTAGGGTCCCTTCCAAGTGCAGCCGTCTCCCTCACAGGTACCCTCTGGAGATTCCTAGCTCTGCAGCACCATTCCTCTGGCTTTCCCCAGTCCAATGGTGTATGCTGGCCTTTTGAATGTCTCCCAGTATACGTACTGCTCTGGACTCCTTTAGACCTCCCAAATGCTTTTCTCATCTTTCTTCCAAAGGGTTTTTTGCCCTTTCTGTCCGTTCGCTCTGGCTTCTGCTTCTGATGATCCTCCAGATGATGAAGATGTCCAAGATGAGGATATCCAAGCTGATCCTGAGGATAAGGATTCTGAGGATAATTCTCTGTAGAATAAACTCTACCTTTATTCTGCCTAGATGAGTGCTCCACCCTAGCACAGCGCAGCTGTGCTGAATCAGGCCCTGCCCTTTGAGATGAGTGCTTAGGGATTACCTCATAGCCCTCCTGATTGAACACACGTTTCCCCACTTCAGCTCCTCTAATGGCTGTTGGAAACCTGGTGCATTCTGGGACTGGTAGTCTTGTATGGGAAAATTCTGTTTTCTTATTTCTACCAGAACTGACAGGTTACTTGTTCAGAGTCACTTCACCTTTACTATAGCTCCTTCCTGAGCTATGATAAGCTTCCTTATCACAGACTCTGGATGCTTTTGGACGCAGAACTTTTCAAGCTTCCATGCTTTCAGCTAGGATCAGTTCATATATCCTATATATGGGAATGTTCCTCAAGGAAGTCACAGGAGACTTGGAACTTATGAGCCCATTTCTCCCAGATGGTAAGAGACAAGATTTTCTTACTCTAGTTAAGCAAGCTCAGGATGTCTCTAAGTTTGTCAATCGTGCAGCCTAGTTCTCGGGCAGCTCATGAAGCCGCCTTTTGAACCTTTGGCCACTACAACCCTTAAGTTTTTGACTTGGAAGGTCATCTTCCTAATTGCAATCACCTCTGCCTGTCACATTAGTGAATTGCAAGCTTTAGTGTCTGATCCTCCTTATACTAGATTTCATCAAGATAAGTTTGTTCTTCGAACTCACACTTTATGCCAAAGGTGGTTTTGCCTTTTCATTTAAACCAATCAATTTATCTTCCTGTATTTTTTCCGAGGCCTCACGCCTCTAATGCAGAAAGAAACCTTCATACTTTGGATTGTAAAAACATACAAAGAACACAGCAACATAGAAAGTCCTCACAACCTTTTGTAGCTTTTGACCCTAGTCATTTGGGACGTCCAGTCTCCAAAAGAACTTTATCTAAATGGATTGCCCAATGCATATCCTTTGCTTTTGAGAGTAAGGGTCTTCCTCTTCGTGACCATGTCACAGCTCATAATGTGAGAGCCATGGCAGCTTCTATGGTTAATCTCCACTCTGTGTCTATCGATGACATTTGTCGAGCAGCAACCTGGGCTTCGGTACACACCTTCACAGCCCACTACTGCCTAGATAAAGCCTCCCATCGGGATGCCTTCTTTGGCCATGCTGTTCTTCAAGATCTCTTTCAAACTTAAACCATCTCCTACCCACCAACCCTGGTGGGATGCCAGAGATCCATGGGAAGAAGGATTCTCACCTTCGACGGTGGCACCTTCCTAGGGCTATCTCCCTGGCATCTTCAGCTAGGGAGTCCCCATATATGAGGACTACATTCCTGCTTGTTCCTGGAGATAGCGTAGTAACTCACCTGTATCAGGTGATCTCCGGGAATAGCAGGAATTTAGTCCTCACAACCCACCCACCTCCCCTAGGAGTTCTCTCTCTCTCTCTTTGTCTCTTTCCTCTCTCCCTCTATCCTTTCACTCAGCTGCAAACTTAACTGAAGAGGGACAGTTGGAAAGGCGGGAAGGCAACGCGCATGTGCTGAGGGATGCTGCCAAAAGCGTTCCTTTTGGACGCTGGGGAGCGTTCCCGCGCAGGCTCTTATCGGTACCGACGATACCCATATGTGAGGACTAAATTCCTGCTCTTCCCGGAGATCACCTGTTATAGGTGTGTAACTACCCTTACTGGATGGGGAGCCAGTGGAGGTGGATGAGCAAAGGGGTGATGTGATCAAACTGTGTGGTGTGTGAGATGATCCTGGCATGGAATATGGAACTGAGAGCAAATGTGCCCTTGCACTGTTTCTACTATATATCAGGGAGGCACTGAGCGTACTTTCCTCATTTGCTCCATCTGTATAGAGGAGAGAGTACGTGCACCCTCGTTTTCCTTCCACTATGTAGCAGGGAAGCACTGAGCATGCGCTCTCCTTTCTTGCTCCTTTCATCCAAATAGAGGGGAGATCCTTTCTGTTCTGTCCTTACTCACATTTTCCATCTATATGGAGGGTATATCCTGCTTGCACTCTTCTCGCTGATGCTTTTGTCTAAATGGAGGGAAGATTCTGAGTGCTCTGCTCCGTCTTTGCTCATTTCATCTGTGTGGAGCAGAAATCCTGAGTGCTTGCTTCTGTCTGTGTGGGGATAGACTTTAAAGAAACACTCCGTATTGTCTTCTCATTCACCTCTTGAGACAGAAGGTAATTATGTGGAAGAAACTTAGGATGTCTGCTCCTTAAGTCCTATCAGCATTCTTCTCTTATTGAAATGTGTTGTAAAGTGGTGTTGATTAGTATGGAAACCTTTTCCCTGTGCTGCTTGTTCTGTAATGAACCACAATTCTGTGGCTTTTAAATTGGCATTTTTATGAATGGCTGAGTTTGTTGCTGTGGTTGCTGGCCTTGGTGCAAGAGCGGCTGCTGTGGAAGTGATAGGGGCCCAACAAAGGAAGTTAATATGAAGCAAAGCTGACTCTCCAGCAGCACTGTGAAACACCCCCTCCCTTCATCATCCATCAGGCATAACCATGCCAATAGTTACTTCATGAGACCAACCAGTATGTGCAATTTGTTTAAGTGGTTTGAGTAATACATATAATCCTGATCACTCCTTCAACAGGAGCATGGCAGAATTTGGATTTTCTGCTGGCTTTCCACTTCTCTGCAGCATTTTTCTGTGTAATAAAGAGCCCTTTCTATGCAAATCAAATTCAAGATTATATGTGTCTGCTTTTGACAGATGGCTGAGCTGACTCTTGCATTTAGAGATTTATACTGCAGTGTGTGCTGTCACCTTTGGATGTCACACTCATTGAATCTGTGTTTGAATAATAGCATTAGGGTTCCCTGACAGAGAGACCAGCAGGCAAGTAGCGATAAGAAATGCTGCCCATGTTGGAAAGAGGGAACAGATAAGGATCAAACTGTTTGCAGATTGTTGACTCTTGTAAGATGATTGAAGGGGTTTTGTTACTAAAAATTCAAATAAAATTTCATTTTACACAAAAAGGTAATAAAGAATGGCTTTTTATTTTTAGTATACGTTAAAAAGTTGAACAAAACGTGCTGCTCCTGTCATGGTTTGGAGCCCTCACTTTTTATTTTCTACTTTTGCAGTTTCCAGACGAGACACTGCGAAGTGGGGAGCTGCTGAACATGATTGTTGCTGTCATTGACTCTGCGCAGGTAAGATCATTCACTGACTGCATCCTCTTGCACTCAGCCCCTTTCTCTGCTGGCAATAGCACGGTGCAAGGTGGGGGGTGGGACAAGAACAGAAGGGCCCAAGGCAATATAACTTTCTTTTAAATTAATAAGGATCAAAACCTCTGTCAACAGCATTCAGACTTTCTAGATAGCTGTAATGAAATAAGATGTCAGCAGTGGTTTCTAAGTGGTTTTGCTGTAATTGAGCACCTTTGCTTTTCAGATTGATCCTGCTTTCAAGCAATTTATGGTTTGGTTTCTGAGTTTGATGCTCGCAGCAAGAAGTCAGGGGTGGGGAGATTTGCATCTGGTGAAGTACAGACTTCCTTCCTCTGTGCAGAGAGGAGGGGTGGTATAAACCCCCACATGTCTCCAATGCAAGAACCAGGCAGAGCAGGCAGGTGACTTGAGGCTGTGCCAATACCAGAGGGAGGAGATAGGCTGTGCTTACCTCTACTCCACTTTCTTTTTCTTGGGGAAATATATTCCCAGTGCTCAGGCTGTCTTGTTGCTTAATTAAGCAGCAAGTTATTTGTTTAAATTTGTCTCAGGTATATTGTAAAACCTTTTCCAGCCCTTATCATTGGTACCATAAATGGCAGTGAGGTGCCTTGTGTCTGGTGCATTGCCTTTTAAGTTGGCAAGATATCTATGCAGGACACAGTCACTTATGTTTGTTTATTTTGGCTTGATAGACCGCTCTTCACTTAACGCAGCAGGGTGGTGTGCAAATTAACAACAAATAAAATCAAAGTTCTCCGGGAAAAGCAGGAAGTCAGTTCTCACATATGGGTGATGTCGGCGCCGATAGAGTCCTCGAAAGACTTTGGGAGATGCCACCATGCATGCGTGGTGCCCTTCCCGCTGAAGGGTGCCATCTTGCTCGGTCTCCTTTTTCTGCAGAACCCTAAAGACGTCTGTCTGCTTTTCCCTGGAAAAAATTGATTTTTTTCTCGACCCGAGTTTCATACTTTCTCCGGTTGTGCACCTGGTACTCTTCCTGACACCCGAGCCCGCTGTTCTGGCATCAAGTCTCAGGTTTGTACATTTTTTTCTTTTTGGCGCCTTTGCGCCTTTTTTTCCAGCTGGCAGCACCGTGGGTCTTCAACCTCGCTAGGGTATTTTTTTCCCCCATGGCTACCAGTGGGTTCAAGAAGTGTAATCAGTATGCCAAAATCATGTCCCTTACCGATACAAACAACTGCTGCCTATGCTGCCTAGGGCCAGACCATGACCCCACAGCATGCAGTCTTTGTAAAAAGATGTCCATCAAGGCCCTGAAGAGCTGCCAGCAGCAGCACGATAAGTTTTTCCCAGAGTCCCCAGTGCCTCCGAAAGCCAAGGCCTCCTCTGAAGCCACGGAATCCTGGGGCACCCCTGCGTACCCCGGTCAACGACATGGCTCCTCAGAAAGGGGGTCTCCGGACTTCCGGTGATGTCATCGGTGTGAATGGCGGAGCACTGATCCCACTCCGCCATCAAGGCCTGGGAAAGTAGGAGGTAGCACCCCAAAAAGTGCAATATCGGAGGCAAAATGTGGGGGAATAAGTAGCGGAAGCCTCTGAGAGAAACCGGGGACAGAGAGGGCAGCGGCAACCACCCGATGAGCCGGAGAAACAGAGTATGGCATGATCAGGCAAGCATGTGGCTGACAACGGAGATGGAGTGACAAGAAGCAGGAGGGCTGCGGTGTGCTAACGCTGAAACACCGAAGCATTTGCCGGGCAAGAGAGTGATAGAGGAGGTGTGAACGGCTAATTGGGGCTGAGTCTAGCAGATCGAGGCTGAACAGTCAGGCCGGGTACCGAGCGGAGATAAATCGGGGAGACGCGTGGCCGGAGTGTGTTGCATCCGCACGAGCAATAAAGTGAGCGGGAAGGGCAGAAAAGCCCAGGAGAGAAGACGGCGGAACAAAAATAAGCCGGGAGAGCAGCAGAAACGGCAGAACACTGGAGGAAGACTCTGACTGATAGGAGAGTGTGAAGGAGAATGTGAATCCAAAACGGTGGGAGAAAGTTGTACTCGTGGAAGCACTACAAGTAAGAAACAGAGTGCAGGGAAAATCAAGTGCAAATAGGCAGAAAGAGGAACATAGAGCCTGTTTGAAGTTGCTGAGACACCTCAGGAGGACCTGCCATACATAACTAAAAAGCAACCAAAAAATTATAAAATACATTAGCCGCCATAAAGACGGAACGCAGGGCCCCTAAAAGAGAGAACAGGATTGCCCAGACAGAGCTTTATTTGGGGAGGGAAAGATCAGCAGAGCCTCTTTGCAGTATTCATAGCAGATCAAGAGGAATACAGAGTACAAATGGATAAATCAAAAAGAGAATTGACGGCAAGGAAAAAATTGGCGGAATTAAGATCAGCCTATGCGCCAGCACGAGTTGGGAAGGAGGAAGAGAAGGAAAGTCTATAGGTGGAAGAGAGAATGCTGGCGCGGGAGGAGGAGAGAGAGGGAGAGGAGTGCACAGGAATGGCCAAACTGATTAAAAGTGGCTTACAGAATTGAAAGAGGAACTTAAGGCGGAAATTAGCGGAGTTAAAAATTAGTTAAAAGAGACATTACAAATAATCAGACAAGATATCACAGATCTGGGAGATCGGGTAGAAGAAACAGACTCAGCTGGAGCAACAAGGGGAAGTACTGGATACCATACCCAAAGGATGGGAGGAGGTAAAGCAGGTCCAAGAGGAGCTGAAGGTGAAAGCGGAGGATTTGGAGGAACGCTTCAGAAGATGCAACATCAGAGTGCGAGGTATTCCAGAGAATGCTAAATACAAGACCGCTACAAGTCTTCGGAGAGCTTTTAAAAGCCACAGCGCCCAAGGAGGGGGGAGAAGAGCACTCTATACTAATAGAGCGGGCTCATAGAGAATTGGGATCTGTAAGAGATAACTGCCTGAGAGACATGGTGGTATGTCTGAGCTCATATAACATGAAAGAAAGACTTCTGGGCGCAGCCAGGAAATTGAGAAGCTTCAAATGGGAAGAGCATGAATCGGAACTATTTCAGGATTTATCTCGGGGCACATTACAGTGAAAAAGAGAGATGAAGGGCATCACAGCTTACTTGAGGAGGGCAGGCATGAGATATAAATGGATGTACCCCTTCGGCCTGCTGATTGCCATGCAAGGGAAGTCGCGGAGAGTGAGGACAAGTGTGGCAGCTTTGAGAGCGCTTAGTGATTTGGGCTTAACTAATCTTCCGGAAGAAGCAGGAGATGCAGCTAAATTAACTGACAGCAGAACATATACAATTCGGGAGGATAGCCTGAGGTGTCATAGAGCATCAGAAGATGGCAGGAGGTTGGCGAGACTTGCCAAAGGAAGCCAAAAAGGAACATTGGTGGGGAAAGGCAGCAGGCTGAAGAGGAGGACATTATATAAACTTGTGACAGGTTATCTCATCACTGAGAGAGGGATTTGGGGTTGATGGTTAATGTACTTCAAGATGGAGTGAAGTAGGAAGGGGGGAGCTTACTGGGGGGGAAGGAAACGAAGAGAGGGAGAGAGGTTGGGGGCATAGGGAGGCTTGGTAAGGAGGGAGGAGGGGCAAAGGGAAGGGAGGGATTTGATTTTGAGGATCAGAGTAGGGGGAGGATGGGGGAGGGTGGATAGAGAGGCAGGGGCAGGCCATAGTCCGATAGACAGTTACCTAAAATGGAAGTCAAGTCTCCCTTGGGGAGAAGAGGGAAGGGGAAGGGAGGTAGGGGGGGAGGGGGGCAGGAAGGTGAGAGGGGGGAGGGGAAGGGAGATAGGGGGAGGGATAGGGAGAAGATGGGGGGAGGGAATAGGGGAGGTAGAGGGACGTCAAGAGCTAAGGGAGAAGAGGGGGTGCAAATTTTACAGGTGAGTTAACAATAGTATTACTAAATGTAAAAGGGCTTAATTCACCATTTAAACGACAAAAATTATATAAAGAAATAATACGCCAAAAGGCAGCGGTATACTGTGGAAAAGAAAAAAGGAGGGATGGCTATTTTGATAGATACAAAGTTGAAGATGTTATTGCATACTGTGGTAAGGGATAAAGAGGGGAGATATGTGTTAATGCGGTTCAAAGTGGGAAATGAATGGTATTGTATAGTAAATGTATATGCACCAACAGGGGTGCAAAGTGAATTCTGGACAAAACTGAATGAGGAGGTGGGGAAATTGGGAGAGGGGAAATTAATCTGTGGAGGAGATTTCAATTTAACGTGGAATCCCGCAAGAGATGCCACAGGGAAAAGACAGGGTAAGAGGGCGGATAGGAGGAGGTACTGTAGTTTTGTCACACAACATTGTTTGATGCTTGGAGATTCCATCATCCAGGAAAGCAGCAATTCTCTTACTTTTCACCAGTACATGGATCATACTCTAGAATAAATGCCATTTGGGTTTCCAGGGAGATGGGGGGAAGGATCAAGGGGGCGGAAATGGGTTTGATTACATGGTCAGATCATGCCCCTGTGCAGGTTCAATTGGCAATAGAGGAGGAGGGGAAAGGTACACAGTTCTGGAGACTTAATGAATCCCTATTAGAGGATGGGAAGGTAAGAGAGGAAATAGAGCAGGAAACTAGAGAATACTTTAAATGGAATGATAATGGGGAGATTGCATGGGGAGGGGTATGGGATGGGTATAAGGCAGTGATGAGAGGAGTACTAATTAAATGGGCGCGAAAAAAGAAGGAAAGGGAGGGAAGAGAGAAGGAATTGAAAGCAAAATTGTTGAAGAGTTATATGCGCAAGGTCAGTCGGGCCTATAGAGGTCAGCTGCTAGCAGTACGAGCTCAGCTAAACGAAATGCAGGCTGCCAAGATAAGGTACCAAATGCAGCTTTTGAGACAGGACTTCTTCGAGGGAGGAAATAAGGCAGGAGATACATGGCGCAGAAATTGAAGCATAGGATATTGCGCAAGAGATGCCACAGGGAAAAGACAGGGTAAGAGGGCGGATAGGAGGAGGTACTGTAGTTTTGTCACACAACATTGTTTGATGCTTGGAGATTCCATCATCCAGGAAAGCAGCAATTCTCTTACTTTTCACCAGTACATGGATCATACTCTAGAATAAATGCCATTTGGGTTTCCAGGGAGATGGGGGGAAGGATCAAGGGGGCGGAAATGGATTTGATTACATGGTCAGATCATGCCCCTGTGCAGGTTCAATTGACAATAGGGCTTATTTAAGTGCTGTATCGGGCCCTTCAGGGGGCCCCTTCTCAGAAGTTTCCGCATCAATGGGCATGGGAAAGGGATTTGGGGGGGAGCTTGATGAGCAAGAATGGATGAGGGTGAGTGAGAATCAAATACGTCAGGCACTATCCATATCAGTAAGGGAGACTTCCTATAAGCTCCTTTATCATTGGTATTATACACCTATATGACTTCATAAGATGTAGCCTACTACATCAGAGTGGTGTTGGCTATAGTGTGGAATGATTGGTACATTTGTTCATATCTGGTGGGTTTACTCATTGGTCCATTTCTGTTGGAGGGAGATTAGGAACCAAGTGAAACTGATTTTTGACTTAGATATAGGCCCTGACATTGGTTTTTGATTATTGGGGATATGGTCTAAGAATGTGCCAAAGAAGTGGGTCCAGTCTGTCTGAGCTTGCAAACAGGCGGCTTGGAGTGAGATGCCCGGGCCTGGAAGCAGGCAGTGATGCCTGGATTGGACCAGTTTGGAATTTGAAAAAGGGCTGTGAGGATTGGGAGCCCGAAACGCAACGTTGGGTTATTACACTGAGTGATGTGTCGCATATTGATGAAGAGAATATGGCGATTTTCAGCCTCTGCGGTAGCAGATGAACAATAAATAACGGATGAGCCACACCAGGATAGTTGGTGTCGACCATTTGGAGAAAGCTTTCTCTTGTTTGGCTTGAATTTATCGTCATTTTTGGACAAACTTGATTTGGGGCCATTTTTGTACCCTATGATGATTTTAATATCTCTTTAGGGTTGGTATAGGGGTCGTACTCCCCTTTTTATAAAATAAAAAAAGGAACATTATTGCTTCGAGAGGATATTTACCTTCACGGCAATAGTTCCGACAAAAATTTGTTTGAGTTACACATTCTTTGTTTTGGGCTTAGCTAGGTTGGATGCGAGTGTTTTGGGGTTTGAGTATTTAAGTAGAGGAGATGATCTAGGCATCAGGGAAAGCACCCGGTGCCTTCAAAATACTGTTGTGGGCACGTGTTAGAGGTTTGTCACCTCAGATCCTGCAGTAGAAATATTGGCGCTATGGCTGGTTGCAAAATCCTCTATGCCTGTCTCTGCATTGGGTGTAGCTATGATTTGCAAACCAAACTATTAAGTGCAGCTCATTTTCCTACAATTTAAATACATTTAAATACTTGTGATGTTAATTGGGTGCTAGTTTTTCCGTCTGTGTTTGTCTGTTTTCTGCATTAAAAGTGCTTAAAGTGTGCTTAAACATGGTGTTATTGGTGCTTAAAGGCCACGCTAGCTTTCTGCATCGCCCTGATATAGTGTCAAATCAATAATCTGCTTGCTTTTAACACTAAGCAAGGGAGTACAGTGGAGCTCTTTCCCTACATCTCTAACACTAGTAGTGATGTCGTCCCTTAGAGGGGACAGTGAATTGTACATTGTCAAGTGGTCACTCTTTTCAGTAAGATTTTGGTTTACTCTTTGTCCTTGGGAGCCCTCATTTCCCTTAACACTGGATTCACATTTAACTTACAATCTAGTATTTCACCCCCAGATTTACCTGTGCTTTCCTTATAAGTGCTGGTAGTATGCAATAGTGTCTCCCTCCTGGATCACTGGCTGTCTAGTGACATCTCCCTCCCCCCTTCCCCAAAATCACTGGCACTCTTATGTTTGAACTCTCCTTTTCAATTTGGATTTGAGTTATTACCTTTTTGAAATTGGAGCTCAAGGCGAGTTACTTTCAGGTCCACAAGTTGTTTCCTTACCCAAATGGACTCAAAATCTAAGTGGTACCTGAGGCAGTAAAGGATAAAGTGGCATGCCCAAGCTTACAGGAGGGATTTGAACTTTGGTTTTCCCTGTTTTGTGACCTACCTTTCTAACCACTAAGCTTCTTTTCCACTTTGCTTTCCTTGCAGCTTCAGGAGCTGGTGTGTCATGTGATGATGGGGAATCTGATCATGTTTCGAAAGGATTCTGTTCTGAACATTCTGAGTGAGTATGAGGGGTGCTTGTGATGCACCATTCCTTCACCTGTGCCATTTGATTAATGCTGTCAACCTTAACTGCAGCACTTCACAAATTAGTCTCTTTCCTAATTGGCCTTCTGAGATATGGATGGGAAACTGATGTCATAGGGTATATTGTTCCTGTCGCCTCTTCAGGCTCTTCCAGTTTAGATTGCTCTTGTTGTGTACTGCTGTCACCTCCTCAGCCTCCTTCAGCTCTGGCTGCTCTTTTGTTGCAAATTTTGCTTTGGGTTTGAAATTCTACTGGGCCTGTGTTGAACTACTGTCAAGGACTTTGTTCTCTCTGTGGGTGGGTGGAAGGGATTACCCCTATGCGAAAAATGAGATCTTTTTTTGTATTCACTATGTATTCAGGAGGGAAGAAGTCATGATACTTCTCCATTGACAGGATGTACAGTAGGTGATGTTATCACACTGCACCATCTATAAAAGACTCCTGAGAAAATTTTAAAAAGTTATGAGATAGGAGTCAATTGATATAGTGGAATTAGAAAAGTCGCAGAGAAAGATGACCAAAATTATAAAGGATGTGGATTGACTGTTCTAGAACTCTAAATCTTGGAGAAGAAATGGCCGAGGGGACGATGTGATAGGGCTATAAAACCCTGAATGGAGTGGAATTGGTTAATATGAGTCAATTGTTTACTGTTTCAAAAAGTACAAATACTAGGGGACACGCTATGAAGTTAAGTGGTACATTTAAAACAAATAAGAGAAAATATTTTTTCACAATGCATAATTAAGCTCTGGAATTCATTGCCAAAAGGACACGGTAAAAGCAGTTAGTATAGCTGGATATAAAAAAGATTTGGACAAGTTACTGGATGAAAAATCCATAAACTATTATTAACGTAAACCTGGGGAAAAGGTCTGCTTCCTTATCATCCCTCCAGTCCAGTCCAGTCCAGTCCAGACCCAGACGTATGGGTTGTGCTCTCTGACCAGCAGTTGGAGACTGAGAATCACAGGAATTTTGATGATGTCATAGCATAAGGTCTCTGTGCCAGTCGTTACAGTCCAGTATTTCTCAGTCTCCAGCAGATGGTGAGGTGCTCTGTGTTGTCTGGACTCTACTGATGCGATATAGAATTTAAAAACAAAAAAAAATAAATTTTATTTTATTTTAAAAGAAATGGCAAGGATTGGAGTGGAGCTTTTTTGTGGAGAACCAGGGTCTGTGATTAGCTTTTGAACACAGCTCCATGGGGTGCATAACCTGTTGGTACAAGTCCCCCCCCCCTTATTTATTTCAAGGCTGCCTATCTAATTTTATGTGGAGCAGTCCCTTGTTCTCCAGGAACAAGCAGGAATCAGTCCTCACTTTTGGGTGACGTCGGCATCGATGGAGCTCATGCAGAGCAATTCCCCTGCTTTCAAAGAAAGCCTTTGGGATTGCTGCCATGCATGCCTGGTCCTCTTCCCGCCCAAGGGTGCCATCTTGCTCAGTCTCCCTTTTTCTGCGGAGTCCTTCGGACGCACATCCTCGTCCCTCGTTTTTCGGCCTTCGACCTGTGTTTTTTCCAGTAGCACCGGTTCTCTCCCGTCCTTCCCCTGCTCTCCTTTACTTTTGAGTGAAGGGACTTCCTTTTGCTAAAAAGTTTTCCTTTTGCAGGCTTCCCGCCCTTTTCCTTAACCACTGGCTTCACAGGTCTTCGACCTAGCGGGGGCCCTTTTTGCCCCAATAGCCACACGTTTTAAAAAATGCGACAGATGCTTCAAAAATATGTCGCTCACGAACACCCATGACTGCTGTCTTCGGTGTCTGGGGGCCGACCACAACCCAGAGCTCTGCTCTCTTTGCAAGAAAATGGCCTCTAAGGCCCTGCTAAGTTGTAAGCAGAAGTCCAATGACATTTTCCATAAAGTGGCCCTGGAATCCCCAGTGGCACCCTCGGTCGTCCTTCCGCTGGTGGGATCCCCCTCTTCAGCCCTGCATTCAAGGCAGCATTCTGATCAGGGGTCCCCTGAGGTAGAAAGGTGCAAGAAGAAGATGACCTCGAAATCGCTGTCGGGAGCGCCAGACAAGCACGAGCGCTTCTGCGCTCGGTCACTCAGCCCTCTCCAGTGTTTCCTGAGAGTCGGACAAGGAGCGGCCTCGAAAGGTACCTCGTACAGACACTGAGGCCTCCGGCGACGGCTTCCGGTCTCCTGAGAGTTATCCCGGTGAGGACCCCCTCTCCTCTTCTAAGCCTGACCTGGTAACCCCGGTGTCAGCGGCACCGGAACCCATGCCCACGTGGGAGTCCCGCATGCTGGCACTAGAGCGCAGCGTTTCTGCCTTCTTAGCTACCCAGCAGGCACTCGTGCCCAGCACGGCTGGCCCGCACCTCGAGACCTTGGTTCCCTCGAGAGGGATACCTCAACACGCCCTGGAAACCCCCGAGAGCTGTGGGCTTCGTGAGGGTCCTAGGCATCAATCTCGCTCGCCTTCCCATTCCTCGTGAGCGAGATCCTCCAAGGCCTCTGTTTTCAAGCAGGCTGCAGTTTCCGGACAAGGCGACCAGCCTGAATCGGACTCCTCCTCGGACCTCTCAGGCTGGGAGTCGGACGGGGACACCTCAGAGACTTCCCTTCAGACCTGTCTCTGCCCATCTCTCAGAGACGTTCGCTGCCCGAGGACACATCCTTTCTGGTGTTCGTATGGGACATGGCGAGGACTCAAAATGCACATGCGAACGGCTCAGTGGTGCCTCAAGACGCAGTGGAGTCAGGCCTCTGTTCACCTCTTGGACCCCATCCGGGTCTCCTGAAGTCTCCACAGCTCCTTGGATTGGTGGCGGGATCCCTGAAACCTCCATCGGGGAATGCCCTTCCAGGCCCTGCAGCATGAGCTCATCCGGATGATGGATGCTTCACTGCTGGGTTGGGGAGCCCACTGTGGCGATTTGTGCACCCAGGGGCAGTGGTCGCCTGAGGAATCTCAGCAGCAGGTCAACCTGCTTGAGCTCTGGACGATCCGGTGGGCACTGAGGGTCTTCAAGGGCCGTCTGAGAGGGAAGTCGGTGCTCGTGCTGACCGACAACAGGGTACCCATGTTCTTCATAAACAAGGAAGGGGGGAACAGGCTCCCGCCTCCTCTGCTGGGAGGCGATCCTTCTTTGCCTTTCGCCAGGGGATGTCCCTCTGAACGGTCTATCTACCGGTCCAAGAGAATGTCCTCGCGGACAAACTCAGCAGAATCCTCCACCCACATGAGTGGCGCCTGGATCTGGAGGTTGCCAGCCTCTTGTTCCATCGGTGGGAGACTCCATCCATGGACCTGTTCGTCAGTCCGGTGAATGTGCAGCTTCCACGCTTCTGCGGACCGGTTCCACACCCGAGCCGGTGGCCCCGGATGCGTTCCTCTTGAACTGGACCTCCGGGCTTCTTTACGCTTTCCTTCCTCTCATTGGGAGGACCCTCCACAAGGTTCAGCGGGAACGTGCTTCAATGATTCTCATAGCCCCCTCGTGGCCTCGACAGCCTTGGTTCCCGCTCTTGCTCAGTTTCTTGTCAGAGTCTCCAGTCCCCCTGGGTTGCACCCGGACCTGCTAACACAGGAAGAGGGACAGGTGCTTCACCCGAACCTGGCCTCGCTGTCCCTTACAGCCTGGCGGCTGAATGGGTCTCCTTAGCCCCGCTGCACTTCCCAGGAGAGGTCGAAGAGGTCCTCTTCGCATCAAGGAAGGACTTGACAAGATGGGTCGATGCCTTTAAATGGTGACGCTTCTCAGTCTGGTGCTCCGAGCTCCAGATCGACCCATTTTCTTGTTCTACCAGGTGGGTTCTCCAGTACCTCCTCCACCTCTCGAAAGAGGAGCTGAATTTCAACTAAGTCAGGGTCCACCTGAGTGCCATCTCGGCGCACCACCTCCCCATTAAGGATAAACCCCTCTCGGGGCAGCCCCTGGTCTTCCGTTTCATGGGGGGCCTTTTATTTTCCAAGCCTCCCCCATCTGGCCACCACCGGCGTAGTGGGACCTGAACGTCGTGCTGATGCAGCTTATGCAATCACCCTTCGAGCCGATGGCGACGTGCTCGCTTCTCTCTTCCCTTGGAAGGCAGTCTTCCTGGTGGCTCTGACCTCGGCTCGGCGAGTCAACGAACCCCAGGCCCTCATGGCTGAGGCTCCCTACTTCCGGGTTCTACAGGAACAGGGTCGTCCTCCGTACCCACCCTAAGTTTCTATCAAAGGTGGTTTCGGACTTTCATCTCATTCAGGAGATAGACTTGCTGACCTTCTTCCCGAGACAGCATGCCGACCGGGCATCAGCGGTGTTACATACACTCAACTGCAAGAGGGCTCTTGCCTTCTACCTGCAGCATACCCAGGTTCATCGCAAGTCCGACCGGCTCTTTGTCGCCTACGATCCCAATCGCCTTGGGCAGGCAGTCACCAAATGCACCATCTCCGTCTGGGTGGCGGACTGCATCGCCTTCGCTCAAGAAAAGGCGGGCACCCCACTGGATCGACGGGTCACCGCACACGGTGTCCGGGCCAAGGCGGCTTCTGTGGCCTCGCTGCGCTCAGTGCCTCTAATGGACATCTGCCGTGCTGCGACCTGGTCTTCAGCAAACACTTTTGCTTCACACTACTGCCTGGAGAGGGAGTCCCACCAGGACACCGCCTTCGGCCAGGCTGTACTCCATAATCTGTTTGGGGTATAAGCAACTCTTGCCCTCCGACCCTTCTTGGACGGCTACCAAGAGCTTTGCCCCGGGGATCCGAAGACTCTGGCTCCTTTGGGCATCGCCTTCTGCTCACAGCCTCGTGGAGGCATTTTTGGATTACAGGCTCGGTAGCCTGTAGCTGGGGAGTCCCATAAGTGAGGACTGACTTCCTGCTTATTCCTGATGAAAGCGTAGTTACTCACCTGTAACAGGTGTTCTCCAAGGACAGCAGGAATCAGTCCTCACTACCCTCCCACTTCCCCTGAAGAGTTGCTATTTTTGTCCTTCCCTTGCCATCTGTGGGACCTGACTGAGCAAGATGGCAACCTTGGGCGGGAAGAGGACCACACATGCGTGGCAGCAATCCCAAAGGCTTTCTTTGAAAGCTGGGGAATTGCTTCACACAGGCTCAGTCTGTGCCGACATCACCCATAAGTGAAGACTGATTCCTGCTGACCCTGGAGAACACTTGTTACAGGTGAGTAACTACGCTTTCCTCTTCCCCACTTTTGGGAAGGGGCCCAGTGTGGCTTTAATTTGGCGCTACTATTTATATATTAAAAAAAAAAAAAAAAAGCTATGGCAGTAAAGGGTTATTCCATCAAAGTGAAAGTGCAAGCAACATTGACGCTCTGACGTCAAGCCAGTGGTAGCCACTTTGTTTAAGCATTACCGGGGAGATGTACCGGTCCCTGCTTCAACTTCTGCTGAATGAGGTGAGAAACCGTTTTTTCTTGCTGAATGAGGTGAGAAACAGTTTTTTCCAAAGCATCCTGCTAGACCAGTCCAGACTAGTGGGTTGCCCCCTTCCCAGCAGATAGTGAGACAGAAAATTCCAGAAGCTTTGTGACATCACCCTTGGTAGATAATCCTGTACCCCCTTGGGGTCGCCTTCAATATTTTCTTTGTCTCAGCAGATGGTGGACTTCTGTTAGCTCCTGACGGCATCCAATTTTTTTGGTCAGTGCAGCTTTCTTTTGTTTTCCTGGCACACTGAGGTACCTCGTGGGGTTTTTCCCACTTTATCCAATGGTTTTCCAGAGGTATTCCTCTGAAGGGAAGTGCTTCCAGGTCAGCTCTCCCTGCAAACAGGAGTTCAGCCAGGGCATAGCCTACCAGACTCTTTTTTGTTTTGCTGTATAAAGCTAATAAACAAAAAATAGACAAAGGCTCCGGCAGTGAAGAAGTGGTCACTGCAGACTTCAGTCATCCCTAAATCCTTACCGTTCTCAGCTGGATTCTGGCAATCCAGTGGCACAAGGCAGTGAGTTAGTTCTTTCTTTTCTTGATGGCGAGCATTTCTGGCAGCGATTCTGCCTTTTTTTTCCTTGCCACTCTGGTGGTCTTGTTCTGAAGCGATCTTCCTTCCCCCCCCCCTTCCTTCTCCTTGAAGACAGCGCATTTAAATGAGAAAAGGACTTCCCCACTATTGCCAGGTAGTTTTTCTTTGTGCTGTAACAACCCTCTATTGTGATTGCTTGTCTGGGAAGCCGTCGGCTTTTATCGCGATTGCAGTTTCTTTTTGCTTCAGTGCTCCTTTGGCCAGCGCCATTTACCACCTCGCCTTCTCCTTCCCCGCGGCTTCCGCAAAAAGATTTGTAGCGCAGCGGCCATTTTCTGAAGGGACAATCCTCCGGGAACAAGTAGGAAGTCAGTCCTCACACATGGGTGATGTTTGTGCCAACTGAGCCTGCGCGGAAGCATCTCCCCAGCTTCACAAAGAAAACCTTTGGGTGATGCACCACACATGCATGGCCCCCCTTCCTGCCCAATGGTGCCATTTGCCTCAGTCTCCTTTTTTCCATGGAGCCCACCAGATGTCTGTCCTGTTTCCCCAGAAAAAGTATACTGGTTCCTCTTCCCACCCCCATACCAGCTCACCTCGGCGTTGTTCCTCGGGTTCATTTTTCTTTTTTTTTTCTCAAGGTGTCCCTCGACTGGTGCTAGGCGCCCTTTTTGGCTAACAAGCTTCGGACCCTCGCCCGGGTTCAAGGACCCATTTTTCCCCATTGCCTCCAGTGGCTTCAAAAATGTGATCAGTGTAGTAAGATAATGTCCCTCACCAACCCACATGACTACTGCCTCTATTGCCTCGGGCTGGACCATGACAACTCATGCTATGATCTTTGCAAGTCTATGTCCACAAAGGCCATCAAGAGCTGTCAGCTGCAGCAGAAGTTGTTTGCGACGCCCATGGAGCATTTTCAATTCCATGTCCTCCCTTTTGGGCTGTCCACAGCTCACACGTACGTTCACCGAGGGCATGGTTGTGGCTGTGGCGGCCCTACCAAAACAAGGGATTCTCATGCGCCCCTACTTGGACAATTGGCTCATTCGGGCAAAGTCCGCAGAGGAGAGTCGCGTAGTAACGCAAAAAGTGATTTCCTTCCTACAGGAAATAAGTTGGGTTATCAACACGGCAAAGAGCAAACTGTCTCCCTCGCAGCAGTTGATTTATCTAGGTGCACAGTTTGACACATTGAGCGGAAGAGTATTCCTGCTAGATGACAGGATAGACAAGCTGCAGCTCTTGCTACGGCAGTTTTTGTGGATGGCAGCCCCGTCAGTGTGGCATTACATGCAAGTACTGGGGCTAATGGCTGCATCTCTGGTTTTAATCCCCTGGGCCAGGGCGCACGTGAGACCATTGCAGAGGACGTTGTTGTCCTGCTGGTCCCCTCAGCTTCACCCACTGTCCTAGAGGCTTCAGTTTCCGAGGGAGGTGAAGGTCAGCTTGAGATGGTGAGTGAGCAATACCAATCTCAGTCGAGGGGTACCACTGACAATGCCAGTGTGGGTGGTGGTCATGACGGATGCCAGCCTGTACAATTAGGGAGGACATTGCTTGGATCAGATGGCTCAGAGGCAATGGTCTTTGGAGGAGCGCTCTTGGTCGATCAATCAGTTGGAGATCAGAGCGGTATGGATGGCTCTGCAATAGTTTGCCCCAGTACTGGAAGGCAAAGTGGTGAGAGTGTTCTCAGACAATGCCTCGGTCTTTGCATAAGAACATAAGATATGCCATACTGGGTCAGACCAAGGTCCATCAAGCCCAGTATCCTGTTTCCAGCAGTGGCCAATGTAGGTCATAAGTACCTAGCAGTTTCCCCAAAAGAGACAGGTTCCTCAATGCTTGTATTGGGTCAAGCAGTGATATCCCGTGTCCCTTTTAATAATGGTTTATGGACCTTTCCTCCAGGAACTTGTCCAACCTTTTTTAAACCCAACTACACTAACAGCTTTTACTACATCCCCCTGTAACAAATTCCAGAGTTTGATTACACGTTGAGTGAAAAAATATTTTCTCTTATTAGTTTTAAATAGGTTACCCTGTAGCTTCATTGGATGTCCCCTAGTCGTTTTATGTTCAGATGATGTAAAGAATCGATCTGTGTTTCCCCGTTCCACTCCATTCATTAATTTATAAATCTCTATCATATCTCCCCTCAGCCGTCTCTTTTCCAGGTTGAAGAGCCCTAACCTTTTTAGCCTCCCTTCATAGGAGTATCCTTCCATCCCCTTTACCATTTTGGTGGCTCTTCTCTGTACCTTTTCTAATAACGCTATATATTTTTTAAGATACGGTGACCAGAATTGCACACAATATTCAAGGTGCGGTCGCACCATGGAACGATACAGAGGCATTATAATATCCTTTGTTTTATTTTCCATTCCTTTCTTTGATACCTAGCATTCTATTTGCTCTCTTGGCTGCCGCTGCACACTGGGCGGAGCGTTTTAACATATTATCCACAATGTCGTCTAAATCTTTTTCCTGGATGGTGGTTCGCAATGTGGAACCTTGCATCGTGTAACCATAGTTTGGGTTGTTCTTTCCCAGGTGCATAATTTTGCACTTGTCTACATTAAATTTCATCTGCCATTTGGATGCCCTGTCTTCCAATTTATCAAGATCCTCTTGCAATTTTCCACAGTCCTCTTGGGGTTTAACAGCTTTAAATAGTTTTGTGTCATCTGCAGATTTGATAGTCTCACTCGTTATTCCCTTTTCCAGGTCATTTATGAATATGTTAAAAAGCAGCGGACCCAGCACAGATCCCTGGGGCACTCCACTATTCAACTTTTTCGATTGGGAAAATTGGCCATTTAGAAAATTGGCATATCTCAACAGATGGGGAGACGGGGGTAGCATCATTCTTGCGCAGGAAGTCAGGCCCATTCTTCAGTGGGCCGAGAGACATCTGCTGGCGCTGTCAGCAGGTCATGTGGCCAGCAGAGATAACGAACAGGCCGATACCGCCTGGACGCAGCAGAGTGGACACTAAAGAGCTCAGTGTTTGATGAGATTGTACACCAGTGGGGTCAACCAGTGATGAACCTCATGGCCTTTTGGGAGAACGCCAAGGACAGTCGCTTCTTCAGTCGGCGCAGGGAGAGAATGTCAGAAAGTCTGGATGCCGTAGCGAAGACCTGGCCACAGGAGGGCATGTTGTGTATGTATTCCCACCGTGGGCACTGATAGGGCAGATGTTGCACCGGATAGCTTGGCACATAGGCAAAGTGATCTTGGTGGTGCCGGACTGGCCCTGGAGGCCTTGGTATGCAGATCTAGTATGGCTATCCTCAGAAAGCCCGTGGCATCTGCCGGTGAGACGAGATCTCCTTTCCCAAGGACCAATGCTCATGCCACAGGTGGATCGATTCTCGCTTACGGCCTGGCTCTTGAGCAGGCATGATTGAAACACACTGACATCGCTCCAGCCTCCATCAATTGAACTATCTTTGGTAAGATGGAAAACTTGAGGAAAAGGTATATAACTCTATATGCTCTTACCCTCCTTTTACTGATTTTAGCTGCACTCATTGCAGATGCAGCTGAAAGAAATCATAACTCACACATACCTATCATTCACAGATTCAGACAACCTCAACCGTTCAGTCAAACAATTCGGGCGCACGTGCATCAAAACAAGAGGATCTGCATGCTAGCCAAGATTAATGTGCACAAAACGTGACACACGACTAGACCAACACAGTGTTTGAATACACCTATAAAATGCGCCATCAACGCACACTCAGCTCGTAACAAAATCCCGACAATAGTTGACTTCATCCAGGACCTTGGGCTAGACATCCTTTGCATCACAGAGACTTGACTCTCCAAAACAGATACCATCCTGCTCAATCAACTGTGCCCCCTTTCATATAACATCCACATCTGTAATAGAACAACTAGCAGAGGCAGAGGTGTCTGTGTTATAGCTAGAACCAACCTCAATCTTGCCACTTCTGACACCATGTCCTCAGACAACATTGACATTCTCACCATAACAAATAATTCATTTTCAATGTGCCTAACATATAGACCACCACATGGAAACACTGCCAAATTGTTCACTCTACTGGAGGCAGCCTGTGGGACACCATCGACCCCTTATCCTACTTGGAGACCTAAACCTTACAACTCCTCCAACTAAGCAATCAACATAATTTTTAGAAGCCATGGAAGCCCTTCTTTGCACACAGATTGTCTCCAGACCAACTCATAGTAAAGGGAACACGCTTGACCTTACGACATCTACACAACAAACAATCTGACCTCTCATACAATCCTGCCAGTACCGTGGTCTGATCATGCAACAATTCTCTTATCTATCCCTCAAAAGCTTTACTTTACTACTGACTGCAGTATACCTCACATGAGGCACAGATTCTGTCAACTAGATAATGAATCCTTCCTCAAGACTGTGTTTCCACAACTGATTCTAGTGAAGCCCAAAGAAAACCTAGAAACAAAAATCGAACAGTGAAATAAAATCATGGATGCTGCGGCCCAAGCTCCACTAAGAAGAAACACTCCCAAAAGGCACAACATACTCCCTTGGTTCTAAGCTGCACTACAGAAACAAAAAAGTGACCTGCAATGCTTAGAACATAAATGGTGACAATCAGAAGACCTGCTCACTAAGGCTGCCTACATGGAGAAACACAGGGCATACTGTGAGGAGACCTTAAGATTTAAGAGAGTACTATACCAAAACCATCATGAACTCCATAAATAGAATTCCTCATTACGAAGGCGCTCCTAAGGGAACCCAGTTATCAAAACCCACAGGAAAAGATATGTCCCCAAGAAATGGCAAACTACCTTAGCACCAAACAGAAGACTAACTCTACTAGAAACCACCTTCCAAAAACCCCAACTCCTCAAAATACTCCTCAAAGCACTTGGACAAATTTTGACTTACCATTACTGGAAAATATCGAAGACATAAGGAACCTCAACATGACCACTTCGGCACTTGACCCCTGCCCTGTGGTCTGGGTTAGGATTGCCAGAACTCAATTCAGCTCCTACCTACAGAGCATAATTCATAAGTCACTATCCCAAGGACACATGCTGGCACCCCTGAAACAAAGTTCAGTTAGACTGCTACTAAAAAGACACCAAACTGGATAGCAATGCTCCAACTTCATACAGGCCAATCTCATCTATCCCTTTCATATAAAAAATAGAAAAAAACGATACAAATGCAACTTCAAAATTATATCGATCCTCATGCTCCCCTAGATCCTCACCAGCCCAGCTTCAGACCGAACCATGGCATAGAGACCCTCCTTACATCACTTCTTAACACAATCCTTACCTGCACCCAAACCTCCATTCAGGATTCCTTCTCATCTTTCTTGACATAACATCAACTTTTGTTTCCCTTCCCCATCACCAAATTCTACAGAGACTCTTTGACATTGGACTTTGAGATACTACAATAAACTGGTTCCATTCCTGTCTGAATGATCAGTCAACAAATAAGAATTGGAAATAAGACATTGCGCCCATTTAGCCAACTACAAGGAGAGTACCTCAAGGCTCAAGCCTGTCAGCCCTTCTGCAACATATTCCTCCAGCCCGTATGCACAATATTCAAGGAACACAAGGTCTACTACCAGATATATGCGGATGACATGTTCTACACCCCATTCAGTACCACAAAACCAGACCTCTCCAAGATATACAACTGCTCAGACATAAAACAGTGACTTCAACGCACAATCTATTTATCAATCAAGAAAAAACAGAAGCCCTCCACGTTTTCACAGACCCTTCCTTCTCGCCACCCCAATCGCTGAGTCTTAAGGACTGCACCATCAAAGTGAAATC
Organism: Ichthyophis bannanicus; assembly: GCA_033557465.1. Taxonomy (NCBI): domain Eukaryota; kingdom Metazoa; phylum Chordata; class Amphibia; order Gymnophiona; family Ichthyophiidae; genus Ichthyophis; species Ichthyophis bannanicus. The sequence goes on from CM066048.1 coordinate 62,936,046, forward strand.
AGAAGTCAAATACCTGAGCATAATATTAGATCAGAAACTAAACTTCCAACAAATAAAGAGAACAACAAATTCTCCAGGACCAAGCAGGAAGTCAGTCCTCACATATGGGTGACGTCGGCGCCGACGGAGCCCCCGTGCGGAGCATTTCCCCAGCTTTCAAGGAAAGCCTTTGGGAATGCAGCGCGCGTGCGCGGTCCTTCCTGCCCAAGGGTGCCATCTTGCTCAGTCTTTCTTTTTCTGCGGAGTCCAACGGACGTGAGTTCGTGTCACCCGGGAAAAGTAGATTTTTTTCGGCCTTTTTGGCTTTTTTACGTTCCGGTTCAACGCCGGTTCCCCTTCCCACCTGGGCTCGGTACACCGGTATTGAGTCTGGAGTATTGATTTTTGTTTTTTGTCCTTCGTGACTAGCGTTCGTGCTCTTTTTGTGTTTTCACTGGCAGCCCGGTCTTTTGACCTTGCAGGGGCCCTTTTTCCCCCGATTGCTGCCAGTGGGTTCAAAAAGTGTGATCGGTGCAAGAAACTTGTGTCTCACTGACACACATGACTGCTGCCTCCGTTGACTCAGGCCCGACCATGACCCGCTGGCCTGTGGCCCGTGCGGCAAAATGTCGTTGAAGGCGCTTCGGAGCTGTCAGCATCACCGTGAGAGAATATTCTCTGACTCCGCATCCGGCCGGGCCCGGACTTTGTCAGAGGCCTCGACATCTCGGGAGTCTGACCCTGAGCGCCGTCGGGGTTCCTCTGAGAGGGAGTATCCCACCTGGGAGCACAGAAGGAAGAAGAAGCTTGCGAGGGTGGCATCGGTGGAGGCTCCTGGATCCTCGAGGGCCAGGTCGCGTAGCCCTGAACGCCGCCCCAGGCTCTCTGAGTCAGAGAGGCCGTCCAAGTTACCTCGTGTGGAGCCGGAGTCCCTGAGTCACATAAGTGCAGTTGTCCTCATGGACTCTCCTCCGGGGGAGCCGACGTTGGGCCCGACACTGTCGGGGCCCGAGTCGGGGGCTGCTGAGTCTCCTGAGCTTGGACTCAGGTTGACGGCCTTGGAGAGCAGCTTGGCTGCCTTCATGGAACAGCAGCGGGTGCTTATCACCGGTCTGACCCGTGCATCTGCCCCGACCACCGGGACCTCGACGTCCAAGTTGACCCCGGAGGTCGAGCCAATCCTCGAGTCAATGAAGTCTCGAGTCGATCCTCGGTCAAGGTCCCCCTCGACCTCCCGTGCGGGGCTGAGGTCGTCGACGTCGATACCCTCAGCGTCGGGGCGGGTGGCACCGAGGCCCATATGGCCGGAGCTGCTCGATTCCTCCTTGGAGGAGTTGGCATGGGAGACGGAGGACGAGGAGTCCCCGGACACCTTCCGGACCCGGTGCGTCCCTTTGGAGATGGTTCCCCCCCGGAGGATACCCGGTTCTCAGACTTTGTGAGGGACATGGCCAAAGCCTTGGCCTTCCCTGCGGACACCGATGAGCAGCCGAAGAGCCGAAGAGCTCGATGCCCTCCAGTATGACTTTCCTCCGAAGGAAGCCTTTACTGTACCGGTTCCTCCGATGCTGGAACGGCTGCTCTTCCGTATGTGGGAGGCACCAGCCTCAGCGTCGGTTCTTAGCAAACGGGTCAATTCCATTTATCGAGTCTGTAGAGCCCTGGGTTCCAAAAGGTGCAGCTACCGCACAACTCCATGGTTGTGGAATCGGCCATGCACCGCCTGAAGAGTCAGAAGATGCACTATTCAGTGCCCCCCCCCCCCCCGGTCGGGAGGCCCGGAACCTGGATGCCCTTGGTAGAAAGTGCTTCCAGGGCTCTATGCTATCTTGCCATGTCCAGACCTACCAGCTGTACATGGGCATGTACCTACGAGACCTGGCAAAGGAGATTGCCGGGTTCTCAGCTGGCCTCTCCGAGGAACCTTGGCAGAGGTGCAAGGCTTTGTCAACAGGGATTCGAGAGTGCTCGTTTATCTCTCGGGCAGCCTATGATGGCTTCGAGGCTTCGGCCCAGGTAGCCGTGGCTGGCATCGGTGCACGTCATCAGACCTGGAGTCATGGGTGCAGGACAGGTTGGTCGATGTCCCCTGCTGAGGTGAGAACCTTTTTGATAAGCCCATGACTGAAAAGGCTGCGGAAATCGAGACTGAGACTCTCACCAGGACCAGGCTGTCCAGGAAGACTTCTGCCCCTTCTCAGAAAAAGAAGGGCTCGGGAAAGAAGCCCTTTTTCTCGAGGAAGGGTGCTGCTTACAAATCCTACCCTCAATATCAGGCCTCTCCTGCTCCCCAACAGGGCCAGCAGGCCAAGGAGCAAGAGCATGGGCCCCTTAGGCAGAAGACCCCCAAGCCACCAGCTCCTGTTCCTGCACAGCAGGGAGTGGGGTTTTGACTCCCACAGCATAGCCTCTTCTCCACAGCTGGCTCCACTCAGCACAGGAGGTCGGCTGACCCTGTACGCCTACAGGTGGCCAGCCATCACAGGGGATACCTGGGTCCTCAGCATAGTTCGGAAGGGCTACATGCTGCACTTCCACCAGCTACCCCCTCCTACTTTCCAGGGGAGCCTCCAAGACTCCCTCTGCACAGAAACCACCTCCTTCAGGAGTTGGCAAGTCTTCTAAAAGAACAGGCGGTGGAACCGGTGCCTCACCACCTGGAAGGGCAAGGCTTCTACTCCAGGTACTTCTGGTACCAAAAAGGACAGGAGGCCTCTGGCCTATCCTAGACTTGCGAAACCTAAACAAGTTTCTGGAGAGGGAAAAGTTCAAGATGCTTACCCTTGGGATACTGCTGCCCTATCTCCAGCAGGGAGGCTGGCTATGCTCCTTAGACCTCAAGGATGCTTATACTCACATCCTCATTCATCCAGACCACCGACAATATCTCAGATTTGTGGTGGGAGGAAACCATTTTCAGTACAGGGTACTTCCCTTTGGCCTAATTTCCGCCCCCAGGGTTTTCACCAAATGCCTGGCGGTGGTGGCGGCCTATCTCACAAATCAGGGAATTTTTGTCTTCCCATACCTGAACGACTGGCTCATAAGGGGCCAGTCTATCCAGGAGGCCAGACAAGCCACTCTTTGCACTGTCTCTCTTAAGCATCTGGGCTTTGTCATAAACTACGCAAAGTCCACTTTGCTCCCCTCACAGAACCTAGAGTTTATAGGGGCAAGATTAGACACCCTGCAGGCAAGAGCTTACTTGCCCGAGGACAGGGCCCACAGACTGATGGCCAACCAGTTCCACAGCAATTCTCAGTTCTCTTCCAGACACTTTCTGAGGCTCCTGGGCCACATGGCATCCACGGTACATGTGACACCGAATGCCCGTCTGCACATGTGGGCTGCTCAATGGTGCTTCGGAGCTCAGTGGGCGCAGGCCACAGGCGACCTCTGAGACAGAGTAAAGCTGTCCAAACCACTTTTGGACTCCCTGCAGTGGTGGCTACATCTCCCAAACCTTCTCAGGGGGGTACCTTTTCAGGTCCCAGCACACACGGGTGCTGACGACCGATGCTTCCTTGAAGGACTGGGGTGCACATTGCCAGGGCACGTGCACTCAAGGCCTCTGGTCTCCTCAGGAGGCCACACAGCAGATCAATCTTTTGGAACTACTTGCAATCCGCTTGGCTCTACAGACTTTTTCTCATGCCCTCTCTCACCAGTCTGTCTTAGTTCAGACAATCAGGTAGCAATGTTCTATGTGAACAAGCAAGGGGGCACAGGGTCCAGGCTCCTATGTCAGGAGGCGCAGGCCCTTTGCTCCTTTGCAGTGAAACAAGGCATGTGTCTCAAAGCAGTTTATCTACCTGGTCAGGAGAACTTCTTAGCAGACAAGCTAAGCAGGATTCTCCAGCCCCACGAATGGCAGTTGAATCCATTGGTGGTCCAGCAGATCTTTCTCCGATGGGGACTTCCATCCATCAATCTCTTTGCAAGTCCACTGAACCGTCAGTTGCCCAGGTTTTGCTCCAGACAGTCGCATCCCCTGAGAATGGCAGCAGATGCTTTTCTGATCTCTTGGTCTATGGGCCTCCTGTATGCGTTTCCTCCCACGCCCCTGGTGGCCCGAACTCTGTTCAAGATTCTCCAGGACAAGGCCTCGGTGATTCTGGTAGCCCCCAGATGGCCGAGGCAGCCGTGGTTTCCACTTCTGCTACAGTTGGTGGTGGAAACTCCTTTCTCTCTGGGGTTGCAACACGATCTCCTGTTTCAAGATCAGGGTTCCTTTCTGCACCCCAATCTCAGGTCCCTCAATCTGATGGCCTGGCTGCTGAAAGGATAGTGCAAGCTCCCTTGCTTCTACCTAAGGAGGTTGAAGAGGTGGTTTTGGCCTCTTGGAGGCAGTCCACCAGAAAGTCCTATGCCCTCAAGTGGCGTAGGTTCACAATATCGTGTGCTCACCGCAATGAAGATCCTTTCTCCTGCCTTGTGCCAGTAGTACTGCAGTATCTACTTCACCTGTCAGACCTAGGCCTTAAGTCTAACTCTGTTCGGGTCCACCTCAGTGCTCTATCAGCACACCACTCACCGGTGGAGGGACAGTCTCTGTCGGTTCAACCCTTGGTGTCCCGTTTCCTCAGAGGTCTGCTTCTTCTCAAGCCTCCAGTTCGTTCACTGGCGACTGAGTGGGATTTGAACGTGATCTTGCAGCAACTTACTTGCCCACCATTTGAGCCGATGGCTACTTGCCATTTGCGCTTCCTTTCTTTGAAAGCGCTCTTCCTTGTAGCTCTTACCTTGGCCAGACGTGTGCGTGAACTACAAGCTCTGGTTTCTGATAGACCGAACACATGGTTCTATAGGAATAGGGTGGTCCTACGGACCCACCCGAAGTTCCTTACAAAAGTCGTCTCTTCTTTCCACCTCAACCAGGAGGTGGTTCTTCCGACCTTCTTTCCCAGGCTGTATACCAGCCGGGCTGAAACAGTCTTGCATACCCTGGACTGTAAGAGGGCGTTGTCTTTTTACGTAGAACGTACGCGGGGGCATCAAAGGGCTGCTCAGCTCTTCGTCTCCTTTGACCCTAATAAACAGTGGTTACCTGTCTCCAAGCATACGTTGTCCACTTGGGTAGCAGATTGTATCGCCTGGGCGTACAAGGCAGCCGACCTCTCCTTGCAGGGTTGAGTCACGGCCCACTGTGACAGGGCGAAAGCTGCGTCAGTAGCACATCTCCGCTCTGTTCTGTTGGCAAACATCTACCAGGCCACTACTTGGTCTTCAAGCCAGACTTTTGCAGCCCACTACTGCCTCGAGAGAAAGTCCCGAAGGGACAGTGCTTTCGGACAGGCGGTACTCCGTAATCACTTTGAGGTTTAGGCAACTCCTACCCTCCGGCCCTTGTGTTGGGCTACCCTACGGGGGTGTTCTCAGAGAATATTCTTATCGCGAATGCTGAGGCTCTTGAGAGGGAGCCATTTTTCAGCTTCGTGTTCCCGGTAGCCTGGAGCTGGGGAGTCCCATATGTGAGGACTGACTTCCTGCTTGGTCCTGGAGAAAGAGTAGTTACTCACCTGTAACAGGTGTTCTCCAGGAGCAGCAGGAATCAGTCCTCACGACCCTCCCTCCTCCCCTGGAGTTGCAGTCATATACTTCATTTTGTTTTTTGCTGTCTTTTAGCTATGTCATCAGACTGAGCAAGATGACACCCTTGGGTGGGAAGGGGATCGCGCATGTGCGCTGCATTCCCAAAGGCTTTCCTTGAAAGCTGGGAAAATGCTCCGCATGGGGGCTCCGTCGGCGCCGACATCACCCATATGTGAGGACTGATTCCTGCTGCTCCTGGAGAACACCTGTTACAGGTGAGTAACTACTCTTTCTATCTACTACAAGTTAAGAACACTAAAGAACCTCCATCCCCTGATAAGACCAAACCTTTTCTGGACAGTATGCCAGTCTCTAATTACATCCATCCTGGATTACTCTAACATCATATACCATGGCCTTTCCAAACACCCCCTAATACCCTCCAAATGGCCCAAAACACTGTGGCAAGAATAATCAACAGAGCCCCCCGACAGTCGAACATTACCCCCATACTGATGCACCTATACTGGTTATCCATCCATTCAAGAATAAGATACAAAGCACTAGTTACTATATTCAAAATCATACATAGTAGTTCAGCATCCTGCCTTCAACCCCTTGTTTCAAAGCCCAAAAACGACAGACTTCGGAGGCAGAGCTCCCTGAACCTCCTAGCCATCCTTATCCACAAAAACCAAGAGCAGTCTTCTTGCAATCGGGCACTCTTACTCTATGCCCCCACAATTTGGAAGTTGCTACCCCCAGTATTAAGAGGATGCCCAGACCTGGCAGAATTCTGGAAAAAGCTGAAGGCATATCTATTTCAAGAACATTTCAACTCCGACATAACTCCCGAATCTCGACCAGACCTCAAACCAGAACCACCTATTTCTCTGGGAACAAGCAGGAAGTCAGTCCTCACATATGGGTGACGTCGATGCTGACAGAGCCTGTGCAGAACAAATCCCCAGCTTTCAAAGAAAGCCTTTGGGAATTGCTACCACCCTTGCGTGGTCCCCTTCCCGCCCAAGGGTGCCATCTTGGTCAGTCTCCTTTTTTCCGCAGAGCCCATCGGACGTAGTCCACAGTGTCCTGGGAAAAGTTGATTTTTTTTTTCTTCGTGTCTTTTGTCTTCACTGGTCTGACAGAATATAGAAAGACTAGGGGACATGCAATGAAGCTACAGGGTAAACTATTTAAGACAAATAAGAGAAAATATTTTTTCACTCAACATGTAATCAAACTCTGGAATTTGTTACCGGAGGATGTAGTAAAAGCTGTTAGTGTAATTGGGTTTAAAAAAGGTTTGGACAAGTTCCTGGAGGAAAGGTCCATAAACTATTATTAAAAAGGGACCCAGGATATCAATGCTTGACTCTATACAAGCATTGTGGAACCTGTGTCTTTTGGGGAAACTGCTAGCTAAGTATGACCTAGATTGGCCACTATTGGAAGGATACTGGGCTTGATGGACCTTGGTCTGACCCAGTATGGCATATCTTATGACATCAGTACTCTTCCCTCCGACGACCTCAGTATCGGGCCGGTCCCTCTGAGTTTTGTTTCACTTTTTCTTTTTGAGGCGTCTTTGTGCCCTTTTTTCCCTTGCTGGAAGCCCGAAGGGTCTTCGACCTTGCTGGGGTCCTTTTTCCCCCAATGGCTACCAACGGGTTTAAGAAATGTGATCGATGCGGGAAAATTGCTGCCTTACCTCCGCCAGGGAGACTGGCTGTGCTCCTTGGACTTAAAGGATGCTTACACTCGCATCCTAATCCACCCAGGCCACAGGCAGTACCTATGCTTTGTGGTAGGGGGAAATCATTACCAATACAGGGTGCTCCTATTTGGCCTTGCCTCGGCCCCCAGGGGATTCACAAAGTGCCTGGCGGTGGTCACTGCCTTTCTCAGGCTTCAAGGGATCTTTGTCTTCCCTTATCTCGATGACTGGCTCATCAGAGGCACTTTAGCCCCTGAGGTGCAGCAGGCCACAACTCGCACCACTCTGGTTCTGCAACACTTGGGGTTTGTTATCAATTACCCCAAGTCCAATCTTTGCCTGGCACAAGAGCTGGAATTCATTAGGGCAAGAATCAACACCCTTAAGTCAAAGGCCTTCCTGCCTGAAGACAGGGCAAGCAGACTCATGGCCCTAGCTGAGGACCTAAAGCACCGTTCCTCAGTTCCAGCAAGGCATCTACTGCGCCTCCTTGGACACATGGCTTCCATGGTCCTTGTCACTCCGGATGCCTGCCTCCACATGAGAACAGTGCAGTGGTGCCTCAGGGACCAGTGGTCCCAGGCCACAGGACACCTCCAGGACAGGGTCAGAGTGAACGGGCGTCTGGTACAGTCCCTGACCTGGTGGCTTTCGCCCCATCACCTGGAGGCGGGGATGCCCTTCCAGGTCCCTCACCATTTGAGGGTCCTCAGCACAGATGCCTCCCTGCTGGGCTGGGGAGCCCATTGCCAGGGGTACCACACACAGGGGGTTTGGTCCCAGGACGAGAGTGCCCAACAGATCAACCTGTTGGAGTTGCGTGCAATCCTTCTCACCCTGAAGGCTTTCAGGCAGTGCCTGGGCCACAGGTTTGTTCTAGTGCAAATGGACAACCAAGTTGCCATGCTCTTTGTGAACAAACAGGGGGCACGGGGTCCCGTACCCTTTGCCAGGAAGCCCTAGATCTGTGCTCTTATGCAGTCCAGCAGGGGATTCTCCTCCGGGCATTATACCCCCCGGGCCAGGACAACTGGCTGGTCGACAGGATCAGCAGGATGTTCCAGCCGCACGAATGGCAGCTGAACAAGGTAGTAGCCTGCAGGCTTTTCAAGACCTGGGGGAGAACCAGTGATGGACCTGTTTGCAAGCCCACACAATCACCAGTTGCCCCGTTTCTGCTCAAGGTAGCCACACCCAGCCAGGGTGGCAGCCCACACTTTTCTAATCTCATGGTCAGTGGGTCTTCTGTATGCTTTTTCCCCGATGCCTCTGATCGCCAAGACTCTGTTCAAAATCCTTCAAGACAGAGCCTCAGTCATCCTGATAGTCCCACAGTGGCCCAGGCAACCGTGGTTTCCGCTTCTTCTGCAGCTAGCGGTGGAGACTCCCATTCCTTTGGTATCGTCTCCGCGGTTCCTTTCCCAGGAGGATGGTTTACTTTTGCATCCCAACCTCGGCTCCCTTTCGCTGATGGTGTGGCTGCTGAGAGGGTGACTCTCGCCCCGCTCCTCCTTCCAAAGGACGTAGAGGAGATCTTACTGGCTTTGCGCAGAATGTCTACCAGGCGGGCGTATGCTTTTAAGTGGTGCAGATTTGCGCTGGGCAAGGGGTAGACCCCTTCTCTTGCCCGGTAGTTGTGATGTTACAATACCTTCTCCACCTCTCCCAGACGGGGCTCAAATCCAACTCCGTCAGAGTGCTTCTCAGTGCCCTAGCGGCGAACCACTACCCTGTGGACGGGAAGCCCCTCTCAGTTCACCCAGTGGTGTCCCGGTTTCTCAAGGGCCTACTCCTGTCGAAGCCCCTGGTTTTCCCTCCGACGACCGAATGGGATCTCAATGTGGTGTTTGGGCAGCTCACCCGGCCGCCTTCGAAACGTTGGCCATGTGCCACCTCTGTTATCTGTCCTGGAAGGTGGTTTTCTTGGTTGCGCTCACTACTGCCCGGAGGGTGAATGAGCTCCAAGCCCTCGTGGCAGAGAGGCCTTATACCAGATTCTACAAGAATAGGGTGGTACTTCGCACGCACTCCAAGTTTCTTCCGAAAGTGGTCTCCTCGTTCCTCCTCAATCAGGAGATGGTTTTTCCTACCTTCTTCCCCAGGCCGCAAGCCAGTTGGGCAGAGGAGGTCCTCCATAACCAGGACTGGAAGAGGGCTTTGGCCTTCTACATTCAGCTTACTCAGGATCACTGGAAAGTTTCTTAGCTTTTCGTTTCTTACGACCCCAGTAAGCTGGGGGAGGCGGAGACTAAGCATATGCTGTCCACATGGGTGACGGACTATATTGCCTGGGCTTATGAGGAAGCGAGGCTTCTGTTGGAGGGCCATGTTACAGCTCATAGGCTCAGGGCCATGGCAGCATCAGTGGCTCACCTGCGCTCTGTTCCTCTGGCAGACATCTGCCTTGCCGCCACGTGTCTTCGGTTCATACCTTCGCAGCCCATTACTGCCTGGATAGGGAGTCCCAACGGGACAGTGCCTTCAGCCAAGCTGTACTCCGTAACCTTTTTGGGGTCTAGGCAACTCCTACCCTCTGACCCCTCTCTGTTCAGACTACCGGAGTGCTACTTCCCTGTTTAGGGTTTTCATTGTGGCTGCTTGCGGCTCTCGATGAGGGAGCCTTTTTTGGCTATAGGTTCAGGGTAGCCTGTAGCTGGGGAGTCCCATATGTGAGGACTGACTTCCTACTTGTTCCCGGAGAAAGCGTAGTTACTCACCTGTAACAGGTGTTCTCCAGGGACAGCAGGAATCAGTCCTCGCAACCCTCCATCCTCCCCTTGGACTTGCAGTTCAGTTATTTTTCATTTGTTTGCAGTCTTTTTAGCTATATCATTTGACTGAGCAAGATGGCACTCTTGGGTGGGAAGGGGACCGCGCATGCGTGGTAGCAGTTCCCAAAGGCTTTCTTTGAAAGCTGGGGGGATTTGCTCTGCGCAGGCTCCGTCGGTGTCTACATCACCCATATGTGAGAACTGATTCCTGCTGTCCAGGGAGAACACCTGTTCTCCAGGACCAAGCAGGAAGTTAGTCCTCACATATGGGTGTCATCGGCACCGATGAAGCCACAGCGGAGCATTTCCCCAGCTTTCTATGAAAGCCTTTGGGAATGCAGGCACGCATGCGCGGTTCCCTTCCCGCCTAAAGGTGCCATCTTACCTCAGTCTCTTTTTTTTCCGAGAAGCCCACCGGACGTGTGTCCTGTTCTCCCGGTTAAAAGTAGATTTTTTTCGGCGATTATCGCTATTTTTTTCTCCCGGTTCGATGCCGGTTCCCCTCCCGCCAGGTTCGGTACACCGGTATCGAGCCCGATTCTTCTTTTTTGGTTTTTGCCCTTCGTGGCTGGCGTTCGCGCCCTTTTTTCCATTTTTCCCCGGAAGGCCGGTCTTTTGACCTCGCGGGGACTCTTTTTTTCCCCGATGGCTTCCAGTGGCTTTAAGAAGTGTGATCGGTGTAAGAAATTAATGTCTTTCACCAACACACACGACTGCTGCCTCCGGTGCCTCGGCCCTGACCACGACCCTAAATCGTGCAGGCCATGTGGGAAGATGTCTTCCAAGGCACTCCGAAGTCGACAGCAGCAAAAGGAAAGGCTTTTCTCGGACTCAGCCTCCGGCCAGGCCCGGACCTCGTCTGAGGCCTTGACATCTCAGGATTCCGATCCCGAGCGCCGTTGAAGCTCCTCGGACAGGGGGTCCCCCGTCCGGGAACATGAGGAAGAAGCGGCTCGTGAGGGCGTCATCGGAGGAGGTCCCTGGCTCCTCGAGGGCCAAGTCTAAGACCCCCGACCGTCGCCCCGGGCCCGTGGACCAAGAGAAGCCTGCCAAAGTTCCTCGCATCGAGCCAGAGTCTGCTGGACATGTAAGCCCTGTAGTCCTCGGACTCTCCTCCCAGGGAGCCGACGTTGGGCCCGGCGCCGCCGCCGCCGCGGCCCGAGTCGGTGGCTGTTGCGTCTCCTGAGCTGAGTCTCAGGATGACAGCCTTGGAGAGCAGACTGTCTGCCTTCATGGAGCAGCAGCGGGCACTGATGGCCAACCTGTCTGGCGCATCTGCCCCGATCACCGGGACATCGACTTCGAAGTCGACCCCGGAGACCGAGCCGATACTCGAGTCCATCATGGCTCGAAGTCGTCCTCAGTCGTGGTCTCCCTCGACCTCCCGTTCGGGACCGAGGGTGTCGACGTCGGTGCCTCCGGCGTCGAGGCGGGTGCTCCAGAGCCCCGTGGGGTCGGACCCCGATTCCTCCTCAGACGAGTCCGCCTGGGAGACGGAGGACAAGGAGTCTCCCGATACGTTCAAGACTCGGTGCGTCCCGTTGGACTCACCGCAGTCTGAGCCCCGGAGTAGATCCCCTTCAGAGGATACTCGGTTCTCGGAGTTCGTCCGGGATATGGCCACTGCTTTGGCTATTCCGGCGGATCCTGAGGAAGAGCCTCGAGCTGAAGAGCTCGAGGCGCTGCAGTATGACTCTCCTCCGAAGGAGGCCTTTACTGTCCCGGTTCCTCCAATGCTGGAGCGGCTCCTCTTCCGAATGTGGGAGGCACCAGCCTCAGCGCGAGTCGACTCGATCTATCGACTCAGAAAGAGCCCTGGTTTTCAGAAGGTACAGCTACCACACCATTCTATGGTTGTGGAATCGGCCATGCATCATTTGAAGAGCCAGAAGATGCACTCCGCGGTGCCCCCTGGCAGGGAGGCCCGAAACCTCGATGGCGTCGGTAGAAAGTGCTTCCAGGGCTCGATGCTTGCTTGCCGTGTCCAGTCGTACCAGCTGTACATGGGCATGTACTTGCGGGACCTGGCCAAGGAGTTGGCCGGGTTCTCTGCTGGTCTCTCCGGGGAACCCTTGCAGAGGTTTAAGTCCTTGTTCTCCGGGATTCGGGACTACTCGAAGTTCATGTCCCGCGCCGCCTATGATGGCTTCGAGGCTTCGGCCCGAGTTGCGGCAGCCGGCATCACGGCTCGACGCCAGGCATGGCTGCAGTCATTGGACCTCAAGCCATGGGTTCAGGACAAGTTGGTCGATGTCCCTTGCCGAGGTGAAAACCTTTTTGGCAAGCCCATGACCGAGAAGGCTGCTTAGCTCGAAACAGAGCACCTTACACGGACAAGGCTGTCTAGGAAGGCCTCTGCCCCTTCTCATAAAAAGAAGGGCTCGGGTAAAAAGCCCTTTTACCCGAGGAAAGGCACTTCCTACAAACAGTACCCTCAATATCAGGCTGCCCAAGCTGCCCCCCAGGGTCAGCAAGCCAAGGGGCAGGGTAATGGGCCCCATAGGCAGAGGACCCCCAAGCCTCCGGCCCCTGCTTCCACTCAGCAGGGTGGGGGTTTTTGACTCCTTGAGCGTAGCCTCTCCTCCCCTGCTCTCCCGACCCTGCACAGGAGGTCACCTCGCCCTCTTTGCCCACCAGTGGCCCCTCATCACCGGGGACAGTTGGGTGTTGGACATTGTCCACAAGGGCTATGCCCTGCATTTTCACCAACTGCCTCCACCTTATTTTCCAGGGGAACCTCCAAGGCCTCCCCTGCACACAGACCTTCTCCTGCACGAGCTTCAAGGTCTGTTGGTGGACAGGGTGGTGGAGCCTGTGCCTCCCCCCTTACAAGGTCACGGCTTCTACTCCAGATATTTCCTGGTGCCCAAAAGAACCAGTGGCCTTCGACCCATTCTGGACCTCAGGAACCTCAACAAGTTCCTGGAGAAAGAAAAGTTCAAGATGCTTACTCTTGGAACACTTCTGCCCTACCTCCAGCAGGGAGATTGGCTATGCTCCTTGGATCTAAAGGATGCGTACACTCACATCCTCATTCATCCAGACCACAGAAAGTACCTAAGGTTCATTGTGGGAGGAAACCATTATCAATACAGAGTGCTGCCTTTCGGCCTCACCTCCGCCCCCAGAGTCTTCACAAAGTGCCTAGCAGTGGTGGCAGCCTACCTGAGAAATCAGGGCATCTGTCTTCCCCTATCTGGACGACTGGCTCATCAGGGGTCAGACGTCCAGGAGGCCAGACAGGCCACCCTGAGAACTATTGCTCTTCTTCAAAGACTGGGGTTTGTCATAAACTTCGCAAAGTCCACTTTGCTCCCCTCCCAGAACTTGGAGTTCATAGGGGCAAGGCTAGACTCTCTGCTGGCAAAGGCTTTCTTGCCAGAAGCCAGGGCCCACAGATTGATAGCCTTGGCAACTCAATTTCTAAGCAGGTCACTGGTCTCCGCCAGGCTCTGCCTAAGACTTCTTGGCCACATGGCTTTGACAGTACATGTGACCCCCAATGCCAGGCTCCATATGAGGCCTGCACAGTGGTGCCTTCGGACTCAGTGGTCACAGGCCACAGGCAGCTTCAGACACAAAGTAAGGGTGTCCAGACAATTTCTGAACTCCCTCAGCTGGTGGCTACATCCACCCAACTTACTGAAGCCCTTTCAGATTCCTGGGCACACAGTGGTACTGACCACCGGCGCCTCCCTGCAGGGCTGGGGAGCTCATTGTCTAGACAAGTGCACCCAGGGCCTATGGTCTCCTTGAGAGGCGGCACAGCAGATCAATCTCCTGGAACTCAGGGCTATTCGCCTAGCTCTCAAAGCTTTCACGCCTGCCCTGGCTCATCATTGTGTCCTGGTTCAAACAGACAACCAGGTGGCCATGTTTTATGTGAACAAATAGGGTGGGACTGGGTCCAGGCTCCTTTGTCGGGAAGCCCAAGACCTTTGTTCCTTTGCCCTAAAGCAGAACATGCTCCTCAGGGCTGTCTACCTTCCAGGCCAGGACAATCACCTGGCCGACAGATTGAGCAGGATTCTGCAGCCCCACGAGTGGCAGCTGCATCCTTCAGTAGTTCAGAAGGTCTTCCTAAAATGGGGTCTCCCTGTGGTGGATCTCTTTGTCAGTCCACTGAACAAGCAACTGCCAAAGTTCTGCTCTCGACAACAGCATCCTCTGAGAATAGCAGCAGATGCTTTTCTGATTTCATGGTCTCAGGGCCTCCTGTATGCGTTTCCTCCCACGCCCTTGGTGGCCCAAACTCTCTTCAAAATTCTTCAGGACAAGGCCTCGGTCCTGCTGGTAGCTCCCAGGTGGCCGAGACAGCCTTGGTTTCCACTTCTGCTTCAACTGGCGGTGGATCCCTCACTTCCTCTGGGGTTGCAACCCGACCTTTTCTCACAGGAGCAGGGTTCCCTTCTGCACCCCAATCTCAAAGCTCTCAATTTGATGTCCTGGAGGCTGCAAGGGTAGTTTTGGCTCCCTGGGGCCTACCTCAGGAAGTTGAGGAGGTTGTCCTAGCCTCTAGAAAACAATCCACTAGGAAAACCTATGCTCTCAAATGGAAAAGGTTTTCTGTGTGGTGTCAGCTACGTACAGAGGATCCTTTCTCCTGTACTGTGCCAGTAGTCCTTCAGTACTTACTGCACTTATCAAATCAAGGACTTAAGTCCAATTCTCTTCGGGTCCACCTCTCAGCTCCAGCAGCTCACCACTCACTGGTGGAGGGACATTCTCTCTCAGGTCACCCCTTAGTGTCCCGCTTTCTCAGGGGCTTGCTTTTGCTCAAGCCTCCTATCCGTCCTCCTGCCCCTGAGTGGGAGTTGAATGTGGTCTTGCAGCAACTGACTCGCCCACCTTTTCAGCCGATGGCTACTTGTCCACTGCGCTTCCTATCCTGGAAGACACTCTTCCTCATAGCCCTTACCTCAGCTAGGCGAGTGAGCTTGCTTCAGGCCCTGGTCTGTGATAGGCTTTACACTAGGATTTATAGGAACAGGGTAGTCCTCAGGACTCATCCAAAGTTCCTTCCAAAGGTTGTCTCCTCTTTCCACCTCAGTCAGGAGGTGGTTCTTCCAACATTCTTCCCTAGGCCTCATGCAAGTCAGGCTGAAGCAGTCCTGCATACCCTGGACTGTAGGAGGGCCTTATCCTTCTACCTTGACCGTACGCAGGGGCATAGAAGGGCTACTCAGCTCTTCGTATCCTTTGACCCCAATAAGTTGGGGTTGGCTGTGTCCAAGCGTACCTTGTCCATATGGGTGGCTGACTGTATCACCTGGGCTTACAAGGCGGCTGACCTTCCTTTGCAGGGTCGGGTCACGGCCCACCGAGTCAGGGCAATGGCTGCCTCAGTGGCTCATCTCCGCTCTGTGCCCTTGGTAGACATCTACAGGGCTGCAACTTGGTCTTCAAGCCAGACTTTTGCGGCCCATTACTATCTGGAGAGGGAGTCCCGTAGGGACAGTGCTTTTGGCCAGGCAGTACTCCAGAATCTCTTTTAGGTTTAGGCAACTCCTGCCCTCTGTTGGGCTACCGGTGGAGGTTGTGTCCTTGAAAAGCCTTTCTTTGCTGCTGAGATTAGAGGGAGTACTCTTGTTCAGCCTGGGTTCCTCGGTAGCCCAGAGCTGAGGAGTCACCCATATGTGAGGACTGACTTCCTGCTTGGTCCTGGAGAAAGAGTAGTTACTCACCTGTAACAGGTGTTCTCCAGGAGCAGCAGGAATCAGTCCTCACAACCCTCCCTCCTCCCCTTGGAGTTGCAGTTGTACATAATTTATTTTTCTTTTTTGTGTGCTGTTCTTAGCTATGTCATTTGACTGAGGTAAGATGGCACCTTTAGGCGGGAAGGGAACCGCACATGCGTGCCTGCATTCCCAAAGGCTTTCATAGAAATCTGGGGAAATGCTCCGCTGGGGCTTCATCGGCGCTGATGACACCCATATGTGAGAACTGATTCCTGCTGCTCCTGGAGAACACCTGTTACAGGTGAGTAACTAATCTTTACAGGTGAGTAACTACGCTTACTTAACCATACAGACAGCAGCACATTAACCTGTTAAAGATAATTGTAAATATCCCCTTGAATATAATTTTGTAATTTGTATTTTATATTTCGTAATTGTAATCTGAAGTTTAAGTTAGTTACAAGCTTATACTTAAGTTTAGTTTCATTGTACAACAGTATGCATATCCATGCCCTTCTAAATTTTGGTTTCATGTAAACCACTTCGAATAGTAGAAAATTGGTATAGAAATAAGCTAAAATAAATAAATAAATCTTTGGTTCTCCATGCACTTACTCACACCCCATTCAAACTGCTCTGTGCCTCTTCCCTCAAAGATCTGTCTCTCAAGACTGACTTTCTTGTGGCGATTACGACTGCCCGATGTATATCGAAGCTCCAGGCCCTTTCTTTCTGGGATCCTTTCCTGTCCTTTTCCCTGAAGGGTGTTACCATTTGAACAGTGCCTGCCTTTTTGCCAAAGGTCCTCTCCGACTTCCATATCAATCAGTCTGTTTCTCTTCCCACATTTTTAAAGGAGCAGTGTTCAGGTCGCAATCAGGCTCTGCATCTTCTGGACATTAGCAGGGTCTTGTATCGCTATCTCAATCCTTTTCATCTTTCTGGCCATCCCTTTGTTCTGTTCTCCAGTCTGCGGAAGGGGGCGTTCGCCTACAAGGCAATAATTGCACGCTGGATTAAGCAGGCCATTGAATTGGCCTGTATCCTACAGAAAAGCCCATTTCTCCACTAGTCTGAACTGGTCTAGAAGGATGGTTTGGAAGGTGAAATTTTACTTACCATTAATTTCCTTTCCTAGAATCCTGCTAGACCAGTCCAGGACAGGCCCTGTACTGCTCTTGTCACCACCTCGAAGAAATTCTATGCAGCAATTCGGCAACATAGCTGTTCTCTGTTTTGTACATACTTCCTCGGCTGTGAGCCTCAGTTTCATTGGTTTTCATCTACATACTGCGCCTTACATCTTTTAAGTCTGGTATTGCTTATTCTTGAACTGTTCTGAAGTCCTGGTGCTTGCCAGTAGTATACTGAAGTTGACCCATAGGGATACAGGATTATATCTACCAAGGGTGATGTCACAAAGCTGCTGGAATTTACTGTTGTCTCACCATCTTCTGGTAGGGGGCACAACCTACTAGTCTGGACTGGTCTAGCAGGATTCTAGGAAAGGAAATTAATAAATTTTATGCTGTCGCCTTGCCAAACTCAATTCAAGGCTTCGACTGTAGTAAAAACTTTGGAGGGGTTGGTACAACTACACACAGTAGTTGAGGTGCCCACCCGGTCAATTAAAATAGAGCCGATATTCCATCTACTTCATTGTTCTCAAAAAGGAAGGGTCTTTTTGTCCCGTGCTGGATCTAAAGCATGTAAATCAAGCCCTGCGGATTCCTCATTTCGAAATGGAAACACTGCCCTAGGTCCGGGGGGGGGGGGCAATTCCAGTCCTGGAGGGCTGCAGACCAGTCAGGTTTTCATGATATCCCTAATGAACATTCATGGACCTATTTCCATACAATGGAAGGCAGTGTATGCAAATAGATCTCATGAATATTCATTAGGGACATCATGAAAACCTGACTGGTCTGCGGCCCTCCATGACCGGAATTGCCCACCCCTGCCCTAGGTCATAGTGGCAGCGAGGCAGGGGGAGTACTTGATGTCCCTAGACCTCACCATTCAACTGGACCATCAAAGGTACCTGTGGTTGTGGTGCCCAAGGGGCATTACCAGTTCTGGGCTTTATCCTTCGAGTTAGCCACGGCTCCGCAGACGTTTACAAAGGTCATGGTAATGGTAGTGGCTTTTCTTCATCAGGAGGGAATTTTAGTTCATCCCTTCGTGGATGACTGGTTAATCAGAACAAAGTCTTTTGCAGGAAAGTCACAGTATAACAGATCTTGTGCTATCCTTTCTCCAGTTTGAGTTGGGTAGTCAACCTGAACAAGAGCAATCTCATGCTGTCCCAGGATTTTGTTTACCTGGGAGCATGCTTCAATACAGATGTAGGGAGAATGTTACGAGAGGGCCAAAAAGTTGCAATTTCATATCCACAAGTTCTCTCGTATGCGGGCCCCGGCGGCTTGACATTACTTTCAAATCCAGGGAACCATGGCGGGGACTTTGGACTTGGTGCCCTGGGCTCAGACTCATATGAGGTTCCTTCAGGGATCTTTCTTGTTGGTTGCCACAGAGGCATTCTCTTTCCAGGCGGCTACCTTGTCCTCAACTGGCCAAGAGGAGCTTGAAGTGATGGTGCAATCTGACCAAGTTGGCAAAAGGGATCCCGTTGGAGCCACCACATTGGATTATGGTGACCACTAATGCCAGCCTGTCGGGTTGGAGAGCTCATTGTCTTCTCAGGTGGTGCAGGGTCAATGGTCTCACGAGGAGATCACTTGGTCCATCAAGAGGTTTGAGATGTGAGCTGTTTTTCTGGCACGCCAAGCCTTTCTTCCCCACATCTGGCTCAAAGTGATGAGTTTGTTCTCAGACAACGCAATTACATTTGCTTATATCAGTCATCAAGGGAACATGGGCAGTCCGCTTCTGGGGAGTGAAATATCTCCTCTGTGTTGTTGGGTGGAGACTAATCTTCTGATGCTATCAGCAGCTCACGTCACAGGAAAGGAAAACATACAGGCTGACTTTCTCAGTCGCCACCAACTGGATCCTGGCAAATGGATGCTGGAGGATTCGGTTTTTCGGAGTATAGTATGGTGCTTGGGTCTGCCAGTGATGGATCTGATGGCATCAAGTTCAGTGCTTCAGGAAGGGAGCGAAAGTCCAAAGATCTTGATGCACTTGCTCAACAATGGCCAGAAGAGCTGCTGTATGTATTTCCTCCCTGGTCGTTGATCTGCCAAGTGGTTCAGAGTAGAGACATGCCAGGTGTTAGTAATCCTGATTTCTCCAGACTGACCTTGGCGACTATGGTATGCGAGACTCGTCCACTTGATAGTGGACAACCCAGGGCGATTGCCACAGAGGGACAATCTTCTGGTTCAGGGGCCGATTCTAATGCTGAATATCACTCTGTTGCTTACAGCCTAGCCTCTGAGAGGGCTAAGTTGAGGAAAAAAGGTTATTCGGCTCCAGTCATCGCTACCTTGCTTCGGGTTTGTCCGCATTCAACATCCTTATCATACATATGTGTTTGGCATATTTTCAAGAGTTGGTGTGAAGAAAGGAATCTTCAGCCTCTTGTGGCGTCTCTTCCAGAGACAGGGACCAGAAGCTTGTGGACTGTGCAGCCTCACAGTATTCTCAGTTTCCAGCAAATGGTAGACAGGCATACCCAGCTGCACTTTGGAAATATTTTTAGGAGCTTCTGGAGCCTCACTGGAGAGTGTGGCCTCTAGTTGAACAGTGGGACTATTTGAGGGGGGGGGGGTGACCCTTAAGCCTGGTCTGCTCATGCTAGGGGTGATGCCTGAAAGAGTTGAGGTCCCTTTCCCCTCTCTGCCCTGGCTGCTTCATTATTGCGATGCTATTCTTTCTCCTAACCCCCCTATTACCTCTTGGGCCCATAGTGTTTTAAAAGAAAAAAATACTTCTTATAGAGGTGAGTGTTGGTAATGTTGGGAGATAGGTGTTGTGTTCAAGCAGATCAGGCCAAAAGTGGCAAGGGCTCAGATCCATGCAGGCAGGGAGGGAGCTCTTGCAGTTGAGGTTGTTCAGTGGAAAAGTGGTAGAGGTGGAGAGAGGAGTTCTCTGGGAACAAGCAGGAAGTCAATCCTTACATATGGGTGACATTGACGCCGACGGAGCCCTGTGCGGCAGCCTCTCCCTAGCTTTCAAAGAAAGCCTTTGGGAGATGTACCACGTATGTGTGGTCGCCTTCCTGCCTAAGGGTGCCATCTTGCCTCAGTCCCCTTTTTTCCATGGAGCCCACTGGACATGTGCCTTTTTTCCCCCAGTAAAAAAGCTTGTTTTTAATCTTGGACGTTTTCTATCCTGGTCGAGTACCAGTTCCCTTTCCTGTCCCCAAGCTCGCTTGCTTCAGCCTCGCATCTTGGGTTTGTATTTTTCTTTTCTTTTCTTGTTTTTTTGACCGGCATGATTTGTGCCCTTTTCACTGGCAGAGCCCTGGGTCTTCTACCTCGCTGGGGCCCTTTTGCCCCCCATAGCCTCTGCCAGCAGTTTCAAAAAGTGTGATCGGTGCTTGTGGACCATGTCCCTCACCGACACACATGACTGTTACCTCCATTGTCTTGGGGTGGACCACGACCCCTTGGATTGTGGCCTCTGTAAAATGATGTCCTCCCAGGCCATTAAAAGTCATCAGCAGCAATATGACAAAATCTTCCAAAGGTCAGACTCTGCCCCGGAGTCTCCAGTGATGCTGCACAAGGCCCCTTCCGGGACCCCAGAGCTCTGCAGTAACTCCGCCGCCTCTGACCGAGGCCAGGAGTCCTCTGAGCAGAGCACCCCAGAGGGTGGAGCACAAGAAGAAAAAGAAATCCTTGAGGGATCGGAGCGGGAGTGGCCTACCAAGGTCGCCCAAAAGGATTCATCAGTGTCTCCGGTGATCGGACTCGGACCATCCTGGTCAAGGACTCCTGCTCATTGGAACCATCGCCAGGCCCCAGATCCTTAGTGCCCGCGCTAAAGGCTGCGGAGCCATCTAGACTGGAGACCAGAATGGTGGCCTTGAAGTGCAGCTTGTCTGCCTTCATGGCCCAGCAACGGGCCTTGATGTCTGGTTCCACTGGGTCATCTGCCCAGACTACCGGAGCCTTGACTTCAAGGACATCGCTGGACATTGAGCCAATTTTCAAACGCCATTGACCTCGAGTCGATCCTCTACACTGATTCTGGTCCTCGGGAACGAGGTCTTCCCTGATGAGTGTCCACTGCTCCGTCCACAGAGCCTTCGAGGGCCACAGATGGTTTGGCTCAGGGCCTGACCTCGAAACCTGGCCCAGCCTCAATTCCTCCACAGACTGAGATGGATTGAGAGACTGAGGACGATGAATCCTCGGACACCCATTGCCATTGCGATTGCGATGTACCCTCGGACCAGTCTCCCTCAGACCCGGTATCTGTCCCCGCCCGAGGATATGCCATTCCTCGACTTCATGCAGGACATGTCAAAGGCATTGTCATTTGCATGGAGGAGCTTTAGATCCTCCAATACGAGGCCCCTCCGAAGAAGGCACTTACAGTGCCTGTTTCCCCGATCCTGGAATGGCTGCTCCTCCGCATGTGGGAAACACAGGCATCAGCACTCATCATGAGTCGACGGCTGGACTCAACATATTGGGTCCACTAGAGCCCAAGCTTCCAGAAAGCACAACTGCTACGCAACTCCATGGTGGTGGAGTCAGTCATGTATCTGCTTAAGAGCCAGAAGACGCACTCCTCGGTGCTCCCATCAGGAAGGCCCACACCTTGGATGCCCTGGGCAGAAAGTGCTACC
Organism: Ichthyophis bannanicus; assembly: GCA_033557465.1. Lineage (NCBI taxonomy): Eukaryota > Metazoa > Chordata > Amphibia > Gymnophiona > Ichthyophiidae > Ichthyophis > Ichthyophis bannanicus. Next base: position 62,957,484 of record CM066048.1, read on the forward strand.
AGGGCTCAATGCTCATCAGCCGGATCCAGGCATACCAGCTATATATGGGCATGTACCTGAGGGACCTGGTGAAGGAACTCACTGGGTTCTCTACTTGTCTCTCTGAGGAACCTCTCCAGCAGTTCCAGAGCCTTTCCTTTGCCGTCAGAGTGCTCCAAATTCATGACTCAAGCAGTCTATGACCGCTTTGAGTCAGCAGCTAGAATAGCTGTGGTGGGCATTGGTGCCCGACACCAGGCTTGGCTACAGTCTTCAGACCTGGAGCAATGGGTTCAGGACAAATTGGTCTCTGTCCCCTGCCAAGGAGAGAACCTTTTTTGGCAAGCCCATTACTGATGAGGCTACGGAGTTGAAGTCTGAGTTCCTGATGAGAACTAGGCTTCAAGAAGACTGCTACCCTTCCACAATGGAAGGCTCAGAGTAAAAGCCCCCTTACTCAAGGAAGGAAAGAGCTTATGGAAACTACCTTCAGTATCAGACCTCCCCAGCAGGGTCAGCAGGTCAAGGAACATGGGCATGGCCCTCATAAGCCCAAAACCCAAGCCCCAGCTCCGGCCCGGCCTGGTGGGAACTTTTGATTCCTTGGGTATAGCCTCTCCACCCACAGGAGACCCATCCCAGCAGCCCACAGGGGGACATCTGATCCTGTTTGCCTACAGGTGGCCAACCATCACCACCAACACCTTGGCCCTCCAGATGGTCAAGGGAGGGCTACCTCCTCCACTTGGAGCAGACCCCCCCTACATTCCTTCCGGAAGAGCCCACCAGGACTCCCTCCTCTAGATCCTGCAACTGCAGGAGCTCGCAGGCCTTCTCGAGGACAAAGAGGTAGAACCCATACCCCCACACCTCTGGGGCAGAGGGTTCTATTCCTGGTACTTCTCGTACCAAAAAGAACAAGGCCCTAAAGCTCATCCTAAACCTGTGGGACCTGAACAGGTTCCTGGTGAGGGAGAAGTTCAAGATGCTCTCCCTTGGGACACTGCTGCCATACGTCAAGCAAGGAGACTGGCTATGCTCCTTGGAGTTAAAGAATACATATGCACACATCCTTATCCATCCCAGCCACAGGCAATACCTGAGGTTTGTGGTGGAGGGTGCGCCCACTACTAATACAGGGTCCGCCGCCCCAAGGGTCTTCACAAAGTGCCTAGTGGTGGTCACGGCCCATCTCTGTCTCCAAGGAGCCTTCATCTTCCCTTATCTGGATTTATTTATTTGCAAGGCTTGATATTCATGCTCTGGAATAATCTCCCAATAAACCTTCGGATCATAAAAGACCTCACCCAATTTAGAAAGGAACTCAAGACATACCTTTTCTCCGAACACTTTGAAATCCCTTACCCCCAAGTCCAACCACACACCATCCCCAGACACTCAAACACAAAGCACTAAAATCACACGCAACTACCCACACACATACACTCACCATATACACCACACATACACTCACCACATACACCCACCACAGACACCCCAAAACACTCTCAAGAGAAAAAAAGGAAATAAATTCCTCCACACACATATGAAAGGTAGAAAACTCTGACTACCTGTAAAAAGGTAGAAAATTCTGATCAACACTACGATACAGAAACTTATTAATGTATATAATGTAAATAGTTCCGACAATTAATGCACAGTTATCTGTATAAAGTTATAAATCTCTGTTCCGTGTAATATAATAATTATTATCTGTATAAAGTTAAAAATCTCTGTTCCATGTAATGTATACATTAGTATACAAATTTGTTTACTTGTTCCATGTAAACCGCCCCTGATCTCTGGAAGGGGCGGTATAGAAGAAATAGATAAATAAAATAAATAAATAAATAAATAAAATATACCGCCCAAACCGGGGTATCAGAGCGGTGTACAGAAAAAAAAAGCAGGCTGCCAGAAAATTAAAGGAGGAAAAGAACACCATTCAATTGACAGGAAAGCAATAGAGAGATGTAGATAGAAAGACAGAAAGGCATGGCTATATAGACAGAACACTAAGGGGGAAGGTGGAGGGAGGGGGGGAGGAGGAAAATGGTATTGGGACTGTTACAATTGTCACGGGGGCGCCAGGAGATCAAAAGCCTGGGAGAAGAGATGAGTTTTGAGAAGAGCTTTGAAATGTGGAAACGAAGACTCAGTGCAGAATGGGTGAGGGAGGGAGTTCCATAGAGCGGGACCCAGAAAAAAGAAGGCAGAGTGACGGGTGAGTTTGAGATGAGCCTGAGACAGGGAGGGAAGAAAGAGGCGATTGCTATAGGAGGAGCGAAGGAGACGGGGGACAGGCTGGTGGTAGATAAGGTCAGATAGATACCGAGGAATACCTGTATGAAGAACCTTGTGAATGGTGATGAGGTATTTGTAAACAAACCGGAATTTAACGGGAAGCCAGTGAAGAGAGAGAAGACAAGGGGTAATGTGGTCAAAAGGAGAAGAAAAGGTGACTAAGCGGGCGGCAGTGTTTTGAATGAGTTGAAGACGACTGAGTTGATAAGAGGGGAGGCCAGCGAAGATCGAGTTGCAATAGTCCAAACGGGAAATCACCAGGGAGAGGACTAGGGTGGTGAGGGAATTTGCAGAGAGGAAGGGCCGGAGAGATCTAATGCAGCGGAGATGAAAGAAACAACTACGAACAAGGGAAGAGATATGGGGATGGAAGGACAGGGAGGAGTCAAGGACGACACCAAGATAACGAAGAGAAGGAACGACAGGGATGGGAGGGAGGACATCATGGGAGCTAGGGTGGGAGGAGGAGTAGTGAAGGAGAACCAAATAGCCGAGGACTTACAAAGATTGACACAGAGGAAATTATCAGAGAACCAGGAGGCAACAAGGTCAAGGCAGGCATTGAGAGCAGAGAGATCCGGGGAAACAAAGCTGGTGTGATGAATGAGAAGAATATCGTCAGCATAAAAATAGGAGGAAATACCGGACTGTTGAATGAGGAGGGCAAGTGGGGCGAGGAAGATATTGAAGAGTAGAGGGGCAAGGATAGAACCATGCAGAACACCACAGTGCAGAGGGAAAGAGGCAGAAATGGCAGGGCCTGAGTGAACAGTGAAGGAACGGCGTGAAAGAAAAGATCGAAACCAGCGCAACACAGTGCCTCGGATACCAAAGTCAGACAGGCGGGTGAGAAGAGCACAGTGGTTGATGACGTCAAAGGCGGCGGAGAGGTCCAGAGAGACAGCGATAGATAGGTCACCCCGGTCGTGAGAGCGGTGGAGTTCACTGAGAAGGGCAAGAAGTATAGTTTCCGTGCTGTGACCAGACCTAAAGCCAGATTGACGGGGGTGAAGAGAAAGGGTAGTGTCGAGATGTGCTGAGAGCTGAGTGAAAACCAACTGGCTCATCAGAGGGGACTCGGCCGCCGAGGTGGAGTGGGCCACAGCATGCACCATCAGCGTCCTACAACATCTGGGGTTCATCATAAACCACCCCAAGTCTTACCTCCGCCCGACGCAATGTCTGGAGTTCATAGGAGCCCAGCTAGTCACCTCCAAGCCAGAGCATTCCTACCCTAAGACAGGACCGACTGCCACAGGTTGCCTGCTGCAGATGTACAACGCAGATGCACCGTGTCTGCTCGCTTCCTGCTACACCTGCTGGACCACATGGCATCCATGGTCCATGTCACCCCGGACACCCACCTCCACATGAGGGCGGCCCAATGTTGCCTCCACTCCCATGGTTGTAGGACAGGGTGACTGTGTCTTGCCAACTTGCAGACTCCCTCGGTTGGTGGCAGGCTCTGCAGCACCTCCAGGTGGGAATGCTCTTCCAGGCCTTCAATCCCCAGAGTGTCCTCACCACTGACACCTCCCTGTTGAGTTGGGGTGCACACTGCAAAGACCTCTGCACCCAGGACAGCTGGTCGCAGACAGAGAGCAAACTGCAGATCAACCTGCTGGAGCTTCGGGCCATATTCTCCAGGAACAAGCAGGAAGACAGTCCTCGCATATGGGTGACATTGGCGCCGATGGAGCACGAACGGAGCATTACCCCAGCTTTCAAAGAAAGCCTTTTGGAATGCTACCACATATGCGTGGTGCCCTTCCTGCCCAAGGGTGCCATCTTTCTCAGTCTCCTTTTTTTCCACAGAGCCCAATGGATGCTTGTCCTCTGTCCCTGGAAAAATCCTTTAAAAATGATCTTAAAACTTGTGTTTTTTTCCCGGTTTGCATACCGGTTCCTTGTCCTGTCTCGAGCCAATGCCGTCCTTTGCTCTCCCTTCTTTTTCTGTCGAGGCTTGCCTTGACTGGCGTTCGCACCCTTTTTCGCCCAATGGTCATCGACCCTGCCCGGGTGTATCCCATTGGCTTCAAAAAATGTGACTGCTGCAGTCAAATCATGTCTGTTACCGACACTGCTGCTTACACTGCCTCGGTCCGGTCCACAACAATACTTCCTGCGACCTGTTGTCAGGCCATGACTCCGAAAACCAACAAGAAAGGGTTGGAGCTGCAGGAGAAGATGTTCCCCCAGTTCAGCTCAGCCCCAGCTTCCTTGACGCTGAGACCCAAGCTGAGCACCTCTCGTGAGGTCTGGGCGTCTTTGGAGTCCCGCGGCAGCAGCTCCTTCATAAAGATGCTGGACTCCGGAAAGAGAAAAAAATCCTCGAAGCCAATCAAGGTTCCACCAGGGAAACCCGGTAAGATCCCATGGCCTGACTCTGACTCGAGTGACTCCAAGCAGCGCCCTCCTAAGGTCTCTAGGAAGGAGTCCTCGACTGGCGGTGACTGTATGAGGCCATTATCCTCATTGAGGATGCACTTGCGAGAGTGCTGGCGCCAGGCCCAAGAACCTCGGCACCTGCGCCGAAGGCTGCAAAGTTTTCTGGCATTGAGGCCAGAATGGCGGCCCTGAAGCAGAATCTCTCTGCCATCCTGGCCATGCAGCAGGCAATGATGTTGGGTTCATCCGCATCATCTGCTCTGACAACCGGGCCTCCGACTGTGGTGGCATCCCTGGGCATCAAGCTGGGTACTGTGGGTGGCTTCCCCAGGCATCAAGCCGGGTCCTGAGCACCAGCGGCCTCGGACGAGCCCTCAGCAATGATTGAGGTCTATGTCCCGATCCTCAGGTATCTGGTCCTCCCCGGCTAGTTTCTGTGAGTCTGACCCGAGACTCATCGGGGGATCTCGATTCCTCGGAGAAGGTCTCGAGGCACGGGAGTTCCGAGCCTCGGACTCCAACACCCTCCGGCTCCAACTGGGAGACCGACGTCGAGACCTTGCCCAAAACCTCTCAACACCAAGATGTCCCCTCGGAGCCATCTCCCCTGGAGCCCCAGCGCCATTCCCCACCCGAGGATGTGGCCCGGTCCCTCTCGGTCCTGACCTAGTCTGAGGAGGACCCGTGCAGTGAAGAACTGGAAATCCTCCTGTATGAGTCCCTGCCAAAGGAGGCTTTGTTAGTGCCATCCTCGAGTGGCTTCTCCTGTGGATGTGGGAAACCCCGGCCTCGGTGCTGGTGGTCAGCCGACACCTCGATGCTATCTACCACATCAAGAAGAGCCCAGGCTTACAGAAGAGCAGAGGCTCCCATGGTGATGGAGTCCCTGATGCAGACGTTGAAGATCCAGAATAATTATTCTTCTTCTGTCCCCCCAGGATCCTTGCTGAGCTACTGGGTACGAGCCTATGAGCCCTACATTGACATGTATCTAAAGGGCCTCATTCAAGAGCTCACCAGCTTGTCAGCTGGGCTCGCCGGGGAACCCCTTCAGCGGTTTCATTCCCTGGTTGCCACCATCTGGGACTGTTCCAAGTTCTTGTTCTGGGCTGCCTACGATGTTGTTGTCTGCAGCCTGTACTGCGGCTGCAGACATCTGTGCCCGACGCCAGGCCTGGCTGCAGACCTCGGACCTTGAGCGATGGGTCCAGGAAAAGCTGCTGGATGTCCCTTGCACCAGGGAGAACCTGTTTGGAAAGCCTATGGCTGACAAGGTGGCCGAGATAGTGGCCGAGGTGGTGACCTGGCAGAGGCTATTCCCCGAAAGAAAACATTGGGGAAAAGGGCACTTTTCTCGAGGAAGAAAGGGCCTTTTCACCAAAGCCACCACTACCAAGCCTTCTCGGGCCAACAGAAGTAGGGATCCCAGCCTAAAGGCCAGGGACACAGACCCAGGCCCTGAAGCCGCAAACCCCGGTTCTGGCTCAACCTGGAGGGAGCGTTTGACTCCCAGGGCAGGGCCTCAGGCCTCCCCCCCCTCCCCCCTGGGGAGAACCCTCTCCAGCCCACAGAGGGCCGTCTGGCACTCCACCCACAAGTGGGCCAAGGTCACCACTGACCAGTGAGTACTTCAGAGGTTCCCAACATCGGTCCTCGGGAAACCCCAGGCCAGTCAGGTTTTCAGAGTACCCACAACGAATATGCATGAGATAGATCTGCATACAATGGAAGCAGTGCATGCAGATCTATCTCATGCATATTCATTGTGGGTACTCTAAAAACCTTACTGGCGTGGGGTTCCCTGAGGACTGGGTTGGGAACCACTGGAGTACTTCAGGTGGTGAGGGAGGGTTACCACTTCCGCTTCCAGCAGACACCACCGGGGTATTTTCCAGGAGAGCCAGTGTGACCTCTCCTTTACCAGACCCTCTTGCTCTCAGAGCTCTTAGGTCTACTCAGGAAGGCAGTGGAGCCTGTACCCCAACACTTTTGTGGAAAGGGCTTCTACTCCATATATTTCCTTGTTCCCAAAAGAACTGGGGGCCTCTGGCCTATCCTGGACCTACGAAACTTAAACAAGTCTCTGATGAGGGAGAAGTTCAAAATGTTATCCCTTGGAACTTTACTGCCCTACCTCCACCAGGGAGACTGGCTGTGCTCCTTGCATCTCAAGGATGCCTACACTCACATCCTGATCCCACCATTCTCACAGGCAATTCCTAAGATTTGTGGTCGGAAGGGGCCACTACAAGTGACCTCCACACCAAGAGTCTTCACAAAATGCCTAGCAGTAGTAGCCGCACACCTGTGCCTACAAGGGGTGTTTGTCTTCCCCTATCTGGACGATGGGCTCATCAGAGGCAGTACAGCTGCAGAGGCCAGCCAGGCCACAGCGTACCATCCTCCTCCTGCAGCACTTGGGGTTCGCCATCTGCTACCTCAAATCACATCTCTCTCCAGCCCAAAACCTGGAGTTCATAGGTGCTCAGCTGGACACAGTGCAGACCAGGGCCGCCCTCCTTCAGGACAGGGCTGGATGCCTCAAACAGCTGGCAGGAGAGATCCAACACCACAGAATGGATCAAGAAGTAGAGAGCAAGCAGACATTTCCATACCCCTCTCGGGGAAGAGGGAGAGGGAGGAGATGGTTCACGGGGACTCGGCAGGACTCTTTCAGAGAATAAATTAATCCGTTACCAATCTCTCAGATCGAGTCCTCACCACACATCAAATTGAGATCTTAAGTAAGGGTTTATCTTTTGTACCTACATCCATCTACGATCCCTTTGATTTTAGGGTGGATTTCTTCAAATTTATTAGAAAACTTAAAATAAAGTACATCTTTTCGAATAATGTTCTATCTACCTACCACAGATGGTTCTATTATTCATAAGCGATCCATCTGGATGCCCCCCCCCCCCCCCCACACACAACCAACGCAGCCATTGATATTTTTGAGAAAGCAGTTCTTAAGGGCATTTAACAACTAGAACAGCCCCATGGTAAGATTTTTCACAACACCTCGAAACAACAAAAACAGGCCATAGAGTCCCTCAAAACAGATTACAGTATAGTAATTAAGCCAGCGGATAAAGGTGGGGTCATTGTCATCATGAATATGAGTGACTACATATCTGAAATCAAATGACAACTTAATGATCCCATTTTCTATAAACAGTTGGATAAAGATCCTACTCTTATATTGAAGAAGGAACTAGATAGTATTTTGGACATAGGTTTCAGAGCTGTTTTTTTAACACAAAAGGAGAAGGACCTTTTAACTGTCTCCCATCCTGTCATGCCCACCATCTATATTCTTCCTAAGATTCATAAATCATTGGTCAATCCACCTGGTCACCCCATCATTTCTGCCATTGGGTCTCTTTTCGAACCTGTTTCCCAATTTCTTGATACTCTCTTGCATCCCTTTGTTTGCGACAATTCTTCCTATTAGAGGGACTCCAGTCATATTATGCAATGTTTATCTGTGTTTCAAGGTTTTCACTCCGGCCTCATTTTGCTTACTCTAGATATTGTACACCAACATACCACAAGAAGAAGCCATTGCAGTTATTGAGCTCACTTAAACGTGAACATCATTTTAAATGTTTACCCCTGTTCTTCCTCATGCAGTTGGCCAGGTTGGCCCTCTTACACAATTTCTTTTGGTTCAATGGATTGGTTTATCACCAGATCAAAGGGGTAGCCATGGGGTCCACTATGGCACCTGATGTCGCTAACTTATATGTTGCAAATTTCAAATCCAAATTTTTGAATAGACACCAATATAAAGATAATATTAAGTTGTGGCAGAGATATATCGACGGTGTGTTTTTGATTTGAGATGGTGAACGGAAGGAGTTAGATGAATTTCTGACATGGCTCAACACACTTGATATTAATCTACGCTTTGAAGCATCCATTAGTGACACTGAGATTCCTTATCTAGATATTTTGATTATTAAGGACATTAATTAATTAATTTATTTATTTATCCATTCTTATATACCGCGCTATTCAGAGTCAGTGCGGTTTACATAAAACAATATTTGCATTACATCAGAACAATGATATCAATGCTTACATTGTAACAGGAAAATAAACTTGGATTGAACGGGGAGGAAGAAACTAATAAGCTGTTAACAAGGTTAAATAACAAAGTTAAAATTATGAACTATTTACATATTTACAGGTTAGAGTTAATAGTGAATCATGTATAGGAATGTGGAAACAGTGAGATGTACCTGGCGTAGTAGTCAGTTAGTTATAAGGCAGGTTGTGAGAGTGAAGGAATGGATAGAGGGAATGTTAGTGTGGAGGGGGGTTAATGAGGTGAGAGAAATGAAGGAGGAATAATTGATGCTTTAAAGCTTTTCTGAATTGGGGAAGGTCCCTAATTGCTCGGAGGTGTGGGGGGAGGCTGTTCCAGATTCTCGGGGCGTAGAATGCAAAGGCTTTGTTCCTGGTTAGTTGATTACGCTTTATGGATTCGCGAGAGATAGTAAGAGAGTTGGTGGTTGCTGATCTTCTCAGCCTGTTATTTGAATTGATTGTGAGGAGTGCTGAGATGGATGACGGAGACAGTTGATTAATGGCCTTGAAGGTTATGAGTAAAAGATGTTAAATAATAAAATAGAGCTTTATAAGTGAGCCTGCTGTGTAGCGGTAACCAGTGAAGTTCCATCAATATGGGCGTGATGTGATCATTCCTGGCTGTGCCGCTTAGAATTAATGGTTTCAAGACAACCTTATATCGTAAACCTACTGACAGGAATCACTTCCTGCACTTTCAGAGTTTTCATAATCCTTCCTTAAAAAGAAATCTTCTGTCAGACAATTTTTAAGGGCAAGACGTATATGCACAGCGGATGCAGATTTTGATACTCATGCTAATATTTTACCTGAGAGGTTTGCAGAAAAATCATACCCTTCCAAATATGTTGAATCAGCTTATCTTAGGGCTAAGAATGCAAATAGCACCGACCTTCTGGTTAAAAAAGACAAAAAGACTTTAGATAAGGTGGTCTGCCCTTTTCTAGTCTCCAATCAATCTAAGAATATTGCGGATATTATCTGACGGGAATGGCACATAATACAGACAATCCCTTCTTTTGCTGATCAGGAGGTTCTTTTTGCCTATAAGAAGAATCCAAACTTATCCAATATATTAGTTCCATCTGCTCTACCTTTACCCCAGTGGAGTGCCCCAACCAAGGGACACTTTCATTGTGGTTCCTGCTCCGCTTTTGACCATGTTCTCACGTGTCAAAGAACTTTTCAACACCCCTGCACACAAAAGGAATACCCTCTCAACAAATTTACCAATTGCAATTCAGATAATGTTATTTATATCATCATCTGCCCGTGCAAACTTCTGTACATAGGGAAGACTAACAGGCCTGTAAAGACGTGCATCATGGAACACAGGAACTGTCTCAGACATAACAGTATTGAGAAACCTCTTGTCGAACATTGGATTAAGGCTCACCACAAAATCTCAGACCTCAAATATTTGGTATATTAGCAAGTGCACCCACATTGGAGATGTTGTAACCTGGAGAAAACACTTTTCAGGCTTGGGCAGAAAACCATTTTTTTACATGGATACTTTGCACCCAAGAGGTCTCAATCAGGAGGTTGACCTCTCAATTTTTCCATAGGCCCTTTCTTGCCTCTCTTTCCGTTCACCTCCCATGATTTCTGCCTACTCATACTGGCTTTTAATACAGTTTAGCAGTTTTTATGTTTTTAAGTATTTATTTTATTACTTTTCACGTTACATTTTTTTATTTTTTTATTTTTAATCTATTTTAACTTCGTCATTTGGACATATATGATTTTTATTTACACTTACTTTTTATTTATCTATGAACGTATTTTCACTTTTACATTTCTCCTTTTAAATACATGTTTTTAGCCTTCCCCTTCCCCCCCCTTTTCCCTTTTCTCCTCCCCTTCCCCCCCCCCCCTTTTCTCCTCCTCCTTCCTCCTCCCCACTCCCTACTACTACTAAAAATTGCAAGAGGATCTTGATAAATTGGAAGACTGGGCATCAAAATGGCAGATGAAATTTAATGTGGACAAGTGCAAGGTTATGCACCTAGGGAAGAACAACCCAAACTATGGTTACACGATTCAAGGTTCCACATTAGGAACCACCACCCAGGAAAAAGATTTAGGCGTCATTGTGGATACCATGTTAAAACCCTCCGCCCAGTGTGCAACGGCAGCCAAGAGAACAAATAGAATGGGATAGGTGGTATTGTTAGTAGCTGCCTAGGAATTCAGGAGTTTAGTTTCCTGGTTATTTCTCATGATTGTTATTATGTTTAACTCTCCCCATATTGTGGGTTAGGCTCGGATGTATTGTTACTTTATATATTTTTTTTTCTCTTTTTTCTATTTCCTCTGAATGCATCATCTGTAAGTTTCTTTATGCTTGCTTTGTAAGTTATAAAAAGTTTCAATAAAAAAAAAAAAAAAAACCCCTCGGCCCAGTGTGCAGCGGCGGCCAAGAGAGCAAATAGAATGCTAGGTATGATAAGGAAAGGAATGGAAAATAAAACAAAAGATATTATAATGCCTCTATATCGTTCCATGGTGAGACCGCACCTTGAATATTGTGTGCAATTCTGGTCGCTGTATCTTAAAAAGGATATAGCGATTTTAGAAAAGGTACAGAGAAGAGCCACCAAAATGGTAAAGGGGATGGAAGGATACTCCTATGAAGAAAGGCTAAAAAGGTTAGGGCTCTTTAACCTGGAAAAGAGACGGCTGAGGGGAGATATGATAGAAGTCTATAAATTAATGAACGGAGTGGAACGGGTAAACGTAGATCGATTGTTTACGTTATCAGAATATAGAAAGACTAGGGGACATGCAATGAAGCTACAGGGTAAACTATTTAAGACTAATAAAAGAAAATATTTTTTCACTCAACGTGTAATCAAACTCTGGAATTTGTTACCGGAGGATGTAGTAAAGGCTGTTAGTGTAGCTGGGTTTAAAAAAGGTTTGGACAAGTTCCTGGAGGAAAGGTCCATAAACCATTATTAAGAAGTGACCGAAGATATCAATGCTTGACCCAGTACAAGCATTGTGGAACTTGTGTCTCTTGGGGAAACTGCTAGGTACATATGACCTAGATTGGCCACTGTTGGAAACAGAATACTGGGCTTGATGGACCTTGGTCTGACCCAGTATGGCATATCTTATGTTCTTATGTACTACTATTGAGCATTTATATAGCGCTACCAGTCATACGCAGCGCTGTACAGACATGTAAGAGACAGTCCCTGCTCGTCAGAGCTTACAATCTTCCCCTTCCCCCTCTCCCTCCCTCCATACGATGGTTACTTGTTTGAATTTGCTTTTATCCTTCCCCTTCCGTCTTTGCAAAAATTTTTATACACCGTTTTATAAACTCTATATGAAGTTCTAGTTATAGTCATATTAATTATAGTTAGACCCCCTTTGACACCCCTGTGCCACATCGCCCCTATGTGGCTCTATGCTGAGTTACATGGTTTCTCCATCAGAGCATTACATTATTTGATTTCATATACAACCTGTGGTGTATTTAGCTTGTATCTACAGTGCTTTTCTTGCTAATGTCCCGTTTCAATTCGGAATCATAGGCGACTATTTTTACTTCTCCATGTCTTTTTAGTCATATACTCACACTATAGTTTTTTATGTTTGATTCCTAAACAGACATGAACAATTTTAGGTGGGGTGTTCCTTTAGATTAATATATTTTATCTCTACTCCTCTTGCCCTCTCATCTTGATGCCTTTTTAACTACGGCGTTTCTTATGTTTTTTTGAGTGATGACACATTAGTAAGCAGTCCCCCTGTTTATACATATTTAATTATGTCACGTGGTCCATCATATAAATCCCCTCCATTACACGATCGAGTTATGTTACCAATGAACAAGCACTTTGGACTACCTCCCTTCCCCAAATTGCCTTTGCACTACTCCCTTCCCCAAATTGCCTTTGCAAGGCCTTCTGAGATTGAATAAGGATTGAATGATTGTTTTGTGTCACCAATCAGACTCATACTTTCACTTTAAAAGCATTCGCATACCAACAGGTTCCCCTTTACTAGATTTCCTGCTTGAATCAAGGTATGTTTTTTCATTAATACATGCTGAAATTACCTGTCGCTGTTAGCGATTGTGGCTGGTCCTTCTTCTCCCTTGCTCCCTCCCGTGCTCTAATGGCGTTCTCTCTAGCTAGTATGGTATGGTCTTTCCAGTGCACCATGCCTTCTATTGATAACATGTTAGCACTATTTTACTTTATATAGTGATTTATGGCTGGTCTTTCCTCCCTCTTCTTTGCTCCCTTCATGCCTCTGATGGCGTTTTTCTTTTAGTTTAGAGTACTATGAATTTCAAGCACATGATAGCCTCCCGGTCCTTGTCAGTATTAATTGAGTTTCCCCATTCCTTTTTTTGTTTGGCATGCTATTCTGGTTTTTTAAATTGCTTTTAGGTGACTGACTATTATCTTTTTAGCTCATATAACAGTATATATTCTCCATCCAATGTATACAAATTGTGTACAAGACTGTTAATCTGTTATATGTAAACCGCCCTTGATCTCTGGAAGGGGCGGTATAAAAGAAATAGGTAAATAAATAAATAAATAAATCCAATTGAGTTAGTGTCATTCTAGTGGTGAGTGCGCTACTATATTCATTTTATAAGGTGCCCTATGGTGGATGGCTTCCTTTCCTGTTGCTATATACAATTTCAGAAATTCTGTCTGGACTGCTATATTTATCTCCAGGAACAAGCAGGAATGTAGTCTTCACATATGGGTATCGTCGGTACCAACGGAGCCTGCGCGGGAACACTCCCCAGCGTCCAATAGGAAAGCTTTTCGGAGCACCCCACAGCACCTGCGTTCTGTCTTCCCACCTTTCCCAACTGTCCCTCTCCAGTTCTTCATTTTCCGCAGAGCCGACAGGTCGCACATTCTGTCACCGCAGAAAATATTCCCTTTTATTCTTCTTTTTTGTGGTCGCATCTGCCTTCCCTCGATGCTACACCGATACCGCCGGTTCTTCTTTTTTTTCTTTAAAAAACAAAACAAAACCCCTTCTGGAGTCTTTCCAGCTATTTTCTCTTCAGGTGCCACGTACCATTTTGGGCACTAGGCCCAACTTTTCCTTTAAAATGGAAAAACCCGCTTCGGGGTTTAAAAAGTGTTTCAAGTGTGGCGGTACCATCTCCGTCACCGACACCTATGAGTGGTGCCACAAATGTTTACGTCCTGACCACTCTATTTCGGAGTGTGTTGCCTGTGGGGTGATGTCGAAGAGGGGCTGGCAAAACCGAGCTGCTAAACTTAGCACCCTTTTTCCCTCCGATGCAGCGTCTGTGGCATCGACGTCTTTCAGGGCTTCGTCTTCCTCCCATGGATCTCAGGTAACTAAACATAAATCGGGCCGGTCCTCAAAGGGTAGATCTCCTTCTAAGCATCAAGATGCCTCTGGCGTTGCCCTTGAGGGATTTGTACCGACAAAATTGCCCTGGCGGGAGGCTTCGGCTTCCAAAGCACTAACGGGGCTCTAGGATGTTCTCGAGGCCTCAACCTCGGCAGAGCTACTGGTACCATGCTGTGGGGTACAGGCTGCTTCATCCGGTACTGATACCCAAGCATCGGCAGCGTCGATAGACCAGAGATTCTTGGCTATTGAACGCAGTCTGGTGGCTCTTCTCATGGCCTCGATGCCCTTGAAGCCGCTTCAGACAATTCAACCGGTACCGGCACTGACATCGGTACTGGTACCGACTGCATCGACATTGGCAGGTATTCTACTGGAACCGAGTCATGCTTATCCATCCGGTATCGACAAGTCGGTACCGGACCCCTCCAATGCCGACTTGCACGATCACCCGGATCGGAGATACTTTGAATCCTCGGATGAGTCTGAAGACTCTGAAAACTCTGCCGATACCAAAGTACTTCTTCCTGAGGATTCTTCTCCTCAACATAGAATGTCTCCTCCAGAGGATATGTCCTTTCAGGATTTTATCCGAGATGTGACTCGAGGTCTTTCCATCACAGTGGCTCCTGAAAAAGAGCCTAGGGCAAAGGAATTGGAAATCCTGCAATACTCTAAAGCTCCCAAAGAGGCAGCTACCTTACCTATTCATGAGATCTTGCATGATCTCATGTTAAGGATGTTGGAAACACCTCTAACCACTTCTCCTCACTCTCAAAGGCTCGACACCATGTATTGAGTTCCTCCTTGTCCTGGGTTTCAAAAGACTCAGCTACCACACCATTCCATGGTGGTGGAATCAGCTATGATAAGGATCAAGAGTGCAAAAAGACATGCATCTAATCCTCCAGGATGTGAGTGTAGGACTCTTGACACCTTTGGACATCGAACCTTCTAGGCTTCCATGCTTTCTGCTAGGATCAGTTCCTATATATTAAATATGGGAATGTTCCTTAAGGAGGTCACGGGAGATTTAGAGCTTATGAGCCCTCTCCTTTCTGATGATAAGAGGCAGGATTACCTTGCCCTTGTCAAACATGCTCAAGATGTTTCCAAGTTTGTAAATCATGCAGCCTTTGACTGCTTTGAGTGCATAAGCAGAGCCTCTGCTATTGCCATAGGTGCACGTAGGATTGCCTGGCTCCAGGCATCTGACTTGGACCTTTGGATACAGGATAAACTGGGGAATATTCCTTGCACAGGAGAGAATCTCTTTGGCAAGAATTGGCAGGAAAAAGCTAATGAGATAGATACTGACAATATCACCTTGGATAGATTGTCTAAATCTACAGCTGATCCTGCAAGGAAAAAAATCCTACAAGAAACCATTCTTCAGTAAGAAGAAGTTGTTTTACCCCTCCTATATCCAGCAGGGGCATCGTTTAGATCAGTCTGCCCAAATGGGACAGCAGCAACAACCTAGGCAAAGAAAAACAAAAGCTGCTGAGCCTCTACCAGCTCAGCAGACTCAGCCTCCACAGGGGCTTTGACTCCTATCTAGAGAACTTTGCCTTCCTGGCCCTGAACGGCCCAGAGCCTTCCACCATTCCAGGAAGGTTATGTCATTTTGCCCCCAGATGGGGGCAGATAACAGCAGAAAATTGGACTCTGTCCATTGTAAGAGAGGGGTACAAGCTTCATTTCCTCAGCATGCCCCCTCCTACAATGGTAAAACAGTTCAATTCTCAGACCTCACTCAACGCCCAGTTAGGTCAAGAGGTCACTTTGCTTCTTGCCCAGGGGGCAATAGAAGAAGTACCCATTCTCCAACAGGGTACAGGGTTCTACTATTTCCTTATTCCAAGAAAACAGGAGGACACAGACCCATTTTGGACCTCAGAGAATTGAACAAATTCCTGTTCAAAGAGAAGTTCAAAATGATTTCTCAGGAACTCTGCTGCCATACCTTCAGTCAGGATTGGCTTTGTTCTCTAGATTTCAAGGATGCGTACACTCATGTTCTCATCCATCCAACTCATCTAAAGTTCCTTTGATTTCTATTGCAAGGGAAGCACTACCAATACAGGGTTCCTCCTTTCGGTCTGGCCTTGGCACCAAGGTTGTTCACAAAATGCATGGCTGTGGTGGCAGCATTTCTTCGCACCCTGGGAATATTCGTCTTCCCTTATTTAGACAACTGGCTCATTCGAGCCCCTTCAGAGCTAGAGGCCAGGATTTCTCTCTCTCGCATAATGCGCATCTTTCAGTATTTGGGACTTGTCATAAACTTCCCAAAATCCAACCTTGCTCCCACTCAGTCTCTAGAGTTTATATGCGCTCTGCTGGATACCAGACAGACAAGGCCTACCTTCCA
Organism: Ichthyophis bannanicus; assembly: GCA_033557465.1. Lineage (NCBI taxonomy): Eukaryota > Metazoa > Chordata > Amphibia > Gymnophiona > Ichthyophiidae > Ichthyophis > Ichthyophis bannanicus. The sequence goes on from CM066048.1 coordinate 62,973,988, forward strand.
CAGCCCCGCTGCCTTCGCATTGTGCAGTTAGCTTCCCAAGCAGTGCTAAAGCCTCACCTCACACTCGGGAAATGTTACAATTGCTAGGCCACATGGCATCCACCGTGCATGTGGTCCCATGCTCGCCTCCATATGAGGACAGCCCAGTGGACTTTATCCACTCAATGGACTCAGGCATCAGGTTGCCTGTCAGACAAAATAACAAACTCAGATCGTCTCATTTTGTCCCTTCAATGGTGGCAGTCACCCCAGAACCTTTTGGTGGGGTTCCCTTTCCAACAACCTCCCACCACTGACAACAGATGCCTCACAGGTGGGTTGGGGAGCCCACCTGCAAGGCCTCTCTACCCAGGGTACCTGGACTCTACAGGAGACCTATCTACACATCAATCTCCTGGAACTCAGAGCAATTTTCCTTGCTCTTCGAGTATTCCACACCCAGCTCAGCTACAAGACAGTCCTAGTTCAAACGGACAATCAAGTAGCCATGTTCTATGTGAACAAACAGGGCGGAACAGGCTCTGTCGCTCTGCAACGAAGCTTTGCAACTATGGGCCCTTGCCAGAGAGCATCAGATTCATCTCCTTGCGGTGTATCTTCCAGGCATTCAAAACTCTTGGGCAGACAGACTCAGTCAAGTTCTGCTTCCATATGAATGGTCTCTCCATGCAGACCAGGTGGCCAGAATTTTCCAAATTTGGGGAACCCCGGACATAGACCTCTTCGCAAGTCCGCTGAATGCCAAACTTTCCCGGTTCTATTCCAGAATTCCGGCTCAGGGTTGTCAGGCCAGGGATGCTTTCCTCCTCCTTTGGGGCCAGGACTTCCTGTATGCCTTTCCACCCATTCCCCTAATTCCCAAAACCCTGTTCAAGCTTCAGAGAGACAAGGGTCATATGATTCTCATAGCTCCACATTGGCCACGGCAAATGTGGTACCCTCTGCTCCTACATCTCTCTCAAGCTCCGCCTCTGGAGTTAGGATCTGCTCTAGATCTCCTTTCTCAGAGGATGGGATGCTGTGGCATCCCAATCCCCAGTCTCCATCTCAGGGCCTGGTTGCTGAAAGCCTAGAACTTCATGGTGTTAACCTTTCTCAGCAGGTAAAGGATATCCTTTATGCTTCCAGGAAACCTTCCACAAGATGCTCTTATGCTTTCAAGTGGAAAAGGTTTACCATATGGTGCTCACAGAATGGTCTTGACCCTCTTGCGATACCTCTGGAATCATTACTGAAGTATCTCCTTCATTTGTCTAATACAGGGCTTAAGACCAATTCAGTGAGAGTTCACTTGAGTGCTATTGCAGCTTTTTTCAAGCCTCTAAATGGACAACCTATTTCCTCTCATCCTCTCATAGCGAGATTTATGAGAGGCTTTTTTTTAACTAAGCCTCCCATTAAGCCACCACCGGTGGCATGGGACTTAAATCTGGTTCTTGGGCAGCTCATGAAGTTGCCTTTTGAACCATTAGCTACTACTTCTTTGAAATTCCTTTCCTGGAAGGTCATCTTTCTTATTGCAATCACATCAGCACGTCGCATCAGTGAATTGCAAGCATTGGTGGCTGATCCTCCTTATACAAGGTTCCATCATGATAAGGTAGTCCTTAGGACTCATCCACACTTTATGCCAAAGGTGGTGTCACCTTTTCATTTAAACCAAGCGGTTTACCATCCTCTTTTCTTCCCAAGGTCTCATGCCTCAAATGCAGAAAGGAATCTTCATACTTTGGATTGTAAAAGGGCCCTGGCCTTTTACTTACAAAGGACACAGCAACATAGGAAGTCCTCTCAACTTTTTGTTGCTTTTGATCCTAGTCATTTGGGACTTCCAGACTCCAAAAGAACACTGTCCAACTGGATTGCACAGTGTATATCTTTTGCCTATGAGAGTAAAAACCTTCCTCTGGAAGGCCATGTCACAGCTCACAATGTGAGAGCCATGGCAGCCTCTATAGCTCATCTTCACTCTGTGTCTATCGACAACGTCTGTCGAGCAGCTACTTGGGCCTCGGATCATGCCTTCACAGCCCATTACTGCTTAGACAAGGACTCCCGCCGGGATGCCTTGTTTGGTCAGGCTGTTCTTCAACACCTGTTCCATACTTAATCAACTACCCACCATCCCTGGTAGGATGCCAGAGATCCATGGGGGGAAGTGGAGCCCTTTCACAAGGGCACACAACTTCTGGGGTTTCTCCCTGGCATCTGCAGCTAGGGAGTCCCCCATATGTGAAGACTACATTCCTGCTTGTTCCTCGAGATTGCATAGTTACTCACCTGTAACAGGTGATCTCCGGGAACAGCAGGAATTTAGTCCTCACAACCCACCCACCTCCCCTAGGAGTTGTATCTCTCTATCTCTCTCTTTCTCTCTCTTTCCCTCTCTCTTTGTCTCAGCTTTAAACTCAACTGGAGAGGGACAGTTGGGAAAGACGGGAAGGCAGCACGCAGGCGCTGTGGGGTGCTCCCAAAAGCTTTCCTATTGGACGCTGGGGAGCGTTCCCGTGCAGGCTCCATCAGTACAGACGATACCCATATGTGAAGACTAAATTCCTGCTGTTCCCGGAGATCACCTGTTATTAGAGTAATTATGCTATATCTAACATAGTCTATGTTTTAATTATGCCTTTACATGTCTCCATGGTGGGTGACTTTCTAACTGGTCCCCCAGTTACCTTCCCCCAGATATCAATTCATACATTGTATTGTATTTTTAATCTTATAACTATTCTTATAATTTTGTGATGTTGTCTTAACCACAGCCCTTCCCCTTTTCATCTATTCATTTGGTATTTATTTATGATTAGGCTCTTAAGTTTTAAGATCCAAATTTTATTGGTATTATGTTTTATTATTTGGATGTATTTATTTACTCTTGTCTATGGGTCTGTTTGACTGCTGCTATATATGTTTATCTCCAGGAACAAGCAGGAATGAGTCTTCACATATGGGTACGTCTGTACCGACGGACTCTGCGCGGGAACGCTCCCCAGCGTCCAATCAGAAAGCTTTTGGGAGCATCCCTCAGCGCCTGCTTGCTGCCTTCCTGCCTTTCCAACTGTCTCTCCTCAGTTTTCGTTTTTCCGCGGAGCCGGCAGGACGTCCTCCTGTCACCGCAGAAAATTTGTCTTTAATTCTTTTGTTTTCTTGTGGTCGCAGCTGTCTCCCCGACTCCACCGGTACCGCCGGTGTTTTTCTTTTTCTTAAATCCAGGGAATTTTTTCCCTCAGTTTTTTGTCTTAAATTTTTTGGGCCTTCTAGGCCTCTCCATCATGGAGCCGCCATCCTCTTTTCCTAAGAAATGTCTAAGCTATGGCGGTACAGTTTTATTTTTAGACTCCAAGAACTGGTGTCTAACCTGTTTGGGTCCTGACCATTTTCCTCCGGAGCCATTAGGCTGCAGTATTGTGAGAAGAGATTTTCCATTTCGAGTTTCCCTCGATACCGGGTTCCCTTTCAGTGTCAGGGCACCGACCATTTCTTCTTCTCCACAAGATCAGGTAACCCACAAACAGTCTGTTAAGACTAGCCAACCCTTGAGTGGTAGGTCTCATGCACAGCATGATGACGGCTCCGGCCTTGCCCTCGAGGGTCCATTGGCTTCAAAACCCCGTGGGAGTCTTCGGCCTCCAAAGCCTATGAGGGGTTTCAGGTTGTTCCTGGGGCTCACCCCTCACAGAACATACCTGAGCCATGCTCGGTGGTGGCATCCGCTTCGAGCGGTACCGATACCCCGGCATCGGCACTGGTGTTGGACGATACACTCCTCACCAGGGATCGTCATCTGGCTTTCTCGGTACCTTCGGGACCGGTGGATATGCTCAAGATTGACTTTCCAGTATCGGCATCAACGCCGATACTACCACAGACGTCGGTACCCTCTAGACATGCATCGATAGACTCGCTTCCTTCGATGCCGAGTCTGGAATCGATCTCTACTCTGGAAGACTGGGTACCGACACGTCTCGGTACCGATGCTTACCGATACCGGATGCTCGGTACCGAGGGTGATTACCAAAGGCCTTCGGTTACCTCGGTACCGATTGAGCAGCCACCGATGACTGCTCCGATGTCAGTGTCGCCTTCGATTCTGACAGTGCTACCGGTATCCGCAGTAGCATCGGAGCCAGCTCCTTCCATGCTTCTTTCACCAGGGTCGCTCCTTTCTATACCAAGTTTGGAGTCGATACCTGGCATGGACGATGCAGTACTGACTGTCACAGGTCCTGACCTCCAGTACCAGCATCCATCCCTTAAGGATCCTTTTTTGCACCGTGCAGGATCTTATATTCCTATATATTCAAGTAGATCCTCCGGTGCCCAGGCTAGTTCTTCAGGTCTAGCCTGTCCAGGGACGGTTCCCTTTGGAGATCCTTCTTTTCAGAATTTCCTCCTGGATATGGCAAGATCTCTTGCTATTCCTATCCCTTGCCATGATCCTACACAAGGCTCTGTTTCTACTGAAGAAAAGAAAAACATAATACTTCCTTTAAATCATTCCTTACAGGATCTTCTTCTAAGAATGTGGGAAGCACCTTTAAAGGTACCCTCACCTTCTAGAGCAACTGATCTTCTGTATCAGGTGCCCCCCTCTCCATGGTTTCAAAAGACTCAACTTCCCCATCATTCCATTGTGGTGGAATCAGCAATGAGGAAGGTGAAAAGTAAGAAGAAGCACTCTTCTTATCCACCAGGTCATGAGTCTAGGACACTAGATGCCTTTGGACGTCAAACCTTCCAGACATCCATGCTGTCAGCAAGGATTCTCTCATATATTTTTTATATGAGTATATCTCTTCAGGAGGTCACAAAGAAATTGTATCTTTTGACTCCTTTTCTTTCAGAGCCCAAGACTGCAGACTATTCCTTACTACTTAGTCATATTCAAAGTATCTCTTGGTTTCTTACTGGTGCTTCCCTAGACTCTTTTGAGTCTGTTAGCAGAACTTCTTCTATAGCCATAGGGGCACGACGTAGAGCCTGGCTTCAAGCTTCAGACTTAAACAAATGGGCACAACAAAGACTGGGTAATACTCCTTGCACTGGAGAAAATCTCTTCAATAAGGAGTCTTTACATCAAGTTGCTCAGTGGTCCACTGACTTCCCAGTTTCTGAAGGCTATCCTAAGCCTTCTCCTTCCTCAGTAGGTAGGAAATGCCCTACCAAACCTTCTTTCCCTAGGAGGAGAAGGTTTTACTCTTCTCCTGCCCATCATTCAGATGTTCCCAAGCAGGGGACACATCTCCCTGGTCTGAAGAATCCAAACTCTCGCCAGGCTAAACAAACCCAGCAACCATAGGGTTCTGATTAATCTGTTTTCTGCCTCTTGGAGTTTACAACCTACAGTTGACTTCTCCGCAGAAGTTTTTCACTGTTTTTCATTCAAAACTCTACACATGGATTCCTTTCCTCAGGACATCCAGTTGCTCCTAAGTATGCTGAGCTGTCAGGATATTCATGTCTATGGGTCACAGGTTTCTCCTCTTCCTGCCAAAAAGAGAGGTTTAACAACTATCCCATGATAGTTTTCTGTACCAACATGAATTTTTTTCCTTCCACAGACTTACCATATGGTAAGTCACCCTTCAGCTCCTGTTTCTCTACCCTCTTATCCAGGGTTTCCCCTGTACGAGTGGTACCATTCCACTGGAGGGCTTCTTTAGCCTTTCTAGTCTTTTTTCCAGTCCAGTGTGGAGTTTTTTCTCTTGAGTAAACTCCCTCCTTTTGCCTGGGCAGCTTATCAGACAGGGACAGGAATTTCTTCTCTTGTTCTGTCTGTTCTTTCTGTTTTACACAGAAAGATTCTCTCTGCTGTCTTATTCAGCAGCTGCCCATGCAGGAGTTCCAGTGATTGGACTACTGGTACTTTTCCACAAGTTTCCAGTCTTGTCCTCCACTACTTTCTGTCTGGCCTTAGTAGTGATTCCAAGACAGTGCATACATCTTTCTTGGATAATCCTTATCACTTCAGGCTTATCACACTATCTTCTATTCTTGCCATCTCCAATTCCTTTGGGTTTGGCAGCATAGTTGACGTGGCTGCTGGGTTTTTCCAACAGCCAGTTCTATCTCCCAATTCTCCTGCATAATGCTCTCTGCAATCCTACAGAGAAGCTTTCCACTATGGGCCCTTGCTAGAGAGCATGGGTTTTTTTCTCTAATGACTATCCTATATGGTTGAAAAAGGCTTCCTCAGTCATTCCCCATGACTGTGAGGGTTCTTCACACCCTACTATCTCCTTTTAAAATAAAGGACATAAGCCTTCTCTACGTGAAAGTCTAAAGAGTTGTCCAATTCCTACAGGGAATATGCTCTTTTTTCCTTGCAGCTTGTCCTCATAGTATCCTAATCCTTCATGGACAGTACATATTTAACTAAAAAATGCATGATACCCCTTTTTGTCCCTCAAGTGGGTCAACCTGGTATCTCATCCTATGCGTTTTCTGTCCATTTACCATGCTAGAGTTCTACAGGACTCAGGACTTGCTGTTTACAGACTGATATTATCCTCTGTTTTTTCACGCAACCATCCTGGTTATTTCACTGGATAGCATTCCTGCACCATCATAACCAGGGGGAATAGATTCTCTATATATCTTCTCAAGTAGGTTCCACCTTCTTGTTATTGGATGAATCTTTCCTCTTCACATCTCCCATGTGAATGTTCTTATAGGCATATCTCTGTCTGCTTAATTGCAGACATTTATCTTTAGACCTATATATTCATATATGTATATATATCTATATACATCTCTATAGATACATATGTCTGTCAGCTGCGTGTGCATATGTTATGCCCCTCTAGATCTCACTATAGACATATATATATATGTGTGTGTATCTGTCGAGATGCTTCGTTATAGGTAGATATGTATTTACATACTTATCTAACTGTCTATGCTCATAAAGGTTTTACCTTCCTATATGTTCCAGACAGTGGGCTTTGCACATGTTCATACTGTTCCACAGTATGTTTGGGGTTTTATGCACACAACCACTGCTGTGGTACTGACAGCTCCTACCACAACCCTAGGTTTAGGTATCCCTGAAGCTCCATGCTCCAATATCTTCCTACCTCTCACCAGTTAGGAAAGACATGGTGGATCTTCAGTAGATCTGAGGTTTCAACTCCTCAGACATCTGTCCTTCCTTTTGGGAATACAGGTTTTTTTTCCCTTACCCCTTCTTCCCTCAAGGACTAGGCCAGTTTGTCCAAATCGGTCAGTCTTCCTCTTTTGCTCCTAACTGTGAGTAACCCTGTAGCCAAAAGAGTTTTCAGCTTTTTCGATAAAGCTTCCCACTAAAGACCTACCGTTTTTGTACTACCCCAGTTGAATCCTGGGGTCACCTGTCACTTCCAAAGTTTGACCTTCACCTTCACTTCAGTGAGGTCACCTTGGAGATTCCTCTACTGGATCCCCAGTAGACTCCATCAGCCTCTCTACTTCCTGCAATCCAGTAGGTGAGGTCCATATTGTGATTGTTCATTTCAATATATTTCATGATAATTATCATACATACAAGGACTCCTTGCCTGTAGTCCTATCTTAGGTTAGCTGTTTTCTACAGCTCCTCTCTTTTTCAACTCCTACCCTCCATCCTCAGGATGCCTGGCCATATGAGGTGTAGCATGTTTCAATCTCCAACATGCTAGGGCTCCAGGCATCTTAGCTTGGGAGTCCCCATATGTGAAGACTCATTCCTGCTTGTTCCTGGAGATAGCACAGTTACTTACCTGTAACAGGTGATCTCTGGGAACAGCAGGAATAAGTCTTCACAACCCACCAACCTCCCCTAGGAGTTGTATCTCTCTATCTATCTTTCCTTTCCTCTCTCTCTCTCTCTCTGTCTCAGCTATAAAACTCAACTGAGGAGAGACAGTAGGAAAGGCGGGAAGGCAGCACGCAGGCGCTGAGGGATGCTCCCAAAAGCTTTCTGATTGGACGCTGGGGAGCGTTCCCGCGCAGGCTCCTTCGGTACCGACGTACCCATATGTGAAGACTTATTCCTGCTGTTCCCAGAGATCACCTGTTACAGGTAAGTAACTGTGCTTTACAGCATGTTTTTATTTTCAATGGATTTGTTTTGTTCGTATGTTACATCTTTAAGGTCACAGTCCCCTGAAGAAGGCTTTGCCGAAACACATGTAGGGCTGACCGTTGACACTTCAATAAAGCTCCGTCTACCAGTGTTGTCGCTCTCCTGCTCTCTTTGTTCGTACACCCCTAGCCTGCCTACACACGTGGACAGCCCAATGGTGTCTGTGCTCACAGTGGACCCAGGCAACGGGCAATCTCTGAGAGGGTCAGGATCACCTGCCGGCTGGTGAGATCCCTCTACTGGTGCAAGTCCAGTGCCACCTCTAGCGGGAATGCCTTCAGGGTGCCCTCACCACAGAAGACCCTGAGCACAGATGCTTCCCTCTGGGGGTGGGGAGCTCACTGCAGAGCTCAGTTCACTTAGGGCTGCTGGTCCCAGAAGGGAATCTCTGTTAAAAATCAACCTCCTGGTGCTACAGGAAGTCTTCCTAGCCCTACGGCGTTCCGCAGTCACCTGCAACACTGACCTGTGTTGATCCAAATAGACAACCAGGTTGCAGTGTTCTATATCAACAAGCAGGGAGGTACGGGCTCATACTCCCTCTGTCAGGAGGCGGTAGCCTTCCTCTCTTTTACAGCGAGCAATGCATGTTCCTGTGTGCAGTCTACTTCCCGGGTCAGGACAACTGCCTGGTGGACAGACTCAGCAGAGTCCTGTGGCTGCACGAGTGGTGCCTTGGCTCCATGGTGGCGGAGAGGCTCTTCTGCCTCTGAGGCTGGCCCGAGATAGAACTGTTCGCTTCTCCAGACAACATGCAGTTGACTCGCTTCTGCTCCTGTCAACCACACCCAGAGAGGGTAGCGGCAGATGCCTTTCTGATCTCGTGGTCCAAGGGACTATTGTAGGCGTTCCCGCCAACCCCTCTGGTTGCCAAGACTCTGTTCAAAGTCTAGTGCGAGAGGGAGTCAGTGATCCTGTTTGCCCCAGGTGGCCCAGGCAGCCTTGGTTCCCCCTGCTACTCTCATTGTCGGCGATACTCCCAGTCACACTGGGAAAAGCCCAAACCTCCTGACTCAGGAGGAGGGCTCACTCCTGCACCCCCAGTGTGGGGTTGCTGACACTGACGGCATGGCTGCTGAGAGGGTAGCCATGGCCCCCCTTAACCTGCCAAAGAAGTTGAAGAGATCCTACTGGCCTCTAGAAAGCCTTCCACCAGAAGGGTCTATGTCTTTAAGTGGTGGAGATTTGCCATCTGGTGCGTGGAGAGGAAGAGAATCCTTTCTCCTGCCACATACAGCTGGTGCTTCAGTACTTGATGCATCTATCGTGCACGGGACTGAAGTCTAACTCTGTCAGGGTGCACTTGAGCACTATAGCCACTCACTACCACTCAATCGAGGGCAAGCCCCTCTCCAGCCAACCCCTGATCTCATGATTCCTATGGGGCCTTCTGCTATCCAAGTCCCCTCTCTGCCCCCCGGTAGTGGAGTGGGATCTCAGCGTAGTGCTCTCCCAGCTTACTAGTGCTGTTCAAGCCCCTGACCACATGCCTCCTATGGTACCTCTCCTGGAAGGTGGCCTTCCTAGTGGTCCTCACTTCAGCTCGCGGAGTTAGCAAACTTCAAGCCCTGGTGGCAGACCCCTCCATACACCAGGTTCTTCAAGAATAGGGTAGTGCTCTGCACTCACCGTAAATACCTTCCGAAGGTGTTATCCCCTTTCCACTCAATCAGGACGTGGTACTCCCCACCTTCTACCCGCGGCCTCATGCCGGCAAAGAGGAGCTCATACTCCACACATTGGACTGCAAATGGGCCCTGTCCTCCTGTTTACAGCAGACCCAGGATCTCCGCAAAGCACCTCAGCTTTTCGTGTCTTATGACTCCAGTAGACTGGTGCTTCCTGTGACCAAGTGCACCTTGTCCTCTTGGATGGTGGATTCTATTGACCTCGCCTATGAGCAAGTGGACCTCTCCTTTGAGTACCAGATCACAGTGCATCGCATGAGGGCAATGGCCACATTGATGGCCAACCTCTGCTCTGTGCCGGTAACAGATCTGCAGAGTCGCCACTTGGTCTTCAAATCACACATTCGCAGCTCACTTCTGCCTGGAGAGCGAGTCCCGCAGGGACAGTGCCTTCGGCCAGGAAGTGCTTCGTAATAATCTCTGGGTGTAGGCAACTCCTGCCCTCCAACCTGCTGTGTTCAGGTTATCGGAGTGATGGTGTCGCTGGACACTAGGGTCTTGCAGAGTCCCTCAGTGGGGACTCACCTCCTGCAACTCACGACCAGCTCACTGGTCGCCACTGGTGCTGTCGTGGTTTGGTCCTCGGCAGCCTGGAGCTAGGGAGTCCCATATGTGAGGACTGACTTCCTTCTTGTTCCCGAAGAAAGCATAGTTACTCACCTATAACAGGTGTTCTCTGGGAACAGCAGGAATCAATCCTCACAACCCTTCCTCCTCCCCTAGGAGTTGCCTACCTACCTTATTTTAGTTCTTACTGCCGTCTTAGCTATGTCATTGACTGTGCAAGATGGCACCCTTGGGCGGGAAGGGGACCACGCATGCAAGGTAGCATTCCCAAAGGCTTTCTTTGAAGGCTGGGGAAATGCTTCGTGCGGGCTCTTTCGGCGCCAACATCACCCATATGTGAGGACTTGATTCCTGATGTTCCCGGAGATCACCTGTTACAGGTGAGTAATTACGCTTTCCTGGCTGTCCGAGCCTTTCACCACCACCTGCAACACCAGTCAGTGCTGGTCCAAATGGACAATCAGTTGGCAATGTTCTACGTGAACAAGCAGGGGGGCACAGGGTCCTATACCTTCTGTCAGGAGGTAGTGGCTCTCTGCTCCTTTGCGCTCTACAATGTGATGCTTCTGCAGGTGGTGTTTCTGCCGGACCAGCTCAACACCCTACCAGACAAGCTGAGCAGAGTCCTCCAGCTGAACAAGTGGTGGCTGGATTCCAGGGTGGCCTCTCAACTCTTCCGACTCAGGGGGGGGGGGGGTTTCTGCTAATGGACCTCTTTGCGAGTCCGACCAACATTCAGCTGCCCCGCTTCTGCTCCCGCCAGTCGCACCCCTCACTGGTGGCAGCGGATGCATTCCTCATCCCGTGGATGAAGGGCTTTCTCTATGCCTTCCCGCCCACGCTGCTGATTGCCAAGGCCCTTTTCAAGGCTCAGCTCAGCTGATACTGATTGCCCTCTGTTGGCCCATGCAACAGTGGTTCCCGCTGCTCCTCTGCTTGTCCTCAGCAGCCTCGGTCCCCCTGGGGAGTGCCTCAGGGTTACTGTTGCAGGAAGAGGGCTCCCTCCTACACTTCAACCTGAGGTCACTGTCGATAATGGCTTGGGTTCTGAAAAGGTAGCCTTAGGGCTCATTCATCCTTTCAGGGGAGGTAGAGGAGGTCTTCCTGGCCTCTTGTAGGGTCTCTGTGAGATGGGCCTATGCCTTCAAATGGCACAGATTCTCAGTGTGGTGTACAGAACAGCAAGTTAACCTATTCTCGTGCTCTGTGCTGCATGTGCTGCAATATTTGCGCCACCTGTCACTGGCAGGAATGAAGTCCAACTCGGTCAGGGTGCACCTGAGTGCTCTAGTGGTGCATCACCACCTTATCCGAGGGTCAGCGAACTTCAGGCGTTGGTGGCAGATCTGCCATAACCAAGGTTCTATAAGAACAGGGTGGTGCTCCACATGCACCCCAAGTTTCTTCCCAAAGTGGTGTCCCCATTCCACCTAAATCAGGAGGTGATATTCCCCACCTTCTTTCCGTGGCCTCATGCCAGCAGGGCGGAGACCGTCCTTCATACCCTGGACTGTAAGAGGGCCCCGTCCTTCTACCTCTAATGTGCCCAGGGCCACCGCAAAGCCTCTCAGCTTTTGGTCTTCTGTGACCCCAGTTGGCTGGGGGAGGTGTTGACCAAGCGAACTCTGTCCATTTGGGTGGCGGACTGCATTGCCCTTGCCTATGAGCATGCTGGGCTTTCACTGGAGTGCCGGGTCACATTGCACAGCATCAGGGCCATGGCAGCATCTGTGGCAAAACTGCATTCGGTCTCTGTCGGACATCTGCTGGGCCACCACCTGGTCTTTAGTCTCCATGTTTGCAGCTCGTTACTGCCCGGAGAGGGAATCCCGACGGGACAGCACCTTTGGCCAGGCCATACCCTGTCATCTGTTTGGGTGTGTAGGCAACTCATGCCCTCTGACCCTTCTGTGTTCAGGCTGCTGGAGTGCTGGTGCTCACTGGACACTTGGGTCTGGGAGTCTTTCCCTTAAGACTCAATTGCTGTTGCTCACGGCTCACCCTTTTCTGGTCACCCATGGCATTTCTATAGCTTTTTGGTAGCCTGTAGCTAGGGAGTTCCATATATGAGGACTGACTTCTTGCTTGTTCCCAGAGAAAGCATAGTTACTCACTTGTAACAGGTATTCTCCGAGGACAGCAGGAATCAGTCCTCACAACCCTCCCTTCTCCCCTTGGAGTTGCTCCTTTACCGTCTTTTATTTTTGCCGTCTTTTATTTTTGCCGTCTTTTAGCTATGTCATCTGACTGAGCAAGTAGCACTCTTGGGCAGGAAGGGGACCACGCATGCATGGTGGCATCTGCCAAAGGCTTTCTTTGAAAGCTGGGGGGATGCTTCCGCGAGGGCTCCATTGGTGCCGACGTCACTCCTGTGTGAGGACTTGATTCCTGCTGTCCCCGAAGAACACCTGTTACAGGTGAATAACTATGCTTTATTTTCGGTTTACATTTGCAATCGGTTTATTTGAGACAAATTGATAGCCCTTATCCTTCAGTATTTTGTTTTATATTCTATTGTACAGCCCTGCGTGGCAGAGAGCATCTCCCCATAGAGCTACACATGGAGCGGTTAATATGAAAGTAATTGCTTAATACATTTCTTGTGATAACATAAACTAGTATGAGGTTTGAAAGGGTCCTTTTAAATTAATTACAACATATCTAGTATGATTATATACTTTTCTTAGTTTACCCCCCCCCCCCCCCCCATCCTTTGTTTGATGGTACCCCGCTTCGGGTTTTATTTATTTAGTTTTATCTTTTGTTTAGTTTTAATATAATCCTCCTCATCACATAATGTATAGTGTCTTATTTTGTTAAGTTCCTGTTTCTATTGTGTCTATTTTTATTTGTTTATGATCAATTTAATATTTTTTTGTTTTAAAGGAATTTGCTTTTTAATGTGATTATTGACATGTAAGATATGTAAGATTATTATATAATATGTAAGATTATTTACATGTAAGATATGTAAGATACCAGACACCTTCGAATCGCATCGGAGAGCTGAATTTACCTGGAGAGAGGTCAGAGCACGTTTTTGCCCCTCCTGCAGCCCCTCCAGCCCAATCGGAGGTATCACAGCACTCTTAAAAGGAACTGCACGCTGCCAGGAGTCCCTCTCTGCCACCAGACACCTTCGGATCGCATCGGAGAGCTGAATTTACCTGGAGAGAGGTCAGAGCACGTTTTTGCACCTCCTGCAGCCCCTCCAGCCCAATCGGAGCTCTCACAGCACTCTTAAAAGGAACTGCACGCTGCCGGGAGTCCCTCTCTGCCACCAGACACCTTCAGATCGCATCGGAGAGCTGAATTTACCTGGAGAGAGGTCAGAGCACGTTTTTGCCCCTCCTGCAGCCCCTCAAGCCCAATCGGAGGTCTCACAGCACTCTTAAAAGGAACTGCACGCCAAAGGCGTGCCGCACCTGGCATGCCCGCGCCTGAGACCGAAAGGAAAAGCTCTGAGGCTGAAACCTGTAAGTTCCATTATATGTGATTAATATAGCTCTACAGTTTTATAGTCTAAAATATTGTCAGTACCTTGCACTACTGGCTAATTCATTGATGCTTATAATTCTGCTACCTTATATTCTAAGTACCTGCAACGTCCTATTTTTCAGTTAACTCTAGAGAGCAGTCTCGCTTCACACTAAATACTACACTTGACAGTTGTTACATTATATGTGAATGTTTGAAACTGTATCCAGTTACAAATGCACAGCTTGTAACTGTATCTACCTGTAATTGCTCGATCTCACTCAGATTGTAAGCAACCTCCTGCAACAACTTAACGACTTTGTAGCCACAAGTATTAGTATTAGCAGAATCGGCCAACACTGATAGGCCCACGCTGCCAAATCTAAATCTATTATCAAAATCCCCTATAAACTCAAGAGGGAATCATTGATATAAAGAAAATCACTCACATAAGCATAATAAGATATGAAAATGTCCCCTTCAACCACCCCCTGCTTTAGAATGTTATTCATCTGCACAATAATGCTAATATTAATTGCTCTAACCCAGCGTTTTTCAACCACTGTGTCGCGGCACACTAGTGTGCCGTGAGATATTGTCTGGTGTGCCGTGGGAAAAATTCCAATTTCATCCGTAACATGTGGCCTCGGCTCACAAATTAGGGTTGCCAACCGGCCGGTTTTCAGCCGGCCTGGCCGGTTTTTCCATGGCCAGGCCGGCTGCCGGCACAGTTGTAAAACCGGCTTTTGTGCCGAAGTCCGCGGCGCGAACGCGATCGCGATTCCCTATAGCAGTGCAGCCGCTGGTTCTGCTTTGTACAGAGCAGCGGCTGCACTACACTTACATTGAAAAGTAAAGAGAAACTGTGTCAGGAGCCCTCCGATCATGCAGAGCCCGAGGAAGTGATGTCATGGGGGCGGGCTCCTCACAGGCTGTCTTTCCTTTTCAAATTAACTTTAGCTGCAATAAAGCAGAAGCAGCGGCTTAGGCAGAGGGGGTGGGTGTGTGTGTGTGTGTGAGTGAACCAGCAAGGGGGGGGGGAGTGTGAGTGAACCAGCAAGGGGGGGGGGGGAGTTTGAGTGAACCAGCAGTGGATGGGGGGGAGATGGTGTGAGTGAACCAGCAGGGGAGGGGGGGTAAGTGAGTGAGTGACCCAGCAGGAGGGGTGAGTAAGTGACAGGGGGGTGGGTGAGTGAACCAGCAGTGGAGGGGGGGGTGGTGTGAGTGAACCAGCAGGGGAGGGGGGTTGGTGTGAACCAGCAGGGGAGGGGGGGTTGGTGTGAGTGTTTGATTCCTATTCAAGAGAATTACTTTATATATAGTCAATATAGGCACAGAGGTAAATTTTTTTAACATTTTCTAATGGTGGTGTGCCTCGTGATTTTTTTCATGAAAAAAGTGTGCCTTTGCACAAAAAAGGTTGAAAAACACTGCTCTAACCCACAGTCTAAATAACAAAAATCACAAACCAATTCCAATAATACAAACAATAATGAGATCTGATCCCCCTCCCAGACCACTTAACATAAGTTACAGTAGAAAAGCAAATCATACAGATTAATACATGTAAAGCCTACCTTACTACCTCAATCCAATACTCTACACAACACAACAAACCTAAATTACCTAACCTGTATTCTAATAAACGCAAGATCAATGAAAAACAAACTCCCCATATTTACAGACATACTAAACGACCTAAAACCAGACATTCTATGTGTAACAGAAACCTGGCTAGCAGACACTGACCTTGTTTACTTGAACCAATTAAAAAACAAAAATTACGATATCTTTCACGCCCACAGACACCAGAAAAGAGGAGGAGGAGTACTCATTATGACAAATAAAATACTAAATGCAAAACCACAATCACCTGCCTTCCCTAACAACATAGACACCCTCATCATAAAAATTGATCACCTTAGATTATGCCTAATATACAGACCTCCCGACCAAAAATATGAAAACATGGATGATCTAATTGAATTCCTAAGCTCATCCACTGAACTTAACCCAATAATAATGCTTGGTGACTTCAACCTTCCTTCCCTACCCTCCACACAATCAGCTCTCTTCCTAGAAACAATCCTTGATATGGATTTCCATCAAATCATCAACACAAAAACACACAACAAAGGAGGAACACTTGACCTTGTCTTCCTCCCTGAAGTGCTCCACAAACTCTATAATGCAGCATCTTTGGAGTGCTCACCAGTCCCCTGGTCTGACCACCACCTTATAAAACTTTGCCTTAGCTATCCCAAACCCAATAACAAGTACAAACCAATACAGACCCCAACTACAACATTTAAGAGATTCAATAAAGAAGAATTTCTTGACCTAACTATCCCACATCTCTCTCCTTCACCTAACGACCTTGATGAAGCGGTAGAAAACTGGCATAGAACTATCAATAATGCAGCCACATATAACCTTACTTCAAAACAATCAGCAAGAACAAGCATCTTAGAAATGGTAATGCGCCATGGTTTAGCAATGCCTTAAAACTAATGAAAAGAGAGCTGAGGAAATTGGAATTAAGCTGGCGTAGAACTAAATCTACCATGCACTATGAGGCCTATAATGACTACCTTTAAAAGTATAAAGATGCAACAGATAAAGCAAAGAAAAACTACCACGCAGTTATTTTAACTAATTCACTAAATAGACCAAGGGAACTATTTAACATTGTTCAAGACCTAACGAATAGCACATACAACTCTTCTAATGACATTACAGACATATCTGCCCAGTCTTTAGCTAATCACTATATAAACAAATCAAAACAGCAATCTTTCTCACCTAAGCCAACAATTAAGCCATGCCATGAGCATACATATGATCAATCAAATGATTGGTCAGTTTTCCACCCTTTGACCAAAGACGCGCTCAAGAATATTATATCAAACCTTAACACCACAACCTCTTACCTAGACCCATGCCCAGTAACCTGGATAAAGAAAACCCTTTCTATCTTTTCCTCCTTCATTCTTCCCATTGTCAATCTCTCACTACAACAAGGGTATTTACCACCTACGCTAAAACATGCACAAATCCGCCCTATACTTAAAAACGGCACCCTAGACAAAACATCACCAAACTCCTATAGGCCTATATCAAGCATACCCTTCATAGCCAAAATAATAGAAAAGGTTGTCCAAACTCAAACCCAGGAATACATGGATAATTCAGCCCCCCTAGATGAACAACAATATGGATTTCGCCCTTGCCATGGAGTCAAAACGCTCCTAGTGGTTCTTCTTGACACTCTTATGAGAGGAATCGATAACTCTAAACAAGCATTTATCCTCCTATTCATAGACATCTCCGCTGCATTCGATAGTGTACATCACACCCTAATGCTCAATAGACTCAGTCAAATAGGAATTAAATCTACTGCACACAAATGGTTTGCATCGTACCTAACCAATAGAACACAAACTGTATGAATCAGCACCCAAACATCAAACACATTCAACCAGGAAATCGGTCTCCCACAAGGATCAGCCCTCTCAGCCCTCCTTTTTAATATATATATTCAACCAGTTTGTAATATCTTTAAAAAATTTAATGTCCACTATCATCTATATGTGGACGACATAATGATGTACATTCCATTCACGATCCCTAGCCTACCAATACAACTGTTAAATGAATGCTTCAATGAAATTTTTATTTATTTATTTATTTAACAGTATTTCTAAACCGCCTTATCTTAATAATCAAGGTGGTATCACAGCAAGCATAGACAACATGGCTAAAAGACTATAACCTCCATATAAACCACTCAAAAACTGACATATTAATTGTAACGAAAGACCAATCATACATCCCCCCCATCACACATCACACTTCAAAACTAAGACATTAAAGTAAAAACTGAAGTGAAATATCTAGGCGTCATCCTTGATATGCATCTCAGTTTGGACTCACATATTAGAAACACAACAAAAAAAATCTTTTTCAAGCTCAGAATACTAAAGCAACTCCGCCCACTTGTCCATATACAAGACTTTTTTGAGCATAATTCAGGCAATCATCACACCTCATTTTGACTTTGCCAATTTAATTCTTCTAGGCACATCAAAACAAAACATTAAGAGACTCCAACTAGCACAAAATGCAGCAGCTAGAATCATAATGAAGTCTCAAATATTTGAACACATAACACCTATACTAGCTAACTTACACTGACTACCAATACAAAGCAGGATAAACTATAAGACTATTATAACTACCTTCAAGGCATTAAATAACATGGTTCCACCAACACTAAGCAAGCTTATCACTAAAGACACTAATAAAATAGTACACAGGAAAGGCTATACAAACAAAATTATAACCCCGAAAGACTTCACAAAAGCTAAAAAGATAACCAACAAAAAGGCATTCTCCCATGCAGCACCCATCCTATGGAACTCCCTTCCTGAGGAAATCAGCAGTAACAGAAATTAAGGATCTCAGAAAGAAACTAAAAACCCACCTTTTCACATCACACTTTGATCCTATGACACACTCTTTCTCCCACAATGAAAACGGATAATCTAACAACAATTCAGATCCCTAACTCTGAAAGACACTAAAACGAATAACAAATGACAAATGACAACGAAGGCCCCACCAAGAAAGACATAAAATAGCTGTAACTTAAACTATCCCACCCCCTGTTATTCCGACATTCTTTACCCCCTCTGCAATTTCCCATCCTAACTTATCTCAATTAGCCCATCAAACACTAGGCAATTTTACATAGCATAAACCCTATATTCTTTATATAGTTGTTATATAGTTTATTGTTTAGTTTTTTGTTGTACTTTGATCTCAGTTTCAACTGTAACTAAATATGTTTTGTTTAAGGTTCAGGCCGATTGTACATAGTTCTCTGATGTTCCATGTAAAAACACAGATCTTTGATCTGTCCCTTAACTTGTTTTTTGTAAACCGCACCTGATCATTGGGAAAGTGCGGTATATAAGCGATTGTTAAATAAAATAAATAAATACAAATATGTTGGTTATTCATGGTGTTTTAGACATCTGCCTTTTCAGTTTTAGAATATTTGGTTATTTATCTTTTTTTTTTTTTTTATATATATTTAAAAAAATTTTTATTAGCACCCAACATAACATACAATGCTCAACATAAACCGTGGTCCCCCCCACAGACCCACCCATCAACATTTTTAAACATCCATAACATTAACCATTGGAAGAGGCCCCTGCTCCTAGTGCTTCCCCGTATGTTTTTCCATGAAACCCTACCCCCCCCCTTGCCCCCAGTATACAACTTATGTAGAATACATTATACCCCCGCGTAACACACAGTACCATAGCCCACAACTGCACTCTCAGCACCCTCCCCCCACATTCCCCCGAACCCCACTGTAACCCCCCTAACAGAAATTCTCCCGAGATAACCCCTCCAACAGAATGAACATTCATACCACCCTGCCCCCCCCCTCCCCCCCTAGCCCATACTATCTCCACCCATCCCCCCACCAGGTTGCTGCTGACCATTTCCTCCACCCAGACCCCCAGTCAGTGAGATCGCCCATCCGCATAGCCCTCAATGTAAACGTGTCGTGTACTACCCTGACCAGCCTTTGCGCCCTTATGGGCGATATAGAATCCCCCCACCCATGATCTCTTCAAGAGAATATAATGGGACAGGATAGATCCCCTCTATGCCCCCCCCCCATCAGTGAACAAAGCACTCCTACTCCCCCCCCTCCTCCCTCTGAATCCCCCCCCTCCCTCTGAATCCCCCCCCCTCTCTCTGAATCCCCCCCCCTCTCTCTGCCCTCCAAATCCCCCCCCCCTCTCTCTGCCCTCCAACGTTCATAACTTTCCCACACCTTAGTATATCTTGAAACGGTATGTTTTTGGTGGGCTTCTATTGCACAATACTCCCAAAGCTGCTCCATTCGCCCCGCCACCTCCGCTAATGGGGGAACGTCTTGTTTCTTTCACCAGCGGAGGAGACACATCCGCCCTGCTATCACACAATACCCCTGCAGCCTCCCCCTGTCTCTCCCCCCTTCTCCCGTCCCCCCTTCATTCAATATCACCATACTAGGGGTAAAGCTGACCTTCACCCCTGTGATATCTCCCGTAAGTCTTTCCACCCCCCTCCAATACTCCTGAACTACCGGGCATCCCCACACCATGTGCAGCAAATCCCCTCTAGCCCCACACCCCTTCCAGCACTGATCCGAACTAGCAGGGTATAAGGCATGTAGCCACACCGGGGTCCAATACATTCTGAGCCGTAGTTTATAGCTGTTTTCCAGCATTGCTGTTCCCGGTGCTAATTTATGAGTTCTAATATAGATTCTATCCCACCTCTCATCGTCCCACTGCCCCCCCAGGTCTTCCTCCCACTGCTTCTGGCCCCGTATACCCCCTGGCGCAGACTCCCCCAGGATTTTATATAGCTTCGAAATAATCCTAGTGGGCATCCCTGTAGTCCCCATCATCTCCTCAAAGGGCGTAGGTTTAGCCAGCAGATCTCGCTTCACCTCCGGCCTCTGAAGCCAGTACCACAAACTAACATAAGCATATCTATCATGTCTCTCCAAACTGTACTTCTGCTGCAGCTCCTCAAAACCCCTAATCCTCCCCCCAGCCCCCACTAGCGGTCCCAACTTCCACAACCCGGACTCCCCCCATCTCCGAAAAAACCCCTGCCTCCTCCCCCATCCTACCCTTCATGACAAGCTGAATTGGAGTTTCTCGGGAGTATTGCTTCCCCCCTAACAGGTGCATCTTCCATTTCAGCCAAACCTGTCGGGTAAGGTCCCTGTATGGATTCTCTGCTCCCATCCGCTTCCTTCCTTCCCCCCCCAGGGTCCCAGATCCATGCTCCCCCTTCCGTCCCCCCCTCCCCCTCCATTCCCACCCACCCAGGCCTCTCCACCCCCTCCTTCCAGGCAAATATGGCCCGAAGTTGCGCCGCCTCATAGTACCTGAGCAATGAGGGGACTCCCAACCCCCCTCCATTTTAGGCTTATACATGGTCGCCCTGGCGACCTTTGGGCGTTTGCCGTCCCAAATAAATTGCAGTAATAGATTTTGTGTCCGAGCTATTTCCTTTCCGACCAACCGGTACGGCAGGGACATATAAACAAACAATAACCTAGGTAGAACGTTCATTTTGACTACCGCGATTCGCCCCATCCAAGACAGATACAACCCCCTCCACCGTGATAGATCCTGCCTTATATTCTCAACCAACCCCTGATAGTTCCATTGTTTAATCCTAAATAGAGGGGTCCCCAACTGGATCCCCAAATACCGAAAACTCTCCTCCACCCACCTAAATTTAAAGTGGTGCCGCAAGCTCTCTCCTCCACCCTGGGCGCCAAATTAAATCCCAGCAGTTCCGTTTTACCTTGGTTAATTTTATATCCCGCTAAGCGGCTGTACCGTTGTATAGCCCTCATTAGCACTGGTAGCGTGGTGAGCGGTTGTGTCAGGGTGAAGATAACATCATCCGCAAAGAGGCCAATCTTTTCCTCCCGCCCGCCTATCTGTACTCCCTTAATGTCCCCCATTCGCCTGATGTAGGCCGCCAACGGCTCGATAGCCAAGGCAAACAACAGGGGTGACAGCGGACATCCCTGTCTAGTGCCTCTATGCAGCTCAAAACTTTCCGAATACCCCCCGTTCACCCGAACTCGAGCACTCGGACCCTGATATAAAGCACGAAGCCAACTGACATACTTCCCTCCAAACCCCATTTTGTCCAAAACTTGAAACATAAAAGACCACTCCACCCGGTCAAAGGCCTTTTCCGCATCTACAGTGATTAACACTGCCTCTTCTTTAGATCGCTGAAGTTGCCACATCATATTCAAAATCTTTCGCACATTATCGCTACCCTGACGCCCCTTCACGAAGCCCGTCTGGTCCGGGTGAATCAGGTGCGGCACTATGTCCTGGATACGGTTGGCCAAAATTTTCGCCAATAGCTTTGCATCCAAATTTATTAAAGAGATGGGCCTATATGAACCGCATACCCCCCTATCCTTGCCTGGTTTCGGCAAGACCGTTATACCGGCCTCCACCATTGTGCGCGGAAGGCTCTCCCCCTGGAGCACCCTATTAACTACCCTGGTAAAAATGGGCATAATCTGATCTGACAAGACCTTATAAAATTTTGCCGTGTACCCATCCAACCCTGGCGCCTTTCCCAATTTCAACGCTATAATAGCCCTCCGCACCTCCTCCTCCTGAATCTCCCGCCCAAGATGCTCCCGTTCCTCCTCCGTCACCTGTGGCAGCCCACATTCTTCCAGGAATTCCGCAGTGTCCCTCTCACCCCCCTCTAGTTCGCTTTCATACAAAGTCCTATAATACTCCCGAAACACCCCCCTAATTCCCTTGGAGTTTTGGACCCACTCCCCTTTATCGCCCCTAATACCCGCAACATGTCCCTCTTGTCTCCGCCCCTTCAAGCGACTGGCCAGCACCTTTCCTGCCCGATTCCCACCTTCAAAATGGGCCTGCTTCAAGACTGCCAGTTGAAATGCTATCTCCTGAGCTCGCAATTTACTCAACTCCCCTCTCACCCTTTGAATCTCCGTAAGGGTACCCGAGTCTGCCACCCTCTGATGCACCCCCTCTAAGCGCCGCAACTGCTGCAATAATGCACTTTCCCTAGCCCCTTTTTCCCGCTTTACCCTCGCCCCCAGCCCTATCAGCTGTCCTCGAATCACTGTCTTTAAACCATCCCACAACACTCCCGCAGACACCACTCCGGTATCATTTAGCTGGAGGTAGTCCTTTATATGAGCCTTAAGCATCCCCACGTGTTTCTCCTCCTCCAGCAAGGAATTGTTAAGTCGCCAGAATTTTAAACTGTCGTCCTTCGCTCTTATATCAAAGCGAACACTCACCGGGGCATGATCTGACCAAGTGACCTGGCCATGTTCCACCTCCCGTACCCTATCTAACCAAATTCCACCCCCCCACAGCATGTCCAGCCTACTATAAGAGCTATGCACTGGTGAGTAGTAAGTATATTTCCGTTCCCCCGGATGCCAACTTCTCCACAGATCCACCAACCCCAAGCGCTCTCGCAATGCATGCAGGCTGCGTCTATCCCCCCTTCTGCCACCCCCCTGCCCCCCACTGGTATCCATTCTAGGGTTACACGTTAAGTTAAAGTCCCCCCCCCATGATTATTGGAGTATCCCCCAATCCTGCCAAGTCCTTCCCGAGTTGCTCATACATCTCCCCCTGCTTCTCATTGGGACCATATAGACTAATTACCCATACCTCCTCCTCTTCAATTTGCAATAACACCCCCACCCATCTCCCTCCTTTCCCCCGTCTAACTTCCTTCACTTTAGAGTGGTACTCTCCCCCACCATGATGCCCCCCCCCCCGTTCCTAGAATTTATTCTCTGCCCCGCCAAAACAACTTTGGGAAATTGCCTAGATTCCAACAAATATTCCTGCCCCACCCGCAAGTGTGTTTCTTGTATACACATAATATCTACCCCCATTCTTTTACCCTCTCTCCCCACTAACTGGCGTTTCTGTCGTGTTCGCAGCCCTTTCACATTTAAGGTCATAACATTTAACATTCTACGGTTTCCACTCCCCCCTCCCTCCCCCCTCCCCCTACCCCCCCCTTATCCCTCCCCCCATACCTCGGACCCCCTTCGACCTCCGCAAGCCCTCCTGCCCCCTCCCTCCCCCTCCCTCCCGCCCTCCCCAACCCAACCCCATCCTCCGTTACTTCCAGAGGATAACTCAGGAGTAGTGCGCCCCTTCCCTTCCCCAGCCTTACTCCTTAACCTGCCCCTACCCCCACCCACCTCCATCCCGCTCTCCCCCCTCCTTACATCCAGACCCTCTCCCCCCCCTACCCCTCTCCTCAGGCCGACCTTCACCCGTCCATCCCGCCCCCCTCCGCCCCTCTAATGCCACCCTCCCGGTGTCCCCCGCCTCACCCCACTCCTCCCCCTCCCCCTCCCATCTACCTACCACCTCCCCCTCCCCACCCGGTCTCCCCTTCCCCCTCCCTCCTAACCTCCAAATGCGTTACAAAATATCAGTATGTCGCATATAAAACATTCTTAAAGACAACACTCCTCCCCCTCCCTTCAACACTTATACCAGCATGTTATCAGTCCACAAGTTGCTTCAAGTATCTTCCATCCGCTGGTCCTCTTGCGGCTGCTGCCCCGGTCGTGTCGCTCCGGTTCTTCCGCTCTCTGGGCTACCTCCCCTCAACCTCTGCTGCCCACCGATGGAAGAACCCATCCCCAGTTTTGCCCCCTGGGTGCTCAGGCCCGCATCCCGAAGAGCCTTCAGTGCCTCCTCCGGTGTCTGTGCCCGCCATGTTTGCCCCTTGTAGGTAAATGAGAGTCCAAAGGGGTGAAGCCAGCGGTATTTAATGTCCTCTCTCTCCGCAGCACTTGTGTAACGGGCTGCATGGCCTTCCGCCTCTGCAAGGTGCCTGCAGAGAGGTCTTCATATATGTGCACCGGATATCCCTGCCACATGAGAGTTCCTCCTCGTCTGGTTTTATTAACAATTTTTTCCTTAATTTTATACCGAGCCAGACAGATGACAATGTCTCGGGGTTTATTGCCCACGGGTTTCCCCAGTGCTCTGTGGGCCCTTTCAAGTTGTAGATCCGTAGCAGTCGCCTCCTCACCACCCAGTCGTAGGGCCTCCAAGCAAACAGAACGGGCCACCTTCTCGCTATCCTGGAACTCGGTCTCCTCCGGTATTCCCCTGATTCTCAGATTATTACGTCGAGAGCGATTTTCCAGATCCTCCAGCTTATATAACAAAGTCTCATATTGTGACCCCAACTGCGCCGATCGTTGTGTCTCTTCTTCCTGATGTAGTTCAATCTCTTGCAGCCTGTTCTCGTGGTCCCCCATTCTACACACCAGCTCTCCAACCTCTTATTTCAGGGGGCCCAGCACGGCGTTCAGCTCGCTCTTCACAGACTGCACTTCATTTTTAATATCCAGATACCAGTCTCTAAGCTCCGTTCTCGTGATAGTCTGTATAGAGTCCATTTCTGGGGCTTTTACAATCTCCATGGCTCCTGCTCCGCCTGGCTCTCCTGGCCCCTCAGGGGGCTTTTTGTTCTCCAGCTGCCCGCCCTCACCTTTCCCTCCTTGCGTCCCTGTGTACGCATAGTCTCTGAGGTCGGCCGCTTTTCGTCTGGTGGTCATCTCCGTGCCAGACACCCCCTTCAAGGTCAGCTCAGATCTTCTTGTATGGGAGCTCACTTGCCGCTTTTTTGCTGGTTAGCACCGCTCTGGGATCCTCCCCTGCGCCTTTCCGTCCGAGCGCTGATGTCCGGCCTCCTCCAGCTCCTCTCAGAACCCGGCCACCAGGCCTAGCGCTCTTGCCAATAGCCCCCTGCTGGCCCGCAGCCGTCTCAGCCTGCCCGAATCTTCCGGGCTCTCTCCTCAGCCCTTGCGTCCCTCCAGCCGCACTGGACACACCCGACCTGCTCCTCTGCTGCCTTATATCTCCTCAGCCCCGCTCACCTCCAGCTCTCTGGTTCCTATGGGTCTTTCACTTTGGGGAGCTGTGACTTCGTCGACAGTGCTGGCCCTTAGCTGCTGCCTGCTGCAAACGCCACCGCCACGCTGCCTCCGAGCGCCATTTTCGGCCCTCCGCTCTGCCGCGGCACTCTCCCGCTCGGGCACCGCACCGCCTGAATGATTTTACGCCCGCCGGCGTTTCAGCGGTCCCGTCAGCTCCCGCCTGCTGTCCGCGGCCGAATTCACCGCTTGCCGCCTCCGAGGGGTTTATTTTACGCTGCTTTTGGCTGGGTCAGTGCCGGAGCGGCTCCTTCAAGCCGCCATCGGCTCCGGTGACGTCACTTCCTCGTTATTTATCATTTTAATGTATGTATGTTTTTTATGTATATTTCACCACACAGTGTTCCACCCCCTGAAGAAGGCTCTGCCGAAACACAGCTCGGGTAGAGTCTTGTGGTGTTGGTGTTCCTTTTCTGACCATTCTGACCATTCATTTTTGAGTAGCTCGCTTCTTGGTGTGCCCTTGGATGTCAGCGAGTACCTTGTGCTCTTGTTGTTTTTGGACTGCAGCCAGGGGAGATCCCTGTTAATATCCTTTTTTAATTTCTAACTGAAATTCACTAATTAAAAGCCTAGCGCTGACACGACAGCTTTCAGTGCTCTAAGCCTGCATTTCTCCTTCGGCAGCAGGCAGCTGCTTTGCGGAAGATCGCAGTGAGTGATTTTGGGAAAGGTAGGAAAGAGATGGGTTTGGGTTGGTTGGTTGGTTTTGTGCCTGGTCGTCAGGCTGCTGACAATGTTTGATGGATGCTGCAAGTGATACATGCTGCATGATATGATTCCCAACCAGCACTTCTGGTGGGCGTTGATGCCGAGAAAGCGTTTGATAGGGTCAGCTGGGGTTTCCTGTGGCACGTCTTGGATAAAATGGGGTTTGGACCCCATTTTTTGCAATGGGTGCATGGTCTCTACTGAGGGCCGCGAGTCAGCATCCAATTTAATGGAGGCCAATGGAAAAGCTTTGAAATGGAAAGGGGTACTCGACAGGGGTACTCGACAGGGGTACCCGCTATCCCCACTTTTATTTGCATTGGTAATGGAACCATTGACGCAGAGCTTTCGTGAGCATCCTGGTGTAGCTGGAGTATGGATGGGCTTTCATGAGTACAAAATAGCACTTTTTGCAGATATCATCATATTGTCCCTAACTAGGCCTGAAACTTCCCTTCCCTGTGCAATGCAAATCTTTGCGGCCTTTTCACAAGTTTCAGGATTTAAGATTAATTACGCTAAATCAGAAATCTTAAATATGGGTGTTGAGGAGGTGGTGTGTGCGCAGCTGAAGACGCAACTTCCTTTTCGATGGGTGGACAAAACCCTTCGCTTATATCTCACAGTAGATAGGGCAGCACTGTATCGGGCAAACTTTGCTCCAGCAGTTAAAAGGGACTTGGAGTCCTGGATGGGCTTGATGTTGTCATGGTTTGGATGCATTGCTGTCACAAAGATGGTGGTAGTGGCACAATTCCTATACCTTTTCCAGGTACTCCCCATACCCCTGCCACGAGGAGCCTTAGAGTCCTGCAAGCACTGATAATGAAATTCATATGGAAATTCAAAAGCCCTCGAATAGCTCAATGGATACTGTATGCTCACCCGGGGAGGGGGGGAATGGGAGTCCCTAATCTCCATTGGTACTATGCGGCGGTGCAGTGCTGTGCAGGGGGGGTGGAATGGATGAATTCTGCCAGTTCCAAGTGTTGGGTGAAAATGGAAATGGGCCTGTCGGGGGGACCTGGACTAGGTGACCGCCTGTGGCTCTGTGCAAAATTGAGGGGGGGTCTGCATGTTGATAATCCGTACATAACTCATACCCTCCAATGTTGGGATCACTATTTTTGGCCACGGGGGGGTGGCACTGTCCCCGTTGGCGCCTATAGTTCATAACAGGGCCTTCCCTCCGGGTATGAGTGATTTGACTTTCCGACAGTGGGTGCATAAGGGGCTCAGTCATGTGGGCCAATTATTTGAAGATGGTGTTCCTCGCCCCTTCCATGATTTGCAGGAGGAATTTGATATACCACAGCACCATGTTTATCACTATGTGCAGGTCACGTACTGGGTGGGTTGGCGGGATGTTAAACAGCAAGTTGCCCGAGATCTGACCTGTTGAACGCTTATGTGAGGAGCGAACTAGTACTAAAGGCCTTATATAGTGGCCCTGTATGCAGAATTGCAGAGACAAAGCTTTGGGGAGGGCAAGTATAGAGCACAGTGGATGCAAGAACTGCACCTCTCCTACACTGAGCAGCAGTAGGAGCAGATTGAGAACCAGCTTTGGAGAAGCTCAGTGGCTATCAGTGCTAGGGAAACCAATTATAAGCTAATAAATGGGTGGTACATGACGCCAGTATGAGTGGCCCGAGCTTTCCTGGTGCATCAGAGTTATGTTGGTGGAGCTGTGGTGGGAAGGGCACCTTGGTACATGAATGGTGGCTCTGCCCCCGAATCCAGGGCTTTTGGCAAGGGATACAATATCATTTGAAACAAATGATAGGTTTGAATATCCCCTGGGACCCAGGTATTTTTCTGTTTGGGAAGAAGGTCCCTCGAGGACGACTCCCCCCAATTAGCATTGATTCGTCATGGTCTGAACGCAGCTAGGCTAACATTAGCGACTGCCTGGAAACAAGTATCGCCTCCGGCATTGTCACGTTGGCTGGAACGAATGTGGGACCTATACACAATGGAATGGGGAGTGGCGGTTGGAAGGATGCGCCTACCCCAGTTTGAACAGGTCTGGGAGCTCTGTGTGTTAAAATAAGGCTCATCGCTTGTATCATAACTAACTTAACTGGAGATATTTATTTATTTAGTATACATTTGTATACCGCTACTTCCAACGATCAGCAGCGGTTTACTTTACATATCAGGGTTGACTGTACAGGACAGGAATTAGCAAAATATACATTTTGATTATGAGGCTTGGCACACAACACAGCAGCTAGGTCACTGAATTTACACTCGATTGATGGGGGGTGCCTTTACATATGTACATATATACATTATTACAGGTCTACGATTGCAATTTCTCTTGTCCTATGGTCGGGGGTAGAGTGAATCCACTTTGGCGCAGTGAGCGAGTAGGAAGAGGGCTCGCTGCCTAGGACAGGTTGTAATGAGTCTGGAATAGGTGAGTCTTGAGCTTGACCGTAGCTCGTAAGGCAGCTGGTTCCAGAGTAGTGGTGCTGCGTATGAGAATGTTCTGTTACTCGTATATGCTTTGACAGTTCTTATGCTATTTGGGACGCAGAGGGTGTTGAGGTTTGTGGTTCTTCTGCTTCTGTTGGGTGGTTGTGTGGTGATTAGGTTGGTGAGGTATGAAGGTGCTATGTTGTGTATGAGTTTGAATGTGGTTACTAGTGTTTTGTATTTGATGCGTGCAGTAATGGGGAGCCAATGCAGTTCAGTTAGTACTGGTGTGATGTGCTCGGCGAAGCCTTTTTTCATGATGATTCTAGCAGCAACGTTTTGCGCCATTTGCAAGATGTTTAGGATTTTCTTTGGTAAGCCTTGTAGAATGGCGTTGCAGTAGTCCAGGTGGGGAGTGATGAGAGCTTGCGCCACTGTTCTGAAGTCGGATTGTTCAATGATATTACGTAGTGGTTGAAGGACTTTTAATTTATGGAATATGGCCTGGTTGGTTATCCGGAGGTGTTTGTCCATCTTTAGGTTGCTATCAAGCATTACCCCTAGATATTTTATCTCGGTCTTTGTGTGATAGACGACGTTGTTCAGGGTGACTGTGGAGGGAGGGCTGAAGTCCGGTTTCCTGGAGATGAACATCACCTCTGTTTTTTTTATGGTTTATCGACATGTTTTGTTGCAACCAGGTTTGCAGCTTGCTTAGGCATTCTTCTAGTTGGTTGTAACTTGGTATCTCCAGGAACAAGCAGGAATGAGTCTTCACATATGGGTACGTCGGTACCGACGGAGCCTGCACGGGAATGCTCCCCAGCATCCAATCAGAAAGCTTTTGGGAGCATCCCTCGCGCCTGCGCGGTGACTTCCCGCCTTTCCCACTGCCTCTCTTCAGTTTTCGTTTTTCCGCGGAGCCAACAGGACGTCCTCCTGTCACTGCAGAAACTTTTTTCTTTAAAAATCCTTATTTTCTTATTTTCTTGTGGTCGCGGCTGTTTTTCCCGCCGATACCGGTACCGCCAGTGCTTTATTATTTTATTTTCAAACTTAGAGAAATATTTCTCCTCAGTTTTTTGTTTAACTTTTTTGGGCCTACCAGGCCTTTCCAAAATGGAGTCTTCTTCCCCTAAGAAGTGCCTTCACTGTGGAAACTCAGTTTTCTTTTTAGACTCCAATGCTTGGTGTCTATCCTGTCTGAGTCCTGACCGTTTTTTCCCCTGATACTTCAGGCTATATGGTTGGGAGAAGACCTTCCCTTTTTCGAGTCTCCCTCGATACCGTTTTTCCTCCTAAGGTGAGGACACCGGTTTATTCTTCTCTCCAGGATCAGGTAACCCACAAACAGTCTGTTAAGACTAGCCATTTCTTGAAGGGTAAGTCTCATGCCCAGCATGATGACGGCTCCAGCTTTATCCTCAAGACCTCATTGGCAATAAAACCTCGGCGGGAGTCTTCGGGCTCCAAAGCATTCACGGGGTTTCAGGTTGTTCCTGGGGCTCACCCCTCACAGAACATACCTGAGCCGTGCCAGGGGGTGGTATCCGCTTCGAGCGGTACCGATAACCCGGCAACGGCATCGGTGTCGAGTGCTGCACTCTTCACCAGGAATCGTCATCTGGTGTCCTCGGTACCTTTGGGGCCGATCGATACGACCCAGATTGGCTTTCCTATATCCCAGCCATGCTCGGAGTTGGTACCGACTTCGAGCGGTACCGATACCCCGGTATTGGCATCGGTATCGAGTGTTCCACTCTTTACCTGGGATCGTCATCTGAAATCCTCGGTACCTTCGGGGCCGATCGATATGACCCAGATTGACTTTCCTATATCTTCACCGTGCTCGGGGTTGGTACCGACTTAGAGCGGTACCGATACCCCTACATCGGTGCCGGTGTCGAGTGTTCCTCTCTTCGCCGGGCATCGTCTTCGAACGACCTCGGTACCTTCGGTGCCATTCGATGAGATTCCAATTGACTTTCAGGTATCGGCATCGCTGATACCACCACCAACGTCGGTACCTTCTAGACATGCATCGATAGACTCGCTTGCTTCGATGCCGAGTCTAGAATCGATATCCAGTCTAGATGACTTGGTACCGACGCGTTTCAGAACCGATCCATATCGTTTCCGGCTACGCAGTACCGAGGATATTCACCAAGGCTCTCTGGTTACCTCGGTACCGCCCTCGATTACTGCTTCGATGACGTTATCTCCGATACCGGTACCGGTGTCGGGGTCGATTCCTGCAGTTCCATCGGTGCCATCGATCCTTTCTATGCCTAGTTTGGAATCGATACCAGGCATTGACGATGCAGTACTAACTGCCTCAAATCAGAACTGTCAGTATCACAGTCCATCGAGCAGGATTCTTTTTCTGCACCAGTCCAGTATATCTTCTGGTGCTCAAGCTGCTCCTTCAGCCTCAGCTTGCCCAGGATTAGTTCCTATTGGAAATCCTTCTTTTCAGAAGTTTCTCCTTGACATGGCAGCTTTTCTTGCCATTCCTATTCCTGGTTTTTCTCTTGACCAAGATCCTGCAGAAAAGGAAAACATAATGCTTCCTTTACATCATTCTTTACAGGATCTTCTTCTGAGGATATGGGAATCACCCTTAAAGGTTCCTTTGCCTTCTACAGCCATTGACGTTCTGTATCAGGTACCTCCCTCTCCAGGGTTCCAGAAAAACCACATCATTCCATTGTAGTGGAATCAGCAATGAGGAAGGTAAGAAGCAAGAAGAAGCATTCTTCTTATCTGCCAGGTCGTGCATCTAAAGCACTTGATGCCTTTGGACGTCAAACCTTCCAAACTTCTATGCTGGCTTCAATAATTATTTCATATATTTTCTATATGAGTCTGACACTTCAGGAGGTCACAGAGAAATTATCTCTCTTGTCTCCTTTTCTGTCAGATCCTAAGGCCTCTGACTATTCCTTGCTTCTTAATCATAGCAGGAATATCTCTTGGTTCCTTTCTCGTGCTTCTCTAGACTCTTTTGAGTCTGTCAGCAGATCCTCTGCTATTGCCATTGGAGCACGTCGTACAGCCTGGCTGCAAGCTTCTGACTTGAGCAGATGGGCACATCATACACTGGGTAATTCTCCTTGTACTGGAGAAAATCTCTTCAATAAAGAGGCTTTACGTCAGGTTGCTCATTGCTCCACTGACTTTCCTAGTTCTGGAAACCGTCCTAAGCCGCCTTTTTCCCCAGGACGTAGGAAATGTCCTACCAAACCTTCTTTCCCTAAGAAAAGAAAGTTTCACCCTTCTTCTGCCTATCCTCTT
This sequence comes from Ichthyophis bannanicus, assembly GCA_033557465.1. Classification (NCBI taxonomy): domain Eukaryota; kingdom Metazoa; phylum Chordata; class Amphibia; order Gymnophiona; family Ichthyophiidae; genus Ichthyophis; species Ichthyophis bannanicus. The sequence goes on from CM066048.1 coordinate 63,005,828, forward strand.
GATGTACCCAAGCAAGGGACATCTCATCCTAGTCTGAAGTCTCCAGACTCTAACCAGGCTAATCATAGCCAGCAACCATAGGTTCCTGTATGTTGCAATTCTACAGTTAACTTCTTACCAGAAGTTATTCTTCAAACTCTACACTGGTTTTTCTTTTCAGTATGCTAAGCTGTTAGGATATTTTTGTCCATGGGTTACAGAATTCTCCCTTTCTTTTTATCATAAAGGGAGATTACAATTATCCCATGATAGTTTCTGTCCCCACATGGACATTTTTTCCTTCAGCTGACTTATCCTATGGTACGTCACCTTCCAACCCCCACTCTTCCAGGGTTTCCCCTGCTCAAGTTGGTACCATACTGAAACACTTCTCTTCTTTCCAGTGTAGATTTTCTACTATCCTTCAATGCATGCTCTGAACAACTCATCAGACAGGGACGGTAATATCCCCGCTCCCTCTGTCTGTTTTTCTCCCTGTTATTATACAGGGGAATCCCCTTTTTTCTTTGTTCAGTTGCTGCACATACAGAAGTTCCAGTGCTTACTTTAAAGTTTCTTGCAAGCTACTTTCATTATCTTGCATAATACTACTCATTGCAGGTTATCTTCTTCTAGCCATATCCTTACCTAGGATGTGGCAGCACTTCTGACTGCTGTCAGTTCTCTCATAATTTTCCTGCACAATGCTCTCTGCAATCTTCAGAGAAGCTTTCTACTATGGGCCTTTGCTGTAGAGCATTCATCTTTGTCTCTGGGTTTTTTTTCCATATAATAGAAAAAGCTTATATAGTCATTCCATGGCTATGTAGGTTCTTTCTACCCTCTTGTCTCCTATTGTGATACAGAAGACAAGCTTTTTCTGCGTGAATGTCCATGGAGTTCCCAATCTGGCAGGAATTTCCCCCTTTTTTCCTTGCAGCTTGGTATTTTTTCTACTCCACTTGGACAACGCATACTCTTTTACTATACATGATACCTCTGAGTCCCTTAACTGGGTCATCCAGGTATCTTAGTCCATGCGTTTCCTTGTCCTTTCGACATGTCAGAGTCCTCCAGTACTCCTGACATGCTCTTACCAGACTGCTATTATCCTCTGTTTTTCACGCAACCATACTGGTTATCCACTGAAATGCATTCCTGCACCACGGAAATAGATTCTCTATATATCTTCAGGTGGTTTTTACCCCCTTATTATTAGATGAATCTTTTCCCTTCACATTCCCCATGTGAATGCTTTGTGGGGCTCTGTTGCAGGCATATATCCTCAGACTTATAACCATACATATTTTTATAATCTGTGTGGGCATAAGCCATGCCCATCTATATATATCTATATATATATCTATATCTATCTATCTATATATATATATCTTTACTTCTATATATATCTATCTTTACTTCTATATATATATATATATATATATATCAGACATATCCACACATATATATATATAGATATGTATGTATCTTCATGTTTATAGATATTTTTATATATATATAAAAATATCTACGTACCTATTGGGAGATGTCCATAGGACGCTAAGTATTACCTTCTACCTCCCTAACTGTCTGTGCTATAAAGCTTTTACCTTCTTAAGGGTCCAGACAGTCAACTTGCCTTTTTTCATATGGCTCAGTAACTGGGAGTGGTTATACACACAATTGCTGCTGTGACGTTAACAGCTTCTATTTTTGTTATAGATCTCCCTATCTCTGAAGTATCAAACTTCTATGTCTTCCTAGCTCTTACCAGCTAGGAAAGACAATGTACATCTTCAGTATTTATGAGTACACTTCTGTTTTCCTTGGGAATAGGGGTTTTTCCATACCCTCTCTTCCTTTCCGGACTGGGCTAATTCTCCAGATCGGTCAGTCTTCTTCTTTTGGTCCTCAATGATAATAACTCTGTACCTAAGAGAGTTCTCAGCTTTTTCCCATAAAGCTTTCCATTGAAGACCTGCCGTTCTTCTCCTTCCCCAGTTGACACCTGGGTCACCTGCCCATTCCAGATTTGGAACTGCTTTGAAGTTACCTTGAAGATTCCGCTACTGCATCTACAGTACACTCCATCACAGTTCTACTTCCTACAATCCAGTAGGTAAGTCCTATGTTGTACTGGTTCATTAAATATTTTAATGATACTTGACATACATTCTAAAGACTCATCTCTCCTGTAGTCTTTAGATTTGCTGTTCCTTGCAGCTCTTCTGTATTCAACTCCTACCCCCCATCCCTCAGGGGATGCAGGGGATCCAGGTTTGGAAAATGCCGTCCTGTCCAGGGATACGCATTTTAGGGATTCTCCCCTGGCACCCACAGCTAGGGAGTCCCCATATGTGAAGACTCATTCCTGCTTGTTCCTGGAGATAGCACAGTTACTTACCTGTAACAGGTGATCTCTGGGAACAGCAGGAATTAGTCTTCACAACCCACCCAACTCCCTTAGGAGTTGTATCTATCTATTTCCTTTCCTCTGTCTCTCCTTTCTGTCTCAGCTATGAAACTCAACTGAAGAGAGGCAGTGGGAAAGGTGGGAAGTCACCGCGCAGGCGCGAGGGATGCTCCCAAAAGCTTTCTGATTGGATGCTGGGGAGCATTCCCGTGCAGGCTCCGTCGGTACCGACGTACCCATATGTGAAGACTAATTCCTGCTGTTCCCAGAGATCACCTGTTACAGGTAAGTAACTGTGCTTTATTTACGTCGAGTTGAGCATAAAGCATTAGATCTGCATAAATGTGGTAACTGATCTTGTGCTTCTGGAAGATTTCGCAAACTGGTTGTATGTATAAATTGAATAGGAGAGAGGACAGCGCTGAGCCTTGAGGAATGCCTTGGGTTTGGGGGAAAGCGTCTGCCTTTTCATCGTTGAAGTGGACCTGCTGCATTCTGTTTGTTATGTAGGATGAGAACCATTTCAGAGGGGTTCCCGTTATTCCTATGGATGCGAGTCGGTTCATGAGTGTACTGTGGTGTACTGTATCGAATGCAGCTGATATGTCTATAAATATAAGCATGAACATCTTGTTTTAGTTTTCCAGGCCTTTGAGGAGGTTGTCAAGCAGTGCTATAAGGAGGGTTTCAACTCCATGATGTTGTCGGAATCCGTATTGATGAACATCTAGGGCTTTTCTGTCGTCGATGTGGTCTTGCAACTGTTGTTGGACTGCCTTTTCGATGATCTTGGCTAGGAAGGATATGCTTGATATTGGGCGGTATGATGTTGGGTCGTCCTTGTTGAGAGCTTTGCTTTTTAAAATGGGTCTTATGAGGGATTTTTTGAGTTGCGTTGGCATGGTTCCTTGCTGAAGAGATTGGTTCACAATGTGGGAGATATGTTGGGCAATTTCTTTCTTCGTCGCCTTGATCCAGGCCGCTGGGCATGGATCGAGTGGGGAGGTTGTGGTGTTTAAGTTGGTAATTATGTTTATAATTTGCTGGTCTTCGATATGTTGGAAAGCGCTCCATTCTTCGTTTTGATCTGCGCTTGTGGAAGTGTTGGTTTTCTGTGGAGTGGTGGCTGCGTCAAGGTCTTGAGTGGGGTGTGTGGGTACTGGTGGGTTTAGCTTGCTGGCATAATGATCCGCTAACGTTTGGGCCTTTATTGTGCCATTATAGTTAACGTCTTGGGAAGTCTTGGTGAGGGATTTAACAAGTTATAAAGAGGCCCACTCCTAGACATGGGGACTTATTATCTCCCCCTTATTAGTAACACCAAGAGGAGGGGATGCCCTTTACCTGTCTGATTTTGTAGCAAGGGGGAGGAAGGAGGGGGGAAGGGACAAGGATGGGAAGGGGAAGTGATGGAAATAAGGGGAGAGTGAAGTAGAGGAGAAGGGAATTTGGGTTTTAAGGGATTTCCTTAAAAAAAAAAAAAAAGGCGGCTGTGTTAACGGCAATTGTTCTAATTGATGATTCTGTGCTTCATTATTGTGCAAGTTTTCTGGAAGTAGACTTTTTTTTTTCTGTACCTGTGTTGAAGCCTTTAAATAATAATGAAAAAAAAAGACTGAGGGGACCATTGGTCAGCCAGGAGTGTGGGAATTCCTGCGCAGCCACAAGGCTTTACTTTAATCTTACTGGCTTGGGAAGCAAGAACTGCTCCGGCTCCATCATTGATGACATCACTGGGTGTGGGGCTCTGGTATCCTTGCTGTCCATGGTGAACTGCCTTGTGCTCCATGAGGGAATGGGACTAGCATGTAGATTTCAGGATAGATAGAACGATGATGTGAGGTTTTTCCATTTCTGGTAAAATGATCACTTTTTAGCAAAGTGTTTGCCCCTTGAGCAAGGGATTAGCAAAATGATTCCTTTGGCGATTTCGTTTTGAAAAGTCATTATTTACAAATAGTGAATATTGTGTGTTCCAGAAGGACTGTAATTATATGACTCTAGCATGTGTTTTCTCTCACCTGCATATGAATTTCTTGAAATTTGATCTGGCTCTGCATTTTGGAAGGCACAAACTCGCACTGTTGCTGGCCGCTTACAGGATTTTTTATTTTTTTAATTATCAGTGGGGACTGAAATGGATGTCAAGCTCTTCTTTTGCTCCATTCTTTGTGGTGGTGCACAAACAACTTGATTACTTACTTGTAATGGGAGTTGTGTGGACAGCAGAGGAATGCATACACACTGTCCTGCCCCCCATTCAATCAACTCCAAAGCTATATTACTGACTGAAGGAGAGGAGGTGAAGATTATCTTGGGAACAGCCACGCTCGAAACACATTTCCTTATTGTCCACTAGACCAGTCCAGAATGCATAGGTTATGCCCCTCTACCTGCAAATTTAGAATCAAGGCTTGTGAGCTCTGCTCTATATAGGGCACTGTGCCACTGCTCTCCAGCAGGTGATAGAGGAGCATCCCATGCAGCAGTGTTGGACTAGTGGTAGTACATTCCTGGACCAAGGTGAGATGAGCAGGCAGAGTGTCCCAGCCCGGTGGATACTGCCTTGTTGCATGCAGGGTGATATCTGGAGGGAGTACAAATCTCATTCCCTTCTGGCTGGCCCCAGTTTTTGTGAGATTTCATGCCTTCTTTGGTCTCCCCCTCCTCCTCCTACAGGTTTATTTTTGGCTGCAGTGGCTTCGCTGGCTTAAAGTACCAAAAATAAAAATAATTTAAAAAACATAGATGGGAAAATTATTATTATTTTTTTTTTTTTAGTGGAAACAAACTTTATTTCTTCAGTCATTTCTATAAAGTACAGATTGTTTACAGGAACAAGTATTCTAAGGTACAGCTGTAGGATGACCTTCTTTCTTTTTTTTTTAATTTAACTTTTTATTCACAACAGTACAGAACAGTTCCAACACGTGCAGGTAAGCTTACAAAGTAGTTGGACAGGGGTCTTCAAACCACCATATACATAATACACAACCATCAGCAAGTTCCCGGCCACCCCACAGCCCTGCATTCCCTAAGCGAGGTTGTGTAGGGTTTCTTTTGAAATACTAACCCAGGGATCCAGTGGGGGCCGCCCCCTTGCATCCCCCCTACACCCCGGGTCTACCCTTCCCCCCCCCTCTCTCCCCCCTCCCCCCTGTCTCCCCCCCCCGTCTCCCCCCTGTCTCCCCCCTCCCCCCCCCGTCTCCCCCCTGCCCCCCAACCCCCCCCCCCTTGTATCCCCCTCTAGTACTGGATATCTTTGCGGAGATAGCACAGTACCTTTTCCCACCGCTGCTCAAAGGATTCCACCCGTTGTCGTCGCGCTGCGGTCAACTTTTCCATCAAGTACACCTGTCGCAAGCGCTCTACACATTGCCCCACCTGCGGCCCATCCCTCTGCTGCCAGCAGTAGGCCAGCTCGCAGCGGGCCGCACTCAGGCACGCCTGAATCTGCCGCTGATCTCGGTCAGGCCCCCCTGCACTCCACCACCCCATTAGGAACCCACTCGGATCCAGCGGCACCTCTCGTCCCACCACCTGTGCAATCCACTCCCGAATCTTCCCCCAGAAGGGCTTTATCCGCGGGCACTCCCACCAGATATGGTAAAACGTGCCCACGCCCCCGCACTCCCTCCAGCATAGATTGGACACCCCGGGATACATCCGATGCAATCGGTCGGGGTGTAATACCACCTCATAACCACCTTGCACCAGTTTTCCCGGATAGCAATCGATATGGGTAGCAACCGCAACTGGTCAAACACCATCTTCCAGTGTCCCTCTTCAAGCTCCATGCCCAGGTCCCCTTCCCACTCCCGCATGTAGCGATGCTTCCCCCCCATTGGCCCCTGGATCGCCCGGTAGAGCGCTGAGGTAAGCCCCGGGGATGTCCGCTTCCCATACCAAACCACCTCCAAGGGAGTATAATCCCGATCCATCCCCTCCCTCCCTAGCTTCTTCCGGAGGAAAGAAACTACTTGCCTATAATAGAGGCGGTCCCCCTCTCGCAGCCCATATTGCTCTTGCAAGGTCTCAAACGGTACCCACTCACCCCCATCGAGGAACTGATAAAAGCACAGCAGCCCCCCTTTCGCCCACCGCCGAAAGCCCCCCCCCCCCTTCTTGCCCTGGGCGGAATTCCACCGTTTGGCACAATTCCCGCATCAGCGAGAACTCCCATCCCCCTCCCTCCCCTGCTCCCTTTCTAATCTTATCCCACTCCCCGAGCACATGGCGCACATACGGACTATCCCCCACCCCCATCCCCCTTTCCCCCTTACCCATCCAGGGGAGCCCTGCCAGGGACCTTCCCCCCCCCACTGTGCTTCTCTAGTTCTACATAGGTCTTACCCGCCCCCCCAGCCCCGCCAGTCCATCACATGTCGCGCTTGGGCGGCCCAATAATAAGCCTGCATATTGGGGACTCCCAACCCCCCTTCTTCCCGCCTCCGGTACAGCACCTCGCGCGCCACCCGAGGCGGGCGCCGCCGCCAAATGTACTGGTTCACCTGCCGCTGCAGGCGCCTCATATGCGCTCCCCGGGATGGCCACCGGCAGAGCCTGGAAATAATACAGGACTCGGGGGAGGACGTTCATTTTTACCGATGCGATCCTGCCCAGCCAGGAGACCTCATATCCTACCCACTGCTGTAAATCCCTCTCTATCTCCCTCCATAATTTGCCATAGTTAGCCGCATACAGCCCACTAGGCTGGGGGGTGATATGGACCCCAGGTAGCGGATAGCCCCCTCTTTCCACCGAAATGGGTAGGCCCTCTGCAGCCCTGCCAGCCGGGCCGAAGACAAATTAAGATTCAGGGCCTCCGTCTTATCTGGGTTCATTTTGAACCCAGACACCTCCCCATATTGTCCCAGCAAGTCAAGAAGCGCTGGCAACAACTCCTCTGGCTGTGTCACCACCAGAAGGACATCGTCCGCAAATAGCGATATTTTGTGGTGGCCGTTCCCCTTCTGCAGCCCCTGCACCCTCCCATTATCCCGAATGGCACAGGCCAAGGGTTCAATGGCAATAGCGAAGAGAAGAGGAGACATCGGGCAGCCCTGACGGGTCCCCTGTTCCAGCTCCAAGGCCTCCGTGTACCGCCCGTTAATTTTAACCCTGGCCTTAGGGCCCCTGTATAGCGCTTGCACCCACCGCATAAACTTGGGGCCTATACCCATCCGCTGCATCGTTAAGAAGAGAAAGCCCCAATCCACCCTGTCGAACGCTTTCTTTGCATCGATGGAAAGCAACATGGCCTCCATCCCTTGTTCTTGTAGCCCCCATACAGCTTCCAATGCCCTCTTGATGTTATCTGAGGCTTGTCGCCCCATGATAAAGCCAGTCTGGTCTAGCCCTATCAACCCGGGCATCCTTGGCGCCAGCCTATTGGCCAGCACTTTGGCTAGGATTTTTACATCCACATTCAGTAGAGAGGGTCTCTACCCCCCTTGGGCAGCACCGTGATCCCTGCTGTAAGCATATCTGCCGACAAGTACCCGCCTTCCCTTTGCACACCGTTCGCTACCCGAACCAACCGGTCCAAGAGTTCCTCCCGGAATACCTTATAGAATGCCCCCGTCAGACCAATGTTCCCTCTAATTTTCTGTAGGCTGTGTGCGCATAAAATATCAGCTGTGTGCAGCTTTTGAAGGAAGGTTAAATTTTTGTGCGCCACATAACGACACTCGGAGTTATATACTTTAAAATTTGACTACATGTCAGAATACAGTATGTACACCACATTGATTTTAATCAAATTAAATGAAAATAGACGATTACTAAATGAAGCGGGAAATTTCTAGTAATTACAATCATAACTTTTAAATTTTAAGACATCTGTGTTGTTTTCTATCAGAATCAGAGCTGTAATTTTTGTGCGCTCTGTTGTAAAGTATGTGCGCTCGCTCGGCGAGGTGTGTGCGCGCGCACACGCGCACAGCTTAGAGGGAACAGTGCGTCAGACCATCCAACCCCGGAGCTTTCCCTGCCAGCAGCCCTTTTAGGGCCAGAGCCACCTCCTCCCTGGTAATATCCGCCTCTAAGGCTTGAGTCTCCCCTTCCTCCAAGCACCGCAGCTCTACCCCATCCAAGTAGGCCTCCCGGGCCCCTACCCGCTCCCCCTCCGGTTTCTTATATAATTCCCGATAGAATTGACAAAAACGCTCCCCAATCTGTTTCTCCGTCCTCAGCAGTTCCCCAGCCTCTCCCGCCAGCCCCATTATCGAAGTCTGGGCTTCCCGCTTCCGCAGTTTGTTAGCTAGTAATCTTCCTGCTCTATCCCCCCATTCATAGTATCGCTGCCTTAACCGCGTCATCTGGAACCCTATCTCATCCACCTGCAGTTTGTTCAGTTCCATTCGCAGCTGGTTGAGGCGCTGAAGGTCCCTCTTGTTCCCCCGCCCTTGGTATTTCGCGGCCGCCTGCTTGATCTCGGCTTGAAGCACTTCCTCCTTCGCCATCCTATGTTTCTTAAGGCGAGAGGACCACATCACTAGCCGTCCTCTCACTACCGCTTTCATCCCCTCCCACAGACCCACCTCTCCCACATCCCCCGTGTAATTCAGCTCCCAGTACTCCCGCAGACAACCCTTAATATCCTGCACAACCTCCGCTTTCCTTAGTAAACTCTCGTTAAGTCTCCAAAACCGAACCCCCCCCCCCCCGTCCCTAGGGCCCCCCACACTCACCCAGGTCGTGGCATAGTCCGACCACGTGATGTTCCCTATTTGCGCTTCCTGGATCCGGGGCCCCCACCCTTCCGCCGTCAAAACATAATCGATCCTACTATAGCGGTCATGAGGGGCTGAGTAAAAGGTATACTCCCTGCTCCCTTCATGGAGTTGCCTCCACCCATCACTGAGGCGATGCGCTGCCAAGATGCGCTAGAGGATCTTACGGGCCTTTCCCTTCCCGTCCCCTCCCCCCACTTGTCTGTCCCACCTAGGGTGTAAAGCCAAGTTAAAATCTCCCCCCATAATTAACCTCCCTTGGACATGCCTAATTAAGAAAGACTGCACCTCTCTCCAGAATGTCGCTTGCTGCACATTAGGGGCATAAATATTAACCAGGGTAACCTGTTCGCCCTGCCACTCCCCCCCCAATAAGAGCACCCGGCCCGCTTCATCCCTCTCCACCTTGCCCACCCGAAACGTACTATCCCTTCGAAGCAATACCGCCACTCCCCCCTTCTTGCTCGCAGGCTCCCCCCTCAGGCTCCCAAAGTACTGAAGTGGATATCGGGCGTTCTTCATCAACCCCTCGTGTTTCCTCCTCAAGTGGGTCTCTTGTATCAGCACTATTTCCCAATCGAGCCGAGCGGCCTCCCTGTATAGTTGCCGCCGCTTCTGAGGGTTATTGAGCCCTTTGACATTAAGGGACCCTATCCTCCCCATACTGACCTATCTTGCACCCCCCCTCTCTCCCCATCCAGTACCTACTGCCCCCCACTGCTTGACCCCCAAACCCCTGCCCCCTCACCCCCCCCACCATCCCCCTCTCCCTCCCTGCATTACAACTCCCTCCGGAGTATCCCCGACCCCCCCCAGTGACCTTCCCGGGCACTACCTCTTCCCCCTTACCCCTTCTTCCCTCTCCCCATCCGGCACCTATCCCCGCTACATCCTGTGCGCCCCCTTATTCCCCCCCCCCAAAAGGGGTGCGTGGCCTTTCCCCCAATAGTCGCTCACCCACCCCCGCCCCCCTATCTCCTACCCTCACAATCCCCCCGTTCCCTCCATATGCATCAGGATACACAAAAACAGATATCCACATTTGTTAACATTATACAACATTCTATATAACAGCCTATAAAACAACTTATACAACATACCCCCCCCCCCCCACCACCCCAAAGAGCCCCCCGGTGTTCCCCCATTCATAACATGCTCTGCTTTGAGAAGTCTCAGCCCGCTACAGTCTTACCCAGCACTGGGGTGTTGGACTATATATTAAGGCTTAGTTCCCTCAGGCCATGGCCCGTTGTGGTTCAAGTCGCAGAGTCCCGGACCCACCTGAGGGCCCCCCCCCCCCCCCGCCAGTGATCCGTCCATCTCGGGGGGGAAGCTGTATGGGAGGCCCGGTGCAAACAGAGTGTAACCAACTGCGGTGCTGTCAGGGGATTCACCTCTGACCTGACAATGGTCTCTGGGCCCTAAGGGAGAGGAGCCCCTAGTTCAGGGCCCCCGGGAAAGCACCACACCAGGGCTCTCTGAATACAGCCACCGCCAGGCCAGCTTTATAAGTCTGCCACGGGTCCCCCAGCCAAGTCCCAGGTGAAGCTGGTTTAGCGTCCAGAGTGTTGTTCAGACCCCTTTGTCCTCCCCCATCGATGCTCGCTCTTTGCCACCAGAGAGCCTGGTTAGCCTCCGGCTCTTACTCTCCACTCTCTGCCATTTCGTCGCCGCAGGCCTCTCCTGGGGGCGTAGGCCCTTTAGCGGACTCCGTAGCTGTGCCTCCGGGATATTGTCTACTCCCATGTCTCTCAAGGTCTGCCAGGCCCCTTCCACGCTCTGGATGCGGCGGGTGCCGCCCTTAACTGTCACTAATAGGCCAAAAGGGTATAGCCATCTGTACCTCCACCCTTCGCAGCGCAGCACTGATGTCACCTCTCGTAGTTCCCACCGCCGTTGCAGCGTGCCAGCCGAAAGGTCCTGATACAGTTCTATTTTGGCCTCCTCCCACTGGTAGGTTCCGAGCTTCCGCGCCGCCGTTAGAAGCTTCTTCTTCATCTTGTAGGAGCTCAGGCAGGCAATCACGTCCCGGGGCTTATTGTCTCTCGGGGGGCCTAGGCTCCGGTGGGCCCTGTCCATAAGCAGTGGTCCACTCGCCCCCTCCCCCTCAGGATCCGCCTCCTGCAGAATGGCGGAGAACAGCCGCGTCAATGTCCCCTCACAATCTTGGAAGCGCTGCTCCTCCGGGAGGCCCCGCACACGCACGTTGCTCCGACGCGATCGGTCCTCGAGGTCCTCCATTTTCGCCCGGAGTGTCTCCTGGGCTTGCCGCAACTCCAACCAGCCGCTCCGCAGATCGTTCACCGTCTCCTCTTGTAGCTCTAGGCGCTCCTCCGCCGCCTGCACTCGGGCCCCAATCTCCTTCAGGTCCTGCTTAAGCGTATGCAGCGTTTCCCTCATATCTTTCTTAAAGGAGCCCATTTCCGCCTTCAACTCTTCCTTAAAGGCTGTGAGCCACTCTTTCAGGCTCCCCAGCGAGTCTGGACCGCCATCTGAGTCCCCGTCGGAATCGGACCTCTCCACTTCCACGCCCGCCATGCGGTCGGGTGGGCCTTTCTCCACCTTCTCCTCCTTACCCTCCGTCATGGCATAGGAGGATCGGAATTCGGACAGCCGCTTTTTCACCGACATCCTCTCCTTTGTCGGGGGTATTGGACTCTGCCCGCGGCTTCTGCAGAAAGGGTAAGGGTCGCTCTAATTTTTAGCGAATTTCACCAGCGCCCCGGAGCTCCCTCCGAGAGCAGCCACCATGCTCCCCGACGTCACCGGAAGTCCGGGAAAATTATTTTTAAGAGGTATGGCTTGGGGCAGAATGTTTGGGCTTAGTCTTAAACCTGATAGTTTGTGGAGCCTGGGGATGGTTGCATAGTCACATACTATGATGAATGAAAGTGTAGGAGGGAACCATTGTCTCTTTGGTGAGCTGGGGAGAGACTTATGTGCTGGGAGTGGCACCTTGAAAAGGTATGTCTATGGTGGCACATGGTCATGGCAGTTCTCGCCGATATCATCAAGCATGATTCTTGCTTCAGGTGCTGCCAGATCAGCACGGATCAGTGTGGCCTTTGCAGTGGCAGGATCACATTTTTGAAGCCTTATTGAAGAAACTGGTTGAGGTGGCAGCCTTGTTTGTTGCTTTTTTTTAATATATATACTAAGGGAGGCCTTGTGTTGGGTCCATCAGCCTTTGGGCGTCAAAGAGGATAGCGGTGAGGCTGAATGAATTTCAAGTCTGTTTGCACATCTAGGTCAAAGACCCTGTATGGTCTCAAGTGCACCTCGAGGTTATCCAGGGTTTGTGGGCTCAGTTAAGCACCTGTTATGGTTATTAGGTGATGAATCTGGCTCCCTCTAGTTCTGGAGAAAGCTCTTTTTGGTGAAGACTTGTGGATTATTGTCATGTGTCTGGCAGTCAGTTGTCTGAAACTTCAGGTTGCTCACTGGCATAATTTTGGGGTCAGCTTGAGGGCACCCTGTTGGTGTTTGTTGGTGCAATCAGTTTTTCTGAGGAGAGGCATTGCACCTTAGAACTTCTGCATCTCAAGCCTTATTTTTGTTCTCCTCCATACCTGCCACTGATCAAAGCCCATTCTCCATCTATTTCTGCCACCAAGTGCTATGAACATAAGGCCCTGGCCCAGCTTCCCACTCTCCCCCCCCCCTCCCTTTATCCCCTGCTTGCTTCTCTCTGATTTTGTCACATAGGCAAGATTCCCCTCTTTTCTTGCCTCACTGCATGGACGAAGCTTAAGCCTTCTTACCCTCCTGCCTTCTAGGTTGTAGCTTCTCAGCTTGATCTTTCTTTTCAGGGCAAGATTAGGCAGATTAAACACTTGCCTAGGGTCCATAGTCATCCCCTCTGTATGGCATACTGGATCAGACTAAGGTCCATCAAGCCCAGTATCCTTTTTCCAACAGTGGCCAATCCAGGTCACAAGTACCTGGCAAGTTTCCAGAAGGTTCCACAATGCTTGTCCCGGGGTAAGAAGTGGATTTCCTGAGTCCTCTTTAATAATGGTTTGGCTCTTTCCTCCAGGAACTTGTCCAAATCTTTTTAAACCCAGCTTCACTAACAGCTTTTACTGCATCCTTTGGTAACGAATTCTAGAGTTTGATTATGCGTTGAGTGAAAAAATATTTTCTCTTATCATTCTTAAATGGGTTACATTATAGCTTCATTACGTGTCCCCTAGTCTTTCTACTTTTTGATAGCGTAAACAACTGATCTACATTTACCTATTCCAATCCATTCATTAATTTATAGACCCCTATCATATTTCCCCTCAGCCATCCTTTTTCCAAGTTGAAGCGCCCTAACCTTTTAAGCCTTTCCTCATAAGGTATATCCTTCCATCCCCTTTACCATTTTGGTGGCCCTTCTCTGTACCTTTTCTAATTCCACTATATCCTTTCTAAGATATGGGGACCAGAATTGCACACAATATTCAAGGGTCGGTCGCACAGTGGAACAATATAAAGGCATTATAATAATATTGGTTTTATTCTTCATTCTGTTCTTTGATTCCTAGCATTCTATTTGCTTTCTTGGCTGCTGCTGGAGGGTTTCAACATATTATCCACGATGATGCCTAAATCTAAACTTCAAACTCTAACCCAGGCTTTCTGAATCTACATCTTCCCTCACTGCCTGTCTGCCTCTATTCTCTCTCCCTTCTTTCTGACATAGACCTTGTGATAAGGAAGCTTATCATAGTTCAGGAGGGAGCTATAAAAGAGGTGAATTGGCTTTGAACAAGCTACCTGTCTTTGCTGGTAGAAATACTAAAACAGAATGTTTTCATAAGACTACCAGTCCCATAATGCACCAGGTTTCAAACAGCCTCTAGAAGAGCTGAAGTGGGAAAACGTGTGTTCAATCAGGAGAGCTATGAGGTAATCCCCAATCACTCATCTCCAAGGGCAGGGCTTGATTCAGCACACCTGGGCTGTGCTAGGGTGGAGTGTCCCTCTAAGCATGTTAAAAGTAAAGGAAATTCTACACAGAGGGAGAACGAGGAGAATAGGGAGGAGAGACAGAAGCAGAAGCCATTGGAGAAAGAAGAGAGAGGACTACAACAGCAGAAGCAACGTGGAAGGAAGAACAGAAAGACATCTTGGAGGTCTAAAGAAGGAGCCCACAGCAGTACGTGTGTTAGGAGTGATTCCAGAGGCAAGCATACTCCATTGGACTGGAGGAAGCCAGAGGAGTGGGGTTATAAAGCCAGGAATTCCCAGACGGCACCTTTAAAGGAGACGGCTGCATTTGGAAGGGGCCCTAAGACCGGTGCAAGAAGGTATGTGAAGAGAGACCCAGTGTCCAGGGATCTTGATTGGAAGGCTGGACATAAAAGCTGGATTACTTACTGGCCAGGATACCTGGAGAGGAAACTTAACAGCAAAGGAAGCTCAGGTATGAACTTTGATCTATGCCCTAGCTCTTCTCCAGGAAGACAGCAGGGAAACAAATATTATCCTGAGAGTGATCAATTAAGGAATTCCTCTGAGCCAGACCATGATATTGATTCCATGATATTTGAGGAAGAAGGAGATATTTCAAATGATCAGTTAGAATACATGGACTGCTCTCTGTCTAGGCTGCTGTTTTAAAGTAGTTTCTCACTAATACAGCAACCACCAAAAGGAACTGTAACTTGTTCTTTTATCTACCCAGAAAAGTTTCTGAAAGAAAGCTTTAGGGTAGGATTGAGCCACGTAGAGAGAGTGAACCAGCAAAGGGGTTTGCAGCTGGCTAATTATTGGTAATTGAGCCAGGCACAAGTGCACGTGAGCTCTGGAAGGAAACTTCTTTTTTTGTGTGTGTGTAAATAGAAGAAAGTTATCCTTGATAAAGAACAGTTTTTTTGTTACTTTTGGGTTTTGTTTTTGCCTTTTTGGAGCACTGCTAAGAAGGTCATTAGCAGGAGCCATCAAAAAGACCTTTTCTGTTTCCCATCAAGGTCTTTATTGATTTATTGCTTAAGAAGTTCAGTTACCTTATATCATGTTTTGTTTTTCCTGAGTACAATACTTGAAGCAAGGGTCCTTTTGTGTTACCAAGTAAATCTGTGTGGGAGAATTAACCCCATGAATAAAATCTGTTTTCTTTGCTTACACTCAAGCATCACAACTCATTATTTTGTGAACGGCTGATTCTGGTACGAATGAACTACAACCCCCACAATCCTTTGCAAGTCATAATAATATTTTGCCTTTGCTAAGACTGTGGACTTTCACGACCAGCGCCCCCGTTTACAACCTTCATCTTTTGCCCCCCCCCCCCCCTCCCTAGTTCATCTCTTCATAGCAGTCCAGGGAAGCTGCAGGGGTGGTCCCGAGTATGACAACAGATTGTAGGTGAATATAAGGACAATATCATTGTGCTTTTGCAGGATCCATAGTGGTCCATCCTGCTTCTGGGCTCTGTAAGCCTCCATATTCATTCGAAAACTGCTGTTGCTGTCACATCCAAAACCAACCCCTGATGCTTCTTTCAAGTCACTTCAGGAGAGGCGGTCTGGGAGGAGGGCTGCTTGGGAGGGAGGAGGGAAAGGCCATGAATGGACGTCCCGGGGGGCGTGTATGTGTAAAAAGTGAATGGGGGCCCACAAATGTATGTTTGCATAGTGCTCAGTATATAATAGTAAACTGGCCACTTTCTTTGTCTCCTAGTTCAGAGCCTGGATTGGGAGACGTTTGAACAATACTGTACATGGCAGCTCTTTCTAGCTCACAACATACCTTTGGAGACCATTATCCCCATCCTGCAGCACCTCAAATATAAAGGTAAGTGAAAGTGTGTGTTTTATATTTTGCAGCTGGTGTACCATATTAGCCATTCCAGCTCTTTGCCTAAATAGCATTAGAGCTGCAGAAGAAATTAAATATGTTTCTTTTTCTAGAGCATCCTGAGGCCCTATCATGCTTATTGCTGCAGCTCCGAAGAGAGAAGTGAGTAGATGAGTTAAGATTAATGTTTCTGTGCTTTCTTCAGAAATAAGAATCACAAACATACTTATATGGGTTCTAGAAGGACCCATTGCCATTCTCTATACCCTGGCTAGTCAGGGTGATAAAAAATAGGGAGAAATGAATGAAGTGTTATGGCTGCTGGTAATTAGCCATGGGCATAGTTTCTTGTTTGCGGATTATACCAAAATCTACAATCGAGTAGACACCCAGGAAGGAGTAGATAACATGAGGAGGATCTAGCTAAGCTTGAAGCATGGTCTAGAATTTGGCAGCTGAAATTTAACACTAAAAAAATGTAGAATCATGCGTTTGGGCTGCAAAAATCCAAAGGAGTGGTACAATGTAGGAGATGAGGTACTTCTGTCCACAAAAGAAGAGCGGGACCTGGGCATAATTGTGTCTGATGATCTTAAAGTAGCTAAACAAGTAGTAAAGGCGATTGCGAAAGCCAGAAGAATACTTGGGTGTATAGGGAGAGAAACGACCAGCATTAAAAAGGAGAGGATAATGCCTCTGTATAAGTCTCTGGTGCCACCTCATTTGGAGTATTGTGTGCAGTTCTGGAGACCGCACCTTCAAAAGGATATAAGCAGATTGGAGTCTGTGGTGAGGGTGGCTACTAAAATGTTTAGTGGTCTTTGTTATGCAGCATATGAGGACAGACTTAAAGATCTTAATATGTATACTTTAGAGGAAAGGTGGAACAGGGACGATATGATAGAGACATTTAAATACCCCCATGGCATAAATGCACAGGAGGGGGGTCTCTTTCAATTGAAGGCAAGTTCTGCTACGAGGGGACATAGGGTGAGAGTAAAATGGGATAGACTGAGGAGTAATAAGTGGAAATATTTCTATACGGAAAGAGTGGTAGATGTGTGGTGGAGGTGGTGGACACGAGGGCAGTATCTGAATTCAAAAAATCATGGGACTGTCACAGAGGATCTTTAAAGGTAAAAAGGGGACTATTGTAGTTGATATGGAAGGACACACTATAGATAGGCCATGTGGTCTTTTTCTTCCATTATGTTTCTATAATGTCTGAAATGTAATGACCTTGCCATTCAGGAGCTGCAGTCTTGTCTCTGGTGAAATTGGCCAGGGAGGAGCTGGCTTCTACTATCATTACTACTAATAATTATTTGTATACTACTGGCAGTAAATTAGCCATGCAGCTGAGTTTTGAAGAGATTAGATTGAAGGGGAGAGAGATGATTCAATGGGAGACCAGCTTAGAGCAGGTTGCAATATTCTAAGTGGGAGGTGACAGGAACCTAACATAAGAAATGCCATACTCGGTTAGACCAAGGTCCATCAAGCCCATTATCCTGTTTCCAACAGTGGCCAATCCAGGTCACAAGTACCTGGCAGGTTCCCAAAAAGACACACAGGTTCCACAATGCTCGTCCTGGGGTAAGCAGTGGATTTCCCGACTTCTCTTTAATAATGGTTTATGGACCTTTCCTCCAGGAACTTGTCCAAACCTTTTTTAAACCCAACTAACTAACAGAGTGGATAAGAGTCTTGCTAGTGTGTTCAGAAAGGAAGGGATTAATTTTGCTGATATTATCTTGAAAGAAACGACAGGTTGTTGAATATGTGCAGAGAAAAATAAAGAGGAACCAAAGATGACTCCAAGGTTATCTTCTCTGTCTCTTCAGCTCCCAACCTTGAGGTCATTTTTGACTTTTATTTATTTTATTTTATTTAGAACACATTTATATACCGCTCTTTCCCAGGTATCAAGTGCGGTTTACATTGAACAGAAAAGTTGTTAAGGTACATGAAAGTACATGTCCTAGACGTTTTACATGAAACAGAGGTTAACTTTTTACATTTAACAGTATAATTAAGAATTCTAACAGTGATGTCATCCATCTTGATTAGTTGGATGTATCAGAACTTTATACAAATGCATCAACTTTATACAAATTTACAAAGTTTTTTTTTTTTTTTTTTTTTTTTAACTTATGGATTGAATCACATTAGAATCACCTTATGATATCATATTATGTGCTTATATGATCGAACAGGTGTATATCTTACAAGTTTTTATCCTGTGTCAATTTGTGTGGTTTGGCCAACCAGGGGTGTATAATGTAAGGTAAATAGATGTGTTTTTAATTTTTTCCTAAATTCTTTGATATCGGTTAGAAGACGAATGCTATCAGGTAGGTTATTCCAAAGCGCCGGTGCCTTCTCTCTCTTTCTCTGCACATATCCAACAGATAGCTAAAATATTTCTTTTTTTTTCTGAATGCGCTACCCAAGATCCTTATCCTCTCTCTCATCACCTTCCATTTAGAATATTGCAACCTGCTCCTCTCTGGTCTCCCATTGAATCATCTCTCTCCCATTCAATCTACTCAAAACTGAGCTGCATGGCTAATCTCCTGCCAGTATCGCCATGTTCACATAATCCCTTTTCTCAAGTCACTAGTTTCCTATCCATTTCTGCACACAGTTCAAACGTCTCCTCCTGACCTATAAGTGCATTCATTCTACAGCTCCTCATTACCTTTTATGTCTCCCTACTCCCCTTGGGAACTCCACTGCCATTTATCTAAGTAGCATTACAGCTGCAGAAGAAATTTAAAATGTATTTCTCTTTCCCAGAGCATCCTGAGTCTCTTTCATGCTTATTGTTGCAGCTCCCACTTTAGTTGCCTAGAGTGCCATTCTTTAATAGTGTCTGTGATGACTGCAGGGTTTCTTTCAGCTTGACAGGTACACACTGGAAATATTTCCTGGTACAGAGTGCATGCAGCTATTCCATACAGCAGAGATATAGCTTAGAGGAAGGAAGGCCTTAACGTGTCCCCTTGTTTTATTTTGTCTCAGACCCAGTGAGGAGATGGTGAAAATGGTGCTGAGCCGCCCCTGCCACTCCGAGGACCAATTCACTACTAGCATTCTCAGGCACTGGTGCATCAAACATGATGACCTTCTGGCAGAGCACATCAAGTCCTTACTGATCAAAAACAACAGCCTGCCACGTAAACGCCAAAGGTAAGATATCTGGCCACGGAGATGCCAGAAGTGAAGGAGCTAGATTGAGGATGTTTTGAGGGAAGGATACATTCTCCAGGAACAAGCAGGAAGCCAGTCCTCACATATGGGTGACGTCGGTGCCGACGGAGCCCTCGCGGAAGCATCTCCCCAACTTTCAAAGAAAGCCTTTGGGAGATGCCATCATGCATGCATGGTTCCCTCCCCGCCCAAGGGTGCCACCTTGATCAGTCTCCCTTTTTCCGTGGAGCCCTACAGATGTTCGTCTTGTCCCCAGAAAAAAGATTTCTTTAACTCATACATTCTTTTACTTTTCCGGCTTGTGCCGGCTCTCTTCCACCTTGGGACCCGCTGCTGCAGCACAGGGCCTCAACATTTTTGCTTTTTGTCGTATTTTTGTTTTTCAGCATTTTTGCGCCCTTTTCAACCGCTGGCCGCAGCGAGGGTCTTCGACCTCGCAGGGGTCCTTTTTGCCCCATTGGCCATCTGTTTTAAAAAATGTGATCAGTGTTCTAAAAATATGTCCATCACCGACACGCATGATTGTTGCCTCCGGTGTTTGGGTGCTGACGACGACCCGGAGGAATGCCCCTTGTGCAAGAAAATGTCTGCGAAGGCCATCCAGAACCATCAGCTTAAGCAGGACAACATCTTCCACAAAGCAGACTCCACCCCGATATCCCTGGTAGCCTCACGCTCAAAGGCCCTGCACGGTTCTTCCTAGCCATGCAAGGCTCCGGCGGCCCCTCAGCAGACCCACAGGCACTCCAAACAAGGTACTCCGGAGAGAGAGCATAAAAAGAAGACCTTGAGGGCCTCTTCTGGAGATGTGAACAAGCATGGGAAGTCCCGCGCCCGGTCTCTCAGTCCCCGGTGAGATCTTGAGGTGTCAGAGCGGGAGCATCCCCAAAAGATGCCCAGAACAGATGTTGTGGCCTCCAGCGACAGACCTCGGTCTCCTGAGGGCCGTCCCGTTGAGGACCCTCTCTCCTCCTCGACGCCTGACCCAGTCACCCCGGTGTCAATGGCTGCTACCCCCAAGTGGGAAGCCCGTCTGTTGGCCTTGGAGTGCAGCATTTCTGGTTCATTGCCTCCCAGCGGGTGCCACCTGGCCCCGCAGAGACCTCAGGGACCTCAACCTCGAGGACTCCCCAGGCCGCCAAAGCGATCGCTGAGAGCCAGACGCCTCAGTCAGATCCTCGGTGAGGTCCTGGCATCTCACCAAGCCACCATTTGAGCCCTTGGCTACCTGCTCCCTACGCCTTCCTCGTGCGCTCACCTCGGCTCACAGAGTCAGTGAACTCCAGGTGCTGGTGGCCGAGCCTCCCTATACTAGGTTCTATAGGAACAGGGTGGTGCTCCGCACTCACCCCAAGTTCCTACCAAAGGTAGTCTCCAACTTCTGCCTCACTCAGGAGGTGGTTATTCCTACCTTCTTCCTGCGGCCTCATACCAACATGGCATCAACCATCCTCCATACCTTGGACTGCAAACGAGCTCTGTCCTTTTACTTACAATGCACCCAGGGCCGCCACAAAGCCTCACAACCTTTTGTCTCCTTTAACCCTAGTCACATGGAGCAGGCGGTCATTAAACGGGCCATATCCTCCTGGGTGGCGGATTACATCGCCTTCACTCATAGCTGTGCCAGAGTCCCCCTGGAGTGCCGTGTCATGGCGCACAACATCAGGGCAATGGCGATCTCTGTCACGAACCTCCAGTCGGTGCCGATGGCAGACATCTGCTGGGCTGCGACCTGGTCCTCTCTCCACACCTTTGCAGCCCACTACTGTTGGAGAGGGAGCCCTGACGGGACAGCACCTTCAACCAGGCCATTCTCCATAACCTCTTTGGGGTTTAGGCAACTCCTACCCTCTGACCCTTCTTGTTCAGGCTACCGGAAGCCATGGTTCTCCCTGGACAACTGGGGTCCTCAGTCTGCTTTCAGATTTGCTTGCCGGCTGCTCGCAGCTGGGCCGTGGTTTTTCTACTGGTCCTCGGTAGCCTGGAGCTAGGGAGTCCCATATGTGAGGACTGACTCCTTGCTTGTTCCTGGAGAAAGCATAGTTACTCACCTGTAACAAGTGTTCTCCAGGGACAGCAGGAATCAGTCCTTGCAACCCTCCCTCCTCCCCTTGGAGTTGCTGTTTATTTTTGGCTATCTTCTTGGTTGGGCTCTAGCTATGGCACCCGACTGATCAAGATGGCACCCTTGGGGGGGAAGGGGACCACGCATGCATGGTGGCATCTCCCAAAGGCTTTCTTTGAAAGCTGGGGAGATGCCTCCGCAAGGGCTCCATCGGCGCTGACATCACCCATATGTGAGGACTGATTCTTGCTATCCCTGGAGAACACCTGTTACAGGTGAGAAACTACACTTTAAGGAGCCACAGAGAAGTCAGAGGCAAGGAAACTGTTTTAGGGGAAGAAGAAATAGCATGAGGAAGCTGTCTCAGGAGGGACAAAATAAGGAGGATAGCCCTGAGAGGCTGTCAAAGGTAAGGACAGTGGTTTAGAGTAGGAAGAATGTTGGAAGGAGACGTAGCACGAGGAAGCTGCACATTAGGTAGTATTTAATTTAACAGCCCTTTCATAACTCTTGACTGAGTTTTATTAGATGTGAGGCTCTGCAGCTTCCTCTTTGGTCTTTAATACGTCTGAAGAGGGTATGAACACAGCTGCAGGGCTGAAGTGGGGAGAGTGAAGGTAATATGGTAATTTATGCACTCTTCTGCTAGTAACTAGGATTTAAGGCACTCTTCTAGCAGAAGTGCTAGCTTTAGATGTCACGTTGCATGATAACACAACACACCAGCCTGAGTATTGCAACTAGTAAACAAAATCAGCTTGGGTTTGCTTCTCAAGTAACTGAACATAGAGGTGTGATTGGACTATGAAAGCAGTTTGTTCTCTGCAGACAAGCAGGGGAGGTGCAGGCACACTGTATGATGATGTTATCCAATGGTCCAGTGTGCCAGACTTCCCCTAACTCAACAGAAGCCTTTGAGCATGCATGGAAAGAATGATGCCTCTTTTCAGTTTACTGTTTCCGCGCTCCACATAGATTGTAGCTCTCCTCACTTCTCAAATTTTTCCTTATTAGTTTAAAAAAGCCAAAAAACATATTCCTTAGTATCAACTTTCAAGTTCCTGAGCTGGAAACTGTGGACCTTTCATAGAAATCCTTCCTTTCCATGCACATGGCTGCAGTGGCCCCTTCTGCAGCATCGAACTCCTCCCCCTTTCTGGCCCAGATCAGGTATTGCTGGAGGAACATATTAATTACTGTAGCTGTTACAGCTCTCTCACCCAACCACAGTCAAACCTCCTACCGGTGTCCGGCTGAGGAGGAGATAGCCGCCGGGCAAGTGACTGTTTCACCTTGACCCCTATGAAGCTCGTGGCAGGCCTCGGCACAGTTCCCTCATGGGAAGCATGGGCTGATACATGTCCTTCCTCTTTACAATGGTCGCACAGGGATCGAGCTCTTGCCCCTGTAGATGCTGGCGTCGAAATTTCTAAATCTGCACAGCTCTCCAAGGCTTCCCAGTAATTCCAAGCCCATTGGGAAACTGAGAGAGAGAGACAGACCCATAAAAACAACAAGCAGAGAATGTTTTTGTGCACTGCAGTAAGATGGCACCAGACAAAACTACAGCCAAGATCAGGAGAAAAAGTACCTCCCTTTTCCTGAGCAAGCTGCAACCCCCCCCCCCCTTCCTACACAATCAGGACTTCAAGGTCCATGCCTCTATTATCCCCTGAGACTGTTGCTCTGCCCACAACAAGCAACAACCCACAGGGAGCACTGCTATAGAACAACACCACCCTTCTGCAAATGACAACACAATCCACAAGGCTGCAGTACCAGATCATCATCTCTCCACCTCACTCCACACCAAGGGCTCAAATGCATTCTAGCTTCAATCTACCTCCAAGTACGCCTGAGGACTGGTGGTCTCACCCCTGTGCATATTTGTTGTTGCACAACCTCTATCATTATGCGCTTTCAGTATGCAGCAGTTCTGCCACTCATGCTGTGACGATTCCAAGGGTAATTACTCGTCTTCAGTCCTACCAAGCCTGCCTCTCCATTTTGGGAACCTGTTCCAGATGAACAGAAGGAAGACTACTCTTGCCCTAGATTCCTACAGATCTCCTAAGGTCCTAGATATCAGCCCCTGCACAGGTATCTGGCAACGAGCTTGATTTCAGTCCGTACTGCAGTGCTCCCAAAGCAGTTGTAGCCTTTCAAGTCCACCAGGTCATTGGATCTTCAGATGACTGTGACAGACCCCATTCTCTACACAAGTGACTTTCCAGATGCTTCGAACTCAAGTACAGTAAAAAGTCCAATCTCCAGGAACAAACAGGAATGTAGTCTTCACATATGGGTGATGTCTGTGCCGACTGAGCCCGTGAGGGAACACTCCCCAGCATCCATTTGGAAAGCTTTTGAGAGCACTCCTCTGCGACTGCCTTCATGCCTTCCCAATTCCCTCTCTTCAGTTCTTTGTTTTCTGCTGAGCAAGCAGAAAGCAAATCCTTTCACCGCAGAAAAACTTCTTTTTGTGGATAGATCCTCTGCTTTCCCGTCGGCACCGTCAAAGACATCGCTGGTTCCTTTATTCTTTTCTTTTATTTCTTTCTTTATCTCTTTAAAAAAAAAAAAAAAAAGACTTGGGCATCGACGCCCTTTTTTAGGCTTTAAGCCTACAATAGCCTTCACATCCTCAAAGGCATGGAGAAACCAACTAGTGATTTCAAGAAATGTTCTAATTGTGCCAGCACCATTTTGGCAGCTGACACAAATGACTGGTGTTTTAAAATGCCTCGGCCCAGACCACCAGCCTAAAGACTGTCTACTCTGTCAGAAAATGACACGGAGAGGCCTACAAAATCAGGCTTCTAAATTTGGAGCACTCTTCACTTCGGACGCGGTATCGATAGCATCCACTTTGTCGAGGGCCTCATCATCCTCCCATGGATCTCAGGTATCTTTGAAGTCCAAGCACAAGGCCGCATCAAAGTCTGACAATACTTCCAGGGAAAGATCTCACTGAAAGCATCAAGACCCCTTGGGTGTTGCCTCGGAGGTGTATCAGCCTGCTAAACAGCCCTGGCGGGAGGCTCTGTCCTCCACAGCTATTGAGGGGCCCCAGGATGCTCCTGAGGCCTCGACCTCTGGAGAGCTGCTGGTGCCATGCTCTGAGACGAGAGGGCAGATACCCGTCACTGACACCCAAGCATCGGCAATTTTGATAGACCAGCACATACTGGCCATCAAGCGGAGCTTGGCAACCTTCCTTGCAGTCTCGGTGCCTATAAAACTCTTGGCTACAGGCACCGCTCCATCGATACCGGTTACGATACCTACATCGATACTGATTCTGGACACTACATCAGGCTGCTGCAGGTAACATCAACATCGCTCCCACCCATGCCCTCCCTTGAAACTCTTACCGGTACCAAAACCAAGCGGCTCACTGAGGCCGATAGCTCAGAGCATCGGTACTGGCATGTAGCTTTCAGTGAACATCGTTCCCGTCAATGAGTCCTCCAGTTCAGATTCCCCCATTTCAGATGTGGAGTCACTCGATTCCTGGGGCCTTCCTTTGGACTCTTTCCCACTTCAACAGCGACACATGTCGCCTCAAGAAGATATGTCCTTCCGGGAATTCATTCGAGACCTAGCCAAAGGGTCTCTCTGTCATGGTAACATCAGAGAAGTAGCAAAGTGCAAAATAGTTAGAGATCCTCAAATACCCAATAGCACCCAAAGAGGCAGCCATTTTACCGATGCACCTCATGCTTCATGACCTTATGTTCCATATGTGGGAGACGCCTCTCATGGTCTCGCCTCAATCGACATCTCGATACCATGTATCGGGTACCAGAGTGTCCTGGCTTCCAAAAGTCACAGCTTCCCCACCATTCTGTGGTGGTTGAATCGACGATGTGCCGATTCAGAAGCTCGGAGGCTCACTCCTCTAATCTTCCAGGTAGAGAATTGAGAGCTCTCGACGTCTTTGGGTGTTGATGCTTCCAGGCATCCATGCTCTCAGCTAGGATCAACTCCTATATCCTCTACATGGGAATGTTCCTCAAAGAGGTCTCCAGGGATCTCGGGGCCTTTGTCCTTCTCCTCCCAGATGATAAGAGGGCAGATTATCTTGCCTTAGAGCATAGCAAAAATGTTTCAAAGTTTGTCGGTAGGGCTACTTCTCCAGGACCAAGCAGGAAGTCAGTCCTCACATATGGGTGACATCGACATCAATGGAGCCCCTGCGGAGCATTTCCCCAGCTTTCTATGAAAGCCTTTGGGAATACTGCACGCATGCGCGGTCCCCTTCCCGCCTAAAGGTGCCATCTTGCTCAGTCTCTCTTTTTCCGTGGAGCCCGTCGGATGCTTGTCCTAGTTCACCCGGAAAACAGTTTGATTTTTCTCACTATTTCCTGCGATTCCATTGCGGTTTTTTGCCCGGTTCGACGCCGGTTCCCCTTCCCGCCGGGTTCGGTACACCGGTATCGAACCCATTTTTTCATTTTTTGGTTTTTGCTCTTCATGGCTGGCGTTCGTGCCCTTTTTTTCTTTTTCCCTGGAAGGCCGGTCCTTTGACCTCGCAGGGGCTCTTTTTTCCCCGATGGCTTCCAGTGTTTTTAAAAAGTGTGATCGGTGCAAGAAACTAATGTCTCTCACCGACACACACGACTGCTGCCTTCAGTGCCTCGGTCCGGATCATGATCCCAAAATCTGTGTACCGTGTGGAAAAATGTCCACTAAGGCACTTTGAAGTCGCCAGCATCAAAAGGAAAGGCTTTTCTCTGATTTGGTCTCCGGCCGGGCCCGGACCTCGTCTGAGGCCTCGACGTCTTGGGAGTCTGACCCCGAGCATCGTCGGGGTTCCTCGGACAGGGGGTCCCCCGAGCGGGAGCGAAAGAGGAAGAAGCAGCTCGCGAGGGCGGCATCGGAGGTGGTCCCTGGCACTTCGAGGGCCAGGTCTCGGACCCCTGACCGCCGTCCCCGGCCCGTGGAACAGGAGAAGCCGTCAAAAGTGCCTCGTGTGGAGCCGGAGTCTGCTGGACACGTAAGTCCTGTTGCCTCGAGGACTCTCCTCCCAGGGAGCCGACGTCGGGCCCGGCGCCGCCAGGGCCCGAGTCGGTGGCTGCTGAGTCTCCTGAGCTGGGTCTCAGGCTGACAGCCTTGGAGTGCAGACTGTCTGCCTTCATGGATCAGCAGCGAGTGCTGATGGCCAGCCTTTCTGGCGAATCTGCCCCGACCACCGGGACATCGACGTCGAAGTCAACCCCGGAAATCGAGCCGATACCCGAGACCATGAAGGCTCGAGGTCATCACGGTCACCCTCGACCTCCCGGTCGGGACTGAGGGCGACGACGCCGGTGCCTTCGGCGTTGGGGCGGGTGCTGCTGGTCCCCGCGCAGTCGGAGCCCGACTCCTCTTCGGACGAGTCCGCCTGGGAGACGGAGGACGAGGAGTCCCCTGATACCTTCAAGACTCGGTGCGTCCTGTCGGACTCACCGCAGTCTGAACCCCGGAGTAGATCCCCTCCGGAGGATTCCCGGTTCTCCGAGTTCGTTTGGGATATGGCCACTGCCTTGGCGATCCCCGCGGACCCCGAGGAGAAGCTGAAGAGCTTGAGGCCCTCCAGTATGACTCTCCTCCGAAGGAGGCCTTTACTGTGCCGGTTCCTCCGATGCTGGAACGGCTCCTCTTCAGGATGTGGGAGGCACCGGCCTCGGCGCCGGTTCTGAGCAAGCGGGTCGATTCCATTTATCGACTCCGTAAGAGCCCTGGTTTTCAAAAGGCACAGCTACCACACCATTCCATGGTGGTGGAATCGGCCATGCATCGTCTGAAAAGTCAGAATATGCACTCTGCGGTGCCCCCTGGCAGGGAGGCCTGGAACCTGGATGCGTTTGGTAGAAAGTGCTTCCAGGGCTCGATGCTTGCTTGCCGTGTCCAGTCTTACCAGCTGTACATGGGCATGTACTTGCGGGACCTGGCAAAGGAGCTTGCCGGTTTCTCTGCTGGTCTCTCCGGGGAACCTTTGCAGAGGTTCAAGTCCTTGTCCTCGGGATCCGGGAATGCTCTAAGTTTATGTCCCGCCCAGCCTACAATGGCTTTGAGGCCTCGGCCCATGTTGCGGCAGCCGGCATCGCTGCTCGATGCCAGGCATGGCTGCAGTCATCGGATCTCGAGCCATGGGTTCAAGACAAGTTGGTCGATGTCACTTGCCAAGGTGAGAACCTTTTTGGTAAGCCCATGGCCGAGAAGGCTGCACAGCTCGAGACCGAGCACCTCACGAGGACCAGGCTGTCTAGAAAGACTTCTGCCCTTCTCATAAGAAGAAGGGCTTGGGTAAAAAGTCCTTTTACCCGAGGAAGGTGTCTGCCTACAAACAGTTCCCACCTTATCAGGCCTCCCCAGCTCCCCCACTGGGTCAGCAGGCCAAGGGGCAGGGACATGGGCCCCATAGGCAGAAGGCCCCCAAGCCTCCGGCCCCTGCTCCCCCTCAGCAGGGTGGGGGTTTTTGACTCCCAAGGCATAGCCTCTCTGTCTCTGCTGTCCCATCCTTGAACAGGAGGTCGACTAGCCCTGTTTGCCCACAGGTGGCCACCCATTACAGGAGACAGTTGGGTCCTGAGCATAGTCCACTCGGGCTATATGCTTCATTTCCATCAGCTGCCTCCTCCTTTCTTCCCTGGAGAGCCTTCAAGGCCTCCTCTCCACACAGACCTCCTCCTTCAAGAGCTTCAGGGTCTGTTGCGAGACAAGGCGGTGGAGCCTGTGCCTCCCCACCTCCACGGTCACAGGTTCTACTCCAGGTACTTCCTGGTACCAAAAAGAACTGGCGGGCTCAGGCCTATTCTCGACCTCAGAAACCTCAACAAGTTCCTGGAGAAAGAAAAGTTCAAGATGCTTACTCTTGGAGCACTTCTGCCCTACCTCCAGCAGGGAGATTGGCTATGCTCCTTAGATCTAAAGGATGCGTACACTCACACCCTCATTCATCCAGACCACAGAAAGTACCTCAGGTTCATTGTGGGAGGAAACCATTATCAGTACAGAGTGCTGCCTTTCGTCCTCACCTCCGCCCCCAGGGTCTTTACCAAATGCCTGGGGTGGTGGCAGCCTACCTGAGAAATCAGGGTATCTTTGTCTTCCCCTACCTGGACGACTGGCTCATCAGGGGTCAGACGTGCCAGGAGGCCAGGCAAGCCACCCTCCGCACTATTTCTCTACTTCAACACCTGGGGTTCGTAGTAAACTTCGCAAAGTCCACCTTGCTCCCCTCCCAAAACTTGGAGTTCATAGGGGCAAGGTTGGACTCTCTGCAGGCAAAGGCTTTCTTGCCGGAGGACAGGGCCCAAAGACTGATAGACTTGGCAAACCAGTTTCTCAGCAGGTCACTGGTCTCCGCCAGGCTCTGGCTGAGGCTTCTCGGCCACATGGCTTCGACAGTACATGTGACTCCCAATGCCCGGCTCCATATGAGGCCTGCACAGTGGTGCCTCCCTGGGAGGCCACGCAACAGATAAACCTGCTGGAACTACGGGCTATTCGCTTAGCCCTCAAGACTTTCTCTCAGCACCTGGTTCACCAGTCCGTCTTAGTACAAACAGACAACCAAGTGGCCATGTTTTATGTGAACAAGCAGGGCAGCACGGGGTCCAGGCTCCTTTGTCAGGAGGCACAGGACCTTTGCTTGTTCGCACTCAAACACAACATGTTTCTCAAAGCTGTTTACCTCCCTGGCCAGGAGAACTGCCTGGCAGACCGGTTGAGCAGAGTGCTGCAGCCCCATGAGTGGCAGCTCCACCCCTTAGTGGTTCAGAAAATTTTCATGAAATGGGGACTTCCATCCATAGATCTCTTTGCCAGTCCCCTCAACAAGCAACTGCCCAAGTTCTGCTCCAGGCACCCGCATCCCATGAGGTGGGCAGCGGATGCTTTTCTGATTTCCTGGTCTCAGGGCTTCCTATATGCGTTTCCTCCCACACCTCTGGTGGCCCGAACCCTGTTCAAGGTTCTCAAGGACAAGGCCTCGGTGCTACTAGTAGCTCCCAGGTGGCCAAGGCAACCTTGGTTTCCACTTCTGCTTCAACTGGCAGTGGACCCCCCACTGCCTTTGGGTTTGCAGCCCGACCTCCTCTCTCAGGATCACAGTTCTCTTCTGCACCCCAATCTCAAATCTCTCAATTTGATGGCCTGGAGGCTGCAAGGATAGTTTTGGCTCCTTGAGGCCTACCTCCAGAAGTTGAAGAGGTCGTCCTGGCTTCTAGAAAGCAGTCCACTAGGAAAATCTATGCCATGAAATGGAAACGATTTTCTGTGTGATGTCAGCTGCGTACAGAAGATCCTTTCTCCTGTGCGGTACCGGTAGTGCTTCAGTACCTGCTGCACTTATCCAATCAGGGACTTAAATCTAAACCTAGAGGACAAAACCTAGAGGACCTAATCACCACATGGAATAGCAAGCTCAGCGCAATCGCAGTCCGTCCCCCAACAACTAAAGCCCCAAACAAAAGATCAACTGCACCATGGTTCACAGCTGACTTAAGGGCATCACTAACCCACCTACGGAGATTGGAAAAGCGCTGGAGGAAGTCACGCACCACCAGTGACCAAGCAGCATACACCCAGCACTTACACACACATCGCAGGGCTGTCACTGACAGGATGAAACAATACCACACAGACACCCTGAAACGGTCATTAAACAAGCCGCACAACCTCTTCAACCTGGTCAAATCTCTTGCCAAAGAACCCACCCCGGAACACCCTGGAACCATACACCCGCAGGACTACGCCATCTTTATTATTTAACAATTATTTCTATACCGCTCTTTCCCAAGTATCAAGTGCGGTTTACAATGAACAGTAAATTATATGGTAGGTGGAATAGCATACCTAGTCGTTTTACATAGAACAGGTGGAACTATTTACAAGTAACAATATAAAATTTGGACAGTAAACTGTTAGAACATATTTACATTGTAGATACTTACAAGTTATACCATAGATCAATTGTGATGCATAAATTATTCTAAATGTGGCAGATAATATAATTAAATTGGGAGAGTCGTCATCTGTATATTTGAGTGGTGTGGTTAATTATTGTGTGGTTAAGTTATTATTTGTTATGTGTTTTGAAGTGTTGTAGTATGGTTGTTAACCTGTGTCTCTTTGTGTTATCTGATTAGATAGCGTGTTGTAGTGTAAAGAGAATAAATGGGTTTTCAATTTCTTTCTAAATTCCTTTGTCAGACAGTAGGCGAATGTTGTCAGGTAGATTATTCCAAAGGATAGGTGCTGAATGTGAGAAGGCTCTCTTGTTGGTTTGTTTTCTAGCTTTTGTGTAATCTTTTGGTACTGCTATAGTGTTTGTGTTTCTGCTCCTTTGTGATCGTTTATCTGTTTCTACCTTGATGAATGAATTGAGTACAGATGGTGCTAAGTTATTTATTAGTTTAAATGTTGTTAGAAGAATCTTGTATTTTATTCTGCTGTAAATAGGTAGCCAATGAAGTTCAGCTAGGATCGGTGTGATATGTTCTATTGGGCTGATATTCATTATTATCCTTGCAGCTATGTTCTGAGTTAGTTGTAACTTTTTAATATTTTGCTTTGTGATGCCATTAAGGATTATGTTTGCGAAATCGAAGTGTGGGGTTATGATAGCTTAAATTATGTTTGTGAAGTCTTGTAAGTGAATCAATGGTCTTAATTGTCTCAGTGTCTTAAGTTTGTAATGTATGTTTTTTGTTAGGTATTTTATGTGTGAATCCATGTTGAGTTTATTGTCAAGTATCACCCCTAGGTATTTTATTTCTTTTTTTTATGTTGATCTCATGGTTATCTAGGGTAATGGTGCTTGGGGGTGTGTATGTTTGATTTTTAGTAATATATAGTACATCAGTTTTTGAGAAATTAATTTGTAAGTTCTGATCCTTGAGCCATATTGTTAGTTCTTTAAAACATTGTTATTTGTTGTAGTGGAGGGTGCGGGATTTTAAATGGGAGGTAGAACATTATATCATCGGCGTAAATATGGTAGTAGACGCCATGACGTTTGAAAATGTTGCTGACAGGTTGTAGGTAAATGTTAAATAGTAGTGCTGATAGTGCAGATCCTTGGGGAAGGCCTTGTGTTTGATTAAAGGTGTTAGATGTTTGGTTGAGAATTCTCACTGTTTGGGTTCTGTTTGATAGGTAGGATTTGAACCAGTTATAAACAGTAGATGTTATTCCAATTTGTTGAAGTCTGTTTAACATTGTTATGTGACTGACGCTGTCAAATGCTGCCGAGATGTCGAGGAATACTAGGATGAAGGCTTGTTTAGTGTCATCAATTCCTCTTAATAAAGTATCATAAAGGACTGTTAGTAATGTTTCAACCCCATGAAAAGGTCGGAAGCCATATTGATGTTCGTCAAGGAGGTTCAGTGTATCGATGTATTCTTGTAGTTGGATTTGAACTATTTTTTCAATAAGTTTGGCCATGAAAGGAATACTTGATATGGGTCTGTATGATTTTGGGGATAATTTGTCTAGTGTGTTATTCTTAAGTATTGGTCGTATTTGAACATGTTTGAGAGATGGCGGTAAATAGCCTTTTTCAAGTGATAGGTTGACCAGAGGGAGGATGAAAGAAGAGAGTATTGAGAATGTCTTTTTTATCCAATCCACTGGGCATGGATCTAGATATGATGTAGTAGTATTGATTTTAGATATAGTAGTTTTGAGAGTGGTCTTTGAAATTGGATTGAAGTTGGACCAGTTATCAAGGGTAGTGTGCTTCATTTCAGTGTGTGTTATTGGGGGGGTCATTTGCTTTTTTGTTTTATTAATATAGTATTGTGCTAATTTTTGTGGGGAAATATCTATGGATATTTCGTCTGAGTTGTATGTTTTGGTTGTTAGGTTCTGTATTATACAGAACAATTCTCTTGGTCGGTTAGTGGAATTATTGAGTATGTTAGAGTGATAGTTTCTCTTAGAACTGTCTGTTGTTTCCTTATATATGTGTAGGGTATTTGTGTATTTCTCGTAATTTGTTATTGATTTGGTTTGTCTCCATTTCCTTTCTTCCATTCTCAATTGTCTTTTCAGTTTTTTGAGCGTCGTGTTAAACCATGGGGCGTCCCTTTTTTCAGTTTTATTGTCATTGCTATTATGGTGAGACAGGTTTGGTTTTCTTTCTGATGCCATGGAGATATATTTGTTCCACGTTTTGATTGATTCCTCGAGATTTGTGGGTGTTAGAGTGAGGTGTGGAATTATTTGATCTAGGAATTCTTCTTTGTTGAACTTTCTGAATCTCTTAGTTTGAGGAGGTTGTGTTCGTTTAGTTTGCTTGTTGTCAGGGATATTGATATCAAATTTCAGAAGGTTGTGGTCTGACCAGGGAACTGGTATGTTTGAGAGTGATTCAGTGTTATATAAGTTGTGGAGTGAGTTTGGTAGGAAGACCATGTCAAGTGTTTTTCCTTTATTGTGAGTTTGTTCTGTTATTATTTGGTGAAAGTCCATATTGCTTATCACTTCTAAGAAGTGATTTGATTGATTGTTGGGTGATGAGGGTGGATTAAAGTCACCCATTAGTATTACTGGGTTTGTATCTGTGGATGATGCTAGTAGTTCAAGTAGATTGTCAGTATTATCTATGTTGTATTCTGGTGGTCTATATGTTAGGCATATCCTTATGTTTTTAATTTTTATAGTTAGCGTGTCGACATTATCAATATTATTTGATGTGATTAATTTCGCATTGAGGTTTTTCTTTACTATTATCAGCACGCCTCCACCTTTTTTAGTTGTTCGGTGAGTATGGAAGATCTCATACTCAGGTGTCTTTAATTGGTTCATGAAGACTGAGTCTGTATCTTTGAGCCAGGTTTCGGTTATACAGACAATATCTGATTTATTGTCTTTGATGATATCTGTAAAGATTGGTAGTTTGTTTCTCATTGATCTTGCGTTAATGAGTTGGCAGGTGAGGGTTGTATATTTCTGTGTATGAGGTGGTTGTGGTTGTGGGGAATTACATCCTGGTGTAATTGTTATATGTAAAAGTCTAGAATGTTTGGGTCTGGGGTTGGGTCCAATTTTGAACGGAGATATTAGGTGGTCATAACGTGACGTACTTTGTATTATAGGGATTGGTCTATTAAAATTATTTTTTATACATTTTGTTAGATCTATCAGTGTGAGTATAGTGACACTAATTGATATAAACCTGAAGGGAGAGGGAGATTGAGTAGGCATTGTTTAATTTTTAAGTGTTTTTTGGAGCTTATTGCGTAATAAAAGATTCTTATAATGGATTTATGCTCGTAATTGTGTTATATATCTAATGCCTAGGTTTTACAATTGTTAAATCTATTTGGTTTCAGTATATCAAACCTGTGGCATCGGTCTTGGTAAGGTTGTAAGATAGGAATAATTACTGGCTACTGTCAATAGTATATTTTTTTTTTTTTTTTTTTTTTTTTTATTGAAAGACTTCCAAAGAATACAAAAATACAGTAACCGCCAGGATCCTCAAAAAAGAAGGATGCAACAGTAACAGTACAACAGCAGGTCACAACAGCAACCTACAATATGTCTTCATTTTTATACGTTTATAATGAAGAAACCTGGACCCCCCCCCCACAAGTCAATAGTATATTTAACACAAGTAGAGGTAATTAATGCTTACTGACAACAGTATATGTAATACAGGTAGAGAAAATTACTGATTACTGGTAACAGTATAAATAGATCACTAGCTACTGGCAACAATAGATCACTAGCTACTATGCAATCTAAACTGTGCAAGACTGACAAAGTGATGTTACCGGACCCCTCCAACGAACAAGAGTTCTCAGCATCCCTAACCACCTTTGTCACACCATCAAAAAGAACTATTGGAGACAGCATCGCAACCCTAAATACCTCCACTGCATACTCAGACCCCTGTCCAGCGTTCTGGATAAAGGATCTGCGTTGTGACCTCGCCCCGATCTTAGCAAAAATGATAGACCTATCATTTAGCACTGGGTCTTTCCCCTCCACGCTCAAACAGACCTCCGTTAGACCGCTCCTGAAGAACGCCAAATTAGACCCTCAAAAGGTGGAGTCATACAGACCCATTTCCAGCATCCCGATGCTTGCTAAAATCATCGAAAAGACAGTCTACAAACAGTTACAAGATCATATCGATACCAACGCCCCTCTAGATTCATCTCAACATGGATTCAGAGAGTCACACAGAGTCCAAACACTACTCACAACTCTTTTCGATACCATAATCTCAGGCATTGACAACCTACGCCAAGGTTTTGCACTCGTATTTTTGGATATAGCGGCGGCGTTCAACTCTGTCTGCCACGAAATTCTCCTAGGTCGGCTAAGAGAGAAAGGCATTGGTGGAAGAGCTCTTGAATGGTGCAAATCCTACCTGTCTGGCAGATGGCAATACGTCCGAGCAAATGGGTCCACTTCCGAGCCATTCTTACAAAGTCAAGGAGTTCCTCAAGGATCTTCCCTATCATCGCTTATGTTTAACATCTATATCCAACCTATCTGTAATATCATCAGATCATTCAATGTGAGTTGTATGATATACGCAGATGATGTCTTACTGTACCTTCCAATATCCATGGATTGCCCAGACCTTACCCCCCTGACTGAGTGCTTCAACGCCATATCCGAATGGCTCCTCTCTCAGAATCTGCGCATCCAACACAAGAAAACGGAGGTCCTGTTCATCTCCAGAAATCCTGAGTTTACACCACCCAGATACTTGGAAGTGGACAACGCTGAATTACAAGTAAAATCAGCTATTCGTTACCTCGGAGTCGCATTGGATCAGAACCTCAACATGAAGCAACACATAACCAACACTGTAAGAGCGATTTACTTCAAGATTAAATCCCTTAGACACCTACGCCCTTTACTCGAACCAAGCGACTTCCGCACCATTTATCAAGCCCTCATCATTCCTCATTTTGATTACTCAAACGCCATCCTACAAGGACTCCCTCAAGCCACCTTACATCCCCTGCAACTTGCCATGAACAGTGCAGCGCGGATTCTCCTCGGCACGCCAAGAAGAGAGCATATCACACCCCTCCTGAAACAGCTTCACTGGCTCCCCATTCAAGCCAGGTTAAGCTTCAAAACCCTAGTGATGACGTTCAAGGCCATCAAGGGGCTCTCCTCCTCCTCACTATGTGACCTCATCCGACCACCCATACCCAACAGGCTAAGAAGAACCTCAGTAGCTAACATGCTAGTGATACCGAGAGACATAACAAAATGCTCCAAAGCAACATCGAACAGAGCCTTTAGACTATGTGCCCCAAGTTTCTGGAACTCCCTACCACCACACATCAGAGCAATCCCTAACTTGAGCCAGTTCAGGAAGGCCTTAAAACATTTCCTCTTTATCAAATATCTCACTGACTGCCCCGAACCCCAGCCACCAAGTATGATCAATACCCAATAACTCCATCTGACATGTATATAGTTACCTATTCAATGCTACGCATATGTATATAGTTTACCCTGTTTTCCAAGTTACTTGTTCCTGTTCAATGTAATGACCTGACTTTTGTTCATTGTCGGATACCTTTTGTTTTATGTAAACCGCGCTGATCGCAAATAGTGCGGTATATAAGAAATGCAAATAAATAAATAAATCCAATTCTGTTTGGGTCCACCTCTCAGCTCTAGCAGCTCACCACTCCTTGGTGGATGGACACACTCTGTCGGTTCACCCCTTGGTGTCCCGGTTCCTCAGAGGTTTGCTCTTGCTCAAACCTCCTGTCCGGCCTCCGGCCCCTGAGTGGGAGTTGAATGTGGTCTTGCAGCAACTGACTCGCCCACCTTTTGAGCCGATGGCTACTTATCCTCTCCGCTTCCTTTCCTGGAAGACACTCTTCCTGGTAGCCTTAACCTCGGCCAGACGAGTGAGTGAGCTTCAGGCTCTGGTCTGTGACAGGCCTTACACCAGATTCTATAGGAACAGGGTGGTCCTTAGGACTCATCCAAAGTTCCTCCCAAAAGTTGTCTCCTCTTTCCACCTCAACCAGGAGGTGGTTCTTCCAACATTCTTCCCTAGGCCTCATGCAAGCCAGGCTGAGGCAGTCCTGCATACCCTGGACTGTAGGAGGGCCTTATCCTTCTACCTTGACCGTACGCAGGGACATAGAAGGGCTACTCAGCTCTTCATCTCTTTTGACCCTAATAATTTGGGGTTGGCTGTGTCCAAGCGTACCTTGTCCATATGGGTGGCTGACTGTATTACCTGGGCTTACAGGGCGGTTGACCTTCCCTTGCAGGGTCGGGTCACGGCCCACCGTGTAAGGGCTATGGCTGCCTCAGTAGCTCATCTCCGCTCTGTACCGTTGGCAGACATCTGCAGGGCTGCAACTTGGTCCTCAAGACAGACTTTTGCGGCCCATTACTGCCTGGAGAGGGAGTCCCGTAGGGACAGTGCTTTTGGCCAGGCAGTACTCCGGAATCTCTTTGAGGTTAAGGCAACTCCTGCCCTCCAGCCCTCCGTTGGGCTACCGGTGGAGGTGCTTTCAGTGAAAAGCCTTTCTTTGATGCTGGGAGTTCTCTTGTTCAGCCTGGGTGCTTGTTAGCCCAGAGCTAGGGAGTCACCCATATGTGAGGACGGACTTCCTGCTTGGTCCTGGAGAAAGAGTAGTTACTCACCTGTAACAGGTGTTCTCCAGGAGCAGCAGGAATCAGTCCTCACAACCCTCCCTCCTCCCCTGGGAGTTGCAGTTGTACATAGTTTATTTTACATTTTTGTGTGCTGTTTTTTAGCTATGTCATCAGACTGAGCAAGATGGCACCTTTAGGCGGGAAGGGGACCGCGCATGCGTGCAGTATTCCCAAAGGCTTTCATAGAAAGCTGGGGAAATGCTCTGCAGGGGCTCCATCGACGTCAATGTCACCCATATGTGAGGACTGATTCCTGCTGCTCCTGGAGAACACCTGTTACAGGTGAGTAACTACTCTTTTTGATGCCTTTGAATGCACAAGCAGGGCCTCAGCAATATACATTGGTGCATGTCAAATTGCATGACTTCAGGCCTCGGATCTTGAACAGGGGTTCAAGATAAGCTGGGCAACATACCTTGCACAGGGGAAAACCTCTTTGGCAAAGACTAGCAAGATAAAGCCTCTCAATTAGACAGAAAATACTACTCTAAAGAGACTGTCCAGAGTAACAGCTGACCCT
This sequence comes from Ichthyophis bannanicus, assembly GCA_033557465.1. Taxonomy (NCBI): domain Eukaryota; kingdom Metazoa; phylum Chordata; class Amphibia; order Gymnophiona; family Ichthyophiidae; genus Ichthyophis; species Ichthyophis bannanicus. The sequence continues at coordinate 63,043,192 of CM066048.1, forward strand.
CCTAGGAAAAAGACACCTGCAAAAAAGGTCTTTCTACAATAAAAAGAAAAAGTTCTTCTCCTCTTACCCTCCTGCTTCTCAATACCAGGGTCAGGCCCCAAAGAAGAGGCAGCAGCCTTCTAAGCAACAAAGAAGCCACAGGTGGCTAATCTCAACCAGCTCCACAGCCACAGTCTGCACCTGGCTTTTTGACTCTTTCCTAGAGAACATTGCCACCCTGCCTCTGGAGGACCCTCCACCCCCTTCACATAGCGGGCAGACTGTGTCACTATGCTCATAGATGGCACCTCATCACCTCAGAGCAATGAACACTCATCATAGTCCAGGAAGGGTGCAAACTTCATCTATAAACCCTGCCCCCTCCACTTTCACGGGGGAATATCAAATGCAACCCCCACTCGCTCCTCTCCTACAGGACGAGGTGTCCTCTCTTCTGTCTTAGGGCACCATAGAAGATGTCCCAACATCTCAACAGGGGATGTACTTTCTCATTCCAAAGAAAAACGGAGGATAGCGGCCCATTCTGGACCTCATAAACATCAACAAGTTTCTAGTCCACGAAACGTTCAAAGTTGATCTCTTTCAGGACTCGTCTTCCCTACCTCCAGAGTCAGGACTGATTCTGTTCTCTAGATCTAAAAGAAATGTACACGCATATCCTCATCCATCCAGGACACAGGAAATATCTATGCTTCACCTTTAAAGGAAAACATGATCAATAACAGAGTCTTTCCCTTCGGATTCATCTCTGCCCCAGGAGTATTCACAAAGTGCATGGTGGTTGCAGTTGCATATGTAAGATCTTTGGGGATATTAGTCTACCCTTACTTAGACGACTGGCTAATAAAAGCAGACACCTCCCAAGAGGTATTGCTTTCCTTGCATTGTATCATCACAGTAAACAACACTTAGGATTTGTGATAAACATCCAAAAATCCCAGCTCACTCCAACTCAAAAGCTAGCCCAACTCATCGGAACCCTACTTAGCCACCCAACAGTCCAGGGTGTTTCTGCCACAGCTACATTGTGTCCGTCTAGTCAAACTAGCATCCCAGATGCTCCTACAAGACCATCTGACTGCCTGAGAGATGCTGCAGCTACTGGGGTACATGACCTCTTCAGTACATGTCGTTCCATATGCCCGACTACATATGTGGACAGCCCAGTGGACTCTTGCCTCCCAGCGGAAGCAGGCCTCGGGCTGTCTTCAGGACAGGATCCATGTCACTGCCCATATAATCACATCCCTTCAGTGGTGGTAGTCTCCAGAAAATCTGCTCGTAGGGTCACCTTTTCAGATGCCTCCACTTCAATACACCCTGACAACGGATGCCTCCAAACTGGGTTGGGGAGCCCATCTGAGCAATCTGACTACTCAGGGGCTCTGGACAACGCAAGAGTCACAGCTCCAGATCAATCTCCTGGAACTTCGTGCTATCTCGATTGCCCTCCGGGTGTTTCAACACCACGTCAGGGCGTTTCAACACCACGTCAGGGCACAAGTCCTAGTCAGGACGAACAATCAGGTTGCCATGTTCTATGTGAACAAGCAGGAAGGACTAGGCTCTTGGGCCCTCTGCAAGGAGGTGCTACACTTGTGGTCCTTTGCCATTGCTCATCAAATACACCTCCAAGCGATGTATCTTACAGGGGAGTTCAGTGTCTTGGCAGACAGACTGAGTTGCATCCTTCTTTCCCACGAATGGTCTCTCCATCCGGACACAATGTCCTACATCTTCCAGGAGATATAGATCTATTTGCAACGCCACAAAATGCCAAGCTTCCTTGCTTCTGCACAAGAACTTTGACATCCACCAACCAAAAAGTGGATGCCTTCCACCTACATTGGGGTCAGGGTCTGCTTTATGCTTTTCCTCCTATACCCCTCATTCCCAAGATGCTTTTCAAGCTTCAGTCGGACAAGGGCTCCATGATTCTCATAGCCTCTCACTTGCCGTGGCAACCGTGGTTTCCACTGCTACTATGTCTGACTCGGACTCATCCTCTGCAATTGGAATATTCCCCGGATCTCCTCTCCCAGGGCGACAGCTTACTACTCCATCCCAATCGACGGTCTCTCTGCCTCACAGCTTGGCTGCTGAGAGCATAGCTTTACAAGGCTTTGACCTTACTCAAGAGGTTAGGGCGATCCTTTTGCCTTCTAGAAAGCCCTCCACCAGGCATTCAGTTTGTTCAATGTAAACCGCACTGATGCAGAATAGCGCAGTATATAAGAGAATGTAAATAAATAAATTCATATGCTTTTAAGTGGCATCGATTCTCTGTCTGGTGTTCCCAAAAGGATCTCAATCCTTTTTCTGCTCGAACGGAGTCACTCCTCCACCTTTCCTTGACAGGTCTGAAGACAAACTTGCTGAGAGTCCACCTCAGTGCCATTGTGGCCTCTTACCACCTACTGAATGGACAGTCCATCTCCACATAACCATTAGTAGCGCGTTTCATGAGAAGTCGCCTACTGTCCAAACCACCCATTAAGCCACTGCTTGGGACCTCAGTGTCGTTCTAGCACAGCTTCTCAAGCTGCCCTTTGAACCATTAGTCATGACTTCACTTAAGTTCCTCTCTTGGAAGTTAATCTTCTTAATTGCCCTCACGTCAGCTAGATGCATTAGTGAGCGTCAGGCTTTGGTGGTGGATCCACCCTATAGCCACTTCCATCATGACGAAGAAGTCCTTTGGACTCACCCACACTTTATGCCAAAGGTGGAGTCTCCCTTCCATTTAAACCAGTCAATTTACCTTCCAGTTTTCTTTCCTAAACCTCATGCGTCTCAAATGGAAGCCACACTGCACGCTCTTGACTGCAAATGTGCCTTGGCTTTCTGTCTCCAAAGGACTCAAGATCATTGTAAAGTCTCATTTGACCCTAGTCACCTATTTCTAAGTGCACGCTCTCCAGATGGATAGTGGACTGCATTTCATTTACCTATGACAAAGCAAGACTCTCCCTGGAAGGGCATGTCACTGCTCACAACGTTCGTGCCATGGCCACCTCAGTGGCAAAGCTATGCTCGGTTGCCATCGCTGAAATTTGCAAAGCAGCAACTTTGTCTTCCGCCAATACCTTTGCTGCCCATTATTGTCTGGACAAGGACTCCCGTCGGGATGCCATGTTTGGTCAGTCTGTACTCCAGCACCTCTTTCAGACTTAGATGCAGCTCCTACCCTCCTTCCTGGACTTTGACGATACAGAAATCCATGTGGGATCCAGGACCTCATCATGCCTACTCCGAGACTAACCTTTATCGGTTCTGAGGTCACTTCGTCTGGCATCTGGGAGCTAGGGAGTCCCATATGTGAAGACTACATTTCTGCTTGTTTCTGGAGATAGCATAGTTACTCACCTGTAACAGATGTTCTCCAGGAACAGTAGGTATTTAGTCCTCACAACTGGCCTGCATGGTCCTCTTCCCACCCAAGGGTGCCATCTTGCCTCAGTCTTCTTTTTTCTGTGGAGTCAATCGGACGTCTGTCACGTTTCTCCGGAAAAGTTTCTCTTTTTTCCTTTCTCCAGGAACAAGCAGGAAGTCAGTCCTCACTTATGGGTGATGTCGGCACTGGCGGAGCCCGCGTGGAGCAATTCCCCAGCTTTCAAAGAAAGCCTTTGGGATTGGTGCCATGCGTGCGTGATCCTCTTCCCACCCAAGGGTGCCATCTTGCTCGTCTCCATTTTTCAACGAAGCCCTTCAGATGCATGTCCTCATCCCTCGGAAAAAATGTTTTGTTTCCGGCCTCTGGCCTACTATTTTTTCCGGTTGCACTGGTCCTTTACCCATCCTTCCCTTGCTCTCATTCCTTTTGAGCATAGGGGAAGTTTTCCTAACATTTTTTGCTGTTAGCGGGCTTTGCACCCTTTTTTCTCCCAACCGCTGGCCGCTTGGGTCTTCGACCTTGCAGCGGCCCTTTTTGCCCCGATGGCCACCGGCTTCAAAAAATATGATAGATGCTCCCAGAACATGTCGCTTACGGACACCCATGACTGCTGTCTGCGGTGTCTCGGGACCGACCATGATCCAGAGCTCTGTTAGCTTTGTAAGAAAATGTCCTCCAAAGCCTTGCTCAGTCGTAAGCAGAAGTCCGAGGACTTTTTCCCTAAGGCTGCCTCGGAATTCCTGGTGGCACCCTCAGTCGTCTCTGCGTTGGTGGAATCCCTCACCTCTGCTCTGCGCTCAAGACGGCACTCTGACCAGGGGTCCCCTGAAGTGGAGCGGCGTAAGAAGGCGGCCTTGAAGTCACTGTCGGGGACTCCTGACAAGCGCAAGCACTCCTGCGCTCATCGCTTAGCCCCCCTCGGCATTCCTGAGAGTCGGACAAGGAGCAACCTTGTAAGGTACCCTGTACAGACTCTGAGGCCCCCAGTGATGGTGCCAGGTCTCCTGAGGGCCGTCCTGGTGAGGACCCCCTCCCTTCTTCGACGCCTGACCCAGTGAACCCGGTGTTGGTGTCACAGGGCTCCATGCCCGTGTGGGAGTCCCGTATGCTGGCGCTAGAATGTAGCGTTTCTGCGTTCATAGCTTCCCAGTAGACACTCGTATCCGGCTTTGCTGGCCTGCACCTAGAGACCGAGGTTCCCTCGAGGGGGGGACACCAAAATCCGCCCTGGAAACCCTCGAGAGCCATGGGCCTCATGAGGGTCCTCGGTGTGGTCTCTCTCGCCTTCCCATTCCTCGGGTGCGAGATCCTCCGGGGCCTTTGGCTCTAAGGGTGCCTCTGCTTCCGGACGAGGTAACCAGCCCAAATCGGGTTCCTCCTCCGATTTCTCGGACTGGGAGTCAGACGGGGATACCTCCCCAGATACCCGTGCCCATCGGGACCTCCCGTCAGTTTCGTCCCTGCCTGTCTTTCAGAGGCGTTCGCTACCCGAAGACACCTCCTTCGTGGTGTTTGTACGGGATATGGCACGGCCTCTCAACCTGGTTACCTAGGCTGAGGAGGAACCTCGAGCTGAAGACCTTGATATCTTGCAGTACGAGTCCCTGCCTCAGGAATCTTACTGTTCCGGTTCCCCCCATTCTGTCCAGGCTGCTACTCTGCATGTGGAAGCTTCATTCCCTATCGTGAGCAAGCGCCTCGATGCGATGTACAGGGTCTAGCATGGCCCCGGGTTCAGGAAAACCCAACTCCCCCACTCCTCCATGGTGGTGGAATTGGCTATGAGAAGACAAAAGAGCCCGAAGTCACACTCTTCGGTTCCGCCGGGCAGGGAGTCAAGAGCCCTCGATGCCCTAGGCCGCAAGGCCTATCATGAGTCCATACTCGCATGCCGTATTCAGGCATACCAATTGTACATGGGCATGTTTTTGTGAGACCTAGCCAAGGAACTCGGGGGTTTCTCCACGGGCCTCGCGGGCAAACCCCTCAGTAGGTTCCAGACCCTTCTGAAGTCCATCAAAGAGTGCTCGAAATACCTCTCCCGTGCCGCCTACGACAGATTTGAGTCCTTGGCTCAAGTGGCGGCCACTGGCATTGGGGCCCCATGCCAGGCTTGGTTCCAGACTTGGAGCATTGGGTCCAGGAAAAGCTCCTAGACATACCCTGCCTTGGTGAGCAGCTCCTCGGTAAACCGATGGAGGATAAGGCCGCTGAGATAGAAACTGAGTTCGTCACCCGAAACCGCCTCTCGCAGAAGACCACCTCTCTCCCTCAGAAGAAACAGCAAACTAAGAAGCCGTTCTTTCCATGGAAGGGTCTACCCTTCCGTGGCTACCCACCCATTCCCACGCCAACCACCGCTATGCAGGGAAAGTCTGGGCCCCACGGTCATCGCAAGTCGAAAGGACCCAAATCCTGACATCGCCTCAGCCTGCCCAGGGGTTTTGACACCAGCAGCTTAGCCTTTCGCCCCCCGGCAGCACCACAGCCAGTGGGGGCGATGCCTGTCGTCCTTCACCCCTCAGTGCCCAGTCCATCACATCGGACACTTGGGTCCTCCGAGTAGTCCGGGATGGCTACCGTCTCTATCTGTAAGGCTTCCTCCTCCCTTCTCCCCAGCGGAGCCTTCTTGACTCCCCGCACACCAGACCTTCCTACAGCGGGAGTTAGACTACCTCCTCGCCAAGCGAGCGGTCGAGAGGGTACTGACTCACTTCAGAGGTCGGGGCTTCTATTCCTCTTATTTTCTCGTTCCGAAGAAGACAGGGGGGCCTACGGCCCATCCTCAACCTCCAAAAACTAAACAAGTTTCTGGTGCGGGAGAAGTTCAAAATGCTATCACTTGGCATCCTGCTGTCCTTCCTCCAGTAGGGCAACTGGCTATGTTCCTTGGATCTCAGGGCCCTTATGCCCACATTTTGATTCACCCCCAGCACAGGCAGTTCCTGCGCTTCAGGGTACAATGAGAGCATTACCAATACAGGGTGCTCCCCTTCGGACTCGCATCTGCTCTGCGAGTCTTCACAAAGTGCCTGTCTGCGGCCGTCGCCTCCCTCAGACAGCAGGGCGTACCGGTCTTCCCTTACCTCGACGACTGGCTCATCACAGGGTTCTCGGGCGGGGAAGCCTGCCTGGCGGCATCATGCACAATCCTCCTCAATCCTCCTCAACTACCCCAAGTCCCACCTCAAATCGGTATAAGCCTTGGAGTTTATCAGCGCACGCCTTGACACTCAACGGGCAATCACCTTTCTGCCAGCAGACCACGCGGCTTGCCTCCGAGCCTTGGCGACCCAGGTCCAAAGCAACACTCTGGTCATGGCGCAGACCATGCTGCACCTCCTGGGGCACATTTATTTTATTTATTTATTTAACAGCTTTTATATACCGCACTTTTGATATCAGCGCGGTTTACATTTTAACAATTTTGTACTTAAACATAGAACAAATGTTAAGTTTACAAGGAACAGGGAATAAAAACATGGATAACAGGGATTAACAATTAACAGATATTTTCAATTATTTACAATAGATTCTTAAATGCTCGAGCTCTAAAGATAGGGTTTGTGAGGATTGGTCTAGGGCAAGTGATTCCGTCCATGTGATTCCTCATGCACATGCGGACGGCCCAGTGGTGCCTCAACAGTCAGTGGAGCCCATCCTCCGGTCATCTCAGAGACCCCATAAGGGTCTCCCACAACCTTCGCAGGTCCTTAGACTGGTGGCAGGACCCCCACAACCTTCTCCGGGGGCTGCCCTTCCAGACCCCGCAGCATGAACTAGTGCTGACACAGGGTGCTTCCCTGCTGGGATGGGGAGCCCACTGCGGTGCATTGTGTACTCAGGGGCAATGGTCACACTTGCTCAAGCTTCGGGTGGTCCGGTGGGCCCTGGCCACAAGAACGTCCTTGCAGGCAAACTCCGCAGGAACCTCTGCCCTCACGAATGGCAGCTGATCCCAGAGGTGACCAACTTGCTGTTCCATTGGTGGGGGATCCCGACCGTAGACCTGTTCACCAACCCGGCGAACACACAGCTCCCCCGCTTCTGCAGCCCAGTCCCGCACCCGAGCAGGGAGGTGTGGGATGTGTTCCTCTTGAGCTGGACCCTCCGGGCTTCTCTACGCGTTCCCTCCCACTCCTCTCATTCCGAGAACCCTCCAGAAAGCTCATTGGGAACGAGCGTCGATGATGCTTATCACTCCCTCGTGGCCTCGGCAACCGTGGTTCCCACTCCTGCTCCGGCTTGCGTCCGAGCCTCCGATTCCCCTGGGCTATGCCCCAGGCCTGCTAACGCAGGAGGAGGGGCGGGTGCTACACCTGAACCTGGCCATGTTGTCCCTTGCAGCCTGGCGGCGGAACGGGTCTCCCTAGCCAATCTAGACCCTCCCGGAGGAGGTCCCCCTCGCTTCGAGGAAGGACTCGACGAGACAAGCTTATGCCTTCAAGTGGCGACACTTCTCGGTCTGGTGCTGTGAGCTCCAGATCGATCCTTTCTCGTGTCGCACTCGGTGGGTCCTCCAGTACATTCTCCATCTTTCGAAGGAAGGGCTGAAGTCGAACTCTGTCAGGGTACACCTGAGAGCCATCTCGACAAATCACCTCCCCGTAGAGGGCAAACACCTCTCGGAGCAGACTTTTGTCTCCCGATTTATGCAGGGCCTCTTGCTGTCCAAACCTCCCATCTGGCCTCCTCCGGCAGAGTGGGACCTGAACGTAGTGCTCATGCAGCTTGCGCGTTCACCCTTCGAGCCGATGGCGACGTGCTCACTTCGGCACCTATCCTGGAAGGTGCTCTTCCTGGTGGCTTTGACCTCAGCCCACCGAGTCAGTGAGCTCCAGGCTCTCATGGCTGAAGCCCCTTACACCAGGTTCTATAGGAACAGGGTTGTCCTCCGTATCCACCCCAAGTTCCTGCTGAAGGTTGTCTCGGATTTTCATCTCAATCAGGAGATAGTCTTGCCCACCATCTTCCCGAGACCCCATGCTGACCAGGCATCGGCGGTTTTGCACACACTTGACTGCAAGAGGGCTCTGCCTTCTATCTGCAGCACACCTAACCTTATCGCAAGTCTGGCTGGCTCTTCATGACCTACGATCCCAATTGCCTGGGGCAGGCAGTCACACAAAGGCGGGCGCCCCACTGGATCGGTGAGTCACTGCACACGGCGTCCAAGCCAAGGCAGCTTTGGTAGCTTTGCTACGCTCCGTGCCCCTGACAGACATCTGCTGAGCTGCGACCTGGGTTTCAGCAAACATTTTCGCCTCGCACTACTGCCTGGAGAGGGAGTCCGCCGGGACCGCACCTTCGGCCAGGCTGTACTCTGTAATCTGTTCAGGGTGTAAGCAACTCCTGCCCTCCAACCCTTCTGGGCGGCTACCGAGGGTTTCACTCCGGGGACCCGAGGACTCTGGCTCCTTCGGGCATCGACTTCTGCTCACGCCTTTGCAAAGGCGTTTTTTGGTTACAGGTTCAGTAGCCTGTAGCTGGGGAGTCCCATAAGTGATAACCCAGGCATCGGCAGCGTCGATAGACCAGAGATTCCTGGCTATTGAACGCAGTCTGGCGGCTCTCCTTGCGGCATTGGTACCCTCGGAACCGCTTCAGACAGTTCAACCGGTACCGGCACTGGTTCCGGCACCGGTATCGGTACCAACAGCATCGGCATCGACATCGGTGTCTGCATTGCCAGCACCGAGTCATGCTATGCCTTCCGGTAACGATAGACCGGTACCGATTCCCCCTGACACCGACTTCGGTCGGTACAGGTATCGTGCTCTACAAGAGCATCCGGCTAGAAGGTACTTTGAATCCTTGGAGGAGTCTGACGATTCTGACAGCTCGGTCGGTACCGGAGTACTTCTCCCGGAGGAGCCTTCCTCTCCTAAACGTAGGATGTCTCCTCCAGAAGATATATACTTTCAGGATTTTTTCAGAAAGTGGCTCGAGGTCTTTCCATTACAGTGGCTCCTGAAACAGAGCCCAGAGCAAAGGAGTTGGAGATTCTACAATATCCCAAGGCTCCTAAGGAGGCAGCCACTTTGCCTATTCATGAGATCTTACATGATCTCATGTTAAGAATGTGGGAAACACCTCTTACCACCTCTCCTCACTCTCGTAGACTGGATACCATGTATCGAGTGCCTCCTTGTCCTGGCTTCCAGAAGACTCAGCTTCCTCACCACTCCATTGTAGTGGAATCAGCTGTGAGAAGGATCAGGAGTGCAAAGAGGCATGCCTCTAATCCTCCAGGACGTGAGTGTAGAACTGTGGATGCCTTTGGACGTTGTACTTTCCAGGCTTCCATGCTTTCTGCCAGGATCAGTTCCTATATTTTATATATGGGAATGTTCCTTAAGGAAGTCACAGGAGATTTCTAGATTTTAAGCCCTCTCCTTCCTGATAAGAGCCAGGATTTTCTCACACTGGTTAAACATGCCCAGGATGTTTCTAAGTTTGTCAACCGTGCAGCTTTTGACTGTTTTGAGTGCATAAGCAGAACCTCTGCCATTGCCATAGGTGCACATAGGATTGCCTGGCTCCAGGCATCTGACTTGGAGCTCTGGGTGCAGGACAAACTGGGCAATATCCCTTGTACAGGTGAGAATCTCTTTGGCAAAAATTGGCAAGAGAAAGCCAATGAACTGGATGCTGATAACTCCACCTTGGATAGATTATCCAAAGCTACAGCTGATCCTGCAAGGAAGAAATCTTTTAAAAAACCATTCTTCTCCAAAAAGAAGAGGTTTTACCCCTCACATACCCAGCAGGGACGTTCTGCAGGTCAGTCTGCCCGAAAGGGTCAGCAACCACCTAAACAAAGGAAAGCAAAGACTGCTAAGCCTCAATCGTCTCAGCAGTCTCGGCCTCCACAAGGCCTTTGACTTCCATCTAGAGAACTTAGCCTTCCTGTCCCTCAATGGACCAGAGCCTTCCACCATTCCAGGAAGGTTGTGTCATTTGCCCCAAGATGGGGGCAGATAACAGCAGAAGATTGGACTCTCTCCGTTATAAAAGAGGGGTACAAGCTTCACTTTCTTTGCATGCCCCCTCCTACAATGGTAAGACAGTTCAATTCTCAGACCTCTCTCAACAACCTGTTAGATCAAGAGGTCACTATGCTTCTTGCCCAAGGGGCAATAGAAGAAGTACCCATTCCTCAACAGGGTACAGGGTTTTACTCCCCCTATTTCCTTATCCCAAAGAAAACAGGGGGACACAGACCTATTTTAGCCCTCAGAGAATTGAACAAATTCCTGTTCAAAGAGAAATTCAAGATGATTTCTCTGGGAACTCTGCTGCCATACCTTGAGAGTCAGGATTGGCTTTGTTCTCTAGATCTCAAGGATGCGCACACTCATGTTCTCATCCATCCAGCTCACAGAAGATTCCTTCGGTTCCTTTTTCAAGGAAAGCACTACCAATACAGGGTGCTTCCTTTTGGCCTGGCCTCAGCACCAAGGGTGTTAACGAAATGCATGGCTGTTGTAGCAGCATTTCTCCACACTTTAGGGATAAACACCGACTTAACCTCCCATCTCCTTTTTAATCACCTGTTCCACATGACCCATCCCATCCTAAGAATAATACTGCTGTATATACATGTAATTACATATGTAAATAGTTTGTCTATCTTTTTCCCCCTTGTTTTATCCAAGTTCTTGTTCCTGTTATATGTAAAACCAAACAACCTGTTGTTCTGGTATATTGTTATATTGTAAACCGCGCTGATCTCAAATAGTGCGGTATATAAGAGCCTGTAATAAATAAATAAATAAATATTTGTCTTCCCCTACTTAGACGACTGGCTCATTCGAGCCCCAACAGCACAATGCGTATCCTTCAGTATTTGGGTCTGGTAATAAACATCCCAAAATCCAGTCTAACTCCCACTCATTCTTTGGAGTTCATAGGAGCTTTGCTGGATACCAGTTAGGCAAGGGCCTACCTCCCCCAGACCCGTTGTCTTCGCATGGTGCAGTTAGTTTCTCAAGCAGTGCTAAAGTCTCATCTCACTGCTCGAGAAATGTTACAACTACTAGGCCACATGGCATCCACCGTGCATGTGGTGCCCTATGCTCACCTCCATATGAGGGCAGCCCAGTGGACTTTATCCACTCAGTGGACCCAGGCATCAGGATGCCTGTCAGACAAAATAGCAAAAACAAGTCGCCTTATTTTGTGTCTCTAGTGGTGGAAGTCCACTCAAAACCTGTTGCTGGGGTCCCCTTTTCAACAACCTTTACCCCAAGCAACTCTCACAACAGATGCTTCTCCGATGGGTTGGGGAGCTCATCTGCAAAACCTCTCCACCCAAGGCACCTGCTCTGCACATGAGAATCATCTACATATCAATCTCTTGGAACTCAGAGCAATCTTCCTTGCTCTTCGAGTGTTCCATACCCTGCTCAGCTACAAGACAGTCCTCATTCATACGGACAATCAAGTAGCCATGTTCTGTGTGAATAAGCAGGGGGGAACAGGCTCTCTGTCGCTTTGCAACGAAGCTTTGCAACTATGGGCCCTCGCCAGAGAGCATCAGATTCATCTCCTGGCAGTGTATCTTCCAGGCATACAAAACTCTTGGGCAGACAGACTCAGTCGAGTTCTGCTTCCACACGCGTGGTCTCTGCATGCAGACCAGGTGACCAAGATTTTTCAGATTTTGAGAACCCTGGACATAGACCTCTTTGCAAGTCCGTGGAATGCCAAACTTCCCTGGTTTTGTTCCAGAATTCCGGCTCAGGCCAGGGATGCTTTCCTCCTTTACTGGGGTCAAGACTTCCTGTATGCCTTTCCACCCATTCCCCTAATTCCCAAAACCCTGTTCAAGCTTCAGAGAGACAGAGGCCATATGATTCTCATAGCTCCACATTGGCCACGGCAAGTGTGGTACCCTCTGCTTCTACATCTCTCTCAAGCTCCCTCCCTGGAGTGAGGGTCTGCTCCAGATCTCCTATCTCAGGAGGACGGAATGTTATGGCATCCCAATCCCCAGTCTCTGCATCTCAGGGCTTGGTTGCTGAAGGCCTAGATCTCCATGATCTTAATCTCCCTCAGCAAGTAAAAGATATTCTTTCTGCTTCCAGGAAACCTTCCACAAGACGCTCTTATGCTTTCAAGTGGAAAAGGTTTACCATATGGTGTTCGCAAAAGGGTCTTAACCCCCTTGCAATACCTCTGGAATCATTGCTGGAATATCTCCTTCATTTATCCAGTGCAGGACTTAAGACTAACTCAGTAAGGGTCCATTTGAGTGCTATTACAGCTTCCTTGAAGCCTCTAAATGGACAGCCTATTTCTTCTCATCCTCTTATAGCAAGATTTATGAGAGGCTTTCTTCTAACTAAGCCTCCCATTAGGCCACCACTGGTGGCATGGGACTTAAACCTGGTTCTTGGGCAGCTAATGAAGCCACCCTTCGAACCTTTAGCTACTACGTCCTTAAAATTCTTTTCTTGGAAGGTTATCTTTCTTATTGCAATCACATCAGCACGTCGCATTAGTGAGTTGCAAGTGCTAGTAGCTAATCCACCTTATACAAGGTTCCATCATGACAAGGTAGTCCTTAGGACTAATCCACACTTTATGCCAAAGGTGGTCTCGCCTTTTCATCTGAACCAAGCGGTCTACCTACCTGTGTTTTTTCCAAGGCCTCATGTATCAAATGCAGAGAGTATTCTTCATACCTTGGACTGTAAAAGAGCTTTAGCCTTTTACTTACAAAGAACACAGCAACATAGAAAGTCCTCTCAACTCTTTGTTGCTTTTGATCCTTCTCATTTGGGACTTCCAGTCTCCAAGAGAAAACTATCTAACTGGATTTCTCAGTGTATTTCCTTCGCCTATCAGAGTAAGAACCTTTCTCTGGAGGGCCATGTCACAGCTCACAATGTGAGAGCCATGGCAGCCTCAATGGCTCATCTGCACTCTGTGTCTATTGACGACATCTGTCGAGCAGCCACCTGGGCCTCGGTTCATACCTTCACAGCCCATTACTGCTTGGACAAGGAGTCCCGCCGGGATGCCTTGTTTGGTCAGGCTGTTCTTCAACACCTGTTCCATAACTAATCAACTGGTAGGATGCCAGAGATCCATGGGGGGAAGTGGAGCCCTGTTCAGGGACACACAACTTCTGGGGTCTCTCCCTGGCATCTAAAGCTAGGGAGTCCCCGTATGTGATGACTACATTCCTGCTTGTTCCTGGAGATAGCATAGATCTCCAGGAACAAGCAGGAATCTAGTCATCACATATGGGTACCGACGGAGCCTGCGCGGGAACGCTCCCCAGCGTCCAATCAGAAAGCTTTTGGGAGCATCCCACAGCGCCAGCGTGCTACCTTCCCGCCTTTCCCAACTGCCTCTCTCCAGTTCTTCTTTTTCCGCCAAGCCAGCAGGTCGTGTTCCTGTCACCGCAGAAGAATTTCCTTATTTCTTTATTTCTTTTTTTGGTCGTGTACCGCCGGTATTTCTTATCTTTAAAAAAAATTTAATTTTTCCATTTTTTTACTTTCTTCAGGTGCACCTGTCTTTTTGGGCCTTAAGGCCCAAAAATTTCCTTCATATGGAAAACCTGCCTCATGTTTTAAAAAGTGCTCAAAATGTGGCGGTACCATTTCCGTCACTGACACCCATGAATGGTGTTTAAAATGTTTAGGTCCTGACCACTCCATCATAGATTGTGTGTCCTGTGCAATGATGTCTAAAAGGGGTCGACAGAACCGAGCTGCTAAGCTCAGTACCCTGTTTCCCTCTGATGCAGCTTCGGTGGCATCGACGTCTTCCAGGGCTGCTGCTTCTTCCCGTGGATCTCAGGTAACTAAATATAAGTCTAGCCGGTCCTCAAAGGGTAGATCTCCTTCTAAGCATCGAGATGCCTCTGGCGTTGCCCTTGAGGATTCTGCACCGGCAAAATTACCCCGGCGGGAGGCTTTGGTTTCCAAAGCACCATCATCGGTGTTCCAGGATGTTCTCGATGGCTCGGCCTCGACAGATCTCCTGGTGCCATGCTCTGGGGTACCGGCAGTTTCCACCGGTACCGATTTCCAGGCATCGGCAGCGTCTATGGACCAGAGAATTCTGTCCATAGAACGCAGTCTAGCGGCTTTCCTTGTGGCATCGACGCCCTTGGTACCGCAACAGACAACTCCACCGGCATCGGTATCGGTATTGCTACCGGTACCGATAGCATCGACATCGGCATCGATGCCTGCTATGCCGGTACCCTGTCCTTTGATGCCCGCCGGTACCGGTTATTCCCGATACCGATTTTGCTCAGTACGGGTATCGGGCTCTGCAAGAGCATCCAGACAGGCGATACTTCGATTCCTCAGAAGAATCTGAGGATTCTGAAAGTTCTGTCGATGCAGCGATGCTTCTTCCACAGGAGGAGTACTCCCCTAAACGCAGGATGTCTCCTCCAGAGGACATGTCTTTCCAAGACTTCATCCGAGAGGTGGCTCGGGGCCTGTCCATCACTGTGACCCCCTGAAACAGAGCCAAGGGCCAAGGAGTTGGATATTTTACAATATCCCAAAACTCCTAAGGAGGCAGCTACCCTACCCATTCATGAGATTCTATATGATCTCATGTTGAGGATGTGGGAATCACCACTTACCACCTCTCCTCATTCTCGTAGGTTAGATACTATGTATCGTGTCCCTCCTTGTCCTGGCTTCCATAAAACTCAGCTTCCCCACCACTCCATTGTGGTGGAATCTGCTATGAGAAGGATTAGAAGTGCAAAAAGACATGCCTTTAATCCTCCAGGACGTGAATTCAGAACTCTGGATGCTTTTGGATGTAGAGTCTTTCAAGCTTCCATGCTTGCTGCAAGAATCAGTTCCTATAGTCTCTACATGGGAATGTTCCTAAAGGAAGTTACTGATCATCTACAGACTTTAAGTCCTTTCATCTCTGAGGTTAAAAGGCAGTTGTTTCTCACTTGGCTCAGACATGCCCAAGATGTCTCTAAATTCTCCAACCGTGCAGCCTTCGATTGCTTTGAATGTATAAGCAGGGCCTCGGCTATTGCCATCGGTGCACGTAGAATTGCTTGGCTCCAAGCATCTGATTTAGAGCTCTGGGTACAGGATAAATTGGGAAATATCCCTTGTACTGGTGAGAACCTGTTTGCTAAAGATTGGCAAGAAAATGCCAATGAGATGGATGCTGAAAATTCCATTTTGGATAGACTATCCAAGTCTACTGCTGATCCTGTTAGGAAAAAGGTTGTTCAAGAAAACACCTTTTTCTAAGAAAAAGAGATTTTATCCTGCTTATGGTCAGCAGTGATCTTCTGCAGGTCAGTTTTCAACCAAACGTCAGCAACCACCCAAACAGAAGAAAGCAAAGGCTGCTAGGCCTCAACCGGCTCAGCAGCCTCAGCCACCTTGGGGCCTTTGACTTTCTGCTAGAGAACCTAGCCTTTCTGGCTCTGGAAGGACCAGAACCATCCACCATTCCAGGAAGGTTATGCCATTTTGCTCCCAGATGGGGGCAAGTAACAGCAGAGCGTTGGTCACTCTCCATCATAAGAGAGGAGTACAAACTTCATTTTTCAAGCATGCCTCCTCCCACAATAGTGAAGCAGTTCAATTCTCCGACCTCTCTCATCGACCTGTTAGGTCAGGAGGTTACCATCCTCCTTGTCCAAGGGGCAATAGAAGAAGTGCCTCTTCATCAACAGGGCACAGGGTTCTATTCCCCTTATTTTCTTATCCCAAAGAAAACAGGGGGATACAGACCTATCTTAGATCTCAGAGAATTGAACAAATTCCTAGTCAAGGAGAAATTCAAAATGATTTCTCTCGGAGCTCTGCTTCCGTACCTTCAGAGTCAGGATTGGCTTTGTTCTCTAGATCTCAAGAATGCCTACACCCATGTTCTCATCCTTCCAACCCACAGAAGGTTCCCTCGGTTCCTTTTTCAAAGAAAGCACTACCAATACAGGGTGCTTCCTTTTGGTCTCGCCTCTGCACCAAGGGTGTTCACGAAATGCATGGCTGTGGTAGCAGCATTTCTACGCACTCTGGGAATATTCGCCTTCCCCTACTTGGACGACTGGCTCATTCGAGCTCCAACACAGTCAGAGGCCAGGACTTCTCTATCCTGCACAATGCGTATCCTTCAGTATTTAGGGCTGGTCATAAACATCCCAAAGTCCAGTCTAACTCCTACTCATTCTCTAGAGTTCATAGGAGCCTTGCTGGATACCACAAAGACAAGGGCCTACTTTCCCCAAGCCCGTTGCCTTCGCTTGGTGCAGTTAGCTTCTCAAGCAGCCCTAAAGCCCTTTTTAACTGCTCGAGAAATGTTGCAGTTGCTAGGGAGCATAGCATCCACTGTGCATGTGGTGCCATATGCTCGCCTTCACAGGAGGACAGCTCAGTGGACTTTATCCACCCAATGGACCCAGGCATCAGGTTGCCTGTCAGACAGAATAGCAAACACAAGTCGCCTCATTTTGTCTCTCCAATGGTGGAAGTCCACTCAAAACCTGTTGCTGGGGTCCCCCTTTCAGCAACCTCTGCCACAAGCAACTCTTACAACAGATGCTTCTCCAATGGGTTGGGGAGCTCATCTGAAAGACCTCTCCACCCAGGGCACTTGGACTCCACAAGAGAATTGTCTACATATCAATCTCTTGGAGCTCAGAGCAATGTTCCTTGCTCTGCAAGTGTTCCATACCCTGCTCAGCTACAAGACAGTCCTTATCCATACGGACAATCAAGTAGCCTGTTCTATGTGAACAACCAGGGGGGAACAGGCTCTGTCGCTTTGCAGCGAAGCTCTGCGACTGTGGACCCTCGCCAGAGAGCATCACATCCATCTTCTGGCAGTGTATCTTCCAGGCATTCAAAACTCTTGGGCAGACAGACTCAGTCGAGGTCTCCTTCCACACGAGTGGTCTCTCCATGCAGGCCAGGTGGCCAAGATTTTTCAACTTTGGGGTACCCCGGACATAGACCTCTTTGCAAATCCGTGGAATGCTAGACTTCCCCAGTTCTGTTCCAGAACTCCGGCTCAGGGAGCTCAGGCCAAGGATGCTTTCCTCCTTCACTGGGGCTTTCCTCCTTCACTTCCTGTATGCCTTTCCACCCATTCCCCTAATTCCCAAAACCCTCTTGAAGCTTCAGAGAGACAGAGGCCACATGATTCTCATAGCACCACATTGGCCACGCCAAGTGTGGTATCCTCTGCTTCTACATCTCTCTCAAGCTCCCTCCCTGGAGTTAGGGTCTGCTCCAGATCTCCTATCTCAGGAGAATGGAATGTTATGGCATCCCAAACCCCAGTCCCTGCATTTCAGGGCTTGGTTGCTGAAGACCTAGATCTCCAAGATCTTCATCTTTCTCAGCAAGTGAAAGATGTTCTTTATGCTTCTAGAAAACCTTCCACTAGACGTTCTTATGCTTTTAAGTGGAAAAGGTTCACTGTTTGGTGTTCAGAAAAAGGGTCTTAACCCCCTTGTTATACCTCTAGAATCTTTACTGGAGCATCTCCTCCATTTGTCTAATGCAGGCCTTAAGACAAATTCAGTAAGAGTCCATTTGAGTGCTATTGCAGCTTCTCTTAAATCTCTAAATGGACAACCTATTTCCTCTCTTCCTCTTATAGCAAGATTCATGAGAGGCCTCCTTCTAACTAAACCTCCCATTAGACCACCTCTGGTGGCATGGGACTTGAATCTCGTTCTTGGGCAGCTCATGAAGCCACCTTTCGAACCCTTAGCTACCACCTCCTTGAAATTTCTTTCTTGGAAGGTTATCTTTCTCATTGCAATCACATCAGCATGCCGCATTAGTGAATTGCAAGCACTAGTAGCTAATCCACCTTATACAAGGTTTCATCATGACAAGGTAGTCCTTAGGACTCATCCACACTTTATGCCTAAGGTTGGTCTCGCCTTTTCACCTCAACCAGGAGGTCTACCTACCTGTCTTTTTTCCAGGACCTCATGCATCAAGTGCAGAGAGGAATCTTCATACCCTGGACTGTAAAAGAGCTCTGGCTTTTTATTTACAGAGGACACAGCAACATAGAAAGTCTTCTCAGCTCTTTGTTGCTTTTGACCCTTCTCATTTGGGACTGCCAGTCTCTAAGAGAACACTATCCAACTGGATTGCTCGTATTTCTTTCGCCTATCAGAGTAAGAACCTCTCTGGAGGGCCATGTCACAGCTCACAATGTGAGAGCCATGGCAGCCTCAATGGCTCATCTGAACTCTGTCTCTATTGACGACATCTGTCAAGCAGCCACTTGGGCCTCGGTTCATACCTTCACAGCCCATTACTGCTTGGACAAGGACTCCCGCCGGGATGCCTTTTTTGGTCAGGCTGTTCTCAAACACCTGTTCCATACTTAATCAACTCCTACCCACCATCCCTGATAGGATGCCAGAGATCCATGGGGGGAAGTGGAGCCCTTCTCAGGGACACAACTTCTGGGGTTTCTCCCTGGTACCCAAAACTAGGGAGTCCCCATTTGTGATGACTAGATTCCTACTTGTTCCTGGGGATAGCATAGTTACTCACCTGTAACAGGTGATCCCCAGGAACAGCAGGAATTTAGTCCTCACAACCACTGTTCCCTCTAAGCTGTGCGCGTGTGCGCGCGCACACATCTCGCCGAGCGAGCGCACATACTTTACAACAGAGTGCACAAAAATTACGGTTCTGATTCTGATAGAAAACAACACAGACGTCTTAAAATTTAAAAGTTGTTGTGTATTTACGGTTTTCACAAGTTCTACAATATTTTATAGTGCAATCAATGTGGTGTACATATTGTATTCTGATGTGTATTGTCAGACGGCTGCCTGGGTGAGAATCTTCACACTCTTGGCAAGTGCATATTTCTATATGATTTGCAAGGTATTGTGGGCAATGTAGTTCATTCACACCAGACACAGCTGCTGACAATAATTTAGTTGTGCTCTTGGGTAAAGCCAATAAGATATTTATTTATGGGGTTATTTCTCCCAACACAGATATGCTTGGTAGCACATAAATTAGGTTACTTGCTTTCAGTGTTTTCTTGGAAAAACAAAGTCAAAATCAGGAAAACAACAAATGAAAAGCCACAAAGCAAGAAACAAACTGTTCTTTTCAGATTAACTTCTGATTACTTCCCACATAGATACAGAAGTGATTCTCTCCTAGCTCACAAGCAATTAGGTAAGGCTTAATTGCTAGCAGTTACCAGCTGAAACCCCTTAGCTGGCTTGCCTTCCACTGTGTGGGTCAAATCCTGCTTCAGGAGCTTTTCTGAGTAGATTAAAGAACAAATTTGTATTTCTTTGTGATGGTTGCTGTACTTTATAACAGAAAGTTACCAACGGAGTTCAGATAGAGAGCAGTCCATATAAACAGGATCCTCATCTGCTATTATTCCCCCTTGTTCAACAAGCATGGGTTCAATATCATGGATTGGCACAGATGAATCTCTCAATGGAGCATTTTCAGGAGAATACTTGTTTCCCTGCTGTCTTTCAAGGTTATAGCTAGGGCATAGATCAGTGTTCATACCTGAGCTTCCATTGCTGCTAGAGTTCCTCTCTATATAGCCTGGCCAGTATGTAGTCCAGTTCTTATGTCCAGCCTTCCAATCCAGATCCCTGGACACTGGATCTCTCTTCACATACCTTCTGGCACAGTTCTTAGGGTCCCTTCCACGTGCAGCCGTCTCCCTCACAGGTAGCCTCTGATGATTCCTAGCTCTGCAGCACCATTCCTCTGGCTTTCCCCAGTCCAATGGTGTATGCTGGCCCTTGGAATACCTCCCAGTATACGTACTGCTTTGGACTCTTCTAGACCTCTCAAAGGCTTTTCTCTTCCTTCTTCCAAAGGGTCTCTTTCCCTCTCTGTCCGTCGGTTTGGCTTCTGCTTCTGATGATCCTTCAGATGAAACTGATGATCAAACTCAAGCTGATTCTCAGGATACTGAGGACAATTCTCTGGATATCCAAGGTGATCATGAAGATGGTCATCTGTAGAATAAACACTACTCTTATTCTGCTTAGATGAGTGCTCCTCCCTAACACAGCGCAGCTGTGCTGAATCAGGCCCTGCCCTTTGAGATGAGTGCTTAGGGATTACCTCATAGCCCTCCTGATTGAACACACGTTTCCCCACTTCAGCTCCTCTAATGGCTGCTGGAAACCTGGTGCATTCTGGGACTGGTAGTCTTTTATGGGAAAATTCTGTTTTCTTATTTCTACCAGAACTGACAGGTTGCTTGTTCAGAGTCACTTCACCTTTTCTATAGCTCCTTCCTGAGCTATGATAAGCTTCCTTATCACAGTAGTCAAATTTTAAAGTATTTAACTCCGAGTGTCGTTATGTGGCGCACAAAAATTTAACCTTCCTTCAAAAGCTGCACAGCTGATATTTTATGCGCACACAGCCTACAGAAAATTAGAGGGAACATTGCTCACAACCCACCCACCTCCCCTAGGAGTTGTATCTCTCTATCTCTCCTTTCCCTCTCTCTCTCTTTGTCTCAGCTTTAAAACTCAACTGGAGAGAGGCAGTTGGGAAAGGCGGGAAGGCAGCACACAGGAGCTGTGGGATGCTCCCAAAAGCTTTCTAATTGGACGCTGGAGAGCGTTCCCGCGCAGTCTCCGTCGGTACTGACGATACCCATATGTGAGGACTAAATTCCTGCTGTTCCCGGAGATCACCTGTTACAAGTGAGTAACTATGCTTTATGTGGTATTATGTGCCATTTCGGTAGGTCTATACATTCCTCCACATCTGGCCTGGATTCCCTCTCTAGTCCTTCAATTCTAGTTGCAGCTAGCATACTTGATCGCCTTCTCTCGCATTCTGATTCGCATCCTCTTTCCTCAAAACAAAAAGATCAGGCCAAAGGGGAAGGTCCAAGCGTATCGTATGCCCCCTTCCCGCAGCTTAGATGTTATATTGCGTATGCTTCTGCACTTTTGCAGATTGGACTAAGTCTGCAAAATTTTCCACTTTATTGTTCTCCCATTCAAGGGAGCCATGCTCTCTAGCTTGTAGGGCCACTTTTTCTTTCACCCCATAGTTATGGAAACGAGTGATAATGTCTCGGGGCCCATTGTTATTGGAGGGACCCGTGCGCTGCAATGCTCTATGGGCCCGA
Source organism: Ichthyophis bannanicus (assembly GCA_033557465.1). NCBI lineage: Eukaryota > Metazoa > Chordata > Amphibia > Gymnophiona > Ichthyophiidae > Ichthyophis > Ichthyophis bannanicus. Next base: position 63,064,712 of record CM066048.1, read on the forward strand.
TTGATTCTCAAGTCCATTTGGTCAAGTGGCAGGTCCACTTCTTGCAGTAGAGCTTTTGCAATATTTTGTACTACCTCTTTGCAGTCTCTGATGACTTCAGTCTCCGCCACTCCCCGAAAACAGAGGTTATTTTACCTAGATCTATTCTCTAATTCCTCAAGCTTGTCTTCCAGCTCTGCATTTGGTGATCTAGCGTCTCCATCTTATTTTCAAATGTGCCCAGGCCTTCCACATTCGCTTCTATACGATCCTTCATCTCCATCCTTTGACAGAGATCACTTATCCCGGAATTTAGGTCTTCTATACTCGCAACAACTTCTGCACTTACTTGCACTATATTTAGTTTTAAGTCCTTGAACTAAGTGCACAATTCCTCTTGTAGGCCTCTATCGCTTGTGATCCCCGGGCACTCAGCTGACTGCTGTTTTTGCCGCCTCTACCACTGCCAGGGTGCTAAGGCTTTGATTTCCCACCGGCCGGGTTGCAAGTTTTTTCTGTGTGGTGTGGTTTTTTTTTTTGCTGCAGCAGTTCCCGTGTAAGCGAACTCCTTCAAATCTTGTTTTTGTTGCTTTCGTTGCCATCTCTCAACGCTATTGACCCTCTGCACAAATCTGTAGCATTTCTTTTGGGGCTGGAGCTCAGATTTTGCTTATTTCACTGCAGGTCTGCAGGAGCTCGGGTTTAGCCGGCCATCTTGCCTGGTAATGTCAGCTGACTCTGCAAGTTAACTACTTTAATTTGTTTCTTGTTTATTTTCTGCAAAACAGCTCTTACAGACTTCAAATGATTCAAAATATGGTTACAAGGTTATTGTCAGACTATAGTAAGAAGGAATGTGTGATGAAGTTATCAAGTTTACAGAGGTTTCCTATGATTTCAGACTAGCAAGAAGGAATGCGTGAAAACAAGTTTACAGAGGCTTTCAATGATTTCAGCCTGTAGCAGGTAGGAGTGCATGATGCTATTATTAAGTTCAGAGTCTTCCTGTTTTATGTAGGCCTCTATTGAAAATCCTTACCCAGGATCATATCAGACTACTTAGCTGAAAAATTCAGGAAATTAGTATTCTGGCATCCTCTCAGATCAAGAGAAGAGTTTCTTCCCTGAATCTGACTATTGAAGGGCTACAGCTGTTAAGAATGGGATGCTTCTCCAGTCAGGTCTATGGAATTCATTTCCTGAGGTTTAGGAAATTACTGTATCTTTTTTTTGTTTTTTTTTTAAGTTCAGTGTTTAAGTAATTTCAGTTGGGATCAATGTAATCTGGCACACATTGTTTAGTTAGTTATTTGAGCCCAAGATGGTTTACTGAAGAATCATGAATAGGATTCTAGGATACAAACCAAACAAAGTCCACCACCGCTCCCACAAAGAATCAAACATCCCAGGAACAAATGGATCACAGTGGGCTCGGGTAGATTGCGACCTGTAACATAGAAACATAGAAATATGACGACAGAAAAATGACGACAGAAAAAGACCACATGGCCTATCTAGTCTGTCCTTCCATATCAACAGCTACAACAGTCCCCTTTTTACCTTTAGAGATCCTCTGTTTGTCCCATTCTTTTTTTAATTCAGTAACTGTCCTCATCTCTACCACCTCCACTGGGAGACTATTCCACGGATCCACTACTATTTCCGTAAAGAAATATTTCCACATATCCCTCCTGAATCTATCTCCCTTCACCCTCATCCCATGTCCTCTCGTAGCAGAACTTGCTTTGAATTGAAAGAGGCTCTCTCCCTGAACATTTATGCCACGGAGGTATTTAAACATCTCAATCATATCACATCTATCCTGCCTTTCCTCTAAGGTGTACATATTAAGATCCTTAAGTCTGTCCTCATAAGCTTTATAATGAAGACCACTAATCATTTTAGTAGCCACCCTCTGCACCGACTCCATCCTGTTCACATCCTTTTGAAGGTGCAGTCTTCAGAATTGCACACTATACTCCAAATGAGGTCGCACCAAAGACTTATACAGAGGCATTATCACATCCTTTTTTCTGCTAGCCATTCCTCTCTGTATTCACCCAAGCATCCTTCTAGCTTTTGCCGTCACCTTTTCTACCTGTTTAGCTACTTTAAGATCATCAAACGCAACCACGCCTAGGGCCCGCTCTTCTTTAGTGGACAAAAGTACTTCACCCCCTATACTATATTGCTCCCTTGGATTGCTGCAGCCCAAATGCATGACCTTACATTTTTTAACATTAAATCCCAGCTGCCAAATTCTAGACCATTCTTCAAACTTAGCTAAATCCCTCCTCATGTTATCTACACCTTCCTGGATGTCTACTCTATTGCAGATTTTGGTATCATCCGCAAAGAGGCAAACCTTACCCGACAGCCCTTCCACTATATCGCTAACAAAGATGTTAAAAAGAATCGGACCAAGGACAGATCCTTGGGGCACACCACTGGTAACATCCTTCTCCTCAGAGTGAGCTCCATTTACCTGTACTCTTTGTCGCCTCCCACCCAACCAATTTCTAACACAAGCAGTAACTTTAGGGTCCATCCCTAGGGTGCTCAGTTTGTTTATAAGTCGCCTGTGAGGAATAGTGTCAAAGGCTTTACTGAAATCTAAATACACCACATCTAGGGCTCTCCCTCGGTCCAACTCCCTGGTCACCCAGTCAAAGAAATCGATCAGATTTGTCTGACAAGACCTGCCTCTGGTGAATCCATGCTGCCTCAGATCCTATAATCCACTGAACTCCAGAAACCTCACTGTTTTCTCTTTTAGCAGCGTTTCCAATAATTTACTCACCACCGAAGTTAAACTAACCGGCCAGTAGTTTTCAACAACATCCTTACTTCCACTTTTGTGTAAAGGCACCACATGAGCCTCTCTCCAGTCCTTTAGCACCACTCCCGACTCCAACGAGGCATTGAATAGGTCAGTCAGTGGAGTTGCTAGAACGTTCCCAAGTTCCCTCGGTATTCTAGGGTGTATCCCATCCGGTCCCATCGCTTTGTCTACTTTAAGTTGAGCTAGTTTCTCACGAACACAGTCTTCTGAAAATTGTTCAAGATGTCCCTCACTTCTGTTCCTGTTTGTGGGTGTAACGCAGAGACACCCTATACATCATGAGATATCCCTGCATAATGCCTTCTCTGCTTTGGTTAATGAGGATGCCCAATCCATGGAAATTGAAGGGCCCTTAAATGAGACGGTCAATGCCCAATCTCCTGATAAAGCACCAAATATGAGGAAAAACTCACCGAACAGAAAACTACTACTACTTGGAGATTCCATCATCAGAGGCACCAACTTGGGAATACAGCTCAAAGGAGAGAAGATAGTCAAATGCTTCCCGGGCTCTTCAGCCAGCAGGAATACAAACCAAATTGTTGATGTACTTAGCGCAGAAAGTGAGTACTCCAAAAATGTATGTTGTCATCCACTTGGATACAAATGATCTGGCTAGAAACAGTGCCTCTACAGTTCAAAGGGACTTCCAGACTCTGGGAGAGAAACTCAAGCCCATTGTTAACACTGTAGCATTCTTAGAAGTTCTACTTGTTCTTGGTAAGGGGGCAGAAAGGCTACATCGCATAAACAGCTTTAATACATGGTTCCAGACCTGGTGCAAACAAGGAGGATTCAGATTTATAGGTGACTGGGGAAACAGATGGACCAACAAGAGACGATACTGTGCTGATGGACTACATCTCTCTGTCGCAGGGAAAAGAATCCTAAGTGAAAAATTCAGGCAGTATGTGGATATGCATTTAAACTAAAAAAAGAGGGTGACGGATGGGGAAGGACAAGTTCAGGATGTCACTCCCAGCAAAAACAGAATAACATCAGAAACAGCCACACTTTTAAACCACACATCAACGACAAGTGGGAAGAAGTGGGCAGAACAAAATCAATGCAAAATACATGCAAGCCAGTTAAATGCTAGAAAGCAATGAGCACTAATGCTCAAAGCTTAGCCAACAAAGTTCCGGACCTGGAAGTCCTGATGGTGGAAATGGACTTGGACATTGTGGCCATTACAGAAACATGGTTTAATGAATCAAATGATTGGGATATAGCCATAGCTGGCTATAATCTATTCAGAAGAGATAGAGAAAGTGGAAAAGGAGGAGGAGTAGCCTTGTATGTCAAAAGCAGTATTAAAACTACTGAAATGCAGGCGGCATGGGGAGAAGAATAAGCGCTCTGGATTGTGTTGGAAAGAGGAGATGGCACTGTCATCCATACTGCTGTAGTCTACAGACCTCCGACTCAAATTGAAGAAATAGATAACGAATTGATTATAGATATTGCCAAGATACCCACAAAGGGAGACATGATCATATTAGGTGACTTTAATCTACCCGATGTGGATTGGATTACTCCTTCTGCAAATCTGGAAAGAAGCAAAAAAATTGTGGATGCTTTCCAAGATGTGTTACTTAGACAAATGGCGATGGAACCAACCAGGGAAAGCTCAATGCTGGATTTAGTGCTCACCAACGGTGATAGCGTGTCAAATGTCTGGATGGGTGCCTCTTTGAGCAGCAGCGATCATCACACGGTGTGGTTTGAAATAAAAGCCAAGGTGCAGTCCATTCATAGCAAGCTCAAAGTCCTAAACTTCAAAAACACTGACTTCAGTAAAATGGCCAAAGTACCTGAAGGAGGAGTTGGCAGGGTGGGAGAGGATAAGGGAAGTGGAACTGCAATGAGCTAAACTAAAGGTGGCAATAAAAGGGGCAACAAATAAATATGTAAGGAAAGTAAATAAAAACAAGAGGAGAAGGAAACCTATTTGGTTTTTCAAAGAAGTGGCTGCTCAAATAAAGGCAAAAAACACAGCTTTCACAAAATTCAAAAGCTTGCAAACAGAGGCACACAGAAAGAAATACAGGATCAAACTAAAAGACAAAAAGAGAAATAAGAAAAGCAAAATCAAAGGTAGAGGAAAAGATGGCTAAAGATGTGAAGTGTGGCGACAATACTTTCTTCAGGTATATTCGGGAGAGGAGGAAAAATAGAGGGGGAATTGCAGGACACAGAAGTGCTGGGAACGGACTGGTGGAATAGTGACATTGAAAAAGCGAAATTGCTAAACAAATACTTCTGCTCTGTTTTTGCTAAAGAAAATCCTGGAGAAGGACCACCCGTGACTCCCAAATATAAAAATGGGAATGAAGTAGATACCACACCATTCACAGAAGATGATGTGTTAGAACAACTTGCAAAACTGAAAGTGGACAAGGCCATGGGACCGGATGGGATACATCCCAGGATACTGAAAGAGCTCAGAGAGGTTCTTGCAGGGCCGTTAAAGGATGTTTTCAACAGATCCTTGGAAACAGGAGAAGTTCGTCCTAGATCTAGTTCTCTAGATCTCAAGGATGCGTATACCCATGTTCTCATCCATCCAACCCACAGAAGGTTCCTTTGGTTCCTGTTTCAAGGAAAGCACTACCAATACAGGGTGCTTCCTTTTGGTCTGGCTTCTGCACCAAGGGTGTTCACGAAATGCATGGCTGTGGTAGCGGCATTTCTACGCACTCTGGGAATATTCATCTTCCCTTACTTGGACAACTGGCTCATTCGAGCTCCAACACAGTCAGAGGCCAAGACTTCTCTATCCTGCACAATGCGTATCCTTCAGTATTTAGGGCTGGTAATAAACATCCCAAAATACAGTCTAACTCCTACTCAGTCTCTAGAGTTCATAGGAGCCTTGCTGGGATACCACAAGGGCAAGGGCCTATCTTCCCCAGGCCCGTTGCCTTCGCTTGGTGCAATTAGCTTCTCTAGCAGTGCTAAACCCTTTTTAACTGCTCGAGAAATGTTAGTTACTAGGCCACATGGCATCCACCGTGCATGTGGTACCATATGCTCGCCTTCACATGAGGGCAGCTCAGTGGATTTTATCCACCCAATGGACCCAGGCATCAGGCTGCTTGTCAGACAAAATAGCAAACACAAGTCGCCTCATTTTGTCTCTCCAGTGGTGGAAGTCCACTCAAAACCTGTTGATGGGGTCCCCCTTTCAGCAACCCCTGCCCCAAGCAACTCTTACATCAGATGCTTCTCCAATGGGTTGGGGAGCTCACCTGCAAGACCTCTCCACCCAAGGCACCTGGTCTCCACAGGAGAGTTGTCTACATATCAATCTCTTGGAGCTCAGAGCAATCGTCCTTGCTCTGCGAGTGTTCCACACCCTGCTCAGCTACAAGACAGTCCTTATTCATACGGACAATCAAGTAGCCATGTTCTACGTGAACAAGCAGGGGGGAACAGGCTCTCTGTCGCTTTGCAACAAAGCTTTGCGACTGTGGTCCCTCGCCAGAGAGCATCAGATTCATCTTCTGGCAGTGTATCTTCCAGGCGTTCAAAACTCTTGGGCAGACACTCTTAGTCGAATTCTCCTTCCACACGAGTGGTCTCTGCATGCAGACCAGGTGGCCAGGATTTTTCAGCTTTGGGGAACCCCGGACATAGACCTCTTTGCAAGTCTGTGGAATGCCAAACTTCCCCGGTTCTGTTTCAGAACTCCGGCTCAGGGAGCTCAGGCAAAGGATGCTTTCCTTCTTCACTGGGGTCAAGACTTCCTGTATGCCTTTCCACCCATTCGCCTAATTCCCAAAACCCTTTTCAAGCTTCAGAGAGACAGAGGCCACATGATTCTCATAGCACCACATTGGCCACGGCAAGTGTGGTATCCTCTGCTTCTACATCTCTCTCAAGCTCCCCTCCCTGGAGTTAGGGTCTGCTCCAGATCTCCTATCCCAGGAGAACGGAATGTTATGGCATCCCAATCCCCAGTCTCTGCATCTCAGGGCTTGGTTGCTGAAGGCCTAGATCTCCAAGATCTTCATCTTTCTCAGCAAGTGAAAGATGTTCTTTATGCTTCCAGAAAACCTTCCACTAGACATTCTTATGCTTTCAAGTGGAAGAGGTTTACTATTTGGTGTTCTGAAAAGGGTCTTAACCCCCTTGCGATACCTCTGTAATCTTTACTGGAGTATCTCCTCCATTTGTCTAATGCAGGCCTTAAAACAAATTCAGTAAGAGTCCATTTGAGTGCTGTTGCAGCTTCCCTTAAGTCTCTAAATGGACAACCTATTTCCTCTCATCCTCTGATAGCAAGATTTATGAGAGGCCTCCTTCTAACTAAGCCTCCCATTAGACCGCCTCCAGTGGCATGGGACTTGAACCTGGTTCTTGGTCAGCTCATGAAGCCACCCTTTGAACCTTTGGCTACCACCTCCTTGAAATTTCTTTCTTGGAAGGTTATCTTTCTCATTGCAATCACATCAGCACGCCGCATTAGTGAATTGCAACCACTAGTAGCTAATCCACCTTATACAAGGTTCCATCATGACAAGGTAGTCCTTAGGATTCATCCACACTTTATGCCTAAAGTGGTCTCGCCTTTTCACCTCAACCAAGAGGTCTACCTACCTGTCTTTTTTTCCAGGACCTCATGCATCAATGCAGAGAGGAATCTTCATACCTTGGACTGTAAAAGAGCTCTAGCTTTTTACTTACAAAGAACACAGCAACATAAAAAGTCCTTTCAACTCTTTGTTGCTTTTGATCCTTCTCATTTGGGACTTCCAGTTTCCAAGAGAACACTATCTAACTTGATTGCTCAGTGTATTTCTTTCGCCTATCAGAGTAAGAACCTTTCTCTGGAGGGCCATGTCACAAGTCACAATGTGAGAGCCATGGCAGCCTCAATGGCTCATCTAAACTCTGTGTCTATTGACGACATCTGTCGAGCAGCCACTTGGGCCTCAGTTCATACCTTCACAGCCCATTACTGCTTGGACAAGGACTCCCGCCGGAATGCCTTGTTTGGTCAGGCTGTTCTCAAACACCTGTTCCGTACCTAATCAACTCCTACCCACCATCCCTGGTAGGATGCCAGAGATCCATAGGAGGAATTGGAGCCCTTTTCAGGGACACACAACTTCTGGGGTCTCTCCCTGGCACCTAAAGCTAGGGAGTCCCCATATGTGATGACTACATTCCTGCTTGTTCCTGGAGATAGCTTAGTTACTCACCTGTAACAGGTGATCTCTGGGAACAGCAGGAATTTAGTCCTTACAACTCACCCACCTCCCCTAGGAGTTGTATCTCTCTATCTATCTCTTTCCTTTCCCTCTCTCTCTCTTTGTCTCAGCTTTAAAACTCAACTGGAGAGAGGCAGTTGGGAAAGGCAGGAAGGCAGCACGCAGGCGCTGTGGGATGCTCCCAAAAGCTTTTTGATTGGACGCTGGGGAGCATTCCCGCGCAGGCTCCGTCGGTACCGACGATACCCATATGTGAGGACTAAATTCCTGCTGTTCCCAGAGATCACCTGTTACAGGTGAGTAACTAAGCTATGTGGTACCTCTTCACAAAAGTGGTGACAGGGAAGAAGTGACAAACTACAGGCCCATGAGCCTTACTTCGGTGGCGGGAAAAGTAATGGAGGCGCTCCTGAAAGAGCGAATAGTGGACTCTCTCAAAACCAACAGGTTGCATGATCCGAGGCAACATGGTTTTACCGAAGGATGATCTTGCCAAACAAATCTGATTGAGTTTTTTGATTGGGTGACCAGAGAACTAGATAAGGGGCATGCGATAGATGTCATCTACCTGGATTTCAGAAAAGCCTTTGATACTGTTCCTCATAGGAGGCTTATCAATAAACTCAGTAGTTTGGGGATGGGTCCCAAGGTGGAGAACTGGATCAGAAATTGGTTGAGTGACAGACGCCAGAAGATGATGGTAAATGGAGCTCACTCGGATAAAAGGAGGGTTAGCGGGGTGCCCAGGGTTCGGTCCTAGGCCCGGCACTGTTCAATGTATTTGTGAGTGATATTGCTGAAGGACTGAATGGAAAAGCCTGTCTTTTTGCAGATGACATGAAAATTTGCAACGGAGTGGACTCCACTGAGGGAGTGGATAACATGAGGAAAGATCTACAAAAGCTGGAAGAATGGTCTAATGCTTGGCAGTTAAGATTTAATGCAAAGAAGTGCAGTGTCATGCACTTGGGAAGCAGAAATCCAAGTGAAATGTACGTGATAGGGGGCAAGAGGTTGGTGTGCATGGATCAAGAGAAGGACCTTGCTGTGATTATTTCTGAGGATGTCAAGGTGGCAAAACAGTGCGACAAGGCCATGGCAAAAACCAGGAGGATGTTAGGTTGCATACAAAGAGGAATTACCATCAGAAAGGAAGAGATACTAATGCCACTGTATAAGTCACTGGTGAGGCCTCACTTGGAATAGTGTGTTCAGTTTTGGAGACCATATCTTGCAAAGGATGTAAAAAGACTGGAAACTGTTCAGAAGCAGGCGGCCAAAATGATTTGGAGCCTGCATCAGAAGCCTTATGAGAAGAGAATTGAAGACCTAAATATGTACACTCTGGAGGAGAGGAGGGATAGGGGAGATATGATTCAGACCTTTAAATACTTAGAGATATAATGAACAAACAAACCTCTTCCAAAGACGGGGAAGCTGTAAAACTAGAGGGCATAACATGAAGCTGCAGCGGGGTAAATTGAAAGGCAATGTCAGGAAATTAGTTTTCACTGAAAGGGTGGTGGATGCTTGGAATGCCCTCCCGATGGAACTGGTGGGGGCAAATACAGTGACAGAATTCAAAATGGCATGGGACAAACACAGTAGATAGGTTTATTTTTATTTTATCCTGTTGCTGTAAAGCTATCTAATTTCTCAACAGATATGGGTGTCATACACGGAGCTGTGGGTTCACCCGTAAACAAAGAAATGGGGAGGGGTGACTTGCACAGAGCGGCAGGTGCACCTACTCTTGCCATCTTACTGGGCAGACTAGATGGACCATACTGGTGTTTATCTGCCGTCATTTACTATGTTACTATAGAGATAGTAATGGTTTCATGGGACAAAAGCGAACATGGCTTTAGCCAAGGAAAGTCTTGTGTCTCTAATCTGCTATATTTTTTTGAAGGTGTGAATAAACAGGGAAATAAAGGTCAGCTGGTTGATATAGTGTCTAGATTTTCAGGAAGCCTTTGACAAGGTCCCTCATGAGAGACTTGAGGAAATTAAAAAGTCATGGGATAGAGGAGGCAGTGTACTATTGTGGATTTGAAAGTGGTTCAAAGATAGAAAACATAGGCTAAATGGACAGTTTTCTCAATGGAGAAAGGTAAATAGGTGAGTACCTTAGGGATCAGTGGTGGGCCCACTGCTTTGTGACATATTTATAAATTATTTGGAAATTGGAATAAGAAGTGAGGTGCAAATGACACAAAATTATGCAAAGTTGTTAAATAACAAGAGGATTGTGAAAAATTGCAAGAGGACCTTGAGAAACTGAGAGACTGTACATTCAAATGGCAGATGAAATTTAATGTGGACAAGTGCAAAGTTATGCACGTAGGGAAGACCAACCTAAACTACAGCTATTTAGGAATCACCACCCAGGAAAAGAATCTTGGCATTCTTCAAGGGTTTTGGATTTGTTAGGAACTGTGGAACATTCTGGGGAAAGGAGGGGCTCTTCCAAAGGGATGAGCTTCACCTTAACCGGGATGGAACTAGGCTGCTGGCATTAACCTTTAAAAAGGAGATAGAGCAGCTTTTAAACTAGATAATAGGGGAGAGCCGACAGTCGCCCAAGAGCACATGGTTCAAAACAATGTATCCTTGAAAGATACTACCAAAAAAATGAAGTTACGTCACATCAGCAAAGAGGTTCCAGTAAAGACAAAGGTGTAACCCAGATGCCCTTGAATACAGAGCAGACAGAGCTTAAAGATTCCAAATTACCCCTGCCTACCAATAACCAGATTAATATGAATAAAATAGAGTCTCTAAAATTCTTGTAAGCAAATGCTAGAAGTCTAAAAAATAAGATGGGAGAGTTTGAATACATAGCACTAAATGAGAAGGTTAGATATGATTGGTATCTCAGAGACATGTTTGAAGGAGGACAACCAGTGGGCCACTGTGATACCTGGGTACAAACTATATCATAATAATAGAGCTGATCAAATTGGTGGAGGGGTTGCGCTCTATGTTAGAGAGGACAGGATTAAAGTTTTGCAGGAAACAAAATTCGCTGTAGAATCTCTATGAATTGAAATTCCATGTAAGAAGGGGAAGGCGATGGCAGCGGGGTTGTACTATCGACCGCCTGGCCAGAATGAACAAATGGATGATGAAATGCTCAAAGAAGTCAGGGAAGCTAACAAAAGTTACAGAAAAGTAATAATAATGGGTGATTTCAATTACCCCGGTATTGACTGGTTCAGTGTCACAGCAGGACATGCTAAGGAGATAAAGTTTCTAGATGAAATAAATGACTGCTTCTTGGAGCAGCTGGTTCATGAACCAACCAGAGGGGAAGCCATTTTGTACTTAGTCCTTAGTGGAACACCAGATCTGGTGCAAGAGATAAGGGTGTTGGGGCCACTTGGCAATAGTGATCATAGCATGATTGCGTTTGATTTAATTAATGGAGGAAGGGTGGTAAGAAAATCCACAGTACTACCTTTTAACTTTCGAAAGGGAGACTATGATAAATGAGGAAAATAGTTAAGAAAAAACTAAAAGGAACAGTTGCAAAGGTTAAAGACATACATCAAGCTTGGGTGTTGTTTAAAAATACTATCTTGGAAGCCCAGACCAGCTGCATTCCACACTTTAAGAAAAATGGAAGGAAGTCCAAAAAACTGCCAGCATAGTTTAAAGGTGAGGTCAGAGAGGCGCTTTTGCCAAAAAACATCTTTCAGGAAATGGAACAAAGAGCCAAATGACAAAAGCTGGAAACAGCACAAGCACTGGCAAGTTAAAAGCAAGGCATTGATAAGGCAGGCAAAGAGAGAATTTGAGAAGAAACTTGCTGTGGAAGAAAAAATGCATAATAAAGACTTTTTCAAGTACATTCGTAGCAAAAAAGCTGTGAGAGAGTCAGTTGGACCATTAGATGATAGAGGGGTAAAAGGGGCAGTAAGAGGGGACAAGGCTATAGCAGGAGAGACTGAATGAGTTCTTTGCTTCGATCTTTACTAAGGAAGATGTAGAGATGTTACCCATGACTGAAGTGGTATTTAAAGGTGATCTCTAGGAAGAAGCAGGAATGAGTCTTCACATATGGGTACGTCGGTACCGACGGAGCCTGCGCATGAACGCTCCCCAGCGTCCACTCAGAAAGCTTTTGGGAGCATCCCACAGCGCCTGCATGCTGCCTTCCTGCCTTTCCAAATATCTCTCCTCAGTTGTTCTTTTTCCACGGAGCCAGCAGGTCGTGTTCCTGTCACCGCAGAAGAATTTCCTTATTTTTTCTTTATTTCTTTTCTGTCGCATCTGCCTTCTTCGACGCTGTACCGGTACCGCCGGTCCTTGTTCTTTTCTTCTTGTAAAAAAAAACAAAACAAAAAAAAACCTTTTTTCCATTATTTTTCTTCAGGTGCACTTGAGTTTTGGGCCTTAGGCCCAGAACATTTTTCCCTTAACTATGGAAAAGCCTGCCTCAGGATTTAAAAAGTGCACATAATGTGGCGGTACTATCTCCGTCACCGACACCCATGACGTGTCTAAAATGTTTAGGTCCTGACCATTCCATAACAAATTGTGTGTCCTGTTCCATGATGTCTAAGAGGGGTCGACAGAACCGAGCTGCCAAGCTCAGTACCCTGTTTCCCTCTGATGCGGCTTCGGTGGCATCGACGTCTTCCAGGGCTGCTTCTTCCTCACATGGATTTCAGGTAACTAAACATAAGTCCAGCCGGTCCTCAAAGGGTAGATCTCCTTCTAAGCATCGAGATGCCTCTGGCCTTGCTCTCGAGGATTCTGCATCGGCAAAATTACTGCGGTGGGAGGCTTCGGCCTCTAAAGCATCATCATCGGGGTTCCAGGATGATCTCAATGGTGTGGCCTCGACAGATCTCTTGGTGCCATGCTCTGGGGTACCGGTGGCTTCCCCCGGTACCGACTTCCAGGCATTGGCGACGTCAATGGATCAGAGGATTCTGTCCATGGAATGCAGTCTGGCGGCTTTCCTTGTGGCATCGACGCCCGTGGTACCGTAACCGACTACTCCGCCGGTACCGGCACTAACATCGCCATCAGTACCGATCCCGGTACCGGTGGCATCGGCATCGGTGTCCGCTATGCCGGTACTCTGTCCTCTGAAGCCCTCCGGTACCGATACCCCGGTACCGGTTATTCCCGATCCCGGTTGGTACGGGTATCGGGCGTTGCAAGAGCATCCAGACAGACGATACTTCGATTCCTCTGATGACTCTGAGGATTCTGAAGAGTCTGTCGATGCAATGATGCTTCTTCCACAGGAGGAGTCCTCTCCTAAACGAAGGATGTCTCCTCCAGAGGACTTGTCTTTTCAAGACTTTATCAGAGAGGTGGCTCGGGGCCTCTCTATTACAGTGGCCCCAGAGTCAGAGCCCAGAGCCAAGGAATTAGATACTTTGCAATATCCTAAAACTCCTAAGGAGGCAGCTACCTTACCTATTCATGAGATTCTGTATGATCTCATGTTAAGGATGTGGGAAGCACCTCTAACCACCTCTCCTCATTCTCGCAGGTTGGACACCATGTATCGTGTCCCTCCTTGTCCTGGTTTCCATAAAACTCAACTTCCTCACCACTCTATTGTGGTTGAGTCTGCAATGAGAAAGATTGGCAGTGCCAAAAGACATGCCTCTAATCCTCCAGGACGTGAATGTAGAACCCTGGATACTTTTGGAAGAAGAGTCTTCCAAGCTTCCATGCTTGCTGCGAGAATTAATTCTTATAGTCTCTACATGGGAATGTTCTTAAAAGAAGTCACTGACCATTTGCAGACTTTAAGTCCTTTTATATCTGATGATAAAAGGCAAGAATTTCTCACTGGGCTCAAACATGCCCAGGATATCTCCAAATTCTCCAACCGTGCAGCTTTCGATTCCTTTGAATGCGTAAGCAGAGCCTCAGCTATAGCTATAGGTGCACGTAGGATTGCGTGGCTTCAAGCATCTGATTTGGAGATCTGGGTCCAAGATGATTTAGGAAATATCCCTTGTACAGGTGAGAATCTGTTTGGTAAGAATTGGCAAGCAAAAGCCAATCAGATGGTTGCTGAAAATTCTGCTTTGGATAGACTATCCAAATCCACAGCTGCTCCTGCTAAGAAAAGGTTGTTCAAGAAAACACCTTTTTCTAAAAAGGGAAGATTCTATCCTGCTTATAGTCAGCAGGCATCTCTGCAGCTCAGTTCCCTTCCAAACATCAGCAATCCTCCAAACAGAGCAAGGCAAAGGCTGCGAGGCCTGCTCCAGCCCAGCAATCTCAGCCCCCTCAGGGCCTTTGACTTTCTGCTAGAGAACTTAGCCTTCCTGGCTCTAGAAGGACCAGAGCCCTCCACCATTCCAGGAAGGTTATATCACTTTGCTCCCAGGTGGGGGCAAATTACAGCAGAGCATTGGACACTCTCCATCATAAGAGAGGGGTACAAACTTCATTTTTCCGGCTTGCCCCCTCTCACAAGAGTGCACCAGTTCAATTCTCCAGCCTCCCTCCTCAGCCTGTTGGAGCAGGAGGTTGCCACTCTTCTAGCCCAGGGGGCAATAGAGGAAGTGCCTTCTCAACAACAGGGCAGAGGGTTCTACTCCCCCTATCTTATTATTCCAAAGAAAATAGGGGGCTTCAGAACCATCTTAGATCTCAGAGAGTTGAACAGATTCCTAGTCAAAGAAAAATTTAAGATGGTTTCTCTAGGAACTCTGCTGCCATACCTTCAGAGTCAGGATTGGCTTTGTTCTCTAGATCTCAAGGATGCGTACTCTCATGTTCTCATCCATCCAACTCACAGAAGGTTCCTAAGGTTCCTTTTTCAGGAGAAGCACTATCAATACAGAGTGCTCCCTTTTGGTCTGGCCTCTGCACCAAGGGTGTTCACAAAATGCATGGCAGTGGTTGCTGCTTATCTCCAGGAACAAGCAGGAATGAGTCTTCACATATGGGTACGTCGGTACCGACGGAGCCTGCACGGGAATGCTCCCCAGCATCCAATCAGAAAGCTTTTGGGAGCATCCTGCGCGCTGACTTCCCGTCCTTTCCACTTCTTCTCCTCAGTTTTCGTTTTTCCGCGGAGCCGGCAGGACGTCCTCCTGTCACCGCAGAAACATTTTTCTTTAAATACTTCATTTCTTGTTTTCTTGTGGTCGCGGCTGTTTTTCCCGCCGACACCGGTACCGCCGGTGGTTTTTTCTTTCTTTTTTCTTAAACTCAGAGAGATTTTTCCCTCTGTCTTAACATTTTGGGCCTACAAGGCTTCTCCATCATGGAGCCTTTTTCTCCTAAGAAGTGCCTTCACTGTGGAAACACAGTTTTCTTTTTAGACTCCAATCCCTGGTGTCTAACCTGTTTGGGTCCTGACCCTTTTTCCCCTGAACTATCAGGCTGCAATGCTGAGAGAAGACCTTCCCTCTTTCGAGTTTCCCTCGATATAGTTTTCCCTCCTGCAGTGAGGGCACCGGTTTTTCTTCTCTACAGGATCAGGTAACCCACAAACAGTCTGTTAAGACTTGCCAATCCTTGAGTGGTAGGTCTCATGCCACGCATGACGACGGCTCCGGCCTTGCCCTCAAGACCCCATTGGCATTAAAACCCCGGCGGGAGTCTTCGGGCTCCAAAGCATTTCAGGGGTTTCAGGTTGTTCCTGGGGCTCACCCCTCACAGAACATACATGAGCCGTGCTCGGGGGTGGTATCCGCTTCGAGCGGTACCGATACCCCGGCACCGGCACCGGTTTCGAGTGTTCCACTCTTCACCAGGGATCGTCATCTGGCATCCTCGGTACCTTCGGGACCGAACGATACGTTCCAGATTGACTTTCCTGTTTCTAAGCCATGTTCGGTGGTGGTACCCGCTTCGAGCGGTACCAATACCCCGGCATCGGCACCAGTGTCGAGTGTTCCACTCTTCACCAGGGATCGTCATCTGGCGTCCTCGGTACCTTCGGGACCGATCGATACGACCCAGAGTGACTTCCCTGTATCAACATCACCGGTACCACCACCGACATCGGTGCACTCTAGACATGCATCGATAGACTCGCTCCCTTCGATGCCGGGTCTGGAATCGATATCTAGTCTAGATGACTGGGTACCGACGCGCCTTGGAACCGACCCTTGTCGTTTCCGGATACGCAGTACCGAGGATACTCACCAAGACTCTCTGGTTACCTCGGTACCGCTTGAGCAGCCTCCGATGACGGCCTCGATGCCATTACCGGTTTCGGTATCGATGTCGATTCCTGCAGTTACATCGGTGCCAACGATCCTTTCCATGCCTAGTTTGGAATCGATACCTGGCATAGACGATGCAGTACTAACTGCCTCAAATCGTGACTGCCAGTATCATTATCCATCTAGTAAGGTTCTTTTTCTGCACCAGACCAGTACATCCTCTGGTGCTCAGGCTGCATCTTCAACCTTAGCCTTCCCAGGGATGGTTTCCATTGGAGATCCTTCTTTTCAGAAGTTTCTCCTTGACATGGCAACCTTTCTTGCTATTCCTATCCCTGGCTGTAATCTTAACCAAGGCTCTCCTGCAGAAAAGGGAAATATAATGCTTCCTTTACATCATTCTTTGCAGGATCTTCTTCTGAGAATATGGGAATCACCTTTAAGGGTTCCCTCACCTTCTACAGCAACTAATGTTCTGTATCAGGTGCCCCCCTCTCCAGGGTTTCAAAAGAATCAACTTCCCCATCATTCCATTGTAGTGGAATCAGCAATGAGGAAGGTAAAAAGCAAGAAGAAGCATTCTTCTTATCCGCCAGGTCGTGCTTCTAGAGCACTTGATGCCTTTGGACGTCAAACCTTCCAAACATCTATGCTGGCATCAAGAATTATTTCTTATATATTTTATATGAGTCTAACACTCCAGGAGGTCACAAAGAAATTATCTCTTTTGACTCCTTTTTTGTCAGAGCCTAAGGCTGCTGACTATTCCTTGCTTCTTAGTCATAGCCGGAATATCTCTTGGTTTCTTTCTCGTGCTTCTCTAGACTCTTTTGAGTCTGTTAGCAGATCCTCTGCTATTGCCATTGGAGCACGTCGTAGAGCCTGACTCCAAGCTTCTGACTTGAACAGATGGGCACAACATACACTGGGTAATTCTCCTTGTACTGGAGAAAATCTCTTCAATAAGGAGGCTTTACGTCAGGTTGCTCATTGCTCCACTGACTTCCCTGGTTCTGGAGACCATTCTAAGCCGCCTTCTTCCCCAGGAGGTAGGAAATGTCCTACCAAGCCTTCTTTCCCTAAGAAAAGAAGGTTTCACTCTTCTCCTGCCCATCATCCAGAGGTGCCCAAGAAAGGGACACCTCGTCCTAGTCTGAGGTTTCCAAATTCTAGCCAGTCTCAACATACCCAGCAACCATAGGTTCTGAAGGTTACAATCTACAGTTAACCTCTTCTTAACAGAAGTTTGTTGACTGTTTTTTCTTAAAGCTCTACACTGGGGTTTTCCTTTTTCAGTATGCTAAGCTGTCAGGATATTCTTGTCCATGGGTTACAGAATTCTCCTCTTCTTACTACCAAGAAGGGAGGTTACAACTATCTCATGATAGTTTCTGTCCCAACATGAACATTTTTTCCTTCAGCTCACTCGCCATATGGGTAAGTCACCCTCCCCCTCTCATCCAGGGTTTCCCCTGACTGAGTGGTACCATACTGAAAAGCTTCTCTAGCTTTCATTCCAGTGTAGACTTTTTGTTTCCTTGAATACATTCTCAAGATAACTCATCAGGCAGGGACAGGAATATCTCCTCTCCCTTTGTCTGTTTCTCTTTGTTTTGCACAGTAAGATTCTCTCTGCTGTCTTTTTCAGCTGCTGTGCATGCAGGAGTTCCAGTGATTGAACTACTGGTACTTTTCCACAAGTTCCAGTCTATCTTCCACAATTTTTGTCTAGCCTCAGTAGTGATTCCAAGCTAGTCCTCATCTATCTTGGATAATCCTACTCACTTTAGGCTTCTCACATTATCTTCTTTCTAGCCATCTCCTTTTCCTAGGATGTGGCAACACACCTGACTTCAGTCAGTTTTATCTCATAATTCTCCTGCACAATGCTCTCTGCAATCTTCAGAGAAGCTTTCTACTATGGGCCCTTGCTACAGAGCATTGATCTTTGTCTCTGAGGGCTATTCTATATAGTAGAAAAAAGCTTATAAATCATTCTCATGACTGTGAGGGTTCTCCACACCCTCTTGTCTCCTGTTATAATTCAGAATATAAGCTTTTTCTGCGTGAATATCCAAGGCTATTAGTAACGCATGATACCCCTATGTCCCTCCAGTGGGTCCTCCTGGTATCTCCTCTATGCGTTTCTACCCATCTACCATGTCAGAGTTCTAAAGGACTCTCGACTTGCTCTTTACAGACTGATATTATCCTCTGTTTTTCACGCAACCATCCTGGTTATTTTACTGGATTGCATTCCTGCATCCTCTTAACCCACGGAAATAGATTCTCTATATATCTGTCAAGTGGGTTTCACCCTCTTGTTGTTGGATGAATCTTTCCCCTTCACATTCCCCATGTGAATGTTCTTATGCGGCTTGGTGTATCTTCAGACTTATTGTCATGTATGTAAATATCTCTATATATGCCTCTACATACATATGTCTGTAAGCTGTGTGTGCATAATTATGCCCCCATATGTATATATATATATCCACCTATATATATATGTTGATACATATTCTGCATATCTAGATATACATATATATATAGGTATATATATATATCTCCCTATATATATATATATATCTGTTGGGAGACTTTTATAGATCAATATGTATTACATACTATCTCCTCACTGTCTATGCTATAGCAATTTGTACCTTTCTCAGAGGTTACAGACAGTGGGCTCCCTTTTTCATACTGTTCCTTAGTATGTGGGGACTGTTATGCTCACAACCACTACTGTGGTGATAACAGCTTCCGCTTGCTCTAGGTCTCCCTATCCTTGAAGATTCAAGCTTCAATATCTTTCCTATCTCTCATCAGCTAGGAAAGATAGTGTACATCTTCATTGTTTTTGAGTACACATTGTTCTGCTTGGGAATATGGGCTTTTTTCCATAACCCTTATTCCCTCCAAGACTGGGCTAGTTGTCCAAATCGGTCAGTCTTCTTCTTTTAGTCCTCAATGTATCTAAAAGAGTTTTCAGCTTTTTCTCATAAAGCTTTCCATTGAAGACCTGCCGTTCTAATCCTACCCCAGTTGACACCTGGATCACCTGCTAATTCCAGGTCTGGACCTTCACCCTCACTGCTGTGAGGTCACCTTGAGGATTCCGCTACTGCATATCCAGTAGACTCCATCACGCTTTCTACTTCCTACAATCCAGTAGGTAAGCTCCATATTATACCTGTTCATTAAATGATTTTAATGGTACTTATCATACATGCCATGGACCTCCTCTCCTGTAGTCCTTGGGTTTGCTGTTTTCCTTACAGCTCTTCTATTCTCAACTCCTACCCTCCATTCCCTCCTGGGATGCCGGAGATCCTGTGTGGGAAATGCACTCCTGATCCAGGAACATGCATTTTATGGGATCTCCCCCCTGGCATCTCTAGCTAGGGAGTTCCCCATATGTGAAGACTCATTCCTGCTTGTTCCTGGAGATAACACAGTTACTTACCTGTAACAGGGGATCTCTGGGAACAGCAGGAATAAGTCTTCACAACCCACCCACCTCCCCTAGGAGTTGTATCTATCTATCTATCTTCCTTTCCTCTTTCTCTCCTTTGTCTCAGCTATGATACTCAACTGAGGAGAAGTGGAAAGGGCGGGAAGTCAGCGCGCAGGCGCGAGGGATGCTCCCAAAAGCTTTCTGATTGGATGCTGGGGAGCATTCCCATGCAGGCTCCGTCGGTACCGACGTACCCATATGTGAAGACTTATTCCTGCTGTTCCCAGAGATCACCTGTTACAGGTAATAACTATGCTTTCTGCGCACCCTGGGAATATTTGTCTTCCCTTACCTGGACGACTGGCTCATTCGAGCTCCCACTCAATCAGAGGCCAAGGCTTCTCTAACCTGCACAATGCGTATCCTTCAATATGTAGGGCTGGTAATAAACATCCCAAAATCCAATTTGATCCCTACTCAGTCCCTGGACTTTATAGGGGCGTTGCTGGATACCACAAGGGCAAGGGCTTATCTTCCCCAGGCCCGTTGCCTTCGCTTGATGCAGTTAGATTCTCAAGCAGAGTTGAAACCCCTACTTCCTGATTGTGTCCACAGGCTAGTCCCGAAACCTCTGGGTTCCCCATCTCATGTAGCAGCTTGGAGACTGAGAAACACCTCTTTTTGTGACATCACTGGTATATCCTCTCTGGATCCGCCTCGAGTCACCAGTTACCTCAGTCTCCAAGCAGCTGGATGGATGTGAGCCCAGAGGTGGGCTCACTGGAGAAACAAATGGGAATAGTGTAGTTTGCCTTTAGGACATTTTTACTTTGGGTTAAACTTAGCAACCAATTGTACAGCCTTAAGAGACCTGGGCTTTGGGTGCTTGTGCCTTTAAGTCTGGCAGGCCTGACCTCTGCTCCGGGTCCCTCCTCCCGTCTTCCTGTCTCCCTTCGGGGCTTCGGGATCCCTGCTTAGCGTTATCCCTCAGTACTAAACAGCTCCGGTTTACCTGGCTTGGTGGGAGCGGTCTCTCAGCGCTGCCGGCGTCAAGCAGAAGTTTGCCTGCACGCACACCTGGCAGTTGAGCAGTGCCTATACGAGGTAGGAGGAGGAGAGAAAAGGCGCTTCTTCGGCGTTCAGAGCCCCCCCCCCCCCCGGTTCGAAGTCGGACTCCGGGAGGCGGCGGCAGACGGGATTGACCGGGCTAAGGCTCTGCTGTTCGCGGCGCAGGTAAGCAGCCGCGCGCTCTGAGGGAGAAACCGGCAGTGCGGTTTTGGCGCGAACCAGGCTTCGGGCCTACCGCCGCGTGCATTCTCTGTTTCAGGCCCCAGGGCCTGCGCGTACCGACGGGGACTTTCATCCCGGAGGATTGCCGGACTACCCTAAAAAGCGTGCCTTAGGCTCTTGGGACAGCGTTAGTGTAGGTTCTTTGTAAAAAAAAAAAAAAAACATAGCGGAGCGCCGGTAGGATTTTTTAAACCGGGCACCAGTGCTCAATTGCAAAGTTGGTTGAGAGGGCACCTTTTCTGATAAGCCCGATCTCGGGCCCGGATCCTTTTTCCTCCTCCTGCAGGGGTGATTGTGAATAGCCCAGCTCAGGTGGGTTTCTCGCTTTTACCATGCCCTCCAAACCCCTGTGTGTAGTCTGTGGCGCTAAGAAGGACACGGAGTCGGGGGTTTGTAAGCTATGTGTGAGGGATGCGTCTGGGACGGAGCAGGAGAGAGGAGACTCATTAGGATCCAGCACACAGCCTGCTGCCTCACAGGCTTCTGAGGTCATGCAGGAGGAGCCAGTGGCAGGGCCCTCCTCCGCGGGGGAACTTACTCCGTCGCCGGTGGCCTGGCCACAGCAACTGGCATCTATTTTTTCCCCAGATTTTCTTTTACTGCTACAGCAGTCCGCCCTGGATAGCGCGCAGCAGCCGAAGGCTACGGTATGCGGGCGCACGGTGAAGCGGCCCTCTGCGCAGGGGCTGCTGGAAGACCTTCCAGACGGGGTGAAGAGAGCACGTGGTGAAGGGGGCTGGCGCGGAACAGTCATTGGCCTCTGAGGGACCACTGTCGGATGAG
Organism: Ichthyophis bannanicus; assembly: GCA_033557465.1. Taxonomy (NCBI): domain Eukaryota; kingdom Metazoa; phylum Chordata; class Amphibia; order Gymnophiona; family Ichthyophiidae; genus Ichthyophis; species Ichthyophis bannanicus. The sequence continues at coordinate 63,086,435 of CM066048.1, forward strand.
GAAGGTGTGAGCCTGGATTTAGAAGAAGAGCTGGAGGAAGGAGAGCTGGCTGACAGTGAGGATCAAGCCCGAGTGGTTAGGGTCTTCCGCCGAGAAGAGTTGCCAGCCTTAATCGCGGAGGCCTTGAAGGTGTTGAACATCCTGGTTCCGGGTTCTCAAGAGGAGGAAACCCTAGAGGACCCTTTGTTGCAGGTCTTCCGGAAAAGCCAGAGCGTTTTTCCGGTGCACCAGGTGTTTCGCGAGATGATTCAGGAAGAATGGAATGCTCCAGAGGCTCCGTTGAGAGGGGCGCGCGTCATGAGCGGCCTGTATCCCCTGGTGGAGGCTGACAAGGAGGTGTTTAGATCTCCGAAGGTGGACGCGGTCGTCTCCGCAGTAACTAAGAAGACTACCATCCCGGTTGAGGGTGGTGCGGCCCTTAAGGACTCCCAGGACAGGAAGTTGGATGTCCTGTTAAGGCAGGTGTTCGATGTTAATGCACTATCGCTTCAGGCCTCTATATGTGGGGCCTGGGTGGCCAGAGCTTGTTTGCGCTGGTCCCAGCGGGTGCATACTGGTCAGGAAAGCGTTTTGTCGGAGGAGGCGGCCAGATTGGAGTCAGGGGCGGCTTATCTGGCGGATATTCATTATGATCTCATGCGCGGCTTGTCCAAAAGTATGGCCTCGGCCGTGGCAGCGCGCCGCTACTAGTGGTTACGTAACTGGGCGGCGGATACTTCCTCCAAGGCTCGGTTGAGTAAGCTTCCCTTTAAGGGGCGGCTGCTCTTCGGGGAAGACCTAGAGAAGCTGGTTAAAGATCTTGGGGAGTCCAAGGGGGGTCGGTTGCCTGAGGACAAGCCCAGGGCTGGGCGGCCAGCCCCGGCGGGCAGAGGTCAACAGCGGGAGTTCCGCCGGTTCCATTCTCCGCGCTTCAGTTCCTTCCCTCGCGGTCGTTTCCCTAACCGCTCCCAAGGTTTCCGGGGGTTTCAGGGGGCGGGCCGGGGCTTCGGTGCGGCCTCCTCGTCCTTTTTCCCCTCCAAAAAGCCACAATGAGATAAGGGGGGCCCAGCAGCCTCCTCTGGCCGTGGGGGGGCGATTGCAGGAGTTTTATCCTGCCTGGGCCCAAATCACTTCCGATCAGTGGGTTTTGGAGGTCATCCGAGAAGGTTATACGCTGGAGTTTCAGCGGCCCGTGAGAGAGTTTTTTGTGCGGTCCCCCGGCAGGTCGCTCGCCAAACGGGCGGTTCTCCGGGAGACCGTGCAAAAGCTTCTGGCGCTACGGGCCATTGTTCCGGTTCCACCGGAACAATGCGGCAGCAGTCGATACTCCATCTACTTCGTTGTCCCGAAAAAGGACGGCGGGATGCGGCCCATTCTAGATCTGAAGGGCGTGAATCGCTGTCTCCGAGTGTCCCATTTTCATATGGAAACACTGCGGTCGGTTATCGTGGCGGTGCAGAAGGGAGAGTTCCTCACCTCACTAGATTTGTCCGAGGCCTACCTTCACATCCCCATACGTCCGGACCACCACAGGTTCCTCCGCTTTGCGCTTCCCTTCGGTCACTTCCAGTTCCGAGCGCTACCCTTTGGCCTGGCAACGGCTCCGCGGATCTTCACGAAGGTCATGGTAGTAGTAGCGGCGGCCTTGCGGAAAGAAGGCATCCTGGTGCATCCCTACCTAGACGATTGGCTGATCAGAGCGAAGTCTCGGACAGAGAGTGTGGCGGCGACGACCAGAGTTGTAGCCTTCCTCGAAGGGCTCGGTTGGATAGTCAATCTTTCCAAGAGTCGCTTAGAACCGTCACAGAATCTGGAGTACTTGGGGGCCCGGTTCGACACACGCGTGGGAAAGGTCTTCCTCACGGACAAGCGGGCGCTGGCCCTACGGGGTCTGGTAGCCGAGTTCTTGACATTAGAGTCACCAACGGCCTGGCTTTACCTGCAGCTGCTGGGCACCATGGCGGCGACCATAGAAACAGTACCGTGGGCGAGGGCGCACATGTGACCCTTGCAGGGAGCGCTCCTTCGGCGCTGGTCGCCTCAGCGGGACCCGCTGTCCCAGAGGCTCCCATGCACAGAGGGGGTTCGGCAGGCCCTGCAGTGGTGGCTTCTTCCCAATTCACTGGACCGCAGCAAGGATCTGGAGTCCCCAGCCTGGGTTCCTCTGACGACCGATGCAAGCCTCCTCGGCTGGGGGGCTCACTGCCAAGGCAACTTCTCGCAGGGCCAGTGGAATGCTCAGGAACGGCTGTGGCCGATCAACAGATTGGAGCTGCGCGCCATAGCGCTGGCGGTGCGGAGTTTCCACTCCCTACTTGGCGGGAGGGCCGTCCGGGTGTTTTCCGACAATGCGACGGCGGTGGCCTTTGTCAACAAGCAAGGGGGAACCAGCAGCGTGGCGCTCGAGGAGGAGGCCGGAGAGCTGTGCTGTTGGGCGGAATCCCACCTGCGGGATCTCTCGGCGGCGCACGTGGCCGGAGTAGACAACGTTCAGGCCGACTTCCTCAGCCGGGTAAGAGTGGACCCGGGGGAGTGGGTACTGCATCCCGACGTCTTCCGTATGGTGGTCCGCAGGTGGGGCGAGCCGGTCATGGATCTCATGGCGACCTTCGCCTCGGCAAAGGCAAGTCGTTTTTACAGCAGGCGGAGAGAGAGAATGTCGGAAGGCCTGGGCGCTCTGATTCAGGTCTGGCCGGAGGGTCAGTTGCTCTATGTCTTCCCGCCGTGGGTTCTCATCGGCCGCGTGATACAGCGCATAGACAGGTTCCGGGGACAAGTCATTCTGATAGCCCCGGACTGGCCTCGCCGGCCCTGGTACGGGGATCTGGTGCGGTTGTTGGTCGCAAAGCCGTGGCGTCTTCCAGCCCGGCCGGACCTCCTGTCGCAGGGTCCCCTATTCATGCCGCACGTGGATCGATTCTCGCTTACGGCTTGGCTCTTGAGCGGGCGCGGCTGAGCTCGCGGGGCCATTCGTCGGTGGTCATTGCGACTTTGTTGAGGGCCCGCTGGCGGTCTACTTCGCTAGCATACGTCCGTATTTGGCGGATCTTTGAGTCGTGGTGCGGAGCTAAGGGGTGCTTGCCTCTAAAGGCCTCTGTGCCTCATATCTTAGAATTTCTACAAGATGGTTTTGATAAGGGCTTAGCAGCCGCGTCCCTGCGTGTGCAAGTCGTTGCCCTGTCCTGTTACAGGGGCAGGGTAGGAGGTCAATCGCTGGGTTCACAGGGGGACGTCAAGCGTTTTTTACGGGCGGTATCCATCCTGCGCCCTCCGTTGCGGTAGATCGTACCCCAGTGGCACCTTCCGTTCGTGCTGGAAGACCTCGAACGCGCACCTTTTGAGCCTCTGTCCCGGGCGACTCTCAAGGACCTTACGCTAAAGGTGATTTTTTTTAGTAGCGGTCTGTTCTGCCCGGCGGATCTCGGAACTGCAGGCTTTGTCGTGCCGAGAGCCTTACCTCTCCTTCTTTGCGTCAAAGGTGGTACTGCGGACGGTGCCGGCCTTCCTGCCGAAGGTCGTCTCGCCGTTCCATGTGAGTCAGGACATCTCGTTGCCGGCCTTCTCGGGGAGTGCGCGCGGCGCAGCGTCAGAGAGCCTGCACCGTTTGGACGTTGGCCGTGCCTTAAAGAAGTATATTCGGCATACGGAGTCCTTTCGGAAGTTGGACAGGCTTTTTGTGCTTTTCGCAGGGCTGAAAAAGGGCGAAGCGGCGTCCAAAGCGTCTATTTCTAGGTGGATTAAGGAAGCCATTGCGTCGGCATATGTCTTGAAGGGGAAGACGGTGCCGGCGGGTTTGCGAGCCCACTCTACCAGGGCTCAGGCCGCCTCTTGGGCAGAGAGTCGGTCGGTGTCTCCAGGGGAGATTTGTAGGGCGGCGACCTGGTCGTCGTTGAATTCTTTTGTGAAGCACTATCGGTTGGACCTCCAACGGCGGGAGGAAGTCGCTTTTGGGGCGGCTGTGCTTCAGGCTGGTTTGCATACCCCTCCCCGTACTTGAAGAGTCTCTTCACTGCTCTGGTACATCCCAGAGGTTTCGGGACTAGCCTGTGGACACGATCAGGAAGATGAAATTAGACTTACCTGCTAATTGTAGTTCCTGGAGTGGACACAGGCTAGTCCCGTATCCCTCCCAAGTGTTTTCGAGGTTCAAGGAGCCTGAAGCGTTACAGAAGCCTTTACCGGTAAGTCTGGCAGTATTTGCAGGGATTCTGGGGTTACAGGAGTGTTTTTGCCTCAGTATACTACTGTTTTCGGGTACACTTCCCTTCCTTCGGGGCGGGGGTGTGGTCTGGTCAGACTAAAAGTCACAGTTGATTAAAGGGTTGGAGCAGTTCTAGTTATTTATTGTTGTTCTGAATTCTTACTTGTTGCTCCGGTGAGTCTGCTTTGTCAATAGGTAACTGGTGACTCGAGGCGGATCCAGAGAGGATATACCAGTGATGTCACAAAAAGAGGAGTTTCTCAGTCTCCAAGCTGCTACATGAGATGGGGAACCCAGAGGTTTCGGGACTAGCCTGTGTCCACTCCAGGAACTACAATTAGCAGGTAAGTCTAATTTCATCTAACTGCTCGAGAGATGTTAGAGTTGCTAGGCCACATGGCATCCACCGTTCATGTGGTACCATATGCTCGCCTTCACATGAGAGCAGCTCAGTGGACTTTATCCACCCAATGGACCCAGGCATTAGGCTGCCTATCAGACAAAATAGCAAACACAAGTCGCCTCATTTTGTCCCTCCAATGGTGGAAGTCTCCTCAAAACCTGTTGCTGGGGTCCCCCTTTCAACAGCCTCTACCCCAAGCAACTCTAACAACAGATGCTTCTCCAATGGGCTGGGGAGCTCATCTTCAGGACCTCTCCACCCAGGGCATCTGGTCCCCACAGGAGACTTGTCTACATATCAATCTCTTGGAACTCAGAGCAATCTTCCTTGCTCTGCGCGTTTTCCACACCCTGCTCAGCCACAAGACAGTCCTTATCCACACGGACAATCAGGTAGCCATGTTCTATATAAACAAGCAGGGAGGAACTGGCTCTCTGTCGCTTTGCAACGAAGCTCTGCGACTGTGGGCCCTCGCCAGAGAGCATCACATTCATCTTCTGGCAGTTTATCTTCCAGGTGTTCAAAACTCTTGGACAGACAGACTCAGTCGAGTTCTGCTTCCACACGAGTGGTCCCTACATATGGACCAGGTGTCAAACATTTTTCAAATTTGGGGAACCCCGGACATTAGACCTCTTTGCAAGTCCGTGGAATGCCAAACTTCCCCGGTTCTATTCCAGAACTCCGGCTCAGGGGGCTCAGGCAAGGGATGCTTTCCTCCTTCATTGGGGTCAAGACTTCCTGTATGCCTTTCCACCCATTTCCCTAATTCCCAAAACCCTATTCAAGCTTCAGAGAGACAGAGGGCCACATGATTCTCATAGCTCCACATTGGCCACGGCAAGTGTGGTACCCTCTGCTTCTACATCTCTCTCAAGCTCCCTCCCCAGAGTTAGGGTCTGCTCCAGACCTCCTTTCTCAGGAGGACGGAAAGTTGTGGCATCCCAATCCCCAGTCTCTGAATCTCAGGGCTTGGTTGCTGAAGGCCTAGATCTCCAGGATCTTCATCTTTCTCAACAAGTAAAAGATGTTCTTTATGCTTCCAGAAAACCTTCCACTAGATCTTCTTACGCTTTCAAGTGGAAAAGGTTTACCATCTGGTGTTCTGAGAAGGGTCTTAACCCCCGTGCTATACCTCTGGAATCGTTGCTGGAGTATCTCATTCATCTGTCTAATGCAGGCCTTAAGACAAATTCAGTAAGAGTCCATTTGAGTGCTATTGCAGCTTCCCTCAAGCCTCTAAATGGACAACCTGTTTCCTCTCATCCTCTTGTAACCAGGTTCATGAGAGGCCTCCTTTTAACAAAACCTCCCATTAGACCACCCCCGGTGACATGGGACTTAAATTTGGTTGTTGGTCAGCTTATGAAGCCGCCTTTTGAACCTTTAGCTACCACCTCCTTGAAATATCTTTCTTGGAAGGTTATCTTTCTCATTGCAATCACATCAGCACGCCGCATCAGTGAATTGCAAGCACTAGTAGCTAATCCACCTTATACAAGGTTCCATCATGACAAGGTAGTCCTTAGGACTAATCCACACTTTATGCCTAAGGTGGTCTCGCCTTTTCACCTCAACCAAGAGGTCTACCTACCTGTCTTTTTTCCAGGACCTCATGCATCAAGTACAGAGAGGAATCTTCATACCCTGGACTGTAAAAGAGCTCTGGCTTTTTACTTACAGAGGATGCAGCAAATAGAAAGTCTTCCCAACTCTTTGTTGCCTTTGATCCTTCTCATTTGGGACAACCAGTCTCCAAGAGAACACTTTCTAACTGGATTGCCCAGTGTATTTCTTTCGCCTATCTTTCTCTGGAGGTCCATGTCACAGCTCTCAATGTGAGAGCCATGGCAGCCTCAATGGCTCATCTGAACTCTGTGTCTATCGACCACATCTGTCGAGCAGCCACTTGGGCCTCGGTTCATACCTTCACAGCCCATTACTGCTTGGACAAGAACTCCCACCGGGATGCCTTGTTTGGTCTGGCTGTTCTCAAACACCTGTTCCATACTTAATCAACTCCTACCCACCATCCCTCATGGGATGCCAGAGATCCAAGTGGGGACGTGCAGCCCTGTCCCTGGGACACACAATTATGGCCGCTCTCCCTGTCATCTAAAGCTAGGGAGTCCCCATATGTGAAGACTCATTCCTGCTTGTTCCTAGAAATAGCACAGTTACTTACCTGTAACAGGTGATCTCTGGGAACAGCAGGAATAAGTCTTCACAACCCACCCACCTCCCCTAGGAGTTGTCTCTCTCTCTATCTCTCTCTCCTTTCCCTCTGTCTTCCTCTTTGTCTCAGCTATAAAACTCAACTGAGGAGAGACAGTTGGAAAGGCGGGAAGGCAGCACGCAGGCGCTGTGGGATGCTCCCAAAAGCTTTCTGATTGGACGCTGGGGAGCGTTCCCGCGCAGGCTCCGTCGGTACCGATGTACCCATATGTGAAGACTTATTCCTGCTATTCCCAGAGATCACCTATTACAGGTAAGTAACTGTGCTATACTGCGGAAGAATTGAAAGAAATATTGATGCACTGGGAAGATGTATTACAACTGTTTGATAAACTGAGGAGTAGCAAATCAGCTGGACTAGATGGTATACATCCAAGGGTGTTGAAAGAACTGAAATATGAGATTGCAGACCTGCATTAGGAATCTGTGAGCTATCATTAAAATCATCTGGCGATCCTCCAATCTTCAGGTATTACAATGTAACGCCAATTTTTAAAAAGGGTTCCAGGGGTGATCCGGGAAACTACAGACCGGTGAGCCTGATGTCAGTACCGGGAAAAATGGTAGAAACCATCATAAAGAACAAAATTACTGAATATTTAGATAGTCATGGCTTAATGGGAGACAGCCAACATGGCTTTAGCCAAGGAAGGTCTTGTCTTACTAATCTGTTATGGGGGGTTTTGAAGGTGTGAATAAATATGTAGACAAAGGTGAGTCAGTTGATATATTGTATCTGGACTTTCAGAAAGCCTTTGACAAGGTCCTTCATCAAAGACTTTTGGCAAAACTAAAAAGCCCCATGGGATTGGAGGTAGTGTGGTACTGTGGATCAGGAACTGGTTAAAAGATAGAAAGCAGAGGGTAGGGCTAAATGGCCAATTTTCCCAATGGTAAAAGGTGAATAGTGGAGTACCCCAGGGATCTGTGCTGGGTCCGCGACTTTTTGACATGTTCATAAATGACCTGGAAAATGGAATAACGAGTGAGGTTATCAGATTTGCAGATGACACAAAACTATCTAAAGTTGTTAAAACCCAAGAGGATTATGTAAAATTGCAAGAGGATCTTGATAAATTGGAAGACTGGGCATCCAAATGGCAGATGAAATTTAATGTGGACAAGTGCAAGGTTATGCACCTAGGAAAAACAACCCAAACTATGGTTACACGATGCAAGGTTCCACATTGGGAACCACCACCCAGGAAAAAGATTTAGGCGTCATCGTGGATAACATGTTAAAACCCTCCGCCCAGTGTGCAGCGGCGACCAAGAGCGCAAGTAGAATGCTAGGTATCATAAGGAAAGGAATGGAAAATAAAGGAAAGGATATTATAATGCCTCTGTATCGTTCCAAGGTGCGACCGCACCTTGAATACTGTGTGCAATTCTGGTCGCCGTATATTAAAAAGGATATAGCATTATTAGAAAAGGTACAGAGAAGAGCACCAAAATGATAAAGGTGATGGAAGGATACTCTATGAAGAGAGTCTAAAAAGGTTAGGGCTCTTCAACCTGGAAAAGAGAAGGCAGAGGGGAGATATGATAGAGGTCTATAAATTAATGAATGAAGTGGAATGGGTAAACGTAGATTGATTGTTTACGTCATCAGAATATAAAAAGATTAGGGGAGTTGCAATGAAGCTACAGGATAACCTATTTAAGACTAATAAGAGAAAATATTTTTTCACTCATCGTGTAATCAAACTCTGGAATTTGTTACTGGAGGATGTAGTAAATGCTGTTAGTGTAGCTGGGTTTAAAAAAGGTTTGGACAAGTTCCTGGAGGAAAGGTCCATAAAGCATTATTAAAAGGGATCAAGGATATCACTGCTTGACCCAATACAAGCATTGAGGAAACTGTCTTTTGGGGAGACTGCTAGGTACTTATGACCTAGATTGGCCATTGTTGGTAACAGGATACTGGGCTTGATGGACCTTGGTCTGACCCAGTATGGCATATCTTATGTTCTTAAGAACAAGTAGAAAGTCAGTCCTCACATATGGGTGATGCCGATGCCGACGGAGACCTCCCAGAAGCGTCTCCCCAGCTTTCAAAGAAAGCCTTTAGGAGATGCTACCACGCATGGATGGTCCCCTTCCTGCCCAAGGTTATCATCTTGGTCAGTCTCCCTTTTTCTGCAGAGCCCTACAGATGTCTGTCTTGTTCCCCCTAGGAAAAAGTTGATTTCTCATACACTGCTGTAGACCTTTCTGGCTCGCGCCAGTCCCTCTCCCGCCTTCAAGGCTCGCTGCCCCGGCATTGGGTCTCGAAACTTAGTTTTGTTTTTATTAGGTTCCTCCAGTGCTTTCGTGCCTTTTTCAACTACTGGCCGCACTGAGGGTCTTCAACCTTGCTGGGGTCCTTTTTGCCCCAGTGGCCACCGATTTTAAGAAACGTGCTCCAAAAGCATGTCTCTCACCTACCCTCACGACTGTTGCCTCCAGTGTTTGGGCACCGACCACAACCCGGAGAATTGCCCCCTGTGTAAAAAGATGTCTGCCAAGGCCATCCAGAGCCGCTGGCTAAAGCAAAATGACATCTTCCACAGGGCAGAGTCTATCCCGGTTTCCCTGGTAGCCTCACGCTCAAAGGCTCTGCACGGATCCTCTAAGTTGCGTAAGGCCCCCGTGGTTCCTGAGCGGGCCTGCAGATATTTTGAACAAGGGTCCCCGGACGTGAGCGTAAGAAGAAAAATAAGATCTCGAGAGCCTCGTCCTGGGAGGTGGCAGGCATGGGAAATCCCGTGTGTGGTCCCTCAGCCCCTGACAGGCTTCTGAGGAGTCAGAGCGGGACCGGCCACGGAAGGTACCCAGCATAGAAGTCGAGGCCTCTGGCCAACGGACTCCAGTCTCCCTAGGGTCATCTTTTCGAGGACTCCCTCTCCTCCTCGACACCAGACCCGGTAATGCAAGCATCGGTGTCAATGACAGCAACTCCAGATTGTGAAACTGGGATATGTTCTGCGTTCATTGTTTTCCAACATGTGTCGATACCCGGCCCCACCAGCGCTCGCACAGAGACCACAGGGACCTCGGTGCCGAGGATTCCCTGGGCCACCGAAGCGATCCCAGAGAGCCAGATGCCTCGGGTAGATCCTCGGTGAGGGTCTCGATCTCGCTCCCACTCCTTGAGGGGCGAGGTCTTCGCAGGCAAGTGCCTCTGGCTCCAGCCATGCCTCGGCCTTGAAGACCAATGACTCCCCTGGAGCTGTCGGGCCTCGAGTCTTCCTCGGTCTACTCAGCTTGGGAGTCTGACGTTGAGATGTCTCCAGCCCACTGAGGCCTCCCCTTGGATCAGTCTTCACCGGCGGCTAGGCACTGATCCCCACCTCAGGACACCTTGTTCCTTGAGTTCGTCCAGGATATAACGTGAACCCTGTCCCTCACTACGGAGTCGGAAGAGGTCCTCCGTACGGAGGAGCTCAACGTCTTCCAGTATGAGGCACCACCTAAGAGACCCTGATGATCCCGGTCCCCCTCAACTGGCTCCTTCGTCGATTGTGGGAAGCCCCGGCGTCAGTGCCAATTGTTAGACCCAACTCCCTCATACCTCCATGGTGGTGGAGTCGGCCATGCACCGACGGAAGAGCCCAAAGACTCACTTATCGGTGCCCCCGGGCAGGGAGTCCTGCGCCCTTGACATCCTCGGGCATAAATGCTACCAGGGCTCGATGCTAGCATGCCGCATTCAAACTTACCAACTTTACTTTGGCATGCTCTTCCGAGACCTGCCGAAGGAACTCTGAGGCTTTGCAACTGACCTTGATGGAAACCAGCGCTTCCAGACACTTACAAAGTCCGTCAGAGTTCTCCAAGTATTTATCTCGAGCCTCCTTCAACAGCTCCAAGTCCAGTGTGAGGGTAGCTGCCGCTGGCATTAGCGCCCGACGCCAGGCTTGGCTCCAGACATTCGTCCCATGCCTCGGGGAGCAGTCTTCAGCAAGCCCATGGAGGACAAGGCTGCCAAGATCAAGACAGAGTACGTGACTCGGATTCAACTTTCAAGGAAGACTTCAACTGATTGCGTGGACCCTCTTCAAGGTCCAGCGAGACAAGACTTCCCTGATTCTTATGGCCCAGGCAGCCTTGGTTTCCTCTACTGCTTTGTGTCTCGACGGAGTCCCCGGTCCCTCTCGGGAGCTCACCGGAACTTTTGACCCAGGAGGCAGGCTCTATCCTCCACTCCAACTTGGAATCCTTGTCCCTCACAGCATGGCTGCTGAATGGGTTGCTTTAGCACCCATCAACCTCCCCAAGGAGGTGGAAGATGTTCTCCTAGCCTCTCACAAGGGCTCCACGAGATGGCCTACGCCCTCAAGTAGTGCAGATTCTCCTTATGGTGCATGGAGCAACGGGTGAACCCGTTTTCCTGTCCGGTGCACACGGTGCTGCAATACTTGCTCCACCTTTCACAGTCCAAACTTGTCCAACTCAGATAGAGGGTGCACCTGAGTGCACTTTCCACAAATCATCACTCCATAGAGGGCAAGCCTCTCTGTGCAGTCCCTTATTTACCCGATTTATGTGGGGCTTACTGTTTTCAAAGCTTCCCATCCGTCCGCCCCCAGCGGAATGGGATTTCATTGTGGTCCTGGTGCAGCTTACCAAGCCACCCTTCGAACCCTTGGTTACCTGCCACCTGAGATACCTGTCCTAGAAGGCGGCCTTCCTGGTGGCACTCACCTGTGCATGCAAAGTCGGTGAGCTCCACGCCCTGGTGGTCGAGCCACCCTACACCAGGTTCTATATGAACAGGGTCTTGATACGCGCTCACCTGATCTTTCTTCCCACCTCAACCAGTAGGTAGTACTCCCTACCTTCTTTCCATGGCCCCACACCGACAAGGTGTCTGCTGTTCTCCATACTCTGGACTGCAAAAGTGCCCTGTCCTCCTTTCTACAGCATACTTGGGACCACTACAAAACCTCATAGCTTTTTGTCTCCTACAACCCCAGGCGTCTGGAGGAGGCTGTCACCAAGCAGACTCTGTCCATCTGGGTGGCAGACTCATCACCTTCGCCCACAACCAGGATGGGCTGCAGCTGGCGTGCCGGGTCACGGCGCATAATATCAGGGCTATGGCAACTTCAGTTGCAAGCCTTTGCTCTGTTCCCCTGGCAGACATCTGCTGGGCTGCCACCTGGTCTTCGGTCCACACTTTTTGCAGCTCACTACTGCCTGGAGAGGGAGTCCCAACGGGACTCCATAATTTGTTCGGGGTTTAGATGACAACTGCCCTCCGACACTTCTTGTTTAGGCTACCGGAGCAATGGTTTTCCCTAGAAACTGGGGAATTTAGAGTCTGTCCTCTGATTCGCTTGTGGCTGCTCATGGCTGGGCCATGCTTTTTCTACAGGTTCTCGGTAGCCTGTAGCTAGGGAATCCCATATGTGAGGACTGACTTCCTGCTTGTTCCTGGAGAAAGCATAGTTACTCATCTGTAACAGGTGTTCTCCAGGGACAGCAGAAATCGGTCCTCACAACCCTCTCTCCTCCCCTTGGAGTTGCTGTAATTTTTTCCATCCCTTCTGTCGACCCTAGCTGTGTCATCTGACTGACCAAGAAGGCATCCTTGGGCGGGAAGGGGTCCATGCATGTGTGGTAGCATCTCCCAAAGGTTTTCATTGAAAACTGGGGAGATGTTTCCGCGAGGGTTCCTTCGGCGATGACGTCACCCATATGTGAGGACTGATTCCTGCTGTCCCTGGCGAACACCTGTAACAGGTGAGTAACTACGCTTTATCGTGCATAATATGCTGAAGCTCTCTGCCCAAGTGTGCAGCAGCAGCAAATAGAATGCTAGGAATCATAGGAGCAGAATGGAGAATAAAACCCAAGGATATTATAATGCCTGTATATTGTCCCGTAGTGCGACTGCACTTTGAATATTGTGTGCAATTTTGGTTGCCATATCTTAAAAAAGGGTATAATGGAATTAGGATATAAAATGATAATGAAGATGGAAGGCTATCTGTACGAGAAGACCTAAAAGGTTAGGGCTCTTCAATTTTGGAATAGAGATGTTTGAGGGGAGATATGACAGAGATCTATAAAATGAGTAGCTCTCTGAGAAGAAGCAGGAAGCCTGTCCTCACATATGGGTGACGGAGCCTGCACGGAAGTATCTCCCCAGCTTTCAAGGAAAGCCTTTGGGAAATGCACAATACATGCGTGGTACACGTCCCGCCCAAGGGTACCATCTTGCCTCTGTCTTCACGGAGCCCTTCGGAGGATGTCCTTTTTTCCTCCGGAAAAAGTCTGATTTCTTTATAGTTAAATTTTGTCCGGTTTGCATACTGGTTCCTTCCCGTCCCCCGAGCCATCTCGCCTCAGCGTCGCTTCTCAGGTTTGTCTATCCATTTTCCATTTTTTTCATCGAGGTCCGCCTCTACCGACATTTGTGTCCTTTTTCAGCCAAAGTCTGGGACCTCCTTTTTCCAGTGGCCTCAAGTGGCTTCAAAAAGTGTGACCAGTGTGGCAAAGTGATGTCACTTACCAACCCACATGACTGGTGCCTCCGATGCCTTGGCCCAGAGCACGACTCCGACTGAGAGCTCTGCAGAACAATGACCCCAAAGAATCGCCATCAGCAGCAGGAAAAATTTTTTCATTAGTCTGCCTCTGCCCCAGAGTCTCCGGTAACAGCACGCTCCAGGGCCCCATCCGATACCTCAGTGCCCCACAAATCCAGAGCCTCTTGGGAGTCCTGCAGCCGTAGTTCCTCCGAGCGGAAGTCCCCAGAGGTGAAGCATAAGAAGAAGAAATCCTCGAAGACCGCCTCTGAAAATGGATCCAGGAAGAAGGTGAAATCCCATCCCATCCCAGGTCCCGCAGCCCCAGGCTTGAGTCTGAGAAGTCGGGGCAGGAGCAGCCCCCCAAGTTGCCATGCCAAGGAGTCATCGGCTCTGAGGCCATCCTCATCAAGGACTCCCCCTCGAAAGTACCAATGCTAGGACCAAAGTGCTTGGTGCCTGCGTCTAAGGCTGTGGAACCAACTAGCATGGAGACCAGAATACAAAAGGTCACTTTCAGTGAAAAACTGCCAAAAATAAGAGAATCACTCCAATAATACAAAAATAAGGAATTAAGGGAAAACTGGAGCCCTACTGAAATACAAACAAATCACACAAAAGGGAGAGAGACCGGAATGGCAGCCCTACAGAGTAGTATATCTGCCCTAGTGGCCATGCAGCGGCAGTTTAGCCCTACTCTCTGCTTTCTATCTTTTAACCAGTTCCTGATCCACAATAGTACACTGCCTTCTATCCCATGACTTTTTAATTTTGTCAGAAGTCTCATGTACAGGGTTTTACTCCCCCTATTTCCTTATCCCAAAGAAAACTGGGGGACACAGACCTATTTTAGACCTCAGAGAATTGAACAAATTCCTGTTCAAAGAGAAATTCAAGATGATTTCTCTAGGAACTCTGCTGCCATACCTTCAGAGTCAGGATTGGCTTTGTTCTCTAGATCTCAAGGATGCGTACACTCATGTTCTCATCTATCCAACTCACATAACGTTCCTTCGGTTCCTTTTGCAAGGAAAGCACTATCAGTACAGGGTGCTTCCTTTTGGCCTGGCCTCAGCACCAAGGGTGTTTATGAAATGCATGGCTGTGGTAGCAGCATTTCTTTGCACTCTAGGAATATTCGTCTTCCCCTACTTAGACTACTGGCTTATTTGAGCCCCATCAGAGTCAGAGGCCAGGATTTCTCTATCTTGTACAATGCGTATCCTTCAGTATTTGGCTCTGGTCATAAACATCCCAAAATCCAGCCTAACTCAGACTCTAGAGTTCATAGGAACTTTGCTGGATACCAGCAAAGCAAGGGCCTATCTTCCTCAGGCCCGTTGCCTTCGCATGGTGCAGTTAGCTTCTCAAGCAGTGCTAAAGCCTCATCTCACTGCTCGAGAAATGTTACAACTACTAGGCCACATGGCATCTACCGTGCATGTGGTTCCTTATGCTCGCCTCCATATGAGAGCAGCCCAGTGGACTTTATCCACTCAATGGACCCAGGCATTAGGGTGCCTGTCAAACAAAATAGCAAACAGAAATCGCCTTATTTTGTCCCTCCAATGGTGGCAGTCCACTCAGAACCTGTTGCTGGGGTCCCCATTTCAACAGCCTTTACCCCAGGCAACTCTCACAACAGATGCTTCACCAATGGGTTGGGGAGCTCATCTGCAAGACCTCTCCACCCAAGGCACTTGGACTCCACAGGAGACTCATCTACATATCAATCTCTTAGAACTCAGAGCAATCTTCCTTGCTCTTTGAGCGTTCCATACCCTGCTCAGCTACAAGACAGTCCTCATTCATACGGACAATCAAGTAGCCATGTTCTACGTGAACAAGCAGGGGGGAACAGGCTCTGTCGCTTTGCAACGAAGCTTTGCGACTATGGGCCCTCACCAGAGAGCATCAGATTCATTTCCTGGCAGTGTATCTTCCAGGCATACAAAACTCTTGGGCAGATAGACTCAGTCGAGTTCTGCTTCCACAGAAAATGGTCTCTACATGCAGACCTGGTGGCCAAGATTTTTCAAATTTGGGGAACCCCGGACATAGACCTCTTTGCAAGTCCGTTGAATGCCAAACTTCCCCGGTTCTGTTCCAGAATTCTGGCTCAGGGCTCTCAGGCCAGGGATGCTTTCCTCCTTCACTGGGGTCAAGACTTTCTTTATGCCTTTCCACCCATTCCCCTAATTCCCAAAACCCTGTTCAAACTTCAGAGAGATGGAGGCCGTATGATTCTCATAGCTCCACATTGGCCATGGCAAGTGTGGTACCCTCTGCTTCTACATCTCTCTCAAGCTCCCTCTCTGAAGTTAGGATCTGCTCCAGATCTCCTGTCTCAGGAGGACGGAATGTTATGGCATCCCAATCCCCACTCTCTGCATCTCAGGGCTTGGTTGCTGAAGGCCTAGATCTTCATGAGGCAGTTGGGAAAGGCGGGAAGGCAGCACGCAGGCACTGTGGGATACTCCTAAAAGCTTTCTAATTGGACGCTGGGGAGTGTTCCCACACAGGCTTTGTCGGTACCGACGATACCCATATGTGAAGACTAAATTCCTGCTGTTCTCGGAGATCATCTGTTACAGGTGAGTAACTATGTTTTCTTTATGATTGTTTCCACCATTTTTCCCAGTACTGACGTCAGGCTCACCAATCTGTAGTTTCCAGCATCACATGTGGCATTGGATTCGTACCCTGGCCAAGTCCAAATGGGAGTCTGAGGATTAAGAGTCCCAGGACATGAGGCGACAACGTGATGTGCCCTCGGACCCATCTCCTCTGGCGACCCAACGCCACTCTCCACACGAGGGTGTTGTGGTCCTCAATTTTGTGAGAACCCGTGAACCGAGGAATTGGAGATACTCCAATATGAGGCACCTCCGAAGGAAACCCTTACAGTTCCAGTGACACCCTGATCCTTGACCCACCACCACCTCCTCTGGATGTGGGAAAAACCATGTATCGGGTACGCCGGAGTCCTGGGTTTCAAAAGGCCCAGCTCCACACACAGCTCAATGGTTGTGGTCGGCCATGCGCCGGCATAAGAGCCAAAAGACTCACTCGTCTGTACCACCTGGCAGGGAAGCCCTAACCCTTGACGCCCTTGGCCGAAAGGCTTTTCAGGACTCGATGCGAGCATGCCGAATCCACTCATACCAGCTTTACATTGGTATGTCGCTGAAGGAACTGTCGAGGGAGCTTGTGGGATTCTCAGCAGACCTCGATGGAGAACCCCTACAGAGTTTCAAGACCCTAACCTCGGCGGTAAAGGAATGTTAAAAGTTCCTGTCCCGAGCAGCCTATGATGGCTTCGAGTTATCGGCTAGGGTGGCTGCTGCAGGCATCTGGGCACGACGCCAAGCATGGCTGCAGTCATCTGACCTGGGACAATGGGGACAAGACAAACTGATCGATGTCCCCTTCACAGATGAGAACCTGTTCAGGAAACCCATGGCAGACAAAGCAGTGGAGATAGAGACCAAATATGTGGCGAGAACCAGGCTCTCGAAAAAGACCTCGGTTCAACCCTGAAAGAAAACCTGGGGAAAAAGCCCTTCTTCCCGAGGAAGAATGGGGGCTTCAGTTCTACTCTGCCTTTTTGGGCCCTCAGCAGGCCCAGCAACAAAACAAGCCAGGGAAATGGTCCCAGAAAGTAAAAAACCCCAGGCACTGGCTCAGACCCAGCCCCAGCCTGGGGGAGGCTTTTGACTGCCTGGCTGTGACCCCCCACCCCCAGGGGGGGTCCTTTGCTGCCCACAGAGAGGCGCCTAGCCCTGTTTGCCCACAGGTGGACAGCCATCACCACCGATGCCCGGGTGTTACAGGTGGTCAAGGAGGGTTACCTCCTCCATCAGGCACCACCTCCGTTGTTCCCAGGAGAACCCTTTCCTTCACCAGACCCTGCTCCTCATTGAGCTAGCCGGACTACTCCAGGACAAAGCAGTGGAGCCAGTCCCAAAACATCTCTGGGACACCAGCTTCCACTCCAGGTACTTCCTGTCCCCAAGAGGACTGGGGGCCTCAGGCCCATCCTGGCCCAACAGGTTTCTGGTTAGGGAGAAGTTCAAGATTCTCTCCCTTGGAACACTGGCAGGGAGATTGGCTTTGTTCCTTGGACCTAAAGAATGCTTACACTCACATTCTAATCCACTCCAGCCACAGAAAATACCTCCGGTTTGTGGTGGAGGTACATCACTACCAATACAGGGTACTGCCCTTCGGGCTAGCCTCATCTCCATGGGTCTTTACAAAGTATCTCGTAGTGGTCGCAGCCCACCTCAGGCTTCAAGAGGCCTTTGTCTTCCCCTACCTTGCTGACTGGCTCATAAAGGGGGGCACAGCTACAGAGGCACAATGCGCCACTGGATGCACCATAAACACCCTGCAGCACCTGGGGTTTCTCATAAAGTACCCCAAGTCGCACCTCATTCCCATTCGGAGCCTAGAGTTCTTAGGGGCACAGCTGGACACCCTTCAGGCAGAAGCCTTCCTCCCTCAGGAGAGATCAGTACGTCTCAGGGAGCTAGCCGCAGAGATTCAGTGGCGTAGGTCACTACCTGCCTGGCTTCTCCTCTGCCTTCTGGGATACATGGCCTCCATGGTCCACATGACCCCATATGCCCACCTACACATGAGGGCACCCCAGTGGTGCCTTCGCTCTCAGTGGACCTAAGCTACAGGCAGGCTCAGGGACAGGGTGCATGTGACCCGTCAGCTGGCAGACTCTCTCGGATAATGGCAGAATCTGTCACCTTCAGGCTGGGATGCCCTTCCAGGCACCCACTCCCCAGAAAGTCCTCACCACCGACGCCTCTCTAATGGGCTGGGGAGCACATTGCGAGAGCCTCCAGACACAAGGCTGCTGGACCCAGAGAGAATCCGAAATGCAGATCGACCTGCTGGAAATCAGGATCATATTCCTGGCCCTCAAAGCCTTCCGCCACCAGCTACAGCACCACGCGGTGCTGATCCAGACCGGCAATCAGGTTTCAATGTTCTTTGTGAACAAACAAGGGGGAATGGGGTCATATCTCCTCTGCCAGGAGGCAGTAGTCCTCTGCTCTTATGCCACACCCAGCGGGATGCTCCTGATGGCGGTCTACCTCCCAGGCCAGGACAATATCTAATTGTCATTATCTAATTCATACCCAGTTCAAATGTTCCTACCCCTCCTGTTATCTCATTGTATTTTAAGTTACACTTAATAGTTGAATGTTCTTTGTTCTAAATCTGTTCTATGTAAAATAATAGTGCTCTATTATTAATGTTTGTTACCTGTAAACCGCCACTGATCTCTGGAAGTGGCGGTATAGAAAAGATGTATGTATAAATAAATAAATAAATAAATCTTAGCGGACAAGCTAAGCAGAGTACTCCAGCCACACAAGTGGCACCTGGACCCAGCAGTAGCCTCACAGCTGTTCCTGCTCTAGGATGTCCTAGTGATGGACTGGTTCACCTGCCCGGACAATGCACAGTTACCCCGTTTCTGCTCTCGCCGACTGCACCCGTCTTGGGTAGCAGCAGATACATTCCTCATCCCATGGTCAGAAGGTCTCCTGTACACTTTCCTCCCAACATCGCTTATAGCCAAGACTCTGTTCAAGGCTCAACATGACAGAGCATTGCTAGTGGCCCAGACAGCCCTGGTTCCCACCACTCCCCTCCTTATCGAGACTACCGCTGATTCCCCTGGGTCAGGACTACTCTGTCAGGAGCAGGGCACTCTCCTATACCCCAACCTGGGGGTCCCTCTCGCTCATGGCTTGGCTGCTGAAAGGGTAGCGCTAGCCCCCTTCAACCTTACACGGGACGTGAAAGACATCCTCCTGGCCTCTCGGAAGGCCTCCATGAGAAGGGCGTGCACCTTCAAGTGGCAACGTTTCTCACTGTGGTGCACAGAGAAATGGACGAACCTGTTCTCCTGCTCAGTGCACACGGTACTCCAGTACCTGTTCCACCTATTGCAGGCAGGACTGAAGTTCAACTCTGTCAGAGTACACCTAAGCACCATCACAACGCATCACCACTCCGTCAAGGGGAAGCCCCTGTCAGCTCAGCCTTTTGTGTCTCATTTCCTGCGGGGCCTCATGTTGTCCAAGTCCCCTGTCTGCCCTCTAGTGGCGGAATGGGACCTTAATGTGGTGCTCTCGCAATGCACTAAGCCTCCGTTTGAGCCTTTAGCTACCTGCCACCTGTGGTACCTCTACTGGAAGGTCTCCTTCCTGGTAGCACTCACATCAGCTCACAGAGTTAGCGAGCTCCAGGCTCTGATGGAAAGCCTCCTTATACAATGTTCTACAAGAATAGGGTGGTGCTCCGCACACATCCTAAGTTTCTGCTGAAGAGGGTGTCCTTATTCTACCTCAATCAGGAGGTGGTGCTCCCCACCTTCTTTCCCAGGCCTCACGCCTGCAGGGTGGAGACCGTTCACCATACTCTGGATTGTAAGAGAACCCTGTCCTCCTACCTGCAACAGACCCAGGGCCACTGAAAAGCTCAACAGCTTTTCGTATCCTATGACCCCAGCCATCTGGGGCTCCCATTGACTAAGCAAACTCTGTCCACCGTAGTGGCGGGACTGCATTACCCTTGCCTTAGAGCAAATGGGGATCCCACTGGACCAGAGAGTCATGAGCACACCACGTTAGGGCCATGGCTACTTCCGTGGCCAATCTGCATTCCATTCCCATGACAAAAATATGCCGGGCCATCATCTGGCCTTCAGTCCCCATACCTTTGCAGCTCACAACTGCCTATAGAGGGAGTCCCAACGGAACAACATCTTTGGCCAGGCCACACTCTGTAATCTTTTTGAGATGTAGGCAACTCTTGCTCTCCGACCCTTCTGTGTTCAGGCTACCGGAGTGATGGTGTTCGCTGGACGCTTGGGTCTTGTGAGAATCTCTCCCTCGGGACTCAACTGCTGTTGGTCACTGCTGTCCCCTTGCAGGTTGCCATGACATTTTTCTTTTTGTTGCAGGTTCTCGATAGCCTGTAGCTGGGGAGTCCAATATGTGAGAACTGACTTCCTACTTGTTCCCAGAGAAAGCATAATTACTCACCTGTAACAGGTGTTTTCCAGGGACAGCAGGAATTAGTCCTCACAACCCTCCCTCCCTCTGCTTGGAGTTGCTTCTTTACCATCTTTTATTTTTGCCATCTTAGCTAAATCATTAGATTGAGGCAAGATGGCACCCTTGGGCGGGAAGTGGACCACACATGTGTGGAGTGTCTCCCAAAGGCTTTCCTTAAAAACTGGGAAGATGCTTCCGTGCATGCTCCGTCAACGCCAACATCACCCATATGTGAGGACTGATTCCTGCTACTATCCCCGGAGAACACCTGTTACAGGTGAGTAACAATGCTAACAGGTAAACGTAGATCGGTTGTTTACTCCATCAAAAAGCAGAGAGACTAGGGGACATTTAAGACTAATTGGAGAAAATATTTTTTCACTCAAAGCATAATCAAGCTCTGGAATTTGTTGCCAGAGGATGTAGTAAAAGCTTTTAGTATAGCTGGGTTTAAAAGAGGGTTGGACAAGTTTGTGGAGGAAAAGTCCATAAACCATTGTTAAAGTGGACTGGGGAAATCCACTGCTTATTCCTTGGGATAGGCAGCATGGAAGCTGTTTACCTTTCGGAACCTGACAGGAACTTGTGACCTGGACTGGCCACTCTTAAAAACAGGATACTAGCCTTGATGGACCTTTGGTCTGACCCAGTATGGCATATCTTATGTTCTTATATTCATAATAAAATCCTCAAACCCAAGAAATGACAACATGAATAATCAGATTTAGTCTTGTTGTCATTTCTTTGGATTTTATTGTGTCATGATTCGGCTATAAATCACTTTGGGCTCTTGAGCTAAACCATGTTGTTGTTAAGTAACATCGAGTCTGTGTCGACTCCTGGAGACCATTTAGATAGTTGACATAAACTTTGTTCGGTCTTCAGCCAAGCAGCTCATTGTTGATAGCGTGGCATCCATAGCTGCTGCTGTTGTATCAATCCATCTCATTGCCAACCTTCCTCTTTTACGCAGACCTTCTACCTTGCCAAGCATTGTCTTTCTGCAATAATCTCTCTTTGCATGATGAAAGTCAGTCTTGCCATCTGAGCTTCTAAGGAAAGCTTAGGTTTGATCTCCTCTAGTACTGATTGGTTTGTTCTTTGGGCAGGTCATGATATACACAGTATTCATTGCCAGCACCATAATTCAAAGGTATCAATTTTCTTCCTGTCTATCTTTTTCACTGACCAACTTTTGCATCCATATGACATCATTGAAAATACCATGGCCTGGACAAGTCAAATCTTTGTATGGAGAGACATCTCTGCTCTTGAGAATTTTGTCTAGGTCCTTCATAGCCAGTCTACCAAGAGCAATACGTCATATTTATTGACTGCTAGTCCTTTTTTTATTGATTGTTGATCCAAGTAAGTTAAAGCTGTCATCTATTTCAATTTCTTCTTTATCAATGATGAACTTATTGATTTTGCCAGTTGTCAGGATCTTTGTTTTCTTAACGTTAAGGTGCAGACCTATTTTAAGACTACATTCCTTCAGCCGGTAGTGTATCATCGGCATAGTGAAGGTTGTTGAGTCTTCCACCAATCTTCATACCTCGGTTGTCGTCACTTAACTGTATCGGTTGTCGTCATACAGTCCTGCTTCTCTGATGATTTGTTCTGCATATAAATTAAAGAGGTAGGGGTAAAATATGCAGCCTTGTCGTACACCTTTGCTAATTTTAAACCATTCTATGTTTCCTAGTTCTGTTCAAACTGTTGCTTCTTGTTCAATGTAAAGCTTGTGCAAGAGAACGATCAGGTGTTCTGACATACCAGTGCTTCTTAATGTGGCCCAGAGTTTCTAATGGTTTACACAGTCAAAAGCCTTACTGTAGTCAATAAAACACATATGGATATCCTTTTGGTATTGGGTTGGGTTTGAACAGTGTGAAAAGCATCAGCAGATCTCTGAGCTAGGACAGGCAGTGTGTCACGGTAGCTGCAGTTAAACAGACACAGTATCGCAAAGCAGAGCTACCTCTCTCATGCTTGGGAGGGTTGCAGGGCAGGGCATGTACCTGGCAACCAAGTCTGTGGAAGATCTGGCTTCAGCAGGAATGATGGCCATTCTGGAATCATAACCTGGTCCCCTGCCATGACCATGTGGCGTTTCCGGTACTCCTCTCCCCTCTTGTTAAACATCCTGGTACTAATCTCAGAGCAAGGGGGTCCTTTAATATGCAATAGAGTTCTTGTGGACCTTCCCCTACAGTGCAGTTCTCTAGAGAATTTGTATTTGTGATGCAGAATGGGGGTTTTGGGCTAGTGGGACCAGTGGTATTCCAGGGTACAGTTCCCATGGGTCATTCAACACCCAAGAGATATAAGATATCCAGGGATGCATTGTTGGAAGCAGTGGCATATATTCCACCCAAGTCACCCCACGTGGAGAGAAAGGAGGTCCATTTGTAGCCATTCACATTTCTTCTAAAGTGAATTCCCCCCTGCTTTGGTGGCCCTTTCCAATATTTTGCTTGGGGGCCCTCAATTTAAATTTATATTTAGAGAACGTGGAGAGGAATCTGATTTTGGAAGGGCTTATAAGGCTTTTGAAAACCTTAGCACGTCAAGATTGTCCTGGTCCGGTCTCTTGGGGAGGGAGGGGGGACAAAAATATTGGAAAATTGTTACCATTTACCAGGAGATAAGAAGGTTCTCTTTAAAGTCCCAAATATAAAGGGGCATGTTCACCAAGTGCGCCAGCTGCTAATGTGGCGATAACATGGGATTATTGCTGGGCAATATCAGCTAAAGTGAGTAAATACAGATAGCACAGGGCTTTCCTGCACTATCTGCAGATTATGTATTTAACTGAGCCTCTGGACAAGAGAGAGGGCAGAGAATGTGGGGGTACCCTGTAACATGTGATTACCGTAGGTGTTGACAGCGCACAGTAATCACAAGTTGAGCAGACATCACAGTGCAGTAAACTCCATCTCTATGGGTGGTGTTAGCTGCATCTGCAGTACTGCTGCTATGCGATCCCTGCAGTTTGGATGGCATTATCTGCTGGGGAAATGCACCCCCAGCAGATAGCAGATGGCTTTTGCTGTTAACACAGCACTTAGCACATTCGCCTGAGGAAGAGCTGTGAAAGCTGTGGAGCGGCTTGAAACACTGTCGGTGTCGCGGGAACCCTGTTGGGAGTGAATATTGGAGGTATTCCTTCGGAAAAGAATTAAAGGAAGAGCATGAAGGTCCTCCACAATATGGATTCAGCTAAGTGACTCTTTTCCTTGTTTTTGCTTGATAAGGAAGAGTAATTAATGACGAAGTAGAGAATTCCGTCGAACATAAGCTTGGGGAATCCATTTTTTAGTACAAGGTGTGGACAGCAACAAGTGTTTGGTCTGGTTTTTGACCGGGTATTCGGTCTCTTTAAATTGATTAAAAGGAGGGCTCACTTCGAGAGAGGAAATGTTTCTTTTCATGGTGAGCGATCCGACAAAAAAATGATCTCTATATGGGGTGTGGGTTCAGTTCCTGTAATAAGGCAGGTAGGGAGATCAAGTATTTTGTAATGTTTCTGGGGTTGGTTTCCAAGGGTGTATAACATTTGTAGTTAACACAGCACTAGCAACACTAACGCTTGGCATTAGCTGCAAAAGCCCAACGCACCTTAGTAAACATGCCCCAAAAATAGCGCAAAGTCTGATTGCTAAATTAAAAATAAAGTTATTTTGTTGTACTTTTGTTTGTCTGATCATTTTATTCTCAGATCATTGCTGGTCCCAATTTGAGGTGTCTGCTTTCTTTTGCGTATTAGCTCTCTTTCTATGGTCTCTAGTCCATCTGCCATTTCTCCGGGAACAAGCAGGAAGTCAGTCCTCACATATGGGTAACGTCGGCGCCGATGGAGCCCTTGAAGAAGCATCCCCCCAGCTTTCAAAGAAAGCATTTGGGAGATGCCACCATGCATGCATGATCCCTTTCCCGCCCAAGAGTGCTATCTTGTTCAGTCTCCTTTTTTCCTTGGAGCACTTCAGATATCCATCTGGCTTGTCCCCGGAAAAAGATGATTTTTCTCTACGAATTTCATAGTCTCCTCCAGTATCGCACCGGTACTCTTCCCGCCACCTGACCTTATTGCCTCAGCGTCAAGTTCAGGTCTATTTTTGTAGTATTTGTTGTTCTTTTTTCTTTAGCGTCTTCCCACCTTTTTTTCCAACTGGCAGCCCGGAGAGTCTTCGACCTCGCAGGGGTACTTTTTTCCCCCATGGCTACCAGTAACTTTAAGAAGTGTGATTGGTGCTCTAAAATTATGTCCTTGACTGACATACACGACTGCTATCTTTGCTGCCTCAGGCCAGATCACGACCCAATAGCTTGCGGTCTCTTCAAAAGGATGTCCAGCAAGGCCCTCATGAGCTGCCAGCAGTAGCACGACAAGTTTTTCCCCGAGTCCCCACTGCCTCTGAAGGCCAGGGCCTTGTCTGAGGCCTCGACACCTCAGGCGGAACTCTCCGAACCCGAGCCCCATTGTGGGTCCTCAGAAAGGGGCTCCCTCGAGGGAGCCCAGGAAGAAGAAGAAACCCTCAAAGGTGGTGTCTTTGGACAGTTACGACCGGCTGGATGCTCACTGGGCTCGGTCCTGCAGTCCGTGGTGCTCGTCCGAGGCTTCAGAGAAAGAGCGGCCTGCAGAGTTCCCCCGAAAGGAGTTGACCTCAGACCGGCCTCAGTCCCAGACATCATCCTTGTCGAGGATCCCCCTTCGGGGGAGCCGGCGTCAGGCCCGAGTCCCTTGGTGCCCGAGCCGAAGGCTGCGGAGCCTTCTGGCCTGGAGTCCAGAATGGCAGCCCTAGAGTGCAGTTTGTCTGCCTTCATGGACCAGCAGCAGGTGCTGTTGACCGGCACGACCGGTTCATCCGCCCTAACCACCAGGCCCTTGATGCCCTTGATGTCCCCGAAGGCCAAGCCAATCCTCGGCTGAGGTCATGATCCGAGTCCGGCTCAACAGGACTGGGATCCTCCCCGGCGAGTATCCTGGGCACTGGTTGTGGAGCATTGGGAGCCCCGAGGCCCGTGGAGCAGCCCACCTACGAGTCCTCGACGGATTACTCAGAGTGGGAGACCGAGGATGAGGAGTCCACCGATACCCGTCGCCACCGCAACGTCCCATCCAACTTTCCCATCTTGGAGTCCTGACAGAGGTCTCCACCAGAGGATATGGGCTTCCTTGATTTTGTCAAGGATATGTCAAAGGCCCTGGCGTTCCCTACTGAGTCTGAGGAAGATCCTCGGGCGAATGAGTTGGAAATCCTCCAGTACGAGGCTCCTCCGTGGGAATCGCTCACAGTGCCCATTCCTCCCATCCTGGAACGGCTGATGCTCCAGAGGTGGGAGACACCGGTGTCTGCACCGGTGGTGAGCAAACGGCTCGACTCGATGTATTGAGTCCGCCGAAGCCCGAGCTTCCAAAAGTCACAGCTGCTGCATAACTCCATGGTGGTGGAATTGGCATGCGTTGGCTGAAAAGCCAGAAGATGCCCTTCTCAGTGCCCCCTGGCAAGGAGGTCCGCACCCTAGACGCCCTCGGCAGAAAGTGCTACCAGAGCTCAATGCTCATCAGCCGCATCCAGGCCTGCCATCTGTACATAAGCATGTACCTGAGAGACCTGGCGAAGGAACTCGCCAGGTTATCAGCTAGTCTCTCTGCAGAACCCTTGCAGCAGTTTAAGAACCTGGCCAAGTCAGTCCGTGAGTGCTCCAAATTCATGTCTCAAGCGGCCTATGATAAGTTTGAGTCGGCGGCTCGAGTAGTGGTGCTGGGCATCAGTGTACGGTGCCAAGCTTGGCTACAGTCCAACCTCGAGAAGTGGGTTCAGGACAAATTAGTTGATGTCCCATGCCAAGGAGAGAACTTCTTTGGCAAACCCACGACCAACAAGGCTACCAAGCTGGAGACTGAGTTCATGACAAGGACCAGGCTTTCAAAAAAGTCCGCTGCCCCTCCCCGACGGAAGGGCTCGGGTAAAAAGTCCTTCTGCTTGAGGAAAGGGGCTGCTTACAGAAACTACCCAACTTTTCAGGTATCCCCAGCTTCCTAACAGGGTCAGCAAGCCAAGGGACATGGGTATGGCCCTCGTAAGCAGAAGGCTCCAAAATCCCAGGCACTGGCTCTGTCCCAGCCAGTGGGGAGTTTTTGACTGCTTGAGCATAGCCTATCTACCTCAAGGAGATCAGCAGCCCACAGGGGGACATCTGGCCCACTATGCCCAGAGGTGGTTGACCATCACCACTGACTCCTGGGCACTTAAGATGGTCAAGGAGGGTTACCTCCTCCATCTGACTCAGACACCTCCCCCTTATTTTCTGGGAGAGCCCCTCAGATCTCCTCTCCACCGGGACCTTCTACTGAGTTGGCAGGCCTTCTTGAGGACAAAGCAGTGGAACCAGTGCCCCAACAACTCAAGGGCAAAGGGTTCTATTCCAGGTACTTCCTCGTGCCAGACAAAACAGGGGGCCTAAGGCCCATCCTCGATCTGCGCAACCTCAACAAATTCCTGATGAGGGAGAAGTTCAAGATGCTCTCCCTTAGAAAATTGCTGCTATACCTCCAGCAGGGAGATTGGCTATGCTCCTTAGACCTCAAGGATGCCTATACCCATATCCTCATCCACCCTAACCACAGGCAGTACCTGCGGTTTATAGTTGGGGGCAGGCACTTTCAGTACAGGGTGACTGGCTCATAAAGGGAGGCATGGCCTCAGAGGTGCAGCAGGCCACTGCACGCACCATTCCAGGTTCTGCAGCACTTGGGTTTTGACGTAAACTACCCCAAGTCTCACCTCCTCCCAACACAGGGTCTGGAGTTCATCGGGGTGAAGCTTGACACTCTCCAGTCGAAAGCCTTCTTGCCCAGATACCGAGCCAACCGTCTCAGGGCTCTGGCACAGGATGTACAGTACCATCCCTTGTTGCCCACCCAGTGGCTTCTGCGCCTCCTTGGACACATGGCCTCCATGGTCCACATCACCCCAGATGCTCGCCTTCACATGAGGCCAGCACAGTGGTGTCTCTGGGACCAATGGTCTCAGGCCACGGGTCGCCGCCGGGACAGAGTTTCTGTAACCTGCCAACTGGCAGACTCCCTGGTCTGGTGGCAATCTCTCCAGCATCTCGAGGCAGGCATGCCTTTTCAGGCCCTGAGTCCCTCAAGGGTCCTCACCACGGACGCCTCCCTACTCAGCTGGGGAGCCCACTGTGGGGAGCTCCGCACCCAGTGCAACTGGTAACCAAATGAGAGCACCCAGCAGATCAACCTCCTGGAGCTGCGGCCATATACTGCCCTGCGATTCTTCTGCCACCACCTGCGTTATCAGACGGTTTTGGTCCAGCCGGACAACCAGGTGGCGATGTTCTGTGTGTACAAACAGAGGGGCATAGGGTCTCCTGCTCTCTGCCGGGAGGCAGTGGTCCTCTACTTGTATGCAATCCAACAGTGTATCCTCCGGGCAGTGTACCTACCTGGCCAGGACAACCTTCTGGCCGACAGGCTGAGCAGAGTTCTCCAGCCACACAAGTGGCAGCTGGACCGCAGGGTAGCCAATCGGCTTTTCCAGATTTGGGGGGAGCCCGTGATGGACCTGTTTGCCAGCCCGGACAACTTCCAGTTGCCCCGTTTCTGTTCCCACCATGCCCACTCCTCCAGAGTAGCAGTGGATGCGTTCCTTGTCTCATGGTCTGAAAGTCTCATGTATGCCTTCCTTCCCACACTGCTTATTGCTAAACAGGGCCTCGCTCATCCTGATAGCTCCTTGGTGGTTCCCATTACCCCTCCGGTTGTTGATGGAGACCCCCATCCCATTGGGGGACCTCTCCAGGGCTCCTGTCTCAGGAGGGGGGTGCTCTCTTCTGCACCACAACCTGGGATCCTTGTCGCTGACAGCGTGGTTGCTGAGAGGTGACTCTGGCCCGTTTCAATCTTTCAGTTGAGGTGGAAGAGATTCTGCTGGCCTCCCACAAGGCCTCCACTAGGAAGGCTTATGCCCTCAAATGGCGCAGATTTTCGGCTTGGTGTGCCAAGCACAGGGCTGACCCGTTCTGCCCGGTGGGACCGGTCTTACTGTACTTTCTCCACCTCTCACAGTCTAGGCTCAAGTCTAACTCTGTCCGGGTGCACCTTAGTGCCCTGGCAGCACACCACCACCCAGTGGATGACAAGCCCCTCTCAGTCCAACCTTTGACCCATTTTCTTCGGGGCCTGCTCCTATCAAAGCCCCCGGTTCGCCCTCCGGCAACCGAATGGGGCCTCAGCGTAGTGTTGGGGCAGCTCACTCGCCCACCCATCGAGCCTCTAGCCACCTGCCACCTTTGCTACCTCTCTTGGAAGGTGGTTTTCCTGGTTGCGCTCACCTCGGCTCACAGTGTTAGGGAACTTCAGGTCCTAGTGGTGGAGGCACCCTTATATCAGGTTGTACAAGATCAGGTGGTGCTTCGTACGCACCCCAAATTCCTTCCGAAGGTAGTATTGTCCTTCCATCTCAACCAGGAAGTAGTGCTCCCTACCCTTCTTTCCAAGACCTCACTCCAGTCGGACGGAGACAGTCCTGCACACCTTGGACTATAAGAGAGCTTTGTCGTTCTATATCCAATGCACTCAGAGCCACCGCAAAGCTTCTCAGCTTTTCATTTCCTACGACCCCATTAGGCTGCGGGGAAGTGGTGACCAAGCGTTCATTGTCCACCTGGGTGGTGGACTGTATCGCCCTCGCCTATGAGCAGGCGGGACTCCCGCTGGAAGGCTGCATCAAGGTGCACCATGTCAGAGCCATGGTGGCCTCTGTGGCAAACTTGTGCTCTGTCCTGATGGTGGACATCTGCCAGGCCACCACCTGGTCTTCAGTCCATACTTTCGCAGCCCTTTACTGCCTGGAGAGTCCCAGTGGGACAGTGCCTTCAGCCAGGTTGTGCTCCGTAACCTTTTCGGGGTTTAGGCAATTCCTACCCTCCGACCCTTCTGTATTCAGGCTACCAGAATGCTGGTTTCATCGGACACAGGGGTCCTACTGTGGTCTGCGGATACAGACTCAATTGTTGCTGCTTCCGGCTCCCCATGAGGGAGCCTTGCTTTTTGCTATGGGCTTTCAGTAGCATGTAGCTGGGGAGTCCCAAATGTGAGGACTGCCTTCCTGCTTGTTCCCAGAGAAAGCATAGTTACTCACCTGTAACAGGTGTTCTCCAGGACCAAGCAGGAAGTCAGTCCTCACTTATGGGTGACGGCGCCGATGGAGCCCTCGCGGAGCAATTTTCCCCAGCTTTCGCAGAAAGCCTTTGGGAATTGCAGCGCGCATGCGCGGTCCCCTTCCCGCCCAGGGATGCCATCTTGCTCAGTCTTCTTTTTTCCGCGGAGCCCTACAGACGTAGTTTGTTACCGCTGCTGAAAAAGTTGATTTCTTTAGTTTGATTTCTCGTTTAATTTTTTCTCGGTTCGTGTGTCCTCTTCCCGCCGGGCTTTTGAGCCCATTCACGTTTTTTATTTTATTTTATTCCAACTGGCGTTCCCGCCACTTTTTCCTTCTTCCCTGGCAGCGCGGTCTTTCGACCTTGCAGGGGTCCTTTTTCCCCCGATGGCTGCCAGCGGGTTTAAAAAGTGTGATCGTTGTGTCAGACTCATGTCTCTTACCGACATGCATGACTGCTGCCTCCGCTGCCTGGGGGCCGAGCATGACACTATGAGTTGCGGCCCGTGCAGCAGGATGTCCTCGAAGGCCCTGAGGAGTCGGCAGTCGCAAAGGGATCGTATCTTCTCTGACTCCGCGCGGACCTTGTCAGAGGCCTTGACATCTCGTGGCTCCGGCTCAGACCATCGTCGGAGTTCTTCTGAACGGGGCTCCCCCGGCCGGGAACACCGGCGGGAGAAGAGGCCTGCGAGGGTGGAGCCGGACGGCAATCCTGGTTCCTCAAGGGCCAGGTCGCTCAGCCCGGCCCGACTCCCCGGGCCCTCGGAGGGGGAGAAGCCTTCGAAGCTTCCTCGTCTCGAAGTGGAGACTCCTGGACACGTGAATGATATAGTCGTCCTGGACTCCCCCACGGATGAACCGACGTCAGGGCCCGAGTCGGCGGATGCTGGGTCTTCTGAGCTTGG
The DNA here is from genome assembly GCA_033557465.1 of Ichthyophis bannanicus. Taxonomy (NCBI): domain Eukaryota; kingdom Metazoa; phylum Chordata; class Amphibia; order Gymnophiona; family Ichthyophiidae; genus Ichthyophis; species Ichthyophis bannanicus. Next base: position 63,116,943 of record CM066048.1, read on the forward strand.
TTTCAGACTGGCGACCTTGGAGCGCAGTATCTCTGCCTTCATGGACCAGCAGCGGGCATTGATCACCGGCCTCGCCGGTGCATCTGCCCCGACCACAGGGACGTCGACGCCCAAGTCGACCCCGGAGGCCGAGTCGATCCTCGAGTCCATACGAGCTCGAGTCGATCCTCGACCTAGGTCTCCCTCGGCTTCCCGTTCGGGACCGAGGTCCTCGACGCCGGCCTCGGCATCGGGGAGGAGGTCTCCGGGCCCCGCGCGCACGGAGCCGCTCGACGACTACTCGGAGGAGTCGGGCTGGGACACGGAGGAGGACGAGTCACCCGGTTCCTTTCAGACCCGGTGCGTCCCCTCCGACTCGCCCGAGTCAGAGCCTTGGAGGCGGTCCCCCCCGGAGGATACCCGGTTCTCCGATTTCGTGAGGGATATGGCCAAGGCCTTGGCTTTTCCCGCGGATCCGGAGGAGGAACCCCGAGCCGAAGAGCTCGAGGCCCTTCAATATGACTCCCCCCCCTAGGGAGGCCTTTACTGTACCGGTTCCCCCGATGCTGGAGCAGCTTCTCTTCCGCATGTGGGAAAGCTCGGCCTCGATGCCGGTGTTGAGCAAGCGGGTCGATTCCATGTATCGAGTCCGCAAGAGCCCCGGGTTCCAGAAGGCGCAACTACCGCACCACTCCATGGTGGTGGAATCGGCCATGCATCGACTTAAAAGTCAAAAGATGCACTCCTCGGTGCCTCCGGGTAAGGAGGCCCGGAATCTGGATGCCCTCGGTAGGAAGTGCTTCCAGGGCTCTATGCTTGCTTGTCGGGTCCAGACATATCAGTTGTATATGGGTATGTATCTCCGCGACCTGGCGAAAGAAATGGCGGGTTTTTCCGCCGGTCTCTCCGAGGAACCCTTACAGCGGTTCCAAGCCCTGTCCACAGGGATTCGAGAATGTTCGAAGTTCATTTCTCGAGCGGCTTATGATGGCTTTGAAGCATCGGCTCAAGTAGCCGGAGCCGGCATCGGGGCTCGCCGCCAAGCTTGGCTTCAGTCCTCCGACCTCGAGCCGTGGGTGCAGGACAAGTTGGTCGATGTCCCTTGCAGAGGGGAAAACCTCTTCGGCAAGCCCATGGCCGACAAGGCGGCGGAGCTCGAGTCAGAGAATCTCACCAGGACTCGCCTTTCCAGAAAAACCTCTGCTCCTTCTCAGAGGAAGAAGGGCTCGGGAAAAAAGCCCTTTTACCCGAGGAAGGTGTTCGCTTATAAGCAGCACCACCCACACTATCAGGCCTCGACAACCCCTCATCAGGGGCAGCAGCCTAAGGGGCAGGGTAACGGATCCCGGAGGCAGAAAGCCCCCAAGCCCACCACGCAGGCCCCGGCCCAGCAGGGTGGTTTTTTTTGACTATGCCAGCATAGCCTCTCCCCCCCAGGGGCCCTCGCTCAGCACGGGGGGCCGGCTGACCCACTTTGCTCACAGGTGGTCAGCCGTAACATCCGATGCCTGGGTATTGCGGGTGGTTCAAAAGGGCTACCTCCTACATTTTCACCAGGTGCCCCCCCCTACTTCCCGGGGGAGCCTCCCAGACCCCCGCTGCACAAGGACGTACTCCTTCAGGAGCTGTAAAGTCTGCTTCAGGAACGAGCGGTGGAGCCAGTGCCCCAGCATCTGTGCGGTCATGGTTTCTACTCGAGGTACTTCCTGGTGCCAAAGAGAACAGGAGGCCTCAGACCCATTCTGGACTTACGCAACCTCAACAAGTTCCTGCAGCGGGAAAAGTTCAAGATGCTTACCCTTGGAACCCTACTGCCCTACCTCCAGCAGGGAGATTGGCTATGCTCCTTGGATCTAAAGGATGCTTATACCCACATCCTTATTCACCCGGACCACCGACAATACCTAAGGTTTGTGGTGGCAGGGAACCATTATCAGTACCGAGTACTGCCCTTTGGCCTATCCTCCGCTCCCAGGGTGTTCACGAAGTGCCTGGCAGTGGTGGCAGCCTTCCTACGGCTTCAAGGCCTCTTCGTCTTCCCATACCTGGACGACTGGCTCATCCGAGCATCGTCTGCTCCAGAGGTCGCCCAGGCCACCCAGCATACGGTGGCTCTGCTTCAGCACTTGGGCTTCATCATAAACTTCGAGAAGTCCACTTTGCTTCCCTCTCAGGACCTCGAGTTCATAGGAGCACGGCTGGACACTCGGCAGGCTCGTGCCTTCTTGCCTCTGGAACGGGCCAACAGGCTTATGGCTCTAGCCAGCAGGTTCAACAGCGAGTCGCCGGCCCCTGCCAGACAGTTCCTGCAACTGCTCGGACACATGGCCTCCACGGTCCATGTCACTCTCCGAATGCCCGTCTACATATGAGACCTGCTCAGTGGAGCCTTCGCACTCAGTGGCATCAGTCCACAGTGAGACTGTCGGACCTGATACAGATTTCCGACCGTCTGGTCTCCTCCCTGCAATGGTGGCTTCACCTGCCCAACCTAGTGCTCGGCATGTCCTTTCAGTCGCCCCCACCGTCCCGGGTGCTCACGACAGATGCCTCCCTCCTGGGCTGGGGGGCGCATTGTTGGGGGACATGCACTCAAGGCCTTTGGACACCTTGGGAGGCCGCCCAGCAGATAAACTTTCTAGAGCTAAGGGCGATCCGCCTAGCTCTGCGGGCCTTCTCTCACCTGACGTTCGGTCAGTCCGTACTGGTGCAGACGGACAATCAGGTTGCCATGTTCTATGTGAACAAACAAGGGGGCACGGGCTCCCTCCTTCTATGTCAGGAAGCCCGGAGGCTGTGCTCTTGGGCTGTCGGTCACGACATCCTCCTCAAAGCGGTTTACCTGCCAGGGCAGGACAATTGCCTGGCAAACAAACTGAGCCGGATTCTGCTGCCGCATGAATGGAAGTTGAACCCCGCGGTGGCCCAGCAGATCTTCCGCCGGTGGGGCTCTCCCACTGTGGATCTCTTTGCCAGTCCCCTGAACAGGCAGCTCCCCAGATTCTGCTCCCGGCACCCTCACCCTCTTCGAGTGGCGCCGGATGCTTTCCTCATCCCGTGGTCCACGGGTCTGCTGTATGCCTTCCTTCCCACACCACTGGTGTCCCGGACCTTGTTCAAAGTTGTCCAGGACAGGGCCTCCGTGATCCTGGTAGCGCCCCGGTGGCCGAGACAACCGTGGTTCCCTCTGCTTCTACAGCTAGCGGTGGACACCCCTCTTCCCCTGGGGTTTCAGCCCGATCTCCTGACCCAGGATCAGGGTACTCTTCTGCACCCCAACCTCAGGGCCCTGCACCTGATGGCCTGACTGCTGAAAGGGTAGTCCTAGCCCCACTGCTGCTACCCCCGGAGGTGGAAGCCGTCGTCCTAGCATCTCGGCGACCTTCCACCCGGAAGTCTTACGCCCTCAAATGGCGTCGCTTCTCGGTCTGGTGTTCTCAGCGATCTGAGGACCCCTTCGCCTGTCTAGTATCGGTGGTACTGCAATATTTGCTTCACCTCTCCGATCTAGGTCTCAAATCCAATTCTGTCAGTCCACCTCAGTGCTCTCTCTGCACATCATTCACCAGTTGAAGGCCAGCCTCTCTCTTCACACCCCTTGGTGGCGCGTTTCCTCAGAGGCCTCCTTCTGCTTAAACCTCCGTTGCGCCCTCCAGCTCCGGACTGGGACCTCAACGTGGTTCTGCAAAGGCTTACCTGCCCGCCTTTTGAACCCATGGCTACCTGCTGTCTTCGTTTCCTCTCCTGGAAAACTCTCTTCGTGGTAGCCCTCACTTCCACGAGGCGCGTAAGTAAGCTGCAGGCCCTAGTGTCGGAGCCTCCGTACACTAGGTTCTACAGGAATAGGGTGGTCCTGCGGACCCACCCTAAGTTCCTTCCAAAGGTGGTCTCCCACTTTCACATCAATCAAGAGGTGGTTCTTCCGACCTTCTTCCCCAGGCCGCATGCCAGCCGAGCTGAGACTGTCCTGCACACCCTGGATTGTAGAAGAGCCTTGTCCTTCTACCTTGACCGTACGCTGGAGCATAGAAAAGCGGTTCAGCTTTTCGTGTCTTTGATCCCAATCGGTTGGGGGTACCTGTCTCTAAGCACACTCTGTCCACCTGGGTGGCCGACTGTATCGCCTGGACTTACGGGGCGGCCGGCCTCTCCTTGGAAAGTTGCGTCACGGCTCATCGGGTCAGGGCGAAGGCCGCGTCCGTGGCTCACCTCCGCTCTGTTCCGTTGGCAGACATCTGCCGGGCCGCTACTTGGTCTTCAGGTCAGACTTTTGCGGCTCACTACTGCCTGGAAAGGGAGTCCCGCAGGGACAGTGCTTTCGGTCAGGCAGTCCTCCACCATCTCTTTGAGGTTTAGGCAACTCCTACCCTCCGGCCCCGGTGTTGGCTACCGGCCGGATGCGTATTCAGAGAAGATTCCTTCCTTCTGTACTGCTGAGCTTGAGGGAGCTCATTTTCGGCTTGAGGCCTCCGGTAGCCTTAAGCTTGGGAGTCCCATAAGTGAGGACTGACTTCCTGCTTGGTCCTGGAGAAAGAGTAGTTACTCACCTGTGACAGGTGTTCTCCAGGAGCAGCAGGAATCAGTCCTCACTACCCTCCCTCCTCCCCTGGGAGTTGCAGTCATTCTTATTGCATACCTTGCAAATTTTTTGCTGTCTTTCCGCTATGTCATCAGACTGAGCAAGATGGTATCCCTGGGCGGGAAGGGGACCGCGCATGCGCGCTGCAATTCCCAAAGGCTTTCTGCGAAAGCTGGGGAAAATTGCTCCGCGAGGGCTCCGTCGGCGCCGACGTCACCCATAAGTGAGGACTGATTCCTGCTGCTCCTGGAGAACACCTGTTACAGGTGAGTAACTACTTTTTCTCTGGGGACGACAGGAATCAATCCTCACAACCCTCCCTCCTCCCCTTGGACTTGTTTCTTTTGTCGTCTTTTAGCTATGTCGTCTGACTAAGCAAGATGGCACCCTTGGGTGGGAAAGGGACCACGCATGCATGGTGTCATCTCCAAAAGGCTTTCTTTGAAAGCTGGGGTGATGCTTCCCCAAGGGCTCCATTGGTGCTGTCACCCATATGTGTGAGGGCTGAATCCTGCTGTCCCCGGAGAACACCTGTTACAGGTAACTACGCTTTCTTGTCTCTCCTTTTCTTTTCTTCAATTCTTTCTATCTTGGATATTGATCTTTTCCTTTCAGCTTTCTTCCATTTATTTTTCTCTGTCCACTCAGATTTCACTACTCCTTACTATCCAGTCCTCAATCCCCCCTTCTTTTTTTATTCCATCTGCCTACCATTTTTCAATCCTCACCCTAGTCCTCCCATTCCCCACCTCTTCTTCCCTAGTCCATTATTCCCCAGTCTTTCGCTTACTCTCTCTTTCCTCTCTCTAACATCTCACCCTCCCCATCCAGTGCCTCTCCCTCCTTCCCTCCATCCAGCATCTCAGTTCTCTATCCTTCTGTGTCACCTCTCTCCCTTCCTATACCTGTATCCAGCATTTCCCTCTCCATACTACCCTCTCCTTATTACTCTCATATACAGTATCTCTGTCTCTCTCACCCTACATACTCCATGTCAATCTTCTCCCCTTCTTGCCTGTCTCCTGTTACTGTGTGCTTAAAGTATAATCCCCTGCCCCCTTTTGAAGCATTGTTAATCCTCTTCCTCATGTGTGCTTAGCCATTTGCCTTCTTGCTGTGGAACGTGCAAGTCTATTACAGGCTGGCTCCTAGCTCCTGGCTAGAGTCGAACTTTTTAATTGCTTGTTTGTAAGGTCTGTCTGCCTGTATATTGTTTGTTTATTTTTCTTATTGTTAGAGTGCCTTACTTTTCAGTATTTTTGTTTGTGATCTTGTTCAACTCTCCCTCTCTGTTTTCAGCTGTGTCTCTCTCTGTCTCCTCTTCCTTATTATCCCACCCTCCCTCACCATAGCCCACCCACCCCCTTGCTTAAAGTCTCTTACAGCTGCCCCATGCTCATTACCCTGATCACTCACAGGTGCACCTTATCCCCTGCAATTTCTACCACCTATCCTTTTATTTCTTCTGACTTCTGTGCTTCTCTCCATCTCTCTTTGACTCCTCATGACTTTCTCCTCCTATTGCTCATACTCCCTAATTGTCTCTCCTCCTACCAACACCTTCAAGCCCTTACCCTTATCTCCCCTTTACCATCCTCACTTCCCCCATTATCTTGTCATCTACTCTATCATCAGTTCTTGAGCTTCACCACTTTGTCCCTCTCATTCAGCCATCTCTCTCTTTCTCTCTCTGAAAAAAAAAACCTCACCCTTGTTACCGTCGTGCTATCTCCCCTCTGCCCCACACTCTTCTTCTCCTCCTCTCTTCCGGAGATATCAAACCCAACCTTGGCCCCCCCCCTAGACTTTTCTCACACTCCTAGAACAGATCCTCATGCTGCAGCTCAAATCTTATTCATATCCCTCTCCTTTCCCCCTCCTCTCTGCCTTTCTCATGTGCCTTGTGGAACGCATACTCCATCTCAAATAAACTTGTCTTTACTCACAATCTCTTTATCTCTAATGTTCTCCATCTTCTTGCTCCAACTGAGACCTGGCTCCTCCCAAAGACTCTGTTTCAGTTGCTGCTCTGTCTCGTGGCAGTTATCTTTTCTCCCAAATGCCTCATCCCACTAGCTGGTGGCAGTAGTGTGAGGCTTCTACTCTCTCCTTCCTGTCAATTTTAACTCCTCCTCCTGCCTCAGGCTCACTCCTTTACCTCCTTTGAAGTCAACTCCATCCAGCTTTTTACTCCTCTTCCTCTCCAATTAGCTATTATATATCGACCCCTCTGACAACTCCACCTCTGCCTTTCTCTCTGACTTTGACTCATAGCTTTCCTTCTTTCTGGATTCATCTTCCCCCTTCCTTATTCTTGGGGATTTTAACATTCATCTTGATAACCACTCTGACCCTTATGCTTTAAAGCTCCTCACCCTTATCTCATTATTCAATCTCCAGCTTTGCTGTACTGCCCCTACTCACCAGCAAGGCCTCTGCCTCGGCCTTGTATTCTTCTCTCAGTGCTTACCCTCAAACCTCTGTACCTCACTTCTTCCCTTATCAGATCATCACGTGCAAAGCTTCACTCTTCATCACTCACCACCTCATCCTTGCCCTGTCTCCTCCAACCTCTTTAGAAATCTTCATGCTATTAACCCATTGGCGCTCTCCTCCACTCTCATCATCTCGTTCCTCCACTATGTCATTTGAGTCTATTGATGAGGCAGTAGCTTCCTATAACACTGCACTCTCCTCTGCTCTGGATGCTCTTGCTCCACCTATGCCACATTCTGTGAGGCGTACTGTACCTCATCCCTGGCTGTCTTCCACTATCCACCATCTTTGTTCCTGCGCCCGCTCACCTGAGCATGCTTGGCTCAAATCCAGTACCCTTGTGGACTTTCTACACTTAAAATTCATGCTGGTCTCTTTCCAATCAGCCATAGCACTCGCCAGACAAGACTATTATGTCCATCTGACTAACTCTCTTGCCTCTGACCCTCTCCATCTCTTTACAACTTTCAACTCTCTCCTCAAGGTGCCTCTGCTTCCGACCCCTCCCTCCCTTTCTGCCCAAACCCTGGTTGATTACTTCTATGACAAAATCAACAAGAGCACACTCCAGTTCCCCACAAGGTCAGCTACTTCCCTTCCTCCCCCTTTTCACTCCCAACCTTCCTCCCCTACCTCAGCTAGCCTTTTTTTTTCTTTTCTATGATCTCTGAGGAGGAAACCACTCACCACCTTTCCTCATCCATACTGTCATCAACCCCCCCTGGTGGCCTGTGGCTGTAAGGGTAGGTTGAGCATATTATTTTCTGGGAGTAGAGGGCTTTTTTAAGGCCAAGGGTATCTTGGTCTTTGTAGTCCTGCTCCTTATGTGAATAAATTGTGTATGCCAAGTAGAGGGCAAATAAGGCTTTTATTTCCCTTTTAACGCAAAAGGTTCGCTGAGATATAGAAATACAGAAAGTCCTTCTATTCAGGCTTCCACCACAACAGAAGTAAAGAGGTAAACTGTTACAAACTTCACAGTTGCTTGTAGGATTTTAACCAAGGATTCTTTCAAACTTTAGAGCAAAACACAGGAGTGAACATTCCTCTTTCATTCAGCACAAACATGAGTATTCTCAAAGCAATGTCTGTATAACTCATTCAGGGAGTGATTCAAAACTGCCCGCAATGCAAATGGAGCAATCCATTAATTTGTCTTGAGATAAGGGAATAGGGTCCTCAAGCGCTATCTGCATGGGCTCTGGGTCATTGTTATCTCCCTCTGAATTGGAGCTTTCCCTGGCCGCTATAGTTTGCCAGTCACTGTTTCTGTTCCCTTGTTTCCAGTAAGGTTGTTCTAGGGCTCTCAAATAAGCATGGCTTGTTCCTATGCCCTTACGTCCTGACTTATAAAACTCTGGCCTGCTTCTTTTCCTTTCAAACTGGATATCTGCTTTACAAGAGTTTCTAGGAGCTGAGCTTCTCTTTATGAATAAAGTGTCACTATACCTTGGCTTCCTGTAGCCGGTATAACTGGAGTTTTCCTTCTCAGGCACTTCTCTCAGGACACAGTCTCTTTGGCAGACTTTCTCTTGGAAGCTTCTGGGCACTGCTTGACCTTTCTGTAGCCTAGGAAAACCTGGTGAGGAATCCAGACTTCCTTGCTTCCTGGTATAGGTAACTCTGCTATCAGTACCTTTCCTTTTGGAGCCTTTCAATCCTGTTTCAGAGTCTTCTGGTGAGCGTAGGCCTCTCTCCAGGTATGGCTCTCTCCTCCTGAGCTCTTTACCTCTGAGGTCTCCTGCTACCAAGTCTTTCTCCGTACTGACTCTCCACTGCCCGTCTTTCTCTCTGGCTCTTTCTGCTCCTCTTCCAGCTCCTGCTGTCCTTGTGCTGCTTATCTTGGCTGTACTGCTTGACCTGGCCGGGCTGCTGTTCCTGGCTGTCTCAGCTCCCCTTCTCTCCTCTCCTGCACTAGCTTTCTGCTTATAAAGGCATTCCACGTTTGAGTTCCCCGGGCTACTTTTCAGGTGTAGCTGATTAACTTCTGCAGAATCATCAGCCGGGTGTGTTAACTCAGCCTCTGTAAGTTTTCGCCTGCTCCCTCTAGCTGTGCTGCAGGGCAATTGCATCTTCTGCACATTATTTGTTTTGTGAAAGACAGCGTTTTTTCCTAAGTCTTCACTTTCATTAGCTTTCGCTCTATGACAATACTCACTACCTGCTCCTCTGAATCTATTCTCATCCATCTCCTTAGCTCCATCTTCTCCACCGTAGTCTCTTCCATCTCTCATATTCTCAACCTATCACTCTCCGCTGCAACTTTCCCTGCAGCTTTCAAGCATGCTGTGGTCGCTTTTTTCTCCTCAAAAAACCCCTCTCTAGACCCTACCTGTCCTCACTATCGACCCATCTCCTGCTTCCCCTTCATTTCCAAACTACTTGTACATGCGGTTCATCGCTGTTGCCTTGACTTTCTCTCATCTCAGGCTCTTCTGGATCCTCTACAATCCAGCTTTTGCCTTTACATTCTACAACTTGGTTTGCTTTATTATGGGCATTATATTTTTCTACAGACCAAAAAAAAAAAAGAAAGACGAATAATCCCTTCTGGAAGACCTCTTACTGACAACTATTTCTAGACTGGACTACTCTTTTTCCTGTCACCAGTTGTAACTCTCATCTTGGGTTGTTTTCATTACAGAATTTGTGAGCTGTATGTCTGTTGTTTTTCTGTTCTGAACCCAGCTGTTCCATTACAGCATAAGTGGCCCTGGTCCCCTCGGAGGCAGCGGTACTGGAGGAACACCTTAGAGCCCTCAAGGCTCACCTGGCGATGTTTCTGGCCTTCTGACAAGCTGGTCCTTCGATGCCCCCTCAGTGTCGTCACTGCACTCTGTCCAGCCCATACTGGAAACCCATGCACTGTAGTCGAGGCAGGCGCATCGGATGGGAGATTGGAATCTCTGCCAATTCCCACAGCTATCTCCCTGTCTAGCATCTCAGAGTCCGATGTCCCAGTGCATCCGCGCTCGCACTCAGTGTGTCATGGGTCTCACCAATGCCCACCCTCTCCACATGACCGATGGCAGGAGGAGGCCTGATGCAACTTCGATTTCCTTTCGGAGTCCAAATATGAGGGATGGGGAAACCAAAGAAAAATCCATGGTGTTGGACAGAGGGTCCCCAGACCTTCCCTCTGACCCATCTCCTCTATGAGCTGTGCAAATCGCCTCCAGAGGACATGTTCTTCCAGGACTTAGTCAAGGACATGGCCAAAGCCATACTCTTCTCCTTAGAGTCGGAAGAACTGCTCCAGTATCCCTTGGCTCCAAGGAGGCCGTGATGATGCCCACGCATCACGTCTTACACAGTCTGCTACTGCAGCTGTGGGAGAACCCTCTCACAGTCCCAGCCATCAGCCAGAAGCTTGAAACATAGAAACATAGAAACATGATGACAGAAAAAGACCACAAGGCCCATCTAGTCTGTCCTTCCATAACAACAACTACAACAGTCCACTTTTTACCTTTAGAGATCCTCTGTGTTGGTCCCATGCTTTTTTGAATTCAGTTACTGTCCTCATCTCCACCACCTCCACTGGGAGGCTATTCCACGGATCCACTACTCTTTCCGTAAAGAAATATTTCCGCATATCACTCCTGAATCTATCTCCCTTCACCCTCATCCCATTGCCCCTCGTCGCAGAACTTGCTTTCAATTGAAAGAGGCTCTCTCCCTGAACATTTATGCCACGGAGGTATTTAAACATCTCAATCATATCACCTCTATCCCGCCTTTCCTCTAGGTGTACATATTAAGATCCTTAAGTCTGTCCTCATATGCTTTATAATGAAGACCACTAATCATCTTAGTAGCACCCCTCTGTACCGACTCCATCCTGTTCACATCCTTTTGAAGGTGCGGTCTCCAGAATTGCACACCATACTCCAAATGAGGTCGCACCAAAGACTTATACAGAGGCATTATCACCTCCTTTTTTCTGCTAGCCATTCCTCTCCGTATGCACCCAAGCATCCTTCTAGCTTTTGCCGTCGCCTTTTCTACCTGTTTAGCTACTTTAAGATCATTGGATACAACTACGCCTAGGTCCCGCTCTTCTTTAGTGGACAAAAGTACTTCACCTCCTATGCTGTATTGCTCCCTTGGATTGCTGCAGCCCAAATGCATGACCTTACATTTTTTAACATTAAATCCCAGCTGCCAAAATCTAGACCATTCTTCAAGCTTAGCTAGATCCCTCCTCATGTTATCTACACCTTCCTGGGTGTCTACTTTATTGCAGATTTTGGTATCATCTGCAAAGAGGCAAACCTTACCCGACAGCCCTTCCGCTATATCACTAACAAAGATGTTAAAAAGAATCGACCCAAGGACAGATCCCTGGGGCACACCACTGGTAACATCCTTCTCCTCAGAGTGAGCTCCATTTACTTGTACTCTTTGTCACCTCCCACCCAACCAATTTCTAACCCAAGCAGTAACTTTAGGGTCCATCCCTAGGGTGCTCAGTTTGTTTATAAGTCGCCTGTGAGGAACAGTGTCAAAGGCTTTACTGAAATCTAAATACACCACATCTAGAGCTCTCCCTCGGTCCAACTCCCTGGTCACCCAGTCAAAGAAATCAATCAGATTTGTCTGACAAGACCTGCCTCTGGTGAATCCATCCTGCCTCGGATCCTGTAATCCGCTGGACTCCAGAAACCTCACTATTTTCTCTTTCAACAGCGTTTCCATTAATTTACTCACCACTGAAGTTAAACTAACCGGCCTGTAGTTTTCAACTACATCCTTACTTCCGCTTTTGTGTAAAGGCACCACATGAGCCTCTCTCCAGTCCTTTGGCACCACTCCCGACTCCAACGAGGCATTGAAAAGGTCAGTCAGTGGAGTTTCTAGAATGTCCCCAAGTTCCCTCAGTATTCTAGGGTGTATCCCATCCGGTCCCATCGCTTTGTCTACTTTGAGTTGAGCTAGTTTCTCACGAACACAGTCTTCTGAAAATTGTTCAAGATGTCCCTCGCTTCTGTTCTTATTTGTGGGTGTTTTCTGAGGTCCTGCTCCTGGTTTTTCATCTGTGAACACAGAACAAAAATATTTGTTAAGTAATTCCGCTTTATCCTTATCAGCTTCTACATATTCCCCCCCTGTACCCTTGAGTCTGACAATACCACTTTTGCCCTTCCTCTTCTCACTAATATATCTGAAAAATGTCTTATCCCCCCATTTTATTGCATTGGCTATTTCCTCCTCCTTTTGAATCTTTGCCTTCTTGACTACTTTGCTAGCTTCTCTAAGTTTTTCCAAATACGATGAACTGGGTCAAGGAGGCCCTAGGCTTTGAGAAGCCCTAGTTGCCACACAAATCTATCATAGTGGAATCAGCCATGAAGCGGGTAAAGAGCACCAAGACCCATTCCTCTGTGCCCCTGGGCAGGGAAGCTAGAACCATGGAGTCCTTTGGGAGGAGAAGCTTCCAGGATTCCCTGCTGGTAGAAACATAGAAACATGATGACAGAAAAAGACCACATGGCCTATCTAGTCTGTCCTTCCATAACAACAACTACAACAGTCCACTTTTTACCTTTAGAGATCCTCTGTGTTGGTCCCATGCTTTTTTGAATTCAGTTACTGTCCTCATCTCTACCATCTCCACTGGGAGACTATTCCATGGATCCACTACTCTTTCTGTAAAGAAATATTTCCGCATATCACTCCTGAATCTATCTCCCTTCACCCTCATCCCATGTCCCATCGTAGCAGAACTTGCTTTCAATTGAAAGAGGCTCTCTCCCTGAACATTTATGCCACGGAGGTATTTAAATATCTCAATCATATCACCTCTATCCCGCCTTTCCTCTAAGGTGTACATATTAAGATCCTTAAGTCTGTCCTCATATGCTTTATAATGAAGCCCATTAATCATTTTAGTAGCAACCCTCTGCACCGACTCCATCCTGTTCACATCCTTTTGAAGGTGCGGTCTCCAGAATTGCACACCATACTCCAAATGAGGTCGCACCAAAGACTTATACAGAGGCATTATCACCTCCTTTTTTCTGCTAACCATTCCTCTCCGTATGCACCCAAGCATCGTTCTAGCTTTTGCCGTCGCCTTTTCTTTTTTTTTTTTTTTTTTTATTTATAAGTTTTAACAAATTTTATCAACCATCATCTCTTGCAAAAGAAACTTCAGTACCCACACATTCCAAGATTACAGCAATATAAAACGCCCATAACAATCCCCTAGATTAAACCAGGTAAACTGTCCAAGTTTCCAACCCCCGTAATCATAACAGGTACTTAGCACTAGTCGTAATCTCCACTACCCCACCATCTTACACGCCTGAGTACTGATCAATTCCATTATCCTGCTACGGATCCCCTAACCCTTCCCCCCCCCCCCACACACACCCGAGCCCCCCCCTACCCGCCTCCCCCCCCCGTATCCCCCCCCCTCCCCACCTCCCCCCCCCCCGTATCCCCCCCCCTCCTCAGCCCAGCCCCAGCACCTGACATAACCCTCCCCAAGTTTCATCAAACCGCAACCCCCTCTTTCTCCTAATGGCTGTCAACTTTTCCATCAAGGTCAAATTTCGGAGTCGCTTCACAAAGCCCTCCAACGGAGGCAACTCACTCCTTTTTCAAGCCGCAGCCACTTCACACCGGGCCGCACATAGACAAGCCAATACCACCTGCCCTCCTTGCCTCCCCCGTCCCTCCCACCAGGATAGCAGGGCAATGTGCGGGGTGAGGACCAACGCCACCCCCAAGTTCGCCTGAATCCAGTTCTGTACCTTTCCCCAATACCCCTGCACCTTTGCACATCCCCACCAAATATGCCAGAAAGAACCCACCTCCCCGCACCCTCTCCAACACAGATGGGAGAGCTCTGAGAAAAACCTATGTAACCTCTCTGGTGTGTAATACCACCGTAGTAGCACTTTTTAGCTATTTTCGCGGATCTGGGTGGCACAGGGCCCCTTCTTTATCAGGTCCCAGATACATTTCCAATCTTGATCACTAATAGGTTGCCCTAAGTCTCGTTCCCATTCAACCATATAGTTAAATTTCCCCCCACGCTGCTCGTGCACTGCTGCATAAAGAGCCGTGATCATACCCTTCGAGCCTTCCCTCCCATACCAAATGGCCTCCACTTCCGAGACCTCCCTCTCCATCCCCTCTCGTCCCAGAGCTCTACGCAAGAATGAACTGGCTTGGGCAAAGGCGAACCTATCTCCTGCTTCTAGCCCATACTCCTTCTGTACCTCCTAAAACCCCTTGACTACCCCCTCCTCCAGCAGTTGAAACCCACAATTAAGACCCTTCCCCCTCAAAATGTCAAATCGGCCCCCCTCCCACCCCAGCTGAAAGGCCCGCCAGCCCCTCCATGGAGTCATCACTGAAAACCACGACCCTCTCTTTTTAGCCACTGGTCCTCGAACCGCATCCCAAATCTTAGCCACATGTCTCATTGCAGGAGTCCCCCCCCCCCCCCTACATCCCCCTTTCCTTTCCAGGAGTCCATATCCACGCATCCAACCTCCCCCCTTGCACCCTAGATCTATCCAAACTAACCCAAGGCGCCCCTCCCCCTCCATCCCTCCAATCCATAATGTGCTTTAGCTGCGCTGCCCTATAGTAATCCTTTATATTGGGAACCCCTAACCCCCCCTCCCGTTTGCTAGTGCACATGACCCGCCGAGAGACTCGGGGTGGGCGTCTCTTCCAGATATAGCTGAAAATACGCCTTTGCAGGCCGTGCAAGGTGCCATCTGGAATCTCGATCGGCAAGGCATGAAATAAATATAATAGTCAGGGCAAGATATTCATTTTAACAGCAGCTATCCTGCCCAACCACGACGTCTCTAGCCTCATCCATCCCTCTAAGTCAGTGTAAATAGCCCCCAAAAGTTTAGGATAGTTTGCGTCATACAGCTCCACGTACCGCCCCGTCAGCTGAACCCCCAAATACCCCAAGGATTTGCGGACCCTTCTTAAGGGAAAGGCCCCCCTCAGGCGCTGCTCTGACTCCACTCCCAACTGCACCTTCATCACTTCAGTTTTATCAATGTTCATCTTGAACCCCGACACCGCCCCAAAACTGTCTACCTCCCGAAGGACCTCCGGCAGTGTCTGCTGCGGGTGGCCCATATACAAAAGAATGTCATCAGCATATAGGGAGACCTTGTGGGATATCCCCCCCCCCTTTCCAAGCCCACAACCCTCATATTCCTCCGGATCCGTTCAGCCAGGGGTTCGACCACCAAGGCGAACAAGAGAGGGGACAGTGGGCACCCCTGCCTTGTCCCACGTCCCACTGCAAAGTCACCCGAGTATCGCCCATTAACTTTTACTCTCGCCCGCAGCTCCCTATATAAACCCCGAATCCATTTCAAAAAATTCGGCCCACACCCCACCCTTTTCTAGCACTGCCATCAAAAACCCCCAATGGACTCTGTCAAAAGCCTTTTCGGCATCAATAGGCATCAAGATGAGCTCCTCCCCCCCATGAGCCACCTCCCACGTTACCGCTATAGCCCTCTTTATATTATCCGCTGCTTGTCGCCCCTTAATAAAGCCCGTTTGATCCCCATGGACCACCGCCGGCATCCAGCCGGCTAGTCTGTCTGCTAACACTTTAGCTAAGATTTTAACATCAACGCTCAGCAGGGAAATGGGCCTATATGACCCACAACTCAGGGGGTCCTTCCCCGGCTTCAGTAACACAGTTATCCCCGCCATCAGCATATCTTGCGGCAGTTCCCCCCCCCCCCCCTGCTCCAGCACCCCCTGGAAAACTCTTCCTAATATCCCCCTTATCTCCCCCCAGAACACCTTATAAAAACAACCCGGTAACCCATCTAACCCTGGCGCCTTCCCCCCCGGTAAGCTTCTCACTACCCTTCCAATCTCTTCGTCTGTAATTGGGGCCTCCAACTCCTCCCGTGCCACATCCGATAGTCCCTTGAGCGGGATCTCCTCTAGGTACGCCTGAATATCTTCCCCCCCTTATCCCCTCCTCCCCCGTATACAGTGCCCCATAGAAGTCCCTAAAGCATTCACGAATCTTCCCCTCGTCCCGATGTATTTCTCCATCCCCCCCCTCTAATCTGATAGATCACGGATGCCCCCACCTGCCGCCGCAATCGCCGAGCTAGCAAGCGGCCCGCCTTATCCCCGAATTCATAATGGACCTGCTTTACCTTTCGCAGAGCAAAAGCCACTTGCTCCAATTGCAGCGCTTGCAATTCCGCCCTCACCCTCTCCACTATCCGGAGATCTCTCGGCTCCCCACTACCCGGTAAATCCCTTCTACCTCCTGCAACCGCTTCCGCAATCCCTCTTCCTTTTCCATTCTCTCCCTCTTCTTCCGGGCCCCCCACATAATAAACCTCCCTCTAACCACCGCTTTCAGCCCCTCCCAAACCACCACATCCCGTACTTCCCCTGTATCATTCAAGATTAAATAATCTTTCACCGCTGCTCTCACATCCTCCACTACCTTACTACACTCAAATAAGCTCTCATTTAATCTCCAGAAAGCCACCCCTCCCCGGGTAGGGCTCCGCACTGCCACTTCCACCGCCGCGTGATCCGTCCATCCCACTGGAATAATGCTCCCGCTCTCTGCCTCCAGCATCCATTGCTTCTCCAACAGAATCATGTCAATCCTACTCCAACTGTTATGAGGCAAGGAGAAAAAGGTATACTCCCGTTGATTAGGGTGGAGAGTCCTCCACACATCTAATAAATTCCATTGCTGCATCAGACCCCTCAACCCCTGTCTATTCTTACTCCCCCCGCCCCCCCCCCCTTCGAGTCCCGATCCACCCCCGGGTCCAACACTACATTACAATCCCCCCCCACCAACAACCACCCGCCCCCCTCCACTGCCAACAACCTCCCCAGATCTCCCCAAAAGGTCCCTTGGTTACCGTTAGGGCCGTACACCGAGACCAACACAATATCCAGCATCCCGAATCTCCCCTTTATCCCCACCACCCGCCCTTCCGTGTCCTTAAAATGCCCCCCTATTTGGGTACCACACCCTCCCCTCACCAATATAGCTACCCCACCCTTCTTCGCCCCCCCTCTATGGCAAGAGAAGAATTGCTCAGTAAACAATCGGTTCCGCATCTGCCCCACATCCCCCCCCCCCCCGTAAATGGGTCTCTTGCACTAACACCACATCCCACTGGTTGCGTTGGGCTTCTCAAAATAACAAGCTGCGTTTAATAGGAGAGTTCAACCCCTTCACATTGATAGTCCCTATCCGCAACATTGCAACTCTAACCACACCACCCCCTCCCCCATGGGCTGCACACTGGGTCCCCCTCCCCTCCCTCCCCCCCCTCCCCCTTCTCCTCTGACCCCCCCCCTCCCCATCCCCCCTCCCTCCACCTCACCCCTCTCCCTCCACCTCACCCCTCTCCTTCCCTTCCGAGACCATCATGTCCTACCCTGGCAAACTACACCACTCCCCACCCACCAACCCAACATTCAATGTAAAGAGAAGAAGGCAGAAGAAAAAAAGGGGAAAAAAGCAAAGAATATACTGGCCCCACTGTTCCCCCGGTCCTGCAGCTCCTTACAAGCCCCACCCTCCCCCTTTACGGCCCTAGGAGTCCAGTGTCCACAACACCAGGGTGTCCAGGCTCTACCGCCCAGATCCCTGCCTTGGTCCAACACAAAGCAATAGTCCACAGGCCTTCAAACAGCTCCCTCCACAGGCGCCTCCTCCTGCTCCTGGGCCATCCGTTTCAGTCTCTTCCCATTTTCCCCCACTCTCTGCTATTGCGATCTCATGCGCTGTTTCCCAGGCAAAGCCATTTGATGTTCCCGCTGCGTATGGCCTGATGATTGAGGGAGATTCGCACATCCCAGCTCTTTGAGCACTGTCCAGGCTTCCTCCGCTGTTTTGACTCGCTTAGACACCCCATTTACAGAGAGGAGCAGGCCAAAAGGGAACATCCATCGATACCGCAGATTTTCCCCTCGCAGGTATGTCGTGACCTTCCTCAAGCTTCTCCTCCGTTCCAGAGTGCCCTTGGAGAGGTCATTAAATACTTCAACCTCATGCCCTTCCCAGGCAATCCGACCATAGCGCCTCGCCAGTGATAGTATTTGCTCTTTAACAGGGAACCTGCTCAAGCAAGCAATAATGTCTCTACCCTGTTTCTCTCGACGTGGGCCAAGGCTCCGGTGTGCTCTCTCCACCCCGATGGTTGCAACTGGGGCCTCTCCTTCACCTCCCAGCCGCAAAATATGGCTGCATAAGCGCTGCACCACTGCCACACAGTCCTTATACTGCTCCGTTTCCGGCATTCCTCTAATCCGTAAATTATTTCGCCTGGACCTATCCTCAATCTCTTCCAGCTTTTCTTGCATCTCCTCCTGCAGCTTTTTAACCTTATCTTGCTCGACCACCATTTCCCTCATCTCCTCCTCGTGCTGATCCACGTGGGCCTCGAGGTCTTCCATGCGCTGCCCCATGCAGCTCACCTCTTTCTGTATCGCCGCCAGCGCCTCTTTCAGATCTTTCCTGATCTCCTTCATCGCCCCTTTCATTTCCACCTTGAACACCGTCAACCAGGATTTCAGCGGCATCTCCTCCGTCTCGTCCTGACTCTCCGCCCCCTCCGGGCTCGCCATCTCGTCCCTCTCCTCCGAGTCCGACGAGGCCTCCTGCTGCTCCCGCCGGGCAAAGGCAGATTGGAAGTTCGCTAACTTCTTCCGTGCAGCCATCGCAGACTCCGCTGCCCTCTTCCCTTCCACCTTAGAGCCGTGGGGATATCCGAAAATTGCGAAAGTTCGGGGTTTAGACAGGAGCTAGACAACTAAGCCGCCATCAACTCCATGACGTCACCAGAAGTCCGCCGTCGCCTTTTCTACCTGTTTAGCTACTTTAAGATCATCAGACACAACCATGCCTAGGTCCCGCTCTTCTTTAGTGGACAAAAGTACTTCACCTCCTATACTGTATTGCTCCCTTGGATTGCTGCAGCCCAAATGCATGACCTTACATTTTTTAACATTAAATCCCAGCTGCCAAATTCTAGACCATTCTTCAAGCTTAGCTAGATCCCTCCTCATGTTATCTACACCTTCCTGGGTGTCTACTCTATTGCAGATTTTGGTATCATCCGCAAAGAGGCAAACCTTACCCGACAGCCCTTCCGCTATATCACTAACAAAGATGTTAAAAAGAATCGGACCAAGGACAGATCCCTGGGGCACACCACTGGTAATATCCTTCTCCTCAGAGTGAGCTCCATTTACTTGTACTCTTTGTTGCCTCCCACCCAACCAATTTCTAACCCAAGCAGTAACTTTAGGGTCCATCCCTAGGGTGCTCAGTTTGTTTATAAGTCGCCTGTGAGGAACAGTGTCAAAGGCTTTACTGAAATCTAAATACACCACATCTAGAGCTCTCCCTCGGTCCAATTCCCTGGTCACCCAGTCAAAGAAATCAATCAGATTTGTCTGACAAGACCTGCCTCTGGTGAATCCATGCTGCCTCGGATCCTGTAATCCGCTGGACTCCAGAAACCTCACTATTTTCTCTTTCAGCAGCATTTCCAATAATTTACTCACCACCGAAGTTAAACTAACCGGCCTGTAGTTTTCAACCACATCCTTACTTCCGCTTTTGTATAAAGGCACCACATAAGCCTCTCTCCAGTCCTTTGGCACCACTCCCGACTCCAACGAGGCATTGAAAAGGTCAGTCAGTGGAGTTGCTAGAACGTCCCCAAGTTCCCTCAGTATTCTAGGGTGTATCCCATCCGGTCCCATCACTTTGTCTACTTTAAGTTGAGCTAGTTTCTCATGAACACAATCTTCTGAAAATTGTTCAAGATGTCCCTCGCTTCTGTTCTTATTTGTGGGTGTTTTCTGAGGTCCTGCTCCTGGTTCTTCATCTGTGAACACAGAACAAAAATATTTGTTAAGCAATTCCGCTTTATCCTTATCAGCTTCTACATATTCCAGGATCCTTTCTTACCAGCTGTATATGAGTATGTTCCTAAAGGACATCATGCTGGACCCGGCAGACTTTGCCTCTCATGTCCTTGCTGACCGCCTTGACTCCTTCCGAGACCTGGTGGGCTATGGCAAGGATTGCTAAAAATACATGGTGCGTGCAACCTTTGATGCCTTCTAGTCTGCAGGCATCATGGCAGCGGTGAACATCGGCACCTGCTGGCTTGCTTAGCTACAGTCCTCCAACCTGGAGCAGTGGATCCAGGACAAACTGGCCAGTGTCCCCTGCCAAGGGAAGAATCTCTTTCTAGAACCGGTTGAGAACAAAGCAGGAGAACTCAGAGGAGCATGTGATGTTTTCTAGGCTCTCAAGGAAGATCGCTGACCCTTTGCGCAAAGAGTATCAGAGCAAGAAGGCCGCCTACCCACGTCTGCATCGGTATTATCTGAGCCCACAGAGTGCCCAACCAAAGGCACAGGCCCCTCGCCAACAATGAAGGGGAAAACCTCAAAGTCCAGCCAGCCCCACAGCCCAAGCTGGGGGTGGGCTTTTGACTGGTTCCCTAGGAGCATAGCCAACTGACTGTTGTCCATCGGCATACCCCCTCAGGTAGGAGATGGCTCATCCATTTCACCCACTCATGGGTGCTACAGATTGTCCAGAATAGATACAGACTGCACTTCGCCCACTTGCCACCTCCTTTTGCCCAGGAGGGGTGCCCCCTGGACCTGCTGCACTGAAGCCTGTTGCAGGAGGAGGTCTCTGCTCTTCTGGCCAACCTCACCATAGAGCCGGTTCTGCCGGCTCTGGTCGGTAGGGGCTTCTACTCCAGGTACTTCCTGGTTTTCAAAAGACAGGTGGGTTCAGGCCCATTCTGGACCTCCAGAACCTCAACCGGATTTTGGTGCACGAGAAGTTCAAGATGGTCTCACTGGGAACGCTGCTTCCTTACCTCCTAAAGGGTGATTGGCTATGCTTCTTGGATCTCAAGGATGCATGTATACACATCCCGATCTATCTAAGTCAGAAAAAATACCTCAGGTTTGCCTGGGAAGTCAGCACTATCAGTACCAGGTGCTCCCCGTTAGGCTGGCTTCAACACTCAGTCTTCACAAAAAGCCTCGCAGTAGTGGCTGCCTACCTCTGAATCAGGGGGATCTTTGTCTTCCCCTATCTGGATGACTGGCTCATCAAGGTTCCACTCCAGACATTGTCAGTCAGTCTGCCCATCTCACCATACAGGTTCTCAAGTGGATGGGGTTCATAATAAACTACCCCAAGTCCCATCTTCAGCCCACACAATAGCTGGAGTTCATCAGGGCACCCCTCGATGCGCTTGGGTTTTCCTACCGAGGGACTGCATGTAGTGGCTGACAAAAGTTGTCAATGGCATACAAAGTTAGCGCTGCATGGCCTCCACAGTGCAGTTTACCCCTCGGGCCCACTTCTTCATGCAGTAGGCTCAATGGACCCTAAGCATGCAGTGGAAACAGGCCACAGGCCATCTTCGCAACAGGGTAGTGGTCACTGCTCCCTTAGTACAGTCCGTTGACTGGTGGCTGGAGCCACAAAAACTGCTCAAGAGTCTCCCATTTCATGCAGAGCCACTCCCCCCTCCCCCTGGCAGGACGCTGATGACAGACAAATCCAAGATCAGTTGGGGAGCTCATCTGGACAGCCTGCATACACAGGGCCTGTGGTCTGAGCAGGAGAGCCTGCACCAGATCAACTTCCTCAAGCTTCAGGCCATAGTGAATGCCCTCCAAGCATTCCACATGCACTTGGCAAAGTGGGCAGGCCTGATCCAGGCAACCAGATAGCGATGTTCTACATGAACAAATAGGGAGGCACAGGCTCATACATAGTAACATAGTAAATGATGGCAGATAAAGACCAGCATGGTCCATCCAGTCTGCCCAGCAAATATACGGCAAGAGTAGGTGCACCCGTCGCTCCGTGCAGGCCACCCCTCCCCATGTCTTTGTTTAGGGGTGACCCACCACTCCATGTAGGACACCCCCTATTTGTTGAGAAGTTAGATGGTTCAGTTTATTTTGTTTTTATCCTATTGCTATAAAGGGATCCGCAGTGCTTGTCCCATGCTGTTTTGAATTCCGTCACCGTGTTTGCCCCCACCACTTCCATCGGGAGAGCATTCCAAGCATCCACCATCCTTTCAGTGAAAAAATATTTCCTGACATTGCCTTTCAATTTTCCACCTTGCAGCTTCATGTTATGCCCTCTAGTTTTGCAGCTTCCCCGTGTTTGGAAGAGGTTTGGTTGTTCATCGTTCCTCTTTAAGTATTTAAAGGTCTGAATCATATCTCCCCTATCCCTCCTCTCCTCCAAAGTGTACATATTTAGGTCTTCAAGTCTCTTTTCATAGGGTTTCTTATGCAGGCTCCAAATCATTTTGGTCGCCTTCCTCTGAACAGTCTCCAGTCTTTTTACATCTTTTGCAAGATATGGTCTCCAAACCTGAACACAGTATTCCAAGTAAGGCCTCACCAGCGACCTGTACAGTGGCATAAGTACCTCTTCCTTTCTGCTGGTAATCCCTCTTTGTATGCAGCCCAACATCCTCCTTGCTTTTGCCACCGCCTTGTCGCACTGTTTTGCCACCTTGAGATCATCAGAGATAATCACACCAAGGTCTTTCTCCTGAACCATGCACACCAACCTCTCTCCCCCTATTGCGTACATTTCCCTTGGATTTCTGCTACCTAAGTTCATGACACTGCACTTTTTCGCATTAAAATCGTAATTGCCAAGTATTAGACCATTCTCCAGCTTTTGTAGATCTTTCCTCATGTTATCCACTCCCTCGGGGGAGTCCACTTTGTTGCAAATTTTTGTGTCATCTGCAAAAAGACAGACTTTTCCATGCAGTCCTTCAGCAATATCCCTCACAAATACATTGAACAGTGCCAGGCCCAGGACCGAACCCTGGGGCACCCCGCTAATCACCTTCCTTTCATCCGAGTGAGCTCCATGTGCCATCACCTTCTGTCATCTGTCAGTCAACCAATTTCTAATCCAGTTCACCATCTTGGGACCCATCCCCAAGCTACTGAGTTTGTTGACAAGCCTCCTATGAGGAAATCCAGGTAGATAACATCCATCGCATGCCCCTGATCTAATCCCTTGGTCACCCAGTCAAAGAACTCAATCAGGTTTGTTTGGCAAGAACGTCCTTCAGTAAAACCATGTTGCCTCGGATCTTGCAACCTGTTGGTTTTGAGAAAGGTCTTCGCTCTTTCAGGAGCGTCTCCATTACTTTTCCCACCACCGAGGTAAGGCTCACGGGTCTGTAGTTTGACACTTCTTCCCTGTCACCACTTTTATGTAGAGGTACGACATCAGCCATTCTCCAGTCCCGAGGAACTGTTTCCAAGGATCTGTTGAATACATCCTTTAACGGCCCTGCAAGAACCTCTCTGAGCTCTTTCAGTATCCTGGGATGTATCCCATCTGGTCCCATGGCTTTGTCCACTTTCAGTTTAGCAAGTTGTTCCAACACCTCATACCTTCTCTGTTGGGAAGCAGTTCAGTTGTAGACGTTCACCCTGGCCCACGGAATGGACCTGAGAGGGACCTACCTGCTCAGCGAGCTCAACATCCTGGCGAATCAGCTGAGTTGAGTCCTCCAACCGCATAGGTGGACTCTCAGCAGGGGAGTTGTGGATCAGATCTTCCGTGAGTGAGGTACCCCCATGAAAGATCTCTTTGCCACACCACAAAACCCAAGTGGTCCAATTCTGCTCCAGGAGGCCGTCCAGCAACCAGCTGGCCTCTGATGCCTCCCTCATCCACGGGGGGGGGGGGGGAGTGTCTGCTTTATGCATATCCTCTGATCCCACTCATACCGAAAACTCTACTGAAGCTTCAGGCCAACAGGGGTACCATGATCCTTATTGCCTTGTGATGACCCTGACAGCCCTAGTCTCCTCTGCTGCTCCGAGGTAGCCTCTCCAACTGGGCTCTACCTCGGACTTCATCTCAGAGGATGGCAGGACCTTGGTGCACCCCATTGTCCGCTCCTAGGCCCTCATGGCCTGGATGCTGAGCAGGAAGTGCTCTTGGAGCTCAGTTTACCCAAGAATGTCAAGAACATCCTCCTCACTCAACCTTCACCATACGAAAACTCGAACTTTTTTTAGTTTTTTTTAAGACTATTTTATAAATTCCCAAAGGTCTCAGACAAATAACAGCACTTAAAACTTGGACCCAAATTATGAGTCCTAATCCTGTGCTTATTGACATCAACGACCTTCTCAGTGGGATTAAATGGTGATATTAATTTTCTTTAGTGAGAAGAACTCCACTTCATTTATTTCTTCAAACTTGTCTAAAAGTACTCAGCTTCATTGATCTTATGTTTCTTTAGATTATTCACTCGTATTTTCACAATTTGGAAGCACCATTGTTATTCAAAAAAACGATTCTATGACCAAAGTTCTTAGCTGCCACTCGAGTACTGTCAGACGGCTGCCTAGGGTGAGAACTTACACAATCTTGACGATGCATATATTCATATGAGTCTTGCAAGGTATTGTGGGTAATGTAGTTCATTCACTCCCAAACACAGCTGAAGACAATAATTGAGTTGTGAAACCAGTGGTAAGGCCAATAAAATACTTCTTTTATTGATGGGGTTTAATTCACCCAGCACAAGTATGCTTGATAGCAATATAAATGAGGTTACTTGCTTGCAGTGTTTTAAATGGATAACATAAAGTCACAAAGCAAATCAGAAAACAACCTTCAGCTTGTCAGGCAATTAGCTAATGTTTTCTTAGCAAATAATTACCAAATAAAAAGGCACAAAGAAATGAATAAACTTTGCTTGTTAGGTTAACTTCTGCTTATTTTCCACGCAGATCCCAGCAGTGATTCTCCCTTGCTCACACACACAATCAGGTGCAGCTTTAATTACTATCAATTGACCAGCTGAAACCCTTTAGCTGGCTGGCTGCTACTGTGTGAACCCAAATCCTGCTTTAAGAGCTGTTTGCAGTGGAAATAAAGAACAAAGTTAGGTTTCTTTGTGATGGCTGATGTGTTTGCTCACAGAAAGCTAGCAACAGCATTTAGATAAAGAACAGTCCATGTAATCAATAGTTTCATCTGCTGTATCTCCCCCTTCATCAATCAGCATAGGGTCACTATCATACATTGGCACAGACGAGTCTTTCCATAAGGCACTATCATGAGAATGCTTATTCCCTTGCTGCCATTCACTATTATAGATAGGGTCTGGATCAGTGTTCATACCTGAGCCTCTCCTGCTATCATAATTCCTCTCTGTATAGCCTGGCCAGTATGTAATCCAATTCTGATGTCCAGCCTTCCAATCTTGATCCCTGGACACTGGATCTTTCCTCACATACCTTCTGGCATAGGTCTGAAAGTCCTTTCCACGTGCAGTCCTCTCTCTTCCAGGTAGCCACTGGTGATTCCTATCTCTGCCAATCCATTCCTCTGGCTGACTCCAGTCCAATGGACTCTGCTGGCACTTGGAATACCTCCCAGTATAGGTACTGCCTTGGAATCTCCCAGACCTTCCAATGGCCTTTCTTCTCTTCCTTCCAGAGAGTTTCCTTCTCTCTCTATCCGCTTGGCTTGGCTTCTGCTTCTCGAGATGATGTTGGTGCTTGAGCTTGAAGCTGTTGCTGTCTCTTTTCCTGAAGCTCTTTCTGTAGCTATTATCTGTAGAATAAGCTCTATTCTTATTCTGTTCTAATGTGTGCTCCTCCCTAACACAGCGCAGCTGTGTTGAATCAGGTCCTGCTCTTTGAGATGAGTGCTTAGGGATTACCTCATAGCTCTCTTGATTGCACACACATTTTCTCACTTCAGCCCCTCTCATGGCTGCTGGAAACCTGGTGCATTCTGGGACTGGTAGTCTTTTATGTGAAAACTCTGTTTTCTTACTTCTACCAGAACTGACAGGTTGCTTGTTCAGAGTCACATCATCTTTTCTATAGCTCCTACCTGAGCTATGATAAGCTTCCTTATCACAGTACTTAACTTTCCTTTTCTTCTTAAGGTGCTCTCTCACACTTTCTCGTGTGTCCCAACGCCTGAACTTAAGGTGCCCATGCGTTTCACTATAGTTTGTTTCTTCAGGGGATTACCAACTTCCACCATTACGCTAAAAAACAGAAAAAGTAAA
Source organism: Ichthyophis bannanicus (assembly GCA_033557465.1). NCBI lineage: Eukaryota > Metazoa > Chordata > Amphibia > Gymnophiona > Ichthyophiidae > Ichthyophis > Ichthyophis bannanicus. Next base: position 63,143,118 of record CM066048.1, read on the forward strand.
AAAACTTCTCACTCATTCCGTTTTCCTTATCCTCTTATCTAACTCAGAACTATAAGTTAAAATCAAACCTGTGAGTTGATGCTGCACACGTATTCAACAGCCAAACTCTTACTCAACCTTCAAATCCATACTTTCTCTTTCCAGCTGAAAAACGCCGCGCATACGGTCTATGTACCCCCCACCTTATTTAAAAACATTATTCTTCTCACCTCATCCAAAGAAATCCCCATTGGCTCCTTCATTATTGGCATGCTAATCTCATGACGTCATGCATCATCTATGTCAAATTCCACAAATACCACACTCTTCAGTTTTTCGATCACCTTCTCCTTATATTATCTATTTTTCAGTTATATGCACAATGCCCATTCTATCATTGTATTTAATCCCCCCAGGGTTACTGAATTCAAAGTAAATATCCAGCGTTGTTCTTTTATAAGTAACACTTGTTCCAATGATTTTCCCATTACCCCTGCGTCCACCAGATCAATGCAAAAGCATCGTAATTGCTCGAAAATATGGCCTTCATTCAAGCAATTGTGCACCAGTGGAGCCTCTTTCACACTACATTTAAATCGGCTCCGGTGCGCTCTCATCCTGGTTCTAAATAATCGGATGGTCTTCCCTATATAAATTAGTTCACAGGGACACATTATTGCATATACCACGTTCGATGATTCACAAGTAGTATACCTCTTCAACTTATAAGTCACACCATTATACTAAAATGACTATTTCCATGGTGATGTCGCAAATATCGCATCTCCCACACTTCCTGTGACTTATCCTGTCATCGGACGATTTAGGTGTCACTGATCTTAAAATCGCCAGACTCAGTTGTTCCTTGATATTACTGCTCCTACTCCAGACACAGCGTATTTTTTTATTTGTCAATCCAGGCACTACTTGAATAACATTACTATGCTTCCTCACAATCTTTTGTATTGCAGAACTTAATGGTGAAAAACGAGTAATCAAATTGATCTGGTCTGAATGCTTTTCATTTTGACTGTTGGCTTTCCGAGATGTTAACAATAAGCCTCGATCATTATATAAGGCTCTAATATATGGCCGTTTAACTACTTTTTTAGGGTACCCTCGTGCCTGAAAATTCTTTATCAACTGCTTTGAAGTATTTTTATACCCCTCTGTGCTGGAGCAGTTCCTTCTGTATCGCAAAAACTGCGACAATGAGTCGCCGACTTAAATGTAGAGTGAAAGAGGCTCCACTGGTGCAACATTGCTTGAATGAAGGCCATATTTTCGAGCAATTATGATGCTTTTGCATTGATATGGTGGACGCAGGGGTAATGGGAAAATCATTGGAACAAGTGTTACTTATAAAAGACCAACGTTGGATATTTACTTTGAAAGCAGATCCTCTCCCTCCCCCCCCCCCCCCGTGGATGAGGGAGGCATCAGAGGCCAGCTGATTGCTGGACGGCTTCCTGGAGCAGAATTGGACCACTTGGGTTGTGTGGTGTGGCAAAGAGATCTTACATGGGGGTACCTCACTCACGAAAGATCTGATCCACAACTCCCCTGCTGAGAGTCCACCTATGTGGTTGGAGGACTCAACTCAGCTGATTCGCCAGGATGTTGAGCTCGCTGGGCAGGTAGGTCCCCCCTCAGGTCCAGGGCGAACTTCTACAACTGAACTGCTTCCCAACAGAGAAGGTATGAGGTGTTAGAACAACTTGCTAAACTGAAAGTGGACAAAGCCATGGGACCAGATGGGATACATCCCAGGATACTGAAAGAGCTCAGAGAGGTTCTTGCAGGGCCGTTAAAGGATGTATTCAACAGATCCTTGGAAACAGGAGTGGTTCCTCGGGACTGGAGAATGGCTGATGTCGTACCTCTACACAAAAGTGGTGACAGGGAAGAAGTGTCAAACTACAGACCCGTGAGCCATACCTCGGTGGTGGGAAAAGTAATGGAGACGCTCCTGAAAGAGCGAAGACCTTTCTCAAAACCAACAGGTTGCAAGATCCGAGGCAACATGGTTTTACTGAAGGACGTTCTTGCCAAACAAACCTGATTGAGTTCTTTGACTGGGTGACCAAGGAACTAGATCAGGGGCATGCGAGGATGTCATCTACCTGGATTTCAGCAAAGCCTTTGATACTGTTCCTCATAAGAGGCTTGTCAACAAACTCAGTAGCTTGGGGATGGGTCCCAAGATGGTGAAATGGATTAGAAATTGGTTGACTGACAGACGACAGAAGGTGATGGTACATGGAGCTCACTCGGATAAAAGGAAGGTGATTAGCGGGGTGCCCCAGGGTTCGGTCCTGGGCCCGGCACTGTTCAATGTATTTGTGAGGGATATTGCTGAAGGACTGCATGGAAAAGTCTGTCTTTTTGCAGATGACACAAAAATTTGTAACAAAGTGGACTCCCCCTGAGGGAGTGGATAACATGAGGAAAGATCTACAAAAGCTGGAAGAATGGTCTAATGCTTGGCAATTACGATTTTAATGCGAAAAGGTGCAGTGTCATGCACTTAGGTAGCAGAAATCCAAGGGAAATGTACGCAATAGGGGGAGAGAGGTTGGTGTGCATGGTTCAGGAGAAAGACCTTGGTGTGATTATCTCTGATGATCTCAAGGTGGCAAAACAGTGCGACAAGGCGATGGCAAAAGCAAGGAGGATGTTGGGCTGCATACAAAGAGGGATTACCAGCAGAAAGGAAGAGGTACTTATGCCACTGTACAGGTCGCTGGTGAGGCCTCACTGGGAATACTGTGTTCAGTTTTGGAGACCATATCTTGCAAAAGATGTAAAAAGACTGGAGACTGTTCAGAGGAAGGCGACCAAAATGATTTGGAGCCTGCGTAAGAAACCCTATGAGAAGAGACTTAAAGACCTAAATATGTACACTTTGGAGGAGAGGAAGGATAGGGGAGATATGATTCAGACCTTTAAATACTTAAAGAAGAACGATGAACAGACAAACCTCTTCCAAATACGGGGAAGCTGCAAAACTAGAGGGCATAACATGAAGCTGCAAGGTGGAAAATGGAAAGGCAATGTCAGGAAATATTTTTTCACTGAAAGGGTGGTGGATGCTTGGAATGCTCTCCCGATGGAAGTGGTGGGGGCAAACACGGTGATGGAATTCAAAACAGCATGGTGCTTGACCTGAAGCAGGGTATTTAATTTGAAGAACCCGAAACATGTCACGTCGATTGGACTGCGGTGGTGCTGGGTGCAGCCTTGAGAAAGCTATTCTTCAGCTAAGTATAAGCTGTTTTACAAAAGTTTATTCATTAAAAATGGATGGGCCACAGCGTTGAAAGGGTTATCCCTTCTTACTGTGCTGGCATTTCCGACAAAAAAACAAAATTATTGTTAGAATAACCAACTCATCAGATAAGTCTAATAGATTGGGTATTTTTTTTATTTCATATTTTTGACCCAGTTCTTAGGTTTTTCTTGTATTTTATTGGGGTGATTTGATTAAACCTTATATCCATGGTTCAACCATGTTTGCATACACTGAAGAGCAACTTACACAGTTGAAAAAACAAAAATCACTCTTTGATGATGAAGATGTTTCAGTTTCGGTTGCTGATTTGCCCCCCACTGTTTTGGAGTTGAAGGACTTACATAAAAAATTGATCCGTGCAGGTTTGCATGGTTCGGCCATGGCACTGTACTTGAAGTCTTCCATTATCCCTAGGGGATTATGGATAATAAAGTCACCTAAGCAATTTATTGATGACGAAAATTTTTTAAGTAAATGGAATGCTATACTTAACAAATGCAGTTTTGATTTAATAGCTTTACTGTTGGAACGCTCAATTCAGGAACAGGAGAAATTGACCGCTCAGACGGTCGATCTTAAGAAGAGGATTTTGGAAACACAGGAGCCTCATAGTTTTCAGATCCAATGGGCGGAAGCCGAGAAACAACTTGTGGCTTTTCGAGATCATGTTCGTGGGCTCAAAATTAATAAATTTAAACGTGATAAATCGGATTATGACAACAATTGTGTTTACAAATGTTTTTCTCGTACTGGACAGGGTCGACATAAAAAGGTTTCCTTTGCTACCAGCTCTGAGGACTCTTCGGATACTGATTCCGGTGAGTAGGTCAGCATGGAAGCAATAAAAAAACACTCTGGATCTTCAGAGATTCAATGGGGCAATACCTTTCGTGGGCGTAGACCCCATGGTACGTATCATCAGGATTTTTGGGAGGGCCCTGGATACCAGGTCCAAAACCAGGAATCGACAATTGTAAATTTATTGGGTCAGGAGTTGACACATGACCAGCAGCAAGTATTGGAATTGGGTCTCTCTTTTGTTCCATCCCCACGATATGATGGTTTTGAAATGAGAGTGGCCTTGTATAAGTTTTTTAGAAAGTTACGCGTCATTCAACATTTTGCTAGCTCTATTAGCCCATTGGACAATTCCTTAGTGAAAAATCCTTCCTGTTGGCAACCTCCGGGGCAGATTGATGCAGCCATTTCTACATTTCAGGATTTAGTTTTAAACGATTTGTCACGATTGGAGAAGAATATGACCTCTTCCTACAATAACTTGTCCAGCAGTCACTATTTGGCCTTTAAACAGTTGTCTGATGCTGACTTTATAATCCGGAGGGCAGATAAGGGGGGCGCAACGGTGGTTCTTTCATTGGAACAATATCAGAGGGAAATGGAAGACATCTAAATGATCGTAGGAATTATATTTTGATTACAGATCCTACAGTAACTCTCATGGAACGTATACAAGGCTTGGTGTATCAGGCATTTTTAAGTAACTGGATAACTAGAAATGAATCAGAGTTTTTGATCAATAAACACCCTAAAACTCTGATTTTCTATCTTGCACCTAAAATCCATAAAACACTATTGAATCCACCGGGTCGCCCTATAGTGTCCTGTAGAGACTCCATATTAGAGCCTTTATCCAAATCTTGCGACTTATTTTTGCAACCAGTGGCAGCCAAGTCTCTTCATATATTAAAGATACAGGTGATTTTCTGAAACAATTAGCTTTTTGTACTGATATGTCCACATATACTTTCATGGTGACCTTGGATGTCCAGTCATTGTATACGAACATTGATCAGAAAGAATTGCTGGCGTGCTTGGCGGATTTTCCATTGGATTTACCAGAACGGATTCCCAGGAGTTTTGTATTAGATCTATTAGACCTGGTGTTGAAGAATAATTTTTTTCTATATCAAAAGCAATACTATTTACAAACCTTTGGTATTGCTATGGGTGCAACAGTGGCCCCGTCGATAGCAACAATCTATATGGCACAGTTTGAAGCTCTTTTTGTTTATTCTCATCTGTTGTTTAATCGGGTACCATTCTGGAGGAGATTTTTAGATATCTTTTTTGTGTGGACGGGTACCAGATTGGAACTGGACTCTTTTTTGAATATCTTTAAATACCTATAAATCCAATATACAATTTACTGCACAGGTAGATTACCATTGAATTGTCATCTACAGGATTTTTGACATCTCTATACCAGAAAGCAGTCCAGCGCAACACTTCGTTGCGATACGACAGCTTCCATCCTGTAGCCCTCAGGAAGGGTTTACCTTACAGGACTTTAAATTTCATGCGAAAGATTTGAGCTCTCATCTGCTCTCTAGAGGTTACCCTCCTAAGGTGGTAAAGCAGCATATAAGAGGGCCCGTTTTACACATAGAGAATGATTGTTTGTCTCATCGCCTTCAGCTTTGCCAGATGAGAAAATTACGGGCATTTTTCCATATATGAAAGGGACTACTGCAGTTGCCAAACTTGTTCATAAATTTTGGCCTATTTTGGGGTTACATACTTGTTTTCGTAACAAACAGTTACAAATTGCTTATTCTCGGAAAGCCAATCTGCGGGATTTGGTGGTAAAGGCTACGGCACCAGCCGACCGCCCTCTTTCATCACATGGTGACTGGTCATTTTCCTTGTGGCACTTGCGGTTCTCCAGGACCAAGCAGGAAGTCAGTCCTCACTTATGGGTGACGTCGGCGCCGACGGAGCCCTCGCGGAGCAATTTTCCCCAGCTTTCAAAGAAAGCCTTTGGGAATTGCAGCGCGCATGCGCGGTCCTCTTCCCGCCCAAGGGTGCCATCTTAGCCAGTCTTCTTTTTTCCGCGGAGCCCTACAGACGTACCCGTCGTGTTACCGCGAAAAAGTTAATTTTTCTTCAGTATTTCTCTTTTTTTCCATTCGGTTCGACGCCGGTCTTTTTCCCGCCGGACTCGCGACGCCGGTCTCGAGTCCTCTTCTTATTTTTCGGTTTTTCTGACTTAGTCAGTTTTTCGTTTCGGTTTTTCCCTGGCAGCCCGGTCCTTTGACCTCGCCGGGGCCCTTTTTCCCCCGATGGCTGCCAGTGGTTTCAAGCGGTGTGGTCAGTGTGACCGAAATATGTCACTAACTGACACACACGACTTTTGCCTCCGCTGCCTGGGCCCGGATCATGAAGAACTGATCTGTGGGCCCTGTGGCAAAATGTCCTCCAAAGCGTTGAGAAGTCGGCGGCATCAGCGGGATAGGATCTTCGCTGACCCCAGCCGTACCCGGACCTCGTCGGAGGCCTCCGCGTCCAAAGGTTCCAGCTCGGACCGTCGCCGGAGTTCCTCCGACAGGGGTTCTCCCTCCGGGGACCATCGTCGTAAGGTGAAACCCGCGAGGGCGGCGTCGGTGGACGCTCCTGGCTCCGCGAGGGCCAGGTCGCATAGCCCCGATAGCCGTCCCGGGTCCTTGGAGAAGGAGCATCTCACGAAGCGACCTCGCCTGGAGTCGGAGCTGCCTGCTCGGGTAAGTCCTGTGGTCCTCCTGGACTCGCCTCCGAGACAGCCGACATCGGGCCCGACGCCGTCGGGGCCCGAGTCGGGGGCTGCTGGGTCACCTGAGCTCGGACTCAGGTTGACGGCCTTGGAGAGCAGATTGTCTGCCTTCATGGACCAGCAGCGGGCACTGCTTGCTGGCTTCGCTGGCGCCGCTGCCCCGACCGCCGGGACGTCGACGTCCAAGTCGACCCCGGAGACCGAGCCGATCCTCGAGTCGATGCGAACTCGAGTCGATCCGCGGTCGAGGTCACCCTCGGCCTCCCGTTCGGGACCGAGGTCGCCGACGCCGACTCCCTCGGCGTCGGGGCGGCAGGCGCCGCGCCCTGCCCGGGCCGACCCCACCGAGTCCTCGTCGGAGTCGGTCTGGGAGTCTGAAGAGGAAGAGTCGCCTGATTCTTTCCGGACTCGGTGTGTCCCCTCGGACTCACCGGAGTCCAAGCCTCGGAAGCAGTCCCCTCCGGAGGATGCCCGGTTCTCGGACTTCGTCAGGGATATGGCCAAGGCTTTGGCCTTCCCTGTGGACCCCGAGGAGGAGCCTCGAGCCGAAGAGCTCGACGCCCTCCAGTATGACTCTCCCGCAAGGGAACACTTTACTGTACCGGTTCCTCCCATGCTGGAACGACTACTCTTCCGCATGTGGGAGAGTCCGGCCACCTCGCCGGTCCTGAGCAAGCGGGTCGATTCTATCTATCGAGTCCGCAAGAGCCCTGGCTTCCAAAAAGCACAGCTGCCACACCATTCCATGGTAGTGGAATCGGCCATGCATCGTCTTAAGAGCCAGAAGATGCACTCCTCGGTGCCTCCTGGCAGGGAGGCCCGTAACCTGGATGGCCTTGGCAAGAAGTGTTTCCAGGGCTCTCTATGCTTGCGTGTCGTGTCCAGACCTACCAGCTATACATGGGCATGTATCTCCGAGACCTGGCTAAAGAGCTAGCCGGCTTCTCCGCTGGTTTGTCCGAGGAACCCTTGCGGAGGTTCCTGGCCTTGTCCACTGGTATTCGGGAATGCTCGAAATTCATATCCCGAGCAGCCTACGATGGCTTTGAAGCATCGGCTCGAGTGGCCGCAGCCGGCATCGGTGCCCGCCGACAGGCTTGGCTTCAGTCATCTGACCTCGAGCCCTGGGTGCAGGACAAGTTGGTCGATGTCCCCTGCCGAGGCGAAAACCTCTTTGGCAAAGCCCATGGCTGAAAAGGCTGCACAAATTGAGACGGAGACTCTCACCAGGACTAGGCTTTCTAGGAAGACCTCCGCCCCTTCCCAGAAAAAGAAGGGCTCGGGAAAGAAGTCCTTTTACCCGAGGAAGGCGGCTGCCTACAAACAATACCCCCATTATCAGGCCCCTGCAGCTCCCCAACAGGGCCAGCACGCCAAGTGACGGGGTAACGGGTCCCGTAGGCAGCAAGCCCCCAAGCCTACACCACCAGCCCCTGCTCAGCAGGGTGGGGGTTTTTGACTCACTAAGCATAGCCTCTCCCCCCCCCCGCTGGTTCCTCCCAGCACCGGAGGCCGGCTGGTTCACTTCGCCCACAGGTGGTCCAGCATCACCTCAGATGCCTGGGTGCTTCAAGTCGTGCGAGAAGGCTATCTTCTCCACTTCCACCAGGTCCCTCCCTCCTTTTTTCCGGGGGAACCTCCACGACCCCCTCTGCACAGGGAGTTACTCCTTCAGGAGTTAGCAGGTCTTCTACAGGAACAGGCGGTGGAACCGGTGCCCCACCACCTGAAAGGTCAAGGCTTTTACTCCAGGTATTTTCTGATACCAAAGAGAACAGGAGGCCTCAGACCCATCCTGGACCTGCGCAACCTCAACAAGTTCCTCGTGCGAGAGAAGTTCAAGATGCTTACCCTTGGAATCCTTCTGCCCTACCTCCAGCAGGGAGATTGGCTATGCTCCTTGGATCTAAAGGATGCCTACACGCACATCCTCATCCACCCAAGCCACCGACAATACCTAAGGTTTGTGGTGGCAGGAAATCATTACCAGTACAGAGTACTGCCCTTTGGCCTGTCCTCCGCACCGCGAGTCTTCACAAAATGTCTCGCGGTGGTGGCGGCCCATCTCCGGCTTCACGGCCTCTATGTCTTTCCGTACCTCGACGACTGGCTCATCAGAGCAGCGTCCGCTCTGGAGGTCACCAACGCCACGCGCCGCACGGTGACTCTTCTGCAGCACTTGGGCTTTGTTATAAACTTCGCAAAGTCCACTTTGCTCCCCTCACAGGATCTCGAGTTCATCGGCGCAAGGCTGCACACTCCTCAGGCACGAGCATACCTACCGCTCGACAGGGCTCAACGGCTCATGGACCTAGCCGACCGTTTTCGCAGCCAGCCCCTGGTCTCCGCCAGGCGCTTCCTGAGACTGCTCGGCCATATGGCTTCCACCGTCCATGTGACCCCCAATGCCCGCCTGCATATGCGGCCTGCTCAGTGGTGTCTCCGCCAGCAGTGGCGACAAGCCACAGGCGGCCTAGCAGACCTAGTGCGCGTCTCCGAGCCGCTGATCTCGTCTCTCCGGTGGTGGCTTCAGCAGTCGAACCTGATCTGCGGAATGCCTTTCCAGTCACCTCAGCTGGCCCGGGTGCTGACAACAGATGCATCCCTCCTGGGCTGGGGAGCGCATTGCCAAGGAGCACGCACTCAGGGCCTCTGGACCACGTGGGAGTCTGCTCAGCAGATCAACTTCCTGGAGCTCAGGGCGATCCGCCTGGCTCTCAAGGCCTTCTCCCACCTGACTTCTCACCAGTCCGTCCTTGTCCAGACGGACAATCAAGTTGCCATGTTCTACGTGAACAAGCAGGGGGGCACGGGCTCCTTCCTCCTCTGCCGGGAGGCACAGAAGCTCTGCTCTTGGGCCGTCAGTCACGGCATTCTCCTCAAGGCAGTTTATCTCCCAGGCCAAGAGAATTACCTGGCGGACAAACTCAGCAGGATCCTCCAGCCGCACGAGTGGCGTCTGGATCCCTTGGTAGTTCAGAAGCTCTTCCTAAAGTGGGGACTCCCCACGATGGATCTCTTTGCCAGTCCTCACAACCGGCAACTTCCTCGCTTCTGCTCTCGTCAGCCACACCCCCTTCGGGTTGCGGCGGACGCTTTTCTACTCTCATGGTCGGGGAGCCTTCTGTACGCTTTCCCTCCCATCCCGCTAGTCTCTCGGACTCTTTTCAAGGTTCTCCGAGACAAAGCCCTCATGATCCTGGTGGCCCCTCGCTGGCACCGGCAGCCATGGTTTCCGTTCCTGCTGCAATTAGCGGTGGAGGATCCATTCCCTCTGGGGTTACAACCGGATCTCCTCACTCAGGATCAGGGGTCTCTGCTACACCCCAACCTCAGGTCTCTCAACCTTATGGCCTGGCTGCTGAGAGGGTAGTCCTCGCTCCCCTTCTCCTGCTGGCGGAGGTGGAGGAGGTCGTCCTAGCTTCGCGACGACTTTCTACCCGCAAATGCTACGCCCTTAAATGGCGTCGCTTTTCCGTTTGGTGTACCCAACAGTCTCAGGATCCCTTCTCCTGCCCGGTGTCGGTGATCCTGCAGTACTTGTTATACCTCTCTAATCTGGGACTTAAGTCCAACTCCGTCAAAGTTCACCTCAGTGCTCTTTCAGCACATCATGTGCCGGTGGACGGCAGACCTCTTTCCAGCGACCCTCTTGTAGCGAGGTTTCTCCGAGGTCTTCTTCTACTTAAACCACCTCTGCGCCCGCCAGCACCTGACTGGGACCTGAACGTGGTTTTGCAGCGGATCACCTGTCCGCCTTTTGAACCTATGGCTACCTGTTCTCTCCGTTTTCTTTCTTGGAAAACACTGTTCTTGATAGCCCTCACTTCCGCTAGACGCGTAAGTGAATTGCAGGCCCTCGTGTCTGATCCCCCCTACACTCGGTTCTACAAAAATAGGGTAGTCCTACGGACTCACCCAAAATTTCTTCCAAAGGTGGTCTCCCCTTTTCATATCAATCAGGAGGTGGTACTTCCAACCTTCTTTCCCAGACCACACTCCAGCCGAGCTGAAACGGTCCTCCATACCCTGGACTGTAGAAGGGCTCTGAACTTCTACCTTGACCGTACGCGGGAGCACCGTAAAGCTGCTCAGCTTTTTGTATCTTTCGACCCCAATAAATTGGGGCTCCCGGTCTCCAAGCGTACTCTGTCCATCTGGGTTGCGGACTGTATCACTTGGGCTTATGGGGCAGCCGGACTCTCCTTGGAAGGTCGAGTCACGGCTCACTGCGTTCGGGCAAAGGCCACGTCAGTGACTTACCTCCGCTCTGTTCCGCTGGCAGACATCTGCCGGGCCGCTACTTGGTCTTCGAGCCAGACTTTTGCGGTCCATTACTGTCTCGAGAGGGAGTCCCGCAGGGACAGTGCTTTCGGACAGGCAGTCCTCCGTAATCTCTTTGAGGTCTGAGCAACTCCTACCCTCCATCCCGGATGTTGGCTACCGGTGGGTAATTATTCAGCGAAGATCCTTCCTTCTGTGCTGCTGAGCTAGAGGGAGCTCATTTTTGTGCTTAGGGTCTCCGGTAGCCTTGAGCTTGGGAGTCCCATAAGTGAGGACTGACTTCCTGCTTGGTCCTGGAGAAAGCGTAGTTACTCACCTGTAACAGGTGTTCTCCAGGAGCATCAGGAATCAGTCCTCACAACCCTCCCTCCTCCCCTTGGAGTTGCAATCGTCTGCTTTACTTTTTTGCAAATTTTTATGCTGTCTTTTTTAGCTATGTCATCTGACTGGCTAAGATGGCACCCTTGGGCGGGAAGAGGACTGCGCATGCGCGCTGCAATTCCCAAAGGCTTTCTTTGAAAGCTGGGGAAAATTGCTCCGCGAGGGCTCCGTCGGCGCCGACGTCACCCATAAGTGAGGACTGATTCCTGCTGCTCCTGGAGAACACCTGTTACAGGTGAGTAACTACGCTTTTTTGTTTGAATACGTTGGTTGGTCCAAACTGGATGGACATTCATACCTCTAAAATTTATCATTCTCACTGGCACACTAGTTGTGCTTCAGCTTTTGTTGTCTATTCAATTATTTGTCCATGCCAGTTATATTATGTGGGCCGCACGTCCAGATCCTTGCGGGTAAGGCTGGGAAAATATGCATCTCGCCTCCATACCAAGAACCTGTCAGCACCGATGGTGGATCACTGTCTCGGAAAGTCTCACGCTTTTGAAACTCTTCAGTGGCGCGTTTTGGATCATGTGCCGCCTAACCCGCGAGGAGGGGATCGTGTTCAATATTTACGACGACTTGAACAGAGATGGATTTTTTTGTTAAACATGGTCCACCCTGTGGGTCTTAATATGCAAGTAGATTGGCACACCATATTTTAGAGGCACTTAATAAATATGTAGCCTTTCCGTTGGGATGGAGCTTCTGAACAGTTACTCCTCTTGACTATTTGATTGGCTAAATGTCAGCTGCCTATCTTGGTAGTTGTTACTGAACAGCTGTGCAAGCGTCGTTGATATTGGGATATTTAAACTGTTCTCTTCAGAATGCTTCTTTGATGGCTGATGACTGTCCACGCAATGCTTGACCTGAAGCAGGGTGTTTAATTTGAAGAACCCGAAACGTGTCACGTCGATTTGACTGCGGTGGTGCTGGGTGCAGCCTTGAGAAAGCTATTCTTCAGCTAAGTATGAGCTGTTTTACAAAAGTTTCTTCATTAAAATGGATGGGCCACAGCGGTGAAAGGGTTATCCCTTCTTACTGTGCTGGCATTTCCGACAAAAAAAACAAAATTATTGTTAGACTTATCTGATGAGTTGGTTATTCTAATAGATTGGGTATTTGTTTTTTTTATTTGTATTCCCAGGCAGGCCTGAGCCTTGAGGTCATGTTACGGCTCATAATGTCTGAGCCATGGCTGCTTCAGTCGCTAACTTGCAATTGGTCTCTAAAGAAATCATCTGCAAGGCTGCTATGTATTCTTTGGTCCACACTTTCACAGCCCATTACTGTCTGGATGGGAATTCCCAATGGGACAGCAACTTTGGCCAGCAATGCTCTGGCATCTTTTTGGGTCTTAAGTCCAACTCCTGCCCACCAGCCCTTCTATCCATGCAGGCTACGAAAAGAAATGGGACCCCTCAGTGCTGATGTATGCTGAGGATGCTGAACCTCTCAAATCCCTAGAGGGGCTACCCATACTGTTCTTGTTCTCCAGTTTTGTTGCCCCTGTTGGGCTTTGACCTCCTTGGTTTTTGGCAGCCTGTAGCTTGTGAGTCCCATACGTGAAGACTTACTTCCTGCTTGTCCACAGAGAAAGCATACTTACTTACCTGTAGCAGGTTTCTCTGTGGACAGCAGGAATAAATCCCTTCAACCCTCCCACCTCCCCGAGGAGTCATTTTCTGGCTACAGCTTTGATATGTTACTGGAGAAAATTGCAAGGGGCAGGTGGGAAGGCAAGCACACACGCGCAGTGGAGCCTTCCCAAAGCTTCCAAAGGAAGCTGGAGAGTGTTCCCGCGTGGGCTCTGTCGGTGGTGTCACCCATACATGAGGACTTATTCCTGCTTTATCTCTTCTTCCCTCAAGTACTTAGGTTGTAAGAAGGGCATTTTCAAAGCGTTCTAGCTGGTTAGCAGATATTTATTTATTTATTTAACTAGGCTTATATACCGCCTTTCTACAAGTCAAAGCGGTGTATATTCAGGTATCTTATATATATTTCCCTTGTCCCTGAAGGGTCACAATCTGTGTTTTTGTACCTGAGGCAACGGAGGGTTAAGTGGCTTGCCCAAGGCCACAAGAAGCACCTGTAGGACTGGAAATCCCAGTCCTTCTGGCCCAAGGTTGCTGTCCTCTAGCAGGATTTGAACCACTGGCCCTCCACTGAGGTAACCACCAGATATGCTAACCACAGGGCTGACCCTGGTGGGTGGCCTAACTCCATTTTGAAAGTGGTGGCACAAAACTGCCGCTTTCAAAATGGAATCTGGCCGCGGGTGCTCCCTGAATCCATCTCTCTTAGCTTGCAGTGGCTGCGACTCAAAACAAAATCGGGCTGCCATCGCAAGATGTGAAGATGGACTCGGGGGGTGGGGGGGTGGCGGCGGTGGCAGGGGGCAGCGGCAGCAGTTATGGGGGAGGGGCAGCACCGCGTGGGCTTCTGCCTGGGGTGGCAGAAACCCTTGGGCTGCCCCTGGCTAACCAGATAAAATGCTGTCATCATGATATTCAGGATAGAATACCTTGATCTTTTTTTTTATTTTATCTGAAGTAGCAAAATAACGGAATGAAGTGGAAGGAGGTAGGGAGGTGAGGGACAACTTCATATCTAGTCCTATTATTCATGAATGGGTCACAAAATAGGAGTGTGCAGATTGAATTCAGAGTCCGATAAGTGCCCTCTGCTTTGCCATCTGAGATATCTATTATGTCCTTTCAGATTTTCAGCACCTAAACTATTTCCCATGTGACTTCACATTGACCTGATAAAGGCTTTTGAAGTGTTTATTGCTGCAGTTAAGTGAAGCAGGCTGGCAGGGATAGGTGGAATGTGGTTCTTGGCTCATGCACACTTCCTCCAGTCCTTAGCAGCTGTGATCGCTCCTGGTACATAGCTCTCTGGTTTGTGTATATTTGCCCATGAGTGGGTTATACTCTTGTGGAGAATGTGTGTCAGCAGGGTCTTTGTACACATAGGAGTACTGTATGTAGATCTGGTTGTATGCATGCCTTTGTTTATTCACCTACTTTCTATATATATGTATGTGTATCAATCATTGGTGCCAGTTCAGTGGATGTTTGAGCACTCTCGATATTGAGTAAATGCCTCACTGTGTACAGGGATGGGTAATTTGCATTGTGTTTAGCATCTACAGTTGTTTTGAAACATTCCTCCTATAGTGTCAGTCTGTGGCATTGAGTGCGTGCTGAGAAAAGATACTACTTCCTTGAATACCTCTGCTTCCAGAGTTCTGAGTGGATATTTAGTACAGTTTGAGGTTGTCAGTAGTGATAGAACTGATGCTCTTTATCCTGCCTCTGTCCCTTAGTCTTCGCAGCTCTAGCAGTAAGCTAGCCCAACTCACCTTGGAACAGATCCTGGAACACCTGGATAATCTTAGACTCAACCTAAGCAACACCAAACAGAACTGTAAGTCTTTTTCTGCCTCTTCTGATATAAGCAAAGTAGCAGGCCGATGCAGAAAGCTGGTGCTGAAGTTGTGCGCTATCAACTCTGTATGCCTCTTTCCAGTGCACCAATAGCACGCAACTTCAGTGCCGGCGTGCAGAAAGGGACACATATGCAAATTAGTCACGGGTTAAACTTGGCTCAGGTGGCAACATTAAACTAGGAGAGCAAGCCATACATATCCACACAGAAGTCTGCGCAAGTTTGGCATGCTCTCCTAGAGAAACGAGCAGCGTAAGGCTAATTTGCTTATGTGCCCCAACAGTATTTTGATGGCATTGGGGGCTTTCCCCGATGCCTGGATCATGTTTATGTTTATGTTTATTAAAACTTTATATACCGCCCAATACAAAATAGCATCTGGGCGGTTTACAATACATAAAAGCATTTAAAAGGAAGGCTGCGGAAAAAGAAACAGAAAAGAACGCCATAAAATCAAAGAACAGGGATAGAAACAGATAGCAGTCAGGGGATACAGAAGGCAGACATGGAGGGAAGGAAGGGAGCACATAGACAAAACAAAGAAGCTCAGGAAAGAGGAATTAGGAACTAACATAAGTTGACTAAGTAGGAGAAGAGGGTGGGGCTGGAAGGTGGAGGTTGAGGCAGACATGAAGGGAGGGGGAAGACATTGACAACACACAAGGTGCAGGAAGGAGGGTTTAAGGATTTGACATGATTAGTCCTGTGACGAAGAAGAGGACGGGACTGGAGGAGGGAGGTTAAAAGCAGAACTGCCAAACTTCCCCTCAGATGATCCAGGCATCAGGGAAAGCCCCCAATGTCATCAAAATACTATCAGGGGCCAGTACCCCCGACAGAAAGGAAATCCCTGGTGGCCAAGCAGCCCCAATCTCCCTTCCCCCACCCATCTAACTAAAAAAAAAACCTGGTGGCCCTGCGGCACAGATTCCCCCATCCCCCTCCATCTTGCCCAACTAAAAATAAATCTAGTGGCCCAGCAGCCCCGAACTCCCCACCCCCATCCAGGTACCTTCACAAAGGATCAGGAGCACTGCTTACGCACTCCCGCTCCTGCACCGCCATCTTAAAAAATGGCAGCACTTGGCCCCACGCAGTGCACCCTGGGATGCACTGGACAGAGTCAGACTGCCATATAAGGTCTGACCCCACATAGTGCATCGCATTGCCATTTTTAAAGATGGCGGTGCAGGAGCAGAAGCACATGGGCAGCACTCCTCCTTTTTGAAGGTACTGGGAGTGGGTGGGGGGTTCGGAGCCGCCTGGGCACCAGGATTAAGGGTTATTTTTAATTGGACGGGTGGAAGGATTGGGGCAGCTGGATCACCAGGGATTTGCTTTCTGTTGGGGGCACCAGCCCCCCAACAGTATTTTGATGGCATCAGGGAAAGCCCACGATGCCATCAAAATACTGTCAAGGGCACGCGCAAAACATATAAGCCACCTCAAGACCAGGAGTAGAGATATTGGCGCTAAGGCTGGTTATGAAATCCTAATGCGTTTCTCTGCATCGGGCGCAGACAATATTAGCATGCCATTTTATTACGCACAGCTCGTTTGCCTATAATTTAAATACTCTTGGCGTTATGTGTGCATGCCTGCTTTTCCTTTGCTGTTTACTTGCGCATCCATCATTTTTCTGCATTTGGCTGTGGCAGTAATTGTGCCTAAAAGTGGTGTTATCTGTGCTTAAAGGCCACGCTAGT
Source organism: Ichthyophis bannanicus (assembly GCA_033557465.1). Classification (NCBI taxonomy): domain Eukaryota; kingdom Metazoa; phylum Chordata; class Amphibia; order Gymnophiona; family Ichthyophiidae; genus Ichthyophis; species Ichthyophis bannanicus. The sequence continues at coordinate 63,159,766 of CM066048.1, forward strand.
TTTCTGCATCGGCCCATAGAGTAGGAAGCACATTCTGGTCAGTATAAGTGTGGATGGAGACACACTGCAGAACTTTCTAAAAATGCCAATTCTAAATACTTGTGAGATTTCCTTTGTTGTTTTGTGTTGTGACCTCTTTGTGCTCTCTCTCTCTCAAGTTTTCAGCCAGACCCCAATCCTGCAGGCTTTGCAGCATGTGCAAGCCAGCTGTGATGAAGCCCACAAGATGAAGTGAGTGCAACAGAGTACCTCAGTAAACAGCAGCCCTTTTCATGCACCAGTGTTCCATAGTAAATGAAACGTTGGCAAATAAAAAAACAGCATGGCTGATCAAGTCTGCCCAGTAAGGTGGCTAGAGTTGTACTTGCTGTTCTCCGTAGACAAGCAGGGGGGATGCAGGCATACTCCATAGGTGTCGTCCTCCTACAGTGCCTGTGTTGGGCTCTCTTTTGGAGTCTGAGCATGCGCGCTCCTTCACACCTGAAGTTCCCACCTCTTTAGTTCTTTCTCTAACTGTAGACTGGGTTGCCACAGTTCCCCCCCCCCCCCCTCAATGAAGTTCCACAGTTTTATTATTTTAATTCTTCCAAAATTGCTCTAGTTTTTTTTCTCCTCGGGAGAAGCTCTGGCATGCGAACCGCAGGTTCCCCTTCTACTGACAACACTGTGAATAGGAAATGTGGCTGACTGCGCTCCTGAGAAGTCACAGAGAGGCTTCGGGAGTAGGAAACGTGGCTGGCTGCACTCCTGGCAAATCACAGCAAGACTTTAGGACTGCTTCTCCTCACCCGACCCTGACTTCGCTTCGAGTAGGATTGGAAACCAACAGCTTCCTGAGAGAGCAAATAATTAAGATGTCATTGCAGCAAACAGCAGTCAGCCCTGCCCCATCGGACCCAGACCAGACACAGTTGGGGGCTGTTAGGGCAGCCATGCGTCCAGAGGCAGACTCGCTACCGGCACCATCTTTGTCACAGATAGCCCAGAGTCTGCAACTTCAGACTGGCGGTCCCACTTCCTCCCCTCCACAGCCCCTGAAAATGCTTGTGGACCAGGAGCCATCGGGAAGAAAGGTAAAATCTAAAACTAAACATTACAGATGGTCCAATGCAAACAGGGAAGGCTCGGCAGGTAAGACATCCAAGTGCCCCCAACCCGCCGGAGGACCCAGAGGCAAAATGCTCCCTCTCTTTCTTCACTTAACACTAGAAGCCCCAAAAGGAAATTTACCTAGAAACCCCAAAGTGCGTCAATTGACGCATTATCACGATGACTGCGTTTAGCATGAAATGCAGATGTGAATCAATGTGAAGGTACTTATTTTTTAAATACGTGCAGTATGTGACGTCATTACATGACGTCATTGTGTGTTTGTTTATAATGTCGGAGTAAAACTGTAAACAGTGATTGAGATGCGCCACCTAGTGGGAACACAAATTTATACCTAGAAGCCCCAAAGTACATCAATTGACGCATCCAAGATAATTGAGTGCATCAATTGACGTACTTTGGGGCTTCTAGGTATAAATTCATTTTCCCGCTAAGTGGTGCATTTGTCATTAATTTTCGATGCACATATTTGAACATCTTCACCTTGCTAACAAAGTCATGGAACATGACTGACATGGTTCTAGCAGTGGTGCTGTATACAACTTCGAAGATGCATTTGCGCCAGTTGACGCACTTTGGGGCTTCTAGTGTTAAATCCGAACAGCCCATCCTGAAACCAGCAGTGACTACAAGCCTTAACTCCTTCCTCCTTTCTCTGCTCTGAAAGTTTGTTCAGGACAACATGGTCATACTTAGTGCTGCCCATGACAGTATGGGGGACCCCTGCGCTCAGCACCCTGGTGGACACACCTGTGGACCCCAGACATCACGGCCACCAACCTTCACCTCCTGTAGTGAAATAGCGAACCTCAGTACTGTTGGAAGATGAAACATGCTCCCTGCTTAGTGTTCCTTACTCTCACACAAACAGTACAAGCTGCAGGATTGAAGATGATTTTCCAGAACCCTTGTCAAAACCAGAGCCTTTGGAGGAAGTGCCAGAAGATCTTTTATAGCCTAAATTCCTGCAAAAAAATCTCCAGGGCCTTGGCTCTGTTATTCACAGACGCCCTACTAATAAGTGTGACTTCCAGTACATACTCAAAACCTGCAGTGCACCCAAACAAGTTTTAGCTCTGCCGGTCCATCAGATCCTTTAAGATCTACAAGCCTTCATCGGGAAGAATCCTACTTCAGTGCTCTTGCCTCCCAGCAATTTGGCCTTAAGTATAAAACGCTGCCAGCACCAGGGTTTGATTCCAGCAGCTGCGTCATCAATCTGTGGCTTTTGAAGCCGTACTTAAGAAGTCAAAAACCTCTGGATCGTCATCCTAGACACTACCAGGCAAAGACAAATGAATGCTAGATGCCATTGGCTGAAAATCTTATCAGAACAACCTTCTTGCCATGCGGGTCCTAGCGCATCAGCTTCAGATCCTGCATTACCATTATGATCTCCTCCTATAGCTGGATGGTACTCAGGTCCTGGCAGTAAATGAGCAGGCTCCTCACCAATTTACATGAATCCCTGTACCATATCATTTGTACCATGTATGATACCTTTGACTCGCTGGTGCATTCTGTCGCCATGGCTATTTCTGTGAGATGCACATTCTGGCTATGGTATCTGGACTCCAGTAAGACTTCTATGACCAACTTGCAGATGTGCCTTGTCAGGGAGATGGCCTTTTCAAATCCAAGGTACAAGAAGCTGTTTCAGAGGTGAAGGATCATTCTTCCACAGTCAGAAAGTTGGTTGCCCAGCCTGCAGAGCAGGTATCACAACCCAAATGATCCCAATTGATGCAGTACCAGAGGGCCTATCATTGCCAATATTTTCAACAGTTTTATCCCTGCCGGAGATATCGGCCATATTTCAGGCAGTCATCAGAGACCTTCTCCAGGCAGTGTGAAAGAAGAAAACCCTCCAACCCAGCCCCTGCCCCAAAACTAATCCTGGTTTTTGACTACATACTGGTAGCGGGAAGAATTCAGCACTTCAGAGAGGCCTGACATTCTAGATCGATGGGTACTCAGCATTATCAAGGGGGGTTACAAGATCAACAAAAGAAGAAATAGCCATTGCAATAAAATAAAGGGATAAGACATTTTTTCAGATATGTTAGTGAGAAGAGGAAGGGCAAAAGTGGTATTGTCAGACTGAAGGGTGAAGAGGAATAATATGTAGAAGCTGATGAGGATAAAACTGAATTGCTTAGCAAATATTTCTGTTCTGTGTTCACAGATGAAGGATCTCAGAAAACACCCACAAATAGGAACAGAAGTGATGGGGAGCTCAAACGATTTTCAGAAGAGTGTGTTCATGAGGAACTAGCTAAACAAAAAGTAGATAAAGCGATGGGACCGGATGGGCTACATCCGAGAATACTGAAGGAACTTGGGGACGATCTAGCGGCTCCACTGACTGACCTTATCAATGCTTCTTTGGAGCCAGGAGTGGTCCCAGAGGGCTGGAGAAAAGCACATATGGTCCCTTTACACAAAAGGTAAGGATGAGGTTGAAAACTACAGGCCGGTTAGTCTAACCTCTGTGTGAGTAAATTATTGACAATGCTGCTAAAAAAAAGAATAGTGAGGTTTCTGGATTGCAGGATTTGAGGCAGGTCTTGTCAGACACATCTGATTGATTTCTTTGACTGGGTGACCAGGGAGTTGTACTGAGGGAGAGCCCTAGATATGATGTACTTAGATTTCAGTAAAGCCTTTGGCACCGTTCCGCACAAGCAACTTATAAATAAACTGAGCACCCTAGGAATGGACCATAAAGTTATTGATTGGGTTAGAAATTGGTTGAGTGGGAGGCAGCAAAGGGTACAGTAAATGGAGGAGGTTACGTGTGGTGTACCACAGGGGATATGTCCTTGGTCCGATTCTTTTTAACATCTTTGTTAGTGATATTGGAGAAGGGCTGTCAGATAAGGTTTGCAGATGATACCGAATCTACAATAGAGTAGACACCCAGGAAGGAGTAGATAACATGAGGAGAGATCTAGCTATGCTTGAAGAATGGTTAAGAATTTGGCAGCTGAGATTTAATGCTAAAAAATGCAGGGTCATGCATTTGGGCTGCAGAAATCAAGGGAGCAGTACAGTGCAGGGGGTGAAGTACTTCTGTCCAAAAAAGGAGAGTGGGACCTGGGCATGAATTGTGTCTGATGAGATTAAAGTAGCCAAACAGGTAGAAAAGGTGACACCAAAAGCCAGAAGGATGCTTGGATGCATAGGGAGAGAAATGGCCAGCTGAAAAAAGGAGGTGATAGTACCTCTGTATAAGTTTCTGGTGTGACCTCATTTGGAGTAGTGTGTGCAATTCTGGAGACCACACCTACAAAAGGATATAAACAGGTTGGAATTTGTGCAGAGGGTGGCTACTAAAATGGTTAGTGTTCTTCGTTATAAAGCATATGAGGACAGACTTAAATATCTCAACATGTATACTTTAGAGGAAAAGCGGGATAGAGAAGATATGATAGAGATGTTTAAATACCTTCGTGGCATAAATGCTCAGGAGAGAGAGTCTCTTTCAATTGAAAGTAAGTTCTGCTACAAGGGGACATAAGATGAGGGTAAAAGGGGATAGACTCAGGTGAATATGCGGAAATATTTCTTTACGGAAAGAGTGATAGATGCGTGGAATGGTCTCCAAGTGGAACTGGTAGAAACGAGGATGGTTTCTGAATTCAAAAAAGCATGAGACAAACACAGAAGATCTCTAAAGGAAAAAGGGGACTATTGTAGTAGTTGATAATGGAAGAGCAGACTAGATAGGCCATGTGGTCTTTTTCTGCCATCATGTTTGTGTTTCTAAATTCATGACCCTTCCACTCCCTATCCTTGCCCCAACATGACCATGCCGTCAGCTCAGTGCCTACGCATTCTGGAACAGGAAGTCTCGGAACTTCTCTACAATCAAGCCATTGAGAGAGTTCCTCACAACCAACCCAACCAATGTTTCTGCTCATGTTTCTCTCTGATAACTAAAAAGACCGGAGGCCTGTGTTCCGAGTTCAACTGCTACGTCAAACAGGAAAAATTCAAAATGAACTCCTTCAGCACTATCCTTCCCTTGCTGAGTCAGAAAGATTGGTTGGCCTCTCTGGACCTGAAAGATGCCTACACTCACATACTCATCCACACACTGGAAATATCTTTGTTTCAAGTTCAGGGAATCAGCACTACCAATACAAAGTCCTCCCCTCTGGCCTTCCCACTGTGCCAAATGTATGTACAAAATGTCTGGCAGTAGTCACCAGCCATCTGTGATGACAGGAACACTGCATTTCTCCAGGACCAAGCAGGAGGTCAGTCCTCACCTGTGGGTGACATCACCAACAGAGCCTGCACAGAAACACTTCCCAGATTTCATAGGAAGCTTTTGGAATGTGCACCATGCATACATGCCGGTCTTTCCGTCCGAAGGAGCCATCTCTACCATAATCTTCTTTTTTCTGTGGGACCCTCCAGATGTCATCTGTGTCCTGGAATTTAGTGGATCCCTTTTTCGCTAGGTTTTGCGAGTTTTCACTATTCTCCAGGAACAAGCAGAAAGTGAGTCCTCACATGTAGGTGGCGTCGGCATTGACAGAGCCCGTACGATCATCTGCTTTCAAATAAAGCCTTTGGGAGTCGGGCCGCATTTGCGTGGTCACCTTCCCACCCAAAGGTGCTATCATACCTCAGTCTTCTTTTTTCTGCGGAGCCCTGCAGACGTTCTGTCTGTTGTCCCTGATAAAAGTCAGTTTTTTAACCCTTCTACTTTGTGTTTTTTTGCTCTTCCTTTTTCAGGTCGGTTCCTGACCACCACCTCGCCGCCTGAGTTTGTCCTCACCTCAGCATTGTGCGTTTTCCCCCGGGAACAAGCAGGAAGTCAGTCCTCACATATGGGTGACGTCGGCACCGACGGAGCCCTCACAGAAGCATCTCCCCAGCTTTCAAAGAAAGCCATTGGGAGATGCCACCACATATGCGTGGTCCCCTTCTCGCTCAAGGGTGCCATTTTGCTCAGTCTCCTTTTTTTCCGCGGAGCTCTTCAGACGTCATCTGTCTTTCCCCCGGAAAAGTTGATTTTTTTCTTCTCAAGTTCTTAGCTTGTCTCCGGTATCGCACCGGTACTCTTCCCGCCTACCGATCTTGGTGCCTCGGCATCAAGTTCGGTTCACTTTTGTGTTTTTGTTCTTTTTGGGTGTCTTCGCACCTTTTTTTCCCTGCTGGCAGCTCGGAGGGTCTTCGACCTCGCATAGGTTCTTTTTCCCCTATGGCTACCAGTGGTTTCAAAAAGTGTGATCGGTGTGCTAAGCTAATGTCCTTAACCGACACACATGACTGCTGTCTCCGTTGCCTTGGGGCTGGACCATGACCCGGTGGCCTGCAGCTTATGCAAATGGATGTCTAGCAAGGCCCTGAAGAGCCGCCAGCAGCAGCACGATAAGTTTTTCCCCAACTCCCCGATGCCTCTGAAGGCCAGGACCTTGTCTGAGGTGTTCTCCAAACCCAAGCACCATCGTGGGTCCTCAGAGAAAGGGTTCCCCTTGAGGGAACACAGGAGGAAGAAACAACCCTCGAAGGTGGCGTCCTTGGATGGCTCCGACAGACGGGGTTCCTCCCGGGCCCGGTCCTGCAGCCCCAGGTGCCCACCTGAGGCTTCGGAGAAGGAGCGGCCGGCAATGTTCCCTCGGAAGGATTCGGTGACAGACCGACCTACCTCGATCCTCAAAGGCTATCCTCATCGAGGATTTCCCTTGGTGCCTGCCCCAATGGCCGCGGAGCCTTCTGGCCTGGAGTCCAGAATGACGGCCTTGGAGCGCAGTTTGTCTGCCTTTTATGGACCAGCAGAGGCTGCTGTTGTCCAGCAGGTCCGGTTCCTCCACCCCGACCACCGGGCGTTCGATATCAAAGACGTTCCCGGAGGCCGAGCCAATCCTCGAGGTCCTGCGGCCTCAAGTTGATCCTCAGCCGAGGTTGCGCTCGGTGTCCCGCTTGATGGGTCCGTGGTCATCCCCAATGTCCCCACTGGGGGCAGACCGTGCGGCCTCGGGCCCCTTGAGGACTGCGGAGCAGCCCACCCTCGAGTCTTCCTTGGACTACTCCGAGTGGGAGACGGAGGATGACAAGTCCCCAGATACCTGTCAACACCGCGACATCCCCTCAGACTACCCAGTCTCGGAACCATGGAGAAGGTCCCCGCCAGAGGACATGAGATTCTTAGACTCTGTCAAAGACATGTCTAAAGCCCTGGCATTCCTGACAGAGTCGGAGGAGGATCCTCGGACTGATGAGCTCGAGATCCTGCAGTATGAGGCTCCCCCTCGGGAATTGCTTACGGTGCCCATTCCTCCCTTCCTGGAATGGCTCATGTTCCGCATGTGGGAGACGCTGGCATTGGTGCCGATGGTGAGCAAGTGGTTCGACTCAATGTATTGAGTCCGCTGGAGCTCCGGCTTCCAGAAGTCGCAACTGCCACACAACTACATGGTGGTGGAGTCAGCCATGCGTCGGCTGAAGAGCCAGAAGATGCACTCCTCGGTGCCCCTGGAAGGGAGGCCCGCACCTTGGATGCCCTTAGCAGAAAGTGCTACCAGGGCTCAATGCTTATTTGCCATGTCCAGGCCTACCAGCTGTAGGAGTAGTCCAACAGAAAGAGCACGAACTCCACGTGCAGCGACCAGACCCAGTAAGAAACGTGGAATGCAAGGGAAGAATGTAAAAAATACTTTATTGAATTAAACAGCTTCAGCCATTGGCCCGACACAGGCCATGTTTCGTGAAGCCTTCCTCAGGGGCTTAAAATGGCTAAAAACAATACGTGAAGCCTTCCTCAGGGGCTTAAAATGGCTAAAAACAATGTGAAGCCTTCCTCAGGGGCTTAAAATGGCTAAAAAAAATAGATACATGCTCTGGTGTAGGTCCCGTCCCACCGGTTCATGTGATCTCCATCCCTCTTCAGTTTTGTTTCACCTTTTTCTTTTTTATTTTATCTTTCTCTTATAGAGAGAATTGAGATACAATATATTTATACAGGTAGGTTAACATATAATATATATATTTTTTATGACACCCTGTAATATATATATTTTTTATATAATATATATTTTTTATCACACCGCCAAATACGTTTTTCACATACATTATATCTTTTAACAAGAATGTTTGGTTTTAGTTTTTGGTTCATTCTTTTATACATTTGTTCTTATTTGCCTCACATATATGTGTTTTATTTCACAATTTAAGTAAAGTGGCATTTTAGGATATTGATGTATTTATTTATTTGTTTATTTTTTCAATGTTTATGGTCATAAATGTACATGATTTTATTTAAAGTTTTATATCATTGTTTATCAATTAGCTCCGTTTTCAATATGTACTAAATATTATTTATTTATTTTTTATTATAATATATGTAAGTATTTATATGCTGGTGTTTGTTTGTTTTTATTTAAAAATCATTTTGATATATGTTTTATGATTGTTTTTAGCCATTTTAAGCCCCTGAGGAAGGCTTCACGAAACACGGCCTGTGTTGGGCCAGTGGCTGAAGTTGTTTAATTCAATAAAGTATTTTTTACATTCTTCCCTTGCATTCCACGTTTCTTACTGGGTCAGGCCTACCAGCTGTACATGGGCATGTACCTGAGGGATCTGACGAAGGAACTCACATTTTACTAATTAAGCCTCTTATAAAATTGTTGAAAATCGACCTATATTATGTAAATAAGCAGTTAGTATAACTCCATGTACAAATTTATACTATACTCTGTGAATAGTTGCTCTGTAAATAGTTACCCCAGTTACCTCCAAGTTATCTTGTCCTTGTTCAATGTAAACTCAACTGTCATGTGACATTGCAGTATGTTTTGTTCAATTGTAAACCGCACTGATTTTAATAGCGCGGTATATAAGAAAAGTAAATAAAATAAAATAAATAAATAAATAATAAATAAACTCGCCGGTTTCTCAGCTGTCTTTCCGAGGAACCCTTGCAGTGCTTCAGGAGACTGTCCAATGCCATCCGTGAATGCTCCAAGTTTGTCTCGCGTGGCCTATGACGGGTTTGAGTCGGCGGCCTGGGTAGCCACAGCAGACATCGATGCGCACTGCCAGGCTTGGCTCCAGTCGTCCAAGACATGTTGGTTGATGTCCCCTGTCAGGGAGGAAACCTCTTTGGCAGACCCATGCCGACAAGGCCGCCAAGCTGGAGACCGAATTCATGACAAGGACCAGGCTCTCTTAAGAGGACCGCTGCCTCTCCCCAACGGAAGGGCTGGGTAAAAAGCCCTTTTACCCAAGAAAGGGAGCTGCTTACCGTAACTACCCACATTTTCAAGCCTCTCTGGCTCCCCATCAAGGGACAAGGGCATGGCCCGTGTAAGCAGAAGGTTCTGAAGCCCCAGGCACCGGCTCCGGCCCAGCCAGGGTGGGTTTTGACTACTCCAGCATAGCCTCTGTACCCCAAGGAGGTCAGCAGCCTACAGGGGGATAACTGACCCTCTACGCCCCGAGGTCCTACTTGACCCAATACAAGCATTAAGGAACCTGTGTCTTTTGGGGAAACTGCTAGGTACTTATGACCTAGATTGGCCACTGTTGGAGACAGGATACTGGGTTTGATGGACCTTGGTCTGACCCAGTATGGCATATCTTATGTTCTTATGAGGTGGATAAACATCACTACCGAATCCTGGGCACTGAGGGTGTTCAGGGAGGGTTACCTTCTCTGCTTGACTCAGATGCCTCCTCCTTATTTTCAAGGAGAGTCCCCCAAGTCTCCCCTCCACCAGGACCACCTTCTGAAGGAACTGGCAGGTCTTCTCGAGGACAGTGCGGTGGAACCGGTGCCCCACCACCTCCAGAGCAAAGGGTTCTACTCCAGATACTTCCTCGTCCCAAAGAGGACAGGGGGCCTAAGGCCCATCTTCGATCTGCACAACCTCAACAAATTCCTGGTGTGTGAGAAGTTCAAGATTGCCTCCCTTGGAACATGAGCCACTTTGATTGAAGGATAAGGCGGTATAGAAAACTGGTTAAATAAATAAATATTTCTGCCCTACCACCAGCAGGGAGACTGGCTATGCTCCTTAGACCTCAAGGATGCTTATACTCACATCCTAATCCACCCACACCGTAGTAGGGGGGCAGGCACTTTCAGTACAGGGTGCTCCCATTCGGTCTCGCCTCTGCCCCAAGGGTGTTCACGAAATGCCTGGCAATCGTGGCTGCCTTTCTCAGGCTTCAGGGAGTCTTCATGTTTCCCTACCTGGACGACTGGCTCGTAAAAGGGGACACGGCGTCCGAGGTACAGCAGGCCACCGCACTCACCATCCAGTTACTACAGCACTTGGGCTTCGTCATAAACTACCCCAAGTCCCACCTTCTTCCGACACAGTGCCTGGAATTCATTGGAGCAAAGCTCGACACCCACCAGTCACAGGCTTTCTTGCCCATGGACTGGTGCAGACCGCCTCAGGTCTCTGGCCCGGGACATACAACACCGTCCCTCGGTGTCTGCCCGCCATCTTCTGCGCCTCCTCGGGCACATGGCCTCCACGGTCCACATCACTCTAGATGTCCGCCTCCACATGAGAACGGTGCAGTGGTGTCTCTGTGTCCAGTGGTCCTAAGCCACAGGCCGCCTCAGGGACAAAGTTTGGGTGTCCCGCCAGTTGGCGAACTCCCTTGTCTGGTGGCAGTCGTCTCGGCACCTAGAAACAGGCATACCTTTCCAAGGCCCCAGACAATCGATTGTTCTCACCACAGATGCCTCCCTACTCGGCGGGGGAGCCCATTGCAAGGGTCTCCGCACCCAGGGCAGCTGGTCGCCAGACGAGAGCACCCAGCAAATCAATCTCCTGGAGCTTCGAGCCATTCACCTCGCCCTGAGAGTCTTCGGCCATCGTGTCTGCCATCGGCTGGTCCTGGTCCAGACGGACAACTAGGTGGCTATGTTCCTTGTGAACAAGCAAGGGGGCACAGGGGTCACGTGCTGTCTGTGAGCAGGCGCTGGCCCTCTACCAGCAGGCGCTGGCCCTCTACCAGCAGGTGCTGGCCCTCTACCAGCAGGTGCTGGCCCTCTGCTCTTACGTGGCCCAGCAGGGGATCTTCCTCAAAGCGGTGTACCTGCCAGGACAGGACAAATTACTGGCCGACAGGCTAAGCAGGGTTCTCTGACTGCACGAGTGGCAGCTGAACCCCAAGGTAGCCAGCTGGCTTTTCCGAGACTGGGGGGAACCCGTGATGGACCTGTTTGTCAGTCCAGACAACTTGAAGTTGCTCCGCTTTTGCTCTCGGCAGGCTCATCCCTCCAGGGTGGCGGCGAACACATTTCTAGTCCCATGGTCGGGAGGGCCTCATGGTACGCCTTCCCTCCAACGCTGCTGATTGCCAAGACATTGTTCAAGATCCTCCGTGACAGGGCCTTGCTCATCTTCATAGCCCCCCGATGGCCCAGGCAACCATGGTTCCCGCTGCTTCTGCAGTTGGCGGTGGCAGCCCCCATCCCCTTGGGGACTGCCCTGTGGCTTCTGTCTCAGGAGGGGGGCTCTCTACTACACGTCAACCTGGGGTCTCTTTCGCTCACGGCTTGGCTGCTGAGAGGGTAGCCCTGGGCCATTTCCACCTTCCCACTGAAGTGGAAAATGTTCTGCTGGCCTCCCGTAAGGCCTCTACGAGGAAGGCATATGCCTTCAAATGGTGTAGGTTCTCAGCTTGGTGTGCTGAGCGAAGGGCTGACCCTTTCTCCTGCCCGGTGGCTATGGTGTTGCAGTACCTTCTCCACCTTTTTCACTCTAGGCTCAAGTCTTATTCTGTTAGAGTGCACCTCAGTGCCCTGGTGGCTCACCACCACCCGGTGGATGGTAAACCCCTTTCGGTCCAACCTCTGGTAGGCTGCTTCCTACGGGGCCTGCTCTTATCTAAGTCCCCGGTTCGCCCTCCAGCGACTGAATAGGACTTCAATGTGTTGTTGGAGCAGCTCATCCGTCCACCATTCAAGCCCTTGGCTGCTTGCTACCTTTCGTGGAAGGTGGTTTTCCTGGTTGCGCTCAATTCTATTCAAAGGGCTAGTGAGCTCCTAGCCTTTGTGCCCTATACCAGATTCTACAAGTACAGGGTGGTGCCCTACACCAGGTTCTACAAGTACAGGGTGGTGCTCCATACGCACCCCAAATTCCTTCCAAAGGTAGTATCCTCATTCCATCTCAACCAGGAGGTGGTGCTCCCTACCTTCTTTCCGAGACCTCACGCCAGTCGGGCAGAGACGGTCCTCCACACCTTGGACTGTAAGAGGGCCTTGTCCTTCTATATCCAGCACACTCAGGACCACCGCAAAGCCTCCCAGCTCTTCATCTCCTATGACCCCAGCAGGCTGGGGGAAGCGGTGACTAAGCGTATGCTTTCCACATGGGTGGCGGACTGTGTTGCCCTAGCCTATGAGCAGGCAAAGCTCCCGCTGCATGGTCGCATCACAACACAGCGTGTCCGGCCTCAGTGGCAAATCTGCACTCTGTCCCGATGGTGGACATCTGTCGGGCCGCCTTGTCTTCAGTCCATACCTTTGCAGCCCATTACTCTGTGGAAAGAGAATCCCAATGGAATAGCGCCTTTGGCCAGGCTGTGCTCTGTAATCTTTTCGGGGTCTAGGCAATTCCTACCCTTCTGTGTTCAGGCTACCGAGTGCTGGTTTCATCGGACAAAGGGGTCCTACTGTAGTCTGTAGACCAAACTGAATTGCTGCTGTTTGTGGCTCCCCTTGAGGGGGCCCAATTTTTGCTACAGGTCTCCTGGTAGCCTGTAGCTGGGGAGTCCCATATATGAGGACTGACTTCCTGCTTGTTCCCGGAGAAAGCGTAGTTACTCACCTGTAACAGGTGTTCTCCGGGGACAACAGGAATTGGTCCTCACAACCCTCCCTCCTCCCCTTGGAGTTGCTCCTTTACCTTTTATTTTGCTATCTTCAGCTATTTCATTTGACTGAGCAAGATGGCACCCTTGGGCAGGAAGGAGACCACACATGCGTGGTTGCATCTCCCAAAGGCTTTCTTTGAAAGCTGGGGAGATGCTTCCGTGAGGGCTCCGTTGGTGCCGACGTCACCCATATGTGAGGACTGATTCCTGCTGTCCCCGGAGAACACCTGTTACAGGTGAGTAGCTATGCTTTTTCATGTCCTTTTCTTTTCTTTTTCGGGGGGTGGGTATTTTCTTGCACTCTCCCTGATCCGAGACATCTGAATTTGACCTCGCGGGTGCCGTCTTCCCCGCTATGTCTTCGGTCAGAGGATTTAAGCCACAGTTGCTGTATCAAGTGCCTCAGTGCGGATCACGACGACTCCACTTGGCCTCTCTGCCTGCGGATGTTGAGCAAGAGCCGGAGGCATCGTGAAAAGCAATGGGGAGAGCTTTTTGGCTTGAAGGCCTCTGCTGCGGTTCTGGCATAGAGTCTGGAATCGCTGCCCTTGAGAACTGTGTCTGACAACTTGATATCGCGTGCACTTGCTTGATCGAAGCCCAGAGGTTGCAGAGCCTCGGACAGGGGGTCCTCCTCTGAGGACCTCCCCTGTGGGTCCAAAACATTGTCCAAGTTGAAGTCCGATCCTGGAGCCAGGGGTAAGATCTCCAGTCCCTGTCCTCGAAGCCTGAAGACCTAATGCCGAGGGCAGTGATTGCGAGCGGTCCTCGAAGTTGCCCTGGCGGGAGGAGTGGTTGGGCTCAGTCATCCATTGCAATCACAATTGGTGATTCCCCATCAAGAGAGCTGGCTTTGGGCTCGATACCATCAAGGGCTGAACCAGTCGCTGTGGAGCCTACTGACATCAAAGCCAAGATGGCGGCCTTGAAACGCAACCTGGCTGCCTTCCTCGAGGCACAGCGGGGCCCATTGCCAGGAATCTCCAAATCATCTATGCTGACATCGGGACCTTCCACTGCATGGACCACCCCGGAGGACATCCATTCTATGCTGGAACAGTTCACTACTCACTCGGAGCTGCATCGGTCGGTCAACCTCCTGTTCGAGACGCGACTCGCCCCTGAGCACTTCAAGGTTGACTTGTCAGGCATCTCTTTCCCCTCTGCACCGGTGGCTCATCATTCTGATGACTGTCCAGGGCTTGAGGTCTCGTTTGGCTCCGAATCGGACTGGGAGACCGATGACGAGTCACCTGACTCCCGATTACGCTGGGATGTAACTTCTGACCCATCTCCCCCTGAGGAGTGCTGGAGGTCCCCGTCTGAGGACCATGCATTTCTCAAGTTTGTTTGGGGAATGTCGAAGGTCCTCGTGCTGAGGGAGACCCTCCAGTACAAGGCCCCTCTGAGGAAGGCACTGATAGTGCTGATACCTCCCATCCTGGAATGCTTGCTGTTCAGGATGTGGGAGAGCCCGATGATGGTGCCGATAGTGAGCCGGTGACTCGATTGCCAGTATCAAGTTGGCAAGAGCCCTGGCTTTATAGTGGAGTCGGCCATGCGTTGCATAAAGTCAGAAAATGCACTCCCCAGTACCTCCTGATAGGGAGGCCCGCATCATGTATGGATTTGGCAGAAAGTGCTACCAGGGCTCAGTGCTTTTGGCCCACATCCAGGCTTGCTAGTCGTACATAGTTATGTAGCTGAGGAACCTGGCCAAGGAGCTCGTCGGGTTCTCAGCTGGGCTGGCAGGTGAATCTCTCGAGTGCTTCCGGACCCTCGTATTCTCGGTTAAGGAGTGCTCCAAATTCCAGACTCGAGCAACCTATGACAGCTTTGAGTTCATGGCTCGTGTAGCTGCGGTGGGCATTAGTGCCCACCGCTTGGCTTGGCTGCAGTCCTCTGACTTACAGCGATGCATGCAGGACAAACTGGCCAATGTCCCCTGCTGGGGAGAGAACCTCTTTGGCAAGCCATTGACCAACAAGGCCACTGAGTTGAAGTCAGTTTATTACCAGGACCAGGCTGTCCCTGAAGACCGCTGACCCTTCCAGTTGGAATGTTTCAGGGAAAAACCTTTCCACCCTAAGATGAAAATGGCGTATGAAAAATACCCTCAATTTCTGACCTATCAGACTCCCCAACAGGGTCAGCAGGCTGAGGGCCAGAGGCACGGCCCCCATAAGCATAAAGCCCTCAAGCCCCAAACGATGCCCCAGCTGCAGCCTGGGCGGGAGGGCTTTTGACTCATTGGGCGTAGTCCTTCCCCCCCTCCCCCCCCCCCCGAGGACCAGGACCCAAACAAAGCACACAGGAGGATGTCTGGTTTACTTTGCTCACCTCTGGCCAGGCATCACCACCGACACCTGGGTGGTACAGGAAGGGTACCTTCTGCACTTTGACTAGATGCCTCCTCTTTTTTTTCCAGGGGAACTTCCCATGATTTCCCTGCACAGAGAGCTCCTGCAGAAGGAACTTCCTACTTGAGGATTGGGTGGTAGAACCAGTCCCTCGGCCCCTCTGGACATGAGGTTCTACTCATGGTACTTCCTTGTCCCAAAAAAGACAAGCAACTTTCAGCCCATCCTGGATTTGCATGACCTAAATCACTTTCTGATCAAGGAGAAGTTCAAGATACTATCCCTTGGAGCGTTGCTGCCCCACCTCCAGCGGGGAGATTGGCTATGCTCCTTGGATCTCAAAGATGACTATACCCACATCCTGATACATCCCCGGCACCATCAGTACCTCTGTTTCGTCATTGGAGGCTGCCACTACCAGTACAGGATACTCCCCTTTTGCTCTCCTCAATCTCCCGGGTGTTCACCAAGTGCCTGGTGGTAATCGCCTCTCACTTATGCTTGCTGGGACTCTGTCTTCCCCTATCTGGATGACTAACTCTTGAAGGGCAGCTTGCCAGAGAGTCTGCCACGTAGCCCACTGCACCATCAGGGTGCTACAACATCTGGGGTTCGTGATCAACTTCCCAAAGTCAAATCTACTGACCCAGTGCCTGGAGTTCAGAGGAACCCTTCTGGACTCAAGCCAGGTCAGAGCCTTTCTCCCTCTGGACCAAACTCGGCGTCTGGCAACCCTAGCAAAAGAGTTACAAGGTCGCTCATCAGTGTCTGCCTGTTTCCTGCTGCAACTATTGGGGCACATAACCCCGGAGGCCTGTCTATACATGCGAAGGCCCAGTGGACCCTCAGCTCTCAATGGACTAATGGGCCACCTGGAGGATCAGGTCTGGGTCACCCAGCTTCTCGCAGCCTCCCTTGCCAGTTGGCAGAGCCGGAAGAATCTCATGGCCGTCCTACCCTTCCAGGCCCAGTCGCCCAACACGTTTTTACCACGGATGCCTCCAAGCTTGACTGGAGAGCCCACTGCGATGGTTTTCAATCGCGGAGCGCTTGGACTCGGGAAGAATTTGCTCTCCGGATCAACTTCCTGGAACTCTGCACTGTAACGAATGCCCTTCAGGTGTTCCAGGCCCATTTGGTTAACCAGGTTGTCATCGTTCAAACGGACAACCAAGTAGCAATGTTTTACATCAGCAAGCAGGGAGGAATGGGCTCGTACCTCCTCTTTGGGAGATGGTCTGCCTCTGGATCTTCGTCACGGAGAAGGGCATGATCCTCTGGGTGGTCTACCTGCTAGGCCAATCTGATTGCAGATCGACTCAGCAGAGTCTTTCTGCCCCTGAGTAGCACCTCAACCCATTGGTGGCCATCTCCATCTTTTGACCTTGGGAACCCTGACATTGGACCTCTTCGTCAGTCCCAAGAACGTGCAGCTGCCATGCTTCTGCTCCCAGAGGCCGACCCTGAAGCATGTGGCGACAGATGCCTTTCTCCTGTCTTGGTCCGGGAGTCTACTGTATGTGTACCCGCCTACTGCCCTGGTCCACAAGACCTTACTAAAGGTGCAGTCGGACCAGGCCTTGCTAATTCTCATTGCTTCTCGGTGGCCCTGGCAGCCGTGGTTCCCCCTACTCCTGCAGCTATCATGGGAAGCCCCTTTACTTCTGGGCCATCCATGGACTTGCTCTCGCAGGAGGACGGAACCCTCCTTCATCCCAAGCTCCAATCCCTTGCCATGACGGCGTGGCGGCTGAACGGTTAGCCCTAGAATGCCTCCACCTCTCTTGAGACGTGGAGAAGATCCTATTGTCATCGCACAAGGACTCAACACTGTGTGCATATGCCTTCAAATGGCATAGATTCTTGGTCTGGTGCTCAGACAAGAATCACAACCCTTTCTCCTGCTCAGTACAAGACATCCTCCAGTATCTGCTGCACCTCTCTGGGCTGGTCTAAAATCCAGTTCCATCAGGGTGCACTTCAGCGCCCTGATGGTGCATCACCACCTTGTTGACGGCCAGCCTATCTCTGTGCACTCCCTTGTGGGCCGTGTTATGAGGGGACTTTTTCTCTCGTAACCTCGCCCCCCCCCCCCCCCCATCCACTGCCGGTGGCATGGGACCTGAACGTTGTCCTCAGGAAGCTGATGGCTCCGCTTTTTTGAGCCACTGGCTACGTGTCATCTCAAGTTCCTGTCATGGAAAGTGGTGTTCCTGATAGCATTCATTTCGGCCAGATGGGTCAGTGAGCTGCAGTCACTGGTGGCCCATGCCCCCCTACACCAGGTTTCACAAAAACAGGGTCATTCTCCGGACTCATCCGAAATTCCTGCCTAAGGTGGTATCCGCTTTTCATATCAACCAAGAGATGGTCCTTCCCACCTTCTTCCCTAGGCCTCACGCATCCCGGGCAGAGGCCTTGCTTCACACCTTGGATTGCAAAAGGGCACTGGCCTTCTACCTCAAGAGTACTAAGACCCATCATCACTTGTCACAGCTGTTCATCTCATATGATATCAACAGGTTCAGGGTTGCGGTCTCTAAGCATACCCTTCTACCTGGGTGGCAGACTGCATCTGTTTCGCCTATGAGAAGGCTGGACTCTTTGGAACGTCATGTCATCACGCATAATGTGCGCGCCATGGGTGCCTCGGTAGCTCACCTGCGCTCTGTCCTCCTGCAGGATATCTGCCAGGCCACCACCTGGTCTTCAGTCCACACCTTCGCAATGCAATACTGCTTGGAGCAGAGCTCACACACGATAGTGCCTTTGGCCCGGCAGTACTTCGCCACTTCTTTGGAGAATAGTGCAACTCCTTCCCTCTGGCCCATTGTGTCCAGGCTACCAGAGAGGGAATTCCAGCATCAATGTTGAGGCTGCATCACTGGACTTCAAGCCATTCAGCACTCCTTGCTGCCCTTCACAGTTCGCCTTTTGGGTTGCATGTGGTTCCTACAGGTTTTTTTGGTAGTCTGTAGCTTGGGCGTTTTATATATGACTTACTACTTGTTCCCGGCGAAAGCATAGTTACCTGTAACAGATGTTCACTAGGGATAGCGTGAATCAATCCTCCCAACCCTCCCTCCCTCCCCATGGAGTTTTTTCTTCTTATGCTTGATTAAGCTATGTCGTCATACTGAGATAAGATGGCACCTTTGGGCTGGAAGGTGACCGCGTATGTGGTGCTAGACTCCCAAATGCTTTCTTTGAAAGCTTGGAAGTGATTGCCGAGTTTGGCTCCATCGATACTGACGTCACCCATATGTGAGGACTGATTCCTGCTGTCCTCGGAGAACACCTGTTATAGGTGAGTAACTATGCTTTTTTTAGATCATGTGGTGTTCAACTTTTTCCTTTCATCTTCAAGAACATCGGTGCCTCAGCGCAGCATTTTTCTTGGGTTTTTTCTTTGTGGTGCGTGGGCTTTTCCTCTCACGCTCTCCTGGTTGGCGAGGACATTGGAATCCTTTGACTTGGTGCGGAAGCCATCTTCCCTACTAAGTCAAAACTGTCCAGTGGCTTCAAGAAGTGCACCCAGTGTGGCCAGACCATTTCAATCACGGATTGCCACAGCTGGTGCCTTCAATGCCTCGGGCCAGAGACTGCTCTCTCCTTGCAGATGATGCTCAAGGGGCTTAAGAACCGAGAACGGCAGTGGGAATTGCTCTTCAGTTCTGAGGCATCAACATTGGCCCCTGCATCAACGCCCTCAAAAGCCCCCGCTGAGGCTTTGGTGTCATGCGGAGGCTGGGCCCATTCGGAGCCGAGGGGGGCACCAGAATGGTGGCACTCCTTTGATAAGGAGCACTCCCAGAAGGACCGGACTTAAACACCGTCAGCATCAAAGGATGATGCTGAGCCCAGGGTGAAGGCCCATTGGCATCAAAACCCTTGAATCAATTGAGGGCGAGAACGGAGTGGTCCTCCAGGCTGCCACGGCAGAAGTTGCCTCTGTGAGGCCCCGGAGGGCCAGGTGGGACCTCTGAGGCTATGACCATCGAGGTGTCCCCTCTGAGGGAGCCGGCATCGGCACCGAAAGCAGCTGCATAGACTCTGGTGGCAGCGGAGACCACAATCCTCACAGATAGGATGCAGGCCATCGATCGTAGCCTCTCTGCGTTCATGGCCCAGCAGACTGCCAGGAACCCGGTGACCTTGGGTTCCTCGGCACTGGTGACTGCCACGTCCATGGCGGGTGCCTCACCTTAAGAAATGCAGCCCATCCTGGAGATACATGCTCTCTTGGGCAACTCCCATAAGCACTCAAGGTCCTTCTCGGTGCAGCAGGTGTCCCCCTGAGTGCATTGTGTTCAGACAGATGAGAGTCGAGGACTCTGCCTGAGGACCACCTGCACATTCACCATTCATGGCAGTTCTTCGAGTTTTTCTCAGACTCTGATTAGGAGACCGAAGAGAAATCTCCAGACACCATCCATCATCGCATTGTACCCTCCGATCCCTCCCCCCTGTGCAAACGGAGGAGGTCCCCCTCCCCCTGAGGACCTCTCCTTCCTCAAGTTTGTTTTGGACATGGGGAAGGCTTTGCCCTTCGCTATTGATGTGGAGGAAGAGCCTCAAGCGGAGGAGTTGGAAATCCTCTAGTACCTGACTCCCCCTAAAAGAGGCCATTACAGTTCGCATCTACCTGATACTCAAACAGCTTCTCTTTAGGATGTGGGAAACACCGTTCATGGTGCCAATAGTCAGCCAATGTTTTGATTCCATGTATCCAGCGTGTAAGAGCCCTGGTTTTGAAAAAACACAGGTTTTGCAGAACTCCTTGGTGGTGGAATTGACCATGCGCCGGATTAAAAATTCCAAGATGCACTCCTCTGTGCCCCTCTGGGTAAGGAGGCATGCACCATGTACAGCTTCGTTAGGAAGTGTTACCAGGACTCTATGCTGGTGGCTCAGATCTAAGCATACTAGTTATACATGGGCATGTATCTGCGTGATCTGGCAGGGGGATCTTGCCGGTTTCTCGGCTGGCCTGTCGGGAGCACCTTGTGTGCTTCCAGAGCCTGGTGGGTAAAACACAGGAGTGCTCCATCACTTGGGCAGCCTACGATGAGTTTAAGCCCATGGACAGGGCGGCTACAATGGGCATCTGTGTCCGCCGCCTGACATGGCTACAGTCCTCTGACTTAGAACAATGGATTCAGGACAATTTGGCCGATGCCCATGCCAGAGAGAGAACCTATTCGGCAAACCCCTGGCAGAGAAGGCCACAGAGTTGGAAATGGAGCAACTCACCATGAACAGACTCGAGAAAGATCGTTGACCCTTCCAGGAGAAAGGCTTCAGGGAAGAAGTCCTTTTACCCTAAAAAGAAAAGGCCTATGGTACTTACACCTATTTGTCCCAGTCGCTCCAATGGGGGCAACAGGCTAAGGGTCAAAACCAGAAGCAGCGCAAGCCTAAAGCCCCCAAAGCCTCAACCAGCGCCGCAGCCCCAGCTTGATAGGGGTTCTTGACTCCTGGCTTGAGACCATGGCCTGTCTTCCCCTCCCAGCTTCCATTTCACCACAGGTGGGGGGCAGCTGATACACTTTGCCCACAGGTGGCCCAGCATAAAATCTGATGCCTGTGCACTGCAGGTGGTCCACAAAGGCTGCCTGCTGCGCTTCAATCAGATTCCCCCCACCGTCTTTCCAGGGGAATACCCTTTTGAGCATCACTACTCCAACTAGAGGTCCAGGCCCTCCTGGCAGAATGGGTGGTGGAACTTGTTCCACCATTCCAAATAGGACAGGGTTTCTACTCCTGCTACTTCCTGGTTCCCAGGAAAACAGATGAGTTCTGACTTATCCTGGATCTCTGCAATCTCAATCGCTTCCTAGTGAAGGAAAAGTTCAAGATGGTATCCCTTGGCATATTGCTGCCCTACCTTCAATGGGAAGATTGGCTGTGCTCCCTGGATCTCAAATATACCTACGCACACATTCTCATCCACCTCCTGCACCATCAGTACCTCCACTTTATGCTCAGCGGACAGCACTATCAGTACAAGGTTCCGCCCTTCAGCCTTGCCTCCGCCCCAAGGGTCTTAATGAAATGTCTGGCGGTCATTGCTGCCTTTCTCCATATTCTAGGAATTTTTGTCTTCCCTACCTGGATGACTGTTTGATCAGGGGCGGAATGCCAGACAAGGTCCGGCAGTCCACACAACACACCATTCAGGTACTGGAACAGCTGAGCTTTGTCATCAACTACCAAAGTCCCACCTGCAACCCTCTCAATGCCTCAAGTTCATTGGCGCTCTCCTGGACACCACACTAGCTCGAGCTTTCCTTCCAGCAGGCAGGGCCCAACGCCTAGTCACTCTGGCGAGGGACGTCCAGTGTTGCCAGGTTGTCATGACTCGGCAGATGCTGCGCCTCCTGGGCCACATGGCCTCTACAGTCCATGTTACCCCCTCAGCCTGACTTCAGAGTATCAAACGCAGTTGACGCCCTGCTCACAGTGGTGTCAGGCAACAGGATGTCTTTTGGACAGGGTCACAGTGACTCCACCACTCCAAGAATCCCTATCCTGGTGGCAGCAGGCTACTCGCTTGCGGAACTTCCCTTCCAGGCCCTACCACACCAGCGAGTCCTAACAACAGATGCCTCCAAATTAGGCTGGAAAGCACATCTAGATGGCCTGCACATAGGGCCTCTGAATGGCTGGGGAAAGCCACCATCAGATCAACTTTCTAGAGCTTCAGACCATTACCAATGCCCTCAGTGTTTACGCAACAGCTCTCCAACCAGGTCATCCTCATACAGATGGACAACCAGTTGGCCATGTTCTACATCAACTAACAGGGCAGTACGGGCTCATACTTTCTCTTCTGGGAGGCAGTCTGCCTTTGGAAGTCTGCCATCTCACATGGTATGCTCCTCAGAGCAGTATACCCGCCAGGGGAGCTCAACATCCTGGTAGATCACCTCAGCAGAGTCCTTCAGCCACTCAAGTGGACTCTGAATAGGCAGGTTGCCAACCGCATCTTTCAAATGTGAGGCACACTGTCTATAGGCCTCTTTGCCATCCCTTGCAATACCCAGTTCCTGCTGTTTTGCTCCAGAGTGCCATGCAAGAATCGCTTGGCTCCTGATGCTTTTCTCCTGGACTGGAATGAGGGTCTTCTCTATGCCTACCCACCAGCTCCTCTGCTGACCAAGACCCTCTTCAAATTGCAGGCTGACAGCGCTACCGTGATCTTCAATACACCACACTGGCCCAAGCAACTCTAGTTTCCCCTTCTGCTCCGATTGTCTCAACAGCAACCGCTCAGACTGGGCTGTGCCCGTACCTAATCTCGCAGGAAGACAGGCCTGTGCTTCACCCCCCAGCCTGTCATCCCTAGTGCTAACAACTTGGATGCTGAGTGGGTAGTACTTGTGGAGCTTCGTTTACCCCACGACGTGGAGAACATATCCTAGCCTCTCGTAAAGGCACGATGTGATGTACCTATTCTTTCAAGTGGCACAGGTTCTCTGTATAGTGCGAGAGCAAGTCTCTGGACCCCTTTTGCTATGTGGAGTCAAGTTTTATTTTAGCTTCTGCACTTGTCAAATTCTGGTCTGAAGTCCAGCTCTGTCATAGTGCACCTCGGTGCTATAGCCGCTTATCGGCCCATAGCTGATAAGTCTTTCTCTGCTCACCACCTAGTGGGTCGCTTTATGCAGGGCCTCCTACCATCTTGTCCCCCCATTAAGCTATCCCTGGTGGCGTGGGACCTTAATATGGTGCTTGGGCAGCTCCTCACACCCCCCTTTGAGCTGCTTAGCTCCTGCCTGCTCAAATTCCTTTCCTGGAAGGTCATTTTTCTAGTGGCACTTACTTTGTGCGCAGTCAGTGAATTGCAAGTACTGGTGGTGTGCCTGCCGTCCACCAAGTTTCACAAGAACAGGGTAGTTCTATGAACTCACCTCAAAATTTCTACTTAAGGTGGTTTCTGCTTTTCATCTCAATCAATCCGTGATGCTACCCACTTTCTTTCTAAGATCTCATGTCAACAGAGCTGAGGTCTCGCTGCACACCTTGGATTGTAAGAGAGCTTTATCTTTCTATCTGGAGAGGATGAAAGCCCATTGCTGTTCCTCACAGCTTTTTGTCTCCTTTGACCCCAATAAGTTGTGGTGGCGGTGTCGAAATGCACCCTGTCCATTTGGGTGGTGGAATGCATCTCCTTCGCTTACACTCACGCTGGGCTAACTTTGGAATGCCATGTCACGGCACACAATGTCCGAGCTATGGCCGTTTTGGTGGCCAACCTGCTCTGTCTCCACGGCAGAGATCTGTAGGGCTGCTACATGGTCCTCAGTCCACACCTTCACAGCTCATTACTGTCTGGATGGTGATTCCTAGCATGATAGCAACTTTGGCCAATCTGTGGTCCGGCATCTCTTTGGGAAGTGAAGCAACTCCTTCCCACCAGTTCTGTCCATCCAGGCTACCGTTGAGTCTATCTCATGTTGATGTTCCTACTGGACGCTGACTCTCGGAACCTCTCAGCGATTACTCATGCTTTTTGTTCTTGGTTCATTTCTTCTGGTTGCCCCATTGGGCATTTTACAAGTTTTTTCAGGAGCCTGTAGTTTGGGAGTCCCATATGTGAAGACTGACTTACTGCTTGGTCCCAAAGAAAGTATAGTTACTCATCTGTAGTAGGTTTTCTCCAGGATCAGTATTTATTTATTTATTTGAACTTATTTTTATACCGCTCCTTCCAGTGATCAGCAGCGGTTTACATTTAACAATTAAACTCTGCTCAATTAGCAGTTACATATAACAGTGAAAAGATAACATTGAACATTGGAGGGTAACAATTTCAAATAACTCAGATAACTCAAACTATTTACATAATAGAAGAGAACATGTTAAATACATGTTATAATTTAACTATATACAGTATTTGTGATAGAGTACATGCATGTAGATCCTCACTACCTTCCCTCCTCCCCATGGAGTTCCTTTTTTTTTTTGGCTTGATTAAGCTATGTTATACTGAGATAATGATGTCTCCTTTGGGCAGGAAGACTCGCATGCATGCATGGAGCACTTTCCAAAAGCTTCCTGTGGAAGCTGGGAAGTATTCCCGTGTGGGCTCCATCGGTGACATCACCCATATGTGAGGACTGATAACTTCTGATCACGGAAAACACCTGCTACAGGTAAGTAACTACGCTTTACCCTTATCTGGATGGTTGGCTCATATTTGCCCCCTCCGAAGTGGCAGCACACTGCACAGTTTAGGCCCCAAGTCTTTCACCGCTGGGTCAGCAACAAGAGGCTGTTGATACAAACAGGCAATCAGGTATCCATGTTCTACATCAACAAACAAAACAAACAAGGGAGAACGGGGTCTCTTCAACTGTGTCGCGAGGCCACCCACCACGGGCTCTTTGCTCTCTCAGTACGAACTTCACTCAGAATGACCTACCTGCCAGGGGCCCAGAACCAACTAGCGGACTCACTAAGTTGATGCCTGGACCCACATGAATAGTCCCTGGACATCACGACAATCCATGCATTCTTTATATAGTGGGGTACTCCAGAGATAGATCTCTTTGCTACTGCCAACAATGCCAAATGTAGACTCTTCTGCTCCATCTGACCAAGGTCCACTAAGATGGGCACACGATGCTTTTGACATTTTTTGGAGCCACAAGCTGCTACACTTTCCCTCCATTTTTGCTTATCAGTCGCATTCTCCTCAAGATATGCCAAGACAAAGTAACAGTCATCCTCATTGTACCTCAGTGGCCTTGGAAAGCCTAGTTTCCCCATCTCCTTGCCTTGATGGTACACAAGCCTCAAGCTCTAGGCACACACCCATTTCTCCTCACCCAAAACCAAGGGGCCCTGCTCCATCCCAATCTCCGCAGCCTCTTGCTTGTGGTCTGGAAGATTCAAGTCATTCAACAATAGATGCTTCCTTCCCCACAGAGGTTTTGGACATTATTACTGCCTCCAGGAAACATACTCGATTGTCCTACCACCAGAAATGGCCCCTATTCGTACACTGGGCCCACAAACATCAGCAGGACTCCATCCACTGTCCCCTGGGGAAAGTCCTTGCCTACCTGCTGCATCTTTCTCAATCAGGCTTATAAAAGCACATCAGTTTATCACCTTTCAGCCATAGCTGCCACCCATGCCTTGGTGGATGGTAAACCTATCTCAGATCATCCGCTTACTTGCGGTTCATGAAAGGACTTATGAACACCAAGCCTCCAATCAAACTACCTCTCCCGGGTTGGGGTCTGAATGTAGTCTTAGCAGAACTCATGAAGCCTCCCTTCGAACCCCTTAGATTGGTCTCCCTGAAGCACCTTACATGGAAAACAGTTTTCCTCATAGCGATAACCTCTGCACAGAGAATTAGTGAACTTCAGACACTCGTTTATTACCCTCCATACACGTAGTTTCTACACAATAAAGTATTTTTGAGAGCACATCCCAAGTTCCTTCCAAAGGTTGTATCGGAATTCCTTTGGAACCAATGCATCGTGTTTCCAACCTTCTAACCTGATTCCATGGCAGAATCCCCAGAACAATCCCTTCACGCACTGGATTGAAAGTGAGTGCTTTTGTACTACCTGCTTATAACCAAAGACTTGAGATCCTCATCTCAACATTTTATCACTTTCAATCCGAACAACCTTAGACACCTGGCTTCAAAGACGACAGTCTTGTCCTGGGTTGCAAACTGCATCTTTTTCTGTTATGCCCAAGCAAACTTGCCAAACCCAGGTCATATTGGGCCCCACCAGTTATGTGCTACAGCGATTACTGTAGTAGTTTCCAATTACTGAAGTAGTTTCCAATCTTACATTACCTTTACCGGACCGTCTCCCTCAACATTTTGTGTTATCACTACTTAGAATGGTATTGGAAAATAACTATTTTCGATATGAAGCTTCCTTTTATCTTCAAATCTTTGGGATAGCGATGGGGGCCACTGTTGCCCCTTCAATTGCCACTTTATTTATGGCCCATTTTGAACAACAATTTGTATATGGGTCAGAATGGTTTGCTGATGTGCTTCTCTGGAAAAGATTTTTGGATGATGTTTTCTTTTTGTGGAGGGGCGATATAGACACACTATCAATTTGTTAATTATTTAAATCAAGTTGATCCTCATATCAAGTTTATTTTAAAATATAATACCCATCGTATTGAGTTTTTGGATGTTTTGGTTATTATGGATAAAAATGGCTTGTCTACTACCCTTTTTCGCAAGCCTGTTCAACATAACACTCTTTTAAAGTATTCGAGTTTTCACCCCCCTGCCTTGGAACGTGGGCTGCCTTTTGGCCAGTTCCTAAGGCTTAGACGTATTTGTTCTTCATGTGATGGTTTCAAATTTCATGCTAAAGAATTCTGCTATCAGCTACAACACCGGGATTATCCTCAAAAAATCTTTCGGAGTGCTTATAAAAGAGCTTTATACAACCATCGGGAGTGGTTATTGTCGGACCCAGATGAAAAGATCACCCACCATACTGATGTGAGGGATAATGCTAGTGGTCTTATCACTGATGTAAATCAAGGTGGTAATGGAAATACTAAAATGAGGGGTAATAACATGGATCCTGTCATTACTGTGAATGAAATTGATGATAATAAACATAATAATGTAACAAAAATAAAAATACAGATAACTGACTCTTGTTTATTGTCGGATACTGTTTGTTCTATGTAAACTGCGCTGATCGCAAATAGTGCGGTATAGAAGAAATGTAAATAAATAAATAAATAAACTATGTCAACGATGTAATTGGGGCTACGGAAGTCATTCGGGATTGCATTAAGCCTGGTGGGACAAACGTTATAGATTCCTCGAAATTTGTCGGAATTTTACCATTCAATCACCGGATACACACTGTATATTCGATTTTGAGAAAACATTGGAGCATGTTGTCAATCCACACATGTTTTCAGAAAAGACTCTGTTGTTGCATTCACTCGGGGGGAAAAACCTCCGTGATTGTCTGGTGCATACTTCCCCACGGGTTGATCTTCCCAACAAACAGACGGGACATACACCTTGTGGTCACTGCTCCTATTGCTCAGGGTCTCTGTTAGGTATTGCTTGGACTGATCCCCGTTCACAGCGACAATGGTTTTTTCGATGTACTATGTCCTGTGATTCTTAATATGTAGTATATCTGATCTGTTGTCCATGCAGATTGGTTTATGTGGACAGGACAATTCGCCCATTTATTTATTTTATTTAACAGTTTTTATATACCGACTTTCTACAATTCAAGTCGGTTTACAGGTAACATAACAGACAGTATATTTCAACTGAGTACATTGTAACAATAATATCAATCAACTAAGTACATTGTAACAAAGAAAATCAAAGTATAATAAGATTAACAAGCAAGCTACCCTTTATGAAGGTTTAAAACTATTTATATGGAGGCTTAACATGTTATTTACATGGAGGAGTATATAGGGGGGAAAAGTGTTCCTGGAAGAGATGGGTTTTCAGTTTCTTCCTGAATTCAGGGTGATTGGTGCAGTTCCTTAATTCGTGTGGTAAGGCATTCCAGATGGAGGGGGCGTAAAGGGAGAATGCACGATTGCAGGCGGATTGGTTACAGGTTATCTTGGATGAAGGGATGGATAGAAGGTTTTTGGTGATGGTGCGGTGTGTTCTTTTGTTGTTGGAATTGGATAAGAGTGATGAGAGGCAGGGGGCTGACTGATTAGAGATGATTTTGTGGATGAGGGTGATTGCTTTGAATTTGGCTCTGGATTGTATGGGTAGCCAATGTAGGTCATAGAGGATTGGCGTTATGTGTGATCGTCTAGGGTTATTTGTAATGAGTCGAGCTATTGTGTTTTGTGCCATTTGGATGGGGTGTAAGCTGTTCTTGGGGTGGCCGTGGTAAATGAGGTTGCAGTAGTCAAGGGTAGGAATGGTGAGGGCCTGGCAGACAGTGCGAAAGGAGTCAGGGTTTAGGAGAGGTTGGAGCTTCCTAAGGGTGCGTAGTTTTGTATATATTGTGCTAGAAGTTTTCTTTATCTGCTCATGGAATGTGAGGTTCTGGTCAAGGATGAGACCGAGATATTTCACTTGATTTTTAATGGTGAGGGTGAAATCTCCAAGTGTAAGTGTTGTAGGTGGGGTGTAGGAGGCGTTGGTAAATACTTGGAGGGCTTCAGTTTTAGACTGTTTAATCAAAAGGTTGTGATTTGAAAGCCAGGTCTTCAGGTTTGCAATACATTCAATAAGGTTTGAGAAATTGGGGTTTGTTAAGTTGAAAGGGATGAAGCACATAATGTCATCTGCGTATAATTGATAATGAATTCCTTATTTTTGAAAGATCTTGCAGACTGGTTGAAGGAATACCCATCAGCAGAAACCCATCAGCAGAGATCTTTCAATAAGCTCGAACTGGATGAGCTCACGAGCAACATCAAGGCGCACATTGATTTGGAGTCTACAGACCTCGATGCCCTAACAAATAGCTGGAATGAAGGGATTCAGGCATCGGCAAACCCGAAATGGAAAAACACAGCAAGCACAGGCAAACAAAAGTCAGAGCCCTGGTACACGACTACGATGACCAAAAGGAAAAGAGAACTTAGAAAGTGTGAAAAAAAGTGGAGGCATAACAAATCTTTGGAACTCAGAGCTGAATACCTCACCACCCTCAGAAAATACAAAGATGAGGTAGATGATGCAAAAAGGAAACACCACACCAACCTGCTGAATAAAGCCATCAACAAACCACGGGAACTATTTCGAATAGTGAAAGCACTAACCAAAACAAACCAACCAGAACAGCAGAGCGATACTATTCCGCCCCAAACCCTAGCCAACCACTACGCAAGCAAGCTGACCGCAACCGCAACCACGCTATGTTTTGCCAAACCCAACTTGGAAACTATAGTGAAGCAGGAACAGACGTGGAACGAATTTTGCAAAATTGATGATAAGCAAGCATGTGAAATAATAACCAGTATCAATACCACCACCTCCCTGCTTGATCCATGCCCAGCTACCTGGATTAAAGCGGCGAAAAAGGACATTGGCCACCAAGTCTCACACATTGTGAACCAATCACTGTCCCAAGGAATCATGCCTAACCAGCTCAAAAAGTCTATAATAAGACCGATACTAAAAAACAACTCGCTAAACAAAGAAGACCCATCTTCTTACCGCCCAATCTCCAGCATATCTTTTTTTAGCGAAGGTCATTGAAAAAGCAGCCCTCATCCAACTGCAAGAACACCTTGAGGACAACGAAATACTGGACAAACAGCAATACGGATTCAGAAAAAATCATGGGGTCGAAACCCTGCTTTTGGCCCTGTTTAACAACCTCCTCAAGGGTTTGGAATACAGGAAGAAAATGTTTATCCTCATTTTCATCGACATCTCCGCTGCATTCGACACTGTCCATCACTTAACCCTCCTTAACAAGCTGGCATCAATTGGAATATTGGGAACCGCCTTGAAATGGTTCTCCTCATATATAACGGGCAGAAAGCCACAGGTCCAATTCAACGGAGAAAAAGCTGAACCATTCACCCAAGGCATTCCACAGGGTTCGGCACTCTTGGCGCTACTTTTTAACATTTACATGCAACCACTCAGTGAAATATTCAGGAAATATGGCATCAACTACCACATATACGCGGACGATATCATGCTGTACACACAACTAGAGACCACCAACCCGAACTACGCCCAGCTTGAAACCTGCATGGGAGAGATGTCGGGATGGCTAAAACAAAATAACATGTCGATTAATCATAAGAAGACAGAAGTAATGTTTATATCCAATAACTCGGACTTCAAACCTCCTCCAACAATCACACTGTGCAACAACACTTACAACACTAAGAAAGAAATAAAATATCTAGGAGTCACAATCGACAGCAAACTGAAAATGGAAAAACACCTCAGCAACACCAACAAAGCCATCTTCCACAAGCTTAGAGTGCTACGACCCCTGAGGAACGTACTAGATCCGTGTGACTTCCGATCAGTTGCACAAGCACTCATCATGCCCCACCTGGACTACTGCAACGCCATCTTGCAGGGTCTACCAAAGAAAACGACCAACATATTACAGCTGGCCCAACATGTAGCAGCAAGGATCATCATGGGAACAAGCGTCACTGAACATATCACGCCTGTATTGATGGAACTGCACTGGCTCCCAGTCGTTGCAAGGATTCAATACAAAACATTGGTAACTACATTCAAGTTAATTCATAACCTGGCCCCCTCATTCCTCTCCACCCTGATCTCCATGCAACCTACAACCAGAAGCAGGAGAACCATTAACACTGACACACTAATAGTTCCAAACAGCTTTAGGCACGTAAAAGTCCAGTACTAGTCGCAGAGCGTTCTCCTTCTCTGCCCCCACTTTATGGAACCAGCTCCCACACGAGCTGAGAACAATTAAAGACATAATCAACTTCAGAAAACAACTGAAGACGCATCTGTTCAATTGTCACTATGTCCAGATGTAAATCCAAAAAGATAAGAGAAAGTGATTTACTGTATGTACAAATGTAAATAGAGGAAGGATAATCGCCTGTTGTAAATGTATGATAGTAATTAAGGTCTTTATATGGACCCTCATATTGTGTGCGGTGTATTACCCCTGCTCTCTCTATCTATTCCCCAAATTTCTGTCTTTGATTTTTTGACAAATCCCGTACTTGTAATCAAACCGCTTCTGATCGCTGGAAGGAGCGGTATATAAGTCTTTACTAAATAAATAAATAAATAAATATGTTAAAAAGGAGCGCAGATAAGCTGGATCCTTGGGGGACTCCCTGTTTTAGGGTGAATGGGAGGGATATATCGTTCCCTATACGAACCTGTTGGGTCCTGTTTTCTAGGGAGGAGTGGAACCATTTTAGTGTTGTATCCCTCAGTCCTATTTCATAGAGCCTGTCTAGAAGTTGGTGGTGCGGAAGGGAATCAAAAGCGGCAGATAAGTCTAGAAATATAAGGAGGCATCCTTGGGTGGGATTCTGGGTAAGCAGGTAGAGTGAATCCAAGAGAGAGGCTAGGAGGGTTTCTACTCCATGATTCTTTTTGAAGCCATGTTGGAGTGGGTCGAGGGGGAGTGCTCATCTATGAAATTCTGAAGTTGGTTTTGGACTAATTTTTCGGTTATTTTAGCAAGGAAGGGGATACTGGAAATAGGTCTGTAGGAGGTGGGGGAGGTAGGGTCAAGTTTGGATCCTTTTAGGATGGGGCGGATAGAAGCATGTTTTAGGGGTGCTGGAACTAAGCCAGTATGGAGGGAAGACTGTACAATGTGGAGTATGTAGGAGCTAATGGTACTATGGGTGGTCTTAAGCCAGGAAACAGGGCAAGGGTCCAAGGCGGAGGTTGAAGTATTTAGTTCTTTAATGGTGTTGGATATGTCTTTTGAGGTGAGGGGTTCGAAGTCATTCCAGGTAATTAGGGGGGTGAATGTGTGCGGTCGGACATTGATGTCATGTATGGATTGGGGGCTAATTGTAGAGGAGGGTGGGGGGAATTTTGAGGTAAGGTGGTTGGCTATAGTTTGGGAAGTTATCTTGGGAGTTAGGTCCTGATGTTGGGGTTCAGTTAAGGATTTAGCAATGGAGAAGAGTTCTCTTGGTTTATTAAGGGAGCGTTGGATTAAATTTTCATTGTATTCTCTTTTCTGTTTTAGGGTTTCGGAACAGTAAGATTGGAGTTTGCTTTTGTAGATCTCATGGGTGTTGGGGTCAGAAGAGCGTCTTGACTGACGTTCTAGGCGTCTGAGTTCTCTTTTTAGGTCTCTAAGTTTTGTGGAGTACCAGGGGGCTCTTCTGTGCTGGCTGTGGCGGGGTTGTTTAGGAGGTAAGAGGGCAGCAGAGGAGAGGATGATGTTCCATTCATCGATGTGAGGGGCAAGATTTTGGTGCTTGTTAAGCAGGTCTAAGGGTGGAATTATTTGTTCAAGGAAGGTGGCAGCATTGAATTGTTTGAATTTGCGAGTATGTTGGGGTGGAGTTATTTGAAGTTTTTTAGATGGGGGGCAGGGGAATGAAAAGAGGGTGAGAGCGTGATCTGACCAGAGAACAGGATGGACAGAGTGTGAGATCTGTGTGGGGGGTAGCGTTTGCTGTGGAATAAATATTAAGTCGAGGATATTGCCTTTGGAGTGTGTTGGTAGTTCTAGGATATGGGTAAAGTGGAGGGCTTCCATTGCTTGGAGAAATGAAGTGGATTGCTTTGAGGTTGTTGAGTGAAGGTTTAGGTCATCTAGGATTATAAGTGGGCGTGAAATGGGTTGAGGGGAGCAGGCTGTCTCAAGTATTATGGAGAGATCAATTGAGTCAAGTTTGGGCGCCCTATAAATGAGGTGTAAAGAGAAGGTAGGACTAGAGACTCTGATGGAGTCCATACCTGAGGTAGAGACAGATTCAATTGTGGAGAGGTTTAGGTCGGCTCTTGAAATAATAGCAACACCTCCGCCTCTGCTGGATATTCTGTTGCAGAAGTTGATTGTATATGTGTTGGAACATAGTTGGTTTAGTAGGACAGAGTCGTGTTCTTGGAGCCAGGTTTCAGTTATACAGAGGATGTCCAGGTCATGGTCAAATATAAGGTCAGTAATTAGGGGGATTTTATTCCTAGCTGAACGGACGTTTATTAGGGCACATTTAAGGGGAGGGTGGGGGTTGTCGGTGGGGGTGTTAGGGGTGAGGTTAGGGTTTATATGTAGCGGTTTAAGTTTGCAGTAGTCAAGGGTAGGAATTCGCCCATTTAGGGTCCGCTTATCAGAATATGCTTCTCGGATCCGCACCCGTACTGTCTCGGCTCCGCTGGTACAACATATGCTTTCTCATGGACATAATTTTGAGGACCTATGCTGGAGGGCAATTGACCACATCCCTTGGAATCCCTGTGGGGGGACGGGGACCGGACTCAGAAGTTAAAACTGATTGAGCAACGGTGGATTTTTCGCCTCAATACAGTGACCCCCCATGGTTTAAATTTGGAATTAGATTGGCACAGCCTTTTGTGATTTCTCTAGGTTGTCCTGATCCCCTATTCATTTTTCCCCTCTAGGGGTCACTCTGAATTCTTCATTCATTTTTCTTTTTATTTTTCTCCTTATTTTTTGATTGGTTTAGTAAGCTGGATGACGTCAGACGCCATGTTTAAAAGTGTTTCTCTGAAAGTTTTTTCATTCATTTGTGAATTGACTGTTATTTGATTGGTGATGACAGTTTGACCTGAAGCAGGGCGGATTGAAGTGAGAGCCCGAAACGCAGGACTCTGTCGTGTGTCTTCCACCTTGATGATCTGGCCGTGGCAGTTATGTTTATTATATATTTCTCACTGCTGGTTTGATTAAAACGGACTATTACTTGCCAAGGTCTGGGAGACTGTTTTTCATGACCCCGGTACAGGGTATTATGTGTTCTCCAGGACCAAGCAGGAAGTCAGTCCTCACATATGGGTGTCATCGGCGCCGATGAAGCCCCAGCGGAGCATTTCCCCAGCTTTCTGTGAAAGCCTTTGGAAATGCAGGCACACATGCGCGGTTCCCTTCCCGCCTAAAGGTGCCATCTTACCTCAGTCTCTTTTTTTCCGAGAAGCCCACCGGACGTGTGTCCTGTCATCCCGGATAAAAGTTGATTTTTTTTTCGGCGATACTCGCTATTTTTTTCTCCCGGTTTGATGCCGGTTTCCTTCCCGCTGGGTTCGGTACACCGGTATCGAGCCCGATTCTTCTTTTTCAGTTTTTGCCCTTCGTGGCTGGCGTTCGCGCCCTTTTTTGATTTTTCCCTGGAAGGCCGGTCCTTTGACCTCGCAGGGACTCTTTTTTTTCCCCGATGGCTTCCAGCGGTTTCAAGAAGTGTGATCGGTGTAAGAAATTTAATGTCTCTCACCGACACATACGACTGCTGCCTTCGGTGCCTCGATCCTGATCACGACCCTAAGTCATGTGGACCATGTGGGAAGATGTCTTCCAAGGCACTCCGAAGTCGCCAGCAGCAGAAAGAAAGGCTTTTCTCGGACTCAACCTCCGGCCGGGCCCGTACCTCGTCTGAGGCCTCGACATCTCGGGATTCGGATCCCGAGCGCCGTCGAAGCTCCTCGGACAGGGGGTCCCCCGACCGGGAATGCAAGAGGAAGAAGCGGCTCGTGAGGGCGGCGTCGGAGGAGGTCCCTGGCTCCTCGAGGGCCAGGTCTAAGACCCCCGACCGTCACCCCGGGCCTGTGGAACAAGAGAAGCCTGCCAAAGTTCCTCGCGTGGAGCCGGAGTCTACTGGACACGTAAGCCCTGTAGTCCTCGAGGACTCTCCTCCCAGGGAGCCGACGTCGGGCCCGGCGCCACCGGGGCCCAAGTCGGTGGCTGCTGCGTCTCCCGAGCTGAGTCTCAGGATGACAGTCTTGGAGAGCAGATTGTCTGCCTTCATGGAGCAGCAGCGGGCACTGATGGCCAGCCTATCTGGCGCATCTGCCCCGACCACCAGGACATCGACTTCGAAGTCGACCCCGGAGACCGAGCCGATACTCGAGTCCATCATGGCTCGAAGTCTACCTCGGTCGCGGTCTCCCTCGACCTCCCGTTCGGGACCGAGGGCATCAATGCCGGTGCCTCCGGCGTCAAGGTGGGTGCTCCAGGGCCCTGTGGGGTCGGACCCTGACTCCTCGTTGGACGAGTCTGCCTGGGAGACGGAGGATGAGGAGTCCCCGATACGTTCAAGACTCGGTGCGTCCCGTCGGACTCACCGCAGTCTGAGCCCTGGAGTAGATCCCCTCCGGAGGATACTCGGTTCTCGGAGTTTGTCCGGGATATGGCCACTGCCTTGGCTATTCCGGCGGACCCCGAGGAAGAGCCTCGAGCTGAAGAGCTCGAGGCCCTGCAGTATGACTCTCCTCCGAAGGAGGCCTTTACTGTCCCGGATCCTCCGATGCTGGAATGGCTCCTCTTCCGGATGTGGGAGACACCGGCCTCGGCGCCGGTTCTAAGCAAGCGAGTCGACTCGATCTATCGACTCCAGAAGAGCCCTGGCTTTCAGAAGGCACAGTTACCACACCATTCCATGGTTGTGGAATCGGCCATGCATCGTCTGAAGAGTCAGAAGATGCACTCCGCGGTGTCCCCCGGCAGGGAGGCCCGGAACCTCAGTGACATCGGTAGAAAGTGCTTCCAGGGCTCGATGCTTGCTTGCCGTGTCCAGTCTTACCAGCTGTACATGGGCATGTACTTGCGGGACCTGGCCAAGGAGTTGGCCGGGTTCTCTGCTGGACTCTCCGGGGAACCCTTGCAGAGATTCAAGTCCTTGTCCTCGGGGATTCGGGACTGCTCGAAGTTCATGTCCCGCGCCGCCTACGATGGCTTCGAGGCTTCGGCCTGAGTTGCGGCAGCTGGCATCGCGGCTCGACGCCAGGCATGGCTGCAGTCATCGGACCTCGAGCCATGGGTTCAGAACAAGTTGGTTGATGTCCCTTGCCGAGGTGAAAACCTTTTTGGCAAGCCCATGACCGAGAAGGCCGCCTAGCTCGAAACAGCACCTTACACGGACAAGGCTGTCTAGGAAGACCTCTGCCCCTTCTCATAAGAAGAAGGGCTTGGGTAAAAAGCCCTTTTACCCGAGGAAGGGCACTGCCTACAAACAGTACCCTCAGTATCAGGCTGCCCAAGCTGCACCCCAGGGTCAGCAAGCCAAGGGGCAGGGTAATGGGCCCCGTAGGCAGAGGACCCCCAAGCCTCCGGCCCCTGCTCCCACTCAGCAGGGTGGGGGTTTTTGACTCCTTGAGCGTAGCCTCTCCGTCCCTGCTATCCCAACCCTGCACAGGAGGTCGCCTCGCCCTCTTTTCCCACCAGTGGCCCCTCATCACCGGGGACAGTTGGGTGTTGGACATAGTCCACAGGGGCTATGCCCTACATTTTCACCAACTGCCTCCACCATACTTTCCAGGGGAGCCTCCAAGGCCTTCCCTGCACACAGACCTTTTCCTTCAGGAACTTCAAGGTCTGTTGGTGGACAGGGCAGTGGAACCTGTGCCTCCCCACTGGCAAGGTCGGGGGTTCTACTCCAGGTATTTCCTGGTACCCAAAAGAACCGGTGGTCTTCGAACTATTTTGGATCTCAGGAACCTAAACAAGTTCCTAGAGAAAGAAAAGTTCAAGATGCTTACTCTTGGAATGCTTCTGCCCTACCTCCAGCAGGGAGATTGGCTATGCTGCTTAGATCTAAAGGATGCATACACTCACATCCTCATTCATCCAGACCATAGAAAGTACCTCAGGTTCATTGTGGGAGGAAACCATTATCTGTACAGAGTACTGCCTTTTGGCCTGACCTCCGCTCCCAGGGTCTTTACCAAATGCCTGGCAGTGGTGGCAGCCTACCTGAGGAATCAGGGAATCTTTGTCTTCCCCTATCTGGATGACTGGCTCATCAGGGGTCAGACGTGCCAGGAGGCCAGCCAAGCCACCCTCAGAACTATTGCTCTCCTTCAGAGCCTAGGGTTTGTCATAAACTTCGCAAAGTCCACTTTGCTCCCCTCCCAGAATTTGGAGTTCATAGGAGCAAGGCTGGACTCTCTCCTGGCAAAGGCTTTATTGCCAGAAGACAGAGCACAATGATTGATAGCTTTGGCAAACCAGTTTCTCAACAGGTCGCTGGTCTCCGCCAGACTCTGCCTGAGGCTTCTAGGCCACATGGCTTCGACAGTACATGTGACCCCCAATGCCAGGCTCCATAGGAGGCCTGCACAGTGGTGCCTTCGGACTCAGTGGTCACAGGCCACAGGCAGCCTCAGGGTCAGGATAAGGGTGTCCAGACACTTTCTGAACTCCCTCAGCTGGTGGCTGCACCCACCCATTCTGCTAAAAGGAGTGCCCTTTCAGAGTCCTGGGTACACGGTGGTACTGACCACCGACGCCTCCCTGCGGGACTGGGGAGCTCATTGTCTAGAGAAGTGCACCCAGGGCCTGTGGTCTCCTTGGGAGGCGGCACAGCAGATCAATCTCCTGGAACTCAGGGCTATTCGTCTAGCTCTCAAAGCTTTCTCTCCTGCCCTGGCTCATCAATCTGTCCTCGTTCAGACAGAAAACCAGGTGGCCATGTTTTATGTGAACAAACCGGGTGGGACTGTGTCCAGGCTCCTTTGTCGGGAAGCTCAAGACCTTTGGTCATTTGCCCTAAAGCACAGCATGCTCCTCAGGGTTTTGTGTACCTTCCAGGCCAGAAGAACTACCTGGCCGACAAGTTGAGCAGGATTCTGCAGCCCCACGAGTGGCAACTGCATCCCTTGGTAGTTCAGAGGATCTTCCTGAAATGGGGTCTCCCTTGGATAGATCTGTTTGCCAGTCCACTGAACACACAACTGCCAAAGTTTTGTTCCACCAGTAATTTGTAGTCTGTTTACTCTTTAAACGGTTAACTCCAAGTAAAAACAAACACACTCCGTTTAATGACTCACTCTGCAACTCGAGAGCTTGCTTAATTCACTCACTCATTAGACTAATGGCAATTGGTCTCAGAAAAAACAGCGGCACATAAACCAGGAGCCAATCGCTCATTGAGAGTGCCAGTTTTACATCAATGACCGTCTGCCTTCTTTGACTTCTTATTTTTTAAATTGTAGTTAAAGTTGCCAATAAAAACATCTTTCTTTCATCTCATAGATATCACTAACGTTCCTCTTGCAATCGGTAATAAATATTTCTTCTTGAACAATGTACTTTATATGAGGGAACCGGTGATACTATATAACACTTAGCTTTTGTTTGAAGACGAACAGGGCAATTCCAACACTCACAGCTAGGTACCCCAAGCGTTTCACAACTGTTGTTTCTTCAGGGAATCGTCCCTTTAAAACTGCTTAGATGATGCTGCCGGTGTTACTTTCATTAGATGTTCATTGTCATCTTACTCATTCAGACCATCCATGTAAAACTCTTAGTGCGTGATGCTTACGCACTAAGAGTTTTACATGGATGGTCTGAATGAGTAAGATGACAATGAACATCTAATGAAAGTAACGCCGGCAGCATCATCTAAGCAGTTTTAAAGGGACGATTCCCTGAAGAAACAACAGTTGTGAAACGCTTGGGGTACCTAGCTGTGAGTGTTGGAATTGCCCTGTTCGTCTTCAAACAAAAGCTAAGTGTTATATAGTATCACCGGTTCCCTCATATAAAGTACATTGTTCAAGAAGAAATATTTATTACCGATTGCAAGAGGAACGTTAGTGATATCTATGAGATGAAAGAAAGATGTTTTTATTGGCAGCTTTAACTACAATTTAAAAAATAAGAAGTCAAAGAAGGCAGACGGTCATTGATGTAAAACTGGCACTCTCAATGAGCGATTGGCTCCTGGTTTATGTGCCGCTGGTTTTTCTGAGACCAATTGCCATTAGTCTAATGAGTGAGTGAATTAAGCAAGCTCTCGAGTTGCAGAGTGAGTCATTAAACGGAGTGTGTTTGTTTTTACTTAAAGTTTTGTTCCAGGCAACCGCATCCTTTGAGAATAGCACCGGATGCTTTTCTGATTCCCTGGTCTCAGGGCCTCCTGTATGCGTTTCCTCCCACGTCCTTGGTGGCCCGAACTCTTTTCAAGATTCTTCAGGACAAGGCTTCGGTCCTGCTGGTGGCTCCCAGGTGGCCGAAACAACCTTGGTTTCCACTTCTGCTTCAGCTGGCAGTGGATCCCCCACTGCCTCTGGGGTTGCAACCCGACCTTCTCTCTCAGGATCAGGGTTCCCTTCTTCACCCCAATCTCAAAGCTCTCAATTTGATGGCATGGAGGCTGCAAGGGTAGTTTTAGCTCCCTGGGGCCTACCTCAGGAAGTTGAGGAGGTTGTCCTAGCCTCTAGGAAACAGTCCACTAGGAAAACCTATGCTCTCAAATGGAAAAGGTTTTCTGTGTGGTGTCAGCTACGTACAGAGGATCCCTTCTCCTGTACTGTACCAGTAGTGCTTCAGTACTTACTGCACTTATCAAATCAGGGGCTTAAGTCCAATTCTGTTCGGGTCCACCTCTCAGCTCTGGCAGCTCACCACTCACTGGTGGAAGGACATTCTCTGTTGGTTCACCCCTTGGTGTCCCGCTTTCTCTGGGGCTTGTTTTTACTGAAGCCTCCAATCCGTCGTCCTGCCCCTGAGTGGGAGTTGAATGTGGTCTTGCAGCAACTGACTCGCCCACCCTTTGAGCCGATGGCTACTTGCCCACTACGCTTCCTCTCGTGGAAGACACTCTTCCTCATAGCCCTTACTTCGACTAGGCGAGTGAGTGAGCTTCAGGCCCTAGTCTGTGATAGGCCTTACACTAGGATTTATAGGAACAGGGTAGTCCTCGGGACTCATCCAAAGTTCCTCCCAAAGGTTGTCTCCTCTTTCCACCTCAATCAGGAAGTGGTTCTTCCAACATTCTTCCCTAGGCCTCATGCAAGCCAGGCTGAAGCAGTTCTGCATACCCTGGACTGTAGGGGAGGGCCTTATCCTTCTACCTTGACCGTACGCAGGGGCATAGAAGGGCTACTCAGCTCTTCGTTTCTTTTGACCCTAATAAGTTAGGGTTGGCTGTGTCCAAGCGTACCTTGTCCATCTGGGTGGCTGACTGTATCACCTGGGCTTACAAGGCGGCTGACCTTCCTTTGCAGGGTCGGGTTACGGCCCATCGTGTCAGGGCAATGGCTGCCTCAGTGGCTCATCTCCGCTCTTTGCCCTTGGTAGACATCTGCAGGGCTGCATCTTGGTCTTCAAGCCAGACTTTTGCGGCCCATTACTGTCTGGAGAGGGTCCCCCGTAGGGACAGTGCTTTTGGCCAGGCAGTACTCCAGAATCTCTTTGAGGTTTAGGCAACTCCTGCCCTCTGTTGGGCTACCGGTGGAGGTTGTGTCCTTGAAAAGCCTTTCTTTGCTGCTGAGACTAGAGGGAGTTCTCTTGTTCAGCCTGGGTTCCTGGTAGCCCAGAGCTAGGGAGTCACCCATATGTGAGGACTGACTTCCTGCTTGGTCCTGGAGAAAGAGTAGTTACTCACCTGTAACAGGTGTTCTCCAGGAGCAGCAGGAATCAGTCCTCACAACCCTCCCTCCTCCCCTTGGAGTTGCAGTTGTACATAGTTTATTTTTCATTTTTGTGTGCTGCTGTTAGCTATGTCATTTGACTGAGGTAAGATGGCACCTTTAGGCGGGAAGGGAACCGCGCATGCGTGCCTGCATTCCCAAAGGCTTTCATAGAAAGCTGGGGAAATGCTCCGCTGGGGCTTCATCGGCGCCGATGACACCCATATGTGAGGACTGATTCCTGCTGCTCTTGGAGAACACCTGTTACAGGTGAGTAACTACTCTGTCCAACAAAAAATAACGAAAGAACTGTTGTTTTCCTCACTTTTCTGTGTGAATATTTCCTGAGCCGGGTGAGGGGTTTGGCTCCGGGGTTTGGCAATTTTGCCTTAGTGTTTGGATACAGCGATTACTGTAGCAAATCTGTCCTATTTCCCCCCAGGACATCTGCAGGGCAGCTACATGGACATCCATTCATACCTTTGCAAAACATTACAGCTTGGATCATTCAACAGCAAAGGACCTAGCCTTCGGACAGGCAGTCCTCCAAAACCTATTCACTTCCTGAGTAGAGTCTTCACCTACCACCCTGTACAAACACCAACCCGGGCCGTGATCTCTTCAAGCTTTCCAAGCAGCACTCAGTTCTGAACTCACCTATAGAGTTTGCCCACATCCCTTTGCTTCTCTGCAGAGAACAGAGGTTCTTCGTAGAGAGCAGAGGTATGCAGCCACTCTCACCCACCCACCCACCTCCTCACAAAATAAAAAGGTGGAAAAGCAGCATTCCAGTTCATCCTGCTAGATCAGTCCATACAAGTGGGTTATGTCCCCCTGTCAGCAGATGTTGGAGAAAGAGAAGTTACTAAAGGCTTCAGTGAGCGTGTCCTGGCACTAACCACAGGACTCCTAGGGGGTCACCTTCAGTATTTCTTTGTCTCCAGCAGATGTGGATGTCTTTCTCCTTGCTCCTGACAGTTTTCTGTCAGTAGTTCTAGCAAGCCTTCTTCTGGTGGACGTCTTCAGGGCATACAAGAAGTGTTTCTCGTACCTTTCCAGGGTCCAGCTTCTGATCAGGAGGATCAATCGAACTGCCTGTGGCTGAGGGGGGGGGGGGGGTGAAGGCTCCTGGTCAGGAGGACCAGTTGAGCCCTGCAAGCCCAGCAAGGGAGCCTTCAGCATTCCTGAGTTTCAGGACCGCTTGTCTTTCAACATTTAAAAAAAAGAAAAGAAAAAGGAAGTAATACTCAGAAGGGCTTATTTCAAAGGGAACTGCTTCAGTGCCTTCACAGGCTTTCTGACTAGCTCTCCTATGGCAGTGAGTTATCTTCCCCCCCCCCCCCCCCCCACCACCACACACCTCCTTCAACAAATTTTGCCATCTCCCTCTCTATGGAGTTGATGCCTTGTATTTTGGAGTGAGTAATTGTCTTTTGGTGCCTTCAGGGGGGGTCCTGCTCAGCTGCCAACACCACCACTTCAGGCTCCCCGCCTGCACTGTTGCTAGTTGCGGCGGCCATTTTCTTGCAGTAGGCTACACGAGTTCCTGCCTACAGCCTCCATACATGCCTGTTCCTTCTGCAGCAGCTCAGATTCCTTCTTTTGTTCAGGTCCAGGGAGCAATGCCATCAGTTTTGCAGCATTTTCTGGCCTGCGACCACAAACACCAGTACTTCATGGACCAGCTTTGTGCTGCATGTGCAGTGCACCCCGGAGAGCCTCCCCATGTCTGTCTGGAAGCGCAAATCCCCATTTCTTCTCCAAAGGAGATTTTGTCACAGCCTTTGCCTCCTTCTACCTCTGGCCCTGCTCTGGATGCAGTGGGCCCTTTGGGGCTTTTGGAGCCCTCTCCACCACACCCCCCCTGCTGCCTCAGCAGACAGCACAGTTGCAGGACTGTGCTGATCAGGAATCTGATCAGTTAATGCATCTGTTCCAGCAGATATGGACTCTCTGGAGGTCAGAGCCTGCGCTGGTTCCTCTGGAGCATCAGCCTCTTGGAAGATTTCCACTGGCAAGGAGCATCTGGCTAGGAAGTGCTCTAAGAATGGTACTGTAGCTTTAGATAGGCCCCACACACCTTGGGGGGCGGTATCATGTAACTCGGGGGGAAGAGACCTTGTGCCACTTGAGGAGGGCAGACAGCTCTCCGTGGATGAGACGGATAGTGCACCAGATAGAGAGGAAGGGGAATGGTCTCCATAGGAAGACTTACCTAATGAATCTGAAAAGGCTCACAACATCCATCTTTTTCGAAAAGAGGAATTCTCATCACACAGATTATGGAGGCTCTCTGCATACCGAACCCTTTCAAACAGCCAGAGACTGTCACCCAAGGCGCAGGTGGATCCCATCATCATGGGAATTCCCAAGCCCTCTAGGGCTTTTCCCTTCTCGTTGGAGCTTCAGCTAATGGTTTCCCTGGAGTGGGATTCCCCAAATGTTTCCTTGCATACAGCCCAGCGCTTCGGCCAGTATTATAGCTGGTCTCTGGCGGACATGGATAAATGGCTTTGCTACCTTAAGGTAGATGCCATCATCACTGCCATAACTAAGCATATGACCATTCCGGTCGAGGGTAGTGCTGCCCTGTGCAATCAATAGATCGAAAAGCCAGAGGTCCCTTGGGCATGGCCCTTAGGTTGGGAACCTAGGGTGGGGTGGACTAATATCTGGAAACCCCCAGAAAGAAGATACACCAAAGCAAATTATCCAGTCTCCAAACATAGAAGAGGGAAGGATACAAGATTAAAAGACCCCACAACACAAGCAAACCCAAAACCACAACTTGGACACCCTCATCGCGCTGGAAACAACTGATCTCCAGACTCCCTACCAACACCACCTGGATAAAAGATATAGCGCCACCACTACCTAGAAAGACCTCACAGCACTATACAGATGCTCGCATGTCAAATGCTCTCTGTACACAGAGCCACAAGAACAGCCACCCAGACGGTAATCC
The DNA here is from genome assembly GCA_033557465.1 of Ichthyophis bannanicus. Taxonomy (NCBI): domain Eukaryota; kingdom Metazoa; phylum Chordata; class Amphibia; order Gymnophiona; family Ichthyophiidae; genus Ichthyophis; species Ichthyophis bannanicus. The sequence goes on from CM066048.1 coordinate 63,203,081, forward strand.
CACAGGCACAAACAACATGGACTCTTGACCACCATGCCCACACAGCTAATCCCCAAAGCTCTGGAATATCCACCACTCAACATGCTCACTATATATCTACTACTCTACATGCTGCTGGCACTCCTGTTGCTTACCACTGCACATAAACCTCACGCTACTTCAACACCCCTGCTATGGCCCACCAACCAAGCACCCAATCAAACGCTCATACCACTCTCACACAACGCATACTGAACCCCCTGTCTAATATACATAAAGAACTCCTTCCCTAAACTACCCTAACTTCACCCAAATTTCCACACACACATACACTACATAGTGCTCTAATAAACTTCAGATCAATCCGGAACAAAATCCAGGTTGTCGGAGACCTCCTAATATCCCACAACTTAGACATACTTTGCATAACCAAAACATGAAACGCAGAAACGGACAACGTACTACTGAAACAACTCGCACCAAATGGATACACCGTATACCAATGCCCAATGCAGAGAATGCAGCATGATGATCCTAGCTAGAGAAAACCTCAACTTTCGATGCCATGCAAATGAAAGCACCAATGAAATAGACTCCATCAACAACACTAACAAAATGACCACCATCTGCCTCATATATAGGATACCTACCTCCAACACCAACAACATATCAATAATCCTGGACACAATAATAGCAGCATCAAAAACCGGAAAGGACCTCCTAGTTCTAGGAGACTTTAACCTCCCCTTGCTGCACCAAAACCGCACGTATCCTTCATCCAAGCAATATCTGCAGTGGACCTAATGCAACTCGTTAACACTCCCACACACAAAAGGCAACACCTTGTATTTAATCTTCAGTGACCATAACGCCCAGTTGAGCCCTCCTCATTCTATCCAGGCCTACCAGTCCTATGGTCCAACCATAAGCTCATCAAGTTCTCCCTACCACAGAACATCAGGAAAAATCACAACCAACATTCATCAACCAGAAGGTTTAAACCTTTCAGAAAGGAAAATTTCATTCAGGACACCCTCACACAACTATCTGAAGACTCCACCAACCCAGATATCCTCATCGAGAACTGGAACAACATTACCAGCAATGCAGCTATCACCTCCAATACCACTGCACACATACACACAAAGCAACCTAAGACCGACTGGTACACTCCAACCCCTCTGCAACCTGAAACGGCAACTCCATAGACATGAAAGAAATGGCACAAAACCAAACACAGCGAAGACAAACTACAATATATACAATTGCTAAAAGACTACCACACTGCAACAAAGTCAGGTAGACACTACTAAATTCTGCAATTGACCAAGAGAGCTTTTCAACATTGTGAAACAACTGACTAAAATGTCTGCCACTGAAAACCAAGAAATTATGCTCACCCCCCAACAATTAGCAACACTACAAACTACATCCTCAATCAGAGGTCTACCTCCCACCCCCCACCGAAGACAACTACCCAGACCCCTGGATCTCTTTCAAAAAAATTGCTGAAAGCCAAATCGAAAACACTATAACTCCTCTGAACACAACCTCCTCCCCCCTAGATCCCTGCCCTGCATCATGGATTAAAGCAACCAAAAAGGAACTCAGCAGATTAATCAACAAATTCACGCAGTTGATACTTCAACAGGGCATCATGCCCTCTTGCCTGAAAACCTCTTCCATATGCCTCACTAAAAAAAAAAAGAACCACTGTATCCCTCTGACCCAGCATCATACAGTCCATTGCAAGCCTACCTTTTGCAGCAAAAATTGTTGAAAAAACAGTACAGCACCAACTTCAAGACCATATTGACAGATACAACTTACTAGACCCCCAACAACATGGGTTTTGCCCGCATCATGAAGTGGGAACATTACTAACCATCTTAATAGATACACTAACTCAAGGAATGCAGCAAGTCAGTCAACGTTTCCTATTAATCTTCTTGGATATCTCGTCAGTCTTTGACACCGTAAACCACCAAATACTTCTGCAACATCTCTGCACCAATGGAAGTCAAGGCACTGTAATCAAATAGTTCTCATTCTACCTCATCAATAGACACCAACAGATAAAGATCGGAAACAACACCTCCACCCTATACAAGCAAACACAAGGAGTCCCCCAAGGATCCACCCTCTCCAGAATACTCTTCAACCTCTACCTTTGACCATTCTATGCAACCATAGGATCACACAACCTAAATGTCCATGTCTACACCAATGATAAACAGACCAATTAACACAAACCAACCCTCTCTATCCGCCCATCAAGAATGCTTCACTGAAGTAACAAACTGGCTAAATGACAACAACCTGCAAATTAACTACAACAAGACGGAGGCCCGCTACATAATGAGGGACACCACATTTGTCCCCCCTCCACAGTAACACTGAACAACACTAAAATAAAGACGTCAGATACCTTGGGGTCACCATTCAAAACCCACATAAACAAAATCACCCAGTTTACTACAAAGTAAAAACACTCCAGTGCCTCCAACCACTCCTTGAACTAGATGACTTCTGTACTGTACTACAAGCCACAATAATACCCCACCTGGACTACTGCAATGCCATCCTCCAAGGACTACCACAATCCACACTTCTACCACTCCAAACAGCTCTCCTCTTGACAGCCAGAACCCTACAAGCAACAGTAAGAAAAGATCACATTACCCCAATACTCAGACAGCATAACTAGCTCCCACTACAGAGCTGTATAACATACAAAACATCATGCTAACTCAAAAGGCAATCCACTTGGACCCCTCCACATACCTCAGCACACTTCTTTAGCCCTCCCAACCACACAGATCTAGACGGACCACTACAATCGACACCCTCATCATCCCCCACATCAGAATCAAATCCAGCCAGCAAGCATGTAAAAGACCTTCCAACTATATGCACTCTCTGTATGGAACAGGTTATCAGAACAGTTCAGGAACATCCCTGACCTAAGATATTCAGAAAGCATTTAAAGACTCACCTGTTCAAAGAACATTTCAGCCCGAGCGTTTAACCCCCCTCCCCCCTCAGAAGAACATAGCATGATACCTACCACTACTGTTGTATATAGTCAGAAATGTATATAGTTAGAGTTCTAATGGTTTATAATTGCATGTTGTTCATAGTTTTGATGCCACTGTTATAATGTATCTTGCATTTGTTCCATGTAAACCGCCTTGACCTGGTGAAAGGCAGTATATAAATATAGCTAAATAAATAAATAAAAATAAAATCGAGGCTCTCTTGAAGATGACTTTTTCATCTTCTTCCCTGGCCCTACAGGCTGCCTCTTGCGGAGGTCTGGCAGCATGTGCTCTCCTGCACTGGATTCAGCTGTTGCCAGAAGATCCTGTTGCGGCATGCTTGGAGTCAGTGGCGGACACCTTTTATGACTGCTGAGTTTAGTGGCTCAGTCCGTGGCTGAAGTCACTGTGGCCCGCTGTTGGTTGTGGCTCTGGCATTGGTCATCTGACGTCACACCTAAAGCTCGGCTGGCTCGGCTCCTCTTTAGGGGCAAGCTTCTCTTTTGAGAAGACTGAGAGAAATGTATTAAGGACTTAGAGGAGAAGAAGCCACAGGGTCTGCCAGAGGACATGCCCAAGGCATCCTTTCGTCATTCAGGCTGCAGAGCATCTTTGCTCCACATTCGCGTTTGAGTTTTCTTACGACCCGTGAAAACCTCTTCGTCTGCGACCTCAGCCAGATCCGGCACTCAATCGTTGCCCTTTCACAGCCTTCACTGAAACAAGGATTCCTTCTCCTCCACTAAGTTCTCAGGAGCTACCCGCTTCTCTTGCTGATGGCCTCCTGGCCTGCTCTGGGATGCCGCTAGTTGAAGGTCAGCTGTCCCTCTATTACGGGGAGTGGCCAGGGTCACCACTGACCAGTGGGTGCTCGACATTGTGTGCTTCAGATATGTGCTCAAGTGTGCATGACCCATTACAGATGCCTTCATCATCTCCCCTTGCGGCTCTGCCACCAAGCGGTCAGCGGTACAGGTCACTCTTCAGCGCCTTTTACATCTTCAAGCCATTTCTCCTGTGCTCTAGGCAGAAAGAGGGCTGGGCTGCTATTCCATCTATTTTGTGGTTCCAAAAAAGGATGGTTCTTGGAGGCCCAGTCTGGACTTAAAGGAGGTCAATCGCTCGTTAAACATGCCCCATTTTCGCATGGAGACTCTCTGCTCTGTCATCCAGGTGGTGCGTCCGGGAGAGTTTCTTGTCTCCCTGGATCTATCCGCGATCAACAATTTTGCCGTTATGGGCCACCACTCTGTTTCGCACACTGCCCTTTGGATTAGTGACAGCACCTTGCATCTTCTCTAAGGTCATGGTTGTGGTTGTAGCGACTCTTCGGAAGCATGGAAGTTGGGTACATCCCTACCTGAACGACAGACTCATCTGAACGAAGCCTCACGAGGAAGCAGTCAACGCCATCTCCTATGTCAGCTTTCTCAAGGCCTTCGGCTGAGTGGTCACATGCCAAGAGCTTCCTGCACCCCTCACAATCCCTTGACTTCCTGGGGGACCCTGTTCGACACTCAACAAGGGCCAGTCTACCTGATGCACAAGCTTTTCATGAAGTTCTCAACAGTTTCACCTCTTTCTGATGCAGATCCACCCCCAAGTCTGGGACTACTTGCAACTTCTGGGTGCCATGGCGGTGATGATCGACATGGTTCCCTGGGCACAGTCCCACATGCGGCCCCTATAGCACTCTCTGTTGAGCCGCTGGTCTCCTGTGTCTCAAGATTACAGCATTTGCCTGTAGCTACCATGGGCAGTTTGCAAATCTAGCCAGGGGTGGCTGGCCCCATCTCACTTGCTCCATGGGATGCCCTTGGATACTCCACGCTTGGGTGGTGGTGACAACCGATGCCAGCCTGACAGCTTGGTGGGCTCATTGCTGCAACAAGATGGCTCAGGGCTCTTGGAGCTGTTGGGAGTCGTCCTGGACCATCAATCGTCTCAAAGCTCGAACGGTGCACCTCGTGCTATTCTCCTTTCTCCCGCTTCTCCGAGGACAGGCAGTCCGGGTTCTCCGACGGTGCAGCCACTGTGACCTATCTCAACAGACAGGGAGGCACCAAATGTCCCGGAGCAGCCAAAGGGATGAGTCTCCTCTTTCCTTTGGCAGAACTCATCCTTCAAGCCTTGTCAGCCCAACACATTGCGGGCATGGAGAATGTTCAAGCGGACTTCCTCAATCGTCACTCCCTGGACCCCGGAGAATGGGAACTTGCTCCCTGGACATTTCACAAGCTTGTTTGCCTCTGGGGCATGCCATCTCTCAATTTGATGGCCACGTTGGCGAATGCCAAAGCTCCCCAGTTCTTTAGCCAATGAAAGGAATATGGGTCCAGCAGTCTGGATGCCCTGGTCCACCCCTGGCCAGAGTCCACCCTCCTTTTATCTCTTCCCCCGTGGGTCATGATCGGGAAGGTTCTCCACCACATAGTCTCACAGGGGAACCATCATTCTGGTAGCACCTGATTGGCCTCTGCGCCCATGGTGCGCCAATCTTGTGCATCCTCTGGCAGTGATGCCACTAATTCTCGACTTCCACATGGGGCTCTTGCACCAGGGCCTGGTACTCATGGATGATCCAGCTCCCTACTCGCTTACAGCCTGGTGGCTTGCAAGAGCTACTCGTGACAGGTGTTGCGTACCCTACTCAAGGCTTGCCACCCTTCCACCTCACTGGCTTATGCTAGAGTTTGGTGTATCCTCGAGACCTGGTATGCTCAGCATTTTGTTTCACCGTGGTGTGTGCAAATCCCAGATCAGATCTGCTTGTCTTTCTTCAAGAGGGCTTTGAGAAGGGACTGGCGTTCAGCTCCTTATGGGTACAAGTGGCTGCCCTTACTTGCTTTCGGGACCCATTTCGGGCCATTCCATTGTTTCCCATGCGGATGTCAGTCACTTCCTCTAAAGGTTGTGGGCCTTGTGCCCTCCCTTACATCTGATTGTTCCCTCTTGAAATCTTCCTCTGGTGCTTAACAGCCTTAGAAAGCCACCCTTTGAACCACTGAAGGCTGCTGCTCTGCTTGATCTGTCCTTCAAGACAGCATTCCTGGTAGCCATCACTTCGGCCTGGAGAGTCTTGGATCTCCAAGCCCTACCTAACCACCTGTTCTGGTGGGGTTTTGCTTCGCACTGTCCCATCCTTCTTACCGAAGGTTAATGCCCTTCCATCTCAACCAGATGATTTTGCTGCCTTCCTTTTCCAAAGACCAGGATGTCAGCAGCACCCTCGGACTTTGATCAGTAGATGTACACCGGGTCCTCCATCACTATCTCAAGATGACTGAGCCCTTTTGCAAGTCAGATCACTTATTCCTTTTTTGAAGGCCCTCGTAAGGGTCTCCCGGCTTCCAAGTCCACAACTGGCTAATGTATCAAGTGCACTATTAAATCAGCATTTGCAACTCATCCTTTGGTTACCGCAGTAAGTAAACCCCTCCCTCCCCCCGGCCTTCGATCCAGTGAATTCAAGACTTGCTATTGCATTACAGAGGCTTCCACACTGACAGAGCTGTCTCCTTAGGATTCAAGACTCACTATTGCTGCTGCCGCCGCCGCCTTCCCACCAGAACTTTGGGCTGCAAGCATTCGCATCGGGCCTGCCACGCAACACCCTCCACGCCTCAGTGGCCATCTTCTTTCTGCTCCGGCCTTGCCTGACTCCTGGGTGTGTTCTTTGGTGGCGATTTTTGGCTCACAAACACGACATCCGCCGGCAAGCCCCATCCGGTTATCGTGCCTTCCACATTGGAGCGCTGCCTGGACTGTGGGCAGAAATGCTGTGGTCTCACTGACCGACTGTGTGCAACTTGTGTGGCAGACACCGGGGAGTCATCGCAGGGGAAATAGAACTCTCAGGATCGCGATAAATGAGCCTCCACTTTCCCTGATTCTCCTCCTCTGCCCCCTGTTCCACTTTCTCCTGCGGCTGAATCCCCTCCCCTGCCCTTGCTACCTCAGGGCTCTCCCAAGGACCCTCCATTTCAGATCCTGACTTGGATCTCTTCATGTCTTTATTCATGCGTTCCTGGGACCTTTGGAAAGCTGATCTTACTCCTCCTCGCCCTGCCATGGGGACCACTGCACCCGCTACAGCCTCCAGAAAGAGATCCAGAGATTCTCAGCCCACTTTGGGGGGGGGCCTGCCCATCTTCCCAAGGAGGTATCCTGGGCCACTGGTGACTGGGACTCAGCAGTAATCCAGTGAACATCTTTCGGCAGAAGACAGTATGGACAGCCTGTCTGATCGGGAGGACGGTGAGTGGTCTCCTGGAGACCTCCAGGACGACCACAACAACACTCATAATGTCAGATTGTTCCGCAGGGAGGGGTTGCCAGCCCTCATTGTGCAAATTGCAGAAGCTCTCCAGATCCCAGACATTCCAGAACAGCTGGAGATGGCTTCCAACAAGCCTCAAGCTGATCCCATTTTGCTGGGGATCAAAAAGTCTCCCAAAGCCTTTCCATTCCCATTGGAGCTCCGTCAGATGCTCTCTCTGGAATGGGATGCCCTAGAGGCCTCCCTCCGCTCCGCGAAGCGCTTGGGGCGCTCCTACATCTAGTCTCCCACGGACATTAATAACTGGCATCATTACCCTAAGGTTGATGCTTTTGTCACAGTGGTGACCCAAGCACACTACCATCTCTGTGGAGGGCAGAGCAGCCCTCCGAGATCCGCAGGACCGCAAAGTTGAAGATCTCTTTAAAGACTGCTTTTTCCTCCTCATCACTCACATTTCAAGCCTCTGTTTGCGGAGTTCTGGCTGCCCGAGCTCTTCTGTGGTGGATTCATCTCCTCTCACAGGATTCGGAGGTGGCACACCTGAAGTCCATACTGGCTTTCCTAGCAGATGCCCTCTATGACCTTCGCCTGACTGCCCACTTGGTGGCAGCGGTCACAGTGGCCCACCGCTGGCTATGGCTCAGTCATTGGTCGGCTGATGCGGCTTCTAAGGCTTGCCTCGCTCTGCTTCCCTATAAGGGCCAACTTCTCTTTGGTGCTGATTTAGAGAAGCTTGTCAAAGACCTTGGGGAGTTCAAGACTCAACATCTACCAGAGGTTAGGCCCAAGGCCACATCTCTACGCTCAGGCTCCGGAGCATCTTCCTCTACATCCTCCAGAGTCTGCTTCTGTGATTCTAGAAAATATCACCCCGGTAGGTCTGGCTTCTCCTTTTCAGCAGGTTGGTCAGGTTCTAAGCCAGAACAGTCCTTTTGGGGAATCCGCCGGAGTAAGGACAATTATTCTTCCTCTGCCAAGTTCCCTGGAGCCACCTGCTCCTGCCGACAGACCTGGGGTCCACCCCGGGATCCCGCTAGTCAGCATTCGCTTGACACTTTTCTCCTGGCAGTGGGCTTCCATACCACTGATCAGTGGGTGCTTGACATCATTCGCCATGGTTACAAACTGGAGTGTGCCAAGCCCATCTAGGACGCCTTCCTAATCTCCCTGTACAGTTCTTCCCTCAAGAGAGCAGTGGTGCGAGCCACCCTTCAGCGCCTGTTGCACCTCCAAGTTATCTGTCCAGTGCCCCTGCCCGACAGGGGTTCAGGACACTACTTCATCTACTTTATCATTACAAAGAAGGACGGATCTTACCAACCCATCTTGGACTTCAAGACCATGCGTTAAGGGGAATTCCTCGCATTACTGGACCTCGCGGAGGTCTATTTCCACATTGCCATTCATGAGGATCAGCAGCACTTCCTGAGATTTGCCATCCTTGGAGACCACTACCAAAGTCTCCAAAGTTATGGTAGTGGTCGCAGCTGCTCTTCGCCGCAAGGGCATCCAGGTTCACCCTTACCTGGACGATTGGCTCATTCGGGCAAAATCCCCCCAGGAAGCAACAGAGGCAGTTCAACAGGTGCTCCACTTTCTCCAGAATCTAAGATGGGTAGTCGGTCGTAGCAAGAGCTCCTTACAGCCATCTCAATCCCTGGAATTCCTCAGGGCATGCTTCGACACCACAGTGGGCCATGTCTTCCTCACCCCCGACAGACATCGCAAGTTTGTAGCTCAACTCCAAGCTTTCCTCCTGCAGGTTCGGCCCAGAGTGTGGGATTACCTTCAGGTCCTGGGGACCTTAGCAGCCATGATCGAGATGATGCCCTGGGCTCGAGCACATATGTGACCCCTCCAATGTTCCCTCCTGTCTCACTAATCGCTGGTCTCCGAGGATTACAACAGGCAGCTCCCCACTCCCCTAGGCAGTGTGAGCTGGTCTACAGTGGTGGCTTTCTTCGGATCACCTATTGCAGGGCATGCCACTAGAAGTTCCATGTTGGACTCTGGTAGATACCGATGTCAGCCTCTCTGGCTGGGGAGCCCATTGTGACACTCAGACTGCACAAGGCGCCTGGACACCTCGGGAATCTCGATGGACCATCAGTCGCTTAGAGGCCCAAGCGGTTCGTCTGACTCTCTTGGCCTGTCTGCCTCTATTGTGTCATCAGGCGGTTCGCATATTGTGCAATAATGCCATGATGGTGGCCTATCTCAACCGACAAGGGGGCACCAAGTGTCCTGGCATGGCAAAGGGGATGAGTCTGCTCTTCCCTTGGGCAGAGGTCCACCTCCAAATTCTCTCGGTGCAGCATATTGCAGGGGGGTAGAAAATGTGCAGGTTTGACTATCTCAGTTGCCACGCCCTGGACCCCAGCGAATGGGAGCTCGCACCTTGGACCTTCCAGAGGATAGTGCAATTCTGGGGGCGGCCTACCATGGACTTGATGGTGATGGCAGCAAATGCCAAACTCACGGCCGCCTTCAGCCGCTGAAGAAAAACCGGCTCGCAGGGACCGGATGCTCTCATCCAGCCCTGGCCAGTGTCTGCTCCTGTATCTCTTTCCGCCTTGGGCTCTCATAGGCCGAGTTCTCAGTCATGTCAAAGCGCACCTCAGGCCCATAATCCTAGTAGCACCGGATTGGCCATGATGTCCTTGGTACACCAATCTTGTTCACCTCAGTACCACAGCCCCACTGCCACTGGGTTCTCGCAGGGGGCTTTTGCGACAGGGTCTTGTGGACATGGATGATCTAGCTCCCTACTCGCTTACGGCCTGGCGCTTGAAAGGTGCAGACTAGTACGTAAGGGGTATTCGCGCAAGGTGTTCCATATGCTCCTGAAAGCGCACCGGCATTCTACTTCACTAGCCTATGGCAGGGATGTGGAAACACTTTGAGACATGGTGTGCCCAGCAGTCTCTATTCCCCTGGTGTGTGCAGATGCAGGACATTCTGTCCTTCTTGCAAGTTGCCTTTGATAAGGGTCCTGCGCTTGTTTCCTTGCGGGTGCAAGAGGCAGCTCCTACCTGTTTCCGGGATCCTATCGCAGGCCACTCCATTGTGTCTCACACAGATATTGCTTGGTACTTGTAGGGCGTGCCATTGTCCCGCCCTGGAACTTCCCACCCTGGGACCTGATCCTTGTTCTACCGTGTCTTATACGGCCCCCCTTTGAGCCATTGGCCAGGGCCACATTTCAGGATTTGTCCTTCAAAGTGGCCTTCCTTGTTGCAGTCACTTTGGCCAGCCGAGTATCTGAGTTCCAGGCTCTGTCCTGCCAGGAGCCATTCCTGGTCTTCTCTGGACGGTGTCTTTCTTCGGCCAGTGCCCTTCTTCCTCCCAAAGGTTCTCTTGGTGTACCACCTGAATCTGACAGTTTTGATCCCTTCCTTCCCGAGAGAGCTCTGCTCCGGCAGCAACAACAGACTCTGGACAGTTGATGTCCGTCGAGTCTTGAGGCACTACTTCAAGGGGACTGAGGTGTTTCGCAAAACCGATTGTCTTTGTTCTGTTTTCCAGCCACTGCAAAGGCCTGGCCGTGCCCTAATCTTCCATTGCTCACTGGATTAAGTGAGCCATTGAGTCCACTTATATCCTTTGTGGACGGCCCTTGCCCATAGGGTTGCGGGCTCACTCAACATGCGCTCAAGCATCTTCTTGTGCGGAACACACAAGTATCCCCCTTGACATTTGTCAGTCGGCGACATGGTCCTCCTTCTCCACCTTTGCCCATCATTATCGCCTAGACCTCCAAGCCAGAACGTCGGCGCAGTTTGGGGCTTCTGTGGTGACGGCAGCTGTCTTCCCATCCTAGGGTGGAGTAACTTGGATACTGCCCATTTGTCTGGACTGGTCTAGCAGGATGAGTTGGAAGGAGAAATTTCACTTACCATTAATTTTCTTTCCTGGAACCTGTTAGACCAGTGCAGCACCCACCCTCTCTGTGTACTCATGGATCACCTCATTTTCTCAGAGCCTTTATGTCAGTGCAGCCAGGCACATAGTTGTGGCTTTTTCTCTGCTTATTCTGGAGCAGGCTGTACATATGAGTTCTAATGCTATACATAGTTGCACCTTTGTGCAGTTGTTCATAACCAGATCGTTTCATTGCTTTTGCAGGATTATACTGAAGACGACCCCTAGGGGATTCTCTATAGGTACTAGGGCTGGTCGCAGAAGATTCTGGTATTTTCTCTGTTTTCAGCATTTGCTGGCAGGGGGATATAACCCATTTGTCTGTACTGCTCTAGCAGGATTCCAGGAAAGGAAAGGAACGGTAAGTGAAAAATTTCCATACTTTGCATAGTTGACCTGTGTCAATTGGTCTTCAGGCTCATTCCTCGTGGACTCAAGCAATCTCATGGGCGAAGCATTCATAGGTTGACGTCAGAAGTGGCCGTTTACAGAGAACATAATGAACTTTACAGTGAACAATAATTAAACTCAATAACTAACAAAAGTTTGTATCAAATCAAAAACTATATTACAACAGCTATGTACATTCAAGTGGAAAATGGTGAGTTGGGTGAATGCTGATCTACGAGTTGAAATTGACGGGGGACCAGGTCAGTATTTATCTATTTAGGTTATTTGAGATTGTGGACTGTCGATGGAGGTACCATAATAATCAATAAACAGGTGCGTCTTGAGCTCCTTTTGAAACAATTGTAGGTCTTTTATTGCTCTTAAGTTGTCTGGAAGAGCGTTCCAGAGTGCTGGAGCGATGTATGTAAAGGTTCTCGAGCTGGTGGTTTGATTGGTGTTTCGGATGTGAATGGGTATTGCATATGTATTTTGGGAACAATTTATTTTGGTTCTTGTGTTTTCAGGTAACTGAGGAGGGAGGTAAGGTATGATGGGAATATTTTATTGTGTAGTTTAAAAACTATCCTTATGTATTTATATTTTATTCTAGTTGCAATGGGCAACTAGTGCAGGCTATGGAGAAGTGGAGTGATGTGATCAAAATGGTATGCTTTATGGATTATGCGTGCTACTAGATTTTGCGCTACCTGGAGTTATTGGATAGTTTTCTTGTGCAATCCTTGCAGAATGTTACTGCAGTAATCGAAGTGGGGCATTATAAGAGCCTGTAGTACTGTTCTAAAATCATAGTTCTCTAGTAGGGGTCTGAGGTGTTGCACAATCTGTAGTTTAAAGTATATGATTCTTGTGGCAGACTTTATATGAGAAACCATGGTTAGAGACCTAGGATGATTCTGAGATATTTGACTTCCTTTTTAACTTCCAGCTCAAACTCTTATGTGAAATATTGTGGGGGGAGTGAAGCTTTGGTTTTGAGATACATATAGTACTAATGTTTTTTTATGTTAATTTTTAGATTGCAAGTTTTTAGCCAATCAGTGACTTCATTTAGGTATGTTTGGATCTGAGGACAGGCAGGGGTTTATGATGTGTGTGGGATGATACATCATTGTATCATTCGCATAGAGGTGATAGTTTACCTTGTATTTTTTAAAGATATTGCATATTGGTTGTATATATAGATTGAAAAGAAGGGCCATCTTGAGGAATTCCTTGTTCCTGTTTGAAGGTTGATGAAGTGGATGAGCCAATTCGTACCTGCTGCGTACGGTTGATTAATTAGGACATGAACTATTCTATCATAGTGATGTGTAAACCCATCTGCTTTAATCTTGATATTAGTATGTTATAGCAAATGCTGTCAAAGGCTGAGGCAATGTCAAAAAATATTAGAATGAAGGCTTGTTTACTGTTATTCAAGCCACGTATGAGTTTATCCATAAACGTAAGCATAAATGTCTCTACACTGTGATAGTCTGAAACCATATTGTTGCTCGTCAAGTGGTGCGTTTAATTCAATGAAATCTTGCAGTTGGCGCCGCATTACTTTTTCAATGACCTTAGCTAGGAACGGAAGGCTTGAGATGGGTCTGTAAGAGTTAGGGTGGTTTTTGTCGATAGTTTGCTTTCAGAATTGGGCGAATGATAGCTTGTTTTAAAGCATGTGGCATATAGTCTTGACTTAAGGATTGGTTTACTATATCCAATATAGCTGGGGTGAACTCATCCTTTGATGCTTTGAGCCATCTGACTGGGGAGGGGTCAGATGGGAATGTCATATCGATGTTAGTGATTATGTTTTTGAGGTGTTTTATGTCTATGATGTGGAATGTAGTCTTCCCTGTCTACCTTTGTACATCATTGTTGTCTCGATCTCCATGCCCATGATGTGGCGCAGTTTGGAGCAAAGGTGATGACAGCGGCTGTTTCTTCCCACCCTATGGTGTAGTAGCTTGGGTACTTCCCACTTGCATGAACTGGTCTAGCAGGATGAATTGGAAGGAGAAATTTCACTTACCGTTAATTTCCTTTCCTGGAATTCTGCTACACCAGTCCAGTACCTGCCATGTGGACTGCCATTTTAAGCAAAACGAGGTTGTTAGCCTGCCTTGCGGGTTTCAGACTTAACCTACATGATTCATATCATTGTACTCTCAGGCACGTGTAAATAGTTATGCTCTCTGGCACATGTAAATAGTTCTGGGCGATTTGCCTTGTTGCCTGGAAAAATGCAGTTCTTCTGCTTTTCCAAGGATATACTGAAGGTGATCCCTAGGGGTCCTGTGGTTAGTGCCAGGGTATGCTCACTGAAGCCTTTGGTAACTTCTCTGTCTTCAACATCTGCAGGCAGAGGGACATAACCCACCTCTATGGACTGGTCTAGCAGAATTCCAGGAAAGGAAATTAACGGTAAGTAAAATTTCTCCTTCCAAAGCTGCTCTTGAGTCTTCAGACCCACAGTGTCTAGCAGTCCAACATGTTTCTTTTTCATTGCCCTTACACATTTTTGGTGAAAACAGAGCTTTGCAGCTATGAACTGAACTGAAGAGGCAGGAACTTCAGGTGAGAAGAGCTAGGGGAGAGCCCAGCACATAGGTGCTGTCGGGACAACATCTATGGAGTATGGCTGCATACGTCTGCTGTCTACAGAGAACCCCTGTTACAGGTAAGCAACATCACTTTCTGTGCAGGTTACCCCCTGTGTTTAGGGGTTATACCTACTGCTACGCTAGCAATGTTTCTTTATTGACATGGATCAGGACATAGCTGGAATATTTTTACTAAGGACCATGGGAGAACACTCAGCCCTGCACTGGTTATAATATTTGTCTCAATACAGGTTCAGTGATCTATTCTCCTTGGCAGAAGAGTACGAGGACTCCACCAAACCCCCAAAGAGTCGCCGAAAAGGCCCAATGATGAGTCCACGGAGCAGGAAAAATGCTGCACAGCCTGCCAACAATGAGGAAGACTCTGGTTCCACCAGTGCTTCGGTAAGTTCTGCCTCAGAGAGAAGCTGGCCTCGGGCTGAATTCTTACTTTTTGCTGTTCATATAGTTGATTATTACCTTTTGATATGCAGCTGTAGTGACCATTTCTCCAGGACCAAGCAGGAAGTCAGTCCTCACATATGGGTGACATCGACGTCGATGGAGCCCCCATGCGAAGCATTTCCCCAGCTTTCTAAGAAGGCCTTTGGGAATACACCCACGCATGCGCGGTCCCCTTCCCGCCCAAAGGTGCCATCTTGTTCAGTCTTTCTTTTTCTGTGGAGCCCAACGGACGTGAGTCCATGTCACCCAGAAAAGTTTGATTTTTTTCTGCGATTTTCGCTCTCTTTTATCTGGTTCGAATCCGGTTCCCCTTCCCGCCTGGGTTCGGTACACCAGTATCGACCTGATCTTTATTTTTCGTTTTTTTGCCCTTCGTGGCATGCGTTCGTGCTCTTTTTTTTCTTTTTCCCTGGAAAACCAATGGCCTCCAGTGGTTTTAAAAAGTGTGATCGTTGTAAGAAGCTCATGTCTCTTACCGACACACACGACTACTGCCTGCGTTGCCTCTGGCCAGACCATGATCCCAAGGTCTGTGTCCCATGTGGAAAGATGTCCACCAAGGCACTCAGAAGCTGTCAGCATCAGAAGGAGAGAGGTTTTTCTGACTCTGTCTCCGGCTGAGCCCGGACCTCGTCAGAGGCCTCGACGTCTCGGGAGTCTGACCCCGAGCTTTGTCGGGGTTCCTCTGAAAGGGGGTCCCCCAGTCGGGAGCATAAGAGGAAGAGAAAGCTCGTGAGGGCGGCGTCGGAGGATACCCCTGGTTCCTCGAGGGCCAAGTCCCGGACCCCTGACCGCCGCCATGGGCCTTTGGAGCTGGAGAAGCTGCCTAAGGTGCCTCATATAGAGCCGGAGTCCGTCGAGCACGTAAGTCCTGTTGTCCTCGAGGACTCTCCGCCCAGGGAGCCGACTTCGGGCCCGGTGCCGCTGGGGCCCGAGTCGGTGGCTGCTGAGTCTCCTGAGCTTGGACTCAGGCTGACAGCCTTGGAGTGCAGACTGTCTGCCTTCATGGATCAGCAGCGGGTGCTGATGGCCAGCTTGACTGGTGCATCTGCCCCAACCACCGGGAGGTCAATGTCGAAGTCGACCCCGGAGACCAAGCCGGTTCTCGAAGCCATGAAGGCCCGAGTCCGGCCTTGGTCACGGTCCCCCTCGACCTCCTGTTCGGGACCGAGGGCATTGACGCCAATACTCCCGGCGTCGGGGTGGGTGCTACCGGAGCGCGCATGGTCGGAGCCCCTCGACTCTTCCTCGGATGAGTCTGCGTGGGAGACAGAGGACGAGGAGTCCCCTGATACCTTTCGGACTCAGTGTGTCCCTTCGGACTCACCGCAGTCCGAGCCCCGGAGTAGGTCCCCACCGGAGGACACCCAGTTCTCGGAGTTTGTGAGGGACATGGCCAAGGCTTTGGCTGTTCCTGCGGATCCCGAGGAGGAGCCTCGAGCCGAAGAGCTCGATGCCCTGCAGTATGACTCTCCCCCCCAGGGAGGCCTTTACTGTGCCGGTTCCTCCGATGCTGGAACGGCTCCTCTTCCGAATGTGGGAGGCACTGGCCTCGGCGCCGGTTTTGAGCAAGCGGATCGATTCCATGTATCGAGTCCGAAAGAGCCCTGGATTCCAGAAGGCGCAGCTGCCACACCATTCTATGGTTGTGGAATCGGCCATGCATCGTCTGAAGAGCCAGAAGATGCACTCTGCGGTGCCCCCCGGTAGGGAGGCCCGGAACCTGGATGCCATCGGCAGAAAGTGCTTCCAGGGCTCTATGCTTGCTTGCCGTGTCCAGTCCTACCAGCTGTACATGGGCATGTACTTGCGGGACCTGGCTAAGGAAATAGCCGGGTTCTCTGCTGGCCTCTCCAGGGAACCTTTGCAGAGGTTCAAGACCTTGTCCTCGGGGATCCGGGAATGCTCCAAATTCATCTCCCGGGCGGCCTACGATGGCTTTGAGGCTTCGGCCTGAGTAGCAGTGGCCGGCATCGGTGCTCGACGCCAGGCATGGCTACAGTCATCAGACCTTGAGCCATGGGTGCAGGACAAGTTGGTCGATGTCCCATGCCGAGGTGAAAACCTCTTCGGCAAACCCATGGCCGAAAAGGCTGCTGAGCTCAAGACCGAGACTCTGACAAGGTTGTCGAGAAAAACTTCTGCCCCTTCTCATAGGCAGAAGGGCTCGGGGAAAAGGCCTTTTACCTGAGGAAGTCATCTGCCTACAAACCTTTCCCTCACTATCAGGCCTCCCCAGCAGGGTCAGCAGGCCAAAGGGCAGGGACATGGGCCCCGTAGGCAGAAAGCCCCCAAGCCTCCAGCTCCTGCTCCTACTCCTACTCAGCAGGGAGGGGTTTTTTGACTCCCACTGCATAGCCTCCCCACCTCTGCTGGCCCATCTCAGCACGGGGGGTCGGTTGGTCCTGTTTGCCCACCAGTGGCTGCTCATCACAGGAGATGCTTGGGTACTGAGCATAGTCCAGAAGGGCTACCTGCTCCATTTCCATCAAATACCCCCCACCTACTTTTCCAGGGGAGCCTCCAAGGCCTACTCTGCATCGAGAACTACTTCTCCAGGAACTGCAAAGTCTCCTTCAAGACAGGGCGGTGGAGCCTGTACCTCCCCACCTGCTGGGTCAGGGCTTCTACTCCAGGTACTTTCTTGTGCCAAAGAGAACTGGAGGTCTCCGGCCCATTCTGGACTTGAGAAATCTCAACAAGTTCTTGGAAAAGGAAAAGTTCAAGATGCTTACTCTTGGAACACTGCTGCCCTACCTCCAGTAGGGAGATTGGCTATGCTCCTTAGATTTGAAGGATGTGTACACTCACATCCTCATTCATCCAGACCACAGAAAATACCTAAGGTTCGTGGTGGGAGGAAACCATTTTCAGTACAGGGTACTGCCCTTTGGCCTAACCTCCGCCCCACGGGTCTTCACAAAGTGCCTGGCAGTGGTGGTGGCCTACTTGAGAAACCAGGGTATTTTTGTCTTCCCCTACCTGGACGACTGGCTCATCAGGGGTCATAGAAACATAGAAATATGATAACAGAAAAAGACCACATGGCCTATCTAGTCTGTCCTTCCATAACAACTACAACAGTCCCCTTTTTACCTTTAGTTCAAATCATTTTTATTCAAAGTTTTCTATAACAGCCCCCCACTACTAGCAGAGTAAGGCACGCCATTCTGGTAATACAATCTAAACAAACCATATGTATCAAACAAGGACATATCAAACAGTAGGATAATTGTAAAATTTAAACATGACCATGTAGCTGAAGAGAAGAACATAGGGATATGCCCTCCAGAAAAAGCTCCACAAATACAAAGAGCTAATCACCCCCAACACTTGGAGGGCATCCCTAGTACACCTAGGGTTAAGCTACATCTCTGAGCACAGAAATACCCCAATACATGTTACAGGTACAGCATAGCAAAAAGACATGCTTTACAGTGTACAACCTTAGAAAAGATCCCCCCACACTCCCCCCCCCCCACCCTACCCGCCCAGCCCAGCCCACGTTTCTCCCATGGATTTGAGAAGGCCATCTCCCGACAAACAAGCAACATCTTAAGCTCACCACCCATCACCAGACACCCCAAGTATCACATAGAGCGGAGTAAGGTATGAAGCCGGTACAGATCCACAGGGCAGGTTGCTCCCCCCCGCCAACGTCCAACTTGACAGAAGAACAGAGGAGGAGCAAAGCATATGTAAGGGTTAAACATTCATTACCATGCTGCATTCTCGCATGGGCAGCTGGGTCAAAAGTGGCGCCCAAAGTTCCAAAAAAGAGTCCCAAGCTTTACCACCCCTCTGCTTGGCCGTCAATTTTTCCATGTATAGCAATTCGCCCAGGGCGTTCTCCCACAGCTGCACCCCAGGGGGGGCCAAAGCGGCTCAGCAGCCCAACAAGACTTTTTTCACTAACAATAAACCCCGGATCAGCAACAGCTTCTGAGGTGGCGTAAGAGCTTGATTAGCAGATCCCCACTGATGGAATAAACAAACCTCTTTGCTCCAACTGAGAGCTATACCAAGCCAACGGTCAAGCTGCCCACAAGCGTGCCTCCACAAATGCTGTACCTTAGGGCAGTCCCAGAATTTATGAAGCAACGTGCCTTTGTCTAAAACACACCAACCACAAGTAGGTGAAACACGCAACCCCGCCCGAAAGGCCCACTCATCCGTAGTATAGGCTCTCCAAAGGAATTTAAACTGCAACTCCTGCAAGTAGATCCAGAGGTCACCTCTCGGTATCCTCTCAAAAGCCTCGCGCAGATCCGACATCGCCATTCCAGCCAAGCCATCCCCAGCCCAACGGTGGGCTAGGTCTGAGAGGCAGGCGGCGTCACTCGCCGGGTGCAAGAGCTCCCACCGCTCCGGCCCCCCCCCCCCCCCCGGGAACTCGCGTCAAGCCTCTCAAACCATGTTCTCACCGATACCCCCGGGTAGAGCGGATTTACGCCTGCACCACGCAGTCCCTCCACATAGTGCCGAGCCTGCAGGTACCCATAAAAATCAGTCCGTGAGAGCTGATACCTAACTTGCAACATACGAAAGGTTTCCAGGCGCGACCCTTCTGACGTGAAGAGATCTCTGAGACAAAGAATTCCCTTTTTGACCCATTCATGGAAAATGCTGGGTTTCGTAAAGCCCGGGAGAAAATTCGGGTTCCCCACCAATGGCAACAATGCCGATCTCTGCCAGTCCCACCCAAAACGGGAACACAGCACCCGCCACGCCGCTTTGAGGGCCGTCATATAAGTCCAACCCCCCGAGTAGCGACTACACCGACCCTTAGCCGAGTGCAATACCGATAAGCTATGGAAAGGCGCACAACTGGCATTGACCTGCTGAGCTGGAGCACATCCGCCAGTCCCACCCGCCAAGGACCAGATATGCCTAAGCAGGTAACGGAGGTTATAATTTCGTAGGTCCGGGAGCAACAGACCACCTTCCTCCCGTCTTCTCATCAGAGCCCGTAAGGGGATGCGCGCACGCCTGCCTCTCCACAAAAAGCCGCGCAGCAATTTTTCAAAGCACCGCCAGTCACCCTCCCGAATCCACAAAGGTAATAAGCATAAGACATATAGCCAGCGGGGCATCTCCACCATGGTGAACAAGGCTACTCTTCCCCTGAGTGATATAGGCAGGCCCTGCCACTTCGCAAAGGTTCGACGGGCGCTACTCAACATACCAGGGACATTGGCATGGTACAAATTTGCCGGATTGTCGGGTAACTGAATACCTAAGTATTTAATCTCACCCTCTGCCCAGACCAAGGGGAACGCACCCTTCCACAACGGCCGACCTTTCTTGCCGACATCCAATACCACTGACTTAGAGATATTGATTTTAAGACCCGAAAATTCGCCATACTCATGAATGAGTTGTAGGACTCGTTCCAAAGAAGGCTGCGGGTTCGTCAAGCACAGGAGCATATCTTCCGCAAATGCACTAATTTTCATTTCGTCATCCCCTAGCGTGATGCCGCGGATTTCCGAGTGGCGTTGAATAGCATGCAACAGAGGCTCCAAGGAGAGCACGAAAAGCAAAGGAGAGAGCGGGCAGCCCTGACGCGTCCCACGCCCCAACTCAAATGCATCGGAACTAGCCCCACACAGCACCACGCGCGCCATGGGACGATGATATAGGGCTCAAACCCACTGCGCAAAGTTACCCTGTAACCCAAACTTTTCCAAAACGTCCCACAGATATTGCCAGGCCACCCTGTCGAACGCTTTTTCAGCATCCAGACTGACCAGGAATAAGGCTGCTTCTTCCCGCAAACAGTGTTCCATACCGAGGAGCAGCCTAGTAATATTCTTGGTCGCCTCACGTCCCTGCACAAAACCCACCTGCCGAGGAGCTATAAGGGAGGGCAGAATACCATTAAGCCGTCCCGCTAAAACTGACGCTAGAATCTTCACATCACAGTTAATAAGGGAGATAGGCCTATAGGAGGCTGGTTCCAAAGCATCTTTCCCAGGTTTCGGGATCACGGTAATGTCGGCACACCGCATATCTCTCGGAAGACTCCCCCCCTGTCGAATAGCGTCAAACATCACCACCATGGAAGGGGCCAACCGGGACATAAGTAATTTGTAGTATTCAATACTAAAGCCATCGGGTCCGGGTGCCTTGTGGGATTTCCCCCGCACAATCCCCGCCTGAATTTCACGCACTGTCAAGGTCTCGTTCAAGATCTGCAGCTGTTCCGCAGTCACCCGCGGTAGTGACAGGTCCCTCAGGAACGCACAGCCCTTCCCATAGTCTCTCTCCTCCTCACTATATAAATTCACATAAAAATCCTGAAAAATGCTAGCAATCTTCCGAGACTGGTGTTGTAAACCGCCCCGCTCGTCCCGAAGAACAGGGATAAAACGAGCCCCCCCCCCGGAGCGCGGACCAACTTCGCTAGGAGCCGCCCCGTCCGGTTCCCGTATCTATGCAGCTGATGTCGATAATAGGACATCGATAGGCCTGCGCGTCGTTGTAACAACTCATTAAGTGCCATCTGAGAGCGTGTATATTCTCGCTGTAGGGCTCCA
This sequence comes from Ichthyophis bannanicus, assembly GCA_033557465.1. Lineage (NCBI taxonomy): Eukaryota > Metazoa > Chordata > Amphibia > Gymnophiona > Ichthyophiidae > Ichthyophis > Ichthyophis bannanicus. Next base: position 63,224,304 of record CM066048.1, read on the forward strand.
TCGGCCCTCCTTCCGAGTGTCCGTTGTAGTTCCCGTAGTCTCCGCTCCAGCACAAGTATACTACGATCCATATGGCGTCGCCGTTGAATTGTGTAGGAAATGATGGCGCCCCGCATTACCGCTTTGCTAGCTTCCCAAAACAAGAGTGGAGAGCAATCAGGCTTATCATTAAAAGCGACATACTCGTCCCATTGTTTTTCCAGGAAAGCCTGAAACCCCTTATCCTGACCCAAGTATGCCGGGAAACGCCACCGTTTCTGCAACAGTCCCCGACAGTCTCACATCACCCACACCATACCATGGTCAGACACTACTATTGGGTCAATTTCAGCCTGAACAATCCTCGAGAGTCCCCCTTCACTCACCAAAATATCAATACGAGACCAAGTGTGATGGGCTCTAGATTGATGAGTATACTCCCGGACTCCCGGATGGAGCAGACGCCAAACATCCACAAGATCACCCATTCTACAAAGATATGCCACACCCTTACGCGCCCAGGAAACCGACGTGCCCACCTTAGATTTATCCAGTGAGGGATCATGCGGGCAATTAAAGTCACCAGCCATAAGTATCTTACCCGCCCCCGCCTCTCTCACAAAACGCAACATTTTCTTGAAAAACTCATGGTCATAGACATTAGGCGCGTAGACATTCGCTATCCAAACCACCTCATTAAAGAGCTTGGCAGTTATCAAAACATATCGGCCATGGGGGTCTGCTTGCATCTTAGCCACCTCAAAGGGAACTCCCCGTTTTACTAATACCACCACACCCGCCTTCTTACCTCCAGACGACGCTCCATATACTGCCTCCACCCAATCTCGTTTTAGCTTGTTGTGTTCAAGTGCACTCAAGTGCGTTTCCTGCAATAGCGCAATATGTGCACCCTTTCTTTTTAACATCTGCAGTATCTTGGTGCGTTTGACCGGGGACCCAATACCCCCCACATTCCATGAAATAATCTTGGCATTTAACATATCAGCAGCATATTATGACCCGCAGCAAGGTGTAAAAACTGTAAGCCCACCTAGAGACGCCCAGCCTCGTCTCCAGGTGTCCACCGCACAACTCAGCGGAGAAAAAAGAACAGTACAGTAGGTGGGAGACAAACCACCCTCCATTGAAGAGGAAGAAACAGCCTTCTAAACATCCCGACCTCAACTCCCACCCCCCTACCCCTCTCAGTCTGCCTTTCCCCACCTTCCCTCCCCCCCTCCCCAAAGCCCCCCGACCGTCCCAACTTAACCAGACCCCCCTAGTGCACTCTCCCCCATTACACTCCCCCCCACCGGTCCCCTCCCCCATCAAACACGCACCACAGCCATTCCCCCAAACACTCCTCTCGCTTCCCAGGCTCACATCCTTTCATATCTCCATTCATAATACCACTCATTCCTCCCCCACCCCCACGAACACACCTAATATAGAACCCTGTAGAGCAGGGCACTCCCCTAGGGGAGTAGGATCACAGTCAGTGCCCCTCCGGGCCGCCAGCAAGATGCACATATTCAGATGCCAAATGGCAACAAACCAGTCTCAAACAAGTCCCACGGTCAGATGAGATGACAAACAGAACTTCTTGCACTTGGTGGCTCCGAAGTCCCGCCATAACCCAGCGGCGCGTTAATTCCACAGCAATCCAGCGCTATAGCAATGTCCACTCATTTAGGGCCCTCACTCCCCGTTCAGCTCAACAGGGTCAGCTAACGTGGACACATACTTCTTCGCCGCCCCAGCTTGCTCAAACGAGTGGGTAGCGCCCTTGTAGTAAATCTTTAGAGTAGCAGGATAAATTATTGCGAATTTCACCCCGCGCTTAACCAGCGCACTGCAGATGGGAGTGAATTCCTTGCGTCGCGCTGCCAAGGAGGCCGAGTAGTCTGGGAAGAGTAGGACCATCGCATTGTCGAGTTTCAAGTCTCTTTTCTTCCAGTAGGCTTGCAGCAATAAAGCTTTATGGTGGAAGTTCAAAAGGCGCGCCAACACCGGCCTAGGTCGGCCCTGGCCTTCCCGCAGTGGACCCAGTCTGTGCGCGCGCTCCACGTGTATTTTGCCCCGCAGATCTGCAAGGCCTAACGCCTGCGGTAGCCACTCTTCAAACAAGGTGAATAACTGACTCCCCGTCCAGGACTCGGGCACGCCAACCAACCTTAGGTTATTGCGTCTCGAACGGTTTTCGAGATCATCCACTTTCAGTAGGAGGTCATCCAGTTGTTTCTGCTGCTTCGCAGCTGCACTTTCCAGCGCCAGCTCTCCCTCCTCTAGCACAGTCACCCGGTGTTCCATCTCATCCATTCTTTTGGCAAAGTCCCCAAACTTCTCACCCATCTCATCTAATTTTCTCATAACCGTATCAAATTTGGGTTCCAACATTTTCACCACTTCTTGAGCTGTCTCATCGGGGCCTGAGTCGACACTGTCCTTTCCCGGCGAGTCCGGTACAGAGCCCGCCCGGGTCGCAGCCGCCATTTTCGAGTCCCTGGCACCCGCGGTTTTATCTCTCTTTACCGTCTCTCTCATTTGCACAGGACTGCCACCAGACTGCACGAGTACGGTAACACAGTGATTGCAGAAGTGACAGAACCCCTTAGGGCAGTATTGGACCGGTGTTGCCGAGTAAATTGCAGTATTTCTACAGACGGCCCGGGAGCGCGACGAGGGAGCTCCTCACCCGCTCATGTGCACACGTGATCCCCCCCCCTTTTTACCTTTAAAGATCCTCTGTGTTTGTCCCATGCTTTTTTGAATTCAGTTACTGTCCTTATCTCTATCACCTCCACTGGGAGACTATTCCATGGATCCACTACTCTTTCCGTAAAGAAATATTTCCCCACATCACTCCTGAATCTATCTCCCTTCACCCTCATCCCATGTCCCCTCGTAGCAGAACTTGCTTTCAATTGAAAGAGGCTCTCTCCCTGAACATTTATGCCACGGAGGTATTTAAACATCTCAATCATATCACCTCTATCCCGCCTTTCCTCTAAGTGTACATATTAAGATCCTTCAGTCTGTCCTCATATGCTTTATAATGAAGACCACTAATCATTTTAGTAGCCACCCTCTGCACTGACTCCATCCTGTTCACATCCTTTTGAAGGTGCGGTCTCCAGAATTGCACACTATACTCGAAATGAGGTCGCACCAAAGACTTATACAGAGGCATTCCTATTCATCTCTCCGGGCCAGTCCAGGAAAGTAGGGTAGTCAACCTCCTCCAGCAGCTGAGGGCTGAAAAGAACTGAAAATCTTTGCTGACAGGCGCAGTAGCTCCCCCTGGTGTCAGAGAGAGTCAGCCAGTCTTTCAGTCCTCAGCAGCTGAGCGAGTTGTGTAGCTGACAGGCTCCGGAGGGACTAATAGGAACCGGATTGTACTTTAACAAAAAGGCTATATTTCTATATATTTCAAATCTCATCGGAGGATTCGGAGTTATATACGCTGACTGATGGGCTCTAGCAGGGCTCATCAGCGGAGCAGCCTTCCGTTTGTTTTTTGTCTTTCTTAAAAAAAAAAAAAAAAAGAGGCACAAAAAGAATCCTCCGGCACCATTAAGTCGGTGCAATTTAAGAAGCAGAACCTGCTTCTTGGAGATTTATTCAGTGAGAGGCAATTGAAAAAGCTCTGGGAGCCCCAGGAAGCAGTTCTCTGTCTCTGATGTCTGCGATTCCGGCTACCCGCTGGTAGCGGGGGAGCGGATCCTGGCAGCCTTAACTTTGCTATAGCTTTCAGGTAGGAGCTAGTTCCCGGGCGTTCATAGGGTACCGGGCTTTAGCAGCGCCGTCGCGCGGTGTTACATATCGGGTTCTGCGGTCTCGTTTCCTGGCTAGTTAGCTTGCAAAGACGCGCTTTGTCTTCCACGGTTTGGGAGCCGGCTGTGGAGATCGCAGCGCTGCGGTTCTCTTTTATTTCTTAATTTTGATTCTTAATTTTATTTCTTAATTTTATTTCTCTCATGGAGACCCTAAAAAGCAAGGAATCAGGAGATGAAGGGGCAGTCGGGCACCAGAGCGTGGCAGAAAGAGCGGGAACGGCGGCCATTTTATCTCAGCCGTCCGATTCTCCCGCGCTGCCAGTAAAGTCGGGGAAGAGGAAATCTAAGTCGCATAAAGCTCCTTCAGCTGAGGGAGCAGTGCAGCAATCTCTGTCAGTGGGGCCAGCATCGGTGGACTCTCTTCTGTCGGCAGAGTTTGTTTTGGCGCTTCATAGTGCTTATTTAATAAAGAAGTCGCAGTCCTCTTGTTCTCCTGCTGCAGCTTGCGTGTCAGCAGTTAAAGGGCTGGAGTGCTCCGAGACAGACCCTGGAGAAGGGGTCTCCTTGTTGGTGCAAGGCGTGGAAGCAGCTTTGGTGGACTCGGGACCTCTGGGGTCAGGGTCTCAGCTGCCAGAAGATGGCGAAATTCTGTCAGAGGCCGGACTTGACGTTTGGCCTGGGGAATTGGAGGAGGGTGAGTTAGGACCAGGAGAGGATCCTAATGTTTTTCGAGTTTTCAGGAAGGAGGAGTTAGGAGCGTTAATTGCTCAGTCTCTGGGGGCGTTAAATCTTGTGCTCCCTAAGCTTCAGCAAGAGCCGTTAGAAGATCCCTTATTACAAGGGTTTAAATCGGAGCAGCGCTGTTTCCCCCTTCACAGAGTCATTAAGCAAATGATTGAATCGGAATGGGAGTGCCCTGAAGCCTCCCTAAGGGGAAGTCGTGCGATGGCTCGCCTGTACCCCATTCCCCAGGATGAAAGGGCGTTATTGCGTATGCCTAAGGTGGATGCCCTCGTGTCGGCGGTTACGAAAAAGACTACAATTCCGGTGGAAGGTGGTGCGGCTCTGAAAGATTTTCAGGACCGTCGGTTAGAAGCGCTCCTAAAGCAAGCCTTTGATTCCAGTGCCTTGGCCTTGCAGGCTTCAGTTTGTGGGGCATATGTGTCCAGAGCGTCAATCCGCTGGCTTCAGGGTGACCGTGGTCAGGATAAGGAGGAAGAATCTTCGGCGGAAGGCGCAAAGCTGGAGTCGGCAGCGGCTTATCTAGCGGATGCCTTCTATGATTTGGTGAGGATCTCTGCGAAGTCAATGGCGTCCGTGATAGCAGCTCGGCGCTTTCTCTGGTTACAGAACTGGCCAGCAGATGCGTCATCTAAGGCCTGTCTCAGTAAGCTTCCTTACAAGGGCAAGCTGCTTTTTGGGGTGGCGTTGGAAAAGATTGTGAAAGATTTAGGTGATTCCAAGGGAGGTCGCCTTCCCGAAGATCAGCTGAGAGCGGCTAAGCTACCTTCCTTGCAGAGAGGTCAGGGGCGTGATTCTCGCAGCTTCCGGGGGTCCCGGTTTTCACCTTATCAGCGTGGCTGTTTTGTAGCTAGAGGCCAGTCCTTTCGAGGAGCCAGGGGGTTCAATAGGGGCTATTTTAACGCCCAACTCTCCTCCGCCAAAAAGCCGCAATGAAGGGACGCTGGTCCAGGTGGAGATTCCTGTAGGAGGTCGGTTGCAGGAGTTTCTCTCTGCGTGGACCAGCATCACTACGGACCAGTGGGTTCTTGAAATTATCAGAGAGGGTTATGCTCTGGAGTTCGCTCACCCACTGTTAGATGTCTTCGTGGCTTCCCCGTGCGGTCCTCTGACAAAAAGAGCTGCAGTCGACGACACCTTGTTGCGGTTGTTGCATCTTCAGGCAGTCGTACCTGTTCCCGCAGACCAGTGCGGCTTAGGTCGATACTCGATATATTTCGTGGTTCCCAAAAAAGGAAGGTTCTTTTCGTCCCATTCTCAATCTCAAATGTGTGAATCGTTGCTTGCAAGTGCCGCATTTCCGGATGGAAACCTTAAGGTCAGTAATCCGATCGGTGAAGCCGGGGGAATTTCTTTCGTCCATAGATTTAATGGAAGCATATTTGCATATTCCTATCAGACCAGAACACCAAAAATTTCTTCGGTTTGCAGTCCCCATGGGTCATTTTCAGTTCCGGGCCTTGCCGTTCGGGCTAGCTACCGCTCCTCGTACCTTCACCAAGGTCATGGTGGTGGCGGCAGCGGGGCTACAGAAAGAAGGGATTCAGGTCCATCCGTATCTCGACGATTGGTTGATACGAGCTCCGTCTCTTGCGGAGTCTCTCTCAGCAACTGCTTGAGTGGTGGAGTTTCTCGAGCAGCTCGGTTGGGTCATCAATCGAGCGAAGAGCCATTTGCAGCCGGGAAGGCAATTAAATTATCTGGGAGCTTTCTTCGACACAGCGGTCGGCTCCGTTTTTTCTCCCCGCGGAACGAATTCGGAAGATTTTCTCGCAAGTGACGGCGTTTCTGCGCATTCAGGCTCCAACAGCTTGGAGATATTTACAGGTGTTGGGGTCAATGGCGGCGGCCTTAAAACTGGTGCCGTGGGCTCGAACGCATATGCGGCCTCTTCAGCAAGCCTTACTGACAAGGTGGTCCCCGCAAGATCATCCTCTCTCTCGGCGGTTGCCGTGTCCGGCGGAGGTGCAGCGCAGTCTACAGTGGTGGTTGGTTCCGGTACACCTGCAAGCGGGAGTGCCTTTGGCCCTGCCGGATTGGGTGTTAATCACAACCGATGCCAGCCTTTCCGGTTGGGGGGTGCATTGTCTGACCCGCATAGCGCAGGGCATCTGGTCAACGGCGGAAAGAGTTTGGTCCATCAATCGGTTGGAGCTGCGGGCGGTTCGGTTGGCGCTAGTGGAGTTTGCCGATCTGCTCGAGGGGTGAGCAGTTCGGGTATTTTCCGAAAACTTGGTGACAGTTTCGTACATCAACAAGCAAGGCGGCACGGGCAGCGTGTGGCTTCTAGAGGAGTGTCAACGGCTGTTTCAGTGGGCGGAAACGCATCTCGTAGCGATTTCGGCAGCTCATGTGGCAGGAAAGGACAATATTCAGGCGGATTATCTCAGTCGGCATGCAATAGATCCCGGAGAATGGGAACTGAACTGGGCGATCTTTCACGACATCACGGTGCGGTGGGGTCAACCAGTTCTGGATCTCATGGCCACTCAAGCAAATGCCAAAGCGGCGCGGTTTTACAGCAGGCGCAGGGAGCACATGTCGGAAGGTCTCGATGCTCTGGTTCAGCCTTGGCCGTCGGATCAGCTACTTTGTCTTTCCTCCATGGCCACTAATCGGTCGCACGATTCATAAGATAGCACGCTACAGGGGGACGGTGATCCTAGTGGCTCCGGATTGGCCCAGGCGTCCGTGGTATGCCGATTTGGTCCGTCTGTTGGTCGCTCCTCCTTGGAGGTTGCCCGCTCGGATGAATCTGTTGTGCCAAGGTCCTCTCTTAATGCCGCAGGTGGATCGATTCTTGCTTACAGCTTGGCTCTTGAGAGGGAACGGTTGAGGCGTAAAGGATACTCTCCGTCCGTGATAGCCGCTCTGTTAAGGTCCAGAAAGACTTCTACTTCGTTAGCGTACATTCGGGTGTGGCGCATTTTTGAGGCATGGTGTGAGGAACGGCGGGTTCGCCCTTCTGGTGTGTAGCTACCGGATATCTTAGCCTTCCTTCAGGAGGGTCTAGGGAAAGGACTAGCCCTCAACACTCTTAAGGTGCAGCTGGCGGCGCTGTCCTGTTATAGAGGGAAGGTGCAAGGTTGTTCAATTTCCTTGCATCCGGATGTGCGGCGGTTTCTTAGGGCGGCTAGAATCATTCGTCCTCCAGTTCGGCAAGTAGTACCTCCTTGGGATTTGAATTTGGTGTTGGAAGCTCTGACAAAGCCGCCGTTTGAGTCCAAGACGCCGGGTAGTTTCCGGGAGCTTTCCTGGAAGACGGCCTTTTTAGTGGCTTTGTGTTCCGCTCGCAGAGTGTCGGATCTGCAGGCGCTCTCCTGCAGGGAGCCGTACCTTCAGTTTTCGGCGGAGAAGGTAGTATTGCGGCCGGTGCCGTCTTTTCTGCCTAAGGTAATCTCTAGTTTTCATCTGAATCAGGCCGTGTTCCTTCCTACCTTTCGTCCTCCTGAGGGGGAAAGGTGGGATCGGTCGCTGAAGCGCTTAGATTTAGGGCGCGTGTTGCGTAGATATCTTAAGGAGACGGAACCGTTTCGAAAGTCGGACAGGTTATTCTTCCTGTTTGGGGGTCCGGCTAAAGGAAGAGCGGCGACCAAGGCTTCTATTGCTCGTTGGGTAAAGCATGCCATTCGGGCAGCTTATCTGTCCATGGGCGTGACGGCTCCGGTGGGGATCAGAGCACATTCCACTAGGGGTCAAGCGACTTCGTGGGCAGAGTATGCCTTGGTTCCGCCAGTGGATATCTGTAGAGCGGCAACGTGGTCTTCCTTGCATACGTTTGCTCGTCACTATTGGTTGGATGTTCAGGCACAGGATGATGCTGCAGTGGGGGCCTCGGCGGTATTAGCGGGGCTCGCAGGACCCTCCTGGTTGTAAGTACTGCTTTGGTACTGCCCTACTTTTCTGGACTGGCCTGGAGAGATGAATAGGAAGGAGAAATTAGACCTTACTTGCTAATTGTCTTTCCTTGAGATCTCTCCGGGCCAGTCCAGGACCCTCCCATTCTTTGTCTGCGAGAATTCATTCGGTTACTGTCCTCTGCTAAAGATTTCCACATATAACAGGTTGCCTAGTGGGTGGCCGGAGCTGGGGACATAGGTGGACAGAAATGTTTTCATTAAAAAAAAAACAAAAAAAAACAAGCAAGAAAAAGAAAACAAACGATTATAACGCAGATCAACAGCGTAGACTGTGTAGTTGCAGTCGAGAAACTGTTAAAGTACACTCTTTATCCTTTATCCTTCTCTCCACAGAGTTTTTGATGTTAGTTCTTTTGTTGTTTTTGTTCCGGTTCAGTACATTTTTAGGTCCGCTGCTTTGATACCATGAGACTGACTGACTCTCTCTGACACCAGGGGGAGCTACTGCGCCTGTCAGCAAAGATTTTCAGTTCTTTTCAGCCCTCAGCTGCTGGAGGAGGTTGACTACCCTACTTTCCTGGACTGGCCCGGAGAGATCTCAAGGAAAGACAATTAGCAGGTAAGGTCTAATTTCTCCTTATCGCCTCCTTTTTTCTGCTAGCCATTCCTCTCCGCATGCACCCAAGCATCCTTCTAGCTTTTGCTGTCGCCTCTTCTACCTGTATAGCTACTTTAAGATCATCAGACACAACCACGCCTAGGTCCCGCTCTTCTTTAGTGGACAAAAGTACTTCACCCCCTATACTATATTGCTCCCTTGGATTGCTGCAGCCCAAATGCATGACCTTACATTTTTTAACATTAAATCCCAGCTGCCAAATTCTAGACCATTCTTCAAGCTTAGCTAGATCCCTCCTCATGTTATCTACCCCTTCCTGGGTGTCTATTGCAGATTTTTGTATCGTCCGCAAAGAGGCAAACCTTACCTGAAAGCCCTTCCGCTATATCACTAACAAAGATGTTAAAAAGAATCGGACCAAGGACAGATCCCTGGGGCACACCACTGATAACATCCTTCTCTTCAGAGTGAGCTCCATTTACTTGTACTCTTTGTCACCTCCCACCCAACCAATTTCTAACCCAAGCAGTAACTTTAGGGTCCATCCTTAGGGTGCTCAGTTTGTTTATAAGTCACCTGTGAGGAACAGTGTCAAAGGCTTTACTGAAATCTAAATACACCACATTTAGAGCTCTCCCTCGGTCCAACTCCCTGGTCACCCAGTCAAAGAAATCAATCAGATTTGTCTGACAAGACTTGCCTCTGGTGAATCCATGCTGCCTCGGATCCTGTAATCCGCTGGACTCCAGAAACCTCACTGTTTTCTCTCTCAGCAGCGTTTCCAATAATTTACTCACCACCAAAGTTAAACTAACCAGCCTGTAGTTTTCAACCACATCCTTACTTCCGCTTTTGTGTAAAGGCACCACATGAGCCTCTCTCCAGTCCTTTGGCACCACTCCTGACTCCAACGAGGCATTGAAAAGGTCAGTCGGTGGAACTGCTAGAACATCCCCAAGTTCCTTCAGTATTCTCGCGTGTATCCCATCCGGTCCCATCGCTTTGTCTACTTTAAGTTGAGAGAGTTTCTCACGAACACAGTCTTTTGAAAATTGTTCAAGATGTCCTTTGCTTCTGTTTCTATTTGTGGGTGTTTTCTGAGGTCCTGCTCCTGGTTCTTCATCTGTGAACACAAAACAAAAATATTTGTTAAGCAAGTCCGCTTTATCCTTATCAGCTTCTACATATTCCTCCCCTGCACCCTTGAGTCTGACAATACCACTCTTGCCCTTCCTTTTCTCACTAATATATCTGAAAAATGTCTTATCCTCCCATTTTATTGCATTTGCTATTTCCTCCTCCTTTTGAATCTTTGCCTTCTTGACTACTTTGCTAGCTTCTCTAAGTTTTTCCAAATACAGATGTCTGTCTTCCTCTCTCTGTGATCTCTTGTATTTCTTGAAGGCCTCCCTCTTTTTCTTCACTTTTTCAGCTACTTCTTTCGAAAACCATAGCGGTCTCCTTTTCCTTTTACCTTTATTTACCATTTTAACAAAAAGGTTGGTTGCCCTTAAAATATCCCCTTTCAGTTTTTCCCACCCTCCGTACTGTCTCTCTCCTTCAGCAACTAGGCTTTGTCATAAACTTCGCAAAGTCCACTTTGCTCCCCTCCCAGAACCTGGAGTTCATAGGAGCACGGTTAGACTCCCTGCAGGGAAAAGCTTACTTGCCAGAAGACAGAGCAGGAAGGCTGATGGACTTGGCCAGCCAGTTTCTAGACAACCCACTGGTTTCCGCCAGACTCTCTCTAAGGCTCCTGGGACACATGGCATCGACAGTGCATGTGACCCCCAATGCCCGCCTGAATATGAGGCCTGCACAGTGGTGTCTCAGAACTCAGTGGAGGCAGGCCACAGGAATCCTCAGAGACAAAGTAAGGGTGTACAAACCATTCCTGAACTCCCTGCGATGGTGGCTACACCCCCCCAACCTTCTACAGGGAATTCCTTTTCAGGTACCTGTTTCCACTGTGGTTCTAGTCCCACAGGTGCTCCTTGTGGTCTTGTGGTGCTCCTTGTGGTCTTGGGCAAGCCACTTAACCCTCCATAGCCCATGTTCCCTGTAAAATAGTTATCTCCAAGTTATAATGCCCTGTTCAATGTAATTTCAGTTTGTTCAATGTAAACCGCACTGATGCAGAATAGCGCGGTATATAAGAGAATGTAAATAAATAAATAAATAACCGATGCCTCCTTGCAGGGCTGGGGTGCACATTGCCTGGGCAAGTGCACACAGGGCCTGTGGTCTCCATGGGAGGCCACGCAACAAATCAACCTGCTGGAACTCCGGGCGATATGCTTAGCCCTCAAAGCCTTCTCTCACACCCTGGCCCACCAGTCTGTCTTGGTGCAGACAGACAATCAGGTAGCGATGTTCTATGTGAACAAACAAGGGGGCACGGGGTCCAGGCTCCTGTGTCAGGAGGCACAGGCCCTGTGCTCTTTTGCACTTCGACACAATATGTTGCTCAGGGCAGTCTATATTCCTGGCCAGGAGAATTTCCTGGCAAACAGATTGAGCAGGGTTCTACAACCTCACGAATGGCACCTGCACCCTTTGGTGGTTGAAAACATTTTCCTGAAAATGGGGACTTCCATCCATCGACCTCTTTGCCAGTCCCCTGAACCGGCAGCTGCCCCAGTTCTGCTCCAGGCAACCGCATCCCACCAGATTCGCAGCGGATGCCTTCCTGATCTCATGGTCCAAGGGCCTTCTGTATGCGTTTCCTCCCATGCCCCTGGTGGCCCGAACCTTGTTCAAGATTCTAAGGGACAGGGCCTCGGTCATATTGGTAGCCCCCAGATGGCCGAGGCAGCCCTGGTTCCCGCTTCTGTTACAGCTGGTGGTGGACACACCACTCCCTCTGGGGTTGCAACCCGATCTTCTTTCTCAGGATCAGGGTTCCCTTCTGCACCCCAATTTTATTATTTATTTATTTACATTCTCTTATATACCGTTCTATTCTGCATCAGTGCGGTTTACATTGAACAAACTGAAATTACATTGAACAGGGCATTATAACTTGGAGATAACTATTTTACAGGGAACATGGGCTATGGAGGGTTAAGTGGCTTGCCCAAGACCACAAGGAGCACCTGTGGGACTAGAAACCCCAGTCCTTCCGGCCCAAGGTTACTGTCCTCTAGTGGGATTTGAACCCCCGACCTTCCGGCCTGAAGTACCTTCCCCCAACCACTAGGCCGCCACTCCACTCCAATCTCAAAACTCTCAATTTGATGGCCTGGAGGCTGCAAGGGTAGTTCTTGCTCCCTGGGGCCTGCCTCAGGAAGTTGAAGAGGTGGTCTTAGTCTCTAGGAAGCAATCCACCAGAAAGACCTATGCCCTGAAGTGGAAACGGTTCTCCTTGTGGTGTGACAAACGCCAGGAGAACCCATTCTCCTGCCCTGTGCCAGTGGTGCTTCAGTACCTGCTGCACTTGTCTAATCAGGGTCTTAAGTCCAATTCTGTTCGGGTACACCTTTCTGCTCTGGCAGCCCACCACTCACAGGTGGAAGGGCACTCTTTATCGGTTCACCCCTTGGTGTCCCGGTTCCTCAGAGGCTTGCTCTTGCTAAAGCCTCCTCTCCGTCCACCAGCCCCTGAGTGGGAGTTGAATGTGGTCTTGCAGCAGCTTACTCGTCCTCCCTTTGAGCCGATGGCTACGTGTCCTCTCCGCTTCCTTTCTTGGAAGGCTCTTTTCCTAGTGGCACTGACCTCAGCCAGACGAGTGAGTGAACTTCAAGCCCTGGTCTGTGACAGGCCATACACTCGTTTCTATAGGAACAGGATAGTCCTTAGGACTCATCCTAAGTTCCTCCCGAAGGTAGTCTCCTCTTTCTACCTCAATCAGGAGGTGGTCCTTCCAACATTCTTCCCTAGGCCCCATGCCAGCCGGGCTGAGGAAGTACTGCATACCCTGGACTGTAGAAGGGCCTTGTCTTTCTACATTGATCGTACTAAGGGTCATAGGAGGGCTACTCGGCTCTTCGTCTCCTTTGACCCAAACAACTTGGGGTTGTCTGTCTCCAAGCATACCTTGTCCATATGAGTGGTGGACTGTATCACCTGGGCTTACAGGGCAGCAGACCTTCCCTTGCAGTGTCGGGTCACAGCCCACCGTGTCCGGACAATGGCTGCATCAGTAGCTCATCTCCATTCTGTACCATTGGCAGACATCTGTAGGGCTGCAACTTGGTCCTCAAGCCAGACCTTTGCAGCCCATTACTGCCTGGAGAGGGAGTCCCATAGGGACAGTTCTTTTGGTCAGGCAGTACTCCGGAATCTCTTTGAGGTTTAGGCAACTCCTGCCCTCCAGCCCTCTTGTTGGGCTACCGGTGGGATCTCTTCTCAGTAAAATTCTTTCCCTGATGCTGAGGCTTCACAGAGGGAGCTCTATTTTTCAGCCTGGGTTCCTGGTAGCCCAGAGCTAGGGAGTCACCCATATGTGAGGACTGACTTCCTGTTTGGTCCTGGAGAAAGAGTAGTTACTCACCTGTAACAGGTGTTCTCCAGGAGCAGCAGGAATCAGTCCTCACAACCCTCCCTCCTTCCCTTGGAGTTGCAGTTGTATATAGTTCATTTTCGTTTTTGTGCTGTCTTTTAGCTATGTCATCTGACTGAGCAAGATGGCACCTTTGGGCGGGAAGGGGACCACGCATGCGTGGGTGTATTCCCAAAGGCTTTCTTAGAAAGCTGGGAAAATGCTCCACATGGGGGCTCCATCGACGTCAATGTCACCCATATGTGAGGACTGATTCCTGCTACTCCTGGAGAACACCTATTACAGGTGAGTAACTACTCTTTCTCCTTTTTGCAGGAGGAGGAAGAAACAAAGCCAAAACCTTCCAAGCGGAAGCGCAAAGGTTCAGCTGCAGTGGGCTCAGACAGCGACTGAAGGGATTGGATCCGTGTACTTCGGATTTGTCCCATGCATATTGCATAATTGGGGCTAACATTAGAACACAGAGCTCCGGAGTACTGCACTAACAGCAGCAGATACACAAATCAGGAAAGCAGTGGTAGGATCTGCTGTCTTAGCAGGGTCTGGGCTCTATTTCTGGCATGTGGCTCCATGTTTTAGTCATTGTTCCATTGCAGATTTTTGGTAGAGGACTTAAGTTCCCACCTGTGCCAGACATGGTGGTGACTCAGTGAGAGAGAGATACAAGGTCCACAGTGCTATCTTCCCCCTACTTTTTGGATTGTCTGAGAGGAGGCAAGAAAGCAAGCACATTAGAAATAGTACTGCACAGCAAGCACATCAGAAATAGTACTGCACAGCAGCTTAAAGTGAAACCATTTTTGTAAATAATTCTCAATACCAAGACATCTTCCAGAGAATCTGACGGGAAAGAAAAGAAGAGTCAATATCTTCTAAAAGCCTGCTGTTTGTATACAAGGAATCTAAATAGTCTGTACACACAAAGGTAGCTTGCTGGTTTTAAAACCCTTCCAGAGCCAATGGCGGAAGGAGGCATTTCTTTCAAATGGTGGATTTCCAGGTTTAGTGCATGGTGCACTTAACTTGATGCTCTCTTCCTGTTGGTTGAGCCACCCTGGTGAAGAGCTGAAGGGTAGATGCCATATTGGGAGTCATTGTTTGGGTGAGTCTAAAATGCAGATTGGTCCCCTTTTCTACCTGCAAAGGATCCCCTCTGGCACTATTAACAATCATTTCACCTCCTTTTAATGAGACTGCACACCATCTAATGTGAGATCCTTGCATGATGCAGGGGCCTATCAGCAAGCCATCAGTTACCTGTATGTACATCTCAAAGCGTTGGGCACCTCACTGCACTACCACAGCTTTGAGGCAGCATCTTGGTTTTTTTTTTCTTTAAGGGGTATTAACATTTTGAATATTTTATGATACAATAAAAAATGTAAAAATGTTTTATACAGAATGGCTTGTTTCAGTTCAATATTTTACCATGATCAATTTTTGTTTTGTGAATATCCTTTATTTCACATAGTAGTTGATGATAGAGACTGAAAGGGCCCACCCAGTCAGCCCATTTAGAGGTTTAGTTTATTCAGTAATATCATACACCACCTTTCAAGCCAAGGGGCACAACCAAGGCAGTTTACATTGTTTAATACATTAAAGAACAGAAAGAAATGGGAGAGGGGGGATGCTAAACGCTGTTTCTTAGCCCACCCCTCCCAGTCATGCCTCCCGACACCCCAGAAGCTTCAGCAGAAAGAAAGGTCTTTAAGGCCATTTCAAGCCATGATTAGTTTTCCCTCTTAAAACAACAGGGAGTTCCCAAAGAAAGGGACCAAAAAACAGAGAAAGATAGACATCTAGTCATTTCTAATAGAAATGAGAAGATGGAGGTAATACAAGCTGAATTTAAGTATTGGGGATAAATATTCTCTTTTAAAAAATTATTGCAAATTGCTGCTGCTGACTTGAAAGGGGTCACTGGCATTACTGTGGTTTTGGGTAACAAAATTCAAGAAGGCAAAAAAACTATTGTAATTTGATGATACTAGTGGAGACCCCAGGGTAGGAATTCAGTGACTATTATACGCATCAATATTCCAGAGAGAGGAGAGGGCATTTCTTGCAGTGAAAACAAGGCAGTAATTATATGCAGTATGCTGAATCTCAGTGAGGGCAGAGGAGAGAAAGTGGCCTAGTGCATATCACAATGAGCTGAGAACCAAGGAAACTAGCATTCACATACTGCTTCTACCACAGACTTTCCTAGTGACCTTGGGCAGTCACTATCTCCCATAGCTCTTTAGGGGAGGGATATGTTGTATCAGAATATTTATCATCATTGTATATGTTTTGTATCACTGTAATTATAATTATATTTATTATTATTGTTAGATGAAAGGATGTAATGGGCTTGGAAGCAATGGCTTCCATTTTTATAGTATGCCATCCTAGATACAAAGGAAGTGTAGTATGCATCTTCTTCAGAATCTTCCTGTTATCCAGGCAAGGGGAAGGACGAAAACAGAAGCAGAAATGAATAATGAGGACAATTCACTCTTCCCTTAGCACCCCTCTAGTCCAGTCCCGTCCTGACCTCTGGGTAGTCAAACCCCACCAGTAGCTTGGAGACTGAGCATATCATCTTTTGATGACATCATTGTACTTAGGCTGCTGACACCACCTACCAGCCCCCAGACAAAGTTGAACCCCCCCCCCCCCCATCGGGACAGCAATTGGATCAGGGGCTTCCAGGTCCCAAGGAGACAGTGGCAGCAGCACCCGAACCCGTGATTGGATGAGGAGCTGCTAGTAAATCAGAGAGGCCTGTTTCGTTGTGGCTCTCTTGTCGGGTTCCGGTAAGGGGGGCTGAGCACGAGGCGGGCAGAGCAGGATGGATTGCATGATTGCAGTTCTTTTTCATAGCTGCGGGACAGCGGCAGTCAGTAAGCTCAGTCTCCAAGCAGCTAGAGCAGGTGATCTCAGGGATCTGGACTCATTGTAAGGACAGCTAAAGAGCTTTTGTTGTTTTTTATTGGTTATTTCTCCTTCCTTTTGGCTGGCTATTCAGTTATTTCTCTTACCTTGGCAGTTGGGGGGACCCGGAGGGGGTGGAATTTGCTGCACTTTGTGCTTGCCGGGATCTCCCGGAGGCTGGTCTTAGATGAACTAGGACCATGACACATCTTTACCCGCTGCCAGAGCAGGAGTGGGAGATGCTGTGTTCCCCTAAGGAGGATACCACGGTGTTGGTAGTGACCAAGAAAACCACAATCCCTGTGAAAGGCAGTACAATGCTCAGATGTGCAGAATAAGAAATTGAATACCTAATACTTTATCTTTACAGGCGTCAGTTTGTGGCACGTTTGTGGTCAGGGCCTGCCTGCAGTGGGTTCTGGAGCCCAAAGAAGAATCTCAAGAGCCTGCCAATATGGCCGCCAGACTGGATTCGGGGTTGCCTATCTAGCGGTTACCGTCTATGATTTCATCAGAGGTCTTTTGAAAAGCATGGCCTCTGTGGTGGTGGTGTGCCACTATCTCTGACTACGGAACTGGGCAGTGGATGTCTCCTCAAAATCCCAGATAAGTAAGCTACCATTCAAGGGTAAGCTTTTGTTTGGAGGAGAGCTGGAGAAGTTGATGAAGGACTTAGGAGAATCAAAAGGGGGCTGCCTCCCCGAGGACAAGCAAAACAGATGCGCTCCTCAACACTGGCACAGGGTCAGTCGTGTGATTTCAGGTGCTTCCACGTCATGCGATTTACACCTTACCAGAGGGGAAGCTTTAACCCTCGCGGACAGGTTTTTCGGCGTTCAGACTTCTCCTACTGACCAATAAGTGCATTCACTCTACAACTCCTCACTGCCTTTCCTCTCTCCTTCGTGTGGTCTCCCTGCAAAGCACACGGTAAGGCCAAGGCAATACAGGACACCCTTATGCAGCTGCTGGAGTTGGGGGCCGTGGTGTGCATTCCCCAGAACCAGTGCTGCTGCGGTTGATACTCTATTTAATTTGTGGTGCCCAAAAAGGAAGGCATGTTTTGGCCCATTCTCTATCTCAAGCACGTGAATCGGTGTCTGCGGGTGCTCCGGTTTCATATGGAGACTCTCCAGTCCATCATTATGGCCGTGAGAGAAGAAAGAGTTCTGACATCACTCAACCTCACAGAAGCTCATCTATACATTCCCATCCAACTGGAGCATCATCAGTTTCTCCGCTTTGCGGTGCCCATGGGCACTTCCAGTTTCGGGCATTGCCTTTCGGTCTAGCGATGCCCCTCTCCTCTACTTTCACCAAGGGTGATGGTCATGGTGGCAGCAGCGCTCCGCCAGGAGGGGATCCTGCTATATCTGTACCTCAACTATTGTCTCATTCATGCCAAGTCCAGACAGAGCGGACGAGCCACAGCTAGGATCGTCAAGTTTCTGCAGAGTCTCGGCTGGATCATCAACAGGGCCAAGAGTCAGCTGGTATCGGACCTGGAGTACCTGGGAGCCCACTTCAGCACTTGCAGAGGCAGGATGTTTCTGCCACAGCAGAAAGCGCAGTCTCTGTGGCAGTTGGTATGGCAGTTCCTCAGGATACAGGCGCCAACAGCTTGGCATTATCTTCAGCTGTTAGGGACCATGCTGCGATGATCAAGCTAGTCCCATGGACACGTGCCCATATGTGGGCGCTGCAGAGGGCACTGCTCTGCAAGTGGTCACATCAACAGTATCCCCTGACACAACCATTTCCTTGTATGCAGGCAACCCAAAGGGTTCTCAAGTGGTGGTTGCGCCCCGAAAAGCTCTCAGCCGGGATGCCCCTGGAGTCACAGCACTGGATTCTGCTAATGATGGATGCCAGTCTCACTGACTGGGGGGCTCACTGCGAGGGCCACATTGCTCAGGGTTGGTGGACCCAGGAGGAGAGTAGTTGGCCCATCAACAGGCTGTAAATGTAAGCGGTCTTCTTGCTCTGCAGGACCTCTACCCCTTTTCTGCAGGAAAGGCAATTTTGGATCTTCTCAGACAATGCTACCACAGTGGCCTATATCAATCGTCGTGCGATTGGAAAGTGAGGCCATGGCATTGTTTGAATGGGCAGAGAACCAGCTACAAGCCATTTCGGCAGTGCATGTCATGGGAACCGAGAACGTGACAGCCAATTTGTTTTCACTTGGGCCCAAGGGAATGGATGCTCAGCGGTGCAGTCTTCATGCAGATCATGGATCTAATGGCGTTTGAAATAGCCAAGGCATACCGATTCTTCAGCAGGAGGCGGGAAAGGATGTCAGATGGCCTGGACGCCCTGGTTCAGTGGTGGCCCATGGAGAGATTACTGTCTTTCCCCCTTGGGCGCATGATACAATGGATTGAAGCATATTAGGAATGGTCATTCTCGTTGCCCCCAATTGGCTGAGGTGCCTGTGGTATGCAGACCTGGTCTGGCTGACGGCAGACCGGTTGTGGCGGTTGCCGCTCGGGGCTGACCCTGTTGGCCGAGGGCTCGATCCTCATACCTCAAGTAGATCGATTCTGACTTGCGGCATGGCTCTTGGGAGGGCTGGGTTAAGGAAACAGGGCTATTCAGCCTTGGTGATTTTCACTTTGTTGAAGACCCATAAGAGGTCCACATCGCTGAGGTGCTAGCTTTCCTGCAGTCTGGTTTCGATAAGGGCCTAGCAAGTAGTTTCTTGAGGGTGCAAGTGGCAGCGATTACGTGTTACTGCGGCAGGGTCCAAGGGGTGGTGGTAGGGGCTCACCCAGACGTGATCCATTTTCTGCGGGCAGTGAAGCAGCTTCGTCCACCACTGTGGTCTGTGGCTCCTCCGTGGGACCTCAGTCTGGTGTTATCAGTGTTAACAGAAGAGCTGTTCAAACCTCTGGGGCCCTGCACTGAAGGACTTGATGTTCAAGACGGTGTTCCTGGTCACAATTTGTTCCACCCGGAGAATTTTGGAACTCCAAGCTCTGTCATGTAGGGAGCCATTTCTCTTGATTTCAAAGGAAAAGGTGGTGTTGCGTCCAGTGCCCTCTTTTTTTTGCCCAAGGTGCGCTCTCTTTTTCACTTGAACTAGTTGGTCACTCTGCTGGTGCTATCAGGTGTGCCAGAGGAGGGCTCCGATATGCAGTTATGCCTCCCGGAAGTCTAACGGGCATAACAGCAGTATTTAAAGAGGACCTCTCTGTTTTGAAAATCGGATCGTTTGCTCATCCTGTTTGGAGGTCCACGTAAGGGGGGAGGCAGCAGTTAAGGCCTCCATCTCTAGGTGGATTAAAGAGGCTATTGCATCACCATATTTGTTGAGAAGGAAGTATGTGCCACCAGGGTTGCAAGCTTATTCGACCTGGGCTCAGGCCGTGTTGTGGGCGGAGTGTGGTCTAGTTCCACTGAGAGATATTTGTAGGGTGGTCACTTGGTCATCACTCCATATCTCTGTAAAGCATTATCACCTGGATATGCAGACAGCAGGGGACACAAGGTTCAGTCATTCAGGCCGGATTCGCAGGCCCCTCCCATTGATCATATTGCTATGATACATCCCAGAGGTGGGGACTGGACTGGAGGGATGCTAAGGGAGGTAAAATTAGGCCTTACCTGCTAATTAGCATTCCTTGAGTACCTTTAGTTCAGTCCCGGAACCCTCCCTAAGTAGTGGCATTAGCGACCCTGGGCGTGAAGAAGGTCAGCATTGCTTATGAGATCCAGGGGGTTCTCTCGTATGGGACTTGTCAGACGGCTGCCTAGGGTGAGAACTTACACAATCTTGACGATGCATATATTCATATGATTCTTGCAAGGTATTGTGGGTAATGTAGTTCTTTCACTCCCAAACACAGCTGAAGACAATAATTGAGTTGTGATACCAGTGGTAAGGCCAATAAAATACTTCTTTTATTGATGGGGTTTAATTCACCCAGCACAAATATGCTTGGTAGCAATATAAATGAGGTTGCTTGCAGTGTTTAAATGGATAACATAAAGTCACAAAGCAAACCAGAAAACAACCTTCAGCTTGTCAGGCAATTAGCTAATGTTTTCTTAGCAAATAATTACCAACTAAAAAGGCACAAAGAAATGAATAAACTTTGCTTGTTAGGTTAACTTCTGCTTATTTTCCACGCAGATCCCAGCAGTGATTCTCCCTTGCTCACACACACAATCAGGTGCAGCTTTAATTACTATCAATTGACCAGCTGAAAGCCTTTAGCTGGCTGGCTGCTACTGTGTGAACCCAAATCCTGCTTTAAGAGCTGTTTGCATTGGAAATAAAGAACAAAGTTAGGTTTCTTTGTGATGGCTGAGGTGTTTGCTCACAGAAAGCTAGCAATAGCATTTAGATAGAGAACAGTCCATGTAATGAATAGTTTCATCTGCTGTATCTCCCCCTTCATCAATCAGCATAGGGTCACTATCATACATTGGCACAGACGAGTCTTTCCATAAGGCACTATCATGAGAATGCTTATTCCCTTGCTGCCATTCACTATTATAGATAGGGTCTGGATCAGTGTTCATACCTGAGCCTCTCCTGCTATCATAATTCCTCTCTGTATAGCCTGGCCAGTATGTAATCCAGTTCTGATGTCCAGCCTTCCAATCTTGATCCCTGGACACTGGATCTCCTCTCACATACCTTCTGGCCTTGGTCTGAAAGTCCCTTCCACGTACAGTCTTCTCTCTCCCAGGTAGCCACTGGTGATTCCTATCTCTGCCAATCCATTCCTCTGGCTGACTCCAGTCCAATGGACTCTGCTGGCATTTGGAAGACCTCCCAGTATAGGTACCGCCTTGGACTCTCCCAGACCTTCCAATGGCCTTTCTTCTCTTCCTTCCAGAGAGTTTCCTTCTCTCTCTATCCGCTTGGCTGGGCTTCTGTTTCTCCAGGTGATGCTGGTGCTTGAGCTTATAGCTGTTGCTGTCTCCTTTCCTGAAGCTGTTATCTGAAGAATAAGCTCTATTCTTATTCTGTCCTAATGTGTGCTCCTCCCTAACACAGCGCAGCTGTGTTGAATCAGGCCCTGCCCTTTGAGATGAGTGCTTAGGGATTACCTCATAGCTCTCTTGATTGCACAGACATTTTCTCACTTCAGCCCCTCTCATGGCTGCTGGAAACCTGGTGCATTCTGGGACTGGTAGTCTTTTATGTGAAAACTCTGTTTTCTTGCTTCTACCAGAACTGACAGGTTGCTTGTTCAGAGTCACATCATCTTTTCTATAGCTCCTACCTGAGCTATGATAAGCTTCCTTATCACAGACTATGGCATTAGAGGCATAGGAGTCTCTGCGGGAGAGCTGCATTCCTTTGTGTTTACATAATTTTTAAAAACCCAAACAAACAAAAGAAAAGAATTGTCATGACTTTTCCATTCTTTGATGTTTTTCATGTTGTTGACAGGTAAACTTCATCCTTGTAGGAGGAGAGCCCCTGGTAGGGTTTTACGTCATAGTTCTAACAAGGTTATGAAATCTAACCTTTTTGGCTTACGTATTAACTTCTTATTTGTTGCTCCTGTGAGTCTGCTTTGTCAATGAGTTACTGGGGGCTGGTAGGTGGTGCCAGCAGCCTAAGTATAAGGATGCCACCAAAAGATGACCTGCTCAGTCTTCAAGCTGCTGGTGGGGTTTGACTACCCAGAGGTGCCTGGACTGTAGGTACTCAAGGAACACCAATTAGCAGGTAAGGCCTAATTTCCCCTCGTATACTGTAGAACATAACGGTGAATAGAACCCTCCATGTCCACTATTGTGCCCCATTTCATTTGTGTTGCAATACCTTAGGCAACTTTTGTAGGCAGGATCTTCCGCGTTTACCCCAAGCTTTCTTTTGAAATCTGTTCCTGACTTTTCCTCCATAGAGGAAGCCATACGGTACTTCCAGTATTCTCTCCATGAAGAGAACTTTTTTTAATGTTTCAGTTGACTATCCCCTTGCAACATCAGCCTCTACCACTTGTTCTAGAACAATAATTCCCAACCTATTGTCTTTGGACTCCTGGAGATCCGTGAGACCATTACAGGGGGTCTGCAGGACAAAGAAAAGAGAAAAAAAGCATGGATGGGGGAGAAACTGGAGGGAATAGACTGGGGGGAGACGGAAGAGAAAAAGAGAGAGACTGGTAGGGATTGGCTGGAAGAAGAAAGAAATTGGTGGAGACAGGAAGGGGAGGGAGATAATGTACAGGACTAGTGGGGACAGGCTTGCCTCTGAGAGAAGGCGGTCTGGGATGACTAGTGGGAATGAATTGGGGTCCCTGAACTTTTACAGGTTAATAAATATGTTGGGAACCTGTGCTTTAGAATTTCTTTTGCACTGAATAGGGTTTGCTACTTTTGCATTTTTTGGCTTTGAGTGCATTTTATATATATTGTAGACAATAAAGTGTGTAATAGGCCTTTGTTATAAAATCTCAATTCTTAGAGTGTATACTCTAAACAGTGCATAGTTTTGTTAGCATATATGGGTTAGTCATCCATGCATGCCCAACCCCTTTAGCCTTCACACGCCCTATTCATGTTGACCTACCCCCTGCCCGAGTGTACTATTCTCCATGGACAAACAGGATATAATCAGATACACAGATAGGTAGCACCAACCCTGATGGCGCCAGGTCAGACCAGCTCTCCCAGAGCCAAGAAGAGTCTAGAAAACTCTTTGGGCATATATGATTGCTCCTTCCCTTCAGTCTTCTTCATGCGTGGATCTGTGCAGACACAGCTCTCACCTTTATCTTCTCATATATTCTATCTTTTCAGTATTGTTTTCAATTCTATATCTCCCTTCTTACCTAAGAATGAAAGACTTCAGTTTCTACCACCGCTTGTCTGTTTTAATCACTTCTGTGGCCACTGTGCTTCCCTCATCAGCCTGCCATTAGGCCACACTGAGAAGAGATATTGCATGATTTACCTCTCAGCTGCAATACTCAATTCCTTATCATCCCTCCAGTCCAGTCCTTCACCTCAGGGTAGTCAAACCCCCACCAGCAGCTTGGAGACTGAGCATGTCATCTTTTGATGACCTCTGAGTACTTAGGCAGCTGGCTCCATCTTCCAGCCCCAGTAAGCTCAGTCTCCAAGCAGCTGGAGCAGATGATCCCTGAGATCAGGACTCACTAAAGGGACAAATAAGCAGAAGTTCATTTAGTTTGATTGCTGAATTTGTTTCGGTCAGGTTTGAATTAGGAGAAGCATTGTCTGTTTTAAGTTGGGTAAAGTGTAAAAAAAAAAAAGGAAGATAAAACAAAGGAAAGGACACTGCAGGTAAGGGGTTCTCCCCCAGGGGCATAAGGAGGGTTTTTTTCCCCCTGTCTGTTCAATTTCCTGCAGAGCAGCGGCTTCCAAACCTGTCGATGGGTAAGGAGCCGCTTCGTCAGATCAGACCCGCATTCGGCTCTCACAGACTCCCAGCACAGCGTGGAAGCCAGAAGCAGGCTGAGTGTGGGAAGAAGGCTGACAGAGCAAGCTCGTTCTTGTGGGACACTGGGAGAATTAAGAAGCAGGGAAAAGGCAGCAACGGACTTATTCCTCCAATGACCTTCACTGCGTATCTAGCAGACTGCATGGCTCAAGCCAGCACTTTCTAAGTATCATGGGAAAGCAGGCCATTTTGTATAGCTCCCTCAGCACTGCGGCTGCATGGTCAGAAGAGGGGGGCGGTTTTTCAGACACAGTATCTTAAACATACAGTTTTGTGTTTTTCTTTGAGTATCTAGAGTGAATCCATTGGCTGATGATTTTTTTTTCTTTTTAAATAAAAAAACAACAAAAAAATAGCAAGTGAAGGGCAAGCTGAAAGTGAAAGCAAGATGTTTGAGGCTCTATTACAGTTTTGGGGAGTATGGGGAGCGTGGAAGGGCTACTTCCTGGCTTACCCATGTCAGCACAATTATAGTGTCTGGTGTGTGGTCCCAACAGGCAACAGTCTCAGCCACGAGATTTTGCTGAGGGTGTCAGGCAGAGGCTAGAATGGCGGAGCAGAGTCTGCCTGAGGACGCAGACATTGCAGAACATCCAGGTCTCTTGGAGCGTTAATTGGAACCTTGCCATCTCATGAGGGTCATAGTTAGCCTGCTGGAATGGCAGGGGAGTCCAGTTCCGCACTGCCTCTGTTATAGCCATACTGCAGAAAGCACAGCTCTCCTGGGCCCTCAACTTCCCAAGGATTGGGAGCCGTAGGTGCCTCAGGTGGATTTTCGCCTGAGTTTGTCCTTCTCAGGCAATAGAGCCTTCTCTATGCGGCAGAAGGGAAAAGAAGGTCGTCACGTGGCGGAAGGCATAAAGAAGTGGCTGGTATCTGCCAAGGAGGCAGAGAAGGATGCGGACCCTGTCCAGGGCCGGTGAAGGCTCGGGAGTGATTTTTTTTTTTTTTGAGGACAGGGAGTCCCCTCACTCGAAGGATCCCAAGGATTTGGTCAACAACACTGAGGAGGGTGCAGGCACAGAGTAGTGGAGAGGAGGATGAGATCCCCCAAAATGAGGTATCCCAAAGTGTCCGGGTCTTCTGCTGTGAGGAATTGGTAACGCTCACAATGGTGTCCTTGAAGGTACTGAATATGCCAGTGGAGCGACTAGCAGAGGAAGACACACTAGAAGGTCCGCTCTTTTGGGCAGTTCAAAAACTGCAAAAGGTGTTTCCCTTTCATCGAGTGATAAGCAAATGATCCAGGAGGAATTGGACTTCCTGGAAGCCATGCCTTGAGGGACTGGAGCCATGACAAGGCTTTACCTCCTCCCGGAGCAGAAGAGAGAGTTGCTACATTTTCTGAAGGTGGATGCCGCGGTTTTAACCATGATTAAGAAGACCATGATCCCGGTCGAGAGCCCTACTGCCCTCAAAGATATCCAGGACAGAAAGTTTGATACCTTGTGGAAGCAAGCCTTTGATATTAATTCTCTCTCATTACAGGCGTCTGTCTGTGGCACCTTTGTGGCCAGAGCCTGTCTGCAGTGGGTGCAGGGGTTCTGGAGCTACAAGAGGATGCTTGCGGCCCTGCGGCAAGGCTGGAGTCGGGGGCGGCTTACCTCACAAATGCCTTCTATGTTCAGAGGACTTTCAAAGAGCATGGCATCGATGGTGGTGGCCCTTCGCTACCGGTGACTGCCGAATTGGGCAGCAGATGTCCCCTCAAAGTCCCGGCTAAGTAAGCTATCTTTTAAGGGTAAACTCTGGTTTGGAGAAGAGCTGGAAAAGTTGGTAAAAGATCTAGGGGAGTCCAGAGGGGGCCGCCTCCCCAAGGACAAGCAGAAGTAGGTTTGCTCTGCAGTCCCACCGCGTGGCCAGTCACAGGATTTCCGTAGGTTCTGTGTGGTCCGGATTGCGCCTTACCAGAGAGGTAATTTTACCACAAGAGGGTCGGCGTTTCAGGGCTTTTGAGGAGCAGGTAGAGGCTATTCTGCTGCCCCATTCTAAAAGCCTAAATTTAGCCTCCAGAACCTCCCTACCACATTTTCCTATGTCATTGGTACCGACATGTAACCAAGACAGCAGACTCCTCCCCAGCAGTATCTAAGATCTTATCTAGGTGGCGCGTGAGGTCCGCTACCTTCACACCAGGCAGGCATGTTACCAGGCGATCCTCACGTCCACCAGCCACCCAGCTATCTACATGCCTAATGATCGAATCACCAACTATAACGGTTGTCCTGACCCTTCCCTCATGGGCACATGGCCCTGGAGAAACATCCTCGGTGCGAGAGGGTTTTACATCACCTGGAGGACAGGTCCTAGTTACAGGATCACTTCCTGACACACCAGGGTGATGCTCTCCTGTCACGTGACCTCTCTCCTCCATGGCAACAGGGATGCTGCCAGACTGGAGGTGGGACTTCAGGACTATATCCCTGTAGGTCTCGTCTATGTACCTCTCTGTATTTCATATGTTTTCCAAGTCAGCTACTCTAGAGAACGGACTCGTTCCCTGAGAGCAAAGAGCTCCTTGCACCTAGTGCACACGTAAGACCTCTCACCAACTGGGAGAAAATCATACATGTGACACTCAATGCGAAAGACTGGAAAGCCCACATCTCGCTGCTGGACAGCTGTCTGCATCTTAGTTTTAAGCTTGTGTTTAGATCTTTAAGTTCTTTACTTACTAAGGGTTGCTGTGGATACTTTTACTAATAAAACTGCACCTAATACTTTTAATATACCTTGTTCACCTGAAGCTTAATTAATCTCAGGTCCTTTGTGTATGACTGATTTGGGTAATGAGCTTCACCTGAGAGCACCTCCTTTCCTTTAAGATGTGTAAGTACCTATGAAGCTACGATTATCCCAGGGGTGGGTGGGTGTTGGAGAGAGAGGCAGGGAAATAACATTTATTAAAAGAGGGCTGCTACACAGTACCCTGTCCTGTGCTGCTGAGGTAAACTACAGATCGGTGAGCCTGACGTCATTACCGGGAAAAATGGTAGAAACCATCATAAAGAACAAAATTACTCAGCATGTAGATAGTCATGGCCTAATTGGAGACAGCCAACGGCTTTAGAGAAGGAAGATCTTGTCTTACTAATCTGTTATGTTTTTTTGAAGGTGTGAATAAACAGGTGGACAAAGGTTAGTCGGTTGATATAGTGTATCTGGACTTTCAGAAAGCCTTTGACAAGGTCCCCTCATCAGAGACGTTTGGCAAAACTAAAAAGTCATGGGATAGGAGGCAGTATACTATTGTGGATCAGGAACTGGTTAAAAGATAGAAAGCAGAGGGTAGGGCTATAAATGGTCATTTTTCCCAGTGGAGAAAGGTGAATAATGGAGTACCCCAGGGATCTGTGCTGGATCTGCTGCTTTTTGACATATTCAAAAATGACATGGAAAAGGGAATAATGAGTGAGGTTATCAAATTTGCAGATGAGACAAAACTATTTAAAGTTGTTAAAACCCATGAGGATTGTGAAAAACTGCAAGAGGATCTTGATAAATTGGAAAACTGGGCATCAAAATGGCAAATGAAATTTAATGTGGACAAGTGCAAAGTTATGCATCTAGGGAAGCACAACCCAAACTATGGTTACACGATGCAAAGTTCCACATTAGGAACCACCACCCAGGAAAAAGCTTTAGGCGTCATTGTGGATAACATGTTAAAACCCTCGGCCCAGTGTTCAGCAGCGGCCAAGAGAGCAAATAGAATGCTAGGTATCATAAGGAAAGGAATGGAAAATAAAACAAAAGATATTATAATGCCTCTCTATTGCTCCATGGTGAGACCGCACCTTGAATGTTGTCTGCAATTCTGGTCGCCGTATCTTAAAAAGGATATAGCATTATTAGAAAAGGTTCAGAGAAGAGCCACCAAAATGGTAAAGAGGATGGAAGGATACTCTTATGAAGAAAGGCTAAAAAGGTTAGGGCTCTTTAACCTGGAAAAGAGACTGCTGAGGGGAGATATGATAGAAGTCTATAAATTAATGAACGGAGTGGAACGGGTAAAAGTAGATCGATTGTTTACGTTATCAGAATATAGAAAGACTAGGGGACATGCAATGAAGCTACAGGGTAAACTATTTAAGACTAATACAAGAAAATATTTTTTCACTCAATGTGTAATCAAACTCTGGAATTTGTTACCGGAGGATGTAGTAAAGGCTGTTAGTGTAGCTGGGTTTAAAAAAGGTTTGGACAAGTTCCTGGAGGAAAGGTCCATAAACCATTATTAAGAAGGGACCCAGGATATCAATGCTTGACCCAGTATAAGCATTGTGGAACCTGTGTCTTTTGGGGAAACTGCTAGGTACGTATGACCTAGATTGGCCACTGTTGGAAACAGGATACTGGGCTTGATGGACCTTGGTCTGACCCAGTATGGCATATCTTATGTTCTCCAGGACCAAGCAGGAAGTCAGGCCTCACATATGGGTGACGGCGCCGACGGAGCCCCCGTGCGGAGCATTTCCCCAGCTTTCAAAGAAAGCCTTTGGGAATGCAGTGCACATGCGCGGTCCCCTTCCTGCCCAAGGGTGCCATCTTGCTCAGTCGTCTTTTTTCCGCGGAGCCCGACGGACGTGTTTCGTTTTCACCCGAGGAAAAAGTGGATTTTGTTCTGTGTTGGACCCGTTTCTTTGGTTCGCCGGTTTCCCTTTCCCGCCTGGGCCCGATACATCGGTATCGTGCCCGGTCGTCTTTTTTCGTTTTTTGTCCTTAGTGACTAGCGTACGCTCCATTTTTCTTTTTTCACTGGCAGCCCTGTCTTTTGACCTCGCAGGGGCCCTTTTTCCCCCCATGGCTGCCAGCGGGTTTAAAAAATGTGATCGGTGTAAGAAGCTTATATCTCTCACCGACACACATGACTGCTGCCTCCGGTGCCTCGGACCCGATCATGACCCGATTATCTGTGGTCCGTGTGGGAAAATGTCCTCGAAGGCGTTGAGGAGTCAGCAGCACCAAAAGGAAAGAATCTTCTCTGACTCCGTGTCTGGACGGGCCCGGACTTCATCAGAGGCCTCGACGTCTCAGGACTCCGGCCCCGAGCAGTGCCGAGGTTCCTCTGAGAGGGGGTCTCCCTCGCGGTAGCATCGCAAGAAGAAAAAACCCGCGAGGGCGGCATCGGTGGACGCACTTGGCTCCTTGAGGGCCAAGTTGCATAGCCCCGAGCGCCTTCCTGGGTCTTGAGGCCTGCAAAACAACCTTGTGTGGAGATGGAGTCCCTGGGTCACGTGAGTACTGTAGTCCTTGTGGACTCTCCTCCGGGGGAGCCGACGTCAGGCCCAGAGTCGGGGGCTGCTGAGTCTCCTGAGCTCGGACTCAGGTTGACAGCCTTGGAGTGCAGCTGGGCTGCCTTCAAGGAACAGCAGTGGGCACTGATCGCCGGTCTCACCGGTGCATCTGCCCCGACCACCGGGACATCGACGTCCAAGTCGACCCTGGAGGCCGAGCCGATCCTCGAGTCCATGCGTGCTCGCGTCGATCCTCGGCCAAGATCTCCCTCAGCCTCCCGTTCGGTACCGAGGTCGTCAACGCCGGTACCCTCGGCGTCTGGGCGGATGGCATCGGTGCCTGCCCGACCGGAGCCACTTGATTCCTCTTCCGAGGATTCCGGCTGGGAAACAGAGGATGAGGAGCCACCCGACACCTTTCGTACTCGGTGTGTCCCATCGGACTCACCAGAGTCCGAGCCTCGGAGACGGTCCCCACCGGAGGATACCCGGTTCTCGGACTTCATGCGGGATATGGCAAAGGCCTTGGCCTTCCCCGCAGATCCTGAGGAGGAGCCTCGAGCCGATGAGCTCGAGGCCCTGCAGTATGACTCTCCCCCAAGGAGGCCTTTACTGTACCAGTTCCTCCGATGCTGGAGTGGTTGCTCTTCCGCATGTGGGAGGTGCCGGCCTCGACGCCGTTTTTGAGCAAGCAGGTCGATTCCATCTATCAAGTCCGCAAGAGCCCCGGGTTCCAAAAGCACAATTACCGCACCACTCCATGGTTGTGGAATCGGCCATGCATCGTCTGAAGAGTCAGAAGATGCACTCCTTGGTGCCTCCCGGCCGGGAGGCCCAAAACCTGGATGCCCTCGGTAAGAAGTGCTTCCAGGGCTCTATGCTTGCTTGCCGTGTCCAGACCTACCAGCTGTACATGGGCATGTACCTTCAAGACCTGGCAAAGGAGATTGCCGGGTTCTCTGCTGGTCTCTCCGAGGAACCTTTGCAGAGGTTCAATGCTCTGTCATCGGGTATTCATGAGTGCTCGAAGTTTATCTCTCGAGCAGCCTATGATGGCTTCGAGGCTTCGGCCCGGGTAGCCACGGCCGGCATCGGTGCATGCCATCAGGCCTGGCTACAGTCGTCGGACCTCGAGCCATGGGTGCAGGACAAGTTGGTCGATGTCCCCTGCCGAGGTGAAAACCTCTTTGACAAGCCCATGGCTGACAAGGCTGCAGAACTCGAGACCGAGACACTTACCCGGACAAGGCTGTCCATAAAAACCTCTGCCCCTTCTCAGAAGAATAAGGGCTCGGGGAAAAAGACCTTTTACCCGAGAAAGTCATCTGCCTATAAACAGTACCCTCATTTTCAGGCCTCTGTAGCTCCCCAATAGGGTCAGCAGGCCAAGGGGCAGGGACATGGGCCCCGTAGTCAGAAAACCCCCAAGCCACCAGCTCTGGCTCCTGCACAGCAGGGAGTGGGGTTTTGACTCCAGTGGCATAGCCTCTCCTCCTCAGCTGGCCCCTATCAGCATAGGAGGCCAGCTGGCCCTGTAAGCCCACAGGTGGTCAGCCGTAACAAGGGATACCTGGGTACTAAGTATAGTCCAGAAGGGCTATCTCCTCCACTTCCACCAGGTCCCCCCTCCTATTTTCCAGGGGAGCCTCCAAGACTTCCTCTGCACAGGGACTTACTCCTGCAGGAGTAAGCAAGTCTTGTAAAGGAACAGGCAGTGGAACCGGTGCCCCACCACCTGAGAGGTCAAGGCTTCTATTTCAGGTTCTTCCTGGTACCAAAAAGAACAGGAGGCCTCAGGCCCATCCTAGACTTGCGGAATCTCAACAAGTTCCTGGAGAGGGAAAAGTTCAAGATGCTTACCCTTGGAATCCTGCTGCCCTACCTCCATCAGGGAGAATGGTTATGCTCCTTAGATTTAAAGGATGCTTATACTCACATCCTCATTCATCCAGACCACAGACAATATCTCAGATTTGTAGTGGGAGGAAACCATTACCAGTACAGAGTACTACCTTTTGGCCTAACCTCCGCCCCCAGGGTATTCACCAAGTGCCTGGCGGTGGTGGCGGCCTACCTCAGGGTTCAAGGCCTTTTCATACCTGGACGACTGGCTCATCAGGGGTCAATCCCCACAAGAGGCCAATCAAGCCACCCTCCGCACTGTCGCTCTGCTGCAGCATCTGGGCTTTGTTATGAACTTTGCACCCTTCACAGAACATGGAGTTCATAGGAGCAAGACTGGACACCCTTCAGGCAAAGGCCTTTTTGCCCATAGACAGGGCACACTGGTTGATGGATCTGGCCAGTCAGTTCCACAGCAATTCTCTGGTCTCCACCAGACAATTCCTGACGCTCTTAGGCCACATGGCTTCCACGGTCCTTGTGACTCCAAATGCCCGTCTACACATGAGGCCAGCTCAATGGGGCCTCAGAACTCAGTGGCACCAAGCCACGGGAAGCCTCACGGACAGAGTGAGGGTGTCCACACTACTAGAGTCTTCTCTACAGTGGTGGCTTCATCTTCCGAATCTGGTGCAAGGGGTGTTTTTTCAGACACCTCCACACACTCAGGTGCTGACAACCGATGCTTCTCTTCTAGGCTGGGGTGCACATTGCCAGGGAGCATGTACTCAAGGCCTGTGGTCTCCTTGGGAGGCCGCACAGCAGATCAATCTCTTAGAACTGAGAGCTATCCGCTTAGCCCTGAGAACTTTCATCTCATCTCTCACCAGTCCGTCTTGGTTCAGACGGACAATCAAGTTGCTATGTTCTTTGTGAACAAACAAGGGGTCACAGGGTCTCGCCTTCTATGTCAGGAAGCGCAGAAACTGTACTCCTGGGCAGTCAATCATGGCATTCTTCTCAAAGCGGTCTATCTCCCAGGTCAGGAAAATTACCTGGCGGACAGATTGAGCAGGATCCTGCAGCCGCACGAGTGGCAGTTTAATCCTTTAGTGGTTCAACAGATCTTCCTGAGATGGGATCTTCCAACCATAGATCTCTTTGCCAGTCCTCTGAACCGTCAACTTCCCAGGTTCTGCTCCAGGCAACCGCATCCTCTCAGAGTTTCAGCGGATGCGTTTCTCATTCCATGGTCTACAGGCCTCCTATATGCGTTTCCTCCCATGCCTCTAGTGTCCAAGACACTATTCAAGGTGCTCAGGGACAAGGCCTCGCTGATCCTGGTGGCCCCCAGGTGGCCAAGGCAACCCTGGTTCCCACTTCTTTTGCAACTAGTGGTGGACACTCCTCTTCCTCTGGGGATGCAACCAGATCTCCTGTCTCAGGAGCAGGGATCTCTCTTACACCCCAAACTCCAGTCCCTCAATTTGATGGTCTGGCTGCTGAAAGGGTAGTTCTAACGCCCTTACTACTGCCTAGGGAAGTGGAGGACGTGGTCTTGGCCTCTAGGAGGCGGTCCACCTGAAAGTCTTATGCCCTTAAGTGGCGTAGATTCTCTACCTGGTGTATGCAACACAACGAGAATCCTTTCTCGTGCCTGGTACCAGTGGTGGTGCAATATTTGCTTCACCTGTCCAATCTAGGCCTTAAGTCCAATTCTGTGAGAGTTCATCTTAATGCTCTTTCAGCACACCACTCCCCAGTGGAAGGTCAGTCTCTCTCAAGCCATCCTTTGGTGGCTCGCTTCCTCAGAGGCCTGCTTTTGCTTAAGCCTCCAGTGCGTTCACCTGCCCCTGAATGGGATTTAAATGTGGTCTTGCAACGCCTTATTTGCCCACCATTTGAGCCTATGGCTACTTGCCGTCTGCGTTTTCTCTCCTGGAAAGCATTGTTTCTGGTAGCCCTTACCTCAGCAAGGAGAGTGAGTGAGCTTCAGGCCCTAGTATCAGATGCTCCTTATACTAGGTTCTATAGGAACAGAGTAGTCTTACGGACTCACCCTAAGTTCCTTCCTAAGGTTGTCTCCTCCTTCCTCCTCAATCAGGAGGTGGTTCTTCCAACTTTCTTTCCCAGGCCGCATGCCAGCCGGGCTGAGATGGTCTTGCATACCCTGGACTGTAGGAGGGCGTTGTCCTTCTACCTTGACCCTACGCGGGAGCACCGGAGGGCTGTTCAGCTCTTTGTCTCTTTTGACCCCAATAAGTTGGGGTTGGCTGTCTCCAAGCGTACTTTGTCCATATGGGTAGCCGACTGTATTGCCTGGGCTTACGGGGCAGCCGGCCTCTTGTTACAGGGTCGAGTTACGGCTCACCGTGTCAGGGCGAAGGCTGCGTCAGTGGTTCATCTCCGCTCTGTTCTGTTGGCAGACATCTGCTGGGCAGCTACTTGGTCTTCAAGCCAGACTTTTGCGGCCCACTACTGCCTTGAGAGGGAGTCCCGCAGGGACAGTGCTTTCGAGCAGGCGGTACTCCATAATCTCTTTGGGGTTTAGGCAACTCCTACCCTCCGGCCCTGGTGTTGGGCTACCGTTCGGGGGCGTTATCAGAGATTCTTTTCTTGCATGCTGAGGCTCTAGAGGGAGCTCATTTTTCAGCTTTGGGTCTCCGGTAGCTTTAAGCTGGGGAGTCCCATATGTGAGGACTGACTTCCTGCTTGGTCCTGGAGAAAGAGTAGTTACTCACCTGTAACAGGTGTTCTCCAGGAGCAGCAGGAATCAGTCCTCACAACCCTCCCTCCTCCCTTGGAGTTGCAGTCCTATGATTTATTTTGTTATTTTTGCTGTCTTTTAGCTATGTCATCAGACTGAGCAAGATGGCAACCTTGGGCGGGAAGGGTTTCCACGCATGCGCGCTGCATTCCCAAAGGCTTTCTTTGAAAGCTGGGGAAATGCTCCGCACGGGAGCTCCGTCGGCGCCGACGTCACCCACATGTGAGGACTGATTCCTGCTGCTCCTGGAGAACACCTGTTACAGGTGAGTAACTACTCTTTCTCCTCCCCAACTTTTGGAAAGAGGCCTGGGCTTGAGACACTTCAAGCATTCTTTTATCTTTGCCCCTAAAGTTATAAAAAAAAAACTTCTCAGGAAGCTTGTGCAGCAAGTCTCCCAGCGAGGCTTCCCGGTAAGCTGGGCCGGTGCCAGAAGGGGATGCAGGAGATCGGAGGAGCGGAACACCACAAAATTCATCACGCATGGCCAGAGGTCCACAGCCGGTGTGCGACTTGCAGTAGCTGTCAGGCAGAGCTCTCCTTTGAGGGACTGTGCCACGGCTGCGTGAGAGAAAGGGTGGCTGCTGCAGATCTTCTCTCTGGTAGCCAGATTGCACAGGGGACAGTTGAAGGGACACCTGAAGATCATGATCACCTTGTTTTTGCTGTTACAGGTCCCAGTGTTTTGTTGGGAATGGATGCCATATTCGCCACGAGTGCTTCGAGCCCAACAGTGAGTTAGGGAGCCTTTGGTTTTAAAGCCACTGCAGCAGTTTTCAATTTCTGGGGTGGGGGGGGGGGCCAGAAGGGGACTTGGTTACAGGGGTGTCTCCTTTTCTCCCCAAATTTGTGCTCCTTCTGCATCAGGCCTATTGCCTGAAGCGAGGAGGGTGCTCAGTGGAGGGGGGGTGGTGCTCGGCAGGGGGGACCCTGGAGACCAAAGGGAAACCCTCTCCCACGGCGGTTAAGCAGTCTTGCATGGAACCGCTGGAGGCAGATGCAGCCTTTGTGTTTTTATGACTCCTTGGGGGGCCTGGAGGACCCTTCTGGTCTTCTGTATGAGCTCCTGCAGAAGGACAGAGAAGGGTGAGATCCCGGTGGGGGAAGACCCGACTGTTGTGCGGATCTTCCAAAGGGATGCATTGCTCTTTCTAATTTCCCATACATTAGCAGAGCTGTGAATCTTGGAGGAGCCGCTGCCAGACCCTTCGGAAATGGTGGGAGATCCGGAAGCCTCCTAGACATTTCCCTGTGCTGTAAAAGAGCTCATTGAGGCCGAGTGGAAGGTTCCATATGCAGGATTGCACGTTGGCAGGACTATGGCAAGAATTTATCGTATCTCCTCTAAGGAGAAAGACAAGATGCATCTGCTGCAGGTGGATGTCTGGATGGCAGTGGTCACTGGGAAGACCACCATTCCAGTAGAAGTTGGAGTTGCCTTGAGCTAGCCCTAGGACCATCGGATGGAGGTCCTACTCAAACAATTCTTCAAGATCTTCTGCCCTGGCTCTGCAGGTGTCAGTGTGTGGGGCCTACATTGCCAGAGCCTGCCTGCCTCCCTCCAACGGTCGCAGAGAATTCTGGAGCGCTCTCTAGCTGGGTCTTCGGGTTTAGCCGAGGTGGTCCACCTGGAGTCCAGTACAGCCATTTTGGTGGATCTTCTCTATGATTTGCTGCGTGCCTCTGCAGTGAGTTCCATAGCTCGGGAGCAAAGAGAGACTGTGCTCTTCTGGACGTGGCTTGATTGGTTCTCTGGTATTCTGTGGGTGTGATGATCATATTGCTTCTCCTAGGCCTTGTGCTGGTGTCTTTGGCTACTGTGTTTTGAAGGGCATTGGCTGAGGAGTTAAAGATTTTGAATATATTCAGAGTTGCTTTGTATCTTGCACGGGTATGGGTAGGCAACCAGTGAAAGTGTTGGAGTATAGGTGTGATGTGCTCATTTCTTGCTGTGTTTGTGATGATCCGGGCTGCTGTATTTTGCACCAATTGGAGGGGGTGGACGGCCTGTTTAGGGAGGCCCTGATAATAGTGGGTTATTATATTCCAATATAGGAGTGACGATTGCTTGACATGCTGTGTGGAAGTGGTTTAGGATCGGTTTGAGCCTCCTGATGAGTTTCAATTTGTAGAATGCCTTAGCAGCTGTCTTGTTAATGTGTGAGTGAAGGTTCAGATTTTTGTCTAGGGTGATGCCCAGGTATTTTGCTTCCTCCTTCACTGCTTTTGTTTTGTCCTGGATGCAGATTTTTGGTGGTGAGTTGAAGGTGGTACTTCTGGTAATGAACAAAGCTTCCATCTTGTTGTAGTTCACCGACAGATTGTTGTTGGTGAGCCATACATTCATCTCTTCCAGGGATTTAGTTTTGGGCGTCAGGTCCAGTGCGTGTATTTTTATAGGAGTATATACCATGATGATATCTGCATAAATGTGGTAGTGCATCTTGTGCTGCTTGATGATATTGCAAATGGGCTACATGTAAAGGTTAAAGAGGATGGAAAACAGGGCGAATCCTTGAGGTATGCCTTGTGGTGCGTCGAATCGCGTTGATTTCTTTTCGCCACATTTGATGTGCTGTGTTTGGTTGCTGAGGTATGAATCAAACCATTTTATTGTGGTGTTGTGCAGCCCAACTTCATATAGCTGTTGTAGCATTATGTTGTGGGAAACTGTATCAAAGGCAGCCGATATGTCCATAAAGATTAACAGAAATTCTTTTTTTATATTGTCAATGCCTCTTATGAGATTGAAACCCTGCTGACCTCTCTATTTGACAGTGTTGTGCTGTGGTTTGAACCCATGTTGATGTATGGCTAATGGTGCATTCAGGTCTATGTGGACCTGTAGTTGCTTTTGGACAGAATTTTCGATGATTTTCACAATGAATGACAACTATTTCTAGACTGGACTGCTCTTTTTCTTGTCACCAGTTGTAACTCTCATCTTGGGTTGTTTTCATTACAGAATTTGTGAGCTGTATGTCTGTTTTTCTGTTCTGAACCCAGCTGTTCCATTACAGCATAAGTTTCTTTAGGAGGTCACAACAGCTCATGTGTCGAGATTGTTCATGTGTTTCTGGCAACCCTCTAGCTACAGGAAGGAAAAGCAGCTCTGGCACCAGTAGAGAGTCCTACTGGGATGCTACCTTTGTCAGCTTTAGAAGTTGAGTTCAAATGAATATCTGTATCATCTCCTATACAGTATCTTCTCAAATGTAAAGGAGCCATCATATACTTCATTTTGTTGTCAACCGTAGTACTAAACAATTGCTCAGTCCAAAAAGGAACACAAAGGAAATCCTAAATCCTCCCTTTACTTCTGGAACTTCATCACAGTTCAGGTGCAATCTTTTCATCATTGCCCCCCATATTCAGTGGTCATAGCTCATGCTTTTTTTTTTCTTTCATTAACCACCAGTGAGCATCAACCTTCATCATCTGTTTCTATACCCATCCCATGCATCTGGACACATCTTCCACACTCTTTGTTGTAAACTTTCCAGATCTCTTCTTTGACAACCTTCTTGTCATCTGAGTGCAAACCTTCAACCCATAGAACAGCCTCCCACGTGTCTTGAGAGAATAGACAGATTGAAAACACTTCTCTTCTACTGAAAGTAGCCCACTGAATTTTCTGGATTTAGAGAAACAACTCCATAATGCAGCATCATAGGTGTATCGAAATACATAGGCAAGCTACAATCCAAACCCAGTTGTCTTGAACAAAAGAACAGTCTCGAACCCAAACCCATAGCATACATTATATTCCTGTTACAAGTTGACTGGGGGCTGACAAATCAGTGTACTAGTATGTGTCATGGAGCTAGTCACAGTCTGAGATATGCAGTGAGACAAGTGACTCTGTCCTCTCACACAGAAATCATTCTTCCAACCTCATTTCCATTGCACATAGTACTGGAACATAACTTTCAATTACTACAACATACGAGGGTTGCTCGGAAAGTAAGGCCCCACATGTTTTTTCCCAGTCCAGAATGAAGATAGAGGTGTGAAATTGAAAGGGTAGTAACTTGGCACTTCAAAGGACACGTGTGTAATTTTACGGTCATCCGACAAATAGCAAGGCGGTAGTGATCCTTCAAATGGCATCTGTGAGTGACACACGGTACAAACAATGAGCTGTAATTGAATTCTTGGTGGAGGAGAAAGAAAGTGTGAGAAACATTCACAAACAGTTGTGTGCTGTGTATGGAAGTTCTGCGGTAGATAGGAGCACCATTGGATGATGGGTGAAGTGAGTAAAGGCTTCAGGAAGTGGTAAAATGGAACTGGAAGATCAGCACGGTCTGGGTGTCCTGCCTCAGCCACCAGTCCAGACAAGTTGCAGCGCGCTGATGACATTATTCGTGCGGATCGGTGCATCACGAGTCGGGAATTGTCTGTACAGCTTTCCGTCAGTAGAGGTAGTGCAATGGCAATTATTGACTCTTTGGGATATTCAAAGGTGTGTGCAAGATGGGTTCCGCGAAGTCTCACAACTGAACGCAAACGCCAAAGCACTGCAACTTGTCTGGACTGGTGGCTGAGGCAGGACGCCCAGACTTATCAATGCATTTTCTAAGCAATTCCCTTTAAACGACCAGAATGATTTATAATTACATATCCTGGTGCATACAAATATAACAAATATTTAATACAATAATTAAAAATGCAATACAGTCATAAATAATAATTGCCAAGCACCCACCTCAACAACACAGCCCATATCTTTAAAATAGCTATTAAAGTTACTATAAGAAGTCATCCCATAGGCTTTCTGTGCACTGAAGGAAACCCCTGATCTGTTTAAACTAACTGTAAAACTATCATTTTGGAGTGGAGGAGTGGCCTAGTGGTTGGGGCAAGGTACTTCAGGCCGGAAGGTCGGGGGTTCAAATCCCACTAGAGGACAGCAACCTTGGGCCGGAAGGACTGGGGTTTCTAGTCCCACAGGTGCTCCTTGTGGTCTTGGGCAAGCCACTTAACCCTCCATAGCCCATGTTCCCTGTAAAATAGTTATCTCCAAGTTATAATGCCCTGTTCAATGTAATTTCAGTTTGTTCAATGTAAACCGCACTGATGCAGAATAGCGCGGTATATAAAAGAATATAAATAAATAAAATAAATAAATCATTAAAATTACTTGATAGCATCATTTAACTAATTTGTCTGTATCGGACTGGAGACTACACAGCAGGGTAGGCAATCTATAGCCTGCAAAGCAAAACCAGTCCACTAGGTATTTCTCCTGACCTGTTCACATTGGAGTAAATTAGCCTATCCAGTCTGCCTTTTCATATCAACTATTAAGCTTTATAGTCCCTTTGTTTCCTTTAGAGATCCTCTGTGTTTGTCCCATGATTTCTTGAATTCTTGTAGTGGAGGAGTAGCCTAGTGGTTAGGGCAACAGCCTGTGACTAGAAAGACCAGGATTCAGATTCCATTGGTACCTCTTGCGACCTTGGGCATGTCACTTCACTTTCCACTGCCTCAATACAAACGTAGACTGTATGCGCTCTGGGGACAGGGAAATGCCTATTGTATCCGAATGTAGCTCTCCTTGAACTAATACTGGAAAAGCATGAGCTAAATACTAATAATAAATTCAAATTTTATTTTATTTATTTATTTATTGGAAATTTTTATACCGCATTTTCCAGGAGATCAAATGAGGTTTACAGAGAACTAAACTTTGAATTCTACAGGAGCGGTATATATTCATTTGGAGTGGAGGAGTAGCCTAGTGGTTAGAGCACTGGCTTGGGAACCCAGAGACCAGGGTTTGATTCCCACTAGCACTCCTTGTGGCCTTGGGCAAGTCACTTAACCCTCCATTGCTCAGACAAATCCAAGTTATCGATGTGTCTGTTTAATGTACATTTACCAAGTTTAAATTGCAATGTAAACTGCTTTGATTGAAATGATAAAGCAGTATAAAAAATCTTTTAAATAAATAAATAAATTAAACAGGTAACTAATCATCTAATTATCTAATCAAAAATTATCCAATTAACTATATACATACTGGGTCTGTAGATGTTGGATTGTTTGTCAATTAGAGCTGCTCTGGAAGACGTTTGGTAGGTGAGTGTTGGGTTGACTGTTAGGGTATCTTGGTTCTGTTCTGTATGGGAGTGCTCTTGTGCATTTCCAAAGTGTAGGGTGAACAGGTGGGTTTTGAGGTGCTTACGGAATGTGGTGAGGTCATCTATGGATCTTATGTTTGGGAGATTGTTCCAGAGAACAGGAGAGAAGTGGGAGAAAGCTCTGTTGGTTGATTTTCTGGCTTTCTTGAAGTTAGATGGGATGGTTAACTTGCTTTTGTTATGTTCTCTTTGGTTTTGGGGGTTGATTTCCTTGATGATTAATGTTTTGAGGTGTGAGGAGGCGATATCTTTGATTAGCTTGAAGGTGGTGACTAGTATTTTGAACTGTATGCGGCTTTGGATTGGAAGCCAATGAAGGTTGTATAGAATAGGTGTAATGTGTTCAGATAAGTTGACGTTTGAAGTTATCCTTGCTGCAATGTTCTGAACTAACTGGAGTTGTCTTATAGATTGTTTAGGGAGACCTTGCAGGGTGATATTGCAGAAGTCAAAGTGGGGTGTGACGATGGCATTGACTATGGTCTTAAAATCATGGGGGTAGAGGAATGGGCGGATGTTTGAGCATTCTGAGATACAGTCCTTATCTCTACTACTTCCACTGGGAGAATATCCCATGCATCTACTACTCTTTCCATATATAAATGTTTCCTCAAATTACTCCTGAGTCTATCCCCTTTCACCTTCATCCTATGCCCCCTTGCTGCAGTTTTCTTTCAATTGAAAGAGGCTCTTCTTCTGTGCATTTATGCCACAGAGGTATTTAAACATCTCTATCATATCTCCGCTCTCCCGTCTTTCTTCCAAAGTATACATATTGAGATATTTAGGTTTCTCCTCTATATATCTTATGACCTAGACCACTAACCCTTTTGGTAGTCACCCTCTGCACTGACTCCATCCTGTTTATATCCCTTTAAAGGTGTGGTCTCCAGAATTGCACACAATACTCCAAATTAAGTCTCACCACAGATTTATAAGGAGGCACTATCACTTCCTTCTTCCTGCTGGCCATTCTTCTTCCTATGCATCCAATATAGGAGTTCTCCGTGGGCAGCAGGATAAGTCCTCACAACCCATCCTCTTCCCTTTGGAGGAGTTTGGCTATGCTAGGTACATAACTGAAGTCCTCAGGCATGGCGGCGGCAGGCCAGGAACAAGTGCGTGAGCACAGAGCTTTCTAAAAGCTTCTATAAGGAGCTGAACACATTACCGTGTAGGGCTTCATCAGTGACATTACCCATAAAGGAGGACTTATCTTGCTGTCCACGGAGAACACCTGATACAGTTGAGTAACTTGGTTTTGTATATGTACACACAATCTTCAAAAATATTGGGATGAATTGCTGAATCTAGTGAGCCGTAAATGTGAGGCATAAGTTCTTCTATCTGGTTCGATTCTGATGGTCCCTCAAATAATCTGTGCGGAGTACATTTTTTTGTAAATATTTGCTAATTCTCCTTTTATTTATTTTATTTATTTTATTTACATTCTCTTATATACCGCGCTATTCTGCATCAGTGCGGTTTACATTGAACAAACTGAAATTACATTGAACAGGGCATTATAACTTGGAGATAACTATTTTACAGGGGACTTGGGCTATGGAGGTTAAGTGGCTTGCCAAAGACCACAAGGAGCATCTGTGGGACTAGAACCCCAGGCTTTTGGATTTGGAGTTGATTTTTGCAAATGTTTCATTTTCACAAGCTGACATTAAAATCTTAAAATGCCTTTTTTCTTCCTTTTGTGCAGTTTTTTTTTTTTCTAATTGGGATGGCTCAATTACTTTTTTCACTTTCTTGTTATTGATCTCCTAAATCCTTTCCCAGGTTCTCCCACATTCTATTTCATCTCTCTTCTTCCCTATGTTAAGTGTCCCCTTTCGTATGTCCATTTCTCTTCTCTATCCGCTTATAGTTAATTTCACCTCTCCTTCACCTTTTAGTCTTCAATCTTCCTCTTCTCACTTCCCTTTTCCCCATCCTTATATTCTTCCTTTTTTATCCCTTCTCTAGTCTCCCCTACTTAGCCCTTTGAGTCCTCATCTGTCGTCCTCTGCTATTGTCCCCTCAGCAGCCCCAACTCCTTCCCAGTCACTCAGCCCTTTCTTCTTCTTCTTCTACTACTACTACTACTGATCGTTTGTATAGTGCTACAAGGCGTATGCAGTGCTGTACAGGCAATTGTAAAAGACTCTCTTACCCTAGCCAGCTTCTTATTCTCCTTTTGCCTTCTGCCTAGCTGCCATGTTTCTACTTTCTCACCCCCACCTCTCATACCCTTTATAACTTCCCTATCTCCAGGAACAAGCAGGAATGTAGTCATCACATATGGGTATCGTTGGTACCGACTGAGCCTGCGCAGGAACGCTCCCAAGTGTCCAATTAGAAAGCTTTGGGGAGCATCCCACAGCGCCTGTGTGCTGCCTTCCCGCCTTTCCAAACTGCCTCTCTCCAGTTCTTTCTTCTTCTTTTCTGTCTTTAAAAAAAAAAAATATATATACTAGGATTTTTCCTATTTTTTCTTCAGGTGCACGTGCATTTTTGG
Source organism: Ichthyophis bannanicus (assembly GCA_033557465.1). Classification (NCBI taxonomy): domain Eukaryota; kingdom Metazoa; phylum Chordata; class Amphibia; order Gymnophiona; family Ichthyophiidae; genus Ichthyophis; species Ichthyophis bannanicus. The sequence goes on from CM066048.1 coordinate 63,266,629, forward strand.
GCCTTAGGCCCCAAATCTTTTTTTTACAATGGAGAAACCTGCCTCAGGTTTCAAAAAGTGCACCAAGTGTGGCAGTACCATTTCCGTCACCGACACCCATGAATGATGTCTAACATGTTTAGGTCCTGACCACTCCATCACGGATTGTATGTCCTGCACCATGTTGTCTAAAAGAGGTCGGCAGAACCAAGCTGCTAAGCTTAGTACCCTGTTCCTCTCTGATGCAGCTTCGGTGGCATCAACGTCTTCCAGGGCTTCCTCTTCCTCCTGTGGATCTCAGGTAACTAAACATAAGTCCAGCCGGTCCTCAAAGGGTAGATCTCCTTCTAAGCATCGAGATGCCTCTGGCGTTGCCCTTGAGGATTCTGCACCAGCAAAATTGCCCCGGCGGGAGGCTTCGGCTTCCAAAGCATTATCGGGGCTCCAGGATGTTATCGAGGCCTCGACCTCGGCAGAACTACTGGTGCCATGCTCTGGGGTATCGGCAGTCTTCTCCGGTACCGACATCCAGGCATCGGCAGCGTCGATAGACCAGAGATTCCTGGCTATTGAGTGCAGTCTGGCGGCTCTCCTTGCGGCATCGACGCCCTCGGAACCGCGACAGACGATCTGGTCGGTACCGGCACTGGCACCGGTATCGGTACCGGTACCGATAGCATCGACATCGGCATCGGTGTCTGCTTTGCCGGTATCCAGTCATTCGATGCCCTCGGGTACCGATACCCTGGTTCCGATTACTCCCGTTACCGACTTCAGTCGGTACGGGTATCGGGCTCTTCAGGAGCATCCGGACAGACGGTACTTGGAGTCCTCAGTAGAATCTGAGGATTCTGATAGTTCTGTCGATGCTGGAATACTTCTCCCAGAGGAGCCCTCCTCCCCTAAGTGCAGGATGTCTCCTCCAGAGGATGTTTCCTTCCAGGATTTTATCAGGGAGGTGGCTTGGGGTCTGTCCATTACTGTGACCCCTGAAATAGAGCCCAGAGCTAAGGAGTTGGAAATTTTACAATATCCCAAAACTCCTAAGGAGGCAGCTACCTTGCCCTTCATGAGATTTTATATGATCTCATGTTAAGGATGTGGGAGACACCTCTTACCACCTCTCCTCATTCTCGCAGACTGGATACTCTGTATCGAGCCCCTCCTTGTCCTGGTTTCCAAACGACTCAGCATAGATGATTTAGAAGCTTTAAGCCCTATTCTTCCTGAGGATAGAAGACAGGATTTTCTCACTTTGGTCAAACATGCCCAAGATGTTTCTAAATTTGTCAACCGTGCAGCCTTTGACTGCTTTGAGTGCATAAGCAGAACCTCTGCCATTGCCATAGATGCACGTAGAATTGCTTGGCTCCAGGCATCCGATCTGGAGCTCTGGGTACAAGACAAATTGGGAAATATCCCGTGTACTGGTGAGAACCTGTTTGGTAAAGATTGGCAGGAAAAGGCCAACGAGATGGATGCTGACAACTCCACCTTGGATAGGTTACCCAAGTCCACAGCTGATCCTGCTAGAAAGAAATCATTCAAGAAACCATTCTTTGCTAAGAAGAAAAGATATTATCCTGCTTATGCTCAGCAGGGATGTTCTGCAGGTCAGCTTGTCAGGAAAGGTCAGCAACCACCCAAACAGAAGAAAGCAAAGACTACGAAGCCTCAACCGTCTCAACAGTCTCAGCCTCTACAAGGCCTTTGACTTGCAGCTAGAGAACTTAGCCTTTCTGGCTCTCGTGGGACCAGAGCCTTCCACCATTCCAGGAAGGTTATGTCACTTTGCCCCCAGATGGGGGCAGATAACAGCAGAGCATTGGACACTCTCCATCATAAAGGAGGGGTACAAGCTTCATTTTTCAAGCATGCCCCCTCCCACAATAATAAGACAGTTCAATTCTCCGACACCTCTCATCAACCTATTAGATCAGGAGGTCACTATCCTTCTTGCCCAAGGGGCAATAGAAGGAAGTACCCACCCCTCAACAGGGTACGGGGTTTTACTCCCCCTATTTTCTTATCCCAAAGAAAACAGGGGGATACAGACCTATCTTGGACCTCAGAGAATTAAACAAATTCCTTGTCAAAGAGAAATTCAAGATGATTTCTCTCGGAACTCTGCTGCCATACCTTCAGAGTCAGGATTGGCTTTGTTCTCTAGATCTCAAGGATGCGTACACCCATGCTCTCATCCATCCAACCCACAGAAAGTTCATTTGGTTCCTTTTTCAAGGAAAGTACTACCAATACAGGGTGCTTCCTTTTGGCCTGGCCTCAGCACCAAGGGTGTTCACGAAATGCATGGCCGTAGTAGCAGCATTTCTCCGCACTCTAGGGATGTTCGTCTTCCCCTACTTAGACGACTGGCTCATTCGAGCCCCAACAGAGTCAGAGGCCAGGACTTCTCTAGCCTGCACAATGCGTATCCTTCAGTATTTGGGTCTGGTCATAAACATCCCAAAATCCAGTCTAACTCCCACTCAGTCTTTAGAGTTCATAGGAGCTTTGCTGGATACCAGAAAGGCAAGGGCCTATCTACCTTCTACAGACCTTTACAAAGAGGCCTTCTACCTAGGGGGCAAGAGACCTGTGAAACCTTTTCAATTGGTGTTAACACCAGGTGGCAGATCAAAAGGCCATTTTGAAAGACGACTCCTATCCAAGCAAGGACTGTTAATTACCCAGGAAGTTGGTCACAGCATTACCTCAGCAGCAGAGGCATAAATAGCTCAACCAGAGCTCTGTGATCCTCTGTCTTGAAGGACTAGAAAGGGGGACTGTTACTTCTGGAGAGAAATCTGCAACTGTGAGTATATACTTCTGGTAATTTTCTAAAAAGAATTCTTTGTATTAAAGCTACTTAATCTGTGAACCCACTGTTTTTTGTTGGATCAGTTAGGGCCTAGTAGCAGCAATTAAAGTTTGAATTTAAAACACAGAGGAGAACTTTCTGGTTACATTTCATACCCAGCAGAGAGCTTGTAGTTTAAATGTAATAGTCACTCAGGGCCAAGTAACAGCAAAGTACTTTTAGTTTAAATTTAACACACAGAAGAGAGCTTTCTGGTTACATTTCGAACCCAGCAGAGAGCTTGTAGTGTACATTTAATAGTCACTCAAGGCCTAGCATCAGAAAAGTACTTTTAGTTTTAAAACACAGAAGAGAGCTTTCTGGTTAAATTTAGAACCCAGCAGAGAGCTTGTAGTTTAAATTTTATAAGAAGTTAGAGCCTAGCAGCAGCTAAGAGCTATAATTTAAATCAAATCAGAATTTAGCTTACCTCAGCAGCACAAGACAGGGTACTGTGTAGCAGCCCTCTTTTAATAAGTGTTATTTCCCTCCCTCCCTCCCCACACCCACCCACCCCTGGGATAATCATAGCTTTATAGGTACTTACACATCTTAAAAGACAGGAGGTGCTTTCAGGTGAAGCTCATTACCCAAATCAGTCATACACTAAGGACCTTAGATTAATTAAGCTTCAGGTGAACAAGGTATATTAAACGTATTAGGTACAGTTTTATTGGTATAAATACCCATAGCAACCCCTAGTAAGTAAGAACTTAAAGATCTAGACACAAACTTAAAACTAAGATGCAGACAGCAGTCCAGCAGCGGGATGGGGGCTTTCCAGTCTTTTGCATTGAGTGTCACATGTATGATTTTCTCCCAGTTGGTGAGAGGTCTTACGTGTGCACTAGGTGCAAGGAGCTCTTTGCTCCCAGGGAACAAGTCCGTTCTCTAGAGGCTAAAGTAGCAGACTTGGAAAACATAAGACAGACAGAGAGGTACATAGACGAGACCTACAGGGATATAGTCCTGAAGTCCCACCTCCAGTCTGGCAGCACCCCTGTTGCCATGGAGGAGAGAGGTCACGTGACAGGAGAGCATCACCCTGGTGTGGCAGGAAGTGATCCTGTAACTAGGACCCTGTCCTCCAGGTGATGTAAATCCCTCTCGCACCGAGGATGTTTCTCCAGGGCCATGTGCCCATGAGGGAAGGGTTAGGACAGCCGTTATAGTTGGTGATTCGATCATTAGGCATGTAGATAGCTGGGTGGCTGGTGGACGTGAGGATCGCCTGGTAACATGCCTGCCTGGTGCGAAGGTAGCGGACCTCACGTGCCACCTAGATAAGGTCTTAGATAGTGCTGGGGAGGAGTCTGCTGTCTTGGTATATATCGGTACCAATGACATAGGAAAATGTGGTAGGGAGGTTCTGGAAGCAAAATTTAGGCTTTTAGGTAGGAAGTTGAAATCCAGAACTTCCATGGTAGCATTCTCCGAAATGCTTCCTGTTCCACGCGCAGGACCCAAAAGGCAGGCAGAGCTCCGGAGTCTCAATGCGTGGATGGGACAATGGTGCAGAGATGAGGGTTTTGGATTTGTTAGGAACTGGGGAACATTCTGGGGAAAGGAGGGGCTCTTCCGAAGGGATGGGCTTCAACTTAACTGGGATGGAACCAGGCTGCTGGCATTAACCTTTAAAAAGGAGATAGAGCAGCTTTTAAACTAGATATTAGGGGAAAACCGACAGTCGCCCAAGAGCGGATGGTTCGGAAGCATGTATTCTTGAAGGATACTACCAAAAGCAGAGAGGTTCCACAAAAGAGTAAAGTAGCCCAAATGCCCTCAAGTATGGAGCAGACAGAGCTTAAAGATCCCAATTTACCCATGTCTAACAATAGCCAAATTAACATGAATAAAATACAATCTCTAAAATGCTTGTATGCAAATGCTAGAAGTCTAAAGAATAAGATGGGAGAGTTAGAATATATAGCACTAAATGAAAGGTTAGATATGATTGGAATATCAGAGACATGGTGGAAGGAGGACAACCAGTGGGACACTGTGATACCTGGGTGCAAACTATATCGTAATGATAGAGCTGATCAAATTGGTGGAGGGGTTGCGCTCTATGTTAGAGAGGGCATTGACTCAGAAAGGATTAAACTTTTGCAGGAAACAAAATCTGCTGTAGAATCTATATGGATTGAAATTCCATATAAAAGGGGGAAGGCAATGGCAGTGGGGGTGTACTATCGAGCGCCTGGCCAGAATGACAAAATGGATGAAGAAATGCTCAAAGAAATCAAGGAAGCTAACAAAAGTTACAGCACAGTAATAATAATGGATGATTTCAATTACCCCGGTATTGACTGGGTCAGTGTCACGTCAGGACATGCTAGGGAGATAAAGTTCCTAGATGAAATAAATGACTGCTTCTTGGAGCAGCTGGTTCATGAACCGACCGGAGGGGAAGCCATATTAGACCTAGTCCTTAATGGAACACCAGATCTAGTGCAATAGATAAGGGTGTTGGGGCCACTTGGCAATAGTGATCATAGCATGATCGCCTTTGATTTAATTAGTGGAGGAGGGGATAGTAAGGAAATCCACAGTACTACCTTTTAACTTTCGAAAGGGAGACTATGATAAAATGAGGAAAACAGTTAAGAAAAAACTTAAAGGAGCAGTTGCAAAGGTTAAAGACGTACATCAGGCTTGGGTGTTGTTGAAAAATACTATCTTGGAAGCCCAGACCAGCTGTATTCCACGCTTTAAGAAAAGTGGAAGGAAGTCCAAAAAACTGCCAGCATGGTTTAAAGGTGAGGTCAGAGAGGCTGTTGTTGCCAAAAAAGCATCTTTCAGGAAATGGAAAAAAGAGCCAAACGACGAAACCTGGAAGCAGCACAAGCACTGGCAAGTCAAATGCAAGGCATTGATAAGGCAGGCAAAGGGAGAATTTGAGAAGAAGCTTGCTGCGGAAGCAAAAACGCAAAATAAAGACCTTTTCAAGTACCTTCGTAGCAAAAAACCTGTGAGAGAGTCAGTTGGTCCATTAGACGATAAAGGGGTTAAAGGAGCACTAAGAGGCGACAAGGCGATAGCGGAGAGACTGAATGAATTCTTTGCTTCGGTCTTTACTGAGGAAGATGTAGGGATGTTACCCGTGACTGAAGTGGTATTTAAAGGTGCGGAAGAATTGAAGGAAATATCGATACATCGGGAAGATGTCTTACAACTATTAGATAAACTGAAGAGTAGCAAATCACCTGGGCCGGATGGTATACATCCAAGGGTGTTGAAAGAACTGAAATATGAGATTGCAGACCTGCTATCAGTAATCTGTGAACTATCATTAAAATCATCTCTAATACCTGAAGATTGGAGGATCGCCAATGTAACACCAATTTTTAAAAAGGGTTCCAGGGGTGATCCTGGAAACTACAAACCGGTGAGCCTGACATCAGTACCAGGAAAAATGGTAGAAACCATCATATAGAATAAAATTACTCAGCATGTGTAGATAGTCACAACCTAATGGGAGACAGCCAACATGGCTTTAGACAAGGAAGATCTTGTCTTACTAATCTGTTATGTTTTTTTTGAAGGAGTGAATAAACAGGTGGACAAAGGTGAGTCGGTTGATATTGTGTATCTGGACTTTCAGAAAGCCTTTGACAAGGTCCCTCATCAGAGACTTTTGGCAAAACTAAAGAGTCATGGGATAGGAGGCAGTGTACTATTGTGGATCAGGAACTGGTTAAAAGATAGAAAGCAGAGGGTAGGGCTAAATGGCCAATTTTCCCAATGGAGAAAGGTGAATAGTGGTGTACCCCAGGGATCTGTGCTGGGTCCGCTGCTTTTTGACATATTCATAAATGACCTGGAAAGTGGAATAACGAGTGAGGTTATCAAATTTGCAGATGACACAACTATTTAAAGTTGCTAAAACCCAAGAGGATTGTGAAAAATTGCAAGAGGATCTTGATAAATTGGAAGACTGGGCATCAAAATGGCAGATGAAATTTAATGTGGACAAGTGCAAGGTTATGCACCTAGGGAAGAACAACCCAAACTATGGTTACACGATGCAAGGTTCCACATTAGGAACCACCACCCAGGAAAAAGATTTAGGCGTCATTGTAGATACCATGTTAAAACCCTCGGCCCAGTGTGCAGCGTCGGCCAAGAGAGCAAATAGAATGCTAGGTATGATAAGGAAAGGAATGGAAAATAAAACAAAAGATATTATAATGCCTCTATATCGTTCCATGGTGAGACCGCACCTTGAATATTGTGTGCAATTCTGGTCGCCGTATCTTAAAAAGGATATAGCGATTTTAGAAAAGGTTCAGAGAAGAGCCACCAAAATGGTAAAGGGGATGGAAGGATACTCCTATGAAGAAAGGCTAAAAAGGTTAGGGCTCTTTAACCTGGAAAAGAGACGGCTGAGGGGAGATATGATAGAAGTCTATAAATTAATGAACGGAGTGGAACGGGTAAACGTAGATCGATTGTTTACGTTATCAGAATATAGACAGACTAGGGGACATGCAATGAAGCTACAGGGTAAACTATTTAAGACTAATAAAAGAAAATATTTTTTCACTCAACGTGTAATCAAACTCTGGAATTTGTTACCGGAGGATGTAGTAAAGGCTGTTAGTGTAGCTGGGTTTAAAAAAGGTTTGGACAAGTTCCTGGAGGAAAGGTCCATAAACCATTATTAAGAAGTGACCGAAGATATCAATGCTTGACCCAGTACAAGCATTGTGGAACTTGTGTCTCTTGGGGAAACTGCTAGGTACATATGACCTAGATTGGCCACTGTTGGAAACAGAATACTGGGCTTGATGGACCTTGGTCTGACCCAGTATGGCATACCTTATGTTCTTATGTACCCCAGGCCCGCTGCCTTTGCATGGTGCAGTTAGCTTCTCAAGCAGTGCTAAAGTCTCATCTCACAGCTCGAGAAATGTTACAACTACTAGGCCACATGGCATCCACCGTGCGTGTGGTTCCCTATGCTCGCCTCCATATGAGGGCAGCCCAGTGGACCTTATCCACTCAATGGACCCAGGCATCAGGATGCCTGTCAGACAAAATAGCATACACAAGTCACCTTATTTTGTCCGTCCAGTGGTGGAAGTCCACTCAAAACCTGTTGCTGGGGCCCTCTTTTCAACAGCCCTTACCCCAAGCAACTCTCACAACAGATGCTTCTCCAATGGGTTGGGGAGCTCATTTGCAAGACCTCTCCACCCAAGGCACCTGGTCTCCACAAGAGACTCATCTACATATCAATCTCTTGGAACTCAGATCAATCTTCCTTGCTCTTCGAGTGTTCCACACCCTGCTCAGCCACAAGACAGTCCTCATTCATACGGACAATCAAGTAGCCATGTTCTATGTGAACAAGCAGGGGGGAACAGGCTCTGTGTCGCTTTGCAACGAAGCTTTGCGACTATGGGCCCTCGCCAGAGAGCATCAGATTCATCTCTTGGCAGTGTATCTTCTAGGCATACAAAACTCTTGGGCAAACAGACTCAGTCGAGTTCTGCTTCCACACGAGTGGTCTCTGAATGCAGACCAGGTGACCAAGATTTTTCAAATTTGGGGAACCCCGGACATAGACCTCTTTGCAAGTCCGTGGAATGCCAAATTTCCCCGGTTCTGTTCCAGAATTCCGGCTCAGAGGGCTCAGGCCAGGGATGCTTTCCTCCTTTACTGGGGTCAAGACTTCCTGTATGCCTTTCCACCCATTCCCCTAATTCCCAAAACCCTGTTCAAGCTTCAGAGGGACAGAGGCCATATGATTGTCATAGCTCAACATTGGCCACGGCAAGTGTGGTACCCTCTGCTTCTACATCTCTCTCAAGCTCCTTCCCTGGAGTTAGGGTCTGCTCCAGATCTCCTATCTCAGGACGGGATGTTATGGCATCCCAATCCCCAGTCTCTGCATCTCAGGGCTTGTTTGCTGAAAGCCTAGATCTTCATAGTCTTGATCTCCCTCAGCAAGTAAAAGATATTATTTTTGCTTCCAGGAAACTTCCACAAGACGTTCTTATGCTTTCAAGTGGAAAAGGTTTACCATATGGTGTTCGCAACCCCCTTGCGATACCTCTGGAATCATTGCTGGAGTATCTCCTTCATTTATCCAATGCAGGACTTAAGTCTCAGTAAGAGTCCATTTGAGTGCTATTGCAGCTTCCTTTAAGCCTCTAAATGGACAGCCTATTTCTTCTCATCCTCTTATAGCAAGATTTATGAGAGGCCTTCTTCTAACTAAGCCTCCCATTAGGCCACCACCGGTGGCATGGGATGTAGACCTGGTTCTTGGGCAGCTCATGAAGCCACCTTTCGAACCTTTAGCTACTACCTCCTTGAAGTTCCTTTCTTGGAAGGTTATCTTTCTCATTGCAATCACATCAGCATGTCACATCAGTGAGTTGCAAGCGCTAGTAGCAAATCCACCTTATACAAGGTTCCATCATGACAAGGTAGTCCTTAGGACTCATCCACACTTTATGCCAAAGGTGGTCTCGCCTTTTCATCTGAACCAAGCGGTCTACCTTTCACCTCAACCGCCTTAACCTCCCCTCCCCCTCCCTTGCTCATCTACATTCCACCCGTTCCTCTGCCTTTTTCTTCACCGGTCCGGCCCTCTGGAACTCCCTCCCCCCCCCCCCTCCTCCGCTTAGATCCCGATCATGCCTCCTTTAAGCGTAACCTCAAGACCCACCTTTTCTCCCTGGCCTTCGACCTCCCCTCACCCTTTATTTAACTGTCTCACTTATGTCTTGTAATCTCTCCCTTGTTCTTCTACTGTCCTGTCATTGATTGTAGTTCCTTTCCTTTTCCACTAGGCCTCGTGCCTCTACTGTATTTTATGAAATGTAAACCGCCTTGCTTATCACAGAAGGGCGGTATATCAAATTACATAAACATAAACATACTTACCTGTGTTTTTTCCAAGGCCTCATGCATCAAATGCAGAGAGGAATCTTCATACCTTGGACTATAAAAAAGCTTTAGCTTTTTACGTACAAAGAACACAGCAACATAGAAAGTGCTCTCAACTCTGTTGCGTTTGATCCTTCTCATTTGGGACTTCCAGTCTCCAAGAGAACATTGTCTAACTGGATTGCTCAGTGTATTTCCTTCGCCTATCAGAGTAAGAACCTTTCTCTGGAGGGCCATGTCACAGCTCACAATGTGAGAGCCATGGCAGCCTCAATGGCTCATCTGCACTCTGTTTCTATCGACGACATCTGTCGAGCAGCCACCTGGGCCTCGGTTCATACCTTCACAGCCCATTACTGCTTGGACAAGGACTCCCGCTGGGATGCTTTGTTTGGTCAGGCTGTTCTCCAACACCTGTTCCATACCTAATCAACTCCTACCCACCATCCCTGGTAGGATGCCAGAGATCCATGGGGGAAAGTGGAGCCCTTCTCAGGGACACACAACTTCTGGGGCCTCTCCCTGGCAACTAAAGCTAGGGAGTCCCCATATGTGATGACTACATTCCTGCTTGTTCCTGGAGATAGCATGGTTACTCACCTGTAACAGGTGATCTCCGGGAACAGCAGGAGTTTAGTCCTCACAACCCACCCACCTCCCCTAGGAGTTGTATCTCTCTATCTCTTTCCTTTTCCCTCTCTCTCTCTCTGTCTCAGTTTAAAACTCAACTGGAGAGAGGCACTTGGGAAAGGCGGGAAGGCAGCACGCAGGTGCTGTGGGATGCTCCCAAAAGCTTTCTATTTGGATGCTGGGGAGCGTTCCCGCGCAGGCTCCGTCGGTACCGACGATACCCATATGTGAGGACTCTATTCCTCCTGTTCCCGGAGATCACCTGTTACAGGTGAGTAACCATGCTTTCCCTCTCATTGTCTCCTAGTTTCTTCCTACCTATACCCTGTCTCATACTCCTCATCCCATCTAATACATTGCTACTCATTCTCTTCCACCCAGTCATCTAGTTCCTTTTCAGTGCCAATATTACAATTTTTTAAGGGCCTCGGGGTGTGATCAAGGGAAATATAGACCAGTGAACCTGATGTTGGTTCTGGGCAAAATCGTAGAAGTTATAGAAAAAAATAAATACAATTACTGACTCTATAGCTAGACATAGCACACATAAATGGGGGTCAGTTAATGTTTAGCAAAACCTGCTTTTGCTTTATCTATTTTATTTTTTTGAAGGTGTAAACAAACATAGATAAAGGTGATTTGATTGATATGGTATATTTGGAATCTCCAGGAACAAGTAGGAATGCAGTCTTCACATATGGGTATTGTCTGTACTGGAGGAGCCTGCATGGGAGTGCTTCCCAGTGTCCAATTGGAAAGCTTTTAGGAGCAATCCACTGCACTTGCGCATCTGCCTTCCCACCTTTCCAGTCCTCTCCTCAATTCTTCTTTTTCCGTGGCGGGTTGTTTTCTTCCTGTCACCACCGACATCTGTGCTGTGCCTTTCCGTTGATGCCAGTACTTTCTCTGATACTGGCCCCGATATTTCTTTTCTTTTTTTAAATATTTTTTATTTCATTTTTTAATTTTTTGCAATTTTGCTGTTTTCCACTGCCAAATTAGGTCTTGGCCTATTTTTGTTACGCAATGATGAAAAAGCACATCAGCGGCTTCAAAAAATGTACTAAGTGTTCTGGTACAGTATCAGTCACCGATAAACATGACTGGTGTTTAAAATATTTGGGTCCAGACCATTTACCAACTGATTGTCCTTTGTGCCAACAAATGACAAAAAGAGGCCTAAAGAACAGAGCCAAACAGTATGATTCTCTGTTTGACCCAGACTCTATTTCAGTGGCTTCCACATCATCGAAGACGTCTGCCTCCTCTCTCAGTTCTCAAAATCCAAACATAAGACTAAGTCATCAGCATCGAAACTTGATACTGATCCTCAAGATAAGTCCCTTCATCAGCAGTGAGATTCAGCGAAAGGTGCATCCGGTACAGACAGGCCTGCCAAACAGTCCCGGCGAGAGGACCAGCCCTCCAAAGCACAACAGGGGCTCCAAGATGCTCCCGAGGCTCGACCTCTGGAGAACTACTGGTTCCATGCTCTGGGATGCTGGTTCAGAGCCCTATGTGCGATTCCACCCAGGCATCTGCCTCCTCCCTCGACCAGTGCATACTGGCTATCAAGAGGAGTTTGGCAGCCTCAGTACCATCGGTATCGACAGCTTCAGTGGTGCAGGCGTTGGCATCCAACACATGGCCGATACCTCTGGGACTGATGACAGACCTCGAACCTGCATTGCGGGACCCCCTCCCTCCAGTGCCTCCTTTGGAACAGACAGTCATTGTTGGTATCCAACAGGTTCCTGCTGTCGCACCGACCAATCATTGGTATCTGCATCGGGCCTCGACATCGGCACAGGACCATCAATAATTAATTTGACTTTGTCAGAATCAGACTCTACATCTTCCGATTCTGATGATGCATTGGAGGATTCCAGAGTAACCCAGGATCTCCCTTCGGATCTGTTCCCTCCTCATGAGCGGCATCTGTCCCCGCCAGAGGACGTGTCTTTTCAAGACTTTATTCAGGACATGGCAGCAGGCCTGCAGATCACCGTGGCATTGGAGACTGAACTGAGGGCAGAGAAATTGGAAATCCTCCAATACCCCTCGGTGCCCAAAGAGTTGGCCACGTTACTGTTGCATCGAATCCTGCAGGATCTAATGCTACATATCTGGGAGGCCCCATTAACTGTTCCACATATCAGCAAACGCCTTGATACCATGTACCACCATGCCCTGGCTTCCAAAAACCTCAACTACCACACCACTCCTGGGTAGTGGAATTGGCGATGCGGTGCATCAAGAGTTCTAAGACTCATTCTTCCATGCCTCCAGGCAAGGACTCCAGAACTCTCAATGCCTTTGACCTATGTTTTCAGGCATGCATGCTCACTTCTAGGATTACATGCTGTTCCTGGGCATGTATCTCAAGGATATCTCCAGGGATCTAGAGAACTGTGTGCCTATCCTTTGTGATGACAAACAAGATGCAATCCAAGCCCAAAATCAGAATACATCCAAATTTCTTACCAGATCATCTTTTGATGCCTTTGAGTCATCCCGCAGAGCTTCAGAGTCTGCATCGGTGCTCGCAGAATGGCCTGGCTCTAGGCATCTGACCTTGAGCAGTGGGTTCAGGATAAATTGACCAATATTCCCTGCTCTGGAGAGGACCTCTTTGGAAAAGGTTGGAAGGATAAGGCCGGAGAGATTGAGACAGATGCTCTTACTCTAAAACGCCTCTCCAGAAAGATGTCAGACCCTTCTAGGAGAAAAACAAATCCAAAGAAGTCTTTCTATCCTAAGAAGAAATATTATCCTACTTACCCACCTCTGCAGCAACAGCAGTGACAGCAGGGCCTTCACCAGCCCAAAAAGCCTAAGACACCTAAGCCACAACCAGCTGCATAGCCACAGACAGCATCTGTTTTCTGACTCCTTCCTCTGCCTCTACAGGATCCCTCACCCCTACACACAACAGGCAGACTCTGTTCTTATACCCACAGGTGGTACCGCATCACATCTGAGCAGTGGACTCTCAACGTTGTTCAAATGGGCTACCGGCTTTATTTTGAAACCTTCCCCCCCCCCATATCACCTCCACAAGAGATTATCACACAAACCCACTGCAGACACATCTCCTATCAGTCAAGATGTCCACCCTGTTAGCTCAGGGAGCTGTAGAGAGAGTTACACCCACGCAAGAGGGCAGAGGCTTCTACTTTCCTTACTTACTTATCCCCAAGAAGACAGGAGGGTTCACGCCTATTCCTATTCTAGATATAGAATTCCTAGTTCGTGAAAAATTCAAAATGATTTCCCTCTGTACACTTCTGCCAGATCTTCAGAGGAATGACTGGCTATGTACTGTCACGCCCATAGCCCCTTACATGCAGTATGGAGGGGCGTGGTTGTCATTAGAGAGATTCACCTTTTGGTTTTTAACTGACTGATTGCCTTGTAATGCCTTATGGGAAAGGTAGTTCAGTCAGAAAGTATTCAACCTCAGGTAAAAAAAAACACCTTTGTAGTTGTCTTGAGTGGTAAGGTAATGACAGTTTATTAACTGAAAAAAAAAAAAAACCACGCTAAGGTTCACAAATTCCACCTTTGGATTATTTCTCCAGGATTCTTGTAAATGAACATCAGGATATAAATGAATTCTAAACAAAACAGCTTGCAATGTTCTCCAGTATAAACATAAATCTCCAGGAACAAGCAGGAATGAGTCTTCACATATGGGTACGTCGGTACCGACAGAGCCTGCGCGGGAACGCTCCCCAGCTTCCCAAAAAGGAAAGCTTTTGGGAGCATCCCACAGCGCCTGCGCGCTGCCTTCCCGCCTTTCCTAACCGCCTCTCCCCAGTTCTTCTTTTCCGCGGAGCCAGCAGGTCGTGTTCCTGTCACCGCTGAAGAAGTTCTTTGTTTTATTTTATTTCTTTGGTCGCGCGTCTGCCTTCCCCAACGTCAGACCGGTACCGCCGGTCTTTCTTTTCTTTCTTAAAACAAAACAAAACATATTTTTCCCTCACTTAGTGTGTTTTTCCTCTTTTGGGCCTTAGGCCTCACGAAAAGTTTTCTTAATGGAAAAACCAGCCTCCAGGTTTAAAAAATGCACTAAGTGCAGCGGTACTATTTCTGTTACCGACACCCATGAATGGTGTCTCAAATGTTTGGGTCCTGACCACTCCATTTTGGATTGTTCGTCCTGCTCCTTGATATCCAAACGAGGTTTAGTGGCATCGACGTCTTTCAGGGCTGCTTCTTCCTCCCATGGATCTCAGGTAACCAAACATAAATCCAGCCGGTCCTCGAAGGGTAGATCTCCTTTCAAGCATCGAGATGCCTCCGGGCTTGCCCTCGAGGATCCTGCACTGGCAAAACTACCCCGGCGGGAAGCTCCGGCTTCCAAAGCTCCACCTATGGGGTTACAGGTTGACATCGATGGCACGGCCTCGACCGATCACCTGTTAGAATGTTCTGGGGTACCGGCGCAACCTTCCGGTACCGAATTCCAGGCATTCATGGCGTCGATGGATCAGAATTTTCTATCCATGCAGCAGGCTATCACGGCCTTCATTCAAGCTGCGACGCCGCTGATACCACAACAAACTCCATTGTCGGTATCGGCCCAGGTACCGGTACCGACTGCATCGACATCGGCCATGGTGTCGTCTGCAGCGGTTCCCTGCCTAGGGACGCCCATCGGTACCGAACCGGTACCGATAACGCCCGATGTCGATACGGCTCGGTATGCGTATCGAGCTTTGAAAGAGCACCCTGACAGTCGATACTTTGATTCCTCCGAAGATTCTGATGCATCGGAGGCATCTGCTGAAGTATCCATAGCTCTTCCTGAAGAGCCGCCTTCTCCAAAAGAAGAATGTCTCCTCCAGAAGACTTGTCCTTTCAAGACTTCATAAGAGAAGTGGCTAAAGGGCTCTCTATTTCAGTAACCTCTGAATCAGAGCCTAGAGCTAAAAAATTGGATATTTGAGGTTATTCTAAGGCTCCTAAGGAGGCAGTCACCTTGCCAATTCATGAGATTCTTTATGATCACATGATTGACTTATGGGAGACTCCTCTTACTATCTCTCCTTACTCTCGTAGGTTGGACACCATGTACTGTGTCCCTCCTTGTCCTGATTTCATAAAACACAGCTTCCTCACCATTCTATTGTGGTGGAGTCAGCTATGAAAAAGATAAAGAGTGCAAAAAGACACTCCTCTGCTCCTCCAGGAAGAGAATGCAGGACCTTGGATGCTTTTGGTAGGAAAATCTTCCAAGCCAGTATGCTCATTGCCAGAATCAACTCCTATAGTCTTTATATGGGAATGTTTTTGAAAGAAGTTGCAGATAAGCTGCACACTTTCCTCCCTTTTCTTCCAGAGGATAAAAGGGAAGAATTTCTTATTTGGCTTAAGCATACTCAAGATATTTCAAAGTTTTCCAACCGTGCAGCTTTTGACTCCTTTGAGGGTGCCAGCAGAGCTTCGGCCATTGCCATAGCTGCACGCAGAATTGCTTGGCTCCAAGCTTCTGATCTAGAATCTTGGGTCCAGGATGGCTTGGGAAATCTTCCCTGTACAGGAGAAAACCTGTTTGGCAAAGATTGGCAAATAAAAGCCACTCAAACGGATGCAGAAAATTCTGCTTTGGATAGACTTTCAAAGTCAACCTCCATTCCTGCTAAGAAAAAACCTTTCAAGAAGTCTTTTTTCAAGAAAGGCAGATTCCATCCTGCTTCTGTTCAACAATCATCTACAGGTCGTTTTGCTGCTAAGCATCAGCAACCTAAACAGGCCAGGCCTAAGCCTACAGGGGCTGCTGCAACTCAGCAGACCCAGCCTCCTCAGGGCTTTTGACTTGATGCTAGAGAACTTAGCCTTTCTGGCTCTGAAACAGCCAGAGCCTCTCACCATTCCAGGAAGGTTAGCTCATTTTGCTCCCAGATGGAAGCAAATTACAACAGAGCAGTGGACCCTCTCCATCATAAGGGAGGGGTACAAACTTCATTTCTCAAACCTTCCTCCTCACACCATGGTGAGACATTTCAATTCTCCAACATCTCTCCTCGACCTTCTAGGTCAGGAGGTGGCTGCCCTTCTTGCCCAAGGGGCAATAGAAGAAGTACCTCTTCTTCAACAAGGGTCAGGGTTTTACTCCCCCTACTTTCTGATCCCAAAGAAAACAGGGGGCTACAGACCCATATTAGATCTCAGAGAATTGAACAAATTTCTATGCAAGGAGAAATTCAAGATGCTTTCTCTGGGCACTCTCCTTCCATACCTTCAGAGTCAGGATTGGCTTTGTTCTCTAGATCTCAAGGATGCGTACACACATGTCCTCATCCATCCATCTCACAGAAGGTTCCTCCGTTTTCTTTTCCAAGGAAAGCATTACCAATACAGGGTGCTTCCTTTCGGTCTGGCCTCTGCTCCAAGAGTGTTCACCAAATGCATGGCAGTAGTGGCTGCATTTCTACGCACTCTGGGAATATTTGTATTCCCATACCTGGACGACTGGCTCATCCGAGCTCCATCTCAGTCAGAGGCCCAGACTTCCCTGGACTGCACAAGGCGCATTCTGCAGTATCTGGGACTTGTGGTAAACCTCCCAAAGTCCCAGCTCACCCCTACTCAGTCCCTAGAGTTCATAGGGGCCTGGCTAGATGCTCCCACTGCAAGGGCCTATCTTCCTCAGGCCCGTTGCCTACGCCTAGTGCAGTTAGCCTCCCAGATTCAGTCAAAGAGCCATTTAACTGCCCGGGAGATGCTACAACTGCTAGACCACATGGCATCCACAGTGCATGTGGTCCCCTATGCTCGCCTTCACATGAGAGCAGCATCAGGGGCTCTGTCAGACAAAATAGCAACCTCCAGGCGCCTCTTTTGGTCTCTCCAGTGGTGGAAGTCCACCCAAAATCTGTTGCTGGGGTCCCTCTTCCAACAGTTGTTGCCCCTAGCAACCCTCACAACAGATGCCTCCCAAACAGGTTGGGGAGCTCATCTACAAGACCTCTCCACTCATGGCACTTGGTCTCCACAGGAGACCTCTCTACATATCAACCACTTGGAGCTCCAAGCAGTTTTTCTAGCTCCAAGCAGTTTTTCTAGCTCTCAAGGTCTTCCATAGCCTGCTCAGCTACAAGACAGTCCTCATTCCTACGGACAATCAGGTAGCCATGTTTTACATAAACAAGCAAGGAGGAACTGGCTCTCTGTCGCTTTGCAACAAAGTTTTAAGATTGTGGGCCTTCGCCAGAGAGCATCAAATCCATCTCCTGGCCGTATACCTTCCAGGAATCCAAAACTCTTGGGCAGACAGTTGAGTTCTGCTTCCACACGAATGGTCCCTGCACATGGACCAGGTACTCAGAATCTTTCAAGAGTGGGGAACCCCGACATAGACCTCTTTGCAAGTCCATGGAATGCCAAACTTCCCCGGTTCTGTTCCAGAATTCCGTGTCAGGGAGTTCAGGCCAAGGATGCCTTCCTCCTTCACTGGGGTCAAGACTTCCTGTATGCCTTTCCACCCATTCCCTTAATTCCCAAGACTCTGTTCAAGCTCCAGAGGGATCAAGGATCTATGATCCTCATAGCTCCACGCTGGCCATGCCAAGTGTGGTACCCTCTACTTCTGCATCTCTCCCAAGCCCCCTCCCTGGACTTAGGAGCTGCTCCAGACCTTCTGTCCCAGGAGGAGGGGACTTTGTGGCACCCAAACCCCAAGTCCCTTCACCTCAGGGCTTGGTTGCTGAAGGCTTAGACCTTCAAGGTTGGAATCTTTCTCAGCAGGTGAAGGATATCCTCCATGCTTCCAGAAAACCACCTACTAGACGTTCCTATGCTTTTAAATGGAAAAGGTTTTCCATTTGGTGTACCGAGAAGGGTCTTGACCCTCTAGCACTACCTTTGAATTCTCTATTGGAATATCTCCTGCATCTCTCCAATGCAGGCCTTAAGACAAATTCAGTAAGAGTCCATTTGAGTGCTATTGCAGCATCCCTTAAGCCGCTCAATGGACAGCCTATTTCCTCTCATCCTCTTATTGCAAGATTCATGAGAGGCCTAACTTTAACTAAACCTCCCATTAGGCCTCCTCCAGTGGCATGGGACTTAAATCTGGTTCTTGGTCAGCTTATGAAGCCACCTTTTGAACCCTTAGCCACCACCTCCTTGAAATTTCTTTCCTGGAAGGTTATTTTCCTCATTGCAGTCACCTCAGCTCGCCGCATCAGTGAACTGCAGGCCTTAGTGGCTAATCCACCTTATACAAGGTTTCATCATGATAAGGTAGTCCTTAGGACCAATCCACACTTTATGCCTAAAGTGGTCTCACCTTTTCATCTTAATCAAGAGGTGTATTTGCCTGTCTTTTTTCCAGGTCCTCATGCATCAAGTGCAGAGAGGAATCTTCATACCCTGGATTGTAAGAGAGCTCTTGCCTTTTACTTACAAAGGACACAGCAACATAGAAAGTCTTCTCAACTCTTTGTTGCTTTTGATCCCTCTCATTTGGGACTTCCAGTCTCTAAGAGGACACTGTCCAATTGGATTGCTCAGTGTATTTCTTTCGCCTACCAGAGTAAGAACCTTTCTCTGGAGTGCCATGTCACAGCTCATAATGTGAGGGCCATGGCCACCTCTATGGCTCATCTAAATTCTGTGTCCATCGACCAGATCTGTCGAGCGGCCACTTGGGCCTCGGTTCATACCTTCACAGCCCATTACTGTTTGGACAAGGACTCCCGCCGGGATGCCTTGTTTGGTCAGGCTGTTCTCAAACACCTGTTCCATGCTTAATCAACTCCTACCCTCCTTCCCTGGATGGATGCCTGAGATCCATAGGAGGAGGTAGAGCCCTTCTCAGGGTCTCACAACCTTGGGGATCTCCCAGGCATCTCTAGCTAGGGAGTCCCCATATGTGAACTCATTCCTGCTTGTTCCTGGAGATAGCACAGTTACTTACCTGTAACAGGTGATCTCTGGGAACAGCAGGAATAAGTCTTCACAACCCACCCACCTCCCCTAGGAGTTGTATCTCTTTCTATCTTTCCTTTCCTCTCTCTCTTTGTCTCAGCTTTAAAACTCGAACTGGGGAGAGACGGTTAGGAAAGGCGGGAAGGCGCTGTGGGATGCTCCCAAAAGCTTTCCTTTTTGGGAAGCTGGGGAGCGTTCCCGCGCAGGCTCTGTCGGTACCGACGTACCCATATGTGAATACTTATTCCTGCTGTTCCCAGAGATCACCTTACAGGTAAGTAACTGTGCTATACTTTAACAGCCCATGCTATCAGGCATGGCTTGCAGTGCTGATCAAACAAACAGAAAACAGCTTTTCCTAAAGCAGGTTTCTTTTTCTCTCGGTCCAGAATACTGTTTGTCTTCTTAAACATAGAAAAACTTTCAACAAGGCAGTTAAACTCTTCACAGGCAAGCAATTCTCTATGCAAGGTTTTCTTATAAACAGACAGACAAAAGCTTTCCTTACTTTTACCATTAGTACGGCCTCCGGCTGAGCACTGCTCTGGCTCACAGCTGATTCACCAACTTACTTAGGCAGCTTCGGCTTGCACAGTAAAAAAAAAAAAAAAAAAAAAAAAGTATTTTGCCTTTAACTCAGGACCTTCACAAGTTAACCACAGGCTCTTAGGGCTACCGGACACTGGAGGTTTTCCTTACGGTTGACTCCCTTTCAACACCTCTGTATTGGAAGACTGGCATAAAGAGCAATCCATGTATGAGACGACTTCTTCTAAAGCTATGTCTGGTTCACCCAGTTGCATTGGCACATCCTCTGCTTCTGGCTCAAAGGGCTTAGCTGACTGCCTTCCGTTAGGGCTAAGGCTGTCTCTGGCAATTCTGTAGTGCTCAGAATTAGGCAAGCTTCTAATGCTCCTACCTGGGTCAAAGCTTGTAGCAGCTTCTCCTCTCTCATGCTCTGGCCACCATTCACCGGTGCTTCCACGTCCTGTTCTCCAACCTGTGTTCCTGGTTCCTGCTGTTCTTACTGATCCAGTTCCATTCCTCTTCCAGTAGGCACTCCTACTGCTCTCACGTTCTCTCTCCTTTCCTCCTCTTCTTCCTCTCTCCTTTCCTCCTCTTCTTCCTCTCCTGCCTCTCTCTTCTGAATAAACTGACCTAGTCTTAAACCTCTCAGGTGCCTGCTCCACCCCCTCTCCTCTCAGGTGTTGGAGATCAAACTGCCTCGTGGCAGCTGAATAATTGGGGAATTCAGTGATGTAAGGGTTCCTTACCCTGAGCCTGTATTCCCTCTCTTTTTCTCCACTAGGGCATTCTGCAACCTATTGTAGCTAGGAATTACCTGCTTTCTAGGTGTAAAGGGAGTTTTGTGTCTCTGACCTGGTAAAACAGGTCCTTTTATAAGGGTAAATTCCTTCTCTGTATCCCTATCTCTTGGGTCCTGATAAGCTTCCTTATCACAGTACTCTATACGTCAAGGAGGCATACACACATTTGCTGATCCACTTTGAACACAGACAGTATCTGCATTTTCGGGTCCAGCAAATCCACTACCAATATTGGGTGCTCCCCTTCGGGTTAGCCTCTGCACCCCGAGTGTTCACAAAATGCATGGCAGTGGTTGCCGCCTACCTTTGTACTTTGGGGGTCTTTATCTTCCCTTACTTATATGATTGGCTAATTGGGAAAATCCCCACAAGAGGTAAAACTATCTTTTCACTGCACCATCACTGTGCTCCAAGATCCAGGGTTTCCAAAATTGTACCTGGTCCCATCCCAGTGGCTCAAATTCATCGGAGCATTTTTGGATACTCGTCCGGCTCAAGCTTTCCTTCTGCAGGATCACTCTGCCTGTGTCATCAAGCTGGCCAACAGCATAAGGGGTCACAGTGCTGTGACAGCTCGAGAAATGCTGCACCTTCTAGGATGACATGGCCTGTGGAGGCCATGTGTCCCTTATGCCCGCCTGTACATGCGGTAAGCCCAATGGATTCTGTTGTCTCAGTGGACTCAAGCAATTGGTCATCTCTCAGACAAGATCTGCATCACCCCTCCACTTGTCAACTCTCTTCAGTAGTGGTGCTCCCCTCAAAACCTTTCAAATGCCTCCACCTCAGTGCACACTGACAACGGATGCTTCCAAACTCAGATGGGGAGCATATCTAGGCAGTCTCACCATGCAGGGGAGGTGGACACCATAGGAATCTCAGTTGCAGGTCAACCTCTTGGAGCTACATGCTCTCATGAATACTCTTCGGGTTTTTCAACCCCAACTTTCAGGCAAACAGGACTTAGAACATGGCCACCTGGTTGTTTGTTTAGACTATGTGAACAAGCAGGGGGAATGGTTCCTATCCCCTCTGCCAGGAAGTCCTTCATCTCTGGTTCTTCTCCATTGCACACTGCATCCATCTCAGGGTGGAGTATCTCCCGGGTTAATTCAGTCTCCTTGCAGACAGCCTCAGTCGTATCTTAAGTCCACACGTGTGGACTTTAAATCGGGAAACGGCATCTTGGATCTTTCACATGTGGAAGACCCACAGAATATATCTGTTCGCCACCCAGAAGAATGCATAACTTCCATTGTTTTGCTCGAGGCTTCCCTCCCGGCACAGGCAATGGATGCCTTCCTTCTTCATTGGGGAAAGGGCCTATTTTATGCATTCTTGCCCATTCCCTTAATACCCAAGATTCTGTCCGAGCTGCAAGCTGACAGGGGCTCCATGATCCTAATAGCCCCTTTCTGACCCCATCAGCCATGGTTTTCTCTGCCGACTCATCTGGCATAGACTCCACCTCTCATCCTGGGACATGCACCCAACCTCCTCTCTCAGGATCATGGGACGCTTTTCCATCCCAATCCACAAGCCCTCCATCTCACGGTGTGGCGGCTGAAAGCATAATCTTTGCAGACCTCGACCTTCCACAACAGGTCAAGGACATCCTACTTGCATCTTGCAAGCCATCTGCCAAACAGTCTTAGCCTTCAAATGGCAAAGGTTCACCCTAGTGTACTCTGAAACATATTGACCCCTCTGTCTGCCTGGTGGAATTCCTTTTTACAATATATTCTCCACTTGTCCTCAGCAGGTCTCAAGACTAACTCAGTCAGAGTTCATCTGGGTGCCATCTCCAGGCTATCATAGGCCGGTGGACAGGCATTATATTTCTTTGCACTCTTTGGTGCAACGATTTATGCAGGGTCTCCTGTTGTCCAAGCCACAGATCAAACCACCACAGGTGGCCTTGGACCTCATTGTGGTCCTAGCGCAACTTCTGAAGCTTCCTTTTGAGTCTTTAGCCACCACTTCTTAAAAATTCTTGTCTTGGAAGGTAATCTTCCTCATCGCCTTCACCTCAGCTCACTGCATCAGTGAACTATATGCTTTAGTGTTGGATCCTACACCTGGTTCCACCATGACAAGGTGGCTCTCCGTACTCATCCACACTTCCGAAGGTGGTCTCACGCTTCCACCTCAACCAATCATTGATATTACCAGTCTTCTTTCCCAGACTGCATGCCTCTAGGGCTGAAGCAGCACTACACATGTTATTTTGCATGCATGCACTGGCTTTCTATGTACAGAACCAATAATCAAAGGAAATACTCTCAATTATTTATTTCCTTTGATCTAAGTCACTTTGGACTGTCATTTACGAAACACACTCTATCCAACTGGATTGTGGACTGCATTTCTTTTGATTACACTCAAGCGGGACTCTCCCTTGAGGGTCACGTCATGGCTCACGATGTGTGAGCCATGGCAACCTCAGTTGCCTACTTTCGTTTCTTGACAAAATCTATCGAGCAGCTACCTGGTTCTCCAGTCATACCTTTGCTGCACACTACTACCTAGACATGGACTTCCGTCAGGATGCTGTCTTTGGCCAGGCTGTCCTCCAGCACCTTTATGGGACTTAACTACATCTGCTTCCCTCCATCCTGGATTTCTCCTAGCACCGGACTTCCCTGGCGATGATCTTGCCAAATGCAATAGAGTTCAATGGGGCCACCTTGTATCCACACCTTCTCAGCTCTATCTTTTAGCCTTGGGGATACCACTGCTTCCAACCCAGTCTGGTATCTCAGAGCTAGTGCGTCCCATATGTGAAGACTGCATTCCTGCTTGTTCCTGGAGATAATGTTGTTACTCACCTGTAACAGGTGATCTCCAAGAACAGCAGGAATCAGTCTTCACAACCCACCCTCCTCCCCTAGGAGTTATAGGGTATTCTTTTTCTTCTATCTCTCAGCTACAAACTCAATTGAGAAGAGGACTTGAAAAGGCAAATGCGCAGGCTTTCCATTTGGACGCTGGGGAGCATTCTCGCGCAGGCTCCGTTGGTACCGATGATACCCTGTCACCAGTAGTCGGCCCGTAGCATATGCATACGGGATAGACGGCCTGGGGACCCTTTATTGAAATACTGGAGCAATGCTTTAGGCTTGCATTGCCTCCTGGGAGTTGTAGTATTTTCCCTTTTCAATAAGATGCAGTTGTGGTGCGAGTGGTTCAGGCAATGACAGGCTTTTAATTCCCTTCCCGGGGCGGATTCAAGCACAAAATAACTTAGGACAAAAAGGCCATACACTCTGGCACAAAGTAAGAAAGGAAATAATAACAGCTTCTCAACTTAAATCCAAAGTTCCACGGTATTTACAGCATACAGTCACTTTGTATAAGCAAGGAAAATCCTGTGCTCTTCAACTGCCAGTTTAAACAGCTTTCACATCACCTGGCTCAGCACAGAGAAATTATATCATCTGTAACCATTAAAGTACAGTCCATTTGGTTATCTGATATTTCTTCTTCCTGAGGATCAATCAGCATTGACTCATGCTGATTCTCTGGTAAGTACAACTTCTGCTTGGTATACAACGTTTCCAAACTTCCACCCTCTATCTGTTCCTGAGGCTTCTCTATCAAGCCCTCCGTGAGATAGGGTTCAGTACTACCATATATCTTAGAATAGCAGAGAGGAGAGTCACACCCTTTAGGGCTTCTATAAGAGAACTTCTTATCACCACTTTTATCCTTATAGTAATTAGACAGCCTACCTTCTGGCTTAGAGACAGGGGAAAGTCCGTGCACAGCCTGGTTAGGAAGGGGTTTAAACCTCAGAGGTTTTTCTCTGTACTTTGGCTTCTCAACCTCTTCCTCTGACATGCAAATGTCCTCCACCGAATACCTTTCACTCCTTGGAGCTTGCAAGTGCTTCCCAGATAGCTTTACCGGTAACGTTTCCCTCTGTGTGTCTTCCCAATAGGACAATTGCCTGAAGTTCTTGCCACAGGGTTTTTGGGCCCCGCTCCTCCAGTTATTCCTGCTGGTTACTTCCTGTATTTCTCTATCACTCTCAGAATCACAATCCTCTGAGTCACTCACGTACATTCTCTCGTGCTTCCTTCCACACTGAAACACATGTTGCTTCTGAGTCTCAGACTTCAGCTCACTCAGCTTTCCCAGCTGGGTCTGTCCAAGCTTTCTCTCTCTCTCTCTCTCTCTCGTTCTCCAGTTTTGGAAGACGAAACATTAAAGATTTTCAATCAAGTTTTAAGCAGTCTCTATATCTTTGACCGTGCATCAGCTACAGCTAGGTTTGGGTTAAAAAACGTGGCTGTATGAAGAACTGTATTCCCCTGAAGTACCTCAAACAACTGAGAGAAACGCGGGTCAACGTTGAAGTGAGGCGTTGGGAATTAAAAGAGTGGTCCTCATACAAATGAAACTTGAAAATCAGCTTTGACAACGAATGTGGACACTCTGAACAACACAGGATAACTACAGGAAGATAAGTACATCGTTGTTTATTTTATTGGACCGGATAGTCCATACATCTATTTTTAAGATATCACAATGGAAGAAGGGAGGTGTGCAATATAAAAAAAGTATAACAAAAAATTGATTGGACATTGGGCCGTTGATGCAATTGGGCATTGGCAAACACTAAGTTTCACAGTGATTTTCCATTGAGAAAGCCCACAGGTCTGAGGCCTTTTACAAAGTCTAAGTTGCATTCCCACTATAAGCAATAAGGTATTATTGAGCAGCAAATTTTCTTTTACGGCTCAAGATACCATTGGCAATAAAACCCCGGCGGGAGTCTTCGGGCTCCAAAGCATTCACGGGGTTTCAGGTTGTTCCTGGGGCTCACCCCTCACAGAACATACCTGAGCCGTGCCAGGGAGTGGTATCCGCTTCGAGCGGTACCGATAACCCGGCATCGGTGTCGAGTGCTGCACTCTTCACCAGGGATCGTCATCTGGTGTCCTCGGTACCTTTGGGGCCGATCGATACGACCCAGATTGGCTTTCCTGTTTCCCAGCCATGCTCGGGGTTGGTACCGGCTTCGAGCTGTACCGATACCCCGGTATCGGTATCGAGTGTTCCACTCTTTACCTGGGATCGTCATCTGGAATCCTCGGTACCTTCAGGGCCGCTCGATTCGACCCAGATTGACTTTCCTATATCTTCACCGTGTTCGGGGTTGGTACCGACTTCGAGCGGTACCGATACCCCGACACCGGTGCCGGTGTCGAGTGTTGCTCTCGTCGCCGGGCATCGTCTTCGAACGTCCTCGGTACCTTTGGTGCCGTTCGATGAGATTCCAATTGACTTTCATGTATCGGCATCGCTGATACCACCACCAACGTCGGTATCTTCTAGACATGCATCGATAGACTCGCTCGCTTCGATGCCGAGTCTAGAATCGATATCCAGTCTAGATGACTTGGTACCGATGCGTTTCGGAACCGATCCATATCGTTTCCGGCTACGCAGTACTGAGGATATTCACCAAGGCTCTCTGGTTACCTCGGTACCGTTTCAGCAGCCCTCGATTACTGCTTCGATGACATTATCTCCGATACCGGTACCGGTGTCGGGATCGATTCCTGCAGTTCCATCGGTGCCATCGATCCTTTCTATGCCTAGTTTGGAATCTACCAGGCACTGACGATGCAGTACTGACTGCCTCAAATCAGAACTGTCAGTATCACAGTCCATCGAGCAGAATTCTTTTTCTGCACCAGTCCAGTATATCTTCTGGTGCTCAAGCTGCTCCTTCAACCTCAGCTTGCCCAGGATTAGTTCCTATTAGAAATCCTTCTTTTTAGAAGTTTCTCCTTGACATGGCAGCCTTCCTTGCCATTCCTATTCCTGGTTTTTCTCTTGATCAAGATCCTGCAGAAAAGGAAAATATAATGCTTCCTTTACATCAGGGGTCACCAACGTGCAGCCCGCGAGGCTCTACCCCGGTTAACATTACGTGCGGCCCGCCAAGGATTCCCGCCATTGTATCTGCGGCCCGCGGCATGCTCGGCGGGTTCAACGGCACGTGACCGGTTTCGCAAGAGCAGCGCGCAAATTAGAGGACCAATCAGCAATAAGGCTTAAACTTTGATTCTGTTTTTGCAGCTATCGATAGAATTCCTGTTCTCTTTTTTCCCCATGGCTTCCCCCACGAACAAGAAGCGCAAGCTCAGCGATGAGAACCGCGGCTTCAGCCCTGAGTGGAACAAGCTCTTCTTCACGCTGCACAAGGATCGTGCGCTGTGTGTCATCTGTCAGAAGACCGTTGGCGTTCTGAAGGACTACAATGTGAAGCGGGGGCGGGGAGAAGGGGGGTGCGGCCCGCGAGGCTCCCGGTAGTCGGCAGTGCGGCCCGCGGCCCTCTGGAGGTTGGTGACCCCAGCTTTACATCATTCTTTACAGGATCTTCTTCTGAGGATATGGGAATCACCCTTAAAGGTTCCTTTGCCTTCTACAGCCATTGACGTTCTGTATCAGGTACCTCCCTCTCCAGGGTTCCAGAAAAAACAACTTCCACATCATTCCATTGTAGTGGAATCAGCAATGAGGAAGGTAAGAAGCAAGAAGAAGCATTCTTCTTATCCGCCAGGTCGTGTTTCTAAAGCACTTGATGCCTTTGGACGTCAACCCTTCCAAACTTTTATGCTGGCTTCAAGATTATTTCATATATTTTTTATATGAGTCTGACACTTCAGGAGGTCACAGAGAAATTATCTCTTTTGTCTCCTTTTTTGTCAGAACCTAAGGCCTCTGACTATTCCTTGCTTCTCAATCATAGCAGGAATATCTCTTGGTTCCTTTCTCGTGCTTCTCTAGACTCTTTTGAGTCTGTTAGCAGATCCTCTGCTATTGCCATTGGAGCACGTCGTACAGCCTGGCTGCAGGCTTCAGACTTGAGCAGATGGGCACAACATACACTGGGTAATTCTCCTTGTACTGGAGAAAATCTCTTCAATAAAGAGGCTTTACGTCAGGTTGCTCATTGCTCCACTGACTTTCCTAGTTCTGGAAACCGTCCTAAGCCTTCTTTTTCCCCAGGGCGTAGGAAATGTCCTACCAAACCTTCTTTCCCTAGGAAAAGAAAGTTTCATCCTTCCTCTGCCCATCCTCCAGATGTACCCAAGCAAGGGACATCTCATCCTCGTCTGAAGTCTCCAGACTCTAACCAGGCTAATCATCGCCAGCAACCATAGGTTCCTGTATGCTGCAATCTACAGTTAACTTCTTCTTACCAGATGTTATTCTTCAAACCCTACACTGGTTTTTCTTTTCAGTATGCTAAGCTATTCGGATATTTTTGTCGATGGGTTACAGAATTCTCCCTTTCTTTTTATTATAAAGGGAGATTACAATTATCCCATGATAGTTTCTGTCCCCACAGGGACATTTTTTCCTTCAGCTGACTTCAGGGCCGGATTTACCTATACGCCATGGCGTAGGGCCCACAGCTGGCAGGGGCCCACAGAAAAAGAAAAAGTTAATTTTTTTAAAATAAAATTTAAAAAAAAAAACATGCTGGCTGCCGCCGCAGGGCCCCCTCTGCTGCCGCGGCAGCACCGACTGACCCGCGGGGGCCCCCTCTACAAGCTGACTCCGTCGGTTCCTTCCTCCCTCCCTCCCTCCGTGCAGGGTGCAGGCTGTGAGAGATGCGAAAGTGTCTCCTCGCGTCTCTGTTAAGCCCGCAGGGGCTGATGGGAAATTTCCCATCAGCCCCTGCGGGCTTGACAGAGTCGCGAGGGAGACACTCTACCTTCGCGCCTCTCAAAGCGTGCACGGAGGGAGAGAGGGATCGACGGACCGACGGAGTCAGCTTGCAGAGGGGGCCCCCACGGGTCAGTCCGTGCTGCCGCGGCAGCAGAGGGGGCCCCGCAGCGGCAGCCAGCAGGTTTTTTTTTTTTTAATTAAATTTTACTTTAGGCCGACGGGGGTGGGGGGGTAGGACTGGTAATGGGCTATTGGGGGGGCTGGGGCTGGGACTGGAAATGGGCTGGGGGGGTTAAGGCTAGAGGTGGGTTGATGGGGTTAGGACTGGTAATGGACTGTGGGCTGTTGGGGGGGGCTTAGAACTGGCAATGGGCTTTGGGGGGTTAAGACTGGTAATGGGCTGTGGGCTGATGGGGGCTGTCTGGTAATGGGCTATGGGGGTCTAGGACTGGAAAGGGGCTGGGGGGGTTAAGACTGGAGGTGGGCTGATGGGGTTAGGACTGGTAATGGGCTGTTGGGGGGGTTTAGAACTGGTAATGGGCTTTGGGGGGGTTAAGACTGGTAATGGGCTTTGGGGGGGTTAAGACTGGTAATGGGCTGTGGGCTGATGGGGGCTGTCTGTTAATGGGCTATGGGGGGGCTAGGACTGGAAATGGGCTGGGGGGGTTAAAACTGGAGGTGGGCTGATGGGGTTAGGACTGGTAATGGGCTGTGGGCTGATGGGGGGGTTAGGACTGGCAATGGGCTATGGGGGGCTGACTGGAAATGGGTTGATGGGGTTAGGACTGGAAGTGGGCTGATGGGGGGTTAGGACTGGTAATGGGTTATAGGGGGGGCTTAAACTGAAAATGGGGTGATGGGGGGTTAGGACTGTAAGTGGGTTGATGGGGGGGCTAGGACTGGTATTGGGTTGGGGGTTGCTAGGACTGGAAATGGGCTGATGGGTGGCTAGGACTGGAAATGGGCTGATGCAGGGACTAGAAGGGAATGGATGCTGGGTGAGGCTGGAACTAGAAGGGAGCTGATGTTGGGGGAGGATTAGAATGGGATGGGGCTGGAAGAGTAAAATGGAGAAGGGAAAAATATTTTGTGTGGGAGGGATAAAAAATCTACAATTGGCCGGGTATTGGGAGAGTAAGTGGGGATTGAGGATGGAGGGGTAAAATTTGAGTGGATGAAATAGGAATGAGGAAAGAGCAAAAGGAGAAAGATTAGTATGTTAAAGCAGATGTAGAGAGAGAATGGAAAAAAATCTAGCAGAGAGAAGAAAGGACAAATGGACAGCAGACGATGGAGAGTTAGCAGAAGACACGAAGAAACCAGAAGAAAGTGGCTGGAGCAATTGCAGCTGAAAAAAATGCACAAAAGGTAGAAAAATATCTCTTTATTTTGAATTTATTAATTGGAATATGTCAGCTCTGGTAAATGTGCATCATTAACGTCTGCGCTTTGTTTAGTACAAGAGCAAATTAATGTATAGTTCTATTTCTACAGTGTTGTACTTTCCAAGTTTGGCTTTTGGGATTCCCAGTTTAATTATTGTCTTCCTGTTTCTAAATTGTGATTACTTGTTTGATGGTCTATGTTCTGCATGTGTAACTGAGCTGAGGTGTTCTGTTTATATAATTCCTATTTGACATTGCCACTTGTTCTCTTTCCCCAGTAGGTCATGTATTGTTGTTCTCTGAAATGTATTGGTTTAATATTTGCAGTGTTGTCTTTTGATTGGTAGGGTATGGTGCTTTGTGAGTCCTGGTAGTGCTGTTAGGATACGGCGGGTTTACTATGGGTTCTAAATGGGCAGTGTTTGTAGTAGTTCCTAATGTGTCTGGCAGTTGGCACTGGATTATAGTAATGTAGAAATCTTTTAGTCTTTCTTTATCCATACACTCATTAAGAGGCACGTTTACTAAAAGTTAGTATATGGTAACATTATGCAAATATTTATGCAAATGAGGCCCCTTATGCAAATGAGGCCCCGCACCCCCCTTGGGCCGCCCCTGCTGGGGGCCCACAATGTTTGTTGGCGTAGGGCCTCACTCAATGTAAATCCGGCCCTGATCTTTTCTACTCCACTTGGACAACACATACTCTTTTACTGTACATGATACTTCTGAGTCCCTTGACTGGGTCCTCCTGGTGTCTTAGTCTATGCGTTTTCTTGTCCTTTGGACATGTCAGAATCCTAAAGTACTCCTGACGTGCTCTTACCAGACTGCTATTATCCTCTGTTTTTCACGCAACCATACTGGTTATTCCATTGAACTACATTCCTGCACCACAGAAATAGATTCTCTATATATCTTCAGGTGGTTTTCACCCCCTTATTATTAGATGAATCTTTTCCCATCACATTCCCCATGTGAATGTTTTTCTGTGGTTCAGTTGCAGGCATGTATTCTCAGAGTCATTTTCCTGTATGTATATGTCCTATACATACATATTTTTGTAATCTGTATGGGCATAAGCCATGTATATCTATATCTATCTATCTATATATCTGTATATATATCACATATCTGGACATATATGCACATATATATATAGACATGTATGTGTCTCCATGTATATATATATATATATATATATATATATATATATATATACATACCCTTTGGGAGATGTCCATAGGACACTAGGTATTACCTACTATCTCCCTAACTGTCTGTACTATAAAATTTGTACCTTCTTAAGGGGTCCAGACAATCAACTTGACTATTCTCATACGGCTCAGTAACTGGGAGCGGTTATGCACACAATTACTGCTGTGACGTCAACAGCTTCTATTTTTGTGTTAGATCTCCCTATCCATGAAGTATCAAACTTCATTGTCTTCCTATCTCTTACCAGCTAGGAATAACAGTGTACATCTTCAGTATTTCTGAGTACACTTCTGTTCTCCTTGGGAATAGGGGCTTTTTTCCATACCCCCTCTTCCCTTCCGGACTAGGCTAATTCTCCAGATCGGTCAGTCGTCTTCTTTTAGTCCTCGATGTTAATAACTCTGTACCTAAAAGAGTTTTCAGCTTTTTCCCATAAAGCTTTCCATCGAAGACCTGCTGTTCTTCTCCTGCCCCAGTTGGCACCTGGGTCACCTGCCCATTCCTGGTTTGGAACTTCATCCTCACTGCTGTGAAGTTACCTTGAAGATTCCGCTACTGCATCTACAGTACACTCCATCACAGTTCTACTTCCTACAATCCAGTAGGTAAGCTCTATATTGTACTAGTTCATTAAATGTTTAATGATACTCGACATACTTTCTAAAGACTCCTCTCTCCTGTAGTCTTTAGATTTGCTGTTCCTTGCAGCTCTTCTCTATTCAACTCCTACCCCCGATCCCTTAGGGGATGCCGGGGATCCAGGTTTGGGAAATGCCGTCCTATTCCAGGAAGACGCATTTTATGGGATCTCCCCTGGCATCCACAGCTAGGGAGTCCCCATATGTGAAGACTCATTCCTGCTTGTTCCTGGAGATAGCACAGTTACTTACCTGTAACAGGTGATCTCTGGGAACAGCAGGAATTAGTCTTCACAACCCTCCCACCTCCCCTAGGAGTTGTATCTATCTCCTTTCCTCGTTCTCTCCTTCTGTCTCAGCTATGAAACTCAACTGAGGAGAGGCAGTGGGAAAGGCGGGAAGTCACCGCGCAGGCGCGAGGGATGCTCCCAAAAGCTTTCTGATTGGATGCTGGGGAGCATTCCCGTGCAGGCTCCGTCTGTACCGACGTACCCATATGTGAAAACGAATTCCTGCTGTTCCCAGAGATCACCTGTTACAGGTAAGTAACTGTGCTTTCTCGCACGATGCAAATTCTTCGCTACTTGGGACTGGTCATAAACCTCCCAAAATCTCAGCTCACCCCTTCTCAGTCCCTGGAGTTTAAAGGGGCTCGTCTAGATACCAGACAGTTAAGGGCTTTCCTACCACAGCCCCGCTGTCTTCGTATACTGCAGCTGGCATCCCAAGCAGCTGTGAAAGTCTTCCTGACTGCTCGGGAAATGCTTCAGCTTCTGGGGCATATAGCATCCACTATCCATGTGGTTCCCTATGCTCGCCTTCACATGCGAGCAGCCCAGTGGACCCTCTCCTCACAGTGGACACAGGCCTCGGGTCACCTGTCGGACAAAATCAAACTCCACACGTCTCATTTCATCTCTTCAATGGTGGCAATCTCTGGAAAACCTTCTAGTAGGCTCTCCTTTTCAGCAGCCTCTTTTCCAGGCCACTCTAACAACGGATGCGTCCAAGTTGGCTTGGGGAGCTCACTTGCATGATCTCTCTACTCAGGGTCTCTGGACCCCACAGGAGGCTTGTCTTCACATAAACCTCCTAGAACTCAGAGCCATCTACCATGCTCTTCGAGTATCCCAGACCCAGCTCAGCTACAAGACAGTCCTGGTTCAAACCAACAATGAAGTAGCCATATTCTATATGAACAAGCAGGGCGGAACGGGCTCTCTGTCATTATGCAACAAAGTTTTGCGACTGTGGGCCCTCGCCAGAGAGCTTCAAATCCACCTCCTAGTGGTATATCTTCCGGGGCATTCAAAACCTTTGGGCAGACAGACTCAGTTGAATACTGCTGCCTCACGAATGGTCTCCTCACTCAGACCAGATTGCTCGAGTATTTCGAATCTGGGGAACCCCAGATATAGACCTCTTTGCAAATCCACAGAATGCCAAACTTCCCCGGTTCTGTTCCAGAATTCCGGCTCAAAACTTTCAGGCAAGAGATGCTTTCCTCCTCCACTGGGGGCAGGACTTCCTCTATGCTTTCCCACCCATTCCCCTCATTCCCAAAACACTATTCAAGCTTCAGAGAGATAGAGGATGTATGATTTCTCATAGCTCCACGTTGGCCATGGCAAACGTGGTATCCTCTGCTTCTATGTCTCTCTCAAGCCACACCACTGGAGTTGGGATACGCTCCAGATCTTCTTTCCCAGGAGAACGGGACGCTATTGCACCCAAATCCCCAGTCCCTACATCTCAGGGCCTGGTTGCTGAAAACCTAGAGCTTCCAGATATCAACCTTTCTCAACAGGTTAAGGATATCCTGGTGACCTCCAGAAAACCCTCCACAAGGCGATCACACACCTTCAAGTGGAAAAGGTTCTCTGTATGGTGTTCTCAAAGGGGACTTCACCCCCTTTCGGTGCCTCTGAATCACTACTGGAGTATCTCCTCCATTTATCAAATTCTGGTCTTAAAACCAATTCAGTAAGGGTCCATCTTAGTGCCATTGCTGCTTTTTGCAAGCCTTTGGATGGACAACCTATTTCCTCCCATCTGCTTATAACAAGATTTATGAGAGGTCTACTCTTAACAAATCCTCCCATTAAGCCACCACTGGTGGCATAGGATCTTAATTTTGTTCTCGGGCAGCTTATCAAAACGCCCTTTGAGCCCTTAGCCACTACGGACCTGAAGTTTCTTTCCTGGAAAGTCATCTTCCTAGTTGCTCTCACTTCTGCAAGACGCATCAGTGAGTTGCAGCCCTTAGTGGCTGATCCTCCTTATACAAGATTTCACCATGATAAGGTAGTTCTTAGGACTCATCCTCACTTCATGCCAAAGGTGGTTTCGCCTTTTCATTTAAACCAATCAGTTTACCTTCCTTTATTCTTTCCTAGGCCTCATGCCTCTAATGCAGAAAGGAACCTTCATACCTTGGATTGTAAAAGAGCCTTAGCTTTTTACCTTAAAACAACTAAGCAACACAGAAAATCTTCTCAGCTTTTCGTTGCTTTTGATTCTAGTCGTTTGGGACTTCCAGTTTCCAAAAGACCTCTCTCTAGATGGATTGCGAATTGCATATCCTTTGCATACGAAAGTAAGGGACTTTCTCTCGAAGGCCACGTCACAGCTCACAGTGTGAGAGCAATAGCAACCTCCATGGCTAATCTTCGTTCTGTGTCCATTGACCACATCTGTAGAGCAGCCACCTGGGCTTCAGTACACACCTTTACAGCCCATTATTGTTTAGACAAGGACTCCCGTCAGGATGTCTCATTTGGACAGGCTGTTCTCCAGCATCTCTTTCAGACTTAGTACAACTCCTACCCACCATCCTGGGATTTTCGATGCCAGAAATCCATGGGAGGAAGAATGACCCATCTCACCAGAGATTTGCAGCTTGCTAGGGTCGTCATCCTGGCATCTCTCAGCTGGGGAGTCCCCATAATATGTGAAGACTACATTCCTGCTTGTTCCTGGAGATAGCATAGTTACTCACCTTTAACAGGTGATCTCCGGGAACAGCAGGAATTAAGTCTTCACAACCCACCCACCTCCCCTAGGAGTTTATTTCTCTCTCTTTCTCTGCATCTCTCCTTTTGTCTCAGCTATAAACTCAACTGACAAAGGAGAGTTGGACAGGCGGGAAGGCAGCACGCAGGCGCTGTGGGATGCTCCCAAAAGCTTTCCTATTGGACGCTGGGGAGCATTCCCACATAGGCTTCGTCGGTGCTGACGATATCCATATATGAAGATTTAATTCCTGCTGTTCCCGGAGATCACCTATTACAGGTGAGTAACTATGCTTTCTCCGGGGACAGCAGGAATCGGTCCTCACGACCCTCCCTCCTCCCCTTGGAATTGCAGTCCTATTATTATTATTTTATTCTTTTGATGTCTTTTTAGCTGTGTCATTTGACTGAGCAAGATGGCATCCTTGACGGGAAGTGGACCACACATGCATGATCCAACTCCCAAAGGCTTTCTCTGAAAGCTGGGGATTTGCTCCGCACGAGGGCTTCGTTGGCGCCAACGTCACTCATATGTGAGGACTGATCCCTGCTGTCCCTGGAGAACACCTGTTACAGGTGAGTAACTACGCTATATCTTCCCACTCACCTCCCTCCTTACCACCAACCCCCTTCCCTGATGGTACTCTCAAACCTATCTCCCTTTCTCCTCCCACCAATCAATCTTTCCTACATAGCAACCCCAATTTCCTGACTCTAATGTGGGGTGGCTTAGTTGACCCGGGAGGAAGGACTCAGCAACGTTTTGTGCTGCTTGCAGTAGGGCTGTCCTCTTGTGGCTCTATATTCATGTTGCATTTTTTGTTTCAAAGCAGAAGCAAGGGAACCCAGCAGCATTATTTATTTATTTTATTGCTTTTATACCACGCTCTTTAAAATCATTATGTGAGTCTCTCTGGCCTGCACTACATGGAAAGCCTGAGAGCAAGCATCATGGAATGCTTCTACTTCCTGTAATAAACAATAATAATTTTATCACAATAATAGACACCTCAGTGAAACCAGTTTCATTTATTTATTATTCAATCTTGCAAGACGGGTGGCCACAATTTGTTTATTAGTGAGCACACTTGTCATATAAACAGATCCATATTTATTACATTAATTTCTCCTACAAATTCCTCCCCTGTTATTCTATTGGTGCAGGTACTTCTAAAATCTCCTACCTATTAGTGATATTTATTTGGGTCATGTGAATCTCCGCCTCTGTTTACTTCTCCTAACTCCCGCCCCTTTTTCCCCTCTTCTCTTATTTACCTTATTACTTTTACGTTTATATTGCCGGTCTCATGAGTTCTCAGAACCCCTCCCTCCTCCCTTAGTGCCCATGTTCTTAATTTTCATGTTTTTAAGTTCTTTCTTCCCTTTCTCTGTACCTAGCAAATTTTGTATCAGCATGTTTCACACAGCATTCCTTTTGTCCTTGAGCTTCTAATTCTTTTATTTCTCATGTGCAGTAGCCTAGAAACTAAGGAAGGGGTGTATGGGGGGAAACCTAAGATTTGCAAGGCCAAGAGAAAATATCTTTATTATGTACAGCATAAGAAAATTTAGCATGTAAGCCAATGTTTTGTGATCAAGCAAATAGCATCCTATAGATTTCTATTTCTCTACATATTGTGGGACCCTAGCCTGGGCCTAAAGCTTACAGGTATGGGCTGCTTTTTGTCTGTCCTTAAAATGCAACTTTATTCTTTGTCACCAGCAATGCACCCTGGGACTTGTAGTTGATAATTCACTTTCAAAGACAAACTGTAGTTGTGCAACCGTTGGTTGAGGCAGACAAGAATATTTATTTTGTGGATTTCCAAACGCATTAAAGTTCAGGCACACAAACACAATGGATACTTCTCCAATAACACAAGTGTAAAGTAGGGAAACTGGAACTGAAGGTAAACTGAGCACAAGTCTCTTTAACAAAAACTGTTATCTTCAATAAAGCAAAACACAGCACAGCCTTATAAGCAATTTCAGCAAAGGTAATTTTCTTCTTTTTCAAAATCTTCTTTTTAAACCCTGCTTACAGGTTTTTCAAGCTTCTTTAAAGCAAAGAGAGCAATTCATTAGAGAGTCCTCTGGAATGGATTGTGACTCACAGCAATCAATCTGCATAGGCTCTGGTACTATGGCTGGCTTATCTCTGGACTCAACAGCTTCTTCAAACTTTCTGGCTTGTAGGAATTCATAAAACTCATTCCATAACTTCTGTTTCTGGTCATGAACATTTACATTCGAGGAGTGAGCTTTCCCTCCCTCTAATGCTTGCTTTAAAGTCTCTACTGTGTCCACATTTACTGCCCTGCTTGTTGGCTGGGTTATGGTTCTTTCCCCAAAGGAACATATCCACCCACCTTTTGTAGCTTTTCCAACTAACCGTCCGCTGGCTTTAGGTCTGGGAGTTTTTCTCAGATATGGAGTGCTTCCTTCTCTGCTTTCAAGCTTCAGCAACTGGAAGTCAGCCTCCTCGTGGCTCTCAGCTCTCCTAACTCTCTGAGCTCCTTCCCCCTGGGAACTCCTCCGTGCACGCTGAGAACTCCTCTGGGAACTCTGTAAGCTCCGTGTGCTCTCTCGTCTTCTCCCTTGTGCTCTTTTTGGAGACGGGTTTAAAAACCTGTTTCTTTCCTGCCACACCTTTCTCTTTGCACGTGTGCTCGTAATCAGTAAGCAAGCCTGCCTCCTCGTCAGAGCTAGGGCGTGGCTTGGCTTGATTTTTTTTCAAAGCAATTTTTCTCCCACTGTGCAAAGCTTGGCTGTCAGTAGTTTTAAAGGCACAAGTACCATTTTCTTCTATTTCCATTCTTGTCACTCTCATCACCACAATATATTTTGTAAAAACAACAAATTAAATCTTTAAAACATTTCAAACAACTTCCCCCTTTCTCTTTTATACCGATTTGGTGTTTTTACACTCACTATACAATTTCATATGAAGCTTCTAATCTAGACAGCATTATTTCTGACTCACTCTTATTTTCTCCTTGGTTACCTTCATCCATAAGTAGCAGCTTCTTCATATGGTAGAGGTCTCATTGTAATTTGCTTTGTTACTGCTGTCTCTATTAGTCTTTGTGCTAATCCCCTGATACATGGTATTATACAACATCCTACCGCTATTAGAACACCTGCCACTATTGTCAAGGATGTAAGGATTGATACCACCACTCCTTTCCATTTTCCAAACCAGGAATCTAGCCATCCTGTCAAAGAATTATCTATTCCTGAATTTTCAGCTAGTTCTTCTGCTAAAGTGTTAAGGCCCTGTAAGGCCTTTGTTATTGTACCATCAGGGGCAGTATTATTTGGGATAAACATACATTACCCTCCCCAGCATCATACAAGCCCTCCTTTTTCAGCTAACATCATATCTAAAATCATGCAATTTTCCCAAGCCATCCTGCTTGTGGCATCCAATTGTTCTGCTATCCCTTTTACTGCATCTCTTGTGTAGTTTATACATCTTTGCTGATTATAATATATGTAATTAATCCAATCTACATTTTTATTAATGGTGGACCACCAAAATAAGGCTGATTCAAACCCTGCTGCTATTTGATTTCTAGCTTTGAACTCGTCTGGAACTCCCCAGGGTACCCCTATAGCATCAATATAAATTCTAACATCAAATGATGTTCCTAACACATTTCTTTTGCTTCTACCCTTATAAGTTATCTTTTCTTTCTCAAATGCCAGGGTGAATGGAATAGCTAATTGAACAATTGCACATGTTCCTGACCAAAGCTCTCTTCCCTCCGCAGTACCACCACAGATCTGCCCTGGGTACTTTCAGCCTACAGTAGTTCCCTTGCATGTCGCTGGTTCCAGTGAGGTTAAGGATTTCGGTGCACAAGGTTAGTTCCCCTACAGCCTTGGTATAGTTCTCACCCTGCCTGGTGAGGCAGACAGTGATTCCCATATGCTGCCAAGGACACCGGTGGCACTTTTATGTCCGTCACCTTCAGAGGTGGAAATAGAAGGGCAAGGGACTTACAGTTCTCATTTCCCCAGACAGTTGCTTCTTGATACAGAGAGATCATGCACTTCATTCCATCTGGATCCGTCTTCCAGTTCACAGGGAAAGGTACTACCTGTACTATTGGTCTTCCTGAGGCACATGCATAGCAATTGCTCTTATTCAAACTTTTAACAGTATATTTTACCCATTCAATCCAGGCATTTGTTTCTCCATACCCTGTTTCAATTTCAAAGGTCTGTCTAAGATCCTCAACTTCCACTACTTTCACTACTGTGGCATCGTTAGGGGGTTGGCATTACTGTGCTACCAATACTAGCCCTCTCTTTCTTTTCCACTCAAATTTGAAAACAACAATCCCTTGGATCTATTCCTGGTACATCTATTCCCATACCATATACTGTATCATTCAGACTCATATTAAATGTCTCCCCCCACAGTGCTTCTTCCCATGTTTGTTTTAAAGTTACAAGTACAGGGTTACATTCTTCCTCTTCGTCTCTCCGGGCCAGTCCAGGTACAGTTGGGTAGTCAATCCCTTCTAGCAGCTGAGAACTGAATGCTGAAACTTTTGTTAACAGACGCAATAGCTCCCTCTGATGTTTGAAAGTCAGACTTCAGTCCTCAGCAGCTAGAGTGGACGTATCTCTGGCAGGCTCCCAGGAGAGACGAAGTTGGTCAGACAATGGGGATAGGGTTTTGTTTTGTTTTTAAGGTTAAACTTTAAAAAAAATAAATAAATAAAAAGGAAAAACAAAAGGCAACTTCGAGTATTTAAAGTTTTTACAGAGAGGAACCTTGCTCACTGGCCCTAGCAGGGCATCATAGCAAGAAGTGCTCCCTTATTCCTTTGAAGGAGGGGAATAGGGTGCACGTATAAATCAGCGATCCTTTATGTTTAATTTTGTTTGTTATTTTGGTTAAAATTCTGAGGCAGAGCCTGCTTCCAGAGGATCCGCTGTGGTTAATGTGGGATTGTTAGGAGCTGGGGGCCCCAGTATCCTCTTCCCGTGACGGTTCCTTTCGTCTCGATCCCTTGCTAGCAGCGGAGACTAGAGACGGTTCCTTGCAGTTAGTAGCTAAGGTAAGCTACGATCTTCCTGCTGATTTTGGTGATCAGGGCTCCGTTTTGGGTAGAGCGTTGGCTGGTCGGGTGCTTGTTTCTGACGCCGGCGGGAATTTCGGGTGGCCATTTTCTAAGCGCCAGTATTTTCTTTGGACTGCAGGCTTCAGTGGGCTTTTTCTAAGCTTGAGAAGGCTTTGTGTAGTTTCGGTTAGGTTATTTTAGATTGTTTCCACCCTGATGGAGAGTACCGGAGAGCTGTCGGGGGAAAGATTGCAGGGGAAGAAGCTGTCAGCGACAACGGCAGCCACGCTTTCCTCAGACACCGCTCCTGTTCCCGCGCTTTTGCAGCACTCAGGGAAAAAGAAATCAAAATCCCATAAGGAGCCTTCAGGAGAGGACAGCAGCAAAGTTTTGTCCCCTGGGTCTAAGGGGGCATTGGCCTCTATTTTCTCTCCTGATTTTATTTTGGCTTTACATAAAGCCTATTTGTTAAAGTTGTCTCAGCCGATGGAGTGTACGGCTACAGTGGTTCAGGGGGTTTCTATGCAAAAGGAATCCAAACTGTCAGATCCCGGTGAGGGCCCCTCATATCAGTTACCGGGTAGGGATTTTTCTTCCGAGGAGCTAGATCCTCAATCCTCTGACCCTCTACTGCCTGAGGAGGAGGAAATCTCCTCTGAGGTGGGTCTGGAGTCTTGGCCTCAGGAGTTGGAAGAAGGGGAGCTGGGGCCGGGAGAGGATCCTAATGTGTTCAGGGTGTTCCGTAAGGAAGAGCTGGGAGCGCTGATTGTCCAGTCCCTCGCTGCATTAAATATCGTGCCGCCTTCATTGCAACAGGAGCCTCTGGAGGATCCCTTATTGCAAGGCTTGAAGTCAGAACAGTGCTGCTTCCCTATGCACAGAGTGATTAAGCAAATGATAGTCTGAGTGGGAGTGCCCGGAGGCTAGCTTAAGGGGTGGGCGTTCGATTGCATGCCTTTACCCGGTCCCTCAGGAGGAGAGGGAGTTGTTGCGGATGCCTAAGGTCGGCGCGCTTATGTCAGCAGTTACAAAGAAGACCACAATTCCGGTAGAAGGGGGTGCAGCTCTGAAGGATGTTCAGGATCGGAAGTTAGAGGCGTTTCTGAAACAGGCTTTTGATGCTAATGCTCTAGCCTTACAAGCGTCTGTTTGTGGAGCGTTTGTGTCCAGGGCCGCTATTCGCTGGATTCAGGGGGAGCAGTCCGCCTTGAAGCAGGAGGATTCGCCTCCGGAGGGCGCTAAGCTAGAATCGGCAGCTGCGTACCTAGCGGACGCTTTTTATGATTTGATCAGGATTTCGGCAAAGTCCATGGCTTCAGTCATAGCGGCTCGGAGGTTTCTTTGGTTGCAAAATTGGGCGGCGGATACATCCTCTAAGTCCCGCCTTAGTAAGCTTCCATATAAAGGCAAATTGCTTTTTGGGGAAGCGTTGGAAAAGATTGTGAAAGATTTAGGTGACTCAAAAGGGGGTCATCTTCCGGAGGATAAGCCTAGAGGGGCTAAGACAAGTATTATGCAGAGAGGGCACAGTAGAGAGATTCGTAGATTTCGAGGTTCTAGATTTGTGCCTTACCAAAGGGGTCGATTTCCTTCCAGGGGTCAGTCCTTTCGAGGAGCCAGGGGTTTTGGCAGAGGATTCTTCAGCGCTCAGCAAACCCCTTCTAAGAAACCACAATGAAGGGAGGCTGGTCCAGGCAGAGATTCCAGTAGGAGGACGTTTGCAGGGGTTTCTCTCCGTCTGGGCTGCCATAACCTCCGATCTCTGGGTGTTAGAGATCATCCACGACGGCTATGCTCTGGAGTTCGCTGCTCCGTTGGCAGATGCCTTTGTGTTCTCTCCCTGCGGTCCTCGTGCAAAGAGCCGAGCGGTTGCGGACACCCTTCAGCGCTTATTGGATCTGCGGGTGGTGGTTCCAGTTCCTCTAGACCAATGCGGTGCAGGTCGATACTCGATTTACTTTGTGGTGCCCAAGAAGGAGGGATTGTTTCATCCGATTCTGGATCTCAAACACGTAAACTGTAGGTTGCGGGTGCCACATTTTCGAATGGAGACCCTACGTTCAGTAATTCGAGCGGTGAGGCCGGGAGAGTGGCTCTCTTCCATAGATCTCACGGAGGCTTACCTGCACATTTCGATTCGACCGGAGCATCAGCGGTTTCTGCGGTTTGCAGTCCCCATGGGGCATTTTCAGTTTCGGGCGTTGCCATTTGGTCTGGCGACTGCTCCTCGCACCTTCACCAAAGTTATGGTAGTGGTAGCAGCGGCTCTTCGCAAAGAGGGAATTCAAGTCCATCCCTACCTGGACGATTGGCTAATCTGTGCGAGTTCTCGAGAGGAGTCGGCCGCGGTGACGGCTTGGGTGGTGCAGTTCCTGGAACACCTCGGTTGGGTCATCAGCCGAGCGAAGAGTCAGCTACTCCCAGTGCAACGGTTGATTTACCTCGGGGCCGTATTCGACACAAAGAGAGGGATTGTTCTTCTTCCGCTGGACAGGGGCAGAAGCTGATAGCTCAAGTGGATGCTTTCCTTCAGCTACCGGCCCCAACAGCGTTGGAGGTATCTTCAGTTGTTGGGGTCCATGGCCGCGGCCTTGGATCTGGTACCTTGGGCCAGGGCGCACATGCGTCCTCTGCAGCATGCCTTGCTCTCCAGATGGTCTCCGCAACTTCACCTGCTCTCTCAAAGGCTGCACTGTCCGGAGGAAGTCCGACTCAGTCTTCATTGGTGGCGGCTTCCGGCTCATCTTCATGCAGGAGTGCCTCTGCAGGAACCGGAGTGGATTTTAGTCACAACGGATGCCAGTCTTTCCAGTTGGGGAGCTCATTGTCTCTCCCAAGTAGCGCAGGGAACCTGGTCGGTAGCAGAGAGCAGGTGGTCTATCAATCATCTGGAACTGAGAGCGGTTCATTTGGCGCGTCTGCATTTCTCGGATCTTCTCACAGGACGAGCAGTTCGGGTGTTTTCTGACAATCTGGTAGCAGTGGCCTACATCAACAAGCAGGGCGGCACAGGCAGTGCTCCGTTGCTTCAGGAGAGCCGGGTCCTGCTACAGTGGGCGAAGTTGCATCTTGCTGCGCTTTCGGCGGCTCATGTAGCAGGGAAGGACAATGTTCAGGCCGATTTTCTCAGTCGGCATCGCCTGGATCCCGGAGAGTGGGAACTGAACTGGGCGATTTTCCACGAGATAACAATGTGTTGGGGTCAGCCGGTTATGGACTTCATGGCGACCCTGTCCAATGCCAAAGCGTTTCGGTTTTTCAGCAGGTGCAGGGAACACATGTCGGAGGGCCTGGACGGTTTGATACAGCCCTGGCCGGAAGAGCAGCTTCTGTACGTGTTTCCTCCTTGGCCGTTGATAGGAAGAGTCATTCGGAGAATATCGGTTTACAGAGGCAAGGTGATTCTCATTGCTCCGGATTGGCCCAGGCGTCCTTGGTATGCGGATCTGGTGCGGTTGCTAGTAGCTCCTCCTTGGAGGTTGCCCTCTCGAATCAACCTCTTGAGTCAGGGGCCAATTCTGATGCCACAGGTGGATCGATTCTTGCTTACGGCTTGGCTCTTGAAAGGGAGCGATTGCGGCGTAGAGGGTACTCGGGGCCTGTGATCGCTATGATGTTAAAGTCCAGGAGGCGTTCAACATCCTTAGCGTACATTTATTTATTTATTTATTTATTTAACTGTATTTATATATCGCCTTATCATATAATCAAGGCGGTGAAAGAACAAAACAAACAAAACATCTAGTGAGTAGAGGGAAAAATACAAACATTGCAACATATGGTCATACAGCACAATAATCATTACAATGTACGTGTGCTAATTACAAATTTTAAGAATTCAAGTAATATATAACAATAACACTTATTTAAATATTTTGCAGTGGGTCGGTAAATCATAAAATTACGTAATAGGCCCATAATGTTCAATAAAAAGCAAAGTTTTTAATTGCTTTCGAAAGTCTTTGAGTTCAGTTGATGATCTTAACTCATCTGGAAGAGAGTTCCATAATATTGGGGCAGCTAATGAGAATGCTCTCTCTGTAGTATCCTTGCGCGTATTTTTGAAGTTACTTGAAGAACTTAATCTGTGAGATGTACCCTTTCTTCTTGGTCGAGAGCTGGAGTCAGGAAGAATGAGGGAGTAAAGACTATTGGCTGATATATGATGCTTTATTTTACATAAGGGCGTGGCG
This sequence comes from Ichthyophis bannanicus, assembly GCA_033557465.1. NCBI lineage: Eukaryota > Metazoa > Chordata > Amphibia > Gymnophiona > Ichthyophiidae > Ichthyophis > Ichthyophis bannanicus. The sequence goes on from CM066048.1 coordinate 63,310,472, forward strand.
CATTTTTGAAGCGTGGTCTAGAGAAAGGGGTGTCTCTCTCCACTCCGCCGGCTTACCGGATGTCCTAGCGTTTCTTCAAGGAGGCCTAGAAAAGGGTTTAGCCCTAAACACTCTCAAAGTGCACTTAGCAGCCTTAGCGTGTTTTCGGGGCCGAGTACAAGGCTGTTCTCTCGCGTCGCATCCGGATGTGCAGAGGTTTCTACGGGCGGCTAAGAATATTCGCCGTCTCGTTGTGCCTCCATGGGATTTGAATTTGGTGCTCGAAGCCTTAACAGGTCCGCCCTTTGAGTTGGAGCTGCCCAGCAGCCTGCGGGAGTTTTCTTTGAAAACGGCTTTTCTGGTTGCCCTGTACTCTGCTAGGAGGGTTTCAGATTTGCAGGCGCTTTCCTACAGAGAGCCGTATCTTCATTTTTCGGAGGAAAAGGTAGTTCTACGGCCCGTTCCCTCGTATCTGCCGAAAGTGGTTTCAGGTTTTCATATGAATCTGACCGTTTCGCTTCCTACCTTTCAGTCGCAGAGCGGCAATAAGCTAGACCGGGCGCTTCAGAGATTGGTTTTGGGGAGCGTTCTTCAGAAATATCTTAGTCATACAAAGTCGTTTCGGAGGTCGGATCAGTTATTTGTGCTGTTTGGGGGACCTCGCAAGGGTCTAGTGCAGCAGTTCTCAACCTGTGGGTCGCGACCCCCCGCCACAGGATTTAGCGGGGGTCGCATAGTCACCAGCAAGCTGAGCAAGCAGCAGTCCCTGTTGCTGGGCGTGATCTGGGTCTGGTCGCTGCTGGGGCCTAAGCGGCAGGTGAAGCTGCAGATCGCCGTGCAAGCTCTGCAGATGGCTGAAGCGGCGGGGGGCGGCAAGGAGCTGGCGGGGGCGGCTGCGAGGTGGCGCTGGTGGACGAGCTGTACAGGAGGAGCAAGAGCCACTACGAGAAGCTGGACGAGATCTGCACCCTGGTGGAGCGGGACTGCCTGGGGCTCTTCTTGCTCTTCGGGGTGCCGGGCAAGCTGAGGGACGTGTGGGGCATCCTGCTGAGCAGTGTGCGCAGGGAGCGCAGCCAGTGCCGGCTCTTGGGGGAGGAGGCGCTGCGGCAGCTTGCCGCGGGCACAGACAGCTTCCTCCTGGCCAGGGACATGCTGCAGCGCCCAGACAGGAGCCGGCTCTACGTACGCTTTCTCGGACTGCGCCCTTGCCTCTTTCCAAAGGACTGGAGTTTAAACGTGTTGTGTCCGACACACCAGCAGGATTTCACGTTTTTACACTGCACGTGATCGTGTGTAGGTAGCGTATCATATTAATTAAAAATAATGGATGGCAAACCATTTGATAACGGCATATTCTTACCTAATAAACGTTTACGTTTCAATGTCGTTTTTAAACAACTAAGCTTAAAGAGAAACAGTCACCCTTGTACATTTTTAAAATATATTTTCTCAGATATTCTAGCCTTTAAAAGAATTATAGTCGACTTCTCTCTGATTTAACATCTCAACGCACAAATGTGTCAGTTCAATGTACTTCACGAAAGTAATCTCACAAAATGGCTGGCTAAGAAATTCCCCTTATTACTTATCACAGAAAAAATATTCTAATTCTGTTTTCACTTCTGTAACAGTGACACCAATGTTCTTCATTAGCAGGCAATTTGTGAGGTAACATAAAACCCTTCAATAAGGACACTCAATGGCAGCTCTATAGCAAACTTGCCTAGCAAGAGGATTAAGTCCCAGAATTCAAACAGCATTAGACCTTAGCCCAGCGGTTCTCAACCTGTGGGTCGCGACCCCCATGGGGGTCGCCACAGGATTTAGCGGGGGACGCCTCGTCTCTGCCAAGTTAAAAAAAAAAAAATTTAAAAACGCGCCCAAGTTGCTGCCGAGTCTGCTTCTCGGCAGCGGCAAACTCACCGCCTCCCTTCTAATGCAGTTGCGGCTCCCTGCCTCTTAGGGAACCGCGGCTGTGCCTGTAAAACCGTTGCGGAGCCTTCCTGTCTCTCGATGGGCTCCGTGCAGAATTGTCCCTCCTCCAAAGGAAGTGGTAAAGAACTTCCTTTGGAGGCGGGACAATGCTGCACGGAGCCCATCGAGAGACAGGGAGGCTCCGCAATGGTTTTACAGGCACAGCTGTGGTTCCCTAAGAGGCAGGGAGCCGCGGCTGCATTAGAAGGGAGGCAGACATGGGGAGAGGGGATGAGGGGGCAGGGAACCTGCAACACAGCTGACATGGACAGAGGGGGGCTGACATGGAGGGGGAGGGGGGCTGACATGGAGGGAGGGAGCTGACATGGACGGAGGGAGGGAGGGAGGGGGCTGATACGGATGGATGGAGGGAGGGGGCTGACATGGACAGATGGAAGGATGGGGGCTGACATGGACAGAGGGGGGCTGGGATGGAGGGAGGGGGGCTGGCATAGACAACGGGGAGAGACGGGGACATACTGGACAGACAGGGGATAAATGCTGGACAGAGGCGAGAGACAGTGCGGGTTAGGATTATAATGGGCTGATGGGGGAGCTAGCACTGGTAATGGGCAGATGGGGGGCTAGGACTGGTAATGGGTTGATTAGGGAAGGCTAGGACTGGGAATGGACTGATCAAGGGGGGGTTGGGGCTGGTAATGGGCTGATAGGGGGGTAGGATTGGTAATGGACTGATGGGGGGGTAGCATTGAAAATGAGCTGATCGGTGAGGTTAAGACTGGAAATGGGCTGATGGGGGGATAGGACTGGTAATGGGCTGATGGTGGTGGGGTAGGACTGGTAATGGGCTGATTAGGGGAGCCTAGCACTGGTAATGGGGTTGAGGGGGGGACTAACACGGGAAATGAGCTGATTAGGGGAGGCTAGGACTGGTAATGGGCTGATGGGGTGGGGTAGGACTGGTAATGGACTGATGAGAGGCTAGCATTGGAAATGAGCTGATCGGGGGGGGGCTATGACTGGAAATGAGCTGATGTGGGTAGGACTGGTATTGGGCTGATTAGGGGAGGCTAGCACTGGTAATGGGGTTGAGGGAGGATTAGCACTAGAAGTGAGCTGAATGTGGGGCTTTGACTGGGAATGGGCTGATTGTGGGGCGGGGAGGATAGAGCTGCTGGCCCTGGAAGAAAACTGGGGGCTAAGGCTACAAATAGGCTGATACGAGGGGATGGGAGAATGGAACTGGAAGGGAGTGGATCTGAGAGGGGCTGTCATGGTATTTGTACTAGAAGGGACTGGTCAGTGGGGAAGGAGGGGGACTGGAAGGGAATGGACACCAGTGGCAGTCATGGGAATGCAAGTTGACATTGGAAGGTACTGGGAGTGAGGACTGGAAAGGGGCTGATACTGGGGAGGGTTACTGGGACTGGAAATAGGCTGATGGAAAGAAGTGAAGAAAATGAAAGAAAAGATAAGAAATGGCAGAGGGACCATAGACAACAGAAAGAGAGCTAAGAGAAGACAGGAAAACAGAAGCCTCAGATCGGGACCAGCATGATCAGAGAATAAATTGGTCAGACAACAAAGGTAGAAAAAATAATTGTATTTCATATTAGTGATTTGACTACAAAATCAAAATAATTTTGAAATCAAATATTATTACTTGTTATTGGGATTAGTTATTGTGGTTTAAATAAGTAAATTTTATAAATAAAAACATATTGCAAAGGCCTAGAATATATTAATAATTCAACAAATGATTACAGCGACAATGCGTTAACGGTAAAGGAAGAGAGACGCATTTGATTTTATCATTGGGGGTCACCACAAGTTGACCAATGGTAAAAAGGGTCACAGTGCAAAAAAGTTTGAGAACCACTGGTCTAGTGGCTACCAAGGCTTCTATCGCTCGATGGGTGAAACAAGTGATAGCTAGAGCTTATGAGGTAAAGCCTCGGCGAGAGCTTAGGGCACATTCAACTAGAGCGCAAGCTGCGTCTTGGGCTGAGATGAGTTTGATTCTGCCAGCGGATATCTGTCGGGCGGCGGCCTGGTCCTCTCTGCATACTTTCACAAAGCATTACCGATTAGATGTGCAGGCGCATGCGGATGCTAAGGTGGGGGCCTCGGCCATTATAGCGGGGCTCGCAGGACCCTCCCCAGTTTAGGTACTGCTTTGGTACTGCCCAACTGTACCTGGACTGGCCCAGAGAGACGAAGAGGAAGGAGAAATTAGACCTTACCTGCTAATTGTCTTTCCTTGAGTTCTCTCCGGGCCAGTCCAGGTCCCACCCCAGTGATCTGCGAGCTGTTTCTTTCGTGGGGAGTCTCTTTGTGTGTTCGTCTTTTCAGTACAGTTTTTCACGGGCGTCCGCAATTGCAGATGACGGTCGAGTTTTGGGGGGGACTCTTCATACTTAAAAGGATCGGGAGTAGCCCTACTACAGTTTTTTGGATAGGGGCGCGCTTCTGGGCAAGGTAAAGCAGGGTTGCCAGTTGTTTTAAAGTTTTAGAAGTTTAGACTTGTTTGCATTACATAGGGGCGAGTTGGTTATGTTCGTCCGCTGCTTTGACAATAGGTAACTGACTTTCAAACATCAGAGGGAGCTATTGCGTCTGTTAACAAAAGTTTCAGCATTCAGTCCTCAGCTGCTAGAAGGGATTGACTACCCAACTGTACCTGGACTGGCCCAGAGAGAACTCAAGGAAAGACAATTAGCAGGTAAGGTCTAATTTCTCCATTTTTGCCACAATCTCGCTTCACTGGTCCTTTAATTATGGATATAAACCCCTGCCATTTTCCTAGTTCCTTTGCTGTCCATCCCCCAGGTGTGGTGGTCCACCATACCTGATTCCAGGTACCGCAAAACAAATTTTTATACATATATTTCTCAGCATTAGCTATTTTCCTCTGGTTTCCCAAACTTCCACATTCCATTAATTTACATGCTTCAAACTGAAATGTCTGGGATTTGTAGCTTTCTTTTACCTTAATCACAAACTTTATCGAACCTACTACTGGAAACCCAGCTTCACTCACTCTCAGTATTACTATTAAGAGCCCCACCCCATACAACCAAATAGGGTCTTCCCCATCTTGTAATTTATTCATTCCCCAGAACCAGGATTTCTTCCAAAAGCAAATTATTGTCACACCTATCGCAATTAAAAGCACTAGTTCAAATACCTACAATGCACTCCTTACTCAATAGAATAAGATAATATAGTTCTAAAGCTATATTTATTTTTAAAAAAAGTACAGATAGACACGCCTGTCTTTTATTCTCTTGAGCAGGACTCTCAAGAAGTCTGTAACGGGATAATCCCTATTCGGATATTTTGAGTTTTCTTTTCAGTCTTACAACCATGGGGTCTTCAGTTGGCTGTGCCTCCCACACTCCAAGGTCCGGGGAAGGAGAAGGTGCTTCTACTGGTCCCTTGATTCGGGTGTAGTGCATCCAGCCTCTTTCTGCTGTTTTTACAGCTGTTTCTGTGCTCAGGGTCAGGAGTATCTGGAATGGCCCCTTCCAATCCGGCTGCAGCTTAGACTCCTTCCAGGATTTTATCAGAACCAACTGTCCAGGTTTAAAGCTGTGGACTGCAAAGTCCAGAGGTGGTGTCTGTGCCAGGAGCCCTTTATTTCTGAGGAAAGATAAAGAAGAGGACAGTGCAAGTATATATTCTCTTAGAAACTTGTCCTTTGTTTCAAACTAAGGAGTTTCTTTTAATTGCCCCAGGTAGGGTAGCCCAAATAGCATTTCATAGGGATGCAACCCCAGATCTTTCCGGGGGGCTGTTCAGATTCTTAGCAATGCTAAGGGTAAACATTTAGTCCAAGGCAGTTTTGTTTCTAACATCAATTTAGCTAACTGCTTCTTTATAGTTTGATTCATGCGTTCCACTCTCCCTGAGGAGGGTGGATGCCAAGGCATGTGAAAATCCCAAGCTATTCCAAGAGCTTCCATTATTTTCTGCAATACCTTAGCTGTAAAGTGACTTCCCTGGTCAGAGTCAATGTGCCATATCATTCCATATCTTGGAATGATTTGCTCCAAAACTATCTTTGCTACCCCTGTGGCAGTGGCCATGGGATATGCTTCTACCCATCCCGTCAGGTGATCCACTATTGCTAAGAGGTATTTCACCTGCCCCACCAGGGATAATTCAGTGAAATCAATCTGTATATTTTGAAATGGGCGGAGACCAGGGTCTCTACCTCCCTGCGGTTGTTTCCTAAGGACCCTTTTGTTTATTCTCTTACAGGTTATACACCTCTCACACACCTGCTTGGCTACTGCGTATATTCCCATACACCCATAGTGTCTTAGGACCAAATCACTAATTGGTTGTACACTCCAATGACTCCCTTGATGTAGAATAGCCATAATTTTTCATGATTTGTTTATTCACCATCTGCCTTCTATCAGGTAAAACCCACTTTCCCCTTTCTATTTCTGCTGCCCCTATTTCCTCAAATTGTTGTTTTTCCCTTGCAGTAAATGTACGATTTACTTTGTGACTCACTACTTCTGGGGTTAAATGTTGTTGTTGTTGTTAAGTGCCGTCGAGTCGGAGTCGACTCATGGCGACCCTCTGGATAGCTATCCTAAATTGTGTTCGGTCTTCAGTCAGGTGGCTCATTGTTGACAGACTGGTACCCGTAGCTGCTGTTATTGTAGCGATCCATCTCATTGCTGGCCTTCCTCTTTTGCGTTGACCTTCTATCTTTCCAAGCATGATGTCTTTCTCTAATGATCTCTCTCTTCGCATGATGTGTCCGAAGTATGAAAGTCGAAGTCTTGTCATCTGAGCTTCTAAAGAAAGCTTAGGTTTGATCTCCTCTAGTACCGACTGGTTTGTTCTTCGGGCAGTCCATGGTATACACAGTATTCGCCGCCAGCACCATAATTCAAAGGCATCAATTTTCTTCCTGTCTGTCTTTTTCACTGTCCAGCTTTCACATCCATATGATGTTATGGAAAATACCATGGCTTGAACAAGTCGAATCTTTGTATGGAGAGAGACATCTCTGCTCTTGAGAATCTTATCTAGGTCTTTCATAGCCATTCTGCCAAGAGCAATGCGTCGTCTGATTTCTTGACTGCTTGTTGCTTCTTTATTGATAGTTGATCCAAGTAGGTTAAAGTTGTTCACGATTTCAATTTCTTCTCCTTCAACGATGAACCTGTTGATTATGCCAGTTGTCATGATCTTTGTCTTCTTTACATTAAGGTGCAGGCCCATTTTGAGACTATGTTCTTTGATTGTGAGAAGCAAATGTTTCAGATCATCTTCACTTTCTGCCAGTAATGTGGTATCATCAGCATAGCGAAGGTTGTTGATGAGTCTTCCACCAATCTTCACACCTCTGTTGTCTTCATACAATCCTGCTTCTCTGATGATTTGTTCTGCATATAAATTAAACAGGTAGGGGGAAAGTATGCAGCCTTGTCTTACACCTTTGCTTATTTTAAACCATTCTGTTTCTCCTTGTTCCGTTCGAACTGTTGCTTCTTGATCAATGTACAGATTGCGCAAGAGAACGATCAGGTGTTCTGGTATACCCATGCTTCTTAATGTGGCCCAGAGTTTCTCATGGTTTACACAGTCAAAAGCCTTGCTATAGTCGATAAAGCACAAATAGATATCCTTTTGGTATTCTTTAGTCTTTTCAAGGATCCATCTCACATCCGCAATGATGTCTCTCGTTCCTCGCCCTTTCCTGAACCCTGCTTGCACTTCAGGTAGTTCTTGTTCTAGGTATGGCTGTAGTCTCTTTTGAATAATCTTCAGTAGAATCTTGCTGGCATGTGGGATCAGAGCGATTGTGCGATAATTTCCACAGTCAGTTGGATCACCTTTCTTTAGTATTGGTATAAACACAGATCTTTTCCAGTCAGTTGGCCATGATGTTGTCGTCCATATTTCTTGGCAGAGCCTTGTAAGTACAGTAACAGCTGCATCAGATTGCTGCAATACTTCTATGGGAATGTTATCAATGCCTGGTGCTTTGTTCTTTGATAAGGCTTTCAATGCTGCTTCAACTTCTTCTTTCATCACCAATGGTTCCTGATCATAAGGTATAGGTTGAAACGGCTGTTGGTCCACTTGATCTTTATCATATAAAAACTCTGTATATTCCTTCCACCTTTTCTTGATCTTCTCAGCATCATTCAACATAGAACCTTGAGCATCTTGTAACATTCCAATTCGAGGCTGGAACTTTTTCTTTAACTCTCGCAGCTTTAGGAAAGCCGATCTTGTTCTTCCTCTAATAGTTTCTGCTTCTATTTCCTTGCAAGTGTCATTGTAGTACTTTTCCTTGTCCTGTCTTGCTGCACGTTGGAAATCTCTGTTGAGTTCTGCGATTGTCTTTCTTTCTCCTTTGGCTTTAGCTTCTCTGCGTTTCTGGGCAATTTTCAGAGTTTCTTCCGTCATCCATTTTGGCCGTTTTTGCTTTTTCACCTTTTGTAGAGACTTCTCGCTTTCTTCCAGCACAACCTTCTTGATGTCATTCCATAACTCTTCCGGAGTTCTGTCATTTGTATCTAAAGCAGCAAATCGATTTTGCAGGCAGTCTTTAAATTCCAGTGGTATATTCTCAAGGTCATATTTTGCTGCATTCATGAGTGGTTTGCTCTTTTTCAACTTTAGCTTGAGTTTGCATACTAGTAGTTGATGATCTGTACCACAGTCAGCTCCAGGTTTTGTCTTTGTTGATGTTACAGAGCTTTTCCATCGTTGACTTCCACAGATGTAGTCAATTTGATTTTTATACAATCCATTGGGTGAAGTCCATGTGTACAGTCGCCGCTTGTGTTGCTGGAAGAAGGTGTTTGAGATGAATAGATCATTGGTCTTGCAGAATTCTATCAATCTTTCTCCAGCTTCATTTCTGTTGCCAAGTCCATATTTTCCAACTACTTTGCCTTCTTCTTTGTTGCCAACTTTTGCGTTCCAGTCACCCATGACTATCAGGATATCCTGTTTGCATGTTCTGTCAATTTCAGCTTGTACTTGTTCATAGAACTCTTCAATTTCATTCTCTTCTGCAGCTGTTGTTGGGGCATATACTTGAATTATAGTTGTGTTGATAGGCAATCCTCGTAGACGAATAGAGATTAAGCGTTCGCTGACTGCATTGTATTTCATTACAGTTCTTGCAAGTTTCTTCTTTATTATAAATGCAACACCATTTCTTCTTTGTCTTTCATTTCCAGCATAGTAGACCATGTGATCATCTGATGCAAAGTGCCCGATGCCAGTCCATTTCAGTTCGCTGACACCCAACAGATCAAGTTGTACACGTTCCATTTCATTCTTGACCACCTCCAACTTCCCTTGGTTCATGCTTCGTACGTTCCATGTTCCAATGTGTAAGACATCTTTACAGCTTCTGACTCTCATTTCATGCGCAGCTACATCAGCAGTCAGACTTCCCGAGGGCTTTGATCCAACCACATCATAAATGCTGGCTTTACTCTGAAAAGTCTTCAGCTCTTCCCCAGTAGCTAGTTGAGTGCCTTCCGACCTGGGAGTCTCATCTTCCAGCACCATAGCACAATTTGTTTTGTTGTAACTATCCACTACTTGTTTTGTTGTGACTCACTACTTCTGGGGTTAAATGTTATATAGGGGATATGTCTTCCCCTAAGGCAGCTTCCTTAGCAGCCTCATCAGCTACCCTATTCCCCCTAACCTCCAATGAATTCCAAGCTTGATGTCCTTTCACATGCACTACTGCTATCTCTTGTGGTAACAGCAGATTCTTCAACACTTGTTTAATTCATTCCTCATGCACTAACTCCTTTCCCTTGCTGTTTATCAATCCTCATTCCTCCTAAATTTTCCCAAAGGTGTGTACCATCCCAAAGGCATATTTTGAGTCTGTGAAGATTTATTTATTTTTTATTTATTTTATTTAATGCTTTCATATACCGCGCTTTTTAAAATCAGTGTGGTTTACAGAAAACTCTTTGTACAGGGTAGGGAGAGCCTACCTTGTACTGTCGTGACCCCAGCCCCAGCCAAGGGCCTAGAGGCATAGGGCTGCCAATTTTAGTCCTCTAATAAAGGAATTAAACACTATTCTTGTCCACAGGGAGGCATTCTGGGACTTGTAGTTTTTCCTCGTTCAAGGATAGTCATGTAAGCTAAGGGTTAAAGGCAAAGACAAAAGTTTATTTTTTTTCCAAAAAGCACTAAGGTTCAAACACGCAACGTCAGGATATTCTTCTCCAAGCAATACTTCAGAAATTATACATAAGCTGGAACTGAGGAAGCTTTATAAGCTTTTAAAACATGTGCAGTTGTTTTCATAAGGTAATCAGCAAAACAAAATACAACTTCTCTGTTTAAGCAAAGTTAAATGTCCTCATTTACCTTCTGCTCCTTTAAACACAAAAATGTAGAAGTTGGCAACGTTCTCTTGAGTTAGTAGGTATTTCTTAGCAAAACAAAACTAGGTTCATTCACACTGCTTCTCAAGACCTTTCTTTATCAAGCATTTCTTATCAACAGACTTTCATAGCATCTGTCTGGCATAATGTACAAGGAGAAACCACAAAACCGAGCAGTAGTGGAAGTCACAGGCACTTTATTAGTTAAGCAAACCCCAACGCGTTTCGGCTGTTGCCTTCATCAGGGGGTACTAGAGGACAGCAAAACATAACATTAAAATAATAAAAACAAGAAAAACAAGAAAATATATTAAAATAACAAATATGAATAATCATAATTATTAATTCATAAAAATTTTTTTAAAATTAAAACATATAAAAATATATATATATATAAAAAATATATATATATAAAAAAACTATGTAGACAAGAAAACAGCAATACATAATAATAAAAAATATATATAGATATAACATACTTACAAATGAAGTGCACAAAAGCAATAAAGATATGGCACAAACCAATCAATGGTGGATAATGCTAAAAAATCAATGTAAAAACCATTAATATAATACTGAAACTATTAAAAACATCAATTGAACCATACAACATTGAACAAAAAGAAAACAGATAAGGGTGGGGCGTTGGTTATTCAAAATAAGTCAGAGTACGTTAAAGAAATATTACGTCAAATTAACGACAAGACTTTCTATGAAAAGATCTTTGCAGATCCTACAGATGCCCTTAAACACAAAGTTGATACTTTAATATTTATTGGTCAACAAGCGGGGTATCTCACTGCACATGAGGTCCAATTTCTTACCGTTACACATCCAGTTACACCAACTATTTACGTTTTGCCCAAAATTCACAAATCACTCAGTAATCCACCAGGACGTCCGATTATTTCGGCAATAGGATCCCTTTTGGAACCCCTATCTAAGTTCTTGGATTATTTTCTTCGGCCTTTTGTTCCCCAAATCCCCTCCTATGTTCGTGACTCCACGCATGTTATTAATATTTTGAACGATTTTACTGGTTATCATGAGCATCTGATTTTGGCGACATTAGACATTAACTCTTTATATACCAATATTCCTCAAGCTGCTGCTTTAGAGGTCATTGCAAATACACTTATAACAAGAACCCCACCTGTCCGTATTCCTACATGTTTTTTAACTCAGATGGCTGCCCTCGTTATGTGTGAAAACTTTTTTTGTTTTCGAGATGTTTTTTATAAACAAATAAAAGGGGTGGCCATGGGGTCATCCATGGCCCCTGATGTGGCCAATCTCTATGTCGCCAATTTCGAGCTCCAATTTCTGCAACATCATCCATTCAAAAAGTTCATTAAATTGTGGTTGCGATACATAGACGATGTTTTTTTGATATGGGATGGCAATGAAGTGGATCTACAATCTTTTTTTCAGTGGCTTAATATTCAAGATGTCAATTTACAATTTGAAGGGGTTTTCAGTTCAGTTCAGATTTCATATCTTGATATCAACATTAAAAAAGGCTCTGATGGGTTCCTTACAGACTTGTACCGCAAGCCCACTGATCGTAATTCCCTTCTACGCTATAATAGTTTCCATAACCAATCTCTAAAGGACAATCTTCCATACAGTCAATTCCTGAGGATTAGGCGGTTATGCACTGTGCAGACAGATTTTGAGAAACATGCACTCAACATGAATGCCAGATTTGCAGAGAGGGGATATCCTAGACATGTCATCCATAAGGCCTATACTAAGGCAAAGACATTAGATAGGAATGTGCTTCTTCAGAAAAAGATACCTACCAATGAAAGCAAAGTTGTTTGTGCCTTGACCTTTTCTACTCTCTCAAAAGATATCTCTAGAATTATTAGACGAGAGTGGCATTTGGTCTCATCACTTCCCTGTTTTACATGTAAATCTTTGACTATAGCTCACAAAAGGAACCGGAATTTGAAAAACTATTTAGTGCCTTCAGCTCTGTCCAGACCACGACCAATTATTAAAATGAAAGGTCATTTTCAATGTGGGCGGTGCTCCGTGTGTTTGAATGGTATTGTTGTGAAAGATGTGTTTGTTCATCCAGTCACTCAAAGGAAGTTTTTTCTCAATCATTATTCCAACTGTTTGACCAGTAATGTCATATATGTAGTTATGTGCCCATGTAAGTTGCTATATGTCGGCAAAACTACTCGGCCGGTTAAGACACGCATTATTGAACATAAAAGTTGCTTAGGAAGACGTCTTGTAGACAAACCCATGGTTGCCCATTGGAGTGAGAAGGGCCATCTTGTGTCTGATTTAAAGTTTTTTGTTCTAAAGGTGGTTCATCCACACTGGCGGGGCGGTAATATAGACTCAATATTACTCAAACTTGAACAGCGGTTCATTTATGAGTTACAGTCAGTGACCCCTTTGGGTCTGAATCAGGACTTTAACTTAGCAGTCTTTTTGTAATTTTTATTCTCATTATTATTTATTATTATTTATTATTTTTTATTTTTTATTATTTTTATTTTCCTTGTTTTTCTTTTATACACATATATACACACATATATATTTATAATTTTATATCGGCATTCTTAAATGGTATTTCTCTGTGAGCTTTTAATCTAGCACGCATGGGTTTAATATTTAAGAGAAGACATCTATTTATTTATTTATTTATTGTATGTATACATTTTTATAGAATTTGGTTTGACATGATACATGTCAATATTACATGATGTTTGGTATGTTTTCTATATATTACATGTTTGTACATGATACAATTATAAATTATAATTGTAAATATATATGTTTAATATATTTTTAATATTTTTTTTATTTATTATTATTTTTTTATTTATTCTTTATTCTTTATTATTTTTTATTTTTTATTATTTCACTATCTTTGTTATATATATAATTTTATTTTATAAAGAATTGGAGTTCTCCTAAATACTCTTGTTGGTTCCTTTTTTGATTATGTAGTGACCACACATATTTATGATTTACATGTTTATGGACTTTTTTGACTTATGAGAATATTTTTCATGTATCCTAGTTTTAATTATCATCCTTGAAAGAATTATTGGTCTATTTTGTTATGGTTTAAGGTACAATGAGTATTTTATTTAATTTTTTATTATTCATTTTCTGGAGTTCCTCTTTGGTTTTATCCGGGTATTTTGCCGGTTTTAGGATAGGCTTAGATGCCCCCTCATGATAACAAGTTGCTGAGAGTAGTGCCTTATTTTCAACAAGATATTATTGTGAGCACTAACAAATTACTTGTATTTTTATTCTTTATTTTAATGATATGCCGAATCGCTGTTTTCAGTCTTCGTTAAGCTGTCAATTATGACGATTTATTCATTACCCGTGGGGTTCAGTGAAACCTCTCTTATTTTCATTTTTATATTTATTTTTATTTATTATTATTTATGTATTGGTTTTACAATTGTTCTATCTTATTGTTTATATTTTTTATCTGAAGTTACGTGCCATTATACAATGTGTGGTCATACGGACGTCTTCTGACGTCATCTTATGCATATGGAGTGCCACCACGCAGCCTGTCAATTTAAATGCGCGCCAAAGTTGGCGTTCTCAAGAATTCTGAATAGCTGGCCGTTGGTGTTCAGGTATTTGCTTGCTTGAGGTGGTTCCCCCCTTTTTTTACACTTTGTTTGCACTGTCTTCATGGTTCTAAGTTCCTCACGAGTTGGCATTTATTCAGCGGTTTAAGAAGGTGTCGAATAAGTTCGTTTGTAAGTTAGTTGACTGTGATTTTCAGTTTCTTCTGTTTTTCTTCTTTCTAGTATACTATACAGATTTTATGTCACGTTTGAGCAGCTATATGAGCTTATATGTTATGGGTCCACATAGGATTTATATGTTTAATAAAAATTAAATTATATTTTTATATTTTTATTGTTAGTTTTCCCGGCAGCTCCCTGGTCTCTTTAGATTACAACTTTTAGCATGGGTTTATATATTGGTTCTCTATATTGCCTTAAAATACCACATTTGGTTCTATACTCCTGCACCTTTTTACTTGTTGTACTTTTAGAAGCACACATTTTATCATTTCTTTTGAGTACCAGTTCTTCTCGTTTAACATTTGTAATAATGGTACCGCATGTGCGTGTCTAACGATATGTATGCTCTATGTTCTGTATATATAAAGAGATTTCTTTTGCTTGAATAAGATTCTTCTATATATGCATTTTTTAGGATCACTTATCCTCACTATATAGTTTAATTTGCCTTTCTCGTTGGTCTGGGTTTTCCATTTTGTTTTCTTTTTGTTCAATGTTGTATGGTTCAATTGATGTTTTTAATAGTTTCAGTATTATATTAATGGTTTTTACATTGATTTTTTAGCATTATCCACCATTGATTGGTTTGTGCCATATCTTTATTGCTTTTGTGCACTTCATTTGTAAGTATGTTATATCTATATATATTTTTTATTATTATGTATTGCTGTTTTCTTGTCTACATAGTTTTTTTATATATATATATTTTTTATATATATATATATTTTTATATGTTTTAATTTTAAAAATTTTTTTTTATGAATTAATTAATAATTATGATTATTCATATTTGTTATTTTAATATATTTTCTTGTTTTTCTTGTTTTTATTATTTTAATGTTATGTTTTGCTGTCCTCTAGTACCCCCTGATGAAGGCAACAGCCGAAACGCGTTGGGGTTTGCTTAACTAATAAAGTGCCTGTGACTTCCACTACTGCTCGGTTTTGTGGTTTCTCAGTTTGTTTGCGAGCAGTGCTCCTGTTGGCATAATGTACAATCCATTGGCAATTCACCTGATATGGAGTTTTGCTCCGCACAGTCCACTTGCATATCCTCTTGTTCTAAAGCATATACGTCTGGCTCTGAACTCCCACAATCTGCTTCTCGGTGAATGCTCTGGGGAAATCCCTGGACCTCCCTCCAGCTCTGTTTTCCCTGGTAAGTAATGTCTATACCTCTAGTATGGGATATCTCTCCCTGGTTCAGTTGCTTTGGTTCCTCTCCATTGTTCAGCCACGGTCCCTTGCTCCAGGCTGGGTTCTGGTTACTTTTAGCTATAGCCTTGTTCACCCACCTTTGAACAGCTTGAACCCTTCAGTCTGAAACCCGGGGTAGAAGACTTCCCTGCTTTCTTTCTCTAAGCAAAGCACAGGTGGTTTCTTGGCTCTCAGGCTCCTTCCACGTCCTCCTCCTGCCCCTGATGTTTCCTCCTCTGAGTTCCTCTCTCTGAACTCCTGGAACAGCTGAAATACGCTGAACTCTCTGAACCTGCCCACGATTCTGGACTGGAACTGGAACACAAACAGTTTGAACCGCAACCTGATCCTGAACCCCCTTCTCCCCTTCTGAGCAGGGTTTATAAGGCTGCTTCTTAGCTAGCCTTTCTCTGTCTCTGCACAGGTGTTTGCCATTACCCCCTAAGCTTGAACTTACGTCAGCAGAGCTTGGGTGTGGCAAACTGGCTCTATCAACTCCGTGCTTTCTTTCTTTGACTGCAGTCTGGAACCTGTGAATTTCAGGAATGTCTCTTTCCTTAAAGGACCCACAAAGAAAACAGCGCTAGCCACTCAAATGAGCAGAAACAAAACAGGAAGCGGCAGGTTTGACACCCAACACCTTTATTAATACAAAATAAGTGGCCTAAACCCAACACAGGACCGTGTTTCGTATATCACTTCATCAGGGGTTATCAGGGCACACTAAAAAACATATAAATCATAAAATTACATTAAGAAATAAATACAATCAAAGTTAAAACAACAAATATTCAAAAAAAGGGTTAAAACAAAGAAATATAAACATAAGAGAACTACAATGTGCATAAAAAGAAGACTATATTGGACTATACCAAGCGGCTTAGGTCTCAAAGGAAACTAAAAACATAATCTATCATTCCAACTCTAATAAAATCCAAAAAAAATTAACACATAATGAATGTCTAATTCAAAATCATAAGGATAATACATATATATATTAAATCAATTGTAGTACATCAATTATCAACCACACCGTAATAAATAAAATTATATAAAAAAATATAAATATATAAATAAAAATATAAAAATATATAATGGAATACAATTAAAAGTACTGTGAAAAATAAAGGATCAAAAGAAAAATTGAATTGCTTAACCAAACACTTATAATTACTGTAAACCAAAAACCTATAAAAAATAATAAATTAAAATTAAGTTTAAATTTAAAAGTTTTTTATAATTGTGCTCCAAATATTTAAAACATAGTAAAAAAAGGGGGGTAATATAAATTAGACTCTCATCCGTTGTCTATGTAACCCGCATTAAAAGTGAGGAATACGCGTGTTGAACCTTTCATTTATCTTGCTTTTACAAAGCCCGCTATAGTTTGTCCAAAGTGAAATATGTGACACACTATAGCGTTTTTTTTGGCCTTCGCCTAAGTAGGGTTCCTTTAGTTTTTTATGCATCCTCGATTTTATAATGGGACAATTTATGTTATTCCAAGGTTTCATGGAGTAATAGCATTGGGACAGTTGCTCGAAGTGGATTGCGTGACACAAGGCGTCCTTCGGGCTTTGTAAAAGCAAGATAAATGAAAGGTTCAACACACGTATTCCTCACTTTTAATGGGTATTACCCGGCGGTTCTTTGAATCCTTATATAGTTCATAGGAGTCTTTTAGGGTTTTACGTTGCCTAATGGTTTCATATGTGGCCTCGATTTTAAGTCACCTGCACAATCAGTGCCGGTATTTTTCTTTTTATATTCGTTGAATTAATGCACTCTATTGGTTCACATTTTTTACAATTGATTTGTAAGAGAGGAAATCATGTTTGGCCTTCATAGCAATATATTATTATTCTGAACATTGTTATTATCATTTTTTATAACCTTTGAGGACCCTTAGTCAGCCGTCTTTACGGCTTCTCAATTCAGTATTAAAATGCGGGTTACATAGCCAACGGATGAGAGTCTAATTTATATTACCCCCCTTTTTTACTATGTTGTAAATATTTGGGGCACAATTATAAAAAACTTTTAAATTTAAACTTAATTTTAATTTATTATTTTTTATAGGTTTTTGGTTTACAGTAATCCTTTATGGATTTCAATTAAACCTTTTATTGACTTTCCCTTTGCTTTTAGTTCATGGATGGTTTATCCATTTATTTATTTATTTATTCATTTTTTAACTATCCCTCCTTTTATGAGATAATACTTTAATCGGGGCAGTATTCAAAACTTCGCACAAATTTTAAATTTATAATTTATTTATTTATTTTCTTAATCATCCCTCCTTTTATGAGATAGTTTATTTGATTGGGGTAGCATTCAAGATTTTGCATAAATTTTAAATTCATGTTTCTATTTCTAGACGTTTTTTAGATATTAGTGACTTCCATTGACTCAATAGAGCCTGGTGAAGTCTATGAACATCACACACCTTTCAGGTAATGTCTTTTTTTATAATTTATCAAGTGCTCAGCATTAGGTTTTAGTTTACATTCATCTCCTTGGTCTCCTCATCCCTTCTGTTTCTCTGTTTTTATGTGGGATCCTTTATAAGTGTTTGGTCAAGTACTCTACAATTATAAGTGTTTGGTTAAGCAATTCAATTTTTCTTTTGATCCTTTATTTTTCACAGTACTTTTAATTGTATTCCATTATATATTTTTATATTTTTATATATTTTTATTTTTATTTATATATTTATATTTTTTATATAATTTTATTTATTACGGTGTGGTTGATAATTGATGTACTACAATTGATTTAATATATATATGTATTATCCTTATGATTTTGAATTAGACATTCATTATGTGTTCATTTTTTTGGATTTTATTAGAGTTGGAATGATTGTTTTTAGTTTCCTTTGAGACCTAAGCCGCTTGGTATAGTCCAATATAGTCTTCTTTTTATGTACATTGTAGTTCTCTTATGTTTATACTTTTTTTGAATATTTATTGTTTTAACTTTGATTGTATTTATTTCTTAATGTAATTTTATAATTTATATGTTTTTTAGTGTGCCCTGATAACCCCTGATGAAGTGATATACGAAACACGGTCCTGTGTTGGGTTTAGGCCACTTATTTTGTATTAATAAAGGTGTTGGGTGTCGAACCTGCCGCTTCCTGTTTTGTTTCTTTCCTTAAAGGTATATTCACTATCTTTTCCTATTTCCATCGGTTCAGCAGGGCTCTCCTCATCACAGTACTTACAATGAACGGGTAGTACAACTTGGATTGGTAACAGGGGAAAGCATATACAGGCTATATAGGCTATATACAGGCTATACCCCAAATAACTATAGGCTATATAGGCTATATACAGCTTCACCCCAAATAACACTAGTCCAATGAAAAACTAAAGAAAAATTAAGACACCTAAAATGACACACACAAAAATAAATAAGCTTAAAAAATCATAGCAAACAAAACAAAATCAAATCATAGCAGTCACTTTTCAACAAAAAAAGCAAAAAACAGAAACAAAGGCATGGAGCAGGAGTAACCCGCACAGACGGAAGGTGCAGCTCTACAACTCTAGTCACCTTACTGGGCAGACTAGATGGACCATGCAAGTCTTTACCTGTTGTCATTTACTATGGTAGAAGACAAAGATGGTCCCATCTTCACTCCCTAATAGCTTCAAAGCCTGATTCAGGGCATATAATTCACATGTTTGTGCTGACCAGTTATTGGGTTGCCTGCTTGCTTCAAGTGAGCAGTGACTTTCTCCTTCTATTACTGCATACCCATTTTGTCTTTTCCCTTCTATTACCCTGGAAGTTCCATCTACAAACAAATACTTCCCTGCATGCAAGGTGGTGTCCCCTAAGTCTGGTCTTACCGTGGTCTGGTATTCTATAATGTACAAGCAATCATGTTCTGGTTCCTCACTTTCCCCCTCACCTTTCCATAAGAAGGTGGCTGTGTTTTAAACACTGCTCCGTGGTTAACACTAGATCATCTTTTTCCATTAATATTGCCTCATATTTCAGGATTTGTGAATCAGTGAGCCACCTCCCAGCCCTCTGGGTTAGGATGGTTCTCACCTGATGTGGGGTACTTACTACTAGGGCCCCTCCAAATGTCAATTTCCTACTCTCGTCCACCAGTAGGGCTGTTGCCGCCACTGCTTGGACACATTCCGGCCATCCTCTAGACACTGAATCTAGAATTTTGGATAAAAATGCTACTGGCTGTTTCTTCCCTGCCCATTTTTGAGTGAGGACCCCCAACACGGTCCCTTTGTCAACAGTGACAAAAAGGTGGGTTTGTTCAGTGAGGGTAAAGCCAGGACTGGGGCTTCTACCAGGCTTTGTTTTAGTTCTCTTACTAGCTCCTGCTCTTTTTCTTTCCAAATTAAGTTGTTAGGTTCTTTTTCTAACAGCTTCGAGTATAATCCTTTAGTCTTTTGGGCATATGAGTCTATCCATAACTTACAGTACCCAGTTAATCCCAGGAACTTCCTTAGTTCCTTTTTTGTCTTTGGAAGTGGTAGATCTGTAATTCCTTTTATTCGTTCTGGACTGATTCTCCTTTTTCCTTCACTAATCAGATGTCCAAGGTATTTTACTTCTTTCTCTACAAATTGTAATTTAGTTTTGGAAACCCAGAACCCCTGACTTCCCAGAAACTCCAATAGGGCTCTGGTAGTTTCACTTACTTGAATTTTATTTTCCCCTGATATTAAAGGATCATCTTCATACTGCAAAAGGGTTACACTTGATGGTGTAGAAACATTTTCTAACACCTGTTCCAGCACTTGTCCGAACAAGTTGGGTGATTCTGTGAACCCTTGGGGTAACACTGTCCACTGGAACTGTTGTTTCTGGCCAGTATTGGGGTCTTCCCATTCAAAAACAAACATGTCCCTGCTAGTCCAAAATGCATCCTTCAAATCTATAACACTTGTGCTCATGGGGATTTTTACTCAGTATCGTGTAGGTGTTCGGCACCACTGGGTGCCTTACCCATACTATTTGGTTCAGCTTCCTCAAGTCTTGTACTAACCTATATGATCCATCTGATTTTCTTACTGGCAAGATGGGAGTATTAAATGGGGACATACATGGCTCTAGTAGTGCATCCTGGAGTAAGCTTTTTATAACAGGTTGGAGGCCCTTGCAGCCCTCCAAGGAAATGGGATATTGTTTCTGGCACACTATCTCGCTGCCCTTCTTTAATTCTATCTTTAGGGGTGGAATATCCAGTCCTCCCCTATTTCCTTCCCTTGCCCATACTACAGGGTCTATTTGGCTTTTTTCCTCCTCAGTGAGGATAGCCATTCCTACAATAATTTGGTCGTCTTTTACCTTAATTTCTAAGTTTAACTGTGTAATCATATCCCTTCCTAATAGATTACTCCCTGCCTCTGGAATGTACAGCAAATTTATTTCATTTTTATTTTATTTAGACAGTTTTATATACTACCTTTTCCTTCAATCAAAGTGGTTAGGGACATAACAAGGGGTCTACATTGAACAGTGGGTGACCAGACATACATATAATTCTGGGGGTTGAGCCCAGATCTGGGTCGTTGGTGGTTGGTGTCTGTATTAGTTGTGATTGAGTTATGGGACTTGTTCAAATTAGTCCATGAACTGGTGGGTTTTAAGTGATTTGCAGAAGTCCTTGAGGTTGTCTTGTGCTCGTAGATCCTCAGGGAGGGAGTTCCATAGATCCGGCGCCGAAAGTGATAATGCCCTTCTGGACGTTGCTTGCTTTGTCCTGTGGTATCCGGCTGGGGTGCAGAGTCTATTGTTGCCTTGGGTTTGCCTGGGTCTCCTGCTTGTGTCTTTAGTTATCAGGGTCTGTAGAATCTCTGCAGAGCAGTGGTATATGATCTTGAAGATGGTTAGTGTAACATTGAATTTTGTCTGTGCAATTATTGGTAGCCAGTGCAACTGTCGGAGTACCGGTGTTATGTGCTTGTATTTGGCTGTGCCTGTGATTATGCGAGCCACAGTATTTTGGACCATCTGAAGTGGGTGCACAGTTTGCTTTGGTAACCCCTGGTATAAGGAATTTCCATAGTCCAGTATGGGGGTGATGACTGCCTGGCATACGGTGCGGAAGTGGTCTTGGCTGAGGAGTGGCTTGAGTTGCCGCCTGATCTTTAAACGGTGGTATGCTTTCGCAGTTTTGTTTGTGTGATTGGAGATTAAGGTTCTTGTCCAGGGTGACACATGGATATTTTACTTCGTCCTTTGTTGTTGTTGTCCTGTGTAGGATTTTGATTTTTTGAGGTGGCTTGAATGTTGTGCTTCTCGAAACGAACATTGCTTCAGTTTTGTCAAAGTTTACCTTGAGGTTGTGGTTGGCGAGCCAGGTGTTCATGTGCTTGAGGCACTTGGTCATTGGGGTTATGTCAGGGGTGATCAGGTCAATTGGGGTGTACACCATGATATCATCTGCATATAGGTGATATTGTATGCTGTGTTGTCTGATGATACTGCATATAGGCTGTATATACAGGGTGGCCCAAAAAAGTGAGAACATCTTGTAAATTAAAAGCTTAAATAGTTTACTTATTTACCTTTTTTAGCTATATAACATCTTTATTTCGACAATTTCCTGTCGCCATCTTTTTTTCTTTTTTTGTCAATCGTTTACATCTGTCTTTTTGAATTTTTAAATAACTTATATGCTACGAGATGTTCTCAGTTTTTTTGGGCCACCCTGTAGATGTTGAAAAGAATTGATGATAGGGCCGAACGCTGTGGTATTCCTTGCGTGGTGGGAAACTTGGTTGATCTTTTCTCTCCACATTTTACTTGCAGTGTTTGGTTGCTTAGGTAGGAGGTGAACCATTTCATTGTGTTGTGTAGTCCTATTTCTTGGAGTCTCTGTAGGAGTATGGAGTGTGATACCGTGTCAAAGGCAGCTGAGATGTCGATGAAGATTAGTAGGAAATGTCCCTCTATCTCCTCATTGTCTAATTTTAGCAGTGTCGGCTCGAATATTGAAACTGGAAACCCTTCTCCCTTTACTCCTGAAACGGTAAGTTTTTGATTTGATAACTTAATTCCTTTTGGTGCATAATTTAAAGAACTTCGGGCAGCCCCTGTATCTACTAAAAATACTACCACTACTTCCTTTGGCCCCACCTTCACATTTATCAAGGGTTCTTGGTGGGACCTTAGATTAAGAAACCCCTGACACCCCTAATATTCATCAAAATTAATCTGTGGTAATATTTCTTCTCGCTTTAATTCAGGACACTCTCTCTTAAAGTGACCTATTTTCCCACACTGATAACATCCTGCCTGCACTTGGACCGAGAATTACCAGTCCAGTATTCCGGCCACCCTTGTCCTGTATTCCTGTTAGCCCATCCTCTTCCACATCCTCTCCTCCTTTGCCCTATACCTCCCCTTGTTTTACTCATTACCTGTTCTACAGTATTTACCATCATCTTTGTCTTTTGTTTTTGTTTCTCATCCTCTCTTTTAACGTACACTTTCTGTACTTCTCTCAGCAAATCATCTAGTGGTTTATCATTCCAACCCTCTATCTTTTCAAGTTTTCTCCTTATGTTGGGCCAGGACTTGGTCACAAAATGCACCTTTAGTAGTCCTTTGGCTACCTCACTGTCTGCACTTATTCCTGAAAACTTTCTCATGTGATCTTTTAGTCTCTGTAGGAAAGCGAAAGGTGTTTCTTCCTTTTCCTGATGTACTTCAAAGGCCTTGTTAAAGATCTGGGACCTTGGTGTTGCTTCCTTGATACCCTTGATCACTAAACTTCTAAGATCTTTCATATGGGTTTGATGGTCTGGGTTCAATTTATCCCAGGCGGGATCAGTATTAAGAAATTTTTGTTCCTGTCCAACCGCATCAGCTCTGGCTGGGTGCTCCCTCTCCCATTCCCTCATACCTGCTCTCCTAATGATACCCTGCTCCTCTCCTGAAAATAGGATATTCAATATGGACATCATTTCTCTCCATGTACATATATTTGGACTTAGAAATTGATCATTGTGTTTGGCTAAGCTGATGGGGTCCTCTACTAGAGACTTCATTTCCTTTTTAAAGTTTCTCACCTCCACACTGGTAAGAGGGGCATTTACAAACCCCACCTCCCTTGGACCCATGGGAACCTCCCGAAGGAGATACTCAACAACCTCAGAGGGATTATCATAGTCCTCATCACTACTGCTTCCCTGAGTCCTTGTTTCCTTCCCCTGCCTGTGACCCTTCTCGGTCCTGTTTTTAAAAGGCAGGTTCTTAAGATTCTCCTGACATCCTTTTAATTTTCTGGGGACTTTATTTTTTACCTCCGGGGCAGAGTCCTTGAAGGATACTACCAAAAGCAGAGAGGTTCCACAAAAGAGTAAAGTAGCCCAAATGCCCTCAAGTATGGAGCAGACAGAACTTAAAGATCCCAATTTACCCATGTCTAACAATAGCCAAATTAACATGAATAAAATACATTCTCTAAAATGCTTGTATGCAAATGCTAGAAGTCTAAAGAATAAGATGGGAGAGTTAGACTATATAGCACTAAATGAAAGGTTAGATATGATTGGAATATCAGAGACATGGTGGAAGGAGGACAACCAGTGGGACACTGTGATACCTGGGTACAAACTATATCGTAATGATAGAGCTGATCAAATTGGTGGAGGGGTTGCGCTCTATGTTAGAGAGGGCATTGACTCAGAAAGGATTAAAGTTTTGCAGGAAACAAAATCTGCTGTAGAATCTCTATGGATTGAAATTCCATATAAAAGGGGGAAGGCAATGGCAGTGGGGGTGTACTATCGAGCACCTGGCCAGAATGACCAAATGGATGATGAAATGCTCAAAGAAATCAAGGAAGCTAACAAAAGTTACAGCGCAGTAATAATAATGGGTGATTTCAATTACCCCGGTATCGACTGGGTCAGTGTCACGGCAGGACATGCTAGGAAGATAAAGTTCCTAGATGACATAAATGACTGCTTCTTGGAGCAGCTGGTTCATGAACCGACCAGAGGGGAAGCCATATTAGACCTAGTCCTTAGTGGAACACCAGATCTAGTGCAAGAGATAAGGGTGTTGGGGCCACTTGGCAATAGTGATCATAGCATGATCGCCTTTGATTTAATTAGTGGAGGAGGGATAGTAAGGAAATCCACAGTACTACCTTTTAACTTTCGAAAGGGAGACTATGATAAAATGAGGAAAACAGTTAAGAAAAAACTAAAAGGAGCAGTTGCAAAGGTTAAAGACGTACATCAAGCTTGGTTGTTGTTGAAAAATACTATCTTGGAAGCCCAGACCAGCTGTATTCCACGCTTTAAGAAAAGTGGAAGAAAGTCCAAAAAACTGCCAGCATGGTTTAAAGGTGAGGTCAGAGAGGCTGTTGCCAAAAAAGCATCTTTCAGGAAATGGAAAAAAGAGCCAAACGACGAAACCTGGAAACAGCACAAGCACTGGCAAGTCAAATGCAAGGCATTGATAAGGCAGGCAAAGAGAGAATTTGAGAAGAAGCTTGCTGCGGAAGCAAAAACGCAAAATAAAGACCTTTTCAAGTACATTTGTAGCAAAAAACCTGTGAGAGAGTCAGTTTGTCCATTAGATGATAAAGGGGTTAAAGGAGCACTAAGAGGCGACAAGGCGATAGCGGAGAGACTGAATGAATTCTTTGCTTCGGTCTTTACTGAGGAAGATGTAGGGATGTTACCCATGACTGAAGTGGTATTTAAAGGTGCGGAAGAATTGAAGGAAATATCGATACATCGGGAAGATGTCTTACAACTATTAGATAAACTGAAGAGTAGCAAATCACCTGGGCCGGATGGTATACATCCATGGGTGTTGAAAGAACTGAAATATGAGATTGCAGACTTGCTATCAGTAATCTGTGAACTATCATTAAAATCATCTCTAATACCTGAAGACTGGAGGATCGCCAATGTAACACCAATTTTTAAAAAGGGTTCCAGGGGTGATCCGGGAAACTACAGACCGGTGAGCCTGACGTCAGTACCAGGAAAAATGGTAGAAACCATCATAAAGAATAAAATTACTCAGCATGTAGATAGTCACAACCTAATGGGAGACAGCCAACATGGCTTTAGACAAGGAAGATCTTGTCTTTCTCCAGGACCAAGCAGGAAGTCAGTCCTCACATATGGGTGACGTCGGCGCCGACGGAGCCCTCGCGGAGCAATTTTCCCCAGCTTTCACAGAAAGCCTTTGGGAATTGCAGCGCGCATGCGCGGTCGCCTTCCCGCCCAAGGGTGCCATCTTAGCCAGTCTTCTTTTTTCCGCGGAGCCCTACAGACGTACCCGTCGCGTCCCCGCTAAAAAAAGTTGATTTTCGTGAGTTTTACTCGTTTTTCAATTCGGTTCGACGCCGGTCGTTTTCCTGCCCGGACTCGCGACGCCGTTGCGAGTCCTTCCCTTATTTTTCGGTTTTTCTGATTTTTGGTCAGTTTCGTTTTCGGTTTTTCACTGGCAGCCCGGTCCTTTGACCTTGCAGGGGCCCTTTTTTTTTCCCCCGATGGCTGCCAGTGGTTTCAAGCGGTGTGGTCAGTGTGACAGAAATATGTCACTCACTGACACACACGATAATTGCCTCTGCTGCCTGGGCCCGGATCATGAAGAAATGATCTGTGGAGCCTGTGGCAAAATGTCCTCCAAAGCGTTGAGGAGTCGGCGGCATCAGCGGGATAGAATCTTCGCTGACCCCAGCCGTACCCGGACCTCGTCGGAGGCCTCGGCATCCAGAGGCTCCAGCTCTGAACATCGCCAAAGCTCCTCCGACAGGGGTTCTCCCTCCGGAGACCATCGACGGAAGACAAAACCCGCGAGGGCGGCGTCGGTGGACGCTCCTGGCTCCGCGAGGGCCAGGTCGCATAGCCCCGACAGCCGTCCCGGGTCTTTGGAGAAGGAGCACCTCCCGAAGCGACCTCGCCTGGAGTCGGAGTTGCCTGCTCGGGTAAGTCCTGTGGTCCTTCTGGACTCGCCTCCGAGAGGTCCGACGTCGGGCCCGACGCCGTCGGGGCCCGAGTCGGGGACTGCTGGGTCACCTGAGGTCGGACTCAGGTTGACGGCCTTGGAGAGCAGACTATCTGCCTTCATGGACCAGCAGCGGGCACTGATCGCTAGCCTCGCTGGCACCACTGCCCCGACCGCCGGGACGTCGACGTCTAAGTCGACCCCGGAGACCGAGCCGATCCTCGAGTCCATGCGAACTCGAGTCGATCCTCGGTCGAGGTCACCCTCGGCCTCCCGTTCGGGACCGAGGTCGTCGCCGCCGACTCCATCGGCGTCGGGGCGGCCGACGCCTCCGCCTGCCCGAGCCGACCCCACTGATTCCTCCTCGGAGTCGGTCTGGGAGTCTGAAGAGGAGGAGTCACCTGATTCCTTTCGGACTCGGTGTGTCCCCTCGGACTCACCTGAGTCCGAACCTCGGAAACAGTCCCCTCCGGAGGATGCCCGGTTCTCGGACTTCGTCAGGGATATGGCCAAGGCTTTGGCCTTCCCGGCGGATCCCGAGGAGGAGCCTCGAGCCGAAGAGCTCGACGCCCTTCAGTACGACTCTCCCGCCCGGGAGCACTTTACTGTACCGGTGCCTCCCATGCTGGAACGACTACTCTTCTGCATGTGGGAGAGTCCGGCCTCGTCGCCGGTATTGAGCAAGCGGGTCGATTCCATCTATCGAGTCCGCAAGAGTCCTGGCTTCCAAAAAGCACAGCTACCACACCATTCCATGGTAGTGGAATCGGCCATGCATAGGCTTAAGAGCCAGAAAATGCTCTCCTCGGTGCCCCCTGGCAGGGAGGCCCGTAACCTGGATGGCCTTGGTAAGAAGTGTTTCCAGGGCTCTATGCTGGCTTGTCGTGTCCAGACCTACCAGCTATACATGGGCATGTATCTCCGAGACCTGGCTAAAGAGCTAGCCGGATTCTCTGCTGGACTGTCCGAGGAACCTTTGCGGAGGTTCCTAGCCTTAACATCTGGTATTCGGGAATGCTCCAAATTCATGTCCCGAGCAGCCTATGATGGCTTTGAAGCATCGGCTCGTGTGGCCGCAGCCGGCATCGGTGCCCGCCGACAGGCTTGGCTTCAGTCGTCTGACCTTGAGCCTTGGGTGCAGGACAAGTTGGTCGATGTCCCCTGCAGAGGTGAGAACCTCTTTGGCAAGCCCATGGCTGAAAAGGCTGCACAAATC
Source organism: Ichthyophis bannanicus (assembly GCA_033557465.1). NCBI lineage: Eukaryota > Metazoa > Chordata > Amphibia > Gymnophiona > Ichthyophiidae > Ichthyophis > Ichthyophis bannanicus. The sequence continues at coordinate 63,337,957 of CM066048.1, forward strand.
GAGACGGAGACTCTCACCAGGACCAGGCTTTCTAGGAAGACCTCCGCCCCTTCCCAGAAAAAGAAGGGTTCGGGAAAAAAGTCCTTTTACCCGAGAAAGGTGGCTGCCTACAAACACTACCCCCAATATCAGGCCCCTCCAGCTCCCCAACAGGGTCAGCAGGCCAAGGGACGGGGTAACGGGTCCCGTAAGCAGCAAGCCCCCACGCCTGCACCACCAGCCCCTGCTCAGCAGGGTGGGGGTTTTTGACTTCCACAGCATAGCCTCTCCCCCTCAGCTGGTTCCTCCCAGCACCGGAGGCCGGCTGGTTCACTTCGCCCACAGGTGGTCCAACATCACTTCAGATGCCTGGGTGCTTCAAGTCGTGCGAGAAGGATATCTTCTCCACTTCCATCAGGTCCCTCCCTCTTATTTTCCGGGGAACCTCCGCGACTCCCTCTGCACAGGGACTTACTCCTTCAGGAGTTAGCAAGTCTTCTTCAGGACCAGGCTGTGGAACCGGTGCCCCACCACCTGAGAGGTCAAGGCTTTTATTCCAGGTATTTCCTAATACCAAAAAGGACAGGAGGCCTAAGACCCATCCTGGACTTGCGCAACCTCAACAAGTTCCTTGTGCGGGAAAAGTTCAAGATGCTTACCCTTGGAATCCTTCTGCCCTACCTCCAGCAGGGAGATTGGCTATGCTCCTTGGATCTAAAGGATGCCTACACGCACATCCTCATCCACCCAAGCCACCGCCAATACCTAAGGTTTGTGGTGGCCGGAAATCACTACCAGTACAGAGTACTGCCCTTTGGCCTGTCCTCCGCACCGCGAGTCTTCACAAAATGTCTCGCGGTGGTGGCGGCCTATCTCAGGCTTCACGGCCTCTATGTCTTTCCGTACCTCGACGACTGGCTCATCAGAGCGTCGTCCCCCCCGGCAGTCACCAATGCCACACACCGCACGGTGACTCTTCTGCAGTACTTGGGCTTTGTCATAAACTTCGCAAAGTCCACTTTGCTCCCCTCACAGGATCTCGAGTTCATCGGCGCAAGACTGCACACTCCTCAGGCTCGAGTTTTCCTGCCTCTCGACAGGGCTCAACGGCTCATGGACCTAGCCGGCCATTTTCGCAGCCAGTCCCTGGTCTCCGCCAGGCGCTTCCTGAGACTATTCGGCCATATGGCTTCCACCGTCCACGTGACCCCCAATGCTCGCCTGAATATGCGGCCGGCTCAATGGTGCCTTCGCAAGCAGTGGCAACAAGCCACCGGCGGGCTAGCCGACTTAGTGCGCCTCTCCAGACCGCTGGCCTCTTCCCTACAGTGGTGGCTTCATCGGCCGAACCTGGTGCTCGGAATGCCTTTTCAGTCGCCTCAGCCGACTCAAGTGCTGACGACCGATGCTTCCCTCCTGGGCTGGGGAGCTCATTGCCAGGGGGCGTGTACTCAAAGTCTCTGGACCGCGTGGGAATCTGCTCAACAGATCAACTTCCTGGAGCTCAGAGCTATTCGTCTGGTGCTCAAGGCTTTCTCCCACCTGACTTCTCACCAGTCCATCCTTGTCCAGACGGACAATCAAGTTGCCATGTTCTACGTGAACAAGCAGGGCGGCACGGGCTCCTTCCTTCTCTGCCGAGAAGCTCAGAAGCTCTGCTCTTGGGCTGTCAGTCACGGCATTCTTCTCAAAGCAGTTTATCTCCCAGGCCAGGAGAATTGCCTGGCCGACAAACTCAGCAGGATACTCCAGCCGCACGAGTGGCGTCTGGATCCCTTGGTAGTCCAGAAACTCTTTCTGAAGTGGGGCCTCCCCACGATGGATCTCTTTGCCAGTCCTCTCAACCGGCAACTTCCTTGCTTCTGCTCGCGTCAGCCACATCCCCTTCGGGTAGCGGCAGATGCATTTCTGCTCTCATGGTCGGAAAGCCTTCTCTATGCTTTTCCTCCCATCCCGCTAATCTCCCGAACTCTGTTCAAGGTTCTCCGGGACAAAGCGTCCATGATCCTGGTGGCTCCTCGCTGGCCCAGACAGCCTTGGTTTCCACTCCTGTTGCAATTAGCGGTAGAGGATCCGTTCCCTCTGGGGTCTCAACCGGATCTCCTAACACAGGATCAGGGGTCTCTGCTCCACCCCAACCTCCGATCGCTCAACCTAATGGCCTGGCGGCTGAAAGGGTAGTCCTTGCTCCCCTTCTCCTGCCGGCAGAGGTGGAAGAGGTCGTCCTAGCTTCTCGGCGACCTTCTACCCGCAAATGCTACGCCCTAAAATGGCGTCGCTTTTCGGTTTGGTGTGTAGAGCAGTCTCAGGATCCCTTCTCCTGCCCGGTGTCGGTGATCTTGCAGTACCTGCTCTACCTCTCTAATCTGGGACTTAAGTCCAACTCCGTCAAAGTCCACCTCAGTGCTCTTTCAGCACACCATGTGCCGGTGGACGGCAGACCTCTTTCCAGCGACCCTCTTGTAGCACGGTTTCTCCGAGGTCTCCTTCTACTAAAACCACCTCTGCGCCCGCTAGCACCTGACTGGGATCTGAATGTGGTTTTACAGCGGATCACTTGTCCGCCTTTTGAACCGATGGCTACCTGTTCTCTGCGTTTTCTTTCGTGGAAAACCTTATTCCTGATAGCCCTCACTTCCGCTAGACGCGTAAGTGAATTGCAGGCACTCGTGTCTGATCCTCCATTCACTCGGTTCTACAAAAATAGGGTAGTCCTACGGACTCACCCAAAATTTCTTCCAAAAGTGGTCTCCCCTTTTCACATCAATCAGGAGGTGGTACTTCCAACCTTCTTTCCCAGGCCTCACTCCAGCCGAGCTGAACGAGTCCTGCATACCCTGGACTGTAGAAGGGCATTGAACTTCTACCTTGACCGTACGCGGGAGCACCGTAAAGCTGCTCAGCTTTTTGTGTCTTTTGACCCCAATAAATTGGGGCTCCCGGTCTCCAAGCGTACCCTGTCCATCTGGGTTGCTGACTGTATCGCTTGGGCTTATGGGGCAGCCGGACTCTCCTTAGAAAGTCGAGTCACAGCTCATTGTGTTCAGGCGAAGGCTACGTCAGTGGCTTACCTCCGCTCTGTTCCGCTGGCAGACATCTGCCGGGCCGCTACTTGGTCTTCGAGCCAGACTTTTGCGGTTCATTACTCTCTCGAGAGGGAGTCCCGCAGGGACAGTGCTTTCGGACAGGCAGTCCTCCGAAATCTCTTCGAGGTTTGAGCAACTCCTACCCTCCATCCCGGATGGGGGCTACCGGTGGGTAATAATTCAGCGAAGATTCCTTCCTTCTGTACTGCCGAGCTAGAGGGAGCTGATTTTTGTGCTTAGGGTCTCCGGTAGCCTTAAGCTTGGGAGTCCCATATGTGAGGACTGACTTCCTGCTTGGTCCTGGAGAAAGCGTAGTTACTCACCTGTAACAGGTGTTCTCCAGGAGCAGCAGGAATCAGTCCTCACAACCCTCCCTCCTCCCCGTGGAGTTGCAATCATCTGCTTAAGTTTTTTTTGCAAATTTTTATGCTGTCTTTTAGCTATGTCATCAGACTGGCTAAGATGGCACCCTTGGGCGGGAAGGCGACCGCGCATGCGCGCTGCAATTCCCAAAGGCTTTCTGTGAAAGCTGGGGAAAATTGCTCCGCGAGGGCTCCGTCGGCGCCGACGTCACCCATATGTGAGGACTGATTCCTGCTGCTCCTGGAGAACATCTGTTACAGGTGAGTAACTACGCTTACTAATCTGTTATGTTTTTTTGAAGGAGTGAATAAACAGGTGGACAAAGGTGTGTCGGTTGATATTGTGTATCTGGACTTTCAGAAAGCCTTTGACAAGGTCCCTCATCAGAGACTTTTGGCAAAACTAAAGAGTCATGGGATAGGAGGCAGTGTACTATTGTGGATCAGGAACTGGTTAAAAGATAGAAAGCAGAGGATAGGGCTAAATGGCCAATTTTCCCAATGGAGAAAGGTGAATAGTGGTGTACCCCAGGGATCTGTGCTGGGTCCACTGCTTTTTGACATATTCATAAATGACCTGGAAAGTGGAATAACGAGTGAGGTTATCAAATTTGCAGATGACACAAAACTATTTAAAGTTGTTAAAACCCAAGAGGATTGTGAAAAATTGCAAGAGGATCTTGATAAATTGGAAGACTGGGCATCAAAATGGCAGATGAAATTTAATGTGGACAAGTGCAAGGTTATGCACCTAGGGAAGAACAACCCAAACTATGGTTACATGATGCAAGGTTCCACATTAGGAACCACCACCCAGGAAAAAGATTTAGGCGTCATTGTGGATACCATGTTAAAACCCTCGGCCCAGTGTGCAGCGGCGGCCAAGAGAGCAAATAGAATGCTAGGTATGATAAGGAAAGGAATGGAAAATAAAACAAAAGATATTATAATGCCTCTATATCGTTCCATGGTGAGACCGCACCTTGAATATTGTGTGCAATTCTGGTCGCCGTATCTTAAAAAGGATATAGCGATTTTAGAAAAGGTTCAGAGAAGAGCCACCAAAATGGTAAAGGGGATGGAAGGATACTCCTATGAAGAAAGGCTAAAAAGGTTAGGGCTCTTTAACCTGTAAAAGAGACGGCTGAGGGGAGATATGATAGAAGTCTATAAATTAATGAACGGAGTGGAACGGGTAAACGTAGATCGATTGTTTACGTTATCAGAATATAGAAAGACTAGGGGATATGCAATGAAGCTACAGGGTAAACTATTTAAGACTAATAAAAGAAAATATTTTTTCACTCAACGTGTAATCAAACTCTGGAATTAGTTACCGGAGGATGTAGTAAAGGCTGTTAGTGTAGCTGGGTTTAAAAAAGGTTTGGACAAGTTCCTGGAGGAAAGGTCCATAAACCATTATTAAGAAGTGACCGAAGATATCAATGCTTGACCCAGTACAAGCATTGTGGAACTTGTGTCTCTTGGGGAAACTGCTAGGTACATATGACCTAGATTGGCCACTGTTGGAAACAGAATACTGGGCTTGATGGACCTTGGTCTGACCCAGTATGTCATATCTTATGTTCTTATGTTCTTAACTGGAAGGTTCCTCAGGTCCTGCTCCTAAGGTCCCCTGCCTAGGAGGGTCTGTCTCCTGGTTCTGGGTTTCAGTTCTGACTGAGGGAGGAACATTTGCCGGTGGGCTAACTGGGGCTGTAGCTGGGGGATTATATGAAGGAGGGGGAGGTGTTGGAGGGGATCCCATGGACTCACTGTTTCCCAGGGGTCCTCGGCTCTCTTAGTGACTTTAGCCAGGAAGAGGCACAATCCCAGACTTTCTACCCAGCAGGATGCATAATCTGACTCTTCTTGGCTAAATGGCTGTTTGATAGAATTAACATACAAATTTAAGGTCTGGCACAACCATTCTTCATCTGCCCCAAACTTTGGCCAGAATACTACTGGGGGCCTTATGCTTTATTTTGTCCATATAAAACAACGATATTTTATAATTTTTGCCTTATTCTTGTGTTTAGGTCTATCATTATCTTTCCAATACCTTGACATCTTCCCTAATGGACTGTCTGGAGGGATGTCCCCGGGGCCTGTACTGCCAGCCCCATCTTTACTCAAGTTTCTTTTAGAGCCTTTATTTCCCATTGAGACTTTCTGTCACCAATGTGTCTTTTGCTTTGTCTCTCTCCGGCCGCACTCCTTGCGGATGTGTCAGAACCGCGGATTAAGACTCCGTACTCACTTCGTTTCTAGGACACATCTCACACACAAAACACTCTATCTTGACGCCCAACCACCAAGGTAATACTTTACAGTCTTATTTCTTTCCTTGGTCCGTGCACGGAGTTGCCTGGTTGACACGCTTGAGCTCGCTTAATATCTGGTCACGTTCACTGAGTCCATATTGCTTTTACTGGTCTCTGGATTCTGCTGTCAGTACGGTGTCAGAGTCTGCCGTTATCGATACACGAGGCCGTTGAACTCAACGGGACGTGTCTCCCCATCCTCGGCGGTGGCAGCCTCCTCCAGCGATGACTCAATCCAGGACGAGCCCCCAATCTGTAATAAACAACAATAATTTTATCACAATAACAGACACTTCAGTGAAACCAAAGTTTATTTTATTTATTTATTTATTCAATCTTGCAAGATGGGTGGCCACAATTTGTTTATTAGTGAGCACACTTGTCATATAAACAGTTCCATATTTATTACATTCATTTCTCCTACAAATTCCTCCCCTGTTATTCTATTGGTGCAGGTACTTCTAATCTTCTGCCTATTAGTGATCTTTATTCAGGTCATGTGAATCTCTGTCTCGGTTTACTTCTAACTCCTACCCCTTTTCCCTTATTTACCTTATTCCTTTTATGGTTATATTACCGGTCTCATGAGTTCTCAGAAATCCCCCCCTCCCTTGCCCATGTTCTTAATTTTCATGTTTTTAAGTTTCTTTCTTCTCTTTCTCTGTACCTAGCAAATTTTGTATCAGCATGTTTCACAGTGTTCTTTTTGTCCTTGAGCTTCTAATTCTTTTATTTCTCATGTGCAGTAGCCTAGAAACTAAGGGAGGGGTGTATGGGGGAAACCTAAGATTTGCAAGGTCAAAAGAAAATATCTTTATTATGTACAGCATAAGAAAATTTAGCATGTAAGCCAATGTTTTTTGATCAAGCAAATAGCATCCTATAGATGTCTATTTCGCTACATATATTTTGTAAAAACAACAAATTAAATCTTTAAAACATTTCTAACATTCCTCCTCGACACTGGACTGAGAAGGGTATGCAGTAGCATGGAAAATGATGGCCTATCTGCTCTCTTCATCCACATGTACTTCAGTTCTATAATCCTTTCCCTTAGAGCTCTTCTGTGCTTGCCACAGGCTTTTTTAAATTCTGATATCCTCATCTCCACTACTTCCACTGGGAGGCTGTTCCATGCATTTACCACACTTTCTGTAAAGATAGACTCAGGAGTTATCTAAGGAAGTATATTCCCTTTACCCTCATTCTATATCCTTAATGAATATGCATGCACTGCCCCATTGTACGCAAATACATCTTATGAATATTCATTAGGGACATATTGAAAACCAGACTGGTTTGTGGTCCTCTACGACTAGAGTTTGACACGCCTGTTTTAGACCATTCCTCAAGTTTTGCTAGAGCCCTTGTCCTGTTATCCATCCAGGGTGTCCACACTGTTGCAGATTCCAGTATAATCTACAGAGACAAACCTTTTCTGATAGCCCTTCTGTTACATTGCTTACAGAGGTGTAAGAACTGGACCAAGGAAGTTGGGGAGGAATCCTTGGGAGCGTGGTCAATATGGTGGCATAGTGCTGGTGCTCCATGTTGTCTTTGTTTCAATGCCAAAGAGAAAAAGGAAGACTGGGAAAAAGACCTTGATTCCCTGGCCATTTCAAACTGAGATCCAGTGGACCATTTTTCAACACCTGGTGCTCTGCTGGCCAAAGAATCTGGAGTCAGGCTTTGTCGATGATGTGACTGGAGAGTCCGGCATCGTCTTCAGATGCTGACATCTCGTTTTCCACAGATCAGTGGATGCTGTCTTCTTTTCCGCAGATAGCTCTGGGGACTTGCCATGGAGAGTTGGTGTTTGCAGAGTTGCTGTTCAAGGAGAGCTGCCTGAAGGATTGGACGTGGTGGCTTCCAAGTCAGCTCTTAATGGAGACCTAGGACCTCGATCTGTAGAGGTGGAAAGTGCAGCTCCTGGAGGAAACAGAGAGGTGATGCTGCCAATGAGAGGGACCCAGCTCAGACTACAGCTTTGCCAACTACCAGTGCCGTACCTAGCCCTGTAGAAGTGGAGCAGCCACACACGGCACAAAGAAATAAGGATGCATTTGGGACTGCTGGCCTTGGCTCCCCCCCCCCCCCTCCCCATGCTGCTTGCCCTTGCCTGCTGCAGCCACCACTTTTCCTCTGGCCTTGGCAGCGGTGGTGATGGCAGCAGCAGAGCAGACATCCAGTTGGAAAAAAAAATAACCTCAGGTCTTTCCCACTCCATGCTTACAAGCAGGTCTGATCCCTTCCTCCTCTGACATATGCTCATGTCAGAGGAGCGAGGGACCAGACCAGCCATTCAAGCGCGGAGTTGCAAAGACCTGCATTTGAATGGCTGGTCTGGTCCCTTCCTTCTCTGACACAAGCATATGTCAGAGGAGGGAGGGATCAGACCTGCATGCAAGCACTGAGTTGGGAAGACCCATGTTTTTTTTTCTTCAATTGGATATCTGCTCTGCTGCTGCCATTGCTGCCACCAACGCAACACGAAATTCTGCAGTGGCTGGGCAAAAGCAGGCAGTGTGGGGGAGAGCCAGCTAGATATGGAGATAAAATGCTGGGCATGGGGAAAATGACAGACCTGTGATTGGGGGGGAGGAGGGAGGTGCCAGATGTGCAAGTCACACAACGTGCATTTATGGCTTGGTATGGCCCTGCCAACTATCGTCTGGTCTGTTTCCATTAGCTAGGCTCCATACTTCTACTTTAGAGAGACGCAATTCGGGGTAGATTGCTAGCGACCATTGGTGCTGTGTGGGGGTTTCCTGCTGTTTTCTGCATGCGTTGGTAACAATTTTGCCTATTGTGCACTTGGGGGTTGCGTGGTCCTAATGCGCGTTCTGCCCAAACTGCTCCAAGTACACTTCTTCCCTAGCGCCTTTAATAGGTGTTCTGTAAAAGTGCAGTTAACACATGCCTGTGGACCTATGTAGCCTTAGCATGTGCTTTGATTTGTCCAGCACAGAGCAGGAGCTGAAAGTACACCCACTTCTTCAAGAGGTATGGAAATCTGCTACTGTCTTCCCATTCCCAGAGGTGATCAAAGATATGATCCTGTCCGAGTCGGACTCATCCGATTCCCTGCTTAAAGGGTTAACAGTCTATAAGAAGATCTATGCTCTCCCAGAGGAGGAGCGTGGTGAGTGGTTTGATGTTCCCAAAGTGGATGCACAGGTCACGGACTTGCATTCCCGTGGAAGGCATTTTGGCCTTAAAGAATATTCTGGACCTCAAGGTCGATTCCTGGTTGAAGAGCCAGTTTGCTGTGGCGGCGGCTATTCTACAATTAGAGGTATTACCAGCTTGACTTCTCAAGCACTGCTCCAGTAGATTCAGTCTCTTCTGCCTGATGATGATACTTCTCTCTTGGAATCAGCTATGGCCTTCCTTTCTGATGGCATGTATGACCTGATGCGCTTGGCAGCCAGGGATGCTGCCCTGACTACTGCATCATGGCATTGGGTTTGGCTCCATCGCTGGGCGGTGAACACATCCTCCAAAGCCTGACTGGCTTAACTGGCCTTTAAGGAGAAGCTCCTGTTTGGAGAAGCTAGTGAAGGACCTAGACGAGATAAAATCTTACCACCTCCTGGAAGACAGGTCCAGGGAGCCTGTGAAGTGGACAAGTGCCCCTTTCTCAACAGCCTCCTCCTGACCACCAAGAGCAGGCTGGCCAGATACCCAGGAGTCTCGGGACTATTGTCACTATCAACCACAAAAACCTTTCTTTCTCTCAGCCTCAGGCTCGCTTTCTGTCCTTTTGTGGAACATGTGGACCCAGGGACGTGGCCTCCTCCAAAGGAGGACCTTCCCAAACTACACAATAAAGATTTGGGGGCCCATTCCCTGATGCCTCCAGTGGGCAGCAGGCTTCACCTCTTCTTTCAGGAATGGGCCCATGTTACTAAGGTTCACTGGGTGCTAGAAACCATTCAATTTGGCTATGTCCTGGAATGCAAGGACTGGATTCCCAATGCCTTCATCATCTTCCCCCTGAGGGTCTGCAGTCAAAGGTGCCACAGTGGTTGCTTCACCTAAAGGTAATGGTGCTCATCCCTCCAGATGAATGGTGCAAGAGCAGATACTCCATTTACTTTGTGGTGCCAAAATAGGATAGTTGCTTCTGGCCCAGCCTGGACCGCAAAGGCGTCAACAAGCACTTGCACATCCTGTGATTTCAAATGGAAACCTTGCGGTCCATGATTTAGGTAGTGCACCGAGGAGAATTCTTGGCATCTCTGGATCTGGCCGAAGCGTATTTCCATATCCCAATCTGGGTGGATCAACAGAAGTATCTGCATTTTGCCATGCTTGGCTCTCACTGTCAGTTTGCCCCCCTTCTTTTTGTGCTCTCCACCACCCCAAAGACTTTCTCCAAGATCATGGTGGTAGCAGCCGTGGCACCAAGGGTTCTGAGTCCATCCCTATTCTGGACGACTGGCTCATCTGAGCCTGTTCCCTGCAGAAGCATCTCGGGTGATGACCTGAGTGCTGTCCTTCTTGGAAAGCCTTGGCTCGATGATCAATCAAGAAAAGAGCCTGCTTTTGGCTTCCCAGTCCTTGGAGTTTCTGGGAGCACTTTTTAACACTCGAGTAGGCAGAGTTTTCCTGCCAGAGGAGAAAATCAGGAGACTGTTGAATTGCCTGGTGGTGATCTGTGCGCAGTAGGCCCCCAGTGTCTGAGATTACTTTCAGCTCCTCTGATGGATGGCAGTGACCATAGAGATGGTCCCAAGGGTGCATGCTTACATTCGACCAGTCCAGTGATCTTTGTTGACTTGGTGATTGCAGAGTTCTCAGAAGCTTGAGCGCAGGCTCCTTCTCCCATTAATGGTGAAGTCCAGCTTGCAGTAGTGGTGGTATCCTAGTCATCTGAGGACGGGCGTTCGCTGGATGATTTCTCCTGGATCCTGCTGATAATGGATGCCAGTCTCTTGAGCTGGGGAACCCATTGCCAAGACGGTACAGCCTAGGGCTGTTGGAACTGCAGGGAGGTGGTGTGGTCCATCAGCCACCTTGAGGCAAATGCTGTCAGATTGGCTCTTCTGCATTTCTGGCCCCTGGTCGAAGGCCAGGTGATTCAAGTGTTTTCAGACAATGTCATGGTGGTGGCTTATGTCATTTGGCAGGATGGCACAAAAAGCACCAGAGTGGCCGTGGAGTTGAATCTCCTGTTTGTCTGGGCGGAGAAGAACCTCCTAACCTTGTCAGCTCAGGACATTGCTGGAGTGGACAACATAGAAGCAGACTTCCTCAGCTGGCACTCTCTAAATCCTGGTGAATAGGAGTTGTCAAGAAGCATTTCAGTTGATTCTGTGTTGCTGAGGTCGCCCCGAAATGGATCTAATGGTGATCAGCTACAGTGCCAAGGCATGCCACTTCTTCAGTCATCGCATGGAGATAGGGTCCGAGGGTATCAATGCCCTGACCTAGCCTTGACCCAATCATCGACTGCTGTATGTGTTTTCCCCATGACCCATGGTGGGGCATGTGATTCAACATATAGAGAACCACCCAGGCAGGATTGTTCTGATAGCACCAGATTGGCCACAGACAGTGTGGTTTGGAGACCTGATACAGCTCCTTCAAGCGCCTCCCCTTCGACTGCCTCCATCTCGGGGGCTACTGCGGCAGGAACTGACTGTCCTGGAGGAACCGGCTCCCTTCTCGCTTATGGCATGGCTCTTGAAAAGAGACTGCTAGTGTGTAAGGGCTACTCTCCAGCTGTAATCACTACTATACTTGGTGCCAGGAGGAGGTCAACCAAGCTAGCATACGTAAAGATAATGGTGCCTCTACAAACACTGGTCTGGCACGCGACAGTTGGCTCCCGAGATGGCCAAGATGTTCTCTGTTGGCTTTTCTGCAGGATGGCCTATAGAAGGGCCTCTCTCTTAGCTCCATGAAGGATTCAGGTGGCAGTTTTGGCCTGTTGCTGTGGTCTGGTGGTAGGCAGGTCCTTGGCGTTGCAGCCGGGCATCTCTTGTTTTCTTCAAGAGGTTTGATGTCTTTGGTCTATGATCCCTTTCTGGGATCTGTTTCTGGTGCTCAAGACCCTGATGGCATCCTCTTTGAGCCATTGAATCACATTATCTTGAAGGATTTGACACTCAAGACTGTCTTCTTGCTCACAATTTGTTCTGCAAGACAGATCTCCAAGCTGCAGGTTCTGTCTTGCTGAGATCCTTATGTCCTTTCAACAGAGGCAGTTTCCATTCGACCTGTGCCTTCCTTCTTGCCTAGAGGGCTGTCTCCCTTTCACATGAACCAAATGGTTTGCCTGCCTTCTTCCTCTAAGGAGCAGTGTCGGGGGAAGGATAAGAATCTTTGCCTTGTGGATGTCCGGCAGATGCTTCTCCGGTACTTGGAGGTTATGAATTCCTTTTGTAAGTCAGATCATCTTTTTGTGCTGTTTGCTAGCCCGTGCAAGGGTGAAGTGGTGGCTGTCTACTTTAGAGAACTGGATTAAGGAGGCTATTGCCTCAGTGTATCTGTTATGGAACCGGTTGGTTCTGGAGAGTCTGCATGTCCATTCTACTTAAGCAGAAGCATCTTCATGGGTGAAGCAGAGCTCGGTAGCCCCTGCAGACATTTGTTGGACAGCAACATGGGCATCACTTTCCACTTTTGTCAAGCATTACCACTTGGATGTTCATGCGCGGGTGGACATGGCCTTTGGCTCAAGAGTTTTGAGACTTGATGTGTCTTTTCTTCCCGCCCACTGGTGTGGTAGCTTTGGTGCATCCCACTTGTCTGGACTAGTCTAGCAGGACAATATGGAAGGTGACATTTTACTTACCAAATAATGTCCTTTCCTTGAGTTCTGCTAGACTAGTCCAGGGCCCTCCCCTGAAACTGTACTTGCTCTGTTCTTCTGCTGCAGTACCCTTGGGTCCACCATGATTCTGTATTTGGCTCTGCAGGCTCATCTTCTAATGACAGCCTTCTATTTCTTCCTTTCTGTACATAGTTCTCTACTGTTGTTTACTCATTGTTGCACACATTGAGGTTGTGTGAGGCTTCCTCTGTATTTCTCAAATTCTTTGGGACGAATGCTGAAGGGACCTCTGGTAGCTGAGGCAAATAGAGGCACAGGAGTGATGTCATTGAAACTTGGGCTTTTCATTGGTTGTTTGTCTCCACCAATCTGCTGGTAGGGGAACACAACTGTATTATGTGTTAAAGATTTATTTGAATTTTTGGATCAGCAAAGATATTGTACTTTACTTTGCAAAGAAATTGCAAGAAATTAAACTCATGAGCCATTCTAACTCATGAGCCATTCTGCCTGTGGACCAAAGCTGTATTTACAGTCTGACAGGATAAGAATTCATCAATTATAATGTAAAAGTTGTGAGCTGCTTCTAAAACCATGGGGGGTGTCTCCCTTGACAGGAAGATGCTGGAAGATTAAGGCAAACAAATTTAAACCCATTAATGATGACAAAAGAACACTTCATCTAGCCTTGGAATGTAGACCATGGGGGATGTGTCCTTTGAGCATTCTCAGATGTCTGACCACAAGGGGGGTGATCAGAAGCCTGCCCGGAAACCAAAGCAAAAAAGGTGGATGGGGTGGAGAGAAGTTCATGTGAGAGTCTGACCAGCAAAGAAAGTTGTAGGTCAAAATTCTCTAAGCAGGCAAACAGGTTTGGCCGGACAAAACTAGATGAGTGACTCATGCAGTGACTCAGCAGCTAACACTGCTGGTCATGAGCACAGATTTGGCCCTGGCCAATCCTGGTGTGAACCATGTGCACAGGATTGACCCTGGCCAATCCTGATTTGAGCATGCAGCATGTTAACCAATGAATTGTAATATCATGCAGCAGGCACGATCTTAGTTAAGGTACTTTAGGGGGACTCTCAGAAGGAAAAAGATGGGACTGTAACTGATATACGAGGCAAGCGTGTCTCTGTAGTTTTTTTTCCCAGATTTTCCTCCTGAGAGTGATTGCTGAACAGTCCCCCACCTGGAGTGATGAGCTATAATATCCGGTGAAGTATTAATGCTTACCTTTGTGCTTAATTATTATTCCAAAAGGACTTAATTTAATAAAACTCATATTGCATTTACTAAAGTGTCTATGCATAGTCTGTGAGCTAATGAGTGACAGGGTTAACTCATACTGTATTTGCCAGAATATTTATGCCTAGTCAGTGAGCTAAGTGAGTGACAGGGTCAAAGGAAAAGCGTAGAATTTGGCAATACAACAACCCACTTGTCTGGACTGGTCTAGCAGGACTCTAGCAAAGGACGTTATCTGGTAAATAAAATGTCACCTTGATGGAGGTTTTGCTCATTCCAAAGGACTTTACTCCTATTTCAAGGGCGTATTATCTCCCTTCAGGTAAGAAGGCTCCTTCTGAACAGGTTCCAGGCATGGATGTTTTAAATGTTAGTGATATTGCAGAAGGGCTGTCAGGTAAGATTTGCCTCTTTGCAGATGATACAAAAATCTGCAATAGAATAGACACCCAGGAAGGTGTAGATAACTTGAGGAGGGATCTAGCAAAGCAGGAAGAATGGTTGATAATTTGGCAGTTGAGATTTAATGCTAAATTAATGCAGGGTCATGCAGTTGGGCTATCAAAATCCAAGGGAACCATAAGGTATAGGGGGTGAAGTACTTCTGTCCACAAAAGCAGAGCAGCAGATGTGTGTGATTGTTTCTGATGATCTTAAGGTGGCTAAACAAGTAGAAAAGGCAACAGCAAAAGCCAGAAGGATGCTTGGTGCACAGGGAGAGGAATGGCCAGCTGGAAGGAGAGAGGAGAGAAGAGTACGATAGTGCCTCTGTGTAAGACTTTGGTTAGACTTCATTTGGAGTATTGTATGCAAATTCTGGAGGATGGAGTATGTGCAAAGGGTGGCTACCAAAATGGTCAGTTGTGGCGTTTTTAGGTGGTTGGCAAAAAAGTCCTGTGCTATTGGGGGAAGGAGCTTTATTGCACTTGATACAGAGTCCAGTGGAGACTCAAAACATGTACGTCATGCAGCTCAGCTTATTCCGGACTGGATGCCAGCAATAGTGCAGTTGCCACACTTGCACTTTTCAGATAAGCCTTTTCTGATTTTGATTTTAGAACCTATTTGATTAAAATGGATTTGGCTGGATTGTGAGTTGGGCATCAATCTGCTTCTCACGCCAGCTTGTCCGACAAAAATACTTTAATTTTGGGAGCCACTGCATCATTGTTGGGTGATTCATACTTTTTGGATGTGTATTGATTCTTATCATCCTTGGGGTTTTCTTTTATTTTTTTGTTTCGATAATGTATATGGGAACAGACTTAAAGATCTCAATATGTATACTTTGGAGGAAAGGCGGGAGAGGGGAAACATAGAAAAAGGATGGAAAAAAAAGACCACAAGGCCTATCTAGTCTGCCCTTTCATATCAACAACAACAGCAGTCCGGAGGGACTGGGATTTCTAGTCCTATAGGCACTCCTTGTGGTCTTGGGCAAGCCACTTAACCCTCCATTGCCCATGTTCCCTGTAAGTATTAGCGTATGTGTGTCATATCCCCTCGTGTTAAATGTATCTCCCAATTGACCGCTTTGACCCAGTGAAAAGCGGGATATAAATACAGCTAAATAAATAAACAAATAAACAGTCCCCTTTTTCCCTTTAGAGGTCCTCTGTGTTTGTCCCATGCTTTTTTAAATTCATATACTGTTGTCATCTCTACCACCTCTGCTGGGAGACTATTCTACGCATCTACCACTCTTTCTGTAAAGAAATATTTCTGCATATTACTCTTGTCTATCCCCTTTCACCCTCATCCTATGTCCCCTTGTAGCAGAGCTTGCTTTCAATCAAAAGAGGCTCTCCTGTGCATTTGTCGTGAAGGTATTTAAACGTCTCAATCATATCACCTCTATCCCGCTTTTCCTTTCGGTACTCCAAGTGAGGTATTACAATCTATACAACAGTTGTATAGTATCATGACTGGACAACTGCCTTTCTTCCTTTCTTGTTTCTTTTTTATTTCCTAAGCCTACATCCCCTCCCCTCTACTATTGTGGGCTGGTAGGAGATTTCCAGTTGGAAAAGTTTTCTTGTTTGTTTTTTTTGGTAAGTCTCTCTTTTCTTATGAGATGCTTATCTTGATTGTAATTTAGGAAATTAATAAAAAAAATTGGATTAAAGATAGTATTGCTAATGCTTCTACCTGTAGTGTGAAAGCGATTTACTACTATGTTTTGTTGTCTTCCATTCAACCAGTTTTTCACCTCATCAATTATTTCAAGGCCCACAGTAAGGATGCTTAATGTGTAAGGTCCTATACTGAACCATGTCAAATATTTTAGTGAAAGCCAACCTTTTTACTGTTCTCTCTAGTCTACCTATCTGCACTATCTTTTGTTTTAGCCTGGGTGTGATGGCTTTGCCTTATTTTGCACCCAGGTCTGGATTTAAGTATGGCAATTACTTATCAAGTTTTGAGGGCACGAAATCTCTAGACTAGAACAAAACCCCAGTTCTGTTTGTTTTAAGACTACGCTTTATGATCTGTTAAGGAAAAATCTCTCTCCAGTCCGGCCTATAGATGCCAACATCTTTATTTGGTCCTGCTAGTGTCCCTTAGTCCTCTTCTGTTCTCTGTCCTGTACCATCTGCATTCATACAGTCCTTTTTTGTGTTCTCTGGATTGATGGGGTCTCTGTGCCTTTTTGCCATCCCCCTCTCTGCACTCCTGTAATGTACTTGCTAGTCCCTGGGATGGTACTAGGCTCTGCCTCCTGGCCAAGGAATAACCTAATGGTTAGAGGAGCAGGTTCAGAATCCTGGACTGGAACAAAAAAAAAGACGAAGTGGAAGGAGACCATGCGCAAGCAAAGGACTTTGCTACTAGCAATATGCTTTTGCTTACAAGACTACTACTACTGACCATTTCTATAGCGCTACAAGTAGTACCCAGTGCTGCACAGACATGTAAGAGACCGTCTCTGCTCATCAGAACTTACAATCTAGTCAAGATTCAAGGCCCCCTGATGAAGACTAACTAGCTGAACATTGGCTAAGTTGTGCCCTGTGATAAAGTCTTTTGCTTGTGCATGATTTCATGCTTGCTTTTTTTTTGTTGTTGTTGTTGTTGTTCCTGCTTCTATCTTTGGAAGTGTACCTCCAATCGTTTCTTGATTGAGAATCCTGGGCAGCCAGGTTCAAATTCCACTTTTGTTCCTTATGATTTTGGTCACTTAACTTTCCATTGCCTCAAGTGCAAGCTACCTACATGTATCTTGCCTTAACCTAATCCTGAAAAAGGTGTGAGCTAAATCCACATTTTCCTTTCTGTTTAGACCTATACCCTGCATGTGCTTCTAGTTTGCAGTGCCTTCACTTAGTTGCTAGGAAGGTGCTAATGTATATTCTTTGTCAATGCATTTTTCTGTAGCCTTACCCTACTCCATGCTCTTTCTCCCAGCTTCCTTAAGCCTCTTGGTAGGTTCTACCTTCTGGCTGTGTGCTGTTCTCTAGACCCACTTCCTGCCTGAGCTCATCCTTTGTTATATGCTGGTACAGTGCCACACTATATCTTGGTACCAGGGGCTGTTCTATCATTAGGTAGGGTGAGGCAGCTGTCTTAGGTGGCACATTTTTTTGGGAAGGTGGATATGGGATGGGGAAGGGGGGGGTGTTAGATCCTGGATAGGGCATAGGGGATGGAGGGTAGATACTGGACATAGGGTAGGAGTCGTGCTTGGTGGAGGGTACATGCTGATCATGGAGTTGGGGCATAGCAGAATGAAGGGTAGATTCTGGGCATGAGCTGAGGCATAGGGGATGGAGGGCAGAGGATGGATACAAAGTGGGGACAGAGGGCAAATGCTGACTATTACTGTATTGCGTACGTCTTGTAGTGCTATACAAATGTTCAGTAGTAGTTTAAGCTAGGTACTGGTCATCTGGCCGCGTGGTCTCCACTCTCGTCCCGTCCCGTCTCCAGAGTCAGCTGCTGGTATTGGTGTTGTGTTGGGCCCCGCCCCCTAGCCACGTGCTCCGACGACTCCTGCTGCCTGCGCGCCTTCTCTGAGTTGCTACTTGCAAAGTTGCTAGTGGTTGGCCAGGGGGATAACCGAGTGGCGCAGCCTCTACGCGGACGGTTGCGGCCTGGGGAGACCGCCGCTATCGAACCCGCGTTCGTGTGGCTCTGGTTCGGTCTCTGTAAACTGGGTTTGTCCGTGGCTTTCCTGAATATCAATGTGCGGCGTGGAGTGCTGCTACACTGCTGCTGGAGTTGCGGTGCCCGGGGGCAGGTGAGTGAAAGGTAATGGCCTAACAATAATCGTACTTGGGGCCCTGTTTCTCGTCCTGACGTCCCTTCTTATTTCATCTTCTATTTTAACAAGTATAAACTTAGTGAAATGTCTTCTGTACCTAAATTATAACTCGCCTTAGCTCAGAGGGGTGGAGTGGGGAAGGGAAGGGAACGGAATAAGCTAAAATGTAAAATGCCTTAATTGTAATTAACATCCAGAATTTGGTAATCAAGGGGTTTTAGATGGGCTGTGCTCGTCTTTACCTGCTGTTATTTACTATGCTACTATATACTCTATGGACAAGGCGGATAAAGCAGCCACTCATAGGTGATATCACTACCTGAGAGCGCCTGTCTGGACTTGCCACTAGATGAGGGCTCTAGGAGAGTAACTGCTAGCCAGGTTAGTCTGTTTCTTCTGCCATTGTGTCCAGAAGGAGCCTATGATCTCTTGAGAATTTCTCTTCAATACTTTATCCTCTCCCATGCCTGAAAAGAGTAAGAGGCCCAAGCTCAAAACCAAGAAGCCTGGCTTTGAAAAGTGCCATCAGTGCTTCAAAAACATGGTACTGTCTAAATCTCGTCCAACCAAGGAGCACTACACCACGTTATATGAAAGAACCCAGTCTATGAAACGTAGTGGATAAACAAGGATACTTTTACTTCAAACCTGAGAGCCCGACACAGGCCGTGTTTCGTATTATCACTTCATCAGGGGATACAGGTTTGCTGCAAATACAAGACCATAAAAACTGTAATACATTTAAATTAAATTAAAATTAAATATATAATTATTATTAATTATTATTAAAAAAAACCAATTAGAACCATGAATAATTTACCTAACATTAAATAAATATAATAAATTATGAACATGGAGTGCAATACCATTAAAACCTCAAATTACAGAGCAAAAACATATGTAAAAAACATATATAGGACACACATTTAAACCCTCTGCTATGTGTATCCACTGTGTACAATTAACCAGGAGCAGGAGATGAGGAAGTAGAGCAACTAGCGGTTATTTTGCCATAAATCTAAACTTCATGAACCCCAATGCGTTTGCTTACAAGTGTGTATATTATAAAAGATGCTATACCCTTATTCTTGTATTAATATACACTGTTGGAATATGAATTCTTCATCAAAATCAAATCTGTATTTTCTCTCTATGGACGATAGACAGTGCAAAAATTAACATTGAGATGTGTCAAGAATTTGATACTAACTTGTTAATGAGATAAAAAGATAAAAAACTAAGATTAGTCAAAGAAATCATACCCTTCTTAATCACTGTGGAAACCGTGGTGTCTTCACCAAAAAGAGTCTACACCATTTCTCTCTAAGGGATGTAAATCGTCAAAAATAATATTAAAATATGTCAGACCTATGTTTGAAACTATTTTTAGAACAACTGTCTCTCAATAGTTAAAGGCCTTATCATTGCTCCAAAAAGCCTATCTCTCAGTATATGTTTAAAACTTTCCTTCCTTATCAAACTTACGGAGTGCTGACTCGGTATCTTTTAAACCATATTGACATGAAGCTTTAAGGAACTCGTTTCCCACATCGGAGCAGAATTGGTTTCTCATATTTATAATAACGATGGACTAATATATATCACTCGATTTCAAGAGAAACTATAGACTACCCATCAAATGTGACAAAATTTAGGCATTTCTGTTTGTCAAACGTTAACTTGATGCCGTCTAGTGGTTTACTAACTCTTTTAAAACCCCCGAAGTAAAACTACCCATTCGTGCATATGGATATGTCAGAGCCGACCATACATCTTGTATTCCATAAATTTTAAATATAACTCCTACTTATGGCTAGGCGTATACCGATCAAACCGTCAATGTTTATGATCACACTAATAAATCATTCCAACCTTTAATGGCGCCTAATTGCAATGTCCGATGGATCACGTGAAAGACTGCATCAACTTCGCTATTATTCATTTTTAATTATTATTTTTTAATATTATTTTTATTTTTATTTGTCATTTTTAATTTTAATTATTAATTTCATTTTTTTATTTTTTATTTTTTGTTTTATTAATATTTTTTATGTCCTTTACTTTAGTTTTAATTTCTATTTCTATTTATAATTTTAATTTTATTATTTTTAGCATTATGAGTATTATAATTAGTTTATTTTAATTTAAGTTTTATTTATTTTTTAGAATTCTATAGTTTGTATTTTTAATTATTTTTTAGGTTTTGAAATTACAATTGTCAATTGACTAATTTTTGATCATTGTGAGTATTAGTCTATTCGATTCATTAAATTTTAATTTTGATTGATTAACATTTTTACTAGTATTTTTATCATTTTTAATTTAGATACAAGTTTTCCAGCAATTATTCATATGGGATAATGTCATAAATAGATTTAATATGAAATCCATTGTCATAATGATAGGTTAGAACAGTGATGGCTAACCTTTTTGAGCCCGAGTGCCCAAACTGCCGCACAAAACCAAAGAATTTCCTCAAAGTGCCAGCACGTCCATTAAAGCCTCATTTGCATAAGGTGCCTCATTTGCATAAATATTTGCATAATGTTACCATACACTAACTTTTAGTAAACATGCCTCTTAATGAGTATATGGATAAAGAAAGACTAAAAGGTTTCTACATTACTATAATCCAGTACCAACCGCCAGGCACATTAGGAACTACTACAAACGCTGCCCATTTAGAACCCATAGCAAACCCGCCGTATCCTAACAGTACTACCAGGACTCACAAAGCACCATACCCTAACTATCAAAAGGCAACACTGCAAATATTAAACCAATACATTTCAGAGAACAACAATACATGACCTACTGGGGAAAGAACAAGTGGCAATGTCAAATAGGAATTATATAAACAGAATACCTCAGCTCAGTTACACATGCAGAACAGACCATCACCAAACAAGGAATCACAATTTAAAAACAGGAAGACAATAATTAAACTGGGAACCCCAAAAGCCAAACTTGGAATATACAACAACACTGTAGAAATAAAACTATAAATTAATTTCCTCTTGTACTAAACAAAGCGCAAAAATTAATGATGCACATTTCCCAGAGCTGACATATTCCAGTTAATAAATTCAAAATAAAGAGATATTTTTCTACCTTTTGTGCATTTTTTTTCAGTTGCAATTGCTCCAGCCACTTTCTTCTGGTTTTCTTCTTCGTGTCTTCTCCTAACTCTCCATCTGCTGTCCATTTGTCCTTTCTTCTGTCTTCTTGGTTTTTTTTTTTCCATTCTCTCTCTACATCTGCTTTAACATACTAATCTTTCTCCTTTTGCTCTTTCCTCATTCCTATTTCATCTACTCAAAATTTACCCCTTCATCCTCAATCCCCACTTATTCTCCCAATACCCGGCCAATTGTAGATTTTTTATCCCTCCCACACAAAATATTTTTCCCCTCTCCATTTTACTCTCCCAGCCCCATCCCATTCTAATCCTCCCCCAACACCAGCTCCCTTCTAGTTCCAGCCTCACCCAGCATCCATTCCCTTCTAGTCCCTGCATCAGCCCATTTCCAGTCCTAGCAGCCCCCCAACCCATTTCCAGTCCTAGCAACCTCCCAACCCAATACCAGTCCTAGCCCCCCCTCCTCAACCCACTTCCAGTCCTAACCCCCCATAAGCCCATTTCCAGTCCTAGCTCCCCCATCTATTTGCAGTCCCATCCGAGTCCCTCCATCAGCTCATTTCCAAACCCAGCCCCCCATGAGCCCATTTCTAGTCCTTTCCTAGCCCCACCATCAGCCCATGTCAAATCCTAGCTCCCCTCCACTCAGCCCATTTCCAATCCAAGCCCCCCATGAGCCTACTTCCAGTTCTAGCCCCTTCATGAGTCCATTTCAATCCAAACCCCCACCACAGCCCTTTTCCAATCTTAGCACCCCCCCAACAGCCAATTTCCAGTCCTATTCTAGCCCCTCCATCAGCCCATTTCCTGTCCTAGCCCCCCTCACCCATTTCCAGTCCTAGCTCCCTCCCCCTCACAAACCATTTCCATTCCAAGCCCCAATCCCATCAGCTATTTGCAGTTCAAGCCCTCCTTCCACTCAGCCCATTTCCAGTCTTAGCCCCCCCATAGCCCATTACCAGTCCTAACCCCCCCATCAGCCCATTACCAGTCCTAACCCCCCCATCAGCCCATTTCCAGTCTTAGCCCCCCCCCATAGCCCATTACTAGTCCTACCCCCCCCCCAAATCACCATCACCATCACCAGCCCACTTCCAGCCTTA
Source organism: Ichthyophis bannanicus (assembly GCA_033557465.1). Taxonomy (NCBI): domain Eukaryota; kingdom Metazoa; phylum Chordata; class Amphibia; order Gymnophiona; family Ichthyophiidae; genus Ichthyophis; species Ichthyophis bannanicus. The sequence continues at coordinate 63,360,243 of CM066048.1, forward strand.
GCACCCCCCATGGCCCATTACTAGTCCTAACCCCCCCCCCCCATCAGCCCATTTCCAGTCTTAGCCCCCCCATGGCCAATTACCAGTCCTAACCCCGGCCAATTACCAGTCCTAACCCCCCCCCCCTGGCCAATTACCATTCCTACCCCCCCCCCCTGCCAATTACCAGTCCTACCCCCCCCCCTGCCAATTACCAGTCCTAACCCCCCCATCAGCCCCTTTCCAGTCTTAGCCCCCCCCCCATGGCCTATTACCAGTACTAAACCCCCCCCCCCTGGCAAATTACCCGTCCTACCCCCCCCCTGGCCAATTTCCAGTCCTACCCCCCCCCCTGCCAATTACCAGTCCTACCCCCCCCCGGCCAATTACCAGTCCTAACCCCCCCCACCGCCCCTTTCCCGTCTTAGCCCCCCCCCCTGGCCAATTACCAGTCCTAACCCCCCCCCCATCAGCCCCTTTCCAGTCTTAGCCCCCCCCATGGCCAATTACCAGTCCTACCCCCCCCCCATCAGCCCATTTCCAGTCTTAGCCTCCCCACCATAGCCCATTACCAGTCCTAAACCCCCTTCCCCCCTATCATCCCAAATTAAAAAAAAAAAACCCAAACAAAGCGGCTGCTTCTGCCGCGGCAGCCTCAAGAGCTCTGCCGCGGCAGCCTCAAGAGCTCTGCCGCGGGGCCCCCCCCCTGCCCGGCAGAGCCTCCCTGCATCATCTACCTTCAAGTCGCAAAACGCGGGCTTCTTTCAGAGCCGCGAGAGTTTCCTTTCTCGCGGGAGAGCCGCGAGAAAGGAAACTCTCGCGGCTCTGAAAGAAGCCCGCGTTTTGCGACTTGAAGGTAGATGATGCAGGGAGGCTCTGCCGGGCGAGGGGGGGGGGGGCCGCGGCAGAGCTCTTGAGGCTGCCGCGGCAGAGCTCTTGAGGCTGCCGCGGCAGAAGCAGCCGGTTTGTTTGGTTTTTTTTTTTTTTTAAATTTGGGACCTTTTAAATGCGGACCTTCCCGCGTGCCAGCTGCAAGGCCTTCGCGTGCCACAGCTGGCACGCGTGCCATAGGTTCGCCATCGCTGGGTTAGAAGTTGAACTTCCATTGTGTATCCCCCGATAATGAGTTGATGGTTGATATATCAGAAAATATGCATGACACCACGAAACTACAATGATCATCATAAGATTCAGTTATAGTGGAATAAAATATCAGCTGCCAGTTAAACATTTGAATTAATCTTTAGTCGGAAGCAAATACAACATTCACAGTGAGCCATATGGACTTTGAGATAAGGCAAATACTCTCACGATGTTGGAATTCCCTCTAGCAAACAATGACGTAAATGGTAATTAGCAGAGGACGTCATTATTCCCGCGGCTATCTAAAGCGCAAGTGCGGGCGTTTTTTTAAAAAAATTTTCCTAGCGAAGTTGATGCAGTCTTTCACGTGATCCATCGGACGTTGCAATTAGTCGCCATTAAAGGTTGGAATGATTTATTAGTGTGATCATAAACATTGACGGTTTGATCGGTAGACGCCTAGCCATAAGTAGGAGTTATATTTAAAATTTATGGAATACAAGATGTATGGTCGGCTCTGACATATCCATATGCACGAATGGGTAGTTTTACTTCGGGGGTTTTAAAAGAGTTAGTAACCCACTAGATGGCATCAAGTTAACGTTTGACAAACAGAAATGCCTAAATTTTGTCACATTTGATGGGTAGTCTATAGTTTCTCTTGAAATCGAGTGATATATATTAGTCCATCGTTATTATAAATATGAGAAACCAATTCTGCTCCGATGTGGGTAACGAGTTCCTTAAAGCTTCATGTCAATATGGTTTAAAAGATACCGAGTCAGCACTCCGTAAGTTTGATAAGGAAGGAAAGTTTTAAACATATACTGAGAGATAGGCTTTTTGGAGCAATGATAAGGCCTTTAACTATTGAGAGACAGTTGTTCTAAAAATAGTTTCAAACATAGGTCTGACATATTTTAATAATATTTTTGACGATTTACATCCCTTAGAGAGAAATGGTGTAGACTTTTTGGTGAAGACACCACGGTTTCCACAGTGATTAAGAAGGGTATGATTTCTTTGACTAATCTTAGTTTTTTATCTTTTTATCTCATTAACAAGTTAGTATCAAATTCTTGACACATCTCAATGTTAATTTTTGCACTGTCTATCGTCCATAGAGAGAAAATACAGATTTGATTTTGATGAAGAATTCATATTCCAACAGTGTATATTAATACAAGAATAAGGGTATGGCATCTTTTATAATATACACACTTGTAAGCAAACGCATTGGGGTTCATGAAGTTTAGATTTATGGCAAAATAACCGCTAGTTGCTCTACTTCCTCATCTCCTGCTCCTGGTTAATTGTACACAGTGGATACACATAGCAGAGGGTTTAAATGTGTGTCCTATATATGTTTTTTACATGTGTTTTTACTCTGTAATTTGAGGTTTTAATGGTATTGCACTCCATGTTCATAATTTATTATATTTATTTAATGTTAGGTAAATTATTCATGGTTCTAATTGGTTTCTTTTAATAATAATTATATATTTAATTTTAATTTAATTTAAATGTATTACAGTTTTTATGGTCTTGTATTTGCAGCAAACCTGTATCCCCTGATGAAGTGATAATACGAAACACGGCCTGTGTCGGGCTCTCAGGTTTGAAGTAACTAATAAAGTATCCTTGTTTATCCACTACGTTTCATAGACTGGGTTACTGTCTAAATCTCACCATGTCTGAATCCGCTGTCAAGGGCCTAGTGCACCCAATGTCTCCTAGAGCATGCTGCAGTAGAGAGCACATCCTTGAGGAGCCATGGTTATTGGTGTCTGCACTATTCACCTCTAAGTGCTGCAAACCAGGCTTCACCTATTCAGTTCGCTGGCGGGCCTGACTGCATGCCACTGGGAGGCCACCTGGATATTGTGGCCTGCACCTGGGATAGGTACTGCACAGCCCTCCCCTCCACCCCCCACATTGTGGGAGTTGTGGGAGTAACTCCTGTGCCAATTAGTGCATTAGATGGATAGCTCTATCCATCAAGCCAATGGCAAAATCAAACCCTTTCCCAAACCTTCCCACCAGCACTGATAGCCAGAGCAGAACAGCCTGATGCACACAGAGAGAGAGAGTGACTGTGCAACACCCCCCCCCCAAAGCAGGCCTACACAGGTCCACATCCTCACGCAGATATAGCTGTCACAGGAGTCATAGAAAGGGAGCATTCTCATTCTCCTCTTCCCCATCAGTCATTGCTCGCACAGGCACAGCTGTCCTTTGCTTTCTCTTCCAGGCACCAGCATTCTGCCTTGACATCTCATGTGCCTGCAGCAAACCAGAATTTAAGAGACATTTGCATGACTACATGAGTCTACATCACGTCTTCTAGTACCCATGGGCCAACATGTTGGGCCACCTTTCCTCACATACCAATACATTCTTGACTAGATGCAATGCTTCCAAACATTGACACACTTCATTGATCAGAATTGAGGTCTCCTTCATCTGCTTGATCGCTCTTTACCTCAAGGCAAGGCTGCTTCCAGTAGCAGGAGTAGCAGCCTGTTAGTTAGGGCAGCATCCTGGGACCAGAAAGATGAGGGTTCAAATCCCACTGTTACTCCTTGTGGCCTTGGCAAGTCACTTAACCTTCCATTGCCTCAGATTGTAAGCTCTCTGGGGACAGGGAAATACCTACAGTACCTGAGAAAGGTGTGAGCTAAAAATAAAAATCATGGCATTCTCATTCTGACATTAATTCATGGAACAGATTGTGTTGAGGTCTTCTTCCCCCTAACCCCTCGAGCCAGCTCCCCGGCCATCCCATTGGAGCCTTCTGATCTACCCAAGTCAAAATCTCCTCTTGACAATACTTTTTAAGGTAACTATTTATTTATTTAACATTTCTTATATACCGCACTATTAACATCAGCGCGGTTTACATGGAACAGAACATATACATACAGGGTAACTAGTACATTTTACAAGTAACAAGGGTTTAAGAACTTGGAAGAAACAGGGTAAACTATTTACAGTTATTCACAGTAACATGTTTAAAGTGCTCATATACCTGGACCTGTCACCACAGCTGGAAAAAGATCCTCTTAATGAAGTGAATGGACTCTTAAAATACCTACACGCCCCTATGGACATAGTCTCTCTTCTGGTGCACAAGGTCCTATTGAAGCTTTTTTCAAAAACCTGGCAGACCCCCTTCAGGGGCCAAACTGCCACTAAGCACCTAGACTTTGAGATACAAAGTTGCATCAACACCAGGCTATGACAAACCCCAGCAATCACACAACATTGTTACCATTGAAGCAGAGCTCAAGAAGGCTAAGAGCTTGGGGGCTCATTCCAGCTATCTGTCAGGAAGAGAACACATGGATTTGGTCTTCCAGGCAGCTATGCTCAGTTTCCACATTATTTTTAACTGGTTCTGTATCTCAACACCATAGTTGAAAAGATGCAGTCTGTGGTCTCCAATCTTCCAGAGGACAGCCACTCTCTCCTATTTTGGACCACATTGTTGAGTGGATGAAACACCTCATTCAGATGGCTTTTGACTGCTTTGATACTATGGCCAGAACAGCAGCCATTGCCATAAGTGCTCCGATGGCTGACCTGATTCCAGGCATCAGGCCTCAGAGAATGTTCATGATTGCTTGATTGTGGTGGAGCACAAAAATGGGAATGACCTCTTTGGGGACAAGGTTAAAGAGGCATGATGGCCATCAAAGATAATTCTGACATGCTTCAGACGCTAGCTAGAGGAGAGTATTGCTGTCTGCACGACCAAGAGGATGCACTATTGTCTTACTTCAACAAAGGCTAACACCTTGTAATGAAGACGTGCAGTTTATTTACAAACAAAGTAAGAAGACATTCAGAAAGACAAGTAATTCTCTTAGTTACACACACATGAGTAGTTAGAAAAGATAACTAGAATATTGTCTTACTTCAACAAAGGCTAACACCTTGTAATGAAGACGTGCAGTTTATTTACAAACAAAGTAAGAAGACATTCAGAAAGACAAGTAATTCTCTTAGTTACACATGAGTAGTTAGAAAAGATAACTAGAATGCACACTTAATTACAATACTGAAAGAATTATGAGAGAATGCAGCTATGTACAAAGAATATACTTCACCAAACTTGTCATAACCCCTTTACACATCAGCTGGGAGCGCTCAGCGAGAGGAACTAATGACAGTCTAGGATACTTCATGCTTGGCCAAGCAGATCTACGCTCTGTCTGTTCTGGATATTTTCTGTACTTATATGTTGCAGCCAGCTCTCACCCATGAGCTTCTCTCCAGCTCTCACCCATGAGCTTCTCCACCCCATCCACCTTTTTTTGCTTCGGTTTCCGGGCAGGCTTTTGATTACCCCCTTTGGTGTTAGAAGCTCAAACTTACACAGTCAGACATGGTCAGACATCTGAGAATGCTCAAAGGACACATCCTCCATGGCCTAAGTGTTCTTTTGTTATCATTAATGGGTCTCTGTCAAGGGAGACACCCAAAAGCATCTCAAAGCTTTTACATTATAATTGATGAATTCTTATCCTGTCCAAGAGAATTGTTCAAAGGCCAAGGGAAGAATTCTGTCTCCCTCTCTGATCTCTTAACACTCCCCAGACTAGATGTGCAAACTGTCTCATCTCTGGAGCAATTTGGCTCAGATAAAGTACAATATCCTTTGCTGATCCAAAAATCCATATAAATCTTTAATTAGTAATACATTCCACCCTTGGATCAACAAGGATATTGTACGTAAGCAATGGCTGAATCGCATTTGTAATTCATTTAGAAATACAATAATAACAACATGGGCTTAAACATAGTGGATAGCATTAAGGCAAACGCTGGAGGGGACAAGCCTCAGTGTAATTTGGGTGATATTTTCCCATTCCCCCCCCCCCCTCAGCATTACAATTGTCAAAGCCAAATGGCTTGTAGGTCTCAGCTATCTTCATCAGTTCCCCATGCAGTGGGGGACTCATTTCACCTGCACATTCAGAACTTTTTCCCACTGTACATCTGCCCCATAGACTCTAATAACTAAAATCTGGGGAACAGGTGACATAAGCAATTGGGCACATGATGTTCAGCAGAAAAAATCTGAGATACTAAAATTACAGTTACTTTCCAAGGAAACAATAACAATACATAAGAAAAAAAAATCATTCACAAAAGTCCACAAAAGTCCAATAGTCCTTTTCCTATTTTCAGATAATTTGGCCTGCTTCTCAGCAGTTTTTCAGGACTCCGTAGCGTCATTTTCACCTTTCTCTGAAGTTTAAACTTGGCCTCTCTCAACAGTTGAACCTCTCATTCTCGTAGGTGGACATCTTGGCCTTTCTTTCATTGCGACACATTGAAGTAGATAGGGACTTCCTCACACGTTTCTGCGGTGTGTAGTCCAGATCTCTCGGGATGGTCTGCTCCATCTGGACTCTGGTCAATTCCCTCCGCTAGACTCTCCGGCTTGCAGTTGGTGACATGGCTCCAGGCCTCATTCAGAAGAGCAGCGCCAATATTAAATGAAAAGACTAAAAAAATTCTAGGTTATACTTTACAATAAGACAAACTTAATTTCATCTATATTTACTAAGATCATATCCTACAGATAATAAATATTGCTTTTATAAACTTTCAGTGATCTATTAGTAACTATCTCGTATGGTGTCAATCTTATCTCGCAGTTTGATTAACTCCTTGTCTCTCTATCACTGGAAATTCATTTTGCTTGTAGGAAATATTCCATTTTGCCCTTGAATGACCTTTACATGTTTCAGATCAGACAAGCTGCACATACGTGTTCTGCAATTTTGACAAGTTTTAGAATTATACCCAATTGTGTGAGAATTTGTCATCAAATCATCCCCCTTTGCCTCTGCATGCCTGGCCAGGACATACAGAGGAAAAGTGAGGCACAAAGCATCCAGAAGTACCACATGGCCAGTGTGGGTTTTCCAAAGCTCATCAGGGTGCAAGGTGCACCTAGCCTGTCTCCAAATATCTATTTCTTCCAATTGTTGAGTATGACTTCCTGAATTGAAGCTTCTGGAGACGGCATAGTTGAATAAAGTGCTCATAATTTTTTTTTGTTTACATATTCATTAGGCAGATACATCACTTCAAATTACCTTCATCAATTTCTTGTCTATCACAGTTTCCCCTTTAATATTCCACTTCATCCCTCATAACACAACACTTTTTCATCACCTGCATCATTCCACCAACTACTTACATAGGTCCTTTTCCTGTTTCTTTTATACAACACTATTGTATCCTTATTTGGCAAGGCTGCTAAGAATATCAAACAATTGTTAATAACTTAAATTTAGATTCTTCTCAATAAGATAACAGTATGAGTAAACAGTGTCCCTTTCCCATCAACTTAATTGGTCCAGTGCTAAGTAGACATATACTCATTCTAAAATAGGAACAATCTGGGTAAAATCCTTACAATATAAAATTATTATTTTGCAGCATTCTATAACATCAACCCCAATAGAAAGAAATATGGCTCATCTCTCACGTATAACTAGAATCTATCGTATACCCTGTCCTCAGTGAGAGTGCTGTTAGACTGATTTTAAAATTGCAGTGTTCACAAGGATTTGTATAAGCTACTCATTAATTATGGTGTCAGAAAGAGATCCTTTTGAGGTGAGAGATCTAAGAGGGTACAAGGCATTGGTGGCTAGGCCTCATCTTCGGTTCTTCTTGGATTGCAAGGCATTCATGACTATCCTTGGGTTCTTCTAGGCCTATGCTCCCCCTGCCTATTTATGTCTCTTCAGAGGCATAAATATGCAAGGTTCCTGTTCTTCAGGCCTTTGTGGGTCCTCAAGGAGTCTTAGAGCTTGGCAGCCCAGATCATCACATTGGAAGCAGCACTTTTAGCCTAGGCTGTGGCCTCACCTTTCTGCCTCTCTCTCTCTCTCTCTTATTCTTTTTCTCAAACCTCCTGGATCATTGCTGACAAGCAAGATTTGGTTTTATCCAATCAACTCAAGTTCTCATTTTCTGGGAACTCAGTTCCATCTTTAATCTATATTTGTTCTATATAGCTTGAGAAAAGAGCAATTTCATATCAGCCTCTGTCTAAAATTTCATCAAACTTATTAATATTTTAATTGCTGTGTGTACTGGACCTCTGCGTAATGTACTATTACCACAAGTGTCATAAGTGCAAGTGTATAAACTACCAACTTAATATCTCACAATGCTGCAACATATATCTGTTTTATATCTATTTTCTCAGGAACTGTACTGAAAATGAAATATAAACTTTTAGAACAAAGTACACTTTTTCTCTAAAATTCAAATACAGGAAAACAGGTGTCCCTCAGTCGTTAGCACAAAGCTTAAAGTAATTATCTTGAAGCTCACAGTTCAGGCTCAAGTGAGGTGAAACTTCTAAAAGGTGTTACTTTTAAATTAACATGTTATCTTCAACACAGCCAGTAGAACAAACCATTGTCTTTTGTCCTTCTGGCAGATGTGACTGAACAATTAACCTATAGTTATAGCTGTTTATGTTTAACTATGCCCCCTGGGGTACTTGCCACAATTTAAAAAAAAAATCCTCCTTTAACTTTTAGGTTTGCCTGGTAGCATATACAGTCAAAGACAAAGAACAGATGCATAACATATTAATGACAAAGATCACCCTCTCACCTACTCAGGATTCAATGCCCCACCGTCCTGTCAGGATTCTCAACCTCCACTTTGGAGGAAAAAAGTTTGCCTTGTTTATTTGAGCTAGTCACTTCAGCATTCAGGGACTATAAAATCTACTGGAATAGCCAGTAATGAAAGAAAAATAGATTTTTACTACAAACATTTGAATACAAAACAAATCAAAGCTTACAAGTGCTTTATACCTAACAGCTTATCTGATCAGAGTTTCTCTTAACCAGGGACCTTAAAAAAAGGTCTTCACTTCTTCATAATCTTATAAGGATTTTCCATAACAATTAATACTAACTGTACAGGATAGGCATTTTGTTCAAAGCACTGAATTATCTTTGCAGCACAAGGTTACATATTTTTCCTAAACAAAACTGATCTTGTATCAGTGGGTCAGAACCAATCATACAGAACAAATCAAAGCTTACAAGTGCATTATACCTGATCTTGTATCAGTGGGTCAGAATTAATTCCCCGTCTCCTACGGTATTTATACTGAGCCACCCTCTCAGCAACTTGCTGATAAATGTCTATTTTATCTGTCCATGCAATCAAATCTAATTTGCTAGAATTTGTCTGATGCATCTTACAATATGCAGACAACAAAAGCAATCTCCTTCTCCCTAAGTTATGCAATTCTGTTCCTTTTTCAACAGGTATTTTTTGCAAGCATGTAAGGGAATTAACAGGTTCATCATCTTTTAAAACAGATTCCGAATTCTCACTTAGACCTGACCCATAATAACACTCTCTAGCTAATATTTCATAAAAAGCCTGATACCCGCTATGAATATTTACAATATTTACAGTATTTACACTATTTCCTTTTCTTTTCAACATTGTCCAAGCCTTTTTTCCGTACCCCACTTCTGGTACCAATTGTCTTACTTCAACAAAGGCTAACACCTTGTAATGAAGACGTGCAGTTTATTTACAAACAAAGTAAGAAGACATTCAGAAAGACAAGTAATTCTCTTAGTTACACACACATGAGTAGTTAGAAAAGATAACTAGAATATTGTCTTACTTCAACAAAGGCTAACACCTTGTAATGAAGACGTGCAGTTTATTTACAAACAAAGTAAGAAGACATTCAGAAAGACAAGTAATTCTCTTAGTTACACATGAGTAGTTAGAAAAGATAACTAGAATGCACACTTAATTACAATACTGAAAGAATTATGAGAGAATGCAGCTATGTACAAAGAATATACTTCACCAAACTTGTCATAACCCCTTTACACATCAGCTGGGAGCGCTCAGCGAGAGGAACTAATGACAGTCTAGGATACTTCATGCTTGGCCAAGCAGATCTACGCTCTGTCTGTTCTGGATATTTTCTGTACTTATATGTTGCAGCCAGCTCTCACCCATGAGCTTCTCTCCAGCTCTCACCCATGAGCTTCTCCACCCCATCCACCTTTTTTTTGCTTCGGTTTCCGGGCAGGCTTTTGATTACCCCCTTTGGTGTTAGAAGCTCAAACTTACACAGTCAGACATGGTCAGACATCTGAGAATGCTCAAAGGACACATCCTCCATGGCCTAAGTGTTCTTTTGTTATCATTAATGGGTCTCTGTCAAGGGAGACACCCAAAAGCATCTCAAAGCTTTTACATTATAATTGATGAATTCTTATCCTGTCCAAGAGAATTGTTCAAAGGCCAAGGGAAGAATTCTGTCTCCCTCTCTGATCTCTTAACACTCCCCAGACTAGATGTGCAAACTGTCTCATCTCTGGAGCAATTTGGCTCAGATAAAGTACAATATCCTTTGCTGATCCAAAAATCCATATAAATCTTTAATTAGTAATACAACTATCCTTTTTATAGAAGGCCCTCTTATAAGCCTAGATGCCAGCCATATAATTGCAACTCTGAAGTTGCGGTAAGCAACTTTCTAATTCCTCTTGCCAGAAGCCCAGGGAATGGAAGCGGAAAGCTTCCTCGACCAGCAGTCAAAAGAACCAGTCCTTTTGACAATCATCATGCCCCTTTGGAAGGTTTCCTTTATTTCTCTTATCAGTGGATACCTGTCACAACAGATGTCTGGGTCCTGAAAATTATACAGTCAGGTTACCGCATAAACCTTTGACAGGACCACACTTCCTGTGCTCTGCTACTATCTTCATGTTCAGTGGAATCTTGGGCTATCCTGCAGTGACAACTCCAGACTCTCAATCAGGCCAGTGTGATAGGAGGTACCCTCTTTAGAGATCAACCAGGTCTTCTACTCCTACTCTTCCCTTCCCCCAAAGGTCAGCAGGTCTATAGCTTATTTTTGATCTCTGTGATTTGAACCAATCTGTCAAGTGAGACGTTCAACATGAACTCGGGTGCCATTCCTCCTTTGCTGCACCAGGGTGTATTTATTTATTTATTTAACAATTCTTTTTTTGAATACTTTATTTATAGACCACCAAAAAATTGTGCAATATACAGGAAAACAGGACTCTCTAGGGGGGGTGGAACTCTTATCCCCCTCCAGAGAGTTACAACAAAGATATAAGAGCAGGTGGATTATAACCCATTAAACCCTCCTCCCCTCCCTCCCTACCCCCTCCTCTACCCCCCACCCCCACCCGTAGCAACACTCCTCCAGAAGACAAAAGAGAACTACTAGCATGAGGTCAACCTGCATCCACCCCCATCCCCCTACAAGACCTCCATCAACTACCTACATGTAACACTTCATTCCGGCACCGAGCCCCCAGGCTTTGAATGTAAGGTTCCCAGACACGCATGAAGGCCATCCATCTTTTGACACTACCCCGTGCACTCCATCTCTCCGTCAACATGAATTGGTGAAAATAGTTCCGCCACTCCCCGAAGGTAGGTGCTTCCCTTTCCCGCCATGGGCGAAGAATAGGCCCCTTCCCCACCAGACAGGCTTTGCGCACCAGCAGCTGTTCCCCAGCTCGCGAGAGACCGGGGGAGTCCAACCAATCTAACACTACCAGGGAGGCAGACCACCGCAATCTCTGCTGCAAGAGAATCCCCATAAACCTGGAGATCCTAGCCCAGTAGGGCCGGATAAACCTGCATTCCCACCACATATGCAATAGAGTGGCCATGGCCTCAGAACATCGAGGACAACGGCCGTCAGTTGTAATGTGGCTCCGAAACGCCCGCCGCGGGGATATATGGGCTCTAGTGATACATTTAAACTGTACTTCTCTCCATCGTGCCCCAGAAGTAAGCTTTACTATCCGTTTTAAAGCCATACGAACCGTCCCTGGAAGTACCTGCCCATGTAGCTCCGCCGCCCAGGCCTCTTCCACCGGTCCGTAATCTGGAAACACCCCGTTACGATCCAGGCGGCTCTTTAAGATCGATATCGAAGGCGGGTAATCCCCCTCTATCCCAAAAAATTCCATGATCTGTGCCGATCGTTCTAAGCTGAGCGCTTCCTTCGGCAAAGAGGACACATAGTGAGATACCTGAATGTACGCAAAACAATGTCGAGAGGAGAGATCGTATTCCCCGCTCAGAGTTAAAAAAGATTTACAGGAACCGGTGGGGTCCACTAAGTGCCCCAGCTTCTGAATGCCTCTGTCACTCCAGTCCCGGAAAATCGCCGTTTCAGAGCCCGGGGTAAATTGTACGTTCCCTTGTAATGGTAGCCAGCTAGAAGCGGTCCACGAAGTGTTCCAAAGTTTATTGAGGTGTCTCCAGGTTCGTCAGGCCGAACTAATCAATGCACTCTGCACTATCCGGTTAGGCAAATCGCGGTCCGCCCCATGTAAGACTCCCAACAAAGTATGGGGGGCCACCAACCCCTCTTCCATCGCTCTCGGCGTATACACCTCAGTCCCTCCCAGCCAGTCTCCGATATGTCTGGCTTGACAAGCTAAAGCATAGACCTTTAGATTGGGCAATCCCAGTCCCCCCTCCCTACAGGTCCCCAGCATCCGATTCCAAGGTATACGGGCCCTTCCCCCCCTTCCACAAAAATGCCCTTATGAGGGCTTCTACCCGGCGCAAATCACGGCTCAACAGCCATACCGGAAGCGTCTGCAGCCAGTACAGGATCCTCGGAAGGATCACCATCTGGACGGCTGCTACCCGTCCCATCAAAGAAAGCGGGAGGTGACCCCAGTCTTTCAACTGGATTTGCAGTCCCTTAAGGATGCGGTCCAGGTTGCGCCCATATAGGGCGTTAACTTGCCGGGGCAACACGATACCCAAGTATTTAAACTCCGTATCGGCCCATTTTAGGGGAAACCCCTCCCACCCCCCTCGCAGCCGACCCGAGATATCCAAAGCCTCGGATTTATCTTTGTTGATGCGCAACCCCGCAATTCGTCCAAAACGTGTAATTTCCATCAATAAACACGGCAACGATCGATCAGGGACAAGCAAATGCACCAGCAGGTCATCGGCAAAGGCCGCAATCTTGAACTCTGTCGTCCCAATCCGGATTCCTTTTATCTCCCGAGAAGCCTCTATGAGCCGTATCAAGGGATCAAGAGAGAGGACAAACAGTAAAGGTGAAAGTGGGCAGCCCTGCCGGGTGCCTCTTTCCAGCGGAAAGGTGTCGGAGAGCACCCCATTACAAAGAACCCTGGCCGTCGGCTGCGCATATAGGCTATCCACCATGCGACAAAAATAGCCGCCCAGACCATATTGTGGGAGTAGACAATGCAGGTACCGCCAGTCAACCCTATCAAAAGCCTTTTCGGCATCGAAACTAACTAACAGAGAAGACAACTGATGGTTCTGCACCCATTCCAAAGAAGTCAGCAGCTTACGCATATTTCGGACTGTATAACGCCCCTTGACAAAGCCCACCTGGGATTCATGTACCAGGTCACCCAGCACCTCGGCTAGGTGCACTGCAAGGATCTTCGCCAATAATTTGAGGTCGAAATTGAGCAACGAGATGGGCCGATATGACGAGGCCTGAACTGGATCTTTACCCGGTTTGGGAATGAGTGTGATATGGGCTTGATTCTGTCCCCACCGAAACCCTCCCTGCTCCGCACGGCGTCCAAACACCTCAACCAATACTGGACTGACAGACTCCCGAAGGATCTTATAAAACTCTGCACCTAGGCCATCTGGTCCTGGCGCCTTGTAACAACTGGCACTTGAGATAACCGAGCAGATCTCCTGAGCGGTAATCGGCTGCTCCAAGAGTGCTCTCTGAGTCTCAGACAATTGGGGCAAATTCAACTTGCTCAGAAAGTCTTGCAGCTCCGCATCCGGAGCAGGCTCCGCCGTATAGAGGGATTGGAAAAACACACGGAATACTCGAGCAATCTCGGTGCTCTCCCGATGAAGCGTCCCCCCCCCATCCCGAAGCGCCGCAACCAATGAGGAGCCTCTATGGCCCTTAAGGCATCTGGCTAACATCTTCCCTGGTTTATCTCCATGGCAATGCAACTGGTGGCGATAATAGAGGGCCGACTTCTTGGCCCGCTGGTGTAAAAGTTCGTTAAGATCCGCCTGGGCTTCCCAAAACTTCTTTTTATTTCCCCCCGTCGGGTTGCGCGCAGACAGTCGTCGCAGACCAGAAACCTGACGTTCCAGGCGTATGATACGCTCCGCGATCAGCCGACGCTTCCGAGCCATGTAGCCAATGATCTCGCCCCGAAATACCACCTTGGCCGTTTCCCAGATTAATTCAGGGTCTTCTTTATGGGAGCCATGATCACTCTCGAACTCCCGCCATCGCTGAAGGGAGGAAGCTTCGGAATCGAGCATCATGATAGAGTTCCAGCGGGAAGCGCCATAGCTGTGGTCGCACCTGCCTCGTCCCCCACCTTAACTCCATCCAGACCCACGCATGATCGGAGATCTCGGTGGGACCGATCTGAATATCGCCCGCCTGGGCAAATAAGCCCCCGGATAACAACAAATAGTCAATACGTGCACTGGAGCTGTGGGCTCGAGATTGATGAGTATAGTCACGCTCTAGTGGGTGGACCAGCCTCCATGGATCCACTAAGCCCAGCCTTTTACAAAAACGTTGCAACATCCAAGCTGTGGGGACACGCTCCCTCGCCTCCTCACCCCGAGATGTGTCCAAGTCCACATCAAGGACTCCGTTGAGATCTCCGCCGAGAAGCAGGGGGCATTCCGGCAAGCTCTCCACCCACGAGGCCAAAGCACTATAGAAACTTGGATCGAACACATTAGGTCCATAAAGATTCCCTAAGATCACGGGTTTACCCTCTAAGTTCCCATACACCAATATGAATCTCCCCTCGTCATCTCCTGCAGCAGAGATCATCTCAAATCGAATACGTTTATGGATTAGAATAGCTACGCCCCCTTTTTTTACCCCGAGCAAGTGAACCCCACACTTGTCCCACCCAGTCTCTATGCAGTTTACTGTGCTCTTCAGCCGTCTGGTGCGTCTCTTGCATAAATGCTATGTCACACCGTTGTCTATTTAATGCCTGCAATATTTTATAACGTTTGATGGGATTCCCCAACCCACAGACATTCCATGTGATAATCTTCAGTGGCACGGGGCAGTGTCACGATGTGTCAATAAGCCAAATCCTACCTGTCCAGAAGGGGCCCCCCCAGCCTGGAGCCCCCTCCCTCTAGTAGTTGATTGTCTACTAATCTGACCATAAAAGAATAACGGAGTGTATGCTATCCCACCCACATAGCCCCCTCCCCTCCCTCCCCCTTTTACCCCTCCCATCCTCCCCTCTGCATGCCCCCTATGTCCCTCCATGGACCGTGCTGACTTCCTATGGCAGTCGGGTCCTCCCCTCTTCCCAGATCACCTCATATCTTAACACCGGGCCCATTGTGTCTATGCTAGGGCCACCTCTATCCCTCATCAAGACCCCAAGACTGTGCCACCCTCCCCGATCAGCCTGAACACTGAGTGCCTCCCCCCCCCCCCATCAGGAACCCAATAAGAACCCCATACAGTCTAAACAATCCCCCCTTCCACCCATAGCAGACACAAACAATCTTCGCTACCCCTCCTAGAGTGGAAAGTAAAAGGAATCTGTTCTTGATACAATATAATCAACAATGTAACTACTATGACTCAGGGAAGGATATACAAAGAAGCAATGGTAGACATGTAGCAAAATGTATCAAATAAGCACTCTCACTAAACACACAGCACACTACTAAGGTTAACTAAGCACACACAGCCCCCTAGGATCCCCATACCTCCCTCTTTGATTGCAGGCCAGGCTTTCCCCGTTGGTAGGGTCAGGCTCCGGAGCACGGGAAGGGCCCTGTATTCTGCACAGGCCCTCCGATGGTGGCAACCTAAGTCCAGGGACCAGGCCTACTTCAGGCTTACATCAATCGGCTCCGTTCTCCCCCACGCTCACTGGGCAGCTTCCATCGTAGCCGGCAGACCATCCAGAAAAGACTGGGCCTCACTTGGAGTCAGCAAAAATCGGGTCCGGCCTTGAAACTCCACCCGTAGACGAGCTGGGTAGAGCAGAGAGAAACGCACTCCCCGGTTGATCAGGTGGGTACAGACAGGGGAGAAGGCACGGCGTTGCTGACTCACCAGAGCAGAATAGTCCTGAAAGACGAGTAGCCGGTCCGGATCCCCAGGTTGTTGCTTGCGGGTTCGGGCAGCCCTTAACACCTCCTCCTTCTGGCGAAAATCCAGGAACCTTACAATGACCGCACGCGGCTTCGATGCTTGATCGCGCTTCTGGCCCAGCCGGTGGACCCGCTCCAAACGAATGGGGCCTTCTCCTCTGCCACTCAGGAGTTTGTCAATCCAAGCGCCGACAAAACCCATCAGGGCTCCATCTGACACGGTTTCTGCGATGCCGACGAAGCGAAGATTCTTCCGACGACCCCGATTCTCGAGGTCGTCATGTTTTTCACCCTGTTGCTTCACCGTCTTTTCGAGTGCTTCAATCTGGGCCTGCATAGAGAGTTGCGTGTCCTCGGCAGCCGAAATTCTTGTTTCTGCCTGCTCCATGTGCCCTGAGAATTCTGCAAATCGCTGGCTGACATTCTGCAGCGTCTCCGCTAAGTCCTGAAAGCGGGCGTCCAGGGCTAGTACCACCGCGGCACTGACTTCGGCCCCCAGGCTCTGATTTTCCCCGGGCTTAGGGCTGCGAGGTGACCCCTCCGCCATCTTGCTCTCTGGGGCACGCGGTTTCTCCCTACGAAGTGCTTTTGTGGCCATCGTTGGCACTCGGATTTTCCGCCTCTGTGCACCCGGTGGTTCAGTGAATATTAGTCATTTAGAATCGCGATGATCCACCACGTTTATAAAAGAAATGTTGCAGGTTTGTGGGGTAGATATCCCGGAGCCGATCGACCCCTGTCAGGTCAGCTCATTGCCAAAACCGGAAGTCTCTATTTAACAATTCTTATATACCGCACTCTTTGTTATCAGTGCGGTTTACATTTAACAAAGAGTTTTCAGATCAGAGGAGACTGATTGATTGAAATTACATTATAACAAGGAATAAAACTTGGAGAACATGGGAAACTATTTATATATTGACATGTATGGGATGGCATCACTAGAACTGAAAGATGCTTACAAGCACATCTTCATTCACTGCTCCCATTAGAAGTTCCTCTACTTTTGCCTCCCATTTGCACTTCATCAGCATGTGTTCACCAAGTGTGTGGTTGTAGCTGCATTCTTGAGGTTCCAGCTTTGCTTTCTCATGTATTTATCTCTCCACTCTCTGCCGTTTACCATGGTACTCATGGGTTGCAGGGGCTTCTTTCACTTGATCTGGTACTGGCCTTTGTGTCCTGAACTTGTGAGTCACCTGTGTGAGACTGCTTTTATCCGGTTTGTTCACCGATAAAGCAAGGTTGCTTACCTCTAGCAGGGTTTCTCCCTGGGCAGCAGGATGAGCCATTATACAGTTCCCCTTCAATTGCTTCCTATCTATGGACTGATTTCTGGGAGAGACGACTTAAATTCCTAGCTCTGGAACTGAATGGCATGGCCTGAGGGTGAGTGGCAGTTGTCACTAGATGGGGACTATTGCACATACCCTACAAAATCTTCTGGACTTTTCTCAGCTCTAGGAGAGCAAGTGTGGATGGGCGCTGTCAAGTGGTGATATCCTGTTGTGCTTGGAAGAAGACCTGTTACAAGTAGCAACCTAACTTTCTTTTCTCTTGACTAACTTTTAAGATTTGTATTACATTGTAGTTGTCTTTTTGGCTGGTGGTTTTATATTGTTCACAGCTGAGAGCTGTTTTGGAAATGTGATCTGCCAATGTTTTTAGGATTTCTTTTACACTTTAATTTTAAAGCACAGGCTTACCAGTTTTCTTGACTGACTTATACTATACGTATAAGTATGTTCCCTTTCTAGATCTATTGAGGTTGCTCCAACAAAATGTATTAGTAGTTCTCCAGGAACAAGCAGGAAGTCAGACCTCGCTTATGGGTGACGTCAGCACCGATGGAGCCTGCATGGAGCAATTCCCCAGCTTGCAATGAAAGCCTTTGGGATTGCTGCCACGCATGCGTGGTCCTCTTCCTGCCCAAAGGTGCCATCTTGCTCAGTCTCCCTTTTTCCATGGAGCCCTTCGGACGCATGTCCTCGTCCCTTGTAAAAAGTGTTTCGTTTTCCGGCCTCTGGCCTACTGTTTTCCGGTTGCACCGGTCCTCTATCTGTCCTTCCCCTTGCTCCTATCTCTTTTGAGCAAAGGGGACATTTTTTTTACCAATTTTTGTTGTTGACGTGCTTTGCCCCCTTTTTTCTCCTTAACCTCTGGCCGCGTGGCTCTTTGACCTTGCTGGGGCCCTTTTTGTCCTGATGGTCACAGGTTTAAAAAAATGCGATAAATGCTCCAAGAACATGTCGCTTACGGACACCCATGACTGCTGTCTACGGTGTCGGAGCTGACCATGATCCACAGCTCTG
The DNA here is from genome assembly GCA_033557465.1 of Ichthyophis bannanicus. NCBI lineage: Eukaryota > Metazoa > Chordata > Amphibia > Gymnophiona > Ichthyophiidae > Ichthyophis > Ichthyophis bannanicus. The sequence goes on from CM066048.1 coordinate 63,378,809, forward strand.
TTTGCTTTGTAAGAAAATGTCCTCCAAAGCCCTGCTCAGTCGTAAGCAAAAGTCTGAGAACATCTTCCGAAAGACTACCTTGGAATCCCCGGTGGCACCTTCGGTCGTCTCTCCGCTGGTGGGGTCCCCCACCTTGGCTCAGCGCTCAAGACGGCACTCCAACCAGGCGTCCCCTGAAGTGGAGCGGCGTAAGAAGAAGACGACGACCTTGAAGTCTCTGACTTCCTTTGGAGACGGGACAATGCTGCACGGAGCCCGTCAAGAGACAGGGAGGATCCACAACGGTTTTACAGGCACAGCCACAGTTCCCTAAGAGGCAGGGAGCCACGGCTGCATTAGAAGGGAGGCAGACATGGGGATGAGGGGGCAGGGAACCCGCAACACGGCTGACATGGACAGGGGGCGGACATGGACAGGGGGCTGACGGGGGAGGGGGAGCTGATATGGATTGATGGAGGGAGGGGGGCTGACATGGACAGAGGGGGCCGACATGGAGGGAGGGAGGGGGGCTGGCATGGACAAAGGGGAGAGACAGGGGGACGTACTAGATAGACGTGATAAATGCTGGACAGAGGTGAGAGACAGTGCAGGTTAGGATTATAATGGGCTAATGGGGGAGATAGCACTGGTAATGGGCAGATGGGTGGGCTAGGACTGGTAATGGGTTGATTAGGGAAGGCTAGGACTGGGAATGGACTGATCAAGGGGGGGTTGGAACTGGTAATGGGCTGATGGGGGGCTAGCATTGGAAATGAGCTGATCGGTGAGGATAGAACTGGTAATGGGCTGATGGGGGGGTAGGACTGGTAATGGGCTGATTAGGGGAGTCTAGCACTGGTAATGGGTTTGAGGGGGGGACTAGCACTGGAAATGAGCTGATTAGTGGAGGCTAGGACTGGTATTGGGCTGATTAGGGGAGGCTAGCACTGGTAATGGGGTTGAGGGGGGATTAGCACTAGAAGTGAGCTGATTGGGGGTCTTTGACTGGGAATGGGCTGATTGTGGGGAGGGAAGGATAAAGCTGCTGGCCCTGGAAGAAAACTGGGGGCTAAGGCTACAAATGGGCTGATACAAGGGGATGGGAGAATGGAACTGGAAGGGAGTGGATCTGAGAGGGGCTGCCATGGTATTTGTACTAGAAGGGACTGGTCAGTGGGGAAGGAGGGGGACTGGAAGGGAATGGACACCAGTGGCAGTCATGGGAATGCAAGCTGACATTGGAAGGTACTGGGAGTGAGGACTGGAAAGGGGCTGATACTGGGGAGGGTTACTGGGACTGGAAATAGGCTGATGGAAAGAAGTGAAGAAAACAAAAGAAAAGATAAGAAATGGCAGATGGACCATAGACCACAGAAAGAGAGCTAAGAGAAGACAGGAAAGCAGAAGCCTCAGATCGGGACCAGCATGATCAGAGAATAAATTGGTCAGACAACAAAGGTAGAAAAAATAATTTTATTTTATATTAGTGATTTGACTACAAAATCATAATAATTTTGAAATCAAATATTGTTAATTGTTGTTGGGATTAATTATTGTGGTTTAATTAGTACATTTTATAAATTTTTTTTTTGTTTTATTTATTTTTTTATTTCCATTCTCTTATATACCGCGCTATTCTGCATCAGTGCGGTTTACATTGAACAAACTGAAGTTACATTGAACAGGGCATTATAACTTGGAGATAACTATTTTACAGGGAACATGGGCTATGGAGGGTTAAGTGGCTTGCCCAAGACCACAAGGAGTACCTGTGGGACTAGAAACCCCAGTCCTTCCGGCCCAAGGTTGCTGTCCTCTAGTGGGATTTGAACCCCCAACCTTCCGGCCTGAAGTACCTTGCCCCAAACACTAGGCCACTCCTCCACTCAACCACTAAATAAAAACATAATGCAAAGGCCTATAATATATTAATTCAACAAATGATTACAACGAGAATGCGTTAACGGTAAAGGAAGAGAGACGCATTTGATTTTATCATTGGGGGTCATCACAAGTTGACCAATGGTAAAAGGGGTCACGGTGCAAAAAAGGTTGAGAGCCACTGCTCCAGGGCCTCCGGCTCCAAATGGGCAAGGCGACCAGCCAGACTCTGACTCCTCTTGTGAATTTTTGGGCTGGGAGTCGGATGGGGATACTTCCCCTGAGACTTGTACCCATCGGGACCTCCCGTTGGAGCCGTCCTGCCTGCCTTTCAGTGGTGCTCGCCACCCAAAGACACCTTGGTGTTTGTTCGGGATATTGCATGGACTCTTAACCTGGCTACCAGGCGGAGGAGGAAACTTGAACTGAAGAGCTCAATATCTTGCCGTACGAGTCCCCTCCTCGGGAATCTCTTGCTGTCCCGGTTCCTCCTATTCTGTCCAGGCTGTTACTCCGCATGTGGGAGACCCCTGCGTCGGTCCCTATCGTGAGCAAGCGCCTCAATGCAATGTACAGGGTCCAACACGGCTCTGGGTTCAGGAAAACCCAACTCCCCCACACCTCCATGGTGGTGGAGTCGGCCATGAGAAAACAAGAGCCCCAAGTCACATTCTTCTTTTCCGCCGGGCAGGGAGTCAAGAGTCCTCAACGCCCTAGGTCGCAAGGCCTACCAAGGGTCCATGCTCTCATACCGTATTCAGGCATACCAATTGTACACGGGCATGTTTTAACATTATCTAGCCAAGGAACTTGGGGGCTTCTCTGCGGGCTTCATGGCGAACCCCTCAACAGGTTCTGGATCCTCAAGTCCGTTGCGGAGTCCTCAAAATACCTCTCCCATGCCACCAATGATGGATTTGAGTCTTCGGCTTGAGTCGCGCCCGCTGGCATCGGGGCTTGATGCCAGGTATGGTTCCAGTCCTTGGAGCAGTAGGTCCAGGAAAAACTCCTAGATGCACCCTGCCTCGGTGAACTGCTCTTTGGTAAACCGATGGAGGATAAGGCTGCTGAGATTGAGACAGAGTTCGTCACCCGTACCCGCCTCTCATGCAAGACCACCTCCCTTCCTCGAAAGAAACAGCAAACTAAGAAGCCGTTCTTTCCGCGGAAGGGCCTACCCTTCCGAGGCTACCCACCATACTCCCACTCCTGCGCCGACCACCGTGATGCAGGGAAAGCCTGGGCCACACGGTCATCGCAAACCGAAAGGGCCCAAGGCTCCACCTCAGCCTGCCCAGGGGGTTTGACACCAGCAGCGTAGCCTTTTGCCGCCTAGCAGTGCTGCAGCCAGTGGGGGGGACACCTGTTCTCCTTCGCCCCTCAGTGGGCGTCCATCACTTTGGACACTTTGGGTCCTCCAAGTAGTCCAGGATGGCTACCGTCTCCGATTGGACAGACTTCCACCTCCCTTCTCCCCAGCGGAGCCTTCTCGACGCCCCGTGCACCAGTCCTTCCTACAGCGGGAGTTAGACAACCTCCTCCCCCAGCGAGTGGTCAAGAGGGTACCGACGCACCTCCGAGGTCAGGGCTTCTATTCCCGGTACTTCCTCGTCCCGAAGAAGATGGGGGGGGGGGGGGTGGCTACGGCCCATCCTCGACCTCCGAAAACTAAACAAGTTTCTGGTGCGGGAGAAGTTTAAAATGCTATCTCTTGGCGTCCTGCTGCCCTTCCTCCAGCAGGGCGACTGGCTATGCTCCTTGGATCTCAGGGATTCTTACGCCCACATTCTGATTCACCCCCAGCACAGGCAGTTCCTGCACTTCAGGGTGCAAGAGGAGCATTACCAATACAGGGTGCTCCCCTTTGGACTTGAATCTGCTCAGCGAGTCTTCACAAAGTGCCTCTCCATGGCCACTGCCTCTCTCAGATGGCGGAGCATACTGGTCTTCCTTTACCTCGATGACTGTCTCATCAGAGGGCCCTCGGCTGGGGAACCCCACCTGGCGGCATCATGCACCATCCTCCTTGAGCGCCTGGGGTTCTTGGTCAACTACCCCAAGTCCCACCTTGAGCCAGCACAGGCCTTGGAGTTTATCGGCGCATGCCTAGACACTCAGCGGGCGATCACCTTTCTGCCAGCAGACCATGCGGTTCGCCTCCGAGCATTGGCGGCCCAGGTCCAGAACAACACTCGGGTCACGGCGCGGACTATGTTGCGCCTCCTGGGGCACATGGCCTCCACCATCCATGTGGTCCCACATGCCCGCATGCACATGCGGATGGCACAGTGGTGCCTCAGCACTCAGTGGAGCCCGGCCTCCAGTCACTTCAGGGACCCCATTCAGGTCTCCCTCAACCTTCACAGGGCCTTAGACTGGTGGCAGGACCCCCACAACCTTCTTCGGGCACTGCCCTTCAAAGCCCCACAGCACGAACTGGTGCTGACAACGGACGCTTCTCTGTTGGGATGGGGAGCCCACTGTGGTGCACTATGCACGTAGGGGCAATGGTCACCCGAAGAGTCTCAACAGCAGATCAACTTGCTCGACCTTCGAGCGGTCCGATGGGCTCTGAGGGCCTTCGAGGACCATCTCCAAGGAAAGTCCGATACTCGTGCAGACCGACAATCGAGTAGTGATGTTCTGCATCAACAAGGAAGGGGGCACGGGATCACTCCTCCTCTGCCTAGAAGCGGTCCTCCTCTGCTCCTTCGCATTCTGTCGAGAGATGACCCTACGAGTGGTCTATCTCCCCGGCCACGAGAACATCCTTGCGGACAAACTCAGCAGGATCCTCCGCCCTCATGAATGGTGGCTGGACCTGAAAATGACCAGCTGGCTGTTCCATTGGTGGGGGATCCTGACAGTGGACCTGTTCGCCAGCCCGGCGAACACTCGGCTCCCCGGCTTTTGCGGCTCTGTCCCGCACCCGAGCAGGGATGTGCGGGATGCGTTCCTCTTGAGCTGGACCTCAGGGCTTCTCTACACATTCCCTCCCATTCCTCTCATTGCGAGGACCCTCCACAAAGCTCAGCGGGAACGAGCATCAATGATAGTCGTCGCTCCCTCATCGCCTTGGCAACCATGGTTCCCGCTCTGGCTTGCGTCCGAGCCTCCGATTCCCCTGGACTGTGCCCCAGGCCTGCTGACACAGGACGACGGGTGGGTGCTGCACCCGAACCTGGCGGCTGAACGGGTCACCCTAGCCACTTGGGGAGGGGTGGCCTGCGCGGAGCGACAGGTGCACCTACTCTTGCCATCTTGCTGGGCAGACTGGATGGACCATGCTGGTCTTTATCTGCCGTCAACTACTATGTTACTATGTTACTATTTAAACACTTGATAGACCGCTCAGGGCGGTGTACAATAACAAAAATGACAGCCGCTGGAAAACAAAGAAAGAAAGGAACGCCAAAAAATAATAGGACAGAGAGAGACAGTGAAAAGGATAGATGACAGAAAGGGCCCATGGAAAGGGCAGAAGGAAAGGAAAGGGGAAGGGAACAGGGGAAAATCAAGGGGAATGGAGGGCACGACTAGGGGATAAAGTACCATCAGCAGGGGGAGGAAGATCGAAGGCCTGACAGAAAAGGTGTGTCTTGAGGAGGGCTTTGAAACGAGTGTAGGACAGTTCAGTGCGAAGAGAGAGGGGAGGAGAGTTCCAGAGGGCGGGACCTAAGAAAAAGAAAGCGGAACGACGGGTAGATTCCAGGTGGGCCTGAGTAGGGGAGGGGAGGAAGAGGCGATTACCGTGAGACGAACGAAGAAAGCGGGGGGAGGGCTGGAGATGAATGATATTAGCCAGATACTGGGGGGTATCGGAGTGAAGAACCCTATGAGCAAGGATGAGCAGCTTGAAGATAAACCGGAACTTGATTGGGAGCCAGTGCAGAGAAAGGAGACACGGTGACACATGAGAACGAATAGAGGATGAGGTGACAAGGCGGGCGGCGGCATTCTGAACAAGTTGGAGATGGCGGAGTTGAGAAGAAGGAAGGCCTGCATAGATAACATTACAGTAGTCCAAACGGGAGATAACCAAAGACAGAACGAGAGTAACGACTGAGGGTAGAGGAAGAACTGAACGAACGGCCTTGACACAACGTAAGTGGAAAAAAGAAGCACGAATAACAGAGGAGATATGTTCGTGGAAGGAAAGGGATGGGTCTAGGGTAACGCCCAGGTAGCGAAGGGTTGGTACTAGAGGGATGGAATTGAGAGCCCATGACAGGCGACAGCTTGGGGGGTGGAAGACCAAATGAAATCCAGATTGCGGAAGACTTTGCGGGATTAGCGTGCAGAAAGTTGGACTCAAACCAGGAAGCGATGGAGGAAAGACAGAGGTTGAGCGGACCAAGATCTGGGGAGGAGGAAGAGGTATGATGAACTAGGAGGATGTTGTCAGCATATATGTAGAAAAAGAGAGCAGACTGTTGAATGAGCAGGGCTAAAGGAGCAAGAAAGGCATTGAAAAGTAGGGGAGCGAGAATAGAGCCCTGGGGGACGCCACAAATAGAGGGGGAAGGGGGAGAGGCTGAGGTACCGGAGTGGACTGAAAAGGTACGGCATGATAGAAAAGAGCGGAACCACCGGAGAACAGTGCCATGGATACCAAAATCGGACAAACGAGACAGAAGGGTGCGGTGATCGACTACATCAAACGCAGATCCAGGGAAACCACAAGGGAGATATCACCACGATCGTGAGAACGGTGAAGTTCGGAGAGTAGTGCTGTGAGGACAGTTTCGGTACTGTGACCGGTGCGGAAGCCGGATTGGCGAGGGTGGAGGGCCCGGGTGGAGTCAAGATGAGAGGACAACTGGGAGAAAACAAGCTTCTCAAGGACTTTAGACAGTAAGGGGAGGTTGGAAACAGGGCGCCAGTTAGCGGGGGAGGTAGGGTCAAGGGTAGGCTTCTTCAGAAGGGGGCGGACAATAGCGTGTTTCCAGCAGGAAGGGAAAAGACCGGAAGAGAGACTGGAGTTGAAAATAGACAGGATATAGGGCACAAGTGAGATATCTGGATTGAGCAGCCAAGTAGAGGGCAAAGGGTCGAGGGGGCAGGTGGTTTGATGGGCAGTCGAAATGGCCTTGATGAGTTCAGGGGAGGAGATTGGAGAGAAGGAACACCAGCTGTGGGGAAACAAACGGGAGGGGGATGGGGGGGATACGACTGGGGAGGAGGAAGGGAAAATAGGGGGGGGGGAAAGGGGGGGGAGAGGGCAGGCGGAGAAGGAGGAGCGAAGGGAGAGAATCTTACCGGTAAAAAAGGAAGCAAGAGTGGAGGGGCTGGGAGGAGGGTTGGAGGGGGCAGAGGGAAGAGAGGAGGTAGATTTAAGGATGAGGAAGAGGCGCCTAGCAGAGTTCGATGAGGTGGATATGAGGCGAGAATAGTGGGAGTGCTTGGCTGAGGTAATTGCGGAACGGTAAGAGAGGTGAGCAAGCTGATAGTCTGAGCGAGAAGCAGGAGTGCGGAGCTTCCTCCAGTGGTGTTCCGCGTGGCGAAGATGGGTGCGAAGAAGAAGACGACTGGAATGGTACCAAGGATGGTGGGAAGAAGGGCGGGAGCCAGTGGGCGAAAGGGTGCTATGGTGTCGAGAGCAGCAGAAAGAGAGGAGGACCAGATGTCGACCTGTTGATCAACAGAAAGGGAGGGAAATTCTGGGGGAAAGAGTGAGCTGGCTGGAGGGAAGGAAAGCAAGGAGTGTGGAGTAAGTCGCCGTCGAAGGGACGGAACAGAAGGAGAGGGACCGGTCAACCCAGAAGAAGGAAGAGGGAAGGTGAAAAGGAGGCAGAGGTGATCGGACCAGGGGATGGGAATGGAATGAATATTAGAGGGGAATTAAGGGGAGGGGTCAAGGTAAGGATGAGGTCTGGGGATCGACCGGAGGCGTGGGTAGGGCAAAAAACATGTTGAGTGAATGACAAGTCCGAAAACAGGGAAGAGAGGGCCTTATCACGGGAACGGGAAGGAGGATCGAGGTGGGCGTTAAGATCGCCCAAGATGACCAAATGAGGAGACAGGAGGGCGTAATCAGATAGTGTGTTTAACAGAGAGTCCCAGAGATCAGGGCGCAGAGAAGGGGGGACATACAAGAGAAGGAAATAGATAGGGGTGGGAGAATCGGAGCGTACCAGGAGAGATTCGGGGTAAGCAGGGGGAGGCGATACCAAGGAAAAGGAAAGAGAAGACCTAAAGATGAGCGCCACCCCACCGTCAGAGCGGCAAAGACAAGGGGTATGGAGGGCGGAAGACATTGATGAAGGAGGGCGTCCTCTCCCTCGCGGAGCCAGGACTCCGTGATGAAGAGGGCGTCCAAGGAGTGTTGGGTCAGGAGGTCGTGGACTAGATGGGTCTTTGAGCGGATGGAGCGGCAGTTAAGAAGGGCCAAAGAGAGTGTAATAAAGGGAGCGACTGCGGAGGACATCGGGGGGAAGGGGCTGAAGCGGAAGGAGCCAGACGGGAGCAACAGGGAAGGAGGTTAAGGGGGTTGCGTGTCACAGAGCCAGAGAGAACGGAAGTCGGGGGCAACGGACGATGACCCCAGTGAACGGGAATGGCAGCCATGCCCTGAACGGAGGGGCCGGGTGGAGTAAGTGCAAGTACAGGTAGCGCAGTAATGGAGAAAAGGAGAAAAATAACCAGAGGCAGCGTGAGGGAACAAACTAGGGATAGAAGGAGCGGCCAAAGGCTGTAGGACCCAAGTGGGAAGAGATGGTGCTGATGATCGACCCAGTCGTTGCCCCAAGGAGCTCGCCCAAGGAGCACGTCGTGCTCCTTGTGCGCGCTCCTTCGGTGCGGAACGCTGCTCTAGGACGCTTTAAATGATGTCGGGTACCTGGAGGATGACGCGGGCGCATTGCATGCGTCTGCATCACGTCCGGGAGGCGGAGCTTCGCTGGGAAGGAAGCAGGGAGACAGCTGAGAGTGGAGAGGCACCAGGCAATCTGCAGGGAAACAAAATATGCAAGAGGCAGCATACAGCCAGCAACAGGGTATCAGCACAGCAGGAGACAGCAGCAGCATGGTTCCCGCTCCGGCTTGCGTCCGAGCCTCCGATTCCCCTGGACTGTGCCCCAGGCCTGCTGACACAGGACGACGGGCGGGTGCTGCACCCAAACCTGGCGGCTGAACGGGTCACCCTAGCCACACTAGACCTCCCGGAGGAAGGACTCGACGACACTAGCTTACTCCTTCAAGTGGTGATGCTTCTCGGTCTGGTGCTCCAAGCTCCAGATTGACCTTTTCCTATCTCCCACTCGATGCGTCCTACAGAACCTTCTCCATTTCTCGAAGGAGGGGCTGAAGTCTAACTCCGTCAGGGTACACTTAAGTGCCATCTCCAGGAACAAGCAGGAATGTAGTCCCCTCACATATGGGTATCGTCGGTACCGACGGAGCCTGCGCGGGAACACTCCCCAACATCCAATAGGAACGCTTTTGGGAGCATCCCTCAGCACATGCACGCTGCCTTCCCACCTTTCCAACTGTCCCTCTTCAGTTCTTCGTTTTCCGCGGAGCCAACAGGTCACATGTCCTGTCACTTGCACTTTATATACCGCCCTTGTCGAGACAGGGCGGTTTACAATAAGTAAAACATGTCTACGCTATAAGAAATAGAAAAGAGCGCTATAAAAATATAGAAAAGGATAGAAGTAATAGATCATTAGCAGATAATACAAAAGCTAAATTTAAATAGGGTATACAAAGGGTATCACATAGGAGGGTTGAAGGTCTGTTCAAACAAATAAATTTTTAACAAATTTTTGAATTTTGGGGATGAGGGTTCTAAACGGAGGGATGGTGGCAGGGCATTCCAAAGTACTTGACTGAGGAAGAAAAAGGCGGCACGTCGAGTCTGTTCCAAATGGGGTTTAGAAGGGGGAAGGTAAAGATAGCCGATTTGCATGCAATGAATGGAGTTGACGATAGGAAGTGTGGAGAGAAATAAGATCAGACAGATAAAGTGGATTTGCTGTGTGAATAGCCCGATGTGTCACTATCAGGAATTTATATTGGAACCTGACACGAAGAGGCAGCCAATGAAGATGATAAAGGAGGGGGGTAATATGATCGGACCGGCGAGCAAATGTAATAAGACGAGCTGCTGTATTTTGTATTAGCTGTAAGCGTTGAAGCTGGTAAGAGGGTAAATTAGCAAGGACTATATTGCAGTAGTCCAACCTACTTATGGCCAAGGCTAATACTAGAGTAGTAAGTGAACTGGGAGGGAGCAAGGAACGAACTGCCCTGATTAGACGTAGGGCGAAAAAGGAGCAGCGAGTAAGGATTGACACATGGTTGTGAAAAGAAAGGGAGGAATCCAGGGTCACGCCTAAATGACGGAAGGAGGAGGTAAGTGGGACAAAGACAGAGTCAATTTGAGGGGCAACAGTGGGACATGAAGTGCTCAGAGAAACCCACATGGCTGTGGACTTAGCAGGGTTCAGGTGAAGAAAATTTGCGGCAAGCCAAGAGGCAATATGAGTAAGGCACTGATTAAGTTGCGAAATATCTGGATTGACCGGAGAGGTGTGGAAGAGGAGCACAATATCATTGGCGTAGATGTATGTAGAAACTGGATATTGTTGAATTAGAAGTGGCAAAGGGGAAAGGACTGAGCCCTGGGGCACTCCACATGCTAAAGGAAAGGTGGACAAAGACTGATTATTAAGATGGACAGTGAAAGAACGGGAAGTGAGAAAGGACCGGAACCATTTCAGCACTGTGCCCCGTAAACCAGTATCGTACAGACGAGAGAGAAGAGTCTGGTGATCAATGAGGTCAAATGCTGCGGATAAATCTAAGGAGACAAGAAGTGTAATATCTCCATGGTCATGGGCAATGTGAATCTTGTTTAATAAAGCCAGGAGAACAGTTTCTGTACTATGTCCTGCCCGGAAACCTGCTTGTCGAGGGTGAAGGGCGTTATTTATTTATTTAATTTATTTAACAGTATTTCTATACTGCCTTATCCTACAATCAAGACGGTATCACAGCAAAACAATCAAAAGGAGTGAACGTGTTTTTCATGCAGTGAAGGTTATATCATGATTTGTGTGTAAGATGTTGTAGTGTGTTTGATTAGGTTGATCTATGTACATTGTGCGCTATGATACATTGTGTGCTATAATACATTCTTCTATACATTGAGTGTTAAGAAATATCATGTGCCGTTATACATTCTCTTATCAGGGGGTCGGAGGGGGGTATGTTGGTACTTCCTGGTAGTTAGGTCATGTGATGTGTCCATAGTGTTCTATGAACAGCGTTGTCTTCAGCTGTTTGCGAAAGTCTTTGAGGTCTGTCGTCGATCTCAGCTCGTCTGGGAGGGTGTTCCAGATTGTTGGGGCAGCCAGGGAGAGTGCTCTTTCTGTGGTGTCTTTGCGTGTTTTTCTGAAGTCTCTAGGGGTGTTAACTCTGTTGGAAGTTCCTTTTCTTCTTGGGCGTGTGCTGTTGTCTGGTTGTATGAGGGTGTGCAGGCTGTTGGCTTGAAGTGTGTTGTTTGATCTTAAATATGTTTATGATTGTTTTGTATTTGATGCGTGAACTGATTGGGAGCCAGTGTAGGTCTTTCAGAACAGGTGTAATGTGTTCATGTCTTGTTGATCCAGATATTATGCGGGCCGCTGTGTTTTGTGCTAGTTGTAGTGGTTTGAGTGTTTGGTTTGCTAGTCCAAGGTAGATTGGGTTGCAGAAGTCCAGTAAGGGGGTTATTAGTGCTTGGCATACAGTACGGAAGTGCTCAGTGGTGAGGAGGGGTTTGTCTTCTGATGATTCTCATCCTGTAGTATGCATTTCTGATTGTTTTGCTTACATGTGGCTTTAGATTCAGTTCATTGTCCAGGGTCACTCCAAGGTATTTTACTTCCGATTTTATTGGTATGGTTGTGTTTTGTATCTTGATGTCCGGTGGGTGGATGAAGTCTGGGTTGCGAGTGATGATTAGTGCCTCAGTCTTGCTGTAGTTGATTGCGAGGTTGTTGTTTTGACACCATCTTGTCATTTGTGTGAGGCAGTTTGTTATTTTAGAGTACAAGCAGCACTTTTTCGTCTTTTCCTGAGATTCTTCTAAAACATCGTCTGAATTATGCATCTTTTTAGTTTGACTAGGTTCTGGTTGTTAGCTTCATTCCCGCCGAACGGCTGACTCCGCCCCCCCCCTTTCTTAGTTGATAAGCGCATGTGTTGGCGTCCTTCCCTGCTTAGCTGAAGGTCTATGGTTTTCAGACGGTAGCTGTTTTCAAGGTAACCTCCTCGGTTTTAATTCTCTTTTTTTTTTTTGTATTTAACTTTTTATTGGCATAAACACATTTCACATCAACACATACCCATACATCATTCCCCAACAGGCCAACAGTGATATATACAGATAATAGCTAACTCTTATTCACAATAATGACATACCCCCCCCTCCCACCGCCCCCCCCCCCACCGTTGACCCCCCTCTCGTGGTCCCCCCAAGGGTATCCCACAAAATCAGAGGTAGCCAATAACGTATCTGGCTACTTAACTAAAGTCACACCCCCCACTCCCCTACACTCATATAATCCCCCACCATGACTACCCTCCCCCCAGATCCCCTCCGACCCCTGTCCACCCTCCCTAGAAAAGCCATCCCTCCCCTCCCCCCCTCGTACGAACCACCCTCCCCCTCCTTACCTCCTACCCACGGGATATTACTGCCAGTACCATTACGCCCCCCTTTTGTTAAACCCTCCCCTTTTTATTAAAACCCCCTGCCCCCACCTACCCGGAGCCCAGGACCCCCCGCCCACCCACTGGTCAAAGAAACCTATGACCTTAATACCCCTCCCCCCCCCCAAATGCTAACTCTCCCTCTCCTCCCCCATCCCTTCATCCCCTGCCTATCCACCCTCCCCCCCACTCCCCCCCGCCCTCCCAACCCTAGAACGCCCCCCAAAACTCCCCACTGTTCCTCATATCTAGCTAAGGTCTGCTTACGCGCAGCCGTTAATTTTTCCATCAAAACCGTGTGCCGAACTCGCCTTTCGAACTGCTCAAGCATGGGCAACTTTCTCTGCTTCCAGGCGGCAGCTATTTCACAGCGAGCAGCACTTAAGCAAGCCATCACCATCCTACCCCCCCTATTACCCTGCCCCTCCTCCCACAAGGTCAGTAAACAGATGGTTGGGACCACCGGAACCTCTACCCCTAAATGCTTTAGGATCCATCCTGCAATCCGCCCCCAGTACTCTTGAACTTTCATACAACTCCACCAGACATGCCAAAACGTCCCAACTTCCCCACACCCCCTCCAACACAGGGGAGATACCGACGCATACATCTTATATAGACGACTGGGAGTATAATACCACTGCAGCAACACTTTGTAGCTATTTTCTTTGGACCCACTGGAGCTGAGCCCCCTCCTACACTGATCCCACACCCGCTTCCACTCCACCTCCGACACAGTGCGCCCTAAATCCGCCTCCCACTTCTTCAGATACCTATGTTTCCCCCCTTGGCTGCCACTCACCGCCTTATACAGCCCCGATATCATGCCCTTAGCTCCCTTCTTCCCGAACCACAACGCTTCCAAACCTGAGAGCTCCCTACCCCACCCCTCCTTCCCCACCACCTTCCCCAGAAACGATCATACTTGCAGATATGCATACCTGTCCCTATCCTCTAGCTGGAATTCCTCTTTGACCACTTCAAAACTCTTCAGTTCGCCCTCCTCCAGAAGCTGATAACTGCATAGTAAGCCTTTCTTCGTCCACTCATCAAATCTCCCCCCTTCCCACCCCGGCTTGAAAACCCGAGACCCCCTCCAAGGTGTCAACAGGGAGAATCACCCTACTCGCAGCCCCCCGACTTGCCCCACACTCTATCCCAGATCTTCACCCCTTGTCTCATCGCCGGTGACCCACCCCCCAGGCTCTTCCTCCCCTCGATGTCCGCCCATAACCATGCTGTCAAATGGCCCCCTCGTACCCTCCCCGCCTCTAAGGACACCCAAGGCCGCTCCTCCCCCCCAGTTCTCCAGCTCATTACATGCACTAACTGAGCCGCCCTATAATAATCCATCAGGTTCGGTACACCCAGACCCCCTTCTACCTTAGGTTCATACATCACTGCCCGCGTTACCCTGGGTGGTTTCCTCTTCCAAATATAGGTGAATACCCGCCTTTGTAAAGCCTGCATCGCCCCTTCAGGTACCGCTACCGGTAAGGCCTGAAACCAGTACAGAAGTCGAGGTAAGATATTCATTTTAATAGCCGCAATCCTCCCTATCCAGGATATCTCTAGCCCCATCCACCCTTCCAAATCCCTACCGATAGTGTGGAACAGTCTCGGGTAGTTAGCCTGATATAGAGTCTCATACCGATCAGTAATTCGTACCCCTAGGTACCCCAGAGACCCACTGACCCACCGCAATGGGAACCCCGTCTCTTCAGACTCTCCTCAACCACTACATCCAATTGCACTTTCAAAACCTCTGTTTTATCTACATTCATTTTAAACCCCGAAACCGCTCCATATCTTTCCACCTCCTGCATTACCTCTGGCAGCGATATTAAGGGTTGACCTAAATACAACAGAATATCATTGGCGTAGAGGGAGATTTTATGCATCCGCCCACCTCTACTCAAACCAGTAATCCTGTCATTCCCCCTTATTCTTTCTGCGAGAGGCTCCACCACCATGGCAAAAAGAAGCGGTGACAGTGGGCACCCCTGTCGAGTCCCCCTGCCCAGTGCAAAATCTCTGGAATACTGCCCGTTAACTTTGATTCTAGCCCTTGGTCCCCGATACAGCGCCCTTACCCACCCCATTAAGTTGGGTCCGCACCCCATACGCTCCAACACCCGCATCAAAAAGGCCCAATGAACTCTATCAAATGCCTTTTCGGCGTCAATAGACATCAGGATCAAGTCCTCCCGTCCCTCCCTCGCCTCCCATACAACCCCAATCGCTCTCTGAATGTTATCCGCTGCCTGACGTCCTGGAATAAAGCCAGCTTGATCCCCCTTTATAAGCCCCGGTAACCACTCCACCAACCGCCCAGCCACTACTTTGGCCAACAATTTGGTATCTACATTCAACAGGGATATCGGCCGGTATGAGCTACATTTCCTGGGATCTTTCCCTGGCTTTAACAACACAGTTATCCCCGCTGTCAGCATTTCCCTTGACAGCTCCCCCCCTTCCACCAGCACCCCATTGAAAACCCTACTCATTATATCTTTTAACTCACCCCAAAAAACCTTATAAAAATGTCCTGTCAGTCCATCTAAGCCCGGAGACTTCCCCCCTACCAGTCCCCTCACCGCCCGTGCAATTTCGTCCTCTCGTATGTCCGCCTCCAGGATCTCTACCGCTTCCACTGGTAACGCTGGGAGCGTTATCCCTTCTAAATAGGCCTCTATCTCCCCCTCGTCCCCACCTTCCATCTCCCGGTACAGGTCTAAGTAGTAATCCCGAAACCTCTCCCTTATATCTTCTTCTCCCCAACACCTCCGCCCGTCCGACCCTTCTATATACGCTATAGTGGCTACCCCTTTCTGCCGCCGTAATCGCCGCGCTAGTAACCTCCCCGCTTTATCCCCAAATTCGTAGTGTGTCTGTTGCACTCTCTGTAAGAGAAATGCCACTTTCTCTAATTGTAGGTCCTTTAACGCATCCCTTGCCCGCTCCATCGCCCTTCTGTCCTCCTCCTCCCCCGAATCCCTAAACCGCTCCTCCTTCTCCCCCACCTCCTTCTTCAATTCTTCTTCCCTCCGTTCCCTCTCCCTCTTTTTCTTCGATCCCCACATTATGAATCTCCCCCGCACCACTGCTTTCAGCCCCTCCCATACCATAGCATCCCTCACCTCCCCGTGTCGTTAAAGCTCAGATACTCCTTAATGGCTCCCCGAACATCATCCACCACTCTCTTATCTCGGAGGAGACTATCATTCATTCTCCAAAATACCCCCCCTCGTACCCGTGAGTTCCGGAGATGAATCTCAACCCCCTTGTGGTCCGACCACCCCACTTGCACTACACCCCCGTCTTTGACCGCTGGCATCCAGCTCTGATCTATCAAAAGCATGTCTATCCGACTCCAGCTAGCATGTGGAGCCGAATAGAAAGTAAACCCCTCCCCTTGCGGGTTCATCACTCTCCACACATCCAACAGGTTATAGCATCTCATCAGCCCTCGCAAACCTAGTCTATTCTTTCGCCCTCCATCCCCCCCCTTCGGCTTCCTATCCAACCCGGGGTCCAACACCACGTTAATGTCCCCTCCAACTAACACCTTCCCCCTCCCGGCCTTATCAATTAAGCACCTCTCTCCAGAAACCCCGCTGCTGCCCATTGGCTCCATACACCGCTACAATCACCATATCCTCCCCCCCCCAACTTCCCTGCGATCCCCACCACCCGACCCTCTTGGTCCTTAAACGAGTTCACCACCTGAATCCCACACCCACCCCTTATCACGATGGCCACCCCTCCTTTCCTTCCCCCCTCCTTGTTGCAGGAAAAGTATTGGTCAGGAAATTGCCGATGCCGCATCCGTCCCACATCCCTGGCCCGGAGATGAGTCTCTTGTAGAAGAACCACATCCCATTGGTTCCGTACCACTTCCTGGAAGAACAGACCCCTCTTAGTGGGCGAATTCAACCCCCGTACATTAATGGTACCTATACGCAGCATCCCTTAACAATTCCAAATTTCTCCATCCTCTCCCATAAGGCGTTCCAACCCCCTCCCCCCCCTTTCGTCCCCCACCCCCTCCCCCGTATCTTCTCCCTCCCTTCCCCTACCCGTGCCACTCTTCCCTGTCTTCCCATCCTCCCAGTCCTGACGTCCGATCCCACCACTACCGCCCCCTCCCAGCACACACCCTATGCAACCTTCCACCACTTCCTCAACCTTACCCCTCCATTCCCCCCTCACCGCCATAAACATATCATTTCCCAGCCACCTCCCTCCATCCATCCCCCCATACTCCCCCCCTTCCCCCTCCGTTAACCACCCCAACCCTAGTATGCCCTAAATGTCCAGTGTTCATAAACCATGAGCACAGGAGCTCTATCGCCCCTCCTCATGAATTCTGCAAACATCCAGGCCGATCACTCTACTCGCCAGGTTCAGGTCTCCAGCTCTGCTGATGCCTTCTGCCGTTCTTGTGACAATCGCTTCAGACGCTTCCCTTGCTCACCCACGCGCTGCCATTGGGTGCTGGACTGTATCCGCTGTTTGCCTTTCCCAGCGGTTGACTTGCTCAGCTGCTCTGCGTGCCCCACCGCCGGTAGGCCTTCACAGCCTAATTCCTTCAACATCTCCCAGGCCTCGTCTGCAGATTTCACCTTTCGATTCACTCCATTAATGGAAAGCAGAACCCCAAACGGGAACAACCATCTATACCGGTAATTCTTCCCCCTCAAATAGGCAGTCACTTCTTTCATTGCTCTCCGTCTCTCTAGTGTCCCTTTAGAGAGATCATTGAACATTTCAATTTCAGCGCCTTCCCACGCCACTCTCCCAAATTTCCGGGCCACACTGAGAATTTGTTCTTTCAGGGGGAAGCTGCTCAAACAAGCTATAATGTCCTGGGCCTGCTCCTCCCTTCGTGGCCCCAAGCTACGGTGTGCCCGCTCCACATCTATCTGCTCTGGAGTCTTTCCCGGCACATCCCCCAAGTGAAGCACATGGCTACATAGCCGCTGCACCATCTCAACACAGTCCTTGGGGTCCTTCTCCTCCGGCACCCCTCTGATGCGTAAATTATTCCGCCGCGCCCGGTCCTCGATCTCTTCAATTTTCTCCTGTAACTCCTCTTGCTGGGACTGAAGCTTGCCTTGCACATCCACTAGGCCTCGCATCTCCCCCTCGCAGTCTTCCATGTGGCTTTCCAGCTCTTCCACCCGACCGCCGAGACTCCTCACCTCCTGCTGTATCGCCTGAAGGGTTTCCCGCACCTCCTTCCGCATTGCTTTTATCTCCCCTTTCATGTCTGCCTTAAATTCTTGCAGCCATCTCCTCAGGGGCAATTCGTCCACCCCCTCAGCGTCTGTGGCGTTGTCCTCCTCCGAGTCACCTCCGGCATCTCCCGCACCGGCAGACTCCCTCGCCGCAGCTGCCATCAGCTCTCGGCGTACGTATGGAGACTGGAAGCCCTCTAATTTCTTCCGTGCTGCCATCTCAGACCTGGATGCTCACTTTCTTTCCACTATTCCCGGTGGGGGCCCGCAATTAAGTCACTTTACTTGGGATTCAAACGGAGCTAGGCTTTCAAGCTGCCATGAGCTCCGTGATGTCACCGGAAGTCCTTAATTCTCATTTTATTTATGTTTTATCTTCATGGTTATCCTTTGTTTTACATGATTACAGTCAAATGGTTGTTTTTTATCACTTGACACGGTTACATTTTAGCTTATGTTTGTTTATTTATATGCCGTATTGTTCGGCATCGTTTTCTCATACAAGCAGCACTTTTTCGTCTTTTCCTGAGATTCTTCTGAAACATCGTCAGACTCAGTGTCATATTTTTTATGGGGTTATTATCATTTTGGTCTGGCTTCTTCATGCCTCGGATTGTTTTTGAAAGCTTCTTCTCTCGTTGTTTTCAGACGGCAGTTCCCAGACTTCCCCCTACACGTTTTTATTGATTTTCTCCAAGTTGGGACCACATGTCCTTTATTTTGGATTAAAACTAAAACTAAAAAGAAATAGGTTAATTTTGGTTATATGTAGCATTACTTTCTTTATTTTATTTTTTCATATACCGCGATCCCGCGGTTGAAAATATCACATCTAACGGTACTATGATACTTCCCTATGCCCACACACTTTTATCTATATACGTTTAGTTCAGTCTGTTTGATTTCTCCCCTTTTTTAACACAAGTTTTAATGTCAAATTTATACGGATTCAATATGTTTATGGTAATTTACAATGAGCACACTTTTTTAAGCCACTTCTTATGATGGTGGTTTCCTGACTCACTCCTGCCTCTTTTAGGAATACATATTTCCTGTATTAGTTGTCTGTTATGATACCAAAGAGCGCGGTATATAAAAACTGTAAAATAAAATAAAAATAAATAAATAAATAAATGTTTAGGTCCATTGACAGTTTTAAGTTCCATTATGACCTGTCCTTTTCCTCCTCGCTCTCTTTGTTCCACCTTTTCATTTAATGTATTTATGTGTAATTGTAAGCTATTAATTTTTGGAGAGTGTTTTTAACTATCCTATTTATGTTCTTTTAGTACCAATGTTTATTTAGATTTTCCTACAAAAGCGTGCCATAAGACTTTTTTAAGAGCCCTCAACAGAGGTTGGTAATTTAATTTACTTATTTACATGTGTTTATATGATCTTATGATGTTTTGAGTTCCTGAGCACTTCTGTTGTTTTTATTCGTTTTTTATTCATTTTGTTATTTATTTATTTTATCAGTTTGCATATTGATTGTTTTAATGTTATTAAGTATTGTTGCATATAATGTTGGTTTGTACGTTTGCTTGTCTGTTCTTTTATGGTTTTAATGGTTATTTATGATTTTAGTTTTTTTTTTTTATTGAAAGACTTCCAAAGAATTACAAAGATACAGAAACCACAAGGGTCTTCAAACAAGATGCAACAGTATCAACACAACATCAGATCTCAATAAGGATCTACAATATGTCTTCATTTTTACTCGTTTATAATAAAGAGACCAGGTGCCCCCCCCAAACTCCCTTCCCCCCCCCCCCAAAGTTACCCCAATCCCGGGGCCCCCCACCTCCCCACCCCAATCCACCCCCCCAACTATGGCTTGCTAAAGCTAGGGTTCGGAACAAAGGTGAGCTAGGAAACACACGTAGGGAACAAACCTCCGAAGAGGCCAGCATACCACTCCCAAATAGCCAGAACAATCACGCGCCATAGCGAGAAACGAAGGGCTCCCACACCAATTCAAAGCGCGCCAGACGCATCCTGTTAACCGCTACCCCTCGTTCCATGGAATATGTATCCCACATGCGTTCCAGCCAGACCTGGAAGGAGGGGGCCAAAGCATGCTTCCAGGCCGCCGCCAGGGATAGTCGGGCTGCATTCAAGCCATGCCTGAGTAAGGCGAGTTGTAAAGCCCGGGCCCCCGGCACGGAGGCTCCAAAAAGAAAAATCCCCGGGTCCCAAGGGATGCTTAGTCCCAGTAGCATCTGCATCCGGAATTGAACCCCTCTCCAAAAGGCACGAATGCGGGGGCACGCCCACCAAATATGTCCCAGGGTACCCCGCTGCCCACAGTTACGCCAACATAGGTCCACAGCCCCGGGGAACATACGAGTTATCCGCACCGGAGTCATATACCATCGGTACAGCAGTTTATAGTCGCTATTGAGCTCTTCCACAGGCGAGCTTCCACTGTCTCCCACTGCTGATCAGTGTAAGAGAGACTCAAATCAGAGTTCCAAAGCACCCTATGACGTGTTGGGCACGTCTGGATCCCCTGCAAATGGGCGTATAAGGTCGCCACAAGACCCTTGGTGGTAGTACACCCTTCACAATAGCACTCCAAATCTGTCAAGTCCCGGGCAACCTGGGGCCGAACAGACCTAGAAGTGACCCAGTGCGTCACCTGCATATAACGATAGAGATGCCCAGCCGGGAGGTTAAACTCGTCCTGCAATGCACGGAAGGATTGTAGCCGACCATCATCAAAAAGTTGGCCGATCCGGCTGAGGCCAAGGTGCCCCCATTGTCGGAAGGCCACATCAGTCAAACCCGGTGGGAAAGAGGCGTTACCAACTATAGGGGCTAATGGGGATAGATCCACGTCACGGGATCGGAAGTGGCGATCCCAGCACCGGAGGGTATGAGAAATGTAGGGATTACTGGTGGATGTGCCACGACGAAGCTGCGGTCCAAGCCATAACCGATCCCCTAACCCCGCTCCCCCCGCCAAGCTCATTTCCAACTGCACCCACCGCTTAGTGCTATCGGCAATCATCCATTCCACCCCCGCCCGGCACTGCGCCGGCGCATAATACCACTGTAAATTGGGCATGCCCATACCGCCAGAGCGCGTGCGGGCAAAAAGAACTTGCCGCGCTAGGCGTGGGCGACGATAATGCCACACAAACTTCAAAAGCAGCTGTTGCCAGGTCGCCAAGGTAGCTCGCGAGATGGGGAGCGGGAGAACCTGAAAGAAATAAAGGAAGCGGGGAACAATCACCATCTTAACTACGGCTATACGCCCAAACCAGGAGAGGAGCAGGCCGTTCCAAACTTCTAAGTCCCGGCGAACCTGACGAAGCAAGGGATCATAATTAGCTTTAAAAAGATCCGCCCGGTCCACGGTTAGGTTCACCCCCAAATAGCGCAGGGCGCTGGGCACCCAGCAGAGAGGATAAGCCTCTTGGAGTTCCGCACAGACCGCCCTAGAGACCCCAACATTCAGGATCTCCGATTTAGTATAATTAATTTTAAAGCCGGAAGCTCGAGAAAAATTGGTGAACAGCTGCATTGCGATTGGGAGAGACACGGACGGGTCCACCAGGGATAAGATGATATCATCCGCAAAGAGCGCGATCCGATATTCCGCAGGACCGATGCGGACCCCTCGCAAACCCGGGTGATCGCGAAAGCTCTGAGCCAGAGGTTCCATTGCTAGGGCAAAGAGCAGGGGCGAGAGGGGGCAACCCTGTCGTGTGCCTCTTTCCAAAAAGAAATGTCTCGAGTGACCCCCATTTATCCGAACGCACGCCTGGGGCTGTTGGTAAAGGCTACGGACCCACCCGATTTAAGTAGGGCCAAAGCCCATCTTTTCCAGGACACACCATAGATATCCCCAATCCACCCGATCGAACGCTTTTTCTGCGTCAATTCCCACTAGCAATGCTGGTTGTGGGTCCCGCTGGGCCACATGAATAATCTGCAACATACGGCGAATGTTGTCGGCGGCTTGGCGACCCGGCACAAAGCCAACCTGATCGGGATGAACCAAGCCCGGAAGAACCCGGTTCAGACGCGCAGCCAGCACAGAAGCAAAGATTTTGACGTCAACATTTAACAAGGAGATGGGGCGGTACGAAGCCGCATCATGCAAGGGTTTACCGGGTTTGGGTATCATCACAATCAATGCCTCACGTTGGGACGGGGGAAGAGAGGCTGTCCCCAGGATCTCATTAAACAGACAGGTCAGGGATGGTGCCAATTGTGCTCGAAACGTTTGGTAATATTCTGCCGGAAAACCATCACTACCCGGCGTACTGCCAGTTTTCAAACGCCGAATTGCATTTTCCACTTCGTCAATCGTAAAGTCTGAGTCCAACTGATCCCGTTCAGAGTCAGAGAGGCGCGGTAGAGCGGCCCCCTGGAGATAGTCCTGCACTTGGCCACTATCAGTGGGCTCTGCCTTATAAAGCCGCTCCAAATAATCGGCAAAATGTTCACGGATCTCACGGGAAGTAACCCTCTTCTGCCCCCCCGCGTCACGTAATTCGCGGACCACTCTCGAGGACTGCTGTTGACGTAAACGCAAAGCCAAAAGGCGGCCAGTTTTATTCCCATGTTCATAAAAGGTTTGCCTTAATTTCCGACGCTTATTATCTAGTTCTCTCTGCATACATGCATCTAACTTCGCTCGGACCGTTCGCCATTGGTGTAAGATCTGCCTCGACCCGGTGCGGGCGTGCTCCAAGCCTAGGCGAGCAGACTCCCTCACCAAGTGATCGTGATCACGTGTCCATATTTTGCGCGTACGGGCTGCCTCTGCCATCAGTTGACCGCGGGCTGTGGCCTTATAAGCATCCCATACCGTGGGAAGGGGAACATCCCCAGTATCATTAAACTCAAAGAATTCCTTAATAAAATGGGCGTGATCCTGTACTGCACCCTGCCGCCGTAAGAACCGTGTGTCTAACCGCCAAAGACGGCGGCACTCGCTACGCATGCCGTCTGGAAGGGTGAGCCAGCACGGGGCGTGGTCTGACCAAGTCAGCGCCCCAAGTCCAGCTTGCACTCTCCCGTCCATCAGACGCTGGTCCAACAAAAAATAGTCAATGCGAGTGTGGACCTGATGGACTGGGGAGTAGTAGGTATAACCCCTCTCTCCTGCGTGGGTGTCCCTCCATATATCCCGTAAGCCCAAGTCGAACATCAAACGTTGAAGGGCTCTTGCTGATCCCCCCCGTCCCCCCCCCAGGGCGACCCGTAGAGTCCAAGTGGGGCACTAAATGTGTATTACAGTCCCCACCCAAAACAATGGGGCCCTTTGCAAAATCCGCCAATAGGGCTTTCAGTTGTGTAAAAAAGGGCCCCTGACCCGTATTTGGAGCATAGATATTAGCTAAAGTGAGCAAGTGTCCGTCTAGGCGAACATTTAGGAAAAGCCACCTCCCCAGGGGATCTCGTTTTATCTCTTCAATCTGCAAGGAGAGGCTCTGGTGAAATAGTAGAGCCACTCCCCGCTTCTTCCGACCCTGCGTGTCGGAGGCCACCCGCACCTCGGTATATGGGGATCGCTTTAGCAAATCCTGTTTAGAACTTTGAAGGTGGGTCTCCTGTAAGTAAACAATATCCCCTTGCAAAGTGCGCAATTCTGAGAACAGCAGGGACCGTTTGCGCGGGGAGTTGAGACCTTTAACATTCAAAGAGATAAAACGCACCATTTGGAAACAGTACCCACCCCCCCACATCCGCTGGTCACCCAGAAGGACCCAATGGAGGCTCCCCCCAGCAAACCCAAGAATTTAATTGATCGGGCCCACCTAAACCCTCCCCCAAGAACAAAAGCCATAGACCCACCTTCCCAGCCCAGACCTACCTCCCAGCTCCATGTTGAGAAACCCCCCTCCCACCCATCACCCCCCCCCTTCCCGTCAGTACCACCTGCCTGTCTAAGTTAATACAGGACACGGTAACCCCTCGCATCCGCCAGCTACCCAAAAGGTCCCAATAGCAGCTCCCCCCCCCAGCAAACCCGGGGAATTAGGTAGTCGAGTCCACCCATTCCATCTTCTAAGACCATAAGTCATAGTCCCTCCACCCAAGCCCACACAACCCCCCCCCTTCCCGTCAATACCACCTGCCTGTCAAAGATAATACAGGACACGGTAAATTGACCACAAACCCTGTTCCCCCCCCCAACCCCCACAAAGCAACAGTGCAAACAAAGCAAATGATAACAGCTCCCCTCTATCTCCCCCCCCCCACCCTGAGTCAGCAACTCCATCACGTCCCCTCAGCAAGACAATATCATCATCAAGACATTTGCCCATCACCCCTCACCCCCCCCCCTCCCCGGTACACTAGAGCGGGAGCCCAGGCCAGCTCAAGCCAATGACCGATAACTCAGTGGAAAAAGAAACTATTAGAAGAAATTACAAAACGGTCAGGCATCAAGAGCCAGTCCTGTTATCCCAGAGCTGAAGGTCGGGGGACCCAGCAGGTGGGGCTCGCAAAAAGGTAGTAGGATCGCTTCCACTCCTCAAAAAAATCAAGCGGAGTTACCCACTCGAGTCCACTTAGAGTGATGGGGCTTAGGGGGGCTTAGGGTGAGGCTGAACATTATCATCAACTAGTCCTGCCTGACGAAGAGCTCGCCAGGCTTCAGTATGGTCTTTTGCAGAAATCTTTTTGTTTCCCAGAAGGAAGTTCATTCAAAATGGAAAAGACCAAGAGTAGCGAATCCCCTTGCGATTCAGGACCGTCGTAATTGGCTTCATCTCCCTCCGACGCGCCAAGGTGAACGTCGAGAGGTCTTGATAGATGGATACCGTGGCGTCCTGAAAGCGGATAGTTTTCCTCTCCCGGCCACGGCGGATGAGCAGCTCAGCATCAGAATAGCGTAAGAATCTCGCAATAACATCACGAGGTTGATTATTGGGGGGCTTCCCCAAGGCCCGATGAACTCGTTCAATTTCCATCCCGGAAGTACGGGCAGTCAGGTCCTCCGCCGGGAGCAATTCTGTCATCAACAGCTTAAGCACAGTCGACAAGTCCTCTCCGCCCCCCTCAGCCTCTGGAATCCCACGAAAGCGCACATTATTGCGGCGGGATCGGTTTTCAATGTCGTCAATTTTGTAGGTCAGCTCCATTGCTTGCGCACGCTGCCGGTCAAGCGCACACTGTAAGTCCACCAAGGATCCATCATGGTCAACTACCTTGGTCTCCACATCTTCCACACAGGCACCCAGCTCTTTGACGTCATTTCGGAGTTCTGCTACATCTTTCACCAGTTCCTCGCGTAATGAGCGGAATTCGCTAGCTAACTCTGCAAAACCCCTGCGGAGTTCTTGTTTGATTTGAGCAGATGTCAGCGGCTGATAGGAAACCAGATCATCCTCACTTAGTCTCATCATCAGTGTCTGGTGGACGGGTTTGCTCAGGGGGGCTATCTGCGGCCCCAGATTTACTCTGCAGACGCTGGGAAGAACGCGTCCCCCCTCGGATATCAGGGTTTTTAGCTTTAGCGGCCATTCCGCAGGGCCCCCAATGCCACACAGTGTTAGGAGAAGGAGAGCGTCAATGTCAGCAAAGGCAGAGGCTCTAGAGAGATTGCAGGGCACGGGGCTTCACAAGCGCCGCAGGACAGTTATTACTCACAGTGTTGGGAGAAGAGCACAGGCAATGTCCGCAAAGGCCAAGGCTCAGAGGGAGTAGCAATGCAAAGATGGAGACGGCTGCTTTTGACCCCCTCGGGTAGTTGGACTGCCAGATATGGTGTTCCAAGAACTCTGAGGGGCAGGAGGAGAATAGTTCACAAAAAGCCCCTGGCTGCAAGGTGTGTGCTCCAAAAGAGGATCCAGGCTCGCAGAGAACTCAGGAAAATCCCAGCAGGGCATAGGAAATCCACGTTGATAAGTGTAGGCCTCAGCAGGGCTCCAACTCGCGAACAGGCAATCACTGTCAGTGGTTCCACATATTGTTCAGAGAGTCTGAAATTCGGAGAGGCAAGAGAGGGGCAGTCTATAAGCCAATCCCCCTCAGGAGATGTGCGTTAGAGGGCTGAGATACTGGGCCATTTATTTTCGCCGCCAAAACTCCAGGCCTTCTCCTCAGCCCCCTGATGTGACTCACAAGTCGCGTGCAGGCAGTTCAGCCCCGGAAAAGTTGCTCCACCCGGCAGCCCGCCGTCGCACGTGCTTCAACCCGACGGAGAGGTCCGTGGAAATAGCCCCAGGGAAGCCTGCTCAAACACCGCTCAGCGTACCCAGAGGATGTGGGGGCAGCCGCGGAGTGCGCCAGGCCCAAAACAAGCACCGAGAAGCAAGACTCAGCAGGACACACTTCAGAGATGGGCTCCACCGCCGCCCAGCCGCCAGAGCTCTTACCGGGAGACCGATCAGGCCACCGCAGGACACCGCTCACCGGCGCCGACCCAGGGTAGGTGATTTCGGGGGAGTTTGCTGATGTTAGCGCATGTTAGCTGTAGTTTTTGTGGTGGTTGAGACGGAGCTCAGTTAGGATGCGGCCATCATGTAGCGGGGTCACGAGCGCCCCGATTTTAGTTTTTATGCCTGGTTAGCCCCTGACGAAGGGTGACAAAACACGGCCTGTGTCGGGCAGCCTATGGCTCAATAAAGGACTCTGTCTTTCCATCCACTCACGCTTCAGTTTGGTTTTATCATGATATCATCTGCATAGATTGTAAATGGAATGCTGTTCTTTTTCAGGATGTCGCATATTGGCTGGATGTAGATGTTAAAAAGTAGTGCTGAGAGGGCGGATCCTTGTGGTACTCCTTGGAGGACTTTTATGGGTCGAGAAGTGTTGTGGCCTACCTTGACCTGTATCTGCCTGTCGGTTAGGTATGAGTGGAACCATTTTAAGGTGGGACCATGTAGCCCAATGCTTTTTAGTCTTTCCAGGAGAGTCTTGTGGTCTACTGGCTGAGACCTCCTCCTGGATGGAAACTAACCACCTCAGCATAAACTTCAAAAAAACCGAGGCAATGTTTGTGACAAGATCATCTATGACTGAGAACACCTACCCAGAAACAATCACTATCAACAAAACCTCCATACCTGTCAGAAAACAGGTAAAATACTTAGGAGTAATAATAGACCACACTCTCACCATGCTACCACACATAAAACAAACAGTAAAAACCATTTTCTATAAACTCAAAACAATTCAACACCTAAGGCCACTCCTAGAAACACCAGACTTTAGATCCGTAGTAGGTACACTGATCACCCCTCACTTCGACTATTGCAATAGTCTCCTAATAGGCCTCCCGCAAAAAAGCACATACCTTCTTCAAAGAGCACAAAACATCTGTGCAAAAGTGATTGCTAAAGCTCGCCTAACAGACCACGTAACCCCTATACTGCTAGACCTCCACTGGCTCCCTATAAACAGCCGAATTAAATATAAAATTATCCTAACAACCTATAAACTCATAAACGACATAACCCCCTCACCTATCTACATTACTGCAATCTCCAACTTCGACAAGGACCCTCAGACAAAACGCAGCCCACTCTCTCATCATACCAAAAACCATCCGCAAAACTAAGAACACCACTAGCTCCAGAGCATTCTCATTCGCTGCTCCTACACTCTGGAACGACCTCCCCATTGAACTTCGTACCATAAGAGACCTCTTCCAATTCAGAAAAGAATTAAAGACCTACCTGTTCACTGAACACTTCGAAGTCCCCTACTACCCCAAAGCTAGCTCCACAACAAACGTGGTCACACATGCACAAACTCCCTTAATCCAAACAATGTAAACACAAGCCTGCCCCCTCCCTCCACACACACGCCCCAAGACGACATAAAAAGGAACTAAATTCCAACACCTACACCAATATCTGACCCACACAACACACACACCACACACTGTAAATATACATTTGTAAAAAGTTAGATGTGTTTGTTTTAATACCTACAAAGTTCTTGCTTTAATACCTAAAAGATGTTTCTGCTTTTTGTTTTTCCTTTAATACCTACAAAGTTTATATTACTGTTCAATGTAAATAGTTGAATTCTATTGTTCTATGGAAAATGTATACAAACTGTGTACAAGACTGTTAACCTGTTATATGTAAACCGCCCTTGATCTCTGGAAGGGGCGGTATAAAAGAAATAGTTAAAATAAATAAATAAAATAAATAAAAATACTGTGTCGAATGCTGACGAGATGTCAATGAAGATCATTAAGATTCCTTTCCTTAGCATCCCTCCAGGCTAGTCCTGAACCTTTGGGGGTCTTGCTGCTCCTCCAGCAGCTTTGGAGACTGAGAACGTCACTTCTTTGATATCACCGGTATAAGTACCCCGGATCCACCTCCTGACATCAGTATTCTCAGTCTCCAAGAAGCTGGAGGTCTAGTGAGCCCAGGGATAGGGCTCACGTTGAGGAGCAATTAAGCAGTGGGGGTAGAAGGTTGGGAGAACTTGCAGATGTGGTGCTGAGCTACTTATTCCTGCCTTGGTTTCTCCCTTTAAATCTGCTGTTTCTGTTCTGATCTCGTCCTTCCCCCCTCTCCTCCCTCTGCCTTGCATTTTGTGGGGGGTTTTCTTTGTAGAGCATAGCGTGTGAAAAAGGGGGGGGGGGGTGCTATTTTCCGGTTCCCGATCCCACCAATTTGGGTGAGGGACCGGTAGTAAGACGGCCTGGCAGAGCCGGGGGGCTGACCTGCAAGTCCGAAACCGAAGTCTGATGCCGGCAGGACGTGACAGGCTGAGCTGAAAGCAGACGGTGTGTATAGCCTCAGGCGCTGAAGCCGCAATCACGACTGAGCGCTGAACGGCTGGATTCTGCAGTTGGAGTTGCCTGCTTCAAGGTAAGGGACCGGGGTCGTCAAAATTTCTTATTTCGGTGGTTTTTTGAGGGCCCGGGCCGCCTGTGGAGCCCGCGGTAGGCCGTGCGTCGGGGGATTCGTGCGCGCGTGGGAAAACCGGTTAGGCAATCTTCTCAGCTTTCCTCGGTCCATTTTAGGTTAAGGGAGCCTTGTTTTTCGTCGGGGTTTCTGGATAGTAGGTCTAGACAGTGAGGGGCATCCCGTGCTGTTTAAAAAAAAAAAAAAAAAAAAGTGAAAAACACCACAGAAAGAGTCCTTGCGATTTTTTCCCTGAGGGTGAGTCTGCGGGATAGGGGCATTTTTTGTCTGCCCCGCGGCATGCCGTCTAAATCTCTCTGTCTGCTCTGTGGCTCCAAGAGAGGGGCAGTTTCTGACACAGGAGTTTGCAGAACTTGTTTTAGAGAGGCTGTGTCTATGGAGCAGGGGCTTACAGAGGGTGTTGAGAGCCCAAGGGAAGGGGCGTCAGACCTGTCTGAGTCCAAGGTGTTAGGTGAGCCAGTCACGGAGCCAGTGGCGGGGCCGTCCTCCCTTCAGGGAAGCCAGGTATCGCAGGGGCAAGTCCCGGGAGGCTTGGAAGCAATTTTTTCTCCCCAATTTGTCTATTTAATTCAGCAGGCTTTTGCAGGGGCGCCTGGTAAATCCTCCCCTAGCCCGGCTGAGGGGGGTTTGGGGGGGATAAGCGCCCAGGGACACCTCTAAGCTTGGGGGGTACATGTGTCCCAGCGAAGAGGGCCCGCTCCGAAAAGGACCCGTCGGTTCATTCCGTGGTTTTGGCGGGAACTGACTTAGGGGACCTCTGGCAGGATTTAGAGCTGAAGGATTTGGAAGAAGGAGAGATTGCTGAGCAGGAAGATCAGGCCTGAGTGGTCCGCATTTTTAGACGGGATGAGTTACCGGCGCTCATCTCCGAGACGCTTAAGGCGCGCAATATGCCAGCAGGGGGGCCGACAGACGAAGCGGAGTTGGAGGACCCCTTGTTTCAGGCTTTTCGTAAGTCACAGAAGGTTTTTCCTGTGCACAGAGTGTTTAAAGAGATGATACAAGGTGAGTGGGCCATGCCTGAGGCTGGTCTTAAAGGTTCCAGAGTGATGTCTTGGCTCTATCCTTTAGCGGAGCAAGATCGAGAGTTGTTCAAATCGCCCAAGGTGGATGCCACGGTTTCGGCGGTTACGAACAAAACTACTATTCTGGTGGAAGGGAGCGCTGCGCTAAAGGATGCACAGGACAGGAAGGTGGATACCTTATTGAAACAGGTCTTTGATGTGAATGCTTTGTCCCTCCAAGCGTCCATTTGTGGGGCTTGGGTAGCCAGAGCTTGCCTGCGTTGGGCTCAGGGTCTGCAGTCTGGGCAAGCAGTTGATTCGGCTGACGAAGCGGCCCGAATAGAGACGGGGGCGGCTTATCTCGCTGATAATTCACTACGATCTCATTCGCGGGTTGTCCAATAGCATGGCTTCGGCGGTGGCAGCCAGGAGGTATCTGTGGTTGCGGAACTGGGCGGCGGATACTACTTCGAAATCTTGGCTTAGCAAGCTTCCATTTCGGGGGAAACTTCTCTTTGGAGAGGACCTGGAGAAGCTCGTAAAGGATTTGGGGGAGTCCAAAGGTGGTAGGCTCCCGGAGGATAAGCAGAAGCAAGGTCGCCCGGGGCCGTCAGCTAAAGCGCAACAACGGGAGTTTCGGCGTTTTCATCCCTCTCGGTTTGGCCAGGGACAAAGGGGACGTTTTTCCTATCGTAGCCAGGGATTTCGAGGCTTTCGAGGAGCGAGCAGGGGGTTTTCCGCCTCGGGGGCCTCCAATTCCCAGAAACCGCAATGAAGCCATGTGGGGCCAGGTGGGGCAGGAGCCGATAGGGGGGCGTTTGCGAAAGTTTTATCCTGCCTGGACCCAGATCACATCAGATCAGTGGGTGCTAGAAGTTATCTGCGACGGTTATGCCTTGGAGCTTCAGCGTCCAGTGACCGATTTGTTCGTGATGTCCCCGTGCAAAGCTCAGTCCAAGTACGCGGCGGTGGAGGAGACTGAATCGTCTGCTTTCCCTCGAGGCCGTAGTTCCAGTGCCCCCAGACCAATATGGCTGCGGTCGATACTCCATTTATTTTGCGGTTCCCAAGAAGGAGGGAACTTTTCGACCGATTCTGGATCTCAAACGCGTAAATCGTTGTCTAAGGGTGTCTCATTTTCAGATGGAGACGTTGCGGTCAATCATAGTGGCGGTTCGAGAGGGCGAGTTTCTTACGTCGCTCGATTTGACGGAGGCGTATCTGCACATTCCCATTCGGCAGGAACACCAGAAGTTTTTGAGGTTCGCGGTACCGATGGGGCATTTCCAATTTCAAGCGTTACCATTTGGTCTGGCGACAGCGCCGCAAGCCTTCACCAAGATGATGGTGGTGGTGGCTGTGGCATTACGAAAGCAAGGAATCCTGGTTCATCCTTATCTGGACGATTGGTTGATTCGGGCAAAGTCCATGGAGGAGAGCGAAGCGGCCACGAGCAGAGTGGTGGCATTCTTAGAGAGCCTCGGTTGGGTAGTCAATCGAGCCAAAAGCAGTATCAGGCCTTCTCAGACCCTGGAGTATCTGGGGGCGTGGTTCGATACGAGGGTAGGGAGGGTGTTTCTCCCGGAGCGCAAGGTTTGAGGCGTCTGATCCGCAAATTTCTCCGCAACGGCTGTCCTACAGCCTGGCATTACCTGCAAGTGTTAGGCACCATGGTGGCGTCGATCGAGGTGGTGCCCTGGGCCAGGGCGCACATGAGACCTCTACAGAGTGCCTTGCTCAGAAGGTGGTCCCATCAGAACGACAGTCTTTCTCAGAGGTTGCCCTGTCAGCCGGTGACGCGTCTCTCTCTGCTATGGTGGTTGAGAGAAGGAACGTTGGAGAAAGGGATGCCGTTGGAGGTGCCGGATTGGATTCCTCTGACGACGGATGCCAGCCTGTCAGGTTGGGGGGCACATGTCCAAGGAAGGTTTGCGCAGGGCGTGTGGTCGGTGTCGGAAAGGTCGTGGTCCATCAACCGGTTGGAGTTACGAGCAGTGGTCCTCGCACTCAGGGCGTTCCGGGAATTCATTCACGGAAAGGCTGTGCGGGTGTTCTCCGACAATGCGGTGGCGGTGGCCTATATCAACCGGCAAGGGGGCACCAGCAGTTGGCTGCTGGAAGCCGAGGCCGGTCGGTTGTTCGTGTGGGCCGAAAGGCATCTGGTGGCCTTGTCAGCGGCGCATGTGGCAGGAGTGGAAAATGTAGAGGCCGATTTTCTCAGTCGGGTGAGGGTGGATCCGGGGGAATGGACCCTTCATCCACAGGTGTTCGAGATCGTTCTGCGCTGGGGTCCTCTGGTTATGGACCTCATGGCAACTTTTCAATCGGCAAAGGCCAGTCGGTTTTTCAGCCGAAGACGGGAAAGGATGTCAGAGGGCCTGGATGCCCTAGTTCAACCATGGCCGGTGGACCGTCTGCTCTGTGTTCCTGCCATGGATGTTGATAGGCCGGGTTTTGCAGTGTATAGAATTTCACAGAGGGCCGGTGATCTTAATTGCGCCGGATTGGCCGAGGAGGCCGTGATATGCAGATCTGGTCCGGCTTCTCGGGGACAAGCCTTGGAGGTTACCGGATCAGAGCGATCTATTGCTACAAGGTCCACTTTGGATGCCACAAGTGGATCGGTTCTCGCTTACGGCTTGGCTTTTGAACGGGCGCGGTTAACGGCGAGGGGTTATTCGTCGGCGGTAGTGTCCACGTTGTTGAGGTCTCGGCAGAGGTCGACTTCTTTGGCATATGTTCGTGTTTGGCGGGTGTTTGAGGCTTGGTGTGCTGGCCACAGAGTTACGGCATTACAGGCTTCGATTTCTCAGGTCCTGGCGTTCCTGCATGACGGAT
Organism: Ichthyophis bannanicus; assembly: GCA_033557465.1. Lineage (NCBI taxonomy): Eukaryota > Metazoa > Chordata > Amphibia > Gymnophiona > Ichthyophiidae > Ichthyophis > Ichthyophis bannanicus. The sequence goes on from CM066048.1 coordinate 63,411,305, forward strand.
ATGAGAAGGGTCTAGCGGCTGCTTCTTTGAAGGTGCAGTTGGCGGCTTTATCTTGCTACTGCGGTAAGATACGAGGTCAAGCACTGGGGTGTCACCCGGATGTCAAGCGTTTTTTGAGAGCAGTGGTTCTGCTGCGCCTGCCGTGTAGGCAGCTAGTTCCGCAGTGGGATTTGCTTTTGGTGTTGGACGTGTTGGTGAGAGAACCCTTTGAGCCTTTGACGAGGGCATCGTTAAAAGATTTGACCTTAAAAGTGGTATTCCTGGTAGCGATTGCGTCCGCCAGGAGGATTTCGGAGCTACAGGCTTTGTCTTGTCGGGAACCTTTTCTGGTTTTTAGTGATTCCAAGGTTGTGTTGAGAACGGTGCCGTCCTTTTTACCCAAGGTGGTTTCGCCTTTTCATGCGAATCAGGTGGTGTCCCTGCCGGTGTTTGCGAAGGGCGGGGAGGCTTTCGCTGATAGACGGTTGCATAGGTTGCACCTTCGGAGGGCCCTGAAGAGGTATTTGACGGTTACCGCTCTGTTCCGTAGGTCGGATAGGCTGTTTGTGGTGTTTGGAGGTCCTTCCAGGGGTCAGGCTGCGTCGAAGGCTTCCATTGCTAGGTAGCTTAAGGAGGCGATTGCATCCGCATACCTGCTGAAGGGTAGGCCAGTTCCGGTGGGTTTGCGAGCACATTCGACTAGGGCGCAGGCTACTTCTTGGGCGGAGCGTAGTCTGGTTCCGGCAGTAGAGATTTGTAGAGCTTGGTGGTCTTTGCATTCCTTTATCAGGCATTACCGGCTGGATTTGCAGGCGGAGAGCGATGACGGTTTTGGTTCGACAGTACTTCAGGCGGGATTGGCAGGTCCCTCCCGTTGATTCTTTGCACTGCTCTGTTACATCCCCAAAGGTTCAGGACTAGCCTGGAGGGACGCTAAGGAAGGTGAAATTAGACTTGCCTGCTAATTGTTGTTCCTTTAGGAACTCCAGGCTAGTCTTGTATCCCTCCCAGATTTTAGCATGGGCCAACGCCTGAAGCATGGAAAGTGTAACAGGTAAGCATTTCGGGGGATCTTCCAGAATGGGGTCCGTGTTGGGGGGGGGGGGGTGTATTTGGCTAGAGGGTGTAGAATCTCTCACTCCGTATCTTTATCTTTCTGTCAGGATATGGGGATCTCAGCACATAAGCGGTTAGCTTTAAGGGGACGCAGTGTGTTCTTGCATAGGGGCGTCCCTTTTTAGTTTTGTTCTTAGTGGTTATGTTGAAAATAGATGTTGGGTACAGTTGCTACTTAATTGTTGCTCTGGTGAGTTTGCTTTGTCAATAGGTTACTGATGTCAGGAGGCGGATCCGGGGTACTTATACCGGTGACATCAAAGAAGTGACGTTCTCAGTCTCCAAAGCTGCTGGAGGAGGAGCAAGACCCCCAAAGGTTCAGGACTAGCCTGGAGTTCCTAAAGGAACAACAATTAGCAGGTAAGTCTAATTTCACCTTATTTGGTGTTGTCTATGATTCGGAGGATGCTGTCGAAGAGGTAAATCCGTAATGTTTCGACTCCATGGTTGGGGCGAAAGCCGTGTTGGTTGTCATCCAGTGGTACATGGTTGTCAATGTGTTCTTGTAGTTGGTGTTGTACTGTTTTTTCGATGATTTTTGCCAGAAAGGGTATGCTGGATATCGGTCGGTATGCTGCTGGGTTGTTCTTGTCGAGAGTTGTTTTCTTTGGGATCGGTCTTACTGTGGCTAGCTTTAGTTGATCTGGCATGAATCCTTGTGTGAGGGAGTTGTGCACCATGTTGTGTATGATGTGAATGAAGCTTGATTTGGTGGATTTGATCCATGACACTGGGCAAGGGTCTGTAGGAGCGGTGCTTGTGTTAATTGCGGAGATGATGTGGGAGAGCTGCTCTGTCGATGGTGAGCAGAATGTGTCCCAGGTTTTAGGGTGTGAGTTAAACTAAGTTGGTGCGCTGGGTCTTGTTTGTTCTGCAGAGTGAAATATTTCCTTGATATGGTCAGCAAATTTTTGCGGGTCTATTTGTACTTCATCTTCTGTCCTTTGCTCTTTTGTGAGTATTTTCACTATTTCGAATAGCTCTCTGGGTTTGTTTATGGAGCTATTTATCATGTTTGTATGGTATTCTCTCTTTGATTGGTTGATGTGTTCATTGTATTGTTTTTGCTTTCTTAGGTATAGTTGCTGGTTTTCAGATGCCTTGGTCTTTCTCCATCTCCGTTCTATCTTCCTGAGTTCTCTTTTCTTGTCGTATGGTTGTTGAGTACCACGGTTGGGTTGTAACTTGTTGCGACAGTGTTTCTTGGGTCTGGCATCTGTTGCTTTGGCGGCGTTAGGGTGGTGTTCCAGCTGGTGATTTGGGCCTCCAGGTCGTCTGTTTCTATGGTCAGTTGTTGTATCGTGTCCTGTAGGAACGTGTCTCTGTCGAAGTTCTTGAATCGTCTTTGTGTGGGTGTGTTGTCTGAGCGTTCGTTTAGATTGTCCTTTTGTATTAGCAACTTTATCTCAATTATGTAGTGGTCTGACCATGGAACTGGGGTGATGGTGGGTGTTGATATCAGACCTCTCGAGGTTAGGTAGCTGGATGCGAAGATGAGGTCTGGGGATGATCGTGTCTGTGCGTTGGGGCATCGACTATTTGGGTGAACTGAAGTGAAGTCATTGCTTGAAGGAAAGCTTCTGCATCTTTGGTGTTGGTGGACTTGAGGTTGAAGTCTCCTAGCAGTAGCGTGGGTTTGTTAGTTGCGGTGATGGCGCATACTGCTTCGAGCGTTGAGGCTAGTTTGTCGGGTGAGGCTCTGGGTGCTCTGTAGGTTAGGCAGAGTGCCATGTGTTTGTTCACGATGCTGATTGTGTTACCTTGTGTGTCAGTGAAACTCTGAGCTTTGAACCTTAGGTTCATTTTTGCGATTATCAAGACGATGACTCCATGCTTGTGGGTGCGTGGGCAGTTGTATGCTGTGTATGTGTCTGGTACCAATTGATTGAGTAGTACATTGTCGGTGGGATTGAGCCATGTCTCTGTTATGCAAAGTATGTCTGGCTGATGGTCTTCTATGTGGTCTGCTAATGTGTGTATCTTGTTGCATATGGATCTGGCGTTTATTAGCTCTATTGTTGTATGCTTTGAAGAATTTGTTGTTTCGTGTGTTTCCTTTGAACTAGTGTGGGAGTTTGATTTGTGCTTGGTTTGTCTTTTTGTCGCTGATGATCTGTGTGTGTCATTATGCGTGTACTGTGGTTCTATGTATGTCCAGGTGTTTAGTGGGTGCCATGGTGAGTTAGAGTGTGGGTAGTGGAAGTGTGTGGTTGGTGGCAGGAGTTGTGTGATGAGGAGGCTGAGTGGGAGAAACAATGTTGCGTGCATGTTGGTTTTTGTGAAGTCCTGTTAGGGTTTTACTTGCGTTTCTGACGTCTTTCGCTTCTGTCTGCTCTCTGTTTTCTTCTGTGGTGCTGTCGGCGAGGCTGTGTCTTTTGTTTGGCTTTCTTCTGCTCGCCTTTGTGCCGCACCTAAGGGCCACGCCAAAGGGCCCTCTGGCGAGGCCCTCAGGCGTGGGCCCGCCCTGCAGTGATGCCGCTTTTATGGGCTGACGGCTGCTGCTTTTTTGCTCCCACTGCCCTGATTGGGCAGGAGCTCTGGAGGTGGAGTGTCCGGGCAGTGGCTCCCTGGTAGCAGGGACGCTGCTTTTATGGGCTGGCGGCTGCTGCTTTTTTGCTCCCACTGCCACGATTGGGCAGGAGCTCTGGAGGTGGAGTGTCCAGGCACTGTGGCTCTTGTTCTACAGCAGATGTTTCCAACTTTTGTGGTTGTGTGGCCACCTTATTAACCTCCAAAACGTTCACGAACCTCCAGTTCATCTCAACTATTCTTCCTGGACTCCATCTCCTCAGCGCTAAAGCCTGTCCTTACTAGCCCTTCTTTATCTTCTTCCCCGTCTCCACCAGCTATGAGATATTCCGTGGCACAATCTGGATAGTGTGGCTGAATATCTCGGACTTCCCCTACAATATCCAGTTAGTGCCAGGACAATACTGGAACTTTCCTGGGATGAAGCCAGGGCAGAGATATTCAGATAGTGTCGATTTTCAGCACTGCTATAAATCTCTGCAGATAAGATAGCTTTTTAGCTGTAATAAATCGAGTGCTATTTGGATAACCTATCAGCTGAAAATCGCCACTATCGGGATAGACTCCACGTGAGATGTTAGTTGAGAAAACACAAAACGTTCAAGCAATTTAGCCAGGAAGGGGAGATTTGAAACGGGACACCAGTGGGAAAGAACAGAAGGGTCAAGTGAGGGTTGTTTTAGGAGGGGATGGACAATAGCAGATTTCCACAGAGATGGGAAGCACCCTGATGACAAACTACTATTGAGAATAGAGATGATAATAGGCACCAGTTGCAAGGAAGGCTCACTCAGCCAACGTGAGGGAACTGGATCTAGCTGACAAGTGGTCTTTCTGGATTTAGACAAGGTTGTGAGCAATTCAGCAGAAGTGATGGGGTGGAAAGAAGACCAGGTATGAGTGACAGCTCGATTAGAGAGGCTTGATATACTGGATCAGGAGAAGCTACTTGTTTTTCTTGTGGTCGCACCTGCCTCTGCTCGATGCCTACCGGTACCACCGGTTCTCCTCTTCTTTAAAAAAAAAAAATATATATATTGTGATGCAGCAGACCAGCAGGGCATAGAAGAAAATGTTTTAAACTTGAAAAAAGACGTGCACAAGCTGCAGTATTTGCAGGAGCCTGATAGGGGGAGCAAGGGAGACCTCTGAAAGACTGAGGATCCACGCCCTACAGGGTGTAACCTAAAACCAGCCAGCCTCCAATCGAGGAAGACCGGAACTCCTTTTAAAGGAAGTCAAGAAGAATGGAGGGAAGGCAAGGACAGGAGCAAGGGAGGCAAGAACAGGAGCAGTGAGAGCTCTGGAAGAAGTGCTTGGACGAGCAGAAGTGACTGGAAAGGCAGAAGTAGCGGTAAAGCCAGGAGCAGCAGAGAAAGCAGCAGAGAAATTGCAGAGCCTTCAGAAGCCAGAGGAGCGGCAGGTGCTGCAGGAGTGGCAGAAACTGCAGAAGCTGGGGAAACTGCAGAAGCTACAGACACTGCTGGAGTACAGGAAAAAGGTACAGGCCAAAGGAACCTGAAAGGACAGAGGATACAGAACGGTCCAGGAGGTTCAGGTACACGAAAGCTGCATTGTGATTGCTGTGGGCAGAACCCAAGCCATATTGCTGGAGCCAGGCAGAATCTCCCTAGGAGTAGGCCACAAGCCTCGTCCTCAGGAAAGAAGCAAGAGACAGAAGCTCCCTGTACATGTCCCACTGTCCAAAAGAAAAGATATGAAAAGTTTTTATTGAATAAGAAACTTTTAAGTAAGCCAGGTTTGCAGGAAGTGTATGTAAACCCTGGGAAGAAAGAAAGATATCCACACTGTAAAAATGCTCATGGCCGACGCCCCACGCTAAACTCCAGACACTGGGAGGTCATACAGCATTTGGGTGAGAAACCTGACTATAGCTTGCCGGGAACTGTTGACTTTGTCTCAGATACTTTGCTGGAGGAACCGATGCAAGTGGAAGAGGTAGAATCCCTTTCAGAGGAAGACATGGATTGCAGCTATTGCACCACGGGAAGCGTGGAATGCTTATGTAACCAGTGAGCACTAAAACCGGTGTAAATAGGAATGCCTGCCTTTGTAACCTTTCTGTGAAAAGAACAGTTTTTGTTTTGAATCTGAGTTGTGATTTTTGTAACCAGATGTAAGGAGATTTCTGTTGGTGTTTGAAGCCGATCCTTTGAACCTTTGTGCAAACCAGGGGAAATAAAGCCTTATTTTTTCCCTACACTCGATGACCTTTTGTTCTCTGGGTATTTTTGGTAATACAGGATGCTACCGGGGCTATACAACCTTGGGCCCTAGAAAGAGAAACATACCAAACCCAACTTTATTTTTATTTATGCCCGACCTGCCTTGACCACCATTAACCACCAGGGCGGCGTTGTGACTATATATATATATATATATACACACATACACTTCTGAAGTGTTATCTTCAGAAACTTTTCTTTTTGGTGCTAGGCGCCATTTTGGTCATTAGGCCCCATTTTCCTGAAAAATGGAAAAACCAGCTAGTGGTTTTAAAAAATGTACTAAGTGTCGTGGTACCATTTCCGTCACCGACACCCATGATTGGTGTCTCAAATGTTTAGGCCCTGACCATTCTCCATCGGAGTGTTCCTCTTGGATGGGGATGACTAAAAGAGGAAGACAGAACCGGGCTGCAAAGCTCGGTACCCTCTTTTCTTCAGATGCGATGTCCATTGCATCGACATCTTCCAGAGCCTCGTCTTCCTCCCATGGATCTCAGGTAACTAAACATAAGAGCCTGTCCTCAAAGGGTAGATCTCCTTCTAAGCATCGAGAAGCCATTGGCGTTGCCCTTGAGGAAACTATACCGGGAAAACAGCCCCGGCGGGAGGCTTTGGCCTAACGGTGCTCCAGGATGTTCTCGAGGCCTCGACCTCGGCAGAACTACTGGTGCCATGCTCAGAGGTTCCGGCCGCTTCTACTGGCACCGACACCCAGGCATCGACAGTGTCGATAGACCAGAGATTCCTCGCTATTGAACTCAGTCTTGCAGCTCTTCTTATAGCTGCGGTACCGTTGACACCGCTACCGACGGTTCAACGGGCACCGGTACCAGCACTGACGGTACCGGCCCCGGGGGGAATTCTGCCCATGCCGACTTTTTCAGGCATCGACAGATCGGTACCGGACCACTTCGGTACTGACTTCAATCAATACTGATACCGTGCTTTGCATGAACATCAGGATCAGAGATGCTTTGAATCGTCCAATTCCGATGACTCTGGTAACTCGGTCAGTACCAGAGTACTTCTTCCGGAAGACTCCTCTTCTCCTCAACTCAGAATGTCTCCTCCGGAGGACATGTCTTTTCAGGATTTTATTCGTGATGTGGCCCTAGGCCTATCAATCACGGTGGCTCCTGAAAAAGAACCTAGAGCAAAGGAATTGGAAATACTCCAATACCCTAAGGCTCCCAAAGAGGCAACTACCCTGCCCATTCATGAAATTCTTCATAATTTGATGCTCAGGATGTGGGAAACGCCTCTGACCACATCTCCTCCCTCTAGGAGACTTGATACCATGTATCGAGTTCCACCATGTCCTGGTTTTCAAAAGACTCAGCTGCCACACCATTCAGTGGTAGTGGAATCAGCCATGCGTAGGATGAAAAGTGCAAAAAGACATGCATCCAATCCTCCAGATTGTGAATGCAGGACTCTTGACGCCTTTGGGCGTCGAACATTTCAGACTTCCATGCTTTCAGCTAGGATCAGCTCATATATTTTATATATGGGAATGTTCCTCAAAAGAAGTCACAGGAGACTTGGAGCTTATGAGTCCCCTTCTCCCTGATGACAAACGACAAGACTTCCTTACTCTTGTCAAGCATGCTCAAGACGTTTCCAAGTTTGTAAATCGTGCAGCCTTTGACTGCTTTGAATGCATCAGCGGAACCTCTGCTATTGCCATTGGTGCATGTCGGATTGCCTGGCTCTTGCCAAAGAGGTTCTCTCCTGTGCAAAGGATGTTTCCTAATTTGTCCTGTATTGGCAGGAAAAGGCTAATGAGATAGATACTGACAATCTCACTTTAGGCAGATTATCAAAATCTACAGCCACTCCAGCCAAAAATAAACCCTATAAAAAAACTCTCTTTCAGCAAAAAGAGGAAGTTCTATCCATCCTATACCCAGCAAGGGCAAGCTCAGGGTCAAGTTGCCCAGAACAGACAACAGCAGCAATTCAGACAACAAAAGAAGCCAAAAGGCCTGAGAGCTCAACCAGCTCCACAGGCTCAGCCCCCTCAAGGGCTTTGACTCCTTCCTAGAGAGCTTAGCTTTCCTGCCTCTGAAGGGTCCAGAACCCCTAAACATTCCAGGCAGGTTATGTCATTTTGTCAACAGATGGCACTAAATAACAGCAGAAAATTGGACTCTGTCCATTGTAGGGGAGGGGTACATGCTTCATTTTCATAGCATGCCCCCTCCTACAATCGTAAGACGGTTCAATTCCCAAACCTCTCCAGACAATCTACTGGATCAAGAGGTCTCAACACTCCTTGCTCAGGAAGCAATAGAGGAAGTACCCATTCCCCAACAGGGTACAGGGTTCTACTCCCCCTATTTTCTTATTCCAAAGAAAACAGGAGGAGACAGACCCATTCTAGACCTCAGAGAATTGAACAAATATCTGTTCCGAGAAAAGTTCAAAATGATTTCTCTGGGAACTCTTCTGCCATACCTTCAAAATCAGGATTGGCTTTGCTCTCTAGATCTAAAGGATGCATATACTCATATTCTGATCCATCCAGATCACAGGAAATTCTTAAGATTCCTTTTCAAGGGAAAGCACCTCCAATACAGGGTTCTTCCTTTTGGTCTGGCTTCAGCACCAAGAGTATTCACGAAATGCATGGCAGTAGTAGCTGCATTCCTGCGAACCCTAGGGATATTCGTCTTCCCTTACTTTGACGACTGGCTCATACGAGCTCCCACGATTCCAGAAGCCAGCTCTGCACTGTCTTGCACAATGCGAATTCTCCAATACTCGGGATTGGTCATAAACTTCCCAAAATCCCAACTTGTTCCTTCTCAGACCCTGGAGTTCATACGAGCTTGTTTAGATACCAGACAGTCAAGGGCTTTCCTCCCACAGCCCCGCTTTCTTCGCATAGTGCAACTAGCTTCTCAAGCAGCAGGAAAGCCCTCCCTAACTGCTTGAGAACTGCTGCAATTACTGGGACATATGGCATCCACAGTTCATGTACTTCCCTATGCTCGCCTTCACATGCAAGCAGCCCAGTGGACCCTATCCACACAGTGGACACAGGCCACAGGACATCTGTCGGACAACATATCAAACTCACAACGACTGATTTTGTCCCTCCAATGGTGGCAATCACTGGAAAATCTTTTAATGGAGTCTCCTTTCCAACAACCCCATTCCAGGCAACCCTAACAACAGACACATCACAGGTGGGATGGGGAGCACACCTGCATCGTCTCTCCACCCAGGGTACATGGACTCCACAGGAGGCTTGTCTTCACATAAACCTCCTAGAACTCAGAGCAATCTATCTAGCTCTTCGAGTATTCCATGCCCAGCTCAGCTACAAGACAGTCCTAGTCCAAACGGACAATCAAGTAGCCATGTTCTACGTGAATAAGCAGGGCGGAACAGGCTCTCTGTCGTTATGCAACGAAGCTTTACGACTATGGGCCCTCGCCAGAGAGCATCATATTCACCTTGTGGTATATCTTCCAGGCATTCAAAACCTTTGGGCAGACAAACTCAGCCGAGTACTGCTGCCTCACGAATGGTCTCTCCATCTAGACCAGATGATAAGGATATTTCAAATCTGGGGAACCTCAGAGATAGACCTCTTTGCAAGTCCACTGTATGCCAAACTTCCCAGGTTCTGTTCCAGAATTCCGGCTCACAGTTGCCAGGCAAGGGACGCCTTCCTCCTTCACTGGGTTCAGGACTTCCTTTATGCCTTCGCACCCGTTCCCCTCATCCCCAAAACACTCTTCAAGCTTCAGAGAGACAGAGGTCGTATGATCCTCATAGCGCCACAGTGGCCACGACAAACGTGGTATCCCCTACTTCCACATCTCTCTCAAGCTGCACCTCTGGAGTTATGGTGTGCTCCAGACCTTCTCTCCCAAGAGAACGGGATGCTATGGCACCTGAATCCCCAGTCCCTGCATCTCAGGGCCTGGTTGTTGAAAGCCTAGACCTGCGGGATCTTAACCTTTCCCAACAGGTAAAGGATTCCAGAAAACCTTCCACAAGACGTTCTTATGTTTTCAAGTGGAAACGTTTTACTATATGGTGTTCTCAAAAGGGCTTAAACCCTCTTGTGATACCTTTGGAATTGGTACTAGAGTACCTACTTCATTTATCAAATTCTGATCTAAAGACAAATTCAGTAAGAGTCCATCTTAGTGCAATTGCAGCTTCCTATAAGCCTCTAAATGGACAGCCAATTTCCTCTCATCCACTCATAGCAAGATTCATGAGAGGTCTTCTATTAACAAAGCCTCCCTCAAGCCACCACCGGTGGCATGGGATTTAAATCTAGTTCTTGGACAGCTCATGAAACCGCTCTTTGAACCTTTAGCCACTACAACCCTAAAGTTTTTATCCTGGAAGGTCATCTTCCTAATTGCAATCACCTCCGCGCGTCACATTAGTGAATTGCAAGCTTTAATCGCCGATTCCCCTTATACAAGGTTTCACCATGATAAGGTTTGTGATAAGGAAGCTTATCATAGCTCAGGAAGGAGCTATAGAAAAGGTGAAGTGACTCTGAACAAGCAACCTGTCAGTTCTGGTAGAAATAAGAAAACAGAATTTTCCCATAAAAGACTACCAGTCCCAGAATGCACCAGGTTTCCAACAGCTATTAGAGGAGCTGAAGTGGGGAAACGTGTGTTCAATCAGGAGGGCTATAAGGTAATCCCTAAGCACTCATCTCAAAGGGCAGGGCCTGATTCAGCACAGCTGCGCTGTGCTAGGGTGGAGCACTCATCAAAGCAGAATAAAGGTAGAGTTTATTCTACAGAGAATTATCCTCATCCTCAGTTTCATCTGGGAGATCCTCAGATTCATCTTGGACAGCTTCATCTGGAGGATCATCAGAAGCAGAAGCCAAACCGGACGGACAGAGAGGGCAAGAAACCCTTTGGAAGAAAGAAGAGAAAAGCCTTTGGGAGGTCTAAAGGAGTCCAGAGCAGTACGTATACTGGAAGGCATTCCAAGGGCCAGCATACACCATTGGACTGGGGAAAGCCAGAGGAATGGTGCTGCAGGGCTAGGAATCTCCAGACGGTACCTGTGAGGGAGACGGCTGCACGTGGAAGGGACCCTAGGACCCGTGCCAGAAGGTGTATGTGAAGAGAGATCCAGTGTCCAGGGATCTGGATTGGAAGGCTGGACATAAAAACTGGACTACATACTGGCCAGGCTATTTAGAGAGGAACTGTAACAGCAATGGAAGCTCAGGTATGAACACTGATCTATGCCCTAGCTATAACCTTGAAAGACAGCAGGGGAACAAGTATTCTCCTGAAAGTGCTCCATTGAGAAATTCCTCTGTGCCAATCTATGATATTGAACCGATGATTGTTGAGGAAGGGGGGAGAAGTCTTAGATATAGGCTGTGAATACATGGATTGCTCTCTGTCTAAACTCCTTTGGTAATTTACTGTTACAAAGTACAGCAACCATCACAAAGAAATACAAACTTGTTCTTTAATCTACTCAGAAAAGCTCCTGAGTAGGATTTTGGGCCACGCAGTAGAAAGCAAGCCAGCTAAGGGGTTTCAGCTGGATAACTGCTAGCAATTGAGCCTTACCTAATTGCTTGTGAGCTCTGAGGGAATCACTTCTGAGTCTGTGTGTGAAGATATAAGAAGTTAACCTGAAAAGAACAGTTTTTCCCTTCTTTGTGGGTTTTGCTTGTTGTTTGATACACTGCTAAGAAAATATTAGCTAAAGTCTACAGAAAAGACCAGTTTGTTACCAACCAGGTCTTTATTCTTTTGCTTTGATTGCCTGACAAGTTCAACTGTTGTTTTCCTGATTTTGTTTTTCTAAGTTTAACACTGAAAGCAAGTATCCTGTTTTATGTGCTACCAAGCATATCTGTGTTGGGAGAAATAACCCCATAAATAAATATCTTATTGGCTTTACACTCAAGCACAACTAATTATTGTGAGTGGCTGTGTCTGGTGTGAATGAACTGCATTTCCCACAATCCCTTGCAAATCATATTGATATATGCACTTGCCAAGACTCTGAACATTTTCACCCAGGCAGCCGTCTGACAGGTTGTTCTCAGAACTCATCCACATTTTATGCCAAAGGTGGTTTGGCCTTTTCATTTCAATCAATCGATTTACCTTCCTGTATTCTTTCCGAGGCCTCATGCCTCTAATGCAGAAAGGAACCTTCATACTTTGGACTGTAAAAGAACCTTGGCTTTTTACCTACAAAGAACGCAGCATCTCAACTCTTTATTGCTTTTGATTGTAGTCATTTGGGACTTCCAGTCTCCAAAAGAACTCTATCTAAAGAACATAAGAACATAAGATAATGCCATACTGGGTCAGACCAAGGTCCATCAAGCCCAGTATCCTGTTTCCAACAGTGGCCAATCTAGGTCATACGTATCTAGCAGTTTCCCCAAAAGACACAGGTTCCGCAATGCTTATACTGGGTCATGCATTGATATCCTGGGTCCCTTCTTAATAATGGTTTATGGGCCTTTACTCCAGGAACTTGTCCAAACCTTTTTTAAACCCAGCTACACTAACAGCCTTTACTGCATCCTCCGGTAACAAATTCCAGAGTTTGATTACACGTTGAGTGAAAAAATATTTTCTTTTATTAGTCTTAAATAGTTTACCCTGTAGCTTTTATTGCATGTCCCCTAGTCTTTCTATCTTCTGATAATGTAAACAATCGATCTAAGTTTACCCGTTCCACTCCGTTCATTAATTAATAGACTTCTATCATATCTCCCTTCAGCCGTCTCTTTTCCAGGTTAAAGAGCCCTAACCTTTTTAGCCTTTCTTCATAGGAGTATCCTTCCATCCCCATTACCATTTTGGTGGCTCTTCTCTGAACCTTTTCTAATAACGCTATATCCTTTTTAAGATACGGCGACCAGAATTGCACACAGTATTCAAGGTGCGGTCTCACCATGGAACGATATAGAGGCATTATAATATCTTTTGTTTTATTTTCCGTTCCTTTCCTTATGATACCTAGCATTCTATTTCCTCTCTTGGCTGCCGCTGCAAACTGGGCCGAGAGTTTTAACATGTTATCCACAACGACGCCTAAATCTTGTTCCTGGGTGGTGGTTCCTAATATGGAACCTTGCCTTGTGTAACCATAGTTTGGGTTCTTTTTCCCTAGGTGCATAACTTTGCACTTGTCCACATTAAATTTCATCTGCCATTTTTATGCCTAGTCTTCCAATTTATCAAGATCCTCTTGCAATTTTCCACAATCCTCTTGGGTTTCAACAACTTTAAATAGTTTTGTGTCATCTGCAAATTTGATAACCTCACTCGTTATTCCCCTTTCCAGGTCATTTATGAATATGTCAAAAAGCAGCAGACCCAGCACAGATCCCTGGGGTACACCACTATTCACCTTTCTCCATTGGGAAAATTGGCTATTTAGCCCAACCCCTCTGCTTTCTATCTTTTAACCAGTTCCTGATCCACAGTAGTACACTGCCTCCTATCCCATGACTCTTTAGTTTTGCCTAAAGTCTCTGATGAAGGACCTTGTCAAAGGCTTTCTGAAAGTCCAGATACACTATCAACCGACTCACCTTTGTCCACCTGTTTATTCACACTTTCAAAAAAACCCAACAGATTAGTAAGACAAGATCTTCCTTGTCTAAAGCCATTTTGGCTGCCTCCCATTAGGTCATGACTATCTACATGCTGAGTAATTTTATTCTTTATGATGGTTTCTACCATTTTTCCCTGTACCGACGTGAGGCTCACCGGTCTGTAGTTTCCCGGCTCACCCCTGGAACCCTTTTTAAAAATTGGTGTTACATTGGCGATCCTCCAATCTTCAGGTATTAGAGATTTTAATGATAGTTCACAGATTTCTAATAGCAGGTCTGCAATCTCATATTTCAGTTCTTTCAACACCCTTGGATGTATCCCATCCGGCCCAGGTGATTTGCTACTCTTCAGTTTATCTAATAGTTGTAATACATCTTCCCGATGTATCGATATTTCCTTCAATTCTTCCACACCTTTAAATACCACTTCAGTCATGGGTAACATCCCCTACATCTTCCTCAGTAAAGACCGAAGCAAAGAATTCATTCCGTCTCTCCGCTATCACTTTGTCACCTCTTAGTGCCCCTTTAACTCCTGTATCATCTAGTGGACTCTGACTTTCTCACAGGATTTTTGCTGCGAATGTACTTGAAAAAATCGTTATTTCGCGTTTTTGCTTCTGCAGCAATCTTCTTCTCAAATTCTCCCTTTGCCTACTTTATCAATGCCTTGCATTTGACTTGCCAGTGCTTGTGCTGTTTCCAGGTTTCATCGTTTGGCTCTTTTTTCCATTTCCTGAAAGATGCTTTTTTGGCAACAGCCTCTTTGACCTCACCTTTAAACCATGCTGGCAGTTTTTTGGACTTCCTTCCACTTTTCTTAAAGCGTGGAATACAGCTGGTCTGGGCTTGCAAGATAGTATTTTTCAACAACACCTAAGCTTGATGTAAGTCTTTAACCTTTGCAACTGCTCCTTTTAGTTTTTTCTTAACTATTTTCCTCATTTTATCAGTCTCCCTTTCAAAAGTTAAAAGGTAGTACTGTGGATTTCCTTACTATACCTCCACCACTGATTAAATCAAAGGCGATCATGCTATGATCACTATTGCCAAGTGGCCCCAACACCCTTCTCTTGCACTAGATCTGGTGTTCCACTAAGGACTAGGTCTATTATGGCTTCCCCTCTGGTCGGTTCATGAACCAGCTGCTCCAAGAAGCAGTCATTTGTCATCTAGGAACTTTATCTCCCTAGCATGTCCTGCCGTAACACTGACCCAGTCGTTACTGGGGTAATTGAAATCACCCATTATTATTACTGCGCTGTAACGTTTGTTAGCTTCCTTGATTTCTTTGAGCATTTCATCATCCATTTGTTCATTCTGGCCAGTTGGTCGATAGTACACCCCCACTGCCATCGCCTTCCCCTTTTTACATGGAATTTCAATCCATAGAGATTCTACAGCAAATTTTGTTTCCTGCAAAACTTTAATCCTTTCTCACTCAATGCCCTCTCTAACATAGAGCGCAACCCCTCCACCAATTTGATCAGCTCTATCATTACGATATAGTTTGTACCCAGGTATCAGTGTCCCACTGGTTGTCCTCCTTCCACCATGCCTCTCATATTCCAATCATATCTAACCCCTCATTTAGTGCTATATATTCTAACTTCCCCATCTTATTTTTTAGACTTCTAGTATTTGCATACAAGCATTTTAGAGACTATTTTATTCATATTAATTTGGCTATTGGTAGACATGGGTAATTTGGGATCTTTAAGCTCTGTCTGCTCCATACTCGAGGGCATTTGGGCTACTTTACTCTGTTTTGGAACCTCTCTGCTTTTGGTAGTATCCTTCAAGGATACATTCTTCTGAACCGTCCGCTCTTGGGCGACTGTTGGCTTTCCCCTATTATCTAGTTTAAAAGCTGCTCTATCTCCTTTTTAAAGGCTAATGCCAGCAGCCTGGTTCCAACCCGGTTAAGGTGAAGACCATCCCTTCGGAAGAGCCCCTCCTTTCCCCAGAATGTTCCCCAGTTCTAAATGGATTGCACAATGCATGTCCTTTACTTATGAGAATAAGTGTCTTCCTCTTCAAGGCCATGTCACAGCACATAATGTGAGAGCCATGGCAGCCTCTTTGGCTAACTTTCACTCTGTGTCTGTCGATGACATCTGTCGAGCAGCCACCTGGGCTTCGGTGCACACCTTCACAGCCCACTACTGCCTAGATAAAGCCTCCTGTCAGGATGCCTTCTTTGGCCAGGCTGCTGTTCAACATTTCTTTCAGACTTAATTCAACTCCTACCCACCAACCTTGGTAGGATGCCAGAGATCCATGGGAGGAAGCATGGCCCACCTCACTATAGGTGGCAGCTTCCTGGGGCCATCTCCCTGGCATCTTCACCTAGGGAGTCCCCATATGTGAGGACTACATTCCTGCTTGTTCCTGGAGATAGCATATTTACTCATCTGTAACAGGTGATCTCCGGGAACACCAGGAATTTAGTCTTCACAACCCACCCACCTCCCCTAGCAGTTGTCTCTCTATCTCTCTGTCTCTTTCCTCTATCTCTCTATCCTTTCACTCAGCTACAAACTTAACTGAAGAGGGACAGTTGGAAAGGCAGGAAGACAGCGCGCATGTGCTGAGGGATGCTCCCAAAAGCGTTCCTATTAGACGCTGGGGAGTGTTCCTGCGCAGGCTCCGTCGGTACCAACGATACCCATATGTGAAGACTAAATTCCTGCTGTTCCCTGTTACAGGTGAGTAACTACGCTATCTCGGCACATCACTTCCCCGTAGAGGGCAAACCCTTCTCGGAGCATCCCTTGGTCTTCCGCTTCATGCGGGGCCTCTTGCTTTCCAAACCGCCCATCTGACCTCCTCTGGCGGAATGGGAGCTGAGCATAGTGCTCATGCAGCTGACACGTTCACCCTTCGATCTGATGGTGCCATGCTTGCTTCGGCACCTGTCCTGGAAGTTGGTCTTCCTAATGGCTTTGACCTCGGCCTCCTGAGTCGGTGAACTCCAGGCTCTAATGGCTGAAGCCCCTTACACCAGGTTCTATAGGAACAGGGTGGTCCTCGTTACCCACCCCAAGTTCTTGCCGAAGGTTGTCTCGGATTTTAATTTCAATCAGGAGATAGTCTTACCGACGTTTTTCCTGAGACCCCATGTCGACCAGGCATCGGTGGTTTTGCATACACTCGACTGCAAGAGGGCTCTTGTCTTCTATCTGCAGTGCACACAGCCTCATCTCAGGTCTGGCCGGATTTTTGTGACCACCGATCCCAATCGCCTGGGGGAAGCAGTCACAAAGCGCACCCTCTCCATTTGGGTGGAGGACTGCATCGCCTTTGCTCACGTGAAGACGGGTGCCCCACTAGATCGGTGGGTCACTGCACACAGCGTCTGAGCCAAGGCGGCTTTGGTGGCTCTGTTGCTCTCAGTGCTGCTATCGTACATCTGCTGGGCTGCAACATGGGCTTCGGCGAACACTTTCGCCTCGCACTACTGCCTGGAGAGGGAGTCCTGCGGGACTGCGTCTTCGGCCAGGCTGTACTCCGTAATCTGTTGAGGGAGGTATAAACAACTCCTGCCCTCCGATCCTTCTTCGTCGGCTGCCGAGGGTTTCGCCCCGGGGACCTGAAGACTCTGGCTCCTTCGGGCGTCTGCTTCTGCTCACAGCCTTGCGGAAGCATTTTTTGGTTACAGGTTTGGTAGCCTGTAGCTGGGGAGTCCCATAAGTGAGAACTGACTTCCTGCTTGTTCCTGGAGAAAGCGTAGTTACTAACCTGTAACAGGTGTTCTCCGGGGTTAGCAGGAATCAGTCCTCGCTACCCTTCCACCGTCACTGATGTGTTGCTGGATTTTTATCCTTCCCTTGCCATCTGCTTGGTAGGGCTGGAGCAAAGGGACCTGACTGAGCAAGATGGCACCCTTGGGCAGGAAGAGGACTAAGCATGCATGGCAGCAATCCCAAAGACTTTCTTTGAAAGCTGGGGAATTGTTTCATGCGGGCTCTGTCAGTGCTGACATCACCCATAAGTGAGGACTGATTCCTGCTGTCCCTGGAGAACACCTGTTACAGGTGAGTAACTTTGCTTCCTTCTTGCACTAAAATGGAATGAGATTTGACAAGAGAATCTGCTTTTGGAGCTAGTAATTTCCAGGAACAAGCAGGAATGCAATCTTCACATATGGATGACATCCCCAATGGAGCCCGCATGGCAACACTTCCCAGCATCCAATAAGAAGTGTTTGGGAGCATCCCTCTGCACAAGCGTGCCTGCTTTCCCAGTAATTTTCCTGAGTCTTAGTTTTTCCGCAGAGCCTAGAGGACACTGTCCTCACACCGCAGTTAAAATTTTTTCCTTGCACCCTTCAGGATTCGATACTTACTGTATTTACCTTCCTGTCATACTGGCACAGTCTCTCTTTTCGGTGTTTTTTGTGTGTATATGTGTGTGTGTGTGTGTATATATTGTCAACGCCACCACCACTCGCCTCTAGCTTAGAGGGGCGTGGTTATTAGAGGAACTTTCTGCTATCCACTTTTTCAGCTTTTTGAAACTATTTCCCCGCAGTGCCCTCTGGGAAATGTAGTCTTTGTTTAGCTGTATGGGTGCATCAGGCAGAAAGCTGTAGTCAGGCTCAAGGAGATAAGGCAAATGACAGAAATTTATTTTGTATGCAATGGTTCGATCATACCACATACAGGATTGTTTGTTCAGGACTCTTTGAAGTAGAGCATGATCCAAAACAAACCCAAACACAAAAATGCTGTTTTAAAGGTTCTCTATAGTTCAGGATACACAGTCTTTAACGGCAAGGATATTGCACTCCATTTTTTAGCCTTGCTGGCTCAAGCACAAAAACAAAATCACATTTAAAGTCTGTGGTAGTTTAGCTTCTATTCAGCTTCCAACCTTTCTTGGCTACCTTCCAAGTAAACAGATATAATTCAGGGGCAAAAGAAAGCTTTGTTCTAATAGCTACTTTAGCTTACCCCAGTGTCCTCATTCCAGCAGCAGGTGATTAACAAGCTTATCACAGTTCCAGGCTTGCTCCTTAGTCCCCGTAAACGTCCCCTTTACAAACACGTGGGAATCACAGCCATCCTGCTTGTGGAATATGGGTTCATTTTTCCTGGAAGACTTTCTTTCAGGACTGGCTTGCTTTCTCTACGTTCCCAGGTTTAAAGCTTGGCAAAAGGAACAGTCCATGGGAGTGTCCTCATCATTCAGCTTCACAACTCGGGCTCTCCCAGCTGCATGGGTTCTGACTCCCCGTCTCGCTGACAGTGCTCAGCTAACAGCCTCCCGGGGGATCTTGGAGTCTCTCTTGTTCCTGGCTCCAAACCCTCCTGCAGACGTGCTATATGCGAATTAGCACTCTCTTCTCCTGGAAGCTCGGTTCTTCTGCTCTGCCCAACACCAGTCAAGCTTCCCTTGCTTGAGTCTGTGCCTCTGCTCGTGTCAGCCTGGCCTCCTGCTTCTCTTCCCCTCCTCTCATACTCTGGCCTAGGTTTATATTTCCAGGGCTCTAGCTCCAACTCCTCCCTACTCAGGTGACGGCAATCAGCCTGACTTCGGGCACCTGAGTGCTTGCAGAATTCACTGCCATAGGGGTTCTGGGCCCTGTATCCTCTCCCCTTCATTCCACTAGGGGGAGCATGAAATGTGGGCCACGTGGAAGTTTTCTGATTCCTGGAGGTGGTTGTGGCTTTCCTACCCTGACTTGGTGAAAGGGGGGCCCTTTACTAGGGTGAATTCCCTGTCTCTTTGTTCTCCCCCGGACTCCGGATAGGCCTCCTTCCTTCTTTTTAAGTCACGGTTACTTGAGGTAGTTTTTTGTTTCTTTCCCGATATGGACAAAGCCACCTAGTGGTTTTAAAAAATGTATGAATTGTAGCTGCACTATTTCTATTACCGATCAGCAAAATTGATGCTTAAAGTGTTTGGGCCCCGACCATGACACAGGTTCCTGTAATCTTGGTCAACAAATGACAAAACGAGGCCTGCAGAATCATGAAAAGTAAGGAGCGCATCTTTTCTGTACTGACTGCGCCCTCAGCACATTCTCCTTTGGTCTCGACTCCTTCTCAAGGCTCCGGTTCTCTGCGGGTTTCCTGAGCTCCCTCGGAATCAAGAGGCTGCGGGACTGGAGAAAAGCATAAGTCCACATCTATGTCGAAGCTGTCTACATCAAAGACCGAGGCTGAGCCTTGGGAATGATTCACTGTGCATTGATGGCATCCTGAAGCTGAAGACTCAGAATGATGATCTAAACAGCTTCAGTGGGAGGAATCCACCTTCAAAGCACATAGGGGCTCCAGAGTACTACAGAGGCTTCGGCCTTCAGTGTGCCTCCAGTTCCATTGTCTGATACCGGTGGTCCAGAGTTCTGAACCAAAGTCCACCCAAACATCGGCCATCTCCAACGAGCAGTAAATGCTATCTATTTAGACGAGTCAGGCTGCACTCCTGGTGGCATCCATGCTGGTGGCCTCATGGCCCTTGGAAGCCCAGGTCTCATTACTGAGTCTGGATTCAGGGACCAAGTCCTCAGTACCCCATGCCTTCGGGCCAGTACCAAGCCTCGGACCCCTGATATCGATGCCTTCAGGGTCGATGCCAAACTTGGAACCAGTCTATCCTCCTCTGATTCCTTTGGCCCGTCCTCTGCAGTCGGACCATCACTTCCATGAGGAGCTGCTTCGACGTCTTATGGTTCCATTGCTCCAGAGCACTGGCATCGAGACAGACCGTTTGACATTGTGCCAATGCTTTTCAGAGACAATCGTCAATACTTTGATTTCCTTTCAGATTTTGTTTTCAATGCATAGGCATCAGAGGCCAAATCACCTGTCTCGCAGTGGCATCATAACATGCTCTTGGATCCTTCGCCCCCTCCGGAGCATCCTTGGTCCCCCACCTGAAGATATGTCCTCCTAGGACTTAGAGACATGGCGTCCGCTCTCTCGGTGTCTGTGTACACAGAGTCCTAAGAACATAAGAAATGCCATACTGGGTCAGACCAAAGTCCATCAAGCCCGGTATCCTGTTTACAACAGTGGCCAATCCAGGTTGCAAGTACCTGGCAGGTACCCAAAGTCCACAGCTTCCACACTGCTCGCCTTGGGGTAAGCAGTGGATTTCCCGGTCATCTTTAATAATGGTTTATGGACCTTTCTTCCAGGAACTTGTCCACAACTTTTTTTAAACCAAGCTACACTAATAGCTTTTACTACATCCTCTAGTAACGAATTCCAGAGTTTGATTACGCGTTGAGTGGAAAAATATTTTCTCTTATTAGTCTTAAACGGATTGCATTGTAGCTTCATTGCATGTCCTCTAGTCTTTCTACTTTTTGATGGCGTAAACAATGGATCTACATTAACCCATTGTACTCCATTAATTTATAGACCTCTATCATACCTCCCCTCAGCCTTCTCTCTTCCAAGTTGAAGAGCCCTAGCCTTTCCTCATGGGGGTATACTTCATGCCCTTTACCATTTTGGTGGCTCTTCTCTGTACCTTTTCTAATTCCACTATATCTTTTTTTTTTTTTTTTTAATTTTATTTAAAGACTTTTTTACAAGTACAAAAGAAAACATTCTGTACAAACTGCACATGAAATGCTTGTACATATATCAACACAGTCTTCACCCTGAACAATTGCTGCTTCATAGCCTTTTTTTCCCATCCTTATTCGCAATACCTTATTATCACCCATTTTCCCTCCCATCCCCCCCATCCCCCCACCTCCTCCCTGCCCTCTACCTCCTCCCCCTCCACTCCCCACCACCCCCTTGCTCACCCATCTCCCCTTTACTACCAAAGCTATATATTAAGGGGCATCCTAGCAGTCTAACAACACAAAAAAAAAAGAGGGACACCAAACCCGCACATCTAAGAAGGATTCCATTTTACACTTCCAGATAAATTGGAGACATTGCCAATCATAAGCCATATTTCAAGAAAAAGACCTCCCACACCTGCTCAAATTTGGGTAGGCGCATCCTCCCAGCCGTAACCCCTCGTTCCATTGTATATAGGTCCCACACCCTGTCCAACCAGCATGAGAGTGCTGGAGGGCGAAGCCTGTTTCCAGGCGGCCGCCAGGGTCAGCCGAGCTGCATTCAGGCTATGGCGAATCAGGGCCAACTGAGGAAGCCATCCACCAGGGACCTTCTGCCCAAAAAGAAAAATACCTGGGTCCCAAGGGATATCCAAACCCACCATTTGTTTCAGGCGATATTGTATCCCTCTCCAAAAAACCTGAACACGAGAGCAAAACCACCACACATGTGCCAAGGTGCCTTTCTTGCCACAATTCCGCCAACACAGATCAGGTACCCCTGGGAATGGTGTCACGTACCACCCATAAATTAGCTTATAGTTAATCTCTCAGGCATTAACAGCCACCGAACCTCTCCAGAGCCAGCTCTCAATCCGTTCCCACTGCTGTTCAGTATATGAGTGGCACAACTCCTGTGTCCACTGAGCCCTATGTTTGCCTATTCCAAAATGTTGTTTCTGTACGTGTGCATACAGGGCTGCAATTAGGCCCTTAGTGTTTGTGCTTTCCTCACATAGGCTTTCAGCATCTGTCAAGCCTCAAGAAACTTGTTGCTTAACATTTCGATTCCCCACTCAATATGCCACCCACGCATACTGGTAAACGTGGTGTTCCAGGATATCAAATTCCTCCTGCGGATCACAAAAAGATTGGAGCACATCATCCTCAAAAAGGTTAGCCCAGACGACTAAGTCCCTTATGCCCCCATTGTCGAAAAGCTAAATCACTCATACCTGGAGGGAAGGAGTTATTATTAACTATGGGCGCTAATGGGGACAATATTGCCCCTCGCGGCCAAAAGAACCGATCACAGCTGTGAAGGGTATGAGTGATATACAGATTAGTAGCCCACAGTCCCCCCCCCCCCCCCCGCAGCTTATGGCATAACCACAACCGGTCCCCCAACCCAGCTCCTTCTACTAAATCCATTTCCATTTGCACCCATTGTTTACAGCTATTAGAGTTCATCCATTCCACCCCCGCACGACACTGCGCTGCTGCATAGTACCAATGAAGGTTAGGGACCCCCATGCCTCCACGTCCTGATTGGGCATATAGGATCTTGCGAGCTATTCGAGGGTGTTTGAACTTCCATATGAGCTTCATAATCAGCGCCTGCCAGAATTCCAAAGCCCCACGAGGCAGGGGATATAGGGAGTACCTGAAAAAGGTACAAAAAGCACGGAACTACCACCATTTTCGTGCACAGCATCAGGCCCGACCAAGATTCCTTCTCCCGTTTAACTTGCTGGATAAAGGGTCCATAGTTCGCCCGATACAGCGCAGCTCTATCTACCGTGAGATTAACACCCAAATAACGAAGGGCTTTATCCACCCATCTAAAAGGAAAACAGGCCTTCAAGTGTGCACATGTCTCCTCTGGAACCCCCACATTCAAGATCTCCGGCTTAGCATAATTAATTTTAAACCCTGAGACCTGTGAAAAGGCCACAAAAAGCTGCATTGCTTTAGAAAAGGAGGTTTCAGGATTGGCTAATGATAATCTAATCTAATCTGCAAAGAGTGCTATTTTGTATTCACAGGCACCCACCCTCGCTCCAGTGACATCTGGGCGCTCGCGAAAGCTTTGTGCCAAAGGCTTCATCACCAACGCAAACAGTAGTGGGGACAATGGACACCCCTGCCGAGTTCCCCTTTCCAAGTCAAAACTCTTCGATTGACCCCCATTGACTTGAACACTAGCTCTGGGCCCTTGATACAAACTGTGCACCCATTGAATGAAATTAGGTCCAAATCCCATCTTGTCCAATACCTGCCATAAAACCCCCCAGCTGACTCGATCAAATGCCTTCTCAGCATCAACTCCCACCAATAGCGCTGGTTGAAATCCCTGTCTCGCATCATGTATCACTTGCAACATCTGTCGGACATTGTCCGCAGCTTGTCGGCCAGGTACAAAGCCAACCTGGTCAGGGTGCACCAGATCTGGAAGGGATTGGTTTAGTCGGGCAGCCAGCACAGAAGCCAATATTTTAACATCAGTATTTAACAAAGAAATGGGGCGATAAGAGGCTGCCTCTTGAGCTGGTTTACCCGGCTTGGGTATCATCGCAATGACAGCCTCCTGTTGTGTAGCGGGCAGTGGCAATCCCTGCAACACTTCATTAAAAAGCACTGCCAGGGTGGGTGACAACTGGGCGCTATACTTTTTGTAATACTCCAAGGGGAACCCATCACTCCCCCTCGCCCTCCCAGCCTTCAAACACCGAATAGCTTCATCCACTTCCTGTGTGTGGTAATCTCTGCCTCCAACTGCTTCCTATCCAGATCAGCTAAGTGCGGCAGAGAGATATCCCGTAGATATTCATCCACTTGGGCTAGGTCAAAGGGTTCAGCCTTATACAGTTGCGCCAAGTAGTCTGCTGACACTGTGCGTATCTCTCGGGACACCACCCGCAAGCCTCGCAACAAATCCCAAAGCTCTCGTACCACTCGCGAGGTGTGGTGTTGTCTAATTCAAAGTGAAAAGTAACGCCCCACTTTATTCCCCTGTTCATAAAACGTTTGTCGCAGTCTACGACGCATATTGTCCAAATCCCTTTGCGCATAGGCATCCAGGCGGGCCCGCGTTTCCTGCCACTGTCACCAAATATGTTTAGAGCAAGTCCGTGCATGTTCTAACCAGAGGCATCTGACTTCCTCTTCTCACCATTGAGATTCCCGTGCCTAGGCTTTCTTAGCTTGGGCCGCCTCGGCCAACAGACGGCCACGGGCTGTAGCTTTAAAAGCATCCCACACCACTGGTAAGGTAAGTTCCCTGGTATCATTCAGCTCGAAAAATTCTTGTATAAATCGTCGGTGACCTTGAACAGCAGACACCCGACGAAAAAAACGCCCATCCAGTCTCCACAGCCGCCTCCGCTCCCCACCCAGATCACCAGGAAGAAAAATCCAACACAGTGCATGGTCTGACCACGTCAAGGCCCTATGCCCCACCTCCACTCCTCCATCCATCAGTTGCTGATCCAGCAGAAAATAGTCAATTTGCGTATGTGTCTGATGGACTGGTGAATAATATGTATAACCCCTTTCCCCTCGATGTGTATCCCTCCAAACATCCCGCAGGCCCAGATCGGTCATGAACGTCCGTAACGCTCGACTAATCCCATTTCCCTCCCTCACATTCTTCCCCATGGAGTCCAAATGTGGTACCATATGAGTATTGCAGTCCCCTCCCAAAATGATAGGCCCCTTCGCAAACTCTGCCAAAAGAACCTTCAGCTGTGCAAAAGATTTCACCTGTCCCTCATTAGACGCATATATATTAGCCAAAGTGATGAGATGTCCGTCCAAGCGGGCATTCATAAGTAGCCAACACCCCAACTTATCTTTCGGAACCTCCTTTACTCTTAAGGACAGCGCTTGGTGAAACAGCATGGCCACTCCACATTTCTTCTGGCCTCTCTCATCGGATGCTACCCAGACTTCAGAATAGGGCTTACATTTTAGCCAGCCTAGTTTAGTACTATGGAGGTGTGTCTCTTGTAAGAACACTATTTCCCCCTTCAAGGACCTCAGCTGCTTAAATAACAGTAAACGTTTTTGAAGAGAATTGAGGCCCTTTACATTAAAGGAGACAGCCTTCAGCATAATAGGTTATCCTCCCCCCCTTCCCCCTCCTCTTAATGGCTCCTGCCCCATGCAGTTTGTCAGGACTTCAAACCCTATCATCCATTCCTCCCAACCTTGCACCAACTGCTCCCCTACCCAACTTCCTCTTGAGAAAAAAAACAAAAAATAGTTCTCCCATTCTATTCGCAAACCCCTTCCCAAACCCTCTCCCTCCCCCTCCAGCCCTCTCCCTCCAATCCTCTTCCTGTCTCTCATCCCCCCCGTACAACTCTCATCCCCCTCCCCCCCCCGTACAACTCCACCCTCCCTCCTCATCACCACTTGCCTGTCAACTTGACAGGTCATGGAATGGATGACCTGAAATCTAATCCACCCAGGTCCCTTTCTTTTACCCCAACCCTTGCAACAGTAGTCAGCAGCCCCCAACAGTGTCAACAGTTATCATAACATCATAGCAAGAAAAAGAAAACACCAATTTAAAAAAAAAGGCAAGATATCTAGCCAGTACATTTAGGCCATGTATTTACCCCCTAGTAGGGTTTATTCATTTATAACTCCATATCTTCAGCAGCTGTAGCCATCAGCTCACTGTGCAGCAACCATGTCTCCTGCGACTAGTTCGATCTTTCTCCCAAATGTCAGTCACGCAGGATTATTCCGTCCCTGAAATTATTGAGCGCTTCTTCATACTCGCTTCTATTTCACATGCTTTGACTTAGGAGCTATGGTCACCGGCGGTGCATTATCCTCCACGTGGCCAGCTTGGTGGAGTGATCTCCACGCCTCAGTGTGATCCTTTGCAGATATTTTTTTATTCCCCAGCATAAAGTTCATTTGGAAAGGGAAGGACCATGAATAGCGGCTCCCCTCTATTCAATACCTCTATGATCGGTTTCATCTCCCGCCGACGCGTGTTGAGAGGTCCTGATACAGAGAGACAGCCGCATCCTGATACTTGACCGTTTTCTTCTCATGGCCTCTCCTCAGCAAAAGCTTCTGCATCAGTGTATCGCAAAAAGCGAGCTATGACATCTCTCGGCTGGTTATTGGGAGGTTTTCCTAGTGCCCGGTGCACCCTTTCAATTTCCATGCTGGACCCATGAGATGCAAATTCCTCTGCTGTTAAGAGGCTGCTGGTCAGCGCTCGTATCACCTCCACCAAGTTCTCTGCCCCACCTGCAGCTTCCGGTATGCCTCTAAAACGCACATTCTTTATCGTTCCTCCAGTTCAGTCCTCCACCTCTGGGTAGTGTACCACCTCTTGCAGCATGGAGAACTGGGCATGTCAGAATCGTGACATAACTGGATGTAGCCTGCTGCTCTCTTTAACCCCAGTGTGTCCAGTCTCCATGCAGCAGGAGGACGTAGTGAGCCTAGGTGCTGGGCTCACTAGAGGAATGAAGGAGTAATCCTTAGTGTAGTTAGTGTTAGGGCCTTTGATTTCAGTTTCTCATTTAATTCTATTTCTTTGTAGTATCTATTGTTTAAAAAAAAAAAAAAAGTTTTTTGAGGGGAATCGAACCGGCTTCTCTTTGGCTCCTTATTCCTCCTCAGGACTGCCCTGGTTGACTCGCCCGTTTTCCCCTCCTTGTTGGAATGGAGGGGAGTTGTGCGGCGACAGCAACGCTGAGCCAGGCATCTACGTCCCTGTTGGGGTCCACGTGGCAGACGCCGGGAGCAGGGAAGCCCTCTCTGCTGTGGATGATCACATTTGCTGTGATCGGCGTGGTGGGTAGCAGGGCGCAGAAGCGGCAGCGGGAGATACGGTAACGAGACCTGTGCTGTGCGTATGGCTGGCGGTCCGGAGAAGCGGCCCAATAAGCCTGAATTGAGTGGGGAGGCTTTGGGGCCCGCTCTGGGGACGGCTCAGGCAACCAGGCCCTGCTGACTTGCGCGGGCTGGGGTTCCCACGCTTTTTACAGGCCGCCGGTGAACAGCGCTGGGGACTCTTTCTCCGGAACGCTGACAGACTCTGATTTTAAAGGAAAATTGGTGAAGTTATGTTTTTACTGTCTTTGACCTTATTTTGATTTAATTTTTGGATGTCGTCGCAGGTCCCTGTTCCAGTTCACTGAGCGTTTCCTCCCCCGACTCCTCTGACGCCGGCCTCCGCAGGGGACTGCCATTCGAACCAGTCTTGTCCATCAACCTCCGTGAAGCATGCGGCTTTTCTTTCACCTCTGATCCCTTAATTTTTGTAGCCATTTATTACCAGCTCCATGCCCCACAGTGTTTTTAAAATTTTATTTTTATTTTTATAGTGACTCTCCAATTCTGACAGGCACGCTGCAAAGCTCTTCACCTCCTCTGGGCAGCAGAGCTAGGGACTCAAGCCACCATTTACTTCAGTGACAACGCCGGAAAGCTGTCGGAGCCTCTTGCAATTTGTAGATATTTTACTAATAGCTGAGCCAGGGCCAGTGAACAACCCGGAGCCTGATAAAGAAAATCCCACTCTTTGCCACCAGATGGCACTCCAAGCCTGTTAATTACACAAAGTTACTCTGAGTTGTTTAATGGACAAAATTATTAATACATCAGCACAGGAATATTTGCCTGTATGCAAGTCCTCATTCAAGCAGCAGAGAGAGGAGACAGGTACTGCAATTGCGAGGAATCTTCTGTCTACAAAATGATGCAAAGACGTTTCATTCAGGAAGGAAGCCGCAGCAGCCGGAAACAGGTTCTTCTTGCACAAGAGGAGCTTCTCTGCGTGTCAAGCATGCGTTTCAGAGCCTCATGTTAATGGCCGCAGCAGCACGGAAACCATTGACTACAACAGGGCACTCAAATATCACGGAAAGGACACCACCGGCAGATCGGCGCTACACAGCTCACCCAGCACTCACAGGCAAGGTCGGCAGAGCGCCGGCTCTCTTTTTCACCCCGCGGCAGCCAGTTAATCAGATTGCAGACTAGCAGATGTGGCACGGCAGCAGAGACGCCAAAAGTAATTTGTTTTTGATGGCACAGGACTTCTAGGACCTACAGCGTCTCGTCAATGACATAGGGCTCACCAGATTTCCAGCGGGAGTATCAGGTTTGCATTCAACGCTGCCAGTATGTTCAGTTATAGCAATTTTAGTAGCGCGGGACCGCCAATCTACGTTGCAATGGGTCTAGAGCTCATGTTCATGTTTTTCCGGTATCTTCAGCGCTTATTAGGACATCAACGAGAGCATTTCTGTCACTTCTCTCGGTGCTTTTTGAGGACCTGGGTGCAGAGCTGCTCTATTGTGCTGCCATCGTTCCGCGGGCTCACTAGCCCCCCCCCCCTGCTATATCCTTTTTAAGAAACGGCGACTAGAATTGCACACAATATTCAAGGTGCAGTTGAACCATGGAATGATACGGAGGCATTATAATATTCTTGGTTTTATTCTCCATTCCTTTCCTTATGATTCCTAGCATTCTGTTAGCTTTCTTAGCTGCCACTGCACAGTGGGCGGAGGGTTTCAACGTATTATCCATGATGACTCCTAAATCTTTTTCCTGGGTGGTGGTTTCTAAGGTGGTACCTTGCATGTGTAACCAAAGTTTGGGTTCTTCTTTCCTAGGTGCATAACTTTGTACTCGTCCACACTAAATTTCACCTGCCATTTGGACACCCAGTCTTCCAATTTCTCACGTTCCTCTGGTTTTTAAAAACTTTGAATAATTTTGTCTCATCTGCAAATTTGATCACTCACTCGTTATTCCCATTTCCAGGTCATTTATGAATATGTTAAAAAGCAGTGGGCCCAGCACAGATCCCTGGGGTACTCCACTATTTACTTTTCTCCATTGAGAAAATTGGCCATTTAGCCCTACTGTCTGCCTTTTATCTTTTAACCAGGTTCTGATCCACAATACTACACTGCCTCCTATCCCATGACTTCTTAATTTTGCCAAGAGTCTTTCATAAGGGACCTTGTCAAAGATTTTCTGAAAATCCAGATACACTATATCAACCAGCTTAACTTTTGTCTACCTGTTTATTCACGCCTTCAAAAAATATAACAGATTAGTAAGACAAGACTTTCCTTGGTTAAATCCATGTTGGCTTTCTCCCATTAAACCATGACTATATACATGATCAGTAATTTTATTCTTTATAATGGCTTCTACCATTTTGCCTTGTACTGATGTCAGACTTACAGGTCTGTAGTTTCCCAGATTACCTCTGGAACCCTTTTTAAATATTAGCATTACATTGGCCATTTTCCACTCTTCAGGTACTACAGTTGATTTTAATTTTAGTTCACAGATTACTAATAATAGGTTTGCAAACTCATATTTCAGTTCTTTCGGTACCCTTGAATATATACCATCTGGTCCAGGTGATTTGGTACTCTTCAGTTTATCAAATAGTTGTAATACATCTTCCCAGTTCATCATTATTTCTTTCAATTCTTACGCTACATCACCTTTATGTACTATGTCAGGCACGGGTAAATTCCCTACATCTTCTTCAATAAAGATCGAAGCAAAGAATTCATTCAGTCTCTCTGCTTGGCCTTGTCTTCATTTAGCACCCCTTTTACTCCTCTCTCATCCAGTGGTCCAACTGACTTCCTCACAGGTTTTTTGCTACGAATGTACAGTACTTGAAAAAGATATTATACATTTTTGCTTCCATGGCAAGCCTTTTTTTCAAATTCTCTCTTTGCCTTCCTTATCAATGCCTTGCATCCAACTTGGCAATGCTTATGTTTCCCATTTTCATTATTTGGCTCCTTTTTCTATTTTCTGAAAGATGCTTTTTTGGCCATAACAGCCTCTCTGACCTCGCCTTTAAACCATGCTGGCAGTTTTTTTGGCCTTCCACTTTTCTCAAAGTGTGGAGTACATCTTTTCTGGGCTTCCAAGATAGTATTTTTAAACAATGTCCATGCTTGGTGTAAATCTTTAACCTTTGCAGCTGCTCTTTTTAGTCTTTTGTTAACTATTTTCCTCATTTTATCATAGTCTCCCTTTTGAAAGTTAAATGGGAGTACTGTGGATTTCCTTGTCATCCTTCTTTCATTTATTAAATCAAATGCTATGATCATTATTGCCAAATGGCGCCAACACCCTTATCTCTTGCACCAGATCCTACATGCCAATAAGGACTAGGATCAAAATAGCTTCCCCTCTAGTTGGTTCATGAACCAACTGCTCCAAGAAGCAGTCATTTATTTCATCTACAAACTTTATCTCCCTAGCATGTCCTCCTGTGACACTGACCCAGTCGATTCCCGGGTATTTGAAATCACCCATTATTACTGTATTGTAACTTGTTAGCTTCCCTGATTTCTTTCAGCATTTCATTATCCATTTGTTCATTCTAGCCAGGCAGTCTGTTGTACACCCCGACAACCATCTCCTTCCCCTTTTTACATGGAATTTCTATCCATAGAGATTTTACAGCGTGTTTTGTTTCCTGCAAAACTTTAATCCTGTGTGTCTCAATGCCCTCTCTAACATAGAGCGCAACCCCTCCACCAATTTGATCTATTCTGTCATTACGATATAATTTATACCCACGTATCAATGTCCCGTTGGATGTTCTCCTTCCACCAGGTATCTGAGATACCAATTATATCTAACCTCTCATTTAGAACTATTTATTTATTTATTTTTCTTATATACTGCGCTATTTGTCATCAGTGCGGTTTACATCGAAACAATACAACAATTGGTCAGATATAACAGACCTATTACAAGTACAATTACTATATAGTCTAACTCTCCCATCTTAGTTTTTAGACTTTTAGCATTTGCATACAGGCATTTTAGAGGTTGTATTTCAATCATATTAATCTGGTTATCAGGGGTAATTTTGAATCTTTCTGTACTTAAGGGCATCTGGGTAACTTTTATCTTTATTGGAACCTCTCTGTTTGGATGTCCTAATATCCCTGTTTTGTTAATATCCTTCAAGGATACATTCTTCTGAGCCATGCGCTCTTGGACGACTGTCAGCTTTCCCAAAAATCGGAACAGAGAGCTGAAGAACTTGAAATCCTCCAGTACCCCTCTGTTCCATAGCAAGCGGCCACCCTGCCTGCTTATCGCATCCTACAAGATCTGATGTTTCAAATGTGGGAAAATCCTTTCTCCAAGAACAAGCAGGAAGTTAGTCCTCGCATATGGGTGACGTCGGCACCGATGGAGCCCTTGCGGAAGCATCCCCCCAGCTTTCAAAGAAAGCCTTTGGGAGATGCTACCACGCATGCGAGGTCCCCTTCCCGCCCAAGGGTGTCATCTTGCTCAGTCTCCTTTCTTCCACGGAGCCCTTCAGACATGTCTGTCTTTCCCCAAGAAAATGTTGATTTTTTTGTACCTGAGTTTCAAACTTGACTCTGGTCTTGCACCGGTACTCTTCCCACCTACTGTCCTCTGCGTCAAGTTCAGTTCATTTTTGTAGTCTTCATTCTTTTTATTTTCTGGCACCTTCACACCCTTTTCCCCTGCTAGCAGCCCAGAGAGTCTTCAACCTCGCAGGGGTACTTTTTTCACCCATGGCTACCAGTGACTTTAAAAAGTGTGATCGGTGCTCTAAAATAATGTCCTTAATTGACACACATGACTGCTGCCTCCGTTGCCTTGGGCTGGACCATGACCCTGCGGTCTCTGCAAACGGATGTCCAGCAAGGCCCTGAAGAGCCGCTGGCATCAGTATGATAAGTTCTTCCCTGAATCCCCGATGCCTCCAAAGGCCAGGGCCTCGTCTGAGGCTCCGACACCTCGGGAGGAGCTTTCCGAACCCAAGCGTAGTCGTGGATCCTCGGAGAGGGGGGTCCCCCTCGAGGGAACACAAGAAGAAGAAGAAACCCTCGAAGGCGGCGTCCTTGGATGGTTCTGACTGGCTGGGAACCTCTTGGACCCGGTCCCGCAGACCAAAGGCGCTCGTCTGAGGCATTGGAAAAGGAGAGACCTGCCAAGGTCCCCCAGAAGGATCCGGTTGCGGACTTGCCTCTGTCTCCAGACACTATCCTCATCGAGGATTCCCCTTCGGGTAAGCCGGTGTCAGGCCCGAGTTCCTCTGGGCTCGCGCCAGAGGCTGTGGAACCTTCTGGCCTGGAGTCCGGAATGGCAGCCCTGGAGCGCAGTTTGCCTTCATGGGCCAGCAGCAGGCGGTGTTGTCCGGCACGTCCGGTTCATCCGCCCCGACCACCAGGCACTCGACGTCCAAGATGTCCCTGGTAGCCAAACCAATCCTTGAGGTCTTGTGACCTCGAGTTGCTCCTCGGCCAAGGTCACGCTTGGCGTCCCGTTTGATGGGAGCTCAGTCATCCCCGGCCAGTTTACCGGGTGTCTACCGCAGGGCTTCGGGGGCCTCGAAGCCCACAGAGCAACCTGCCTACAAGTCATCCTCAGAGTACTCCGAATGGGAGATGGAGGATGAGAAGTCTCCTGATACCTGTCAACACTGTGACGTCCCTTCCGATTTCCCAGTTTCAGGACCTCAGAGGCAGTCCTTGCCAGAGGACATGGGCTTCTTGGACCTTGTCAAGGACATGTCCAAGGCCTTGGCGTTCCAGACCCTTAGGCGGACGAGCTGGAGATCCTCCAGTAAGAGGCACCTTTTTGGGAATCGTTCACGGTGTCCATTCCTCCCATCCTGGAATGGCTCATGCTTCGCATGTGGGAGACATCGGCGTTGGTGCCGGTGGTGAGCAAATGGCTCAACTTGTTGTATCGGGTCCGCTGGAGCCCAGGCTTCCAGAAGTCACAGCTGCCGCACAATTCCATGGTGGTAGAGTCGGCTGAAAAGCCAGAAGACACTCTCCTCGGTGCCCCCTGACAGGGAGGCCCACACCTTGTATGCCCTCGGCAGGAAGTGCTTCCAGGGTTTGATGCTCATCTGCTGGGTCCAGGCCTACCAGCTGTACATGGGCATGAACTTGTGAGACTTGGCAAAGGAACTCATGGGGTTCTCAGCTGGTCTTCCGAGGAACTTTTGCAGCGGTTCAAGGCAGTCCATGAGTGCTCCAAATTTGTCTTGAGCAGTCTATGACTGGTTCGAGTCGGCGGCCTGGGTAGCCATGGTGGGCATCGGTGCACGCTGCCAGGCTTGGCTTCTGTCGTTCGACCTCAAGCAGTGGGTTCATGACAAATTGGTTGATATCCCATGTCAAGGGGAGAGCCTCTTCGGCAAACCCATGGCCGACAAGGCGGTCAAGCTGGAGACAGAGTTCATGATGAGACCCATGCTGTCCAAGAAGACTACTGTCTCTCCCTGATGGAAGGGCTCGGGTAAAAAGCCCTTTTACCCAAGGAAGAGAGCTGCTTACCAAAACCTACCCACCCTATCAGGCCTCCCCGGCTCCCCAACAGGGTCAGCAGGCCAAGGGACATGGGCATGGCCTGCATAAGCAGAAGGTTCCAAAACCCCAGGCACTGTCTCTGGCCAAACCAGGGGGAGCATTTGACTCCTTCAGCATAGCCCCTCTACCACAATGAGGTCAGAAGCCCACAGGGGGATGTCTGGTCCTCTATGCCCAGAGGTTGGTGTCCATCACTACCGATTTCAGGGCTTTGAGGGTAGTTGAGGAGGGTTACCTCCTCCACCTGACTCAGACACCTCCCCCTTATTTCCCGGGAGAGCCCCTCCTGTCTCCCCTCCACTGGGACCTTCTGAAGGAGTTGGCAGGTCTTCCCGAGGACAAAGCGGTGGAACCGGTGCCCCACCACCTCATGGGCAGAGGGTTCTACTCCAGATGCTTCCTCCTCCCAAAGAGGACAGGGGGCCTAAGGCCCATCCTCGACCAGCGCAATCTCAACAAATTCCTGGTGAGAGAGAAGTTCAAGATGCTCTCTCTTGAAACATTGCTGCCATACTTCCAGCTGGGAGATTGGCTATGCGCCTTAGACCTCAAGGATGCTTAAACCCACATCCTTATCCACCCCTACCACAGGCAGTACTTACGGTTTGTGGTAGGGGCAAACACTTTCCATACCGGGTGCTTCCCTTCGGCCTACTCTCTGCCCCGTGAGTCTTCAAGAATTGCCTGGCGGTCTTTCTCAGGCTCCAGGGGGTCTTTGTGTTTTCCTGCTTGGATGACTGGCTCATAAGGGGAGGCACAGCCTGCCACTACACGCACCATCCAGGTTCTGCAACACTTGGGCTACTAGATTGTAAGCTCTGGTAGCGCTATACAAATGCTCAGTAGTAGTAGTCATAAATTGCCCCAAGTCTCACTTCCTCCCGGCACAATGTCTGGAGTTCATGGGGGCAAAGCTCGACACTTTCCAGGCCAAGACCTTCCTGCCCAAGGACCGGGCAGATCGACTCAGATCTCTGGCTCGAGACATACAATCCGTCGGTAAGAGGCTTTATACCATGTATTGAGTTCCTGGTTCTCAGAAACCTCACTTTTCTCCAGGATCAAGCAGGAAGTCAGTCCTCACATATGGGTTACATCGAAGCCCTTGAGGAGCATTTCCCCAGCTTTCCAAGAAAGCCTTTGGGAATGCAGGCACGCATGCGCGGTTCCCTTCCTGCCTAAAGGTGCCATCTTGCCCAGTCTCTCTTTTTCCGTGAAGCCCACCGGACGTGTGTCCTAGTCCTCCCGGAAAATTGTTAGATTCTTTCGCGATGTTTTCGCTATTTTTTTCTCCGGTTCGACACACTGGTATCGAGCCCGATCTTCTTTTTTCAGTTTTTGCCCTTCGTGGCTGGCGTTCACGCCCTTTTTTTCTTTTTCCCTGGAAGACTGGTCCTTTGACCTTGTGGGGACTCTTTTTTTTTCCCCGATGGCTTCCAGTGGGTTTAAAAAGTGTGATCGGTGTAAGAAGCTAATGTCTCTCACTGACACACACGACTGCTGCCTTCGGTGCCTTGGTCCTGACCACGATCCTAAGACGTGTGGACCATGTGGAAAAATGTCTTCCAAGGTGCTTCAAAGTCGTCAGCACCAAAAGGAAAGGCTTTTCTCTGACTCGACCTCCGGCTGGGCCCGGACCTCGTCTGAGGCCTCGACATCTCAGGAATCGGATCCTGAGCACCGTCGGGGCCCCTTGGACAGGGGGTCCCCCGACCGGGAACGAAAGAGGAAGAAGTGGCTCGCGAGGGCGTCGTCAGAAGAGGTCCCTGGCTCCTCGAGAGCTAGGTCTCAGACCCCCGACCGTCGCCCCGGGCCCGTGGAACAGGAGAAGCCTCCCAAAGTACCTCAAGTGGAGCCGGAGTCTGCTGGACATGTAAATCCTGTAGTCCTCGTGGACTCTCCTCCCAGAGAGCCGATGTCGGGCCCGGCACCACCGGGGCCTGAGTCGGGGGCTGCCGAGTCTCCTGAGCTGGGTCTCAGGCTGACAGCCTTGGAGAGCAGATTGTCTGCCTTTATGGAACAGCAGTGGGCACTGATGGCCAGCCTGTCTGGCGCATCTGCCCCGACCACCGGGACATCGACATCAAAGTCGACCCCGGAGACCGAGCCGATACTCGAGACCATGAAGGCTCGAGGTCGACTTCGGTCACGGTCTCCCTCGATCTCCCGTTCGGGACCGAGGGCGTCGATGCCGGAGCCTTCGGCATCGGGGCGGGTGCTCGCAGGCCCTGCGCGGTCGGATCCCGATTTCTCATCGGACGAGTCCGCCTGGGAGACGGAGGACGAGGAGTCCCCCGACACCTTCCGGACTCGGTGCGTCCCGTCGGACTCACCGCAGTCTGAGCCCCGGAGTAGACCCCCCCTCCGGAGGATACCCAGTTCTCGGAGTTCGTCCGGGATATGGCCACTGCGTTGGCTATCCCTGCGGATCCCGAGGAGGAGCCTTGAGCTGAGGAGCTTGAGGCCCCTACAGTATGACTCTCCTCCGAAGGAGGCCTTTACTGTTCCGGTTCCTCCGATGCTGGAACGGCTCCTCTTCCGGATGTGGGAGGCATCGGCCTCGGTGTCGGTTCTAAGCAAGTGGGTCGATTCGATCTATCGACTCCGGAAGAGCCCTGGCTTTCAGAAGGCACAGCTACCGCACCATTCTATGGTGGTAGAATCGACCATGCATCGCCTGAAAAGTCAGAAGATGCACTCCGTGGTGCCCCCTGGCAGGGAGGCCTGGAACCTCGATGGTTTTGGTAGAAAGTGCTTCCAGGGCTCGATGCTTGCTTGCCGTGTCCAGTCTTACCAGCTGTACATGGGCATGTACTTGCGAGACCTGGCCAAGGAGTTGGCCGGGTTCTCTGCTGGTCTCTCCAGGGAACCCTTGCAGAGGTTCAAGTCCTTGTCCTCGGGGATCCAGGAATGCTCCCAAGTTTGTCCCGCGCTGCCTGCAATGGCTTCGCGGCTTCAGCCCGTGTTGCAGCAGCCGGCATCGCGGCTCGACGCCAGGCATGGCTGCAGTCATCGGACCTTGAGCCATGGGTTCAGGACACGTTGGTCGATGTCCCTTGCCGAGGTGAGAACCTTTTTGGCAAGCCCATGACCGAGAAGGCCGCACAGCTCGAAACCGAGCACCTCACGAGGACAAGGCTGTCTAGGAAGACTTCTGCCCCTTCTCACAAAAAGAAGGGCTTGGGTAAAAAGCCCTTTTACCCGAGGAAGGGCACTGCCTACAAACAGTACCCACAGTACCAGGCCGCCCAAGCTGCCCCTCAGGGTCAGCAAGCCAAGGGGCAGGGTAATGGGCCCCGTAGGCAGAGGACTCCCAAGCCTCCGGCCCCTGCTCCCACTCAGCAGGGTGGGGTTTTTTGACTCCTTAGGCATAGCCTCTCCGTCCCTTCTCTCCCAATCCTGCACAGGAGGTCGCCTCGCCCTGTTTGCCCACAAGTGGCCACTCATCACTGGAGACAGTTGGGTGTTAAGCATAGTCCACAAGGGCTATCTGCTACACTTCCAACAGCTGCCTCCTCCATACTTTCCAGGGGAACCTCCAAGGCCTCCCCTGCACACAGATCTTCTCCTTCAGGAGCTCCAAGGTCTGTTGGTGGACAGGGCAGTGGAGCTTGTGCCTCCACACTTACAAGGTCAAGGGTTCTACTCCAGGTATTTCCTGGTACCCAAAAGAACCGGTGGCCTTCGGCCTGTTCTAGACCTCAGAAATCTCAACAAATTCCTAGAGAAGGAAAGGTTCAAGATGCTTACTCTTGGAACACTTCTGCCCTACCTCCAGCAGGGAGATTGGCTATGCTCCTTAGATCTAAAGGATGTGTACACTCACATCCTCATTCATCCAGACCACAAAGTACCTCAGGTTCATTGTGGGAGGAAACTATTATCAGTACAGAGTACTGCCTTTTGGCCTCACCTCCGCTCCCAGGGTCTTTACCAAATGCCTGGCAGTGGTGGCGGCCTACCTGAGAAATCAGGGAATCTTTGTCTTCCCCTATCTGGATGACTGGCTCATCAGGGGTCAGTCGTGCCAGGAGGCCAGACAAGCCACCCTCAGAACTATTGCTCTTCTTCAAAGCCTAGGGTTTGTAATAAACTTCGCAAAGTCCACTTTGCTCCCCTCCCAGAACTTGGAGTTCATAGGGGCAAGGTTGGACTCTACTGGCAAAGACATTCTTGCCAGAAGACAGAGCCCAAAGACTGATAAACTTGGCAAGCCAGTTTCTCAGCAGGTCACTGGTCTCCACCAGACTCTGCCTGAGGCTTCTTGACCACATGGCTTCGACAGTACATGTGACCCCCAATGCCAGGCTCCATATGAGGCCTGCTCAGTGGTGCCTTCTGACTCAGTGGTCACAGGCCACAGGCAGCCTCAGAGACAGGATAAGGGTGTCCAGACAATTTCTGAACTCTCTCAGCTGGTGGCTGCACCCACCCAATCTGCTGCAAGGGGTGCCTTTTCAGATTCCTGTGTTCACAGTGGTATTGACCACGGACGCCTCCCTGCAGGGCTGGGGAGCTCATTGTCTAAGCAAGTGCACCCAGGGCCTTAATTCCAGCCATAATTCCACTTCGGATAGGCATTGATATATATTGTTATAGTCAGGGTTGGACACATTGAAAGGTGAATATAACATGATATTGTCTGCATAGATGTGGTAATTTATCTTGTAGCATTTGAAAATCTTACAGATGGGTTGCAGGTACAGATTGAACAATAGAGCTGAGAGGGCAGAACCTTGAGGGATGCCCTGTTCTTGAGGGAATGGTGCTGATGCAACTTGATCTATTTTAACATATTGGGTTCTGTTAGAAAAGTAGGATTTAAACCAATCGAGAGTTTTATCTTTAATGCCAATTTGAGCGAGTCTAGAGATAAGGGTGGCATGGTTTACATTGTCAAATGCAGAGGAGATATCAAGGAATATGAGAATAAAGGCTTGTTTTGTGTTATCAATACCTCTGATAATAGTGTCAAATAGTGCTAATAGGAGGGTTTCCACACCGTGGTGAGGGCGGAATCCATATTGATGTTCATCTAATGGTGCAGATGAATCTATGTAGTCCTGCAGTTGAATCTGTACAACCTTTTCAATAATTTTAGCAAGAAATGGAATACTTGCAATGGGACGGTAAGAAGTTGGGTCATTGCTGTTTAATGCTTTGTTCTTTAGTAGTGGACGAATTGCTGACCTTTTAAGGGCTTCAGATATGTATCCCTGTTGAAGTGATTGATTCACTATGTTCAGTAAATCTGGAGCAAGTTCTGTTTTTGTTGCCTTTATCCATGCCACTGGGCAAGGGTCCAACGGTGATGATGTAGTATTCAGTTTGGAGATTGTCTGAAGCAATTGATTATGTGTAATAGGTTGAAAGGCTTTCCATTCAAAGAGGAAGTCATCTTGGGGAGTTAGAGAGGCTGGAGTGAAGTGGCAGTTTTGCTTGAGTTTATTTGCAAAATGGTCAGCTAGAACCTGAGGGTTAATAATGAGCTTTCTTGTATCATTAACTGGAGATTTGGTTAGAGATTTAACAATCTTGAATAATTCCCTAGGACGGTTTATGGCTTTTGACAATACTTTGGAATGATGTTGTTTTTTGGCGGTATTAATTGCCTCTTTGTATGTTTTGAGCAGAGAAAAGTATTGTATTCTAAATTCGGTAGTTTTTTTCCTTCTCCAGATGTTTTCCATTTTCCTGAGACCTTTCCTTAATGTAGCTAGTTCGGCAGTATACCATTTTCCCGGAGATCACCTGTTACAGGTGAGTAACTACACTTTCCATGATTCAGGACCAGTGGTTCTGAATCAGTTTGTCAGGACGCACTACTGTGTCACCAAAAATTAGATGCAGTAATACCATGCTTGCTTTTAACAACCAGGACTCCCTTAATGCTGATTCCCTCTCTCCCAGTGATGGCTGTTGCCAGCCCATGCTGAAAATGTTTAACCCTTTCCAGGCCGAGCCCAAAACTCTTGGGATCCAAAATTCTGACTAAATATTCCTATCAAATGGTATATAATACATGACCATAGCAGAAGGAAAATCACTATTAGAACATATTGAATAAGACGGGTGCAATTTTCCTGAAATATGCAAAGATTAACCCGGCTGCAGAATGTGGATTAAAAATTTAAAGTTGGCCTTGAAAAAGAGTCTGTCCGCTTACCCCTTCACTATAACCACCACCACCACCACCTTAGCAATAAGCACCACTGCTCCTATCTCCATTTTCCACCACAGTAGCTGTTGCTACTAACTCAAGCTGGAAATCCTGCATTCTGCTTTCTCCTCTGCAATCACTTAAGCCTGGCCCAGCAATATAGGGTCTTGCTCGATCCTCTTTGGCTATAATTATTGGAATGTGTAGCTGTGAATAAGGCGATCGCCTGAGAACCTTCCTCCACGGCATTTTTTTTTATGCTAACTCGGATCATTGGTTGGAGAGTCTGAGCTTTAAAAGGGAGGCTGGTGGGGGGAATGGGGTGCTCAAAGGTGAGAAAAATGGAGCAAGTCACGGGTGCATGAGAGAGATTGAGCCTATTGTAATGATCTTACTAAAGGAGAGGAACCCTAGGGATGACAAGAACCCCCTTCCCCAGAAAAGTGATTTTCAGGATTGTGATTGTGACAGGAATTTCATACAATTTTTATACTATCTCAGTGACAAATCGGTCACAGATTTCTCACTGATGAAAGTAAGCAAAGATTAAAGCTTTTGTGAGAAGAGAATTTTAATTTGATCTATAAATTGTTTTTGAAAATAAACTTTTAAAATGATGCAAGGGAAACTAAATTCCGTTAATGTAAAACAGAATATTTTGGCTCTTATTTATTCAGTCGCAGATTAATATTCAGTATGTCGGTCATGAACATGGTCTGTCAGGTATGCCACAACAGAAGAGAGGTCAGGAACTGCTGCTCTGGATTAATCTTCCCCAAAATCTGACTGGAGACCATCTTAAAAAAAGAAAAAATAAGGCTGGGCTGAAAATGTTGTTTTTTGCCAACACGTGAGTGGTGGGTCTAGCTGTTGGCTAACTGGACTAGACTGGGGGATTGGAGGCTGTCTCAGTGGAGTTTATCTAGATTTTGTTTTCCAATTATTGATAGTTGGATTGGTACTGTTATATTTTGTCTTGCTTTATAAATGGTGGTACTTGTGTTTATTTATATATATTGATTGTGATTTTATCTTAAGCTTTATATTTTGTGAACCACATAGTTTTGCTTTTTGATACATAGTATATAAAATTGAAATTTGTTCTGTTGTGATGAAACTGTATTTATGGCTTGTTTAAAATATTTTTCCTGCCAAATTATAACTTTCTTAGTGGGTTTGAATTCTGTCGCTGTATTTGCCCCAACACTTCCATCGGGAGGGCATTCCAAGCATCCACCACCCTTTCAGTGAAAAAGAATTTCCTGACATTGCCTTTCAATTTTACCCCCTTGCAGCTTCATGTTATGCCCTCTAGTTTACAGCTTCCCCGTCTTTGGAAGAGGTTTGTTTGTTCATTATTTCTCTTTAAGTATTTAAAGGTCTTTCACTTCCAGAAGTTGTGAAGATGGATCTGAAGTGGTTGCTCATCCTGCTTTCCATGCACAAGAGGATGCCATTGAAAGTGCCTGAGTGAGTGGTAGTGATCGCGAATACCAATCTCCTAGGCTGGGGAACCCATTGTAAGGATAAATTCACATGAGCGCTGGATAAAACAGGAGGCGGCGGCGTCTTCAGTAGGTTGGAGGCTAGAGCTATCTCCCTGGTGTTGCAGAGGTTCTAGAATATCCTGGAGGCCAGGGTAGTCGGAGTGTTTTTAGAGCAAACGTAAGCAAGCAAGGCTTTAACCAGGGAAGTGGTCACTCTGCAGCTAAGCAGAGATTCACCTGTTCATACTCTGTGGCCCAAATAGTGGGCGCCAAAAGGTAATAAATGAAATGAATAGAATACATTATGCCCTATCATTGCTTAGACACTGATCCTAACACATGGGTAGGTTTAGGCAGTTGCTTCTCCAAGGTGGGGGGTTTTCTTTGATGATGAAAGTCTATCTTCAGCCCCAAGGGAACATTTTTATAATTTAGTTGTTAAATTAATTTCAAACCCAACAAAAACAAGCTCATCATTTACGAGTGTGTTATCTGCCGTTTCCATATGTGTGATGAGTGATCCACTTGTCTTTAGAAAAGGTGAAGCTGCTTACCTGTAACGCGGTCTTTGAAAATGGCAGATCACAATCCACAAATTCTAGCTCTCCTCCCCTTCAGGAGTTGAGCTATATAGCAAAACTGGTATATTCTGTGTGGCTACAGTGATGTCTTGAAGGACTAGAAAATGGGCCTTCTACTTCTGGAGAGAGACCTCCAATTGTGAGTGTAAACTTCTGGGAATTTTTCTGAAGGGACTTCTTTGGATTAAAGCTGATTAATCTGTGAACCCAGTGTATTTGTTAAACCAGTTAGGGCCTAGTAGCAGCAGTTTAAGTTTAAATTTAAAATACAGAAGAGAGCTTTCTGGTTAGATTTCAAACCCAGCAGAGAGCTTCTAGTTTAAATTTCATAATAAGTCAGAGCCTAGCAGCAGCAAAGAGCTTTAATTTAAATCAAATCAGAATATAACTTAGCATAAAAGGCAAAACAGGGTCAGTATTCATTGATCAACAAATAAAGTCTTCTAGAGACCTTTACAAAGAGGCCTTCTACCTAGTGGGCAAGAGACCTGTAAACTTTTTCAATAGGTATTAAGCCAGGTGGCAGGTCAAAAAGCCATTTTGAAAGACTCCTTCTATCCAAGCAAGGACTGTTAATCACCCAGGAAGTTGGTCACAGCTTACCTCAGAAACACAGGACAGGGTACTGTGTAGCAGCCATCTTTTAATAAGTGTAATTTCCCTCCCTCCCCACCCCAACAGCCCCCCTCCCCTGGGATACTCGTAGCTTTATAGGTACTTACACATCTTAAAGGAAAGGAGGTGCTCTCAGGTGCAGCTCGTTATCCAAATCAGTCATACACTAAGGACCTGAGATTAATTAAGCTTCAGGTGAACAAGGTATATTAAACATATTAGGTACAATTTTATTAGTAAAAGTATCCACAGTAACCCTTAGTAAGTAAAGAACTTAAAAATGTAAACACAAGCTTAAAACTAAGATGCAGACAGCAGTCCAGCAGCAAGATGGGGGCTTTCTAGTCTTTTGCATTGAGTGTCACATGTATGATTTTCTCCCAGTTGGTGAGAGGTCTTACGTGTGCACTAGGTGCAAGAAGCTCTTTGCTCTCAGGGAACGAGTCCGTTCTCTAGAGGCTAGAGTAGCAGACTTGGAAGACATAAGAAAGACAGAGAGGTATATAGATGCGACCTACAGGGATATAGTCCTGAAGTCACACCTCCAGTCGGGCAGCATCCCTGTTGCCATGGAGGAGAGAGGTCTCATGGTGTGGCAGGAAGTGGTCCTGTAACTAGAACCTGACCTCCAGGTGATGTAAAACTCTCTCGCACCGAGGATGTTTCTCCAGGGCCATGTGCCCATGAGGGAAGGGTTAGGACAGCCATTATAGTTGGTGATTTGATCATTAGGCATGTAGATAGCTAGGTGGCTGGTGGACGTGAGGATCGCCTGGTAACATGCCTGCCTGGTGCGAAGGTAGCGGACCTCACGCACCACCTAGATAAGGTCTTAGATAGTGCTGGGGAGGAGTCTGCTGCCTTGGTACATGTCGGTACCAATGACATAAAATGTGGTAGGGAGGGTTCTAGATTAGGAAGATCTTGTCTTACTAATCTGTTATGTCTTTTTGAAGGTGTGAATAAACAGGTAGACAAAGGTGAGTCGGTTGATTATAGTGTATCTGGACTTTCAGAAAGACTTTGACAAGGTCCCTCATCCAAGACTTTTGGCAAAACTAAAAAGTCATGGGATAGGAGGCAGTGTACTATTGTGGATCAGGAACTGGTTAAAAGATAGAAAGCAGAGGGTAGGGCTAAATGGCCAATTTTCCCAATGGAAAAAGGTGAATAGTGGAGTACCCCAGGGATCTGTGCTGGGTCTGCTGCTTTTTGACATATTCATAAATGACCTGGAAAACTATTTAAAGTTGTTAAAACCCAAGAGGATTGTGGAAAATTGCAAAAGGATCTTGATAAATTGGAAGACTGGGCATCCAAATGGCAGATGAAATTTAATGTGGACAAATGCAAAGTTATGCACCTAGGAAAGAACATCCCAAACTATGGTTACACAATGCAAGGTTCCACATTGGGAATCACCACCCAGGAAAAAGATGTAGGCGTCGCCATGGATAACATGTTAAAACCCTCCGCCTAGTGTGCAGCGGCGGCCAAGAGAGCAAATAGAATGCTAGGTATCATAAGGAAAGGCATGGAAAATAAATCAAAGGATATTATAATGCCTCTGTATCATTCTATGGTGCGACCGCACCTTGAATATTATGTGTAATTCTGGTCGCCGTACCTTAAAAAGGATATAGCGTTATTAGAAAAGGTACAGAGAAGAGCCACCAAAATGGTAAAGGGGATGGAAGGCTACTCCTATGAAGAGAGGCTAAAAAGGTTAGGGCTCTTCAACCTGTAAAAGAGATGGCTGAGGGGAGATATGATAGAGGTCTATAAATTAATGAATGGAGTGGAACAGGTAAACGTAAATCGATTGTTTACGTTATCAGAATATAGAAAGACTGGGGGACATGCAGTGAAGCTACAGGGTAAACTATTTAAGACAAATAAGAGAAAATATTTTTTCACTTCACGTGTAATCAAACTCTGGAATTTGTTACCGGAGGATGTAGTAAAGGTTGTTAGTGTAGCTGGGTTTAAACAAGGATTGGACAAGTTCCTGGAGGAAAGGCCCATAAACCATTATTAAAAAGGGACCCATGATATCAATGCTTGATCCAATACAAGCATTGTGGAACCTGTGTCTTTTGGGGAAACTGCTAGGTATATATGACCTAGATTGGCCACTGTTGGACACAGGATACTGGGCTTGATGGACCTTGGTCTGACCCAGTATGGCATATTTTATGTTCTTATGGGTTACAGTAAATATATGCAGCATTTAATTACCTACACCCATGAACACAGTATAAAATCATACAGCAAATGCCTGAGTAAAAATAGTATGCTTTCAAGTTACATCAAAAAATCATTAAATCATCAAGCAACCTTATCTCCACCAGCAACTCATTACACAAAGAAGGTGCACTAACTGGAAAGCCTGTCTACTAATAAGTTGGTGTGCTCTCCAGCTACTAGAGGCAATATTGGGGAACCT
Organism: Ichthyophis bannanicus; assembly: GCA_033557465.1. Taxonomy (NCBI): domain Eukaryota; kingdom Metazoa; phylum Chordata; class Amphibia; order Gymnophiona; family Ichthyophiidae; genus Ichthyophis; species Ichthyophis bannanicus. Next base: position 63,455,972 of record CM066048.1, read on the forward strand.
TGCAGGGAGCTTCTTGAAGGTCTATTAGTTTGGCACCTTTATTATAGCCAACTCTCGACGACAACCAACACGGATTTCGTCCCAACCATGGAGTCGAAACTCTCCTGATCTACCTCTTCGACAGCATCATAAGAATAATTGACGACATCAGGAATGGAATTATAATGATCTTCATCGACATCTCCTCAGCGTTCAACACAGTTGATCACAATATACTCCTGGAGAGACTGAAGAACACTGGTATACACGGTACCACTCTAAAATGGTTCCACTCGTACCTAACAGAAAGACAGCTACAGGTCAAGGTGGGACAGGACACCTCCCGGCCCATAAACGTCCAACAAGGAGTACCACAAGGATCCGCACTCTCAGCACTCCTTTTTAACATCTACATCCAACCAATAGGCAACATTATGAAAGAGAACAACATCCAATACACAATATATGCAGACGATATGATGGTATACTCCCCGATATCAATCGAAAACCCGGACTTCTCTAAGATAGCAGACTGCCTTACCCAAATGGCGAAGTGGTGCCAAAACAACAATCTAGCTATAAACTACAACAAGACTGAAGCTTTAATCATCACTCGAAACCAAAGCTTCACACACCCACCAAACATAAAGATACAAAGCACCACGATACCGATAAGATCGGAGGTGAGATACCTTGGGGTTACTCTGGACAGTAAACTCAACCTCAAACCACACATAGACAAAACAATCCAAAAAGCATATTACAGGATGCGAATCATCAGGAGACTGAAACCACTCCTCGCTCCAGAACACTTCCGTACAGTCTGTCAAGCACTGATAACCCCAATACTGGACTTCTGCAATCCGATATACCTCGGACTACCAAAACAAGCTCTCAAACCACTACAGCTGGCACAAAACACTGCAGCTCGAATCATATCCGGAGCCGCAAGGCAGGAGCACATCACACCTACACTAAAGGACTTACACTGGCTCCCAATCATTGCTCGCATCAGATACAAGACTATCATAAACCTATTTAAGATAAAAGAACACACATCAGCCAACAGCCTCCACCTGCTCATACAACCGGAAACCAGCGCACGTCCCAGAAGAAGTCAAACACGCAACCGAGTCAGCACCCCAAATGAGTACAAGCACACACGCAAGGACACAACAGACAGAGCTCTCTCCATGGCTGCTCCAACAATATGGAACAATCTACCGGACGATCTAAGGGCAACTCCAGACCTCAAAGACTTCAGAAAACAACTGAAAACCATGCTGTTCATAGAGCACTATGGTCACATCACATAACCTAAGAGAATGGATAACAGCACCCCAATCCTCCCAAACAACTGAATATATATAAAATATGATTCTAGCACCACTGTAAATAGCCCACCCTGTATATAGCTCAAACAAATCAAGCACCCAACACATCCCTCACACAACTAAGTTTTATCCTCACTGCATGTACAACACACACACTTTACCTGATTGCTTGCTGTGATACCACCTTGATTATTAAGATAAGGCGGTTTAGAAATACTGTTAAATAAAATAAATAAATAAATATATCAGAAGATAAACCATATTTAATTTTAAAGCTATTAACAGCACTTTAAAAGTGAACTTCAAGTATATAGTTGCCTTTTGTACATAGTTTATTATGTTCGCTGTTAAGAAACCTGTTTAATGTATTGCCCTGTCTACATAGTTTATTATGTTCGCCGTTTAAGAAACCTGTTTAATGTAAACCTGTTTAATGTATTGCCCTGTTCATTGTAAGCACTGATCAATGTTGTGAAGTGTAATTTCTGTTCACTGTAAACCGCGCTGATGTCGAATAGCGCGGTATAAAAGAAACTTTAAATAAAATAAATAAATAAAAGCGAGTGCCACTAGAAAGAAAGCATTTTCCAGGTGACACTCTTGAATGAAGTTGACGCATTAGCTCAAAGCTTAGTTTCATGAGAGGAGTGACATTAGGTTCTGTAGCATGGGAGGTTTCTGCAGTCCTTTCATAAATCAAGAGATTGATTTGGTAATGTAAAACAGGGAGTCTGTCAATGGGATTTCCTTATTGTCCCTTCAATTCAGTCCTGAACCTCTGGGTCGTGCACCTCTTTCAGCAGCTTGGAGACTGAGTATGTCATCTTTTTGATGACTCCCTCTGTACTTATGCAGCTGGCACCGCCTGCCAGCCCCAGTATGCTCAGTCTCCAAGCAGCTGGAGGAGGTAGTGAGCCAGGGTCTAGACTCACTGAGGGACAACTAAGCGGATAGGTTTTATTTTCCTTTTTTCCTGTGATAGCAGGACCTCTTTATTTTAGACTACTTTCTTTTATTTGGTCAAAAAAAAGGGGGCTGCTGCTGCAACAACTAGGCAAAAGAGGGGATCCTCATCTCTCCCGTGGTGCAGGGAAGGCTAGAAGGGACCCTATTCCTTGCCAGGATAGTGGGCAGCTCCTGAACCCATCAGCGAGTGAGGAGCCGTCCCAAGTGCAGTGGATGCGAAGACAGCCATTTGGTGCAGTCCCTTCAGCGCCAAAGCCTGTGCAGAGAGGCTGAGCGTGAGGGAAAGCTAAGAACCGTGTGCGATCACCCCGGAGGTAAGGTCGGGGCTGTTGTGAGGTAAGCTAGGTGTCTCAGGAGTTAATTTTTAAAGGTGGGGCAGCTGAAAAAGAACCCAGGACAGCAAGGGAGTGCAGTGCGGTCTGGAACCACATGGTGGTAGGCCGTGGCTGTGCGGGACAGGCCCGTTTTCCCCTTGGTGCCTTTCTTTCCCTCCGGAGTTTGCAAGAAAGGGGAAAGTAAGACATTTCTTGCCCAGCGCTCAGTGTTGCAGTTTTAGATAGTATTGCTGAGTGACTGCTTTATTTTCTCCTGAATTCATGCTGCTGCTACACAAAGCCTTTTGCATGCATCAGCAAGGGTCAGAGAGCGGGCCCCTGGCACAGGTCAAGTCTGTTCATCCTGGGACAAATTAGTCCCTAGATACCTTCCATGCTTCAGATGTTCAGGAGACGTTTTGCTCCCCCAGGAGCATAGACTGTTCACAGCATTTGGAGTAACTCTCGGAACAGGATAACTCTAGTTCCTTATCATCCCTCCAGTCCAGTCCCACATCTCAGGGTTGAACACCTTTTCCAGCAGCATGGAGACTGAGCATATCACAACTCTGATGACATCAGGATACTTAGCTGTCACCACCCCCAGCCTTCCAGTAAGCTCAGTCTCCAAGCAGCTGGAGCAGGTTAATCCTTAGGTTTGGACTCACTGAAGGGACAACTGAGAAGAGTTTAGTTTGACTTTCATTTAAATTACCTCGGTTTTGGTAGTGTTCTTTCTCTGTTGGCTGCTGTAGAGTTTAGAAAAAAAATCAAGCTCCTTTCCCTCCGTTCTGTGGGGAAACTTAAAAAAAAAAAAAAAAAAAAAGGAAAAAGAGCAGATCATTTGATGGACCTGGCTCTGAGTGCCAAGGAACTGCTGGCGCTTGTGGGCAGTAAAGGCAGCTGCTGGGCAAAAGAGATCGGCAGCTACCTTCTTTTCAGGACAGCAGTGTTTTTTTGGTGGCAAGATAGGAGGGTCGTGCAGGCCAGCGCTCCGGTTTTTCTTGCTGCGGGGAGGCCGAGATCACATTGCGTCTTCAGCTGTGTGGCAGGGAACCGGGTAGGTGACATCTGGCGTTCCCGGCATCATTTTCTTTGCACGGGAGAAAGGATCGCGGCTGCGTTGTTAAGGACAGCATCTTTAAAGTTTTAAAGTGTTGTTTTATGGTGTGTTAAGTCTTGGGGTTTTTTTGGTTCTTAAGGACAGTTTCATATTTGTTTCTTTTCAAGTTTGAATTGAAAAAAAAAAAAGGGGCGCAAGATTCTATTTTCTTTTCTTTTTGGAGTGTCCTCTGTCAGGGACATGCAGTCTAGGCCTCAATGCGGGGCATGTGGAGCGCGCAGAAGCATGCTTTCCGCTGAAGGGGTCTACAGGTGTTGCGCTGCAGAGGCCTGCTCGGTGGAGCAGAATATGCTGGAGGAGGAGGCTACTACGGTTAGTGAACCTGCATCTCCAGGAACAAGCAGGAATGAGTCTTCACATATGGGTACGTCGGTACTGACGGAGCCTGCACGGGAATGCTCCCCAGCATCCAATCAGAAAGCTTTTGGGAGCATCCCTCGCGCCTGCGCACAGACTTCCCGCCTTTTCCACTGCCTCTCCTCAGTTTTCGTTTTTCCGCGGAGCCAACAGGACGTCCTGTCACCGCAGAAACCTTTTTCTTTAAAATCCTTATTTTCTTGTTTTCTTGTGGTCGCGGCTGTCTTTCCCGCCGATACCGGTACCACTTGTGCTTTATTCTTTTCTTTTCAAACTTAGAGAAATATTTTCTCCTCAGTTTTTTGTTTTAACTTTTTGGGGCCTACCAGGCCTTTTCCAACATGGAGCCTTCTTCCCCTAAGAAGTGCCTTCACTGTGGAAACTTAGTTTTCTTTTTAGACTCCAATGCTTGGTGCCTAACCTGTTTGGGTCCTGACCCTTTTGCCCCTGATACCTCAGGCTATTTTATTGGGAGAAGACCTTCCCTTTTTCGAGTTTCCCTCGATGCCGTTTTTCCTCCTGAGGTGAGGACACCGGTTTATTCTTCTCTCCAGGATCAGGTAACCCACAAACAGTCTGTTAAGACTAGCCAATTCTTGAAGGGTAAGTCTCATGCCCAGCATGATGACGGCTCCGGCCTTGCCCTCAAGACCCCATTGGCAATAATACCCCGGCGGGAGTCGTCGGGCTCCAAAGCATTTTCGGGGTTTCAGGTTGTTCCTGGGGCTCACCCCTCAAAGAACATACCTGAGCCATGCTCGGAGGGTGGTATCCGCTTCGAGCGGTACCGATCCCCCGGCATCGGCATCGGTGTCGAGTGTTCCACTCTTCACCAGGGATCGTCATCTGGTGTCCTCGGTACCTTCGGGGCCGATCGATATCACCCAGATTGGCTTTCCTGTAACCCAGCCATGTTCGGGGTTGGTACCGGCTTCGAGCGGTACCGATTCCCCAACATCGGCGCCAGTGTCGAGTGTTCCACTCTTCACCAAGCATCGTCGTCGGACGTCCTCGGTACCTTCGGAACCGATCGATACGACTCCGATTGACTTTCTTGTATCGGCATTGCCGATACCACCACCAACGTTGGTACCTTCTGGACATGCATCGATAGACTCGCTCCCTTCGATGCCGAGTCTAGAATCGATATCCAGTCTTGATGACTTGGTACCGACGCGTTTCGGAACCGATCCATTTCGTTTCCGACTGTGCAGTACCGAGGATATTTACCAAGGCTCTCTGGTTACCTCGGCACTGCTTCAGCAGCCCCCGATTACTGCTTCGATGACATTATCGTCTCCGATACCGGTCCCGGTATCGATGTCGATTCCTGCAGTTCCATCGGTGCCATCGATCCTTTCTATGCCTAGTTTAGAATCGATACCAGGCACTGACAATGCAGTACTAACTGCCTCAAATCAGGTCCATCTAGCAGGATTCTTTTTCTGCACCAGTCCAGTATGTCTTCTGGTGCTCAAGCTGCTCCTTCAACCTCAGCTTACCCAGGAATAGTTCCTATTGGAGATCCTTCTTTTCAGAAATTTCTCCTTGACATGGCAACCTTTCTTGCCATTCCTATTCCTGGCTTTACTCAAGATCCTGCAGATAAGGAAAATATAATGCTTCCTTTACATCATTCTTTGCAGAATCTTCTTCTGAGGATTTGGGAATCACCCTTAAAGGTTCCTTCGCCTTCTACAGCCATGAATGTTCTGTATCAGGTGCCTCCCTCTCCAGGGTTTCAAAAGAACCAACTTCCACATAATTCCATTGTAGTGGAATCAGCAATGAGGAAGGTAAGAAGCAAGAAGAAGCATTCTTATCTGCCAGGTCGTGCATCTAAAGCACTTGATACCTTTGGACGTCAAACCTTCCAAACTTCTATGCTGGCTTCAAGAATTATCTCATATATTTTTTATATGAGTCTGACACTTCAGGAGGTCACAGAGAAATTATCTCTTTTGTCCCCTTTTTTGTCAGAGCCTAAGGCCACTGACTATTCCTTGCTTCTTAATCATAGCAGGAATATCTCTTGGTTTCTTTCTAGTGCTTCTCTAGACTCTTGAGTCTGTTAGCAGATCCTCTGCTATTGCCATTGGAGCACGTCGTAAAGCCTGGCTGCAAGCTTCAGACTTGAGCAGATGGGCACAACATACACTGGGTAATTCTCCTTGTACTGGAGAAAATCTCTTCAATAGAGAGGCTTTACGTCAGGTTGCTCATTGCTCCACTGACTTCCCTGGTTCTGGAAACCATCCTAAGCCTTCTTTTTCCCCAGGACGTAGGAAATGTCCTACCAAACCTTTCCCTAAGAAAAGAAGGTTTCACCCTTCTCCTGCCCATCCTCCAGATGTACCCAAGCAAGGGACATCTCATCCTAGTCTGAAGTCTCCAGACTCTAACCAGTCTAATCATATCCAGCAACCATAGGTTCCTGTATGTTGCAATCTACAGTTAACTTCTTCTAGCAGAAGTTTATTCTTCAAACTCTACACTGTTTTTTTCTTTTTCAGTATGCAAAGCTGTTAGGATACTTTGTCCATGGGTTACAGAATTCTCCCCTTCTTACTACCACGAAGGGAGGCCACAACTATCCCATGATAGTTTCTGTCCCCACATGGACATCTTTTCCTTCAGCTAACTTACCATATGGTAAGTCACCTTCCACCTCTCTTCCAGGGGTTTCCCCTGCTTGAGTTGGTACCATACTGAATCACTTCTCTTTCTTTCCAGTGTAGATTTTTTGTTATCCTTCAATGCATGCTCTGAACAACTCATCAGACAGGGACGGGAATATCTCCGCTCCCTTTGTCTGTTTTTCTCTCTGTTTTCATACAGGAGAATCCCCTCTGCTGTTTTGCTCAGTTGCTGTGCATGCAGGAGTTCCAGTGATTACTTTAATACTCATTGCAAGCTACTTTCAACTATCTTGCATAGTACTACTCACTGCAGGTTATCTTCTTCTAGCCATATCCTTTCCTAGGATGTGGCAACACACCTGACTTCAGTCAGTTTTATCTCATAATTCTCCTGCACAATGCTCTCTGCAATTCTCAGAGAAGCTTACTACTATGGGCCCTTGCTACAGAGCATTGAACTCTATCTCTGAAGGGTTTTTCCATATAGTAGAAAAAACTTATATAATCATTCCATGACTATATGGGTTCTTATACCCTCTTGTCTCCTGTTGTGCTACAGAAGACAAGCTTTTTCTGCTTGAATGTCCAAAGAGTTCCCAATCTTGCAGGAATCCACCCTTTTTTCCTTACAGCTTGGCATCATGCTTTCTGCTCCACCTGGACAACGCATACTCTTTTGGTGTACATGATACCCCTGTGTCCCTTGGCTGGGTCATCCTGGTGTCTTAGTCTATGCGTCTTTTTGTCCTTTGGACATGTCAGAGTCGTAAAGTATTCCTGACGTGCTCTTGCCAGACTGCTATTATCCTCTGTTTTTTCACGCAACCATACTGGTTATTCCACTGAAATACCTTCCTGCACCGCAGAAATAGATTCTCTATATATCTTCAGGTGGTTTTCACCCCCTTATTAGATGAATCTTTTCCCATCACATTCCCCATGTGAATGTTTTTGTGGAGCTCAGTTGCAGGCAGGTATCCTCAGACTTATATTCTTGCATGTATATGTCCTTTCTCCAGGACCAAGCAGGAAGTCAGTCCTCACTTATGGGTGACGTCGGCGCCGACGGAGCCCTCGCGGAGCAATTTTCCCCAGCTTTCAAAGAAAGCCTTTGGGAATTGCAGCGCGCATGCGCGGTCGTCTTCCCGCCCGAGGGTGCCATCTTAGCCAGTCTTCTTTTTTCCGCGGAGCCCTACAGACGTCCCCGTCTTGTCCCCGCGAAAAAGTTGATTTTCTTCTTTAATTTATCCTTTTTTCTTTCGATTCGACGCCGATCGTTTTCCCGCCCGGACTCGCGACGCCGGTCTCGAGTCCTCTTACTTTTTTCGGTTTTTCTGACTTAGTCAGCTTTCGTTTTCGTTTTCCCTGGCAGCCCGGTCCTTTGACCTCGCAGGGGCCCTTTTTCCCCCGATGGCTGCCAGTGGGTTTAAGCGGTGTGGTCGGTGTGACCGAAATATGTCACTAACCGACACACACGACTTTTGCCTCCGCTGCCTGGGCCCGGATCATGAGGAACTGATCTGTGGGCCCTGCAGCAAACTGTCCTCAAAGGCGTTGAGAAGTCGGCGGCATCAGCGTGAGAGAATCTTCGCTGACCCCAGCCGTACCCGGACCTCGTCGGAGGCCTCCGCGTCGAAAGGCTCCAGCTCGGACCGTCGCCGGAGCTCCTCCGACCGGGGTTCTCCCTCCGGGGACCATCGTCGGAAGGAAAAACCCGCGAGGGCGGCGTCGGTGGACGCTCCTGGTTCCGCGAGGGCCAGGTCGCATAGCCCCGACAGCCGCCCCGGGTCCTTGGAGAAGGAACACATCCCGAAGCGACCTCGCCTGGAGTCGGAGATGCCTGCCCGGGTAAGTCCTGTGGTCCTTCTGGACTCGCCTCCGCGACAGCCGACGTCGGGCCCGACGCCGTCGGGGCCCGAGTCGGGGGCTGCTGGGTCACCTGAGCTCGGACTCAGGTTGACGGCCTTGGAGAGCAGACTGTCTGCCTTCATGGACCAGCAGAGGGCACTGCTCGCTGGCTTCGCTGGCGCCGCTGCCCCGACCGCCGGGACGTCGACGTCCAAGTCGACCCCGGAGACCGAGCCGATCCTCGAGTCGATGAGAACTCGAGTCGATCCTCGGTCGAGGTCACCCTCGGCCTCCCGTTCGGGACCGAGGTCGCCGACGCCGACTCCCTCGGCGTCGGGGCGGCTGGCGCCGCACCCTGCCCGGGCCGACCCCACCGAGTCCTCGTCGGAGTCAGTCTGGGAGTCTGAGGAGGAAGAGTCACCTGATTCTTTCCGGACTCGGTGTGTCCCATCGGACTCACCGGAGTCCGAGCCTCGGAAGCAGTCCCCCCCGGAGGATGCCCGGTTCTCGGACTTCGTTAGGGATATGGCCAAGGCTTTGGCCTTCCCTGCGGATCCCGAGGAGGAGCCTCGAGCCGAAGAGCTCGACGCCCTCCAGTATGACTCTCCCGCGAGGGAACACTTTACTGTGCCGGTTCCTCCTATGCTGGAACGACTACTCTTCCGCATGTGGGAGAGTCCGGCCTCCTCGCCGGTCCTGAGCAAGCGGGTCGATTCTATCTATCGAGTCCGCAAGAGCCCTGGCTTTCAAAAGGCACAGCTGCCACACCATTCCATGGTAGTGGAATCGGCCATGCATCGTCTTAAGAGCCAGAAGATGCACTCCTCGTTGCCTCCTGGAAGGGAGGCCCGTAACCTGGATGGCCTTGGCAAGAAGTGCTTCCAGGGCTCTATGCTCGCATGTCGTGTCCAGACTTACCAGCTATACATGGGCATGTATCTCCGGGATCTGGCTAAAGAGCTAGCCGGATTCTCCGCTGGTCTCTCCGAGGAGCCCTTGCGGAGGTTCCTAGCCTTGTCCACGGGCATTCGGGAATGCTCAAAGTTCATGTCCCGAGCAGCCTATGATGGCTTTGAAGCCTCGGCTCGAGTGGCCGCAGCCGGCATCGGTGCCCGCCGACAGGCTTGGCTTCAGTCGTCAGACCTTGAGCCCTGGGTACAGGACAAGTTGGTCGATGTCCCCTGCCGAGGCGAAAACCTCTTTGGCAAGCCCATGGCGGAAAAGGCTGCACAAATTGAGACTGAGACTCTCACCAGGACCAGGCTTTCTAGGAAGACCTCCGCCCCTTCCCAGAAAAAGAAGGGCTCGGGGAAAAAGTCCTTTTACCCGAGGAAGGCGGCTGCCTACAAACAATACCCCCATTATCAGGCCCCTGCAGCTCCCCAACAGGGCCAGCAGGCCAAGGGACGGGGTAACGGGTCCCGTAGGCAGCAAGCCCCCAAGCCTGCACCACCAGCCCCTGCTCAGCAGGGTGGGGGTTTTTGACTCGCTCAGCATAGCCTCTCCCCCCCCGCTGGTTCCTCCCAGCACCGGAGGCCGGCTGGTTCACTTCGCCCACAGGTGGTCCAGCATCACCGCAGATGCCTGGGTGCTTCAGGTCGTGCGAGAAGGCTACCTTCTCCACTTCCATCAGGTCCCTCCCTCCTTTTTTCCGGGAGAGCCTCCGCGCCCCCCTCTGCACAGGGAGTTGCTCCTTCAGGAGTTAGCAGGTCTTCTGCGGGAACAGGCGGTGGAACCGGTGCCACACCACCTGAGAGGTCAAGGCTTCTATTCAAGGTATTTTCTGATACCAAAGAGAACAGGGGGCCTCAGACCCATCCTGGACTTGCGCAACCTCAACAAGTTCCTTGTGCGGGAGAAGTTCAAAATGCTTACCCTTGGAATCCTTCTGCCCTACCTCCAGCAGGGAGATTGGCTATGCTCCTTGGATCTAAAGGATGCCTACATGCACATCCTCATCCACCCAAGCCACCGCCAATACCTAAGGTTTTGTGGTGGCAGGAAATCATTACCAGTACAGGGTACTGCCCTTTGGCCTGTCCTCCGCACCGCGAGTCTTCACAAAATGTCTCGCGGTCGTGGCGGCCCATCTCCGGCTTCACGGCCTCTATGTCTTTCCGTACCTCGACGACTGGCTCATCAGAGCAGCGTCCGCTCAGGAGGTCACCAACGCCACGTGCCGCACGGTGACTCTGCTGCAGCACTTGGGCTTTGTTATAAACTTCGCAAAGTCCACTTTGCTCCCCTCACAGGATCTCGAGTTCATCGGCGCAAGGCTGCACACTCCTCAGGCGCGAGCGTACCTACCGCTCGACAGGGCTCGACGGCTCATGGACCTAGCCGACCGCTTTCGCAGCCAGCCCCTGGTCTCCGCCAGGCGCTTCCTGAGACTACTCGGCCATATGGCTTCCACTGTCCATGTGACCCCCAATGCCCGCCTGAATATGCGGTCTGCGCAATGGTGTCTCCGCCAGCAGTGGCGACAAGCCACCGGCGGCCTAGCAGACCTAGTGCGCGTTTCCGAGCCGCTGGTCTCGTCTCTCCGGTGGTGGCTCCGACAGCCGAACCTGATATTCGGAATGCCTTTCCAGTCACCTCAGCCGACCCGGGTGCTGACCACCGATGCATCCCTCCTGGGCTGGGGAGCACATTGCCAAGAGGCACGTACCCAGGGCCTCTGGACCACGTGGGAGTCTGCTCAGCAGATCAACTTCCTGGAGCTCCGGGCGATCCGCCTGGCTCTCAAGGCCTTCTCCCACCTGACTTCCCAACAGTCCGTCCTTGTCCAGACGGACAATCAAGTTGCCATGTTCTACGTGAACAAACAGGGGGGCACGGGCTCCTTCCTCCTCTGCCGGGAGGCTCAGAAGCTCTGCTCTTGGGCCGTCAGTCACGGCATTCTCCTCAAGGCAGTTTATCTCCCGGGCCAAGAAAATTGCCTTGCGGACAAACTCAGCAGGGTCCTCCAGCCGCACGAGTGGCGTCTGGATCCCTTGGTAGTTCAGAAGCTCTTCCTCAAGTGGGGCCTCCCCACGATGGATCTCTTTGCCAGTCCTCGCAACCGGCAGCTTCCTCGCTTCTGCTCTCGTCAGCCACACCCCCTTCGGGTTGCGTCGGACGCCTTTCTGATCTCATGGTCGGGGAGCCTTCTGTACGCTTTCCCTCCCATCCCGCTAGTCTCTCGGACTCTTTTCAAGGTTCTCCGAGACAAAGCCTTCATGATCCTGGTGGCCCCTCGCTGGCCCAGGCAGCCATGGTTTCCGCTCCTGCTGCAACTGGCGGTGGAGGGTCCGATCCCTCTGGGGGTACAACCGGATCTCCTCACTCAGGATCAGGGGTCCCTACTGCACCCCAACCTCAGGTCTCTCAACCTCATGGCCTGGCTGCTGAGAGGGTAGTCCTTGCTCCCCTTCTCCTGCCGGCGGAGGTGGAGGAGGTCGTCCTGGCTTCGCGACGGCCTTCTACCCGCAAATGCTACGCCCTTAAATGGCGTCGCTTTGCAGTCTGGTGTACCCAACAGTCGCAGGATCCCTTCTCCTGCCCGGTGTCGGTGATCTTGCAGTACTTGCTACACCTCTCTAATCTGGGACTTAAGTCCAACTCCGTCAAAGTTCACCTCAGTGCTCTGTCGGCACACCATGTGCCGGTGGACGGTAGACCTCTCTCCAGCGACCCTCTCGTAGCGAGGTTTCTCCGAGGTCTCCTTCTACTTAAACCACCCCTGCGCCCGCCAGCGCCGGACTGGGACCTGAATGTGGTTTTGCAGCGGATCACCTGTCCGCCTTTTGAACCTATGGCTACCTGTTCTCTCCGTTTTCTGTCTTGGAAAACACTGTTCTTGATAGCCCTCACTTCCGCTAGACGCGTAAGTGAATTGCAGGCCCTCGTGTCTGATCCCCCTACACTCGTTTCTACAAGAATAGGGTAGTCCTACGGACTCACCCAAAGTTTCTGCCTAAAGTGGTCTCCCCTTTTCACATCAATCAGGAGGTGGTACTTCCAACCTTCTTTCCCAGACCACACTCCAGCCGAGCTGAAACGGTCCTCCATACCCTGGACTGTAGAAGGGCATTGAACTTCTACCTTGACCGTACGCGGGAGCACCGTAAAGCTGCTCAGCTTTTTGTGTCTTTTGACCCCAATAAATTGGGGCTCCCGGTCTCCAAGCGTACTCTGTCCATCTGGGTTGCGGACTGTATCTCTTGGGCTTATGGGGCTGCCGGACTCTCCTTAGAAAGTCGAGTCACGGCTCATTGCGTTCGGGCAAAGGCCACGTCAGTGGCTTACCTCCGCTCTGTTCCGCTGGCAGATATCTGCCGGGCCGCTACTTGGTCTTCGAGCCAGACTTTTGCGGTCCATTACTGTCTCGAGAGGGAGTCCCGTAGGGACAGTGCTTTCGGACAGGCAGTCCTCCGTAATCTCTTTGAGGTCTGAGCAACTCCTACCCTCCATCCCGGATGTGGGCTACCGGTGGGTGATAATTCAGCGAAGATTCTATCCTTCTGTGCTGCTGAGCTAGAGGGAGCTCATTTTTGTGCTTAGGGTCTCCGGTAGCCTTGAGCTTGGGAGTCCCATAAGTGAGGACTGACTTCCTGCTTGGTCCTGGAGAAAGCGTAGTTACTCACCTGTAACAGGTGTTCTCCAGGAGCAGCAGGAATCAGTCCTCACTACCCTCCCTCCTCCCCTTGGAGTTGCAATCGTCTGCTTATGTTCTTTTTGCAAATTTTTATGCTGTCTTTTTTAGCTATGTCTTCTGACTGGCTAAGATGGCACCCTCGGGCGGGAAGACGACCGCGCATGCGCGCTGCAATTCCCAAAGGCTTTCTTTGAAAGCTGGGGAAAATTGCTCCGCGAGGGCTCCGTCGGCGCCGACGTCACCCATAAGTGAGGACTGATTCCTGCTGCTCCTGGAGAACACCTGTTACAGGTGAGTAACTACGCTATATCTTCAGTATTTCTGAGTACATTTCTGTTCTCCTTGGGAATAGGGGCTTTTTTCCATACCCCCTCTTCCCTTCAGGACTGGGCTAATTCTCCAGATCGGTCAGTCTTCTTCTTTTAGTTCTCAATGTTAATAACTCTGTACCTAAAAGAGTTTTCAGCTTTTTCCCATAAAGCTTTCCATTGAAGACCTGCCGTTCTTCTCCTGCCCCAGTTGACACCTGGGTCACCTGCCCATTCCAGATTTGGAACTTCATCCTCACTGCTATGAAGTTACCTTAAGGATTCCGCTACTGCATCTACAGTACACTCCATCACAGTTCTACTTCCTACAATCCATTAAGTAAGCTCTATATTGTACTAGTTCATTAAATATTTTAATGATACTTGACATACATTCTAAAGACTCTTTTTCCCTGTAGTCTTTAGGTTTGCTGTTCCTCTACAGCTCTTTTCTATTCAACTCCTACCCCCCATCCCTCAGGGGATGCCGGGAATCCAGGTTTGGGAAATGCCGTCCTGTTCCAGGGATACACATTTTATGGGATCTCCCCCGGCACCCACAGTTAGGGAGTCCCCATATATGAAGACTCATTCCTGCTTGTTCCTGGAGATAGCACAGTTACTTACCTGTAACAGGTGATCTCTGGGAACAGCAGGAATTAGTCTTCACAACCCACCCACCTCCCCTAGGAGTTGTATCTCTCTATCTCCTTTCCTCTTTCTCTCCTTCTGTCTCAGCTATGAAACTCAACTGAGGAGAGGCAGTGGGAAAGGCGGGAAGTCAGCGCACAGGCGCGAGGGATGCTCCCAAAAGCTTTCTGATTGGATGCTGGGGAGCATTCCCGTGCAGGCTCCGTCGGTACCGACGTACCCATATGTGAAGACTAATTCCTGCTGTTCCCAGAGATCACCTGTTACAGGTAAGTAACTGTGCTATCTCAACTGTCCAGTCCCTCGCCTCAGAGAGAGGGAAGTGGCAGTGTGGCTCCTTTGGGGCTGCAGCAGGATCAGTAGGAAATTTCCCCTGGCCCTTCGTCCATGCGGGGGCCAAGAACAACGGTGCTGGGTGATTTTTCTCCTGAGTTTGTATTGTTGCTTCATAAGGCGTTTTGCTTAAAGCAACAGGGTCAAGCTAAGGGCCATAAGGCAAAAAAGAGGAGGGCTCCAGTAGACGTGCTGAGTGCGGAGCTGGACCCATCGTTACCTGGTGCCAAGAGGTGTCTGGTGAGTGAGTTAGCTGAGGAGACTGGTTCTGTTTCCTCAGAGGGGGGAGCAAGAGTTAGCGGTGGACCAGGATGATCTCGAGGAGGGAGAGATGTCGTAGAAAGATGAGTCCCGGATTGTTAGGGTCTTCTGGAAGGAAGAACTGGCCGGGCTCATTGCCGAGTTGCTCAAGACACTCAACATGCCTCCAGCAGGAGGTGTCGAAGAGGAGACGCTGGAAGATCCGATACTCCAGGCGGTGCATATGCCTCAGAAGGTTTTTCCTCTGCACAGGGTCATTAAGCAGATGATCCTGGAGGAGTGGGAACTTAGGGGGTTGCGCATCATGTCCCGCCTATATCCCTTGACGGAGCTGGAAAGGGAGATGTTTAGGTCTCCAAGGATTGATGACGTGGTGTCGGCAGTGACTAAGAAAACCACAATTCCGGTTGAGGGCAATGCGGCCCTCAAGGATGTTCAAGATAGGAAGCTGGATGCACTGTTGAAGCAAGCGTTTGATGTGAGTGCTCTATCACTACAGGTCTCGGCTTGCAGGGCGGGCGCTAGTGGCGCAGGCATGCTTGCGATGGGTGCAAGGCCTCCCGGGATCGACTGGTGAGATGCAGAGTCCAGAGGACGCAGCAAGGCTGGAATCGGGATCACCTATCTTGCAGACGCAGTCTATGATCTGGTAACGGCGCTTTCGAACAGTATGGGCTCTATGGTAGCTCGCTGTTATCTCTGGCTCCACAACTGGTTGGCAGATTTCCTCAAAGGCTCGCTTGAGTAAGCTACCTTTCAAGAGGAGACAGTTGTTCGGAGAGGAGCTGGAGAAGTTGGTGACGGAGTTGGAGGAGCCCAAAGGTGGGTGTCTTCTCGACGATAAGCCGAAGCAGGTTCGGACTTCAGGACCTAACTGGGATCAGGCTAGGGAGTTTAGGCATTTTCAATCGGTAAGGTTTTCCCCGTTCCAGAGAGGTCGTTTTGCGACCAGGACACTGACGTTTTGGAGTAGTCGGGGGGCCGGCAGAGGTGGTTACGGAGCGCCTGCCTCTACCTCGACCCAGAGGAAACAACAATGAAGTGAGGGGGACCCAGGCAGTGGGGCATCTAATGGGAGGTCGGTTAAGGGATTTTTACCATGCCTGGCTCTGAGTTACATCAGATCAGTAGGTTCTACACGTGATTCAGGAGGGCTACTTGCTAGATTTTGCCAAACCTCTGGCACCAGCCGTCGTTCTTTCCCCCTGCCGTGCGCGGACAAAGGCATGCAGAGTGCAGCAGATGCTGCAGCGCCTGTTACAGCTGCAGGCAGTGGTTCCGGACCCCGCAGGGCAGTGTGGTACCTGTCAATACTCTATTTATTTCATAGTGCCAAAAAAGGAAGGCTCTTTTCGACCTATTCTCGATCTCGAGCAAGTAAATCTCTGTCTTCGGGTTCCACGTTTTCATATGGAAACACTTCGGTTGGTGATGATGGCCGTGCGAGAAGGGGAGATTTTGACTTCTCTAGACCTCACGGAAGCATATGTACATATTCCAATCCATTCAGATTATCACCAGTTTCTTTGTTTTGCACTGCCCATGGGTCATTTTCAGTTTTAGGCGTTACGGTTCGGTCTCACAGCGGCCCTGCGGGCATTCACCAAAGTGATGGTTATGGTAGCAGCCGCCTTGCGGCACAAAGGCATATTGGCGCATCCCTACTTGGACAATTGGCTCATTCGAGCAAAGTCCGAGGAGGAAAGTGCTCAGGTAACAGGGCGGACGGTCCATTTCTTGAGCAAATTAGGCTGGATCATCAATGTCGATAAGAGTCACTTAACCCCTTCACAGGATATCGTACCTGGGGCACGGTTCGACACTTACGGGGCTTGGGTGTTCCTGCCTCAAAGAAGGGTGGTAGCTCTGCAGGTGCTGGTATGACGGTTTCTACGTATGGGTATGTCCGTGAGAAGTTCGGAAAGCCCTCAAGTGGTTGCTGAGCGAAAAGAACCCGAAAGTGGGAGTTCATTGGAGTCGCCGTGCTGGCTTCCACTGACGACAGATGCAAGTCTTTCAGGATGGGGAGCTCATTGCGAGGGACGAGTGGCTCAGGGCTACTGGACTCCAGAGGAGAGGACTTGGTCCATCGTTTGGCTGGAGATAAGAGCCGTTCGCTTAGCCCTGCAGGAGTTTCTACTAAGAGTTCGTGCTCAGGCGATTCGGGTTTTCTCGGACAATGCTACCACAGTAGCGTACATCAATCGTCAAGGAGGCATGGATAATGCCAGATTGGAGCATGAGGCGGAACTCCTGATGTCTTGGGCGGAGAATCGCCTGCAGGCGATCTCAGCAGTGCACGTAGCCGGCACAGAGAACATTGCGGCTGATTATCTCAATCGGGTGAGCTTAGATCCCGGGAAATGGCAGCTGATTCAGGAGGTGTTTGAGCAGATCGTGTACCAGTGGGGGGGAACTGGTCATGGATCTGATGGCAACCTTCGCGTCGGCCAAGGCCAGTCGGTTTTACAGTCTGTAAACGGGGGCGCTGGGTGAGAATGTCCACAGTCTTGGCAAAGGCAAATATTAATATGACTTGCAAAGGATTGTGGGAAATGTAGTCCATTCATACCAGACTCAGCCGTTCACAATAAATTAGTTGTGCTTGCTCGAATGTAAAGCAAAGAAGATATTTTATTTATGGGGTTATTTCTCCCAACACAGATATACTTGGTAGCACATAAAAAGGAATACTTGCTTTCAGTATTATACTTAGAAAAACAAATAAGGAAAAACAACAGCTGAACTTGTTAAGCAATCAAATCAAAGCATAAAGACCTTGATGGGAACAGAAAGGTCTTTTCTGTAGGCCCCTGCTAATATCTTCTTAGCAGTGCTTCAAAGAACAAACAAAACCCACAAAGTAGAAAAAAAACTGTTCTTTTTCAGGGATAACTTCTTGTATCTTCACACACACTCAGAAGTGTCCCTCCAGAGCTCACAGGCAATTAGGCAAGGCTCAATTGCTAACCATTACCAGCTGAAACCCTCTTGGCTGGTTTGCTTTCTATTACGTGGCTCAAATCCTACTCAGAAGCTTTTCTGAGTAGATTAAAGAGCAAGTTTATATTTCTTTGTGATGGTTGTTGTATTTTGTGACAGCATATTACCACAGAAGTTTAGACAGAGAGCAGTCTATGTACTCAAAGCCCCCATTTATAACATCTTCCCCTTCTTCAACTATCATGGGTTCAATATCATGGATTGGCACAGAGGAATTTCTCAATGGAACACTCTCAGGACAATACTTGTTTCCCTGCTGTCTTCCCAGTGAAGAGCTAGGGCATAGATCAGTATTCATACCTGAGCTTCCATTGCTGTTAGAGTTCCTCTCTAAATATCCTGGCCAGTATGTAGTCCAGTTCTTATGTCCAGCCTTCCAGTCAAGATCCCTGGACACTGGATCTCTCTTCACATACCTTCTTGCACTGGTCCTAGGGTCCCTTCCAAGTGCAGCCGTCTCCCTCACAGGTGCCGTCCGGGGATTCCTGGCTCTGCAGCCCCACTCCTCTGGCTTTCCCCAGTCCAATGGTGTATGCTTGCCTCCCAGTATACGTACTGCTATGGACTCCTTTAGACCTCCCAAATGCTTTTCTCTTCTTTCTTCCAAAGTGTTTCTTGCTCTCTCTGTCCGTCAGCTCTGGCTTCTGCTGATGACGATGATCTTCAAGATGATCAAGATGCTTCTGATCAAGATGCCTCTGATGATCCAGATGATTCTCTGTAGAATAAGCTTTTCTTTTATCCTGCTTAGATGAATGCTCCACCCTAGCACAGCGCAGCTGTGCTGAATCAAGCCCTGCCCTTGGAGATGAGTGCTTAGGGATTACCTCATAGCCCTCCTGATTGAACACACGTTTCCCCACTTCAGCTCTTCTAATGGCTGTTGGAAACCTGGTGCGTTCTGGGACTGGTAGTCTTTTATGGAAACATTCTGTTTTATTATTTCTTCCAGAAAAGACAGGGTGCTTGTTCAGTCACTTCACCTCTATTATAGCTCCTTCCTGAACTATGATAAGCTTCCTTATCACAAGTCATTGAAGAGAGAGAATGTCCGAGGGACTAGACATGCTGGTTCAGAGATGGCCGGCTCAGGGTCTCCTCTGTCTTTCCTCCATTGGCTTTCATAGGTCATGTGGTCGAGTGGAAGCGCACCGGGGGATGGTCATGATCAGTGCCCTGGATTGACCACGGCGGCCGTTTTACGCCGATCTTGTTCGGCTGAGGATGGCCGAGCCGTGGAAATTCCCCGATAGGCCGGATCTGTTGGTACAGGGCCCATTAGTGATGCCACAGGTGGATTGTTTTTTGTTTACGGCATGGCTCTTGAGAGGGCGAGGTTAAGGAAGTGAGGTTATTCCGTTCAAGTGATTTCCACTCTCCTTAGGGCCTGGAAGAGATCTACTTCCCTGGCATATATTCGTGTATGGAGAATTTTTGAAAGCTGGGGCGCCCAGAAAGGTTGCAGACCATTGGCTGCTTTGGTTCCGGAAATGTTGGATTTTTTACAGGCGTTGTCATGTAAAGAGCCTTTTCTTATTTTTTTCTAAGGAAAAGTTGGTGGTGCGAATGGTGTCTTTCTTGCCGAAGGTCGTGTCTTCGTTTCATTTGAATCAGCCAGTGGCTTTGCCGGTCTTATCTGGTTTGACGGAGGATTTACAGGATCCTCAGCTGCGTCTTCTCGATCTCCAGCGGACTCTTAGATGTTATTTGAACAGAACGGCTTCCTTTTGAAAATCGGATCGATTGTTCATTCTGTTCGGAGGTCCGTGTAAGGGGGAGGCTGTGGCTAAGTCCACCATTTTCAGATGGATTAAGGAAGCGATTGTATCGAAGTATCTGTTGAAGGGCAAGCAGGTCCTGCAGGGTTTGCGAGCTCACTCCAACAGAGCGTAGGCTGCCTCTTGGGCGGAATGGCGTTCGGTTTCGCCGGAAGAAATTTGTCGGGTGGTCACCTGGTCATCATTACATACCTTTGTGACGCACTATCGGTTGGATGTGCAAGTGAGGGACGATGCGAAGTTCGGCTCAGCGGTCATTCAGGCCAGGCTTGCAGGTCCCTCCGGTGTTTAGGGGGGCTCTGTTACATCTCTGAGATGCGGGACTGGACTGGAGGGACAATAAGGAAGGTAAAATTATTTATTTTATTTATTTATTTATTTACATTCTCTTATATACCGTGCTATTCTGCATCAGTGCGGTTTACATTGAACAAACTGAAATTACATTGAACAGGGCATTATAACTTGGAGATAACTATATTACAGGGAACATGGGCTATGGAGTGTTAAGTGGCTTTCCCAAGACCACAAGGAGCACCTGTGGGACTAGAAACCCCAGTCCTCCCGGCCCAAGGTTGCTGTCCTCTAGTGGGATTTGAACCCCCGACCTTCCGGCCTGAAGTACCTTGCCCCAACCACTAGGCCACTCCTCCACTCCAATTAGACCATACCTTCTAATTAGCTTTCCTTGAGGAACTCCAGTCCAGTCTCGGAACCCTCCCTTCTGTAGTTCTGTGTGCTTAGGTGATCCCGGGCTGGAAGAAGTTTAACTAAAGTGAGTTGGCCGGGAGACAAGGGGTGTCGTCGGTTCTTACTTAAACGATGTGCAGTTTTTGAGGTGGTTGTTTTTTTTTTCTAGGTAGGTTCCTTTTCCCACCGCCGGGGAGGGGCGGAGAAAGGGGTTATTTTACCGGGTAGTCTCTCTTAGGTGGTTGGTTTCCTTCTTGGGGTGGGCCAAAGAGAGAGCTGCCTGGAGGAAATGGAGTTCCTAGGAGATTCCTTATAGGATTGTTATTTTTATTACATTATTAACTTCTTATCTGTTTCTCCTGTGAGTCTGCTTTGTCAATAGGTTACTGGAAGGCTGGGGGTGTTGCCAGCTGCCTAAGTATCCTGATGTCATCAAAGTTGTGACATGCTCAGTCTCCATGCTGCTGGAAGAGGTGCTCAACCCTGAGGTGCGGGACTGGACTGGAGTTCCTCAAGGAAAGCTAATTAAGATCTAATTTTACCTTTTAGAATAACATGATGATGTTTTCCCTGAAACTTCAGATGAGGAATACTCCTATCCACAAGTTTAACCCCAGCTAATAAAAGATTTTCAATTAATCCTATAATTCTGCAGTGTACTTAGGTTATAGCACTACCAATACACCAGATTCTTCAGGATCTGCAACTGTCTCTGGAAAACCCTGTCCTCTGTTCAGCCCACTTTACCAAGGCTCAAATTAGTCCTTTCTTCACCAGGACATGATCATACCCAGCTCCCTCATCAGTCAGTGGTTTCAGAAGCAGCCATCTCGTATTTATATGTTTGCTAAACCTCTAATTCGGGTTCTTCCAGGCAAGGATCACAAACTGCTAGATAGGATTGGGGGGGGGGGGAGTTTGCTAAAGTACTATGCTAGCTGTGAAAATTGTTATTCACCAACTTTAGATACTACACTATTATGAGCTCTTAAACTAGCTTGTTAAACTTCAAGTCCCTATGTGTAAATCTGCGAGAATCCACTTATTCATTCTACATATGACCCACATGATGCAGTATCTAGAACAGCAGCTTTCAACCAACTTTGCTTGAATGGTGTGGCTTAATGTTAAGACTGAGAGAAGATCTTCATGATAAAATAGCAGATGCCCCATGTCTGAGTCAGTCTCTGAATCCAAGGTGAAAAAGACTGTCTCCCACATAAAAGATGACCGTTCAGCAGTGAAAGAACTCTCTGCAAAACCGGAAACCTCTTCACACTATCTTAGAAATTGATACTACCGAAGACCTTACCATTGCCAATTTTTTCAACAGCTTTATCTAAGACAAAGGTATCAACCATACCCCTTAGACATACCATCTCAATGTGCGATGCTTCAAACATACAGTTAGTGTCAGCATCCAAGGAAGCACAACCCCCCCCCCCCCTCCACTAAGACCTACAGGGAAGTCGGATCCCCAGTTTTGACTACCCTCCAGTCATGGGCCGAATCCTTCAGTTCAGGGAAGCTTGGGAGAAAATTAGGTTGGAATGTTGGGTCCTCTCTATTGTCAAATACTGCTACAAAATACATTTTTCTAACATATATCCTCTGCCCCCAAATCCTCCTCCTTCAATTAGAATCACCCTTGTCCACAAACTCATCCTGCAACAAGAGAGAACTTGACAGACTTGATGTACAGTAGTTTTGCAGTTTCCAAAGCCACAATGAGGCCAGGGATTCTATTCAATATTTTTTTCTCATCCCCAAGAAAATAGGCAGTGGTCCTCTATTTTTGCAAATTAAATCTACATGTAAAGTGAGAGAAGTTCAAAACAAAATCTCCAGGAGCAAGCAGGAATGTAGTCCTCACATATGGGTATCGTCGGTACCGACGGAGCCTGCGCGGGAACGCTCCCCAGCGTCCAATAGGAACGCTTTTGGGAGCATCCCTCAGCACATGCGCGCTGCCTTCCCACCTTTCCAACTGTCCCTCTTCAGTTGTTTGTTTTCCACGGAGCCAACAGGACCTATTCCCTGTCACTGCAGAAATTCCGTCTTTAAAATTCTATTTTGTGGTCACATTTGCCTAACGCACGACGCCTACCGGTACCGCCGGTTCTTTTCCTTAAAAAACAAACAAAACAAAACCCTAAACTTTCACTGTTTCTTTTCAGAAACTTTCCTGTTTTGGTGCTAGGCGCCATTTTGGGCATTAGGCCCTATTTGTCCAAAATCATGGAAAAGCCAACTAGTGGTTTTTAAAAAATGTACTAAGTGTGGCGGTACCATTTCCGTCACTGACACCCATGATTGGTGTCTAAAATGTTTAGGACCTGATCATTCTCCAACTGAATGTCTCTCCTGCATGGGGATGACTTAAAAGAGGAAGACAGAACCGGGCCGCAAAGCTCGGTACCCTCTTCTCTTCAGATGCCAGATCCATTGCATCGACATCGTCAAGGGCCTCTTCTTCCTCCCATGGATCTCAGGTAACTAAACACAAAAGCCGGTCCTCAAAGGGTAGCTCTCCTGCTAAGCATCGAGAGGCCATTGGCATTGCCCTTGAAGGAACCACACCGGTAAAACAGCCCCGGCGAGAGGCTTCGGCTTCCAAAGCATCAATGGGGCTTCAGGATGTTCTCGAGGCTTCAACCTCGCAAGAACTACCTGTGCCATGCTCAGGGGTTCCGGCTGTTCTTATCGGTACCGACACCCAGGCATTGGAATCGAACGCAGTATTGCAACTCTTCTCTCAGCTGCGGTACCGGTGGTCCCAAGGGCACCGGTGCCGACAGTGCCGGTATCAATGGTACCGGCCCCGATGGTAACTCTTCCTATTCCACCTCCGGCTGGAGTGGATAAAGTGGTACCGGGTCACCTCGGTACCGACTTCGATCGGTACCGGGATCGTGCTTTGCAGGAGCATCGGAGTCAGGAATACTTCGAGTCCTCCGATTCCGAAGACTCTGACAATTCTGCTGGCACTAGAGGGTTTCTCTTAGAAGATCCCTCTTCTCCCCAACGCAGAATGTCACCTCCAGAGGACATGTCATTTCAGGAATCATCCGTGATATGGCTAAAGGTCTTTCAATCACAGTAGCTCCTGAGGAGGAACCCAGAGCAAAGGAATTGGAAATCCTCCAATATCCTAAAGCTCCTAATGAGGCAGCTACTCTGCCTATCCATGAAATTCTGCATAACTTGATGCTCAGAATGTGGGAGACACCTCTGACTACTTCTCTTCACTCTAGGAGACTTGATACTAGGTATCGAGTCCCACCATGTCCTGGATTTCAGAAAACTCAGCTGCCACACCATTCAATGGTAGTGGAGTCAACCATGCGTAGGATGAAAAGTGCTAAAAGACATGCATCCAATCCTCCAGGTCATGAATGCAGGACTCTGGATGCTTTTGGACGCAGAACTTTTCAAGCGTCCATGCTTTCAGCTAGGATCAGCTCATATATCCTATATATGGGAATGTTCCTCAAAGAAATCACAGGAGACTTGGAACTTATGAGCCTATTTCTACTAGATGATAAGAAACAAGACTTTCTTACTCTGGTTAAGCATGCTCAGGATGTCTCCAAGTTTGTCAATCATGCAGCCTTTGACTGCTTTGAATGCATCAGCAGAACTTCTGCTATTGCCATTGGCGCACGACGGATTGCCTGGCTACAGGCATCAGACTTGGAGACTTGGGTACAGGACAGGTTAGGCAACATTCCTTGCATGGGAGAAAATCTCTTCGGCAAGAACTGGCAGGAGAAGGCTAACGAGTTAGATGCTGACAATTCTACCTTAGATTGTCAAAGTCTACAGCCACTTCAGCCAAAATAAAGCCTTATAAAAAAACCCCTCTTTTAGCAAAAAGAGGAAGTTTTATCCTTCCTATACCCATCAGACTCAAGCTCCAGGTCAGGTTGCCCAAAAGGGACAAACTAGACAACAAAAGAACCCAAAAGGGCCCGAGAGCCCAACCAGCTCTCCAGGTTCAGCCCCCTCAAGGGCTTTGACTCCTTTCTAGAGAGCTTTGCCTTCCTGCCTCTGAGAGGTCCTCAACCCCCCAATATTCCCGGCAGGTTATGCCACTTTGTCAACAAATGGCATCAGATAACAGCAGAAGATTGGACTTTGTCCATTATAGGGGAGGGGTACAAACTTCATTTTCACAGCTTACCCCCTCCTACAATTCTAAAGCGGTTCAATTCACAAACCTCTGCAGACAATCTGCTAGATCACGAGGTCTCCACTCTTCTAGCCCAAGGGGCAATAGAGGAAGTACCCATTCTTCAACAGGGTGCAGAGTTCTACTCCCTCTATTTTCTTATCCCAAAGAAAACAGGGGGACACAGACCCATTCTAGACCTCAGAGAATTGAACAAATATCTCTTTCGATAAAAATTCAAGATGATTTCTCTGGGAACTCTTCTGCCATACCTTCACAGCCAGGACTGGCTTTGCTCTCTAGACTTAAAGGATGCATACACTCACATTCTTATCCATCCAGATCACAGGAAATTTTTACGTTCCCTTTTCAGGGGAAGACATTTCCAATACAGGGTTCTTCCATTTGGTCTGGCTTCAGCATGAAATGCATGGCAGTAGTAGCTGCATTTCTACGAACCTGTGGATCTTTGTCTTCCCCTACTTAGATGATTGGCTCATCCGAGCCTCCACAATGACAGAGGCCAGCACTGCACTGTCTCGTACAATGCGAATCCTCTAATATTTGGGATTGATAATAAACTTCCCGAAATCTCAACTTGTTCCTTCCCAATGCTTAGAATTCATAGGAGCCTGTCTGGATACCAGACAGGCAAGGGCTTTCCTTCCACAAGCCCGGTGTCTTCGCATAATGCAGTTAGCTTCCCAAGCAGCAGGCAAATCCTCCCTCACTGCTCGGGAGCTACTGCAGTTACTGGGACACATGGCATCCACAGTTCATGTAGTCCCATATGCTCGCCTCCACATGCGAGCAGCTCAGTGGACCCTCTCCACACAGTGGACACAGGCCACGGGTCATTTGTCGGACAAAATAACAATCTCTCAATGGTGGCGATCATTAGAAAATCTGACAGTAGGGTCTCCTTTCCATCAACCCCTCTTTCAGGCCACCCTAACAGATGCATCACAGGTGGGTTGGGGAGCACACCTGAATCATCTCTCTACCCAGGGCACCTGGACTCCACAGGAGGTTGGTTTACACATAAACTTCCTGGAGTTAAGAGCCATTTAGCTCTTCGGGTGTTCCACGCCCAGCTCAGTTACAAGACAGTCCTAGTCCAGACGGACAATCAGGTAGCCATGTTCTATGTGAACAAGCAGGGCGGGACAGGCTCTCTGTCGTTATGCAATGAAGCTTTATGACTATGAGCCCTCGCCAGAGAGCATCAAATTCACCTTCTAGTGGTATATCTTCCAGGCATTCAAAACCTTTGGCAGACAAACTCGGTCGAGTACTGCTACTTCATGAGTGGTCACTCCACCTAGACCAGGTGGCAAAGATATTTCATCTCTGGGGCACTCCAGACATAGACCTCTTTATAAGTCCACTGAATGCCAGACTTCCCCAGTTCTGTTCCAGGATTCCGGCGCACAACTGTCA
This sequence comes from Ichthyophis bannanicus, assembly GCA_033557465.1. Classification (NCBI taxonomy): domain Eukaryota; kingdom Metazoa; phylum Chordata; class Amphibia; order Gymnophiona; family Ichthyophiidae; genus Ichthyophis; species Ichthyophis bannanicus. The sequence continues at coordinate 63,481,803 of CM066048.1, forward strand.
GGCAAGGGGTGCCCTCCTCCTTCACTGGGGTCAGGACTTCCTTTATGCCTTCCCACCCATTCCCCTCATCCCCCAAGACACTCTTCAAACTTCAGAGAGACAGGGGTCGCATGATTCTCATAGCACCACGATGGCCACGCCAAACATGGTATTCCCTGCTTCTGCATCACTCTCAAGCGCCACCTCTGGAGTTAGGGCATCCTCCAGATCTCCTTTCCCAGGAGAATGGGATGCTATGGCACCCGAATCCCCAGTCCCTGCACCTCACGGCCTGGTTGTTGAAGGCTTAGACCTCCAGGATTTCAACCTGTCCCAGCAGGTGAAAGATATCCTTCAGGCTTCTTGGAAACTTTCCACAAGAAAATCTTATGCCTTCAAGTGGAAACGTTTTACTATATGGTGCTCCAAGAAGGGATTAAACCCCCTGGTCATACCCTTAGAATCGATACTAGAGTATCTCCATCACTTATCGAATTCTGACTTAAAGACCAATTCGGTAAGAGTCCATCTTAGTGCAATTGCAGCTTCTTATAAACCTCTAAATGGACAACCAATTTCCTCTCATCCACTCCTATCAAGATTTATGAGAGGCCTTTTATTAACTAAACCTCCCATCAAGCCACCACCAGTAGCATGGGATCTAAATCTAGTTCTTGGGCAGCTCATGAGGCCGCCTTTTGAACCTTTAGCCACTACAGCCCTTACGTTTTTGACTTGGAAAGGTCATCTTCCTGATTGCAATCACCTCTGCCCATCGCATTAGTGAATTGCGAGCTTTAGTGGCTGATCCTCCTTATACTAGATTTCATCATGATAAGGTTGTTCTTCGAACTCACCCACACTTTATGCCAAAGGTGGTTTCGCCTTTTCATTTAAACCAATCAGTTTATCTTCCTGTATTTTTTCCAAGGCCTCATGCTTCTAATGCAGAAAGAAACCTTCATACTTTGGATTGTAAAAGGGCCTTAGCCTTTTACATTCAAAGAACACAGCAACATAGAAAGTCCTCGCAATTTTTTGTAGATTTTTACCCTAGTCATTTGGGACTTCCAGTCTCCAAAAGAACTTTATCTAAATGGATTGCCCAATGCATATCCTTTACTTATGAGAGTAAGGGTCTTCCTCTTCAGGACCATGTCACATCTCACAATGTGAGAGCCATGGCAGCTTCCATGGCTAATCTCCACTCTGTGTCTATCAATGACATTTGTCAAGCAGCCACCTGGGCTTCGGTACACATCTTCACAGTCCACTACTGCCTAGATAAAGCCTCCCGTCAGGATGCCTTCTTTGGCCAAGCTGTTCTTCAAAATCTCTTTCAAACTTAAACCAACTCCTACCCACCAACCCTGGTGGGATGCCAGAGATGCATGGGAGGAAGGCTTCTCACCTTCGACGGTGGCACCTTCCTGGGGATATCTCCCTGGCATCTTCAGCTAGGGAGTCCCCATATGTGAGGACTACATTCCTGCTTGTTCCTGGAGATAGCGTAGTTACTCACCTGTAACAGATGATCTCCGGGAACAGTAGGAATTTAGTCCTCACAACCCACCCTCTCCCTCTCTCCCTCTCTCTTTGTCTCATTCCTCTCTCCCTTTATCCTTTTACTCAGCTACAAACTTAACTGAAGAGGGACAGTTGGAAAGGCGGGAAGGCAGCGCGCATGTGCTGAGGGATGCTCCCAAAAGCGTTCCTATTGGACGCTGGGGACCGTTCCCGTGCAGGCTCCGTCAGTACCGACGATACCTATATGTGAGGACTAAATTCCTGCTGTTCCCGGAGATCACCTGTTACAAGTGAGTAACTATGCTTTCCCTCCCTAGTAACAATACTACCTCTAGTAGATCACAATGATTGGCTAGCCTACCTGGACCTTAAGGGTTCAGGAAAGGGTGAGGAACAAGAGACGACATTGCGGATGTGAGATGGATCCTTGAAAAGACTAAAGAATACCAAAAGGATATCTATTTGTGCTTTATCGACTATAGCAAGGCTTTTGACTGTGTAAGCCATGAGAAACTCTGGGCCGCATTGAGAAGCATGGGTATACCAGAACACCTGATCGTTCTCTTGCGCAATCTGTACATTGATCAAGAAGCAACCGTTCGAACAGAACAAGGAGAAACAGAATGGTTTAAAATAAGCAAAGGTGTAAGACAAGGCTGCATACTTTCCCCCTACCTGTTTAATTTATATGCATAACAAATCATCAGAGAAGCAGGTTTGTATGAAGACAACAGAGGTGTGAAGATTGGTGGAAGACTCATCAACAGCCTTCGTTATGCTGATACTACATTAGTGGCTGAAAGTGAAGATGATCTGGAACATTTGCTTCTCACAGTCAAAGAACATAGTCTCAAAATGGGCCTGCACCTTAATGTAAAGAAGACAAAGATTATGACAACTGGCATAATCAACAGGTTCATAGCTGAAGGAGAAGAAATTGAAATTGTGAACAACTTTAACCTACTTGGATCAACTACACAGGTACACTACCAAAAAACTGCCTCCAGTTTTGCAACTGATTCCTATAGATTTTGGGGTGCTGAATCCAGGAAAAATAGCCAAAATGTTCCATCACGTCACGTTTTCTTGCAAAATTAGATTTCTTACCCATATAAGGAATGTTCACATAATTTCTTTTTAGCCGACTGCAGTTTATTTTCTTGGCCCAAAATAGAGGTTGTAATGGTTAACTAACTAGAAACACTCCCTCATGATATTTTAGAGTGTTTTGTATTCATTTTATACATTAACAGGACAATTGGGAGGCGGGGGGCTAAATCCAGTACTCGCGCTGGCGCATGTTCTTTCCTGTTCGCCTCGCCTCGTTCGCTCGCTCAAACACGGTGGTTGCGACATGAACGTTCCTGTCAAATTTCAGTTTCTTGCAAGTTCATTATTACCTTTTGTTTGCTCAGTCGTAATCCAGCTTTATTCCGAAGTGGTTCACTACAGTTGTAGTTTGCAGTGCTGTGTATTTGTGATGGCTCACAGAGCCAGAGGTTGCGTCAACTCTCCGGACAGTTTTTGTTTTATTTGTGGGGAATATACCGTGAAAAAGCGGCAGAGGAACATTTCTGCATTTATTTAAAAAGTATATTTCGCCTATTTCGGTTTGAAGTTAGGCGATCAAGACAAACCGTGGGCTCCTCACAAAGTGTGCAAGACATGTGAGGAAGATCTACGCTTATGGATGAAAGGTAAAAAACAAGCATTTCGTTTCGGAATACCTATGATGTGGCGTGAACAAAGAGACCACAGCAGTGACTGCTATTTTTGCTCTTGCATTGTGAAGGGATACAACTTAAAAAATAAGAACGTAATAAGTTACCCCAACCTTCCCTCAGCAATTAGGCCTATGCCTCATAGCAACGAAGTACCTGTGCCTGAACCACCAAAATCTTTGGATCATATTTGTGTGGACGGTTCTGATCATGATGAGACTCATCAGATGGCTTTTCCCGATGAGTCCAGTACTTCCGAGTTTGAAACTGAACCAGATCCGAAACCTGAACTTTTCTCTCAAGCTGAATTGAATGATTTAGTCCGGGATTTAGGACTCCCAAAAGATGCTGCCCAACTGCTAGGTTCTCGGCTTAAACAGAAAAATCTATTGTCACCAGGAACAACTTTTTATTGGTACCGCAACCGCGAGACACAATTTTTGAAGTATTTCAGCAGAGAGGAAGATTTGGTATTTTGCAACGATATATACGGAGTGATGGAAAAGTTTAAACTCAAGTATGATCCTGCTGAATGGCGGCTGTTCATTGATTCGTCAAAAGCATAAAAGGTGTTCTTCTTCATAATGGCAACACATTCGCTTCAGTTCCTATTGCTCACTCTGTTATTCTCCAAGAAAAATACGAGAATTTGGCCCTGATTCTTCAGAAGATTCGTTATGATGAGCATAAGTGGATGATTTGTGGAGACTTTAAAATTCTATCCATGCTATTAGGGCAGCAATCCGGTTTCACCAAATATCCCTGCTTCCTTTGCTTGTGGGATAGCTGGGCCCGCGACCTACACTGGGGGAAAAAAGACTGGCCAATTCGGGAGTATTTGAGACCCGATGAGAAAAATGTTCTTCATGAGAGCTTGGTACCTCGTGATAAAATTCTATTACCACCTCTCCACATTAAGTTGGGTCTCATTAAGCAATTCATCAAGTCCCTTCCAAAAGATGGTGAGTGCTTTCGGTACCTTTGCTCAAAGTTCCCCCGACTTTCTGAAGCAAAGCTAAAGGAAGGAGTGTTTGTTGGCCCTGATATAAGGAAACTCATTTCAGATGGAGCATTTGCTGAAACGATGTCTGAGAAGGAAAAAGAAGCCTGGGATTCCTTCAAGGATGTTGTTCTCAAATTCTTGGGGAACAGGCGGGATGAGAACTATAAGGATATTGTTGCCAGGATGCTCAATGCCTTCAAAGAACAAGGCTGTAACATGAGCCTGAAAGTCCATTTCTTGCACTCCCATGTGAACTACTTTCCCGAAAACGTGGGGGCGTACAGTGAAGAACAAGGTGAAAGGTTTCACCAGGACATCAAGGACGCAGAGAAGGTACCAAGGAAGATGGAACACCACTATGATGGCTGATTTCTGCTGGTTGCTGCTGCGGGAAACCCCAGATGAAAAATACGCCAAGCAGCGCACCAAGAGAAGCATTCGGGGGAAGAAGAAACGGGCCCACCAGGAGATTGATTGACCCAAGAATGACTTTAAAATCTAAACTGTGTTGACAAATATCGTGTTTTTACTAAACTTTGAAATAAAAATTTGCTAGTTATTACCACAGTGTCGGATCTCATTTATTAGAATTTTATTTTCACACCATCGGGTGTTTGTCTTCATGTATTGCAATGGTGCGGTTTGCGTTTTCTATTCTTACATACATACCTGTACAACATTTTTTGCACATTTCTTTGCTTTGCTTTGTGTCTAACCTCGCTCTTATATGCTCAATGTTTGTGCACATGTATGTGGCTGTTTTAAGTGCAGACAATTTTGCTACCACCACAGTGTGTTTTGTTGACATTACTCTATTCTTATGTGCTGCCTTGTTACAATTTTCTTTATTCTTATTTGAATAACTACTAAACAATTAGTGTAAAGAATTCATCCAAGAAACTTTTATCTCGATCGCACTCAATCTGAAACGTTCACCTCAAACTGCTAACCCAATGTAGCAAAACATCTGTACGTGATGGAGCAAATTGGTTACCAGATTTGGATTCAGCACACCAAAAAACGTAAAAATCAATCGAAACATTAGAGGCAGTTTAAAAAAAATTTTTTTTAGTGTACCTGTGCTATCAATAAAGAAGCAACAAGCAGTCAAGAAATCAAAGACGCATTGCTCTTGGCAGAATGGCTATGAAAGACCTAGATAAGATTCTCAAGAGCAGAGATGTCTCTCTCCATACAAAGATTCGACTTGTTCAAGCCATGGTATTTTCAGTAACATCATATGGATGTGAAAGCTGGACAGTGAAAAAGACAGACAGGAAGAAAATTGATGCCTTTGAATTATGGTGCTGGCGGCGAATACCGTGTATACCATGGACTGCCCGAAGAACAAACCAGTCGGTACTAGAGGAGATCAAACCTAAGCTTTCTTTAGAAGCTCAGATGACAAGACTTAGACTTTCATACTTTGGACACATCATGCGAAGAGAGAGATCACTAGAGAAAGACATCATGCTTGGCAAGATAGAAGGTCAGTGCAAAAGAGGAAGGCCAGCAATGAGATGGATCGATACAATAACAGCAGCTACGGGTACCAGTCTGTCAACAATAAGCTGCCTGACTGAAGACCAAACACAATTTAGGATAGCTATCCAGAGGTTCGCCATGAGTCGACTCCGGCTCGACGGCACTTAACGACAACAACACTCACATACCTATTCACACAGATCAGACTGTATTGCCACTTTATATTCCAGAACCAACATTTCAATAAAAAGTACTTCCTTTTGGCCTCATCAGCTCCCAGAATGTTCGTGAAATGTCTTGCCCTAGTAGCAGGTTGTTTTTCCTTACCTAGACAGTGAGCTAATATCCTCTCCAAGAAACAAATTGTTAAACCTTTCTAGTCAGAAAACCATTAGACTTCTCAAAGATCTGGGATTCTTGATCAACAAAGAATCAGCCGTAGTACCAACTCCATACCATTACGTTTACTGGGACTAACATCAGCACAAAGCATGAAAAGGTGTCCCTTCTCAGAGAGAGCAGCACTCATCTTCCAACTCGGCTTGCACCTCAGCCAGAATTCCTACTTTACAGCTTGATTTATCCTCAAACTTCTTGGACACATGTCAGCAGCAGTGCATGTGTTGCCACTGATAAGACTCCACATGAGAACACTGCCGTGGCACCTACAACTACATTGCAGTCTGCGACAACAGTCTCCCCCAGTCAGTTATGCTAGCGGTTTGTAATGGGGAGTTGCTGTCCTCTTTGGATCTGGCAGAGCTGTACTGTCACATTCCCATTCAGGATGATCAGCAAGGGCTTCTACCCTTATGCTATTGAGAGTGATCACTTCTTCATTTCTGTGCTCTGGCCTCACTAGAGCCCTAAGAACCTTCTCAAAGATCATAGTAGTCATTTATTTATTTAACTAGGCTTATATACAGCTTTTCTACCAGTCAAAGCAGTGTACATTCAGGTACTGTATACTGTATATATATTTCCCTTGTTCCCGAAAGGCTCACAATCTGTTTTTTGTACCTGATTGCAACTGTGCGTTGCGAGGATATCTCTGTACACCCTTGCCTTGACTACTAGCTTATTCATACTAGGAAGCAGTTGGTGTGACAATGCAAGAGGTCCAGTTGCTGAAGGGACTTGACTGGGTAGTCTGTCAAAGCAGGACTCATCTGGGACTCTGTTGTTAGAGCATCTCTGAGCCCTTTTCAGCACCCATACTGGCAGAGTTATTTTGACAGCCGAAAGAATATCCAAGTTTCTGATGTAGTTGGTGGCCACCTGATGGCAGCAAGCCCCTGGGACTATCTTCAATTTCTGGGCTCGATGGCAGCCACTCTAGAGTTAGTCCCTTGGGCAAGGGCTCATATGAGGCCACTCCTGAGGGCTGTTCTATGACATTAATCACCTCACTTGTACAACTTTGAGATCAGACTCCCCCCTTCTGTGGCGTCCAGCCTGTTGTGGTAGTCTCAGCTTCCCAGTTTGAATAAGGGCATGCCCCTGGATGGTCCTCAGTGGCTCATCCTGACATCAAATGTCAGTCTGTTTGGCTGGGGGGCTCATTGTGAAGGACAATCTCCTCAGGGATGCTTTACCATTACGGCCCATCAATCGCCTTGAAGCGCATGTCATTCACTTGGCCCTCTGGCGCTTTCACCACTTGGTCAGTGCCACAGTGATGGCATGTCAACTAGGGTGGCACCAAATGGGTGAGATTGGCTGTGGAGACAGCCCTCTTGTTTCTGTGGGCAGAGCAAAATTTTCTGGCACGTTGCCGCTATGGACAATGTAGAGGTGGATTTTCTCAGTCACCATACCATCGATCCTGGGAAATGGGAGCTAGCATGTTCCAGCAGATCCTGGATTAGTGGGGCTGTCCTTGGATGGATATGATGGTGACCTGATCCAACGCCAAAGTGGAACGATTCTTTATTCGCCACAAGGAACCGGGTTCCAAGGGTGACAATGCCCTGTTTCAGTCTTGGCCTCAGAAAACCTCTTCTGTACATGTTCCTGCCATGGTCTCTTGTAGAATGAGTGATTTTGCTGGCTAGAGCATCATTTGGCACTTGTGATGCTAGTGGCAGGATTTGTCATGGAGGCCTTAGTTTATGGACTTGTGTGGGTCCTGGAGGGTCTGTCTGCCTTCTGCAAGTCTGGGGCATGTTGTGCCAAGGACCCATTCTAATGGATGACCTGGGTCCCTTCTCACTTACGGTTTGGCCCTTAAGAGGCAGTGTTTAGCTCACAAAGGCTACTCACAGGCTGTGCTTTAAACACTCTCTTAAAGACTAGGCGTGGTTCCATGTGCCTTTTCTAGTGGGAGTACAGTGTTGGGGGGGGGCGTTGGTTTTGGTGTCAGGAATGCTACTTGTACCCTCTGAAAACAGAGTTGCTCTCCTTGCCTTCCTGGAAGACTGTTTTGAAAAGTTTGTCCCTCAGTTCCTTGAGGGGACAGGTTGCAACCTTGCCTTGGCTAATTTTTTGTGGGCCTGTAGCCAGTGACTCCATAGCTTTGCACCAGGATGTGGCACACTTAGAGGGGTGTATCACTTGCGTTGTCCTCTATGGTTAGTTGTCCCATGGTGAGATTTGGGTTGTGTTTTTCAGGCCCTGTTGGCTCCTTTTGAGTTTTTTTGAAACAGACTGCTCTTAAGGAAGGATCTCTCCCTTAAGACTGTCTTTTTGGTTTCTGTCTGTTCGACTCATTGCATTTCAGAGTTGCAGGCGCACTCATGCAGAGGTTCTTTTCAGAGGAGGCCTTGTCAATCCAGCCAGTCCTCTCCTCTGCCTAAGGTAGTTTCTGCTTTTTATGTTAATCAGGTGGTCTGTCTTCCATCCTTTTCAGCAAAGCAGTGTAAAGGGAAGGACATAGATCCTTCATTTAGTTAACATATGCAGGATGCTTCTCAGGTAACTAAAGGTCACTAATTCTTTCCATAAATCAAATAGATTTATGTTCTTGGCAGGTTCGCATAAGGGTGAAGTGCAGGGGTGGTTCTATAATGAGGCAGAGTGAGGCAGCTGCCTCAGATGGCAAAGTTTTGGGGGGTGGCAAAAAATGCCCTCAAAACAGCCAAATGGGCCACCGCCTCGCTCTGCCTTCTAAAGTTTAAGGGACCCCCCCCCCCCAAAAGCAAACAGGCCAGCTGCTGCTACTGCCGCCTCCACTTCTTCTGGTCAGCAGAGGCAGAATCATGCCCCCACCCCTGCTGCCACTGCCCCAGATCCAAGGACACTGAGGCAGCAGGAAAAAAATCACAAAATCTCTTGAAGACTCTCGCATGCTAGTAAGCTCCTGCTGGTTCTGCCCCTTCTGACGTAAAAAGCATCATCGGGGGATCAAGACTCATCAGGGTCTTACAGCCTTAAAAGCATGCCTGAGTTGCAAGAGCCAGTGCTTTTGTCCCCCCCTCCCCCCCCCCAGGTGATAGCTTGCCACACATATAAGCGACAGAAAGCTATCAACTTTGGGGGGGAAAAAAAAGCAGCTGGAAAGCAAAAGTGCCGGTTCTTGCGATTCTGGCATGCTTTTCACATCAGTAAGGGGTGGAACCAGCAGGGGTTTACCAGCCCACCGATTATTGAGGTGGACAGGCTAGAACTGGAGATGCTGGACAACAAGAGAAGGGGCAGGAGGACAAATGCTGGACGGCGGGGCGGGGGGGATGAAGCAGGTAGACAAATACTGGACAACAGGGGTAAGGACAGGAAGACAAACGCTGGACAACTGGGGGGGGGCAGGGGCAGGAGGACAAATTCTGGACAACATGGGAGGCGGGAGAAAATGCTGGACAACGGGTGGAGGGAGGGGAGGGGAAGCAGGAAGACAAATGCTGGACCAGGGCAAGCGCTACCCAGTAAGCTGGGAAAGCGTGGCGGGGATGTTACATAGTAACATAGTAAGTGACGGCAGATAAAGACCAGCATGGTCCATCTAGTCTGCCCAGCAAGATGGCAAGAGTAGGTGCACCTGTCGCTCTGTGCAGGCTACCCCTCCCCATGTTTTTGTTTCTGTTTAGGGGTGAAACCACCACTCCATGTAGGACACCCTTATTTGTTCAGATGCTAGATAGTTCAGAAGTTAGATGGTACTGTTTATTTTGCTTTTATCCTGTTGCTGTAAAGGGATCCACTGTGTTTGTCCCATGCCGTTTTGAATTCCATCACCGTGTTTGCCCTCACCACTTCCATCGGGAGGGCATTCCAAGCATCCACCACCCTTTCAGTGAAGAAATATTTCCTGACATTGCCTTTCAATTTACCACCTTGCAGCTTCATGTTATGCCCTCTAGTTTTACAGCTTCCCCGTCTTTGGAAGAGGTTTGTTTGTTCATCATTTCTCTTTAAGTATTTAAAGGTCTGAATCATATCTCCCCTGTCCCTCCTCTCCTCCATAGTGTACATATTTAGATCTTCAAGTCTCTCCTCATAAGGCTTCTGACGCAGGCTCCAAATCATTTTGGTCGCCTTTCTCTGAACAGTTTCCAGTCTTTTTACATCTTTTGCAAGATATGGCCTCCAAAACTGAACACAGTATTCCAAGTGAGGCCTCACCAGTGACTTGTACAGTGGCATAAGTACCTCTTCCTTTCTGCTGGTAATCCCTCTTTGAATGCAGCCCAACATCCTCCTGGCTTTTGCCACCGCCTTGTCGCACTGTTTTGCCACCTTGAGATCATCAGAGATAATCACACCAAGGTCTTTCTCCTGAACTGTGCATACCAACCTCTCACCCCCTATTGTGTACTTTTCCCTTGGATTTCTGCTACCCAAGTGCATGACACTGCACTTTTTCACATTAAATCGTAGTTGCCAAGCATTAGACCAGTCTTCCAGCTTTTGTAGATCTTTCCTCATGTTATCCACTCCCTCTGGGGAGTCCACTCTGTTGCAAATTTTTGTGTCATCTGCAAAAAGACAGACCTTTCCATTCAGTCCTTCAGCAATATCACTCACAAATATATTGAACAGTGCCGGGCCCACCAACAGTGCCGTGTTGATGTCAGAAGGGTGCTATTGCTAGCCACCCGCTCCCAACTCTGCATTCATGGTGGCCTGTAGAGCGCAGGTGGCCTAGGAGAGAGCCTGCCCACAGGACATGCTGCTCCCATAGGCAGAAGGCTGTGAGAGGCCACAATCACTACTGGCTGCTTTCTGCCTGTGGCAGACTCGCCACTAGAGCTCTGCAGATCATCCTGAATGGGGAGTGGGGGTGGGTGGCCAGTGACAGCATCCTTCTGACATCGGTTCCTGCAGGCAGGCTCTGTTTCTCTAGGCCGCAGTCACAGCTTGCACAGACCCTGCCCGCAGGACATGTTGCTCCCGCAGATAGAAGAGTGTGGAAGATAAGTCGTGGCCCAGAGAAGCAGAGCCTGCCTGTGGAAAGCAGTATGCCCTTCCTTTCCGGGCTGGGATCACGACTTGCACAGCCCCTGCCTATGGGACATGCTCCTGCAGACAGAGGGATGTGGGAGTCAACGGTCGTGGCCCAGAGAAGTAGAGCCTGCCCATGGGAGCAGTATATCCTGTGGGCAGGGGCTGTGCAAGGCCAATTGTGCCCTGCCTTTCTGGGCTGGGATCAAGGCTTGCACCCCCAGTCCATGGAATATGCTGCTCCGTGGACAGTCTCTGCCCCTTTTATATACAAGAGTGGACATGAGGGAGCTTTGGAAGGTGGATGTGGATGGCACAGGGAGTCTGAAGGGAGATGCTAGGTGCCGGGGAGGAATAGGGAAGCAGTGGAGATAAACAAAGAAACATGATGGCGGTAAAGGACCACAAGGCCTATCTAGTCTGCCCTTCCATATCAATTACTACACAAGTCCACTTTTTTTCTTTAAAGATCCTCTGTGTTTGTCCCATGCTTTTTTGAATTCAGATACTGTCCTCATCTCTACCACCTCCACTGGGAGACTATGCCACGCATCTACCACTCTTTCCATAAAGAAATATTTCCGCATATTACTCCTGAGTCTATCCCCTTTTCACCCTCATTCTTTGTCCCCTCGTAGCAGAAGTTGCTATCAATCGCAAAAGGCTTTTTTTCCTGTGCGTTTATGCCACCAGAGGTATTTAAAGTCTCTATCATATATCCTCTCTATCCCACCTTTCCTCTAAAGTATACATATTAAGATCCTTAAGTCTGTCCTCCTATGCTTTATAATGAAGATCCCTAACTATTTTAGTAGCCACCCTCTGCAGACTCCAACCTGTTTATATCCTTTTGAAGGGTCGGTCTCCAGAATTGCACACATTACTCCAAATGAGGTCACACCAAAGACTTATTTATTTCATTTATTTATTTTATTTAACCAGTTTTATATACCACCTTTTCCTTCAATCAAAGTGGTTTACATGTTGCTAAGTGTGTACATTTGGGTTAGGTGGGGATACGTGAGGAAAAGTAATTGGGGATGGGCACTTGGGAAGGTAGTTTGCACTTGGGAAGGTGGTTTGCGACATGTAAGGGTGCCATGACTTGCTTGGTTATGATTATGCTCATATGTTGGTTTGTAGGTTCTGGGAGGGTCCATAGTATTGTAATGATAATGTGGTTTTGAGCATACATTTGAAGTCCTTTATGTCACTCATGGATCTCATGCTGTCAGGCAGGGTGTTCCACAATTCTGGTGCGTAGAGAGATGGTGCCCTACTGGATGTTGTCTGAGTAGTTCTTTGGTATTCAGGTAGGGTGGCTATCTTATTATCCATGCTGCTTCTCAGTGCTCCTGCGCTAGTGTGTTTGGTTATTACGTTCTGGAGGACATTCGCTGATATGTTGTTGATGATTTTGAAAATGTTTAATGTCGCCTTACATAAGAACATAAGATATGCCATACTGGGTCAGACCAAGGTCCATCAAGCCCAGTATCCTGTTTCCAAGAGTGGCCAATCTAGGTCACAAGTACCTAGCAGTTTCCCCAAAAGACACAGGTTCCACAATGCTTGTACTGGGTCAAGCATTGATATCCTGGGTCCCTTCTTAATAATGGTTTATGGACCTTTCCTCAAGGAACTTGTCCAAACCTTTTTTAAACCCAGCTACACTAACAGCCTTTACTACATCCTCCGGTAACAAATTCCAGAGTTTGATTACACGTTGAGTGAAAGAATATTTCCTTTTATTAGTCTTAAATAGTTTACCCTGTAGCTTCATTGCATGTCCCCTAGTCTTTCTATATTCTGATAAGGTAAACAATCGATCTACGTTTACCCGTTCCACTCCGTTCATTAATTTATAGACTTCTATCATATCTCCCTTCAGCCGTCTCTTTTCCAGGTTAAAGAGCCCTAACCTTTTTAGCCTTTCTTCATAGGAGTATCCTTCCATCCCCTTGAATCTTGCATGAGCTTGTATGGGCAGCCAGTGGAGGTTCTGGAGTACTGTCGTGATGTGTTAATTTCTTGGTGTGTCCGTGATGATTCTAGCTGCTGTATTCTGCACCAGTTGAAGGGGGTGCGTGGTTTGTTTAGGGAGACCGATATATAATGGGTTACCATAGTCTAGGATGGGCGTGAGGAGTGCCTGACAAACTGTTCTGAAGTGGTCTTGGCTTAAGATTGGTTTGAGACTTCTTATAATTTTTAATTTGTAGTATGCCTTTGCCTCGGTTTTTTAGATGTGCGAGTGGAGGTTTAATTTGCTGTCTAGGATGATTCCGAGGTATCTCAACTCATCCTTCACATTGATGGATTTGTTCCGGATGCTGATTGTAGGTGGTGGGTTGAAGTTGGTTCCTGTTGTTACGAACATGGCTTCCATTTTGCTATAGTTTACCGACAAGAAGTTGTTAGTGAGCCACATGAATATATCATCTAGGCCAGTGGTTCTCAATCTTTTTTGTACCGTGACCCCTTTTACCATTGGTCAACTTGTGGTGACCCCCAATGATAAAATCAAATGTGTCTCTCTTCCTTTACCGTTAATGCATTGTCGCTGTAATCATTTGTTGAATTATTAATATATTATAGGCCTTTGCAATATGTTTTTATTTATAAAATTTACTTATTTAAACCACAATAATTAATCACAATAACAAGTAACAATATTTGATTTCAAGATTATGATGATTTTGTAGTCAAATCACTAATATGAAATAAAATTATTTTTTACACCTTTGTTGTCTGACAAATTTATTCTCTGATCATGCTGGTCCCGATCTGAGGCTTCTGCTTTCATGTCTTCTCTTAGCTCTCTTTCTGTGGTCTAAGGTCCATCTGCCATTTCTTATCTCTTCTTTCATTTTCTTCACTTCTTTTCATCAGCCTATTTCCAGTCCCAGTAACCCTCCCCAGTATCAGCCCCTTTCCATTCCTCACTCTCAGTACCTTCCAACGTCAACTTGCATTCCCATGACTGCCACTGGTGTCCATTCCCTTCCAGTCCCCCTCCTTCCCCACTGAACAGTCCCTTCTAGTACAAATACCATGGCAGCCCCTCTCAGATCCACTCCCTTCCAGTTCCATTCTCCCATCCCCTCGTATCAGCCCATTTGTAGCCTTAGCCCCCAGTTTTCTTCCAGGGCCAGCAGCTCTATCCTCCCCTCCCCACAATCAGCCCATTCCCAGTCAAAGTCCCCCAATCAGCTCGCTTCCAGTGCTAGTCCCCCCTCAACCCCATTACCAGTGCTAGCCTCCCCTAATCAGCCCAATACCAGTCCTACCCCCATCAGCTCATTACCAGTCCTAGCCTCCCCTAATCAGCTCATTTCCAGTGCTAGTCCCTCCTCAACCCCATTACCAGTGCTAGCCTCCCCTAATCAGCTCATTTCCAGTGCTAGTCCCTCCTCAACCCCATTACTAGTGCTAGGCTCCCCTAATCAGCCCATTACCAGTCCTACCCCCCCTCCCATCAGCCCATTACCAGTCCTAGCCTCCCTGATCAGCTCATTTCCAATGCTAGCCCACCATCAGTCCATTACCAGTCCTACCCCCCTATCAGCACATTACCAGTCCCAACCCCCCCCCCTTGATCAGTCCATTCCCAGTCCCAACCCCCCCCCTTGATCAGTCCATTCCCAGTCGTAGCCTTCCCTAATCAACCCATTACCAGTTCTAGCCCCCCATCTGCCCATTATAATCCTAACCCGCACTGTTTCTCCCCTCTGTCCAGCATTTATCCCCGTCTGTCCAGTACGTCCCCCTGTCTCTTCCCTTTGTCCGTCCATCCCTCCCTCCCTACATCCATCCATCCATCCATCCCTCCCTCCCTACATCCATCCATCCATGTCAGCCCCCCTCCCTCCATGTCAGCTCCCTCCCTCCATCCATCCATCCCTCCCTCCATGTCAGTCCCCCCTCTATCCATGTCAGCCCCCCTCTCTCCATGTCAGCCCCCCCTCTCCATGTCAGCCCCCCATCCATCCATCCATATCAGCCCTCCTCCCTCCCTCCCCTTCCCCCATGTCAGCCCCGTTGCAGGTTCCCTGCTCCCCTCTCCCCATGTCTGTCTCCTTCTGCAGCTGCGGCTCCCTGCCTCTTAGGGAACCGCGGCTATGCCTGTAAAACCGTTGCGGAGCCTTTCTATCTCTAAATGGGCTCCGTGCAGCATTGTCCCGCCTCCAAAGGAAGTGGTAAGCAACTTCCTTTGGAGGTGGGACAATGCTGCACGGAGCCCGTCGAGAGGCAGGAAGGCTCTGCAACTGTTTCGCAGGCATAGCCATGGTTCCCTAAGAGGCAGGGAACCGCGGCTGCAGAAGACTGGAGTCTGTGAGTTTGCCGCTGCCGAGAAGCGGACTCGGCAGCGGCAGCAACTTGTGCATGTTTTGTTTATTTTTTTTAACGGCGGAGTGAGGCGACCCCCGCTAAATCCTGTGGCGACCCCCATGTTCAGAACCACTGATCTAGGCAGTTGGTTATGGGGGTGAGGTCTGTTGTCTGTATATTTATTGGTGTATATATCATGATGTCGTCCGCATAAATGTGGTAGAGCATCCTGTGATTTTTGAGTATGTTGCAGAGGGGTTGAATGTACAGGTTGAAGAGGATAGATGACAATGTAGATCCCTGGGGTACGCCCTGTAGCATGTCAAAGCGTGCTGATATCTTGTCACCACATTTCACCTGTTGTGTTCGGTTAGTGAGATAGGATTTGAACCATTTTATTGTGTTGTTGCGTAGGCCAATATCATACAGCCGTTGTATCATTTTGTTGTGGGAGACTGAGTCGAAGGCAGCAGATAGGTCCATAAAGATTAGGAGAAATCCTTTTTTTATGTTGTCTACCTCCCTTATGAGGTTGTCCATTAAGGAAGTTAGCAGTGTTTTCACGTTGTGGTGAGGTTTGAACCCATGTTGGTGTATGTCCATAGGTGCATTCAGGTCAGTGTGATCTTGTAGCTGCTTTTGTACCAATTTTTTTTATTATTTTTGCCAGTACAGGGAGGCTGGAGATTGGATGGTAGGAACTGGGATCCATGTGGTTTAAAGCGGTATTCTTCAGGACTGGGCGAATGATGGACTGCTTGAGGTGTGTCGGCATATATCCTTGTTGGAGGGAGATTTCCACTATTTTTTGGATGTGCTGACTTATCTAATCCTTGTTTTCTTTAATCCATGCCACTTGGCAGGGGTATGTGGCTGACGTTGTTGTATTCAGGGAATCGATTATTTGTTTGATCTGGAGCACTGAGGGGGTGGTGAATTCTTCCCAGGTTCTTTGGGTTTCTGGGGTTGGTGTGGTGTTCCCGTTAATGGGGGATTTATGTCTAGACTCCTTAGCTTGCTGATTATGGAGTTCGTGAATAATTGCGGGTCTATGCTTTCGTGGTCATGCTGTGTGGTGTCCTTGGTGAGTTTCTGCATGATGTTGAAGAGCTCTCTGGGTTTATTCACTGCCTTCATTATGGTATTGGTGTAGTGGTATTGTTTGCAATTGGAGATTAGGTCATTGTATTCCATCTGCTTAGTTTTGTATTGTTGTAGGGTATGCTGCGTCTTGTTTCTTCTCCACCTCCTTTTCAATTGTCTCAATTCCCTCTTTGCTTCTCTTATGGTGTTGGAATACCAGGGTGCACTGATCCTTTTGTATGTGCGTGGGTATGTTCATGAAGTTGTTGAGGAGGCTGCAGTAAGTACTTTGTCCCAGTTTTCAATTATACTGTCCAGATTTGTGTTATTTTGGTGCAGTTGTAGTTTAGGAATTATTTCCTGTAGGAATTGGTCCCTTTGATACACTTTGAATCTCCTTTTGAATTGCTCCTCCTTCTTGCATCTGGCTGGGCTTTTGATCAGTATTGAGAAGGTTATTGCATAGTGGTCCGACCATGGGACTGGTGTGATTAAGTTTGTCGGTTGGTCGTTTTCCATAATCTATTTTGGAAAGATGATGAGGTCTGGACCGGTTCCATGCTGATGTGTTGGAGCATTCACAATCTGAGTGAACTGGAGAGATTGCATTGCTGTGAGGAACACTCTGGTTTCTTTGGTGGGTGCGGAACTAGGATTGTAGTCTCCCAGTGCAATGAGTGGTTTATGCTGAGAGGTGTGTGAGCAGACGGTCTCCAATATTGCCGAGAAGTCTGCAGACTTAGTATTTGGTGGTCTATATGTGAGGCAGATGGTTAGGTAGTTATTGGAGATGGTGATTGTGTTCATCTTCATCGTGTGAGTAGATGTTGTAGTCTTGAATTTGTAGTGGCTTTTAATCAGGATTAGCACACCTCCACCTTTTTTGTGTGTTCTTGTGTGTATGCTGTATATTCCAAAGGTGGTGTTTGAGTATGACTTGATCTGTGTCTGTGAGCCACGTTTCTGTGATACATATGATATCTATCTTGTTGGCTTGTATGTAATCCAAGATTGTATTCAGTTTGTTTCTGACTGATCTTGCGTTGAGCAGTGCACACTTCATTGGGTATTCAGTAATGGGGATCGTGTGCATATGGCGTTTGAGCTGTGCTTGTGGTTGGCGAGTTACATTGTAGTTGTAAGCTCTTCTTGCTGAGCGTGTGGTTCGCCGGCAGAATATGGAGATGATTGGTGGTATTGGGGGTGTGAGCATGGGAGTGAGTAAGGTGTGCTGCCCTGAGGCTATGCATCTGGTTTGCTGTGCTAGGATTAGTATGATTATTACATAGGGTATGGTATAATAGTAGCGGGGATGCATTTTGGTGATTTGTAGTCTTAACCCGGAGGAGAGTGAGCGAGTGGGGTTCTGTCACCTCCTTTTTTTCTGCTGGCTATTCCTCTCCCTATGCACCCAAACATCTGTCTAGCTTTCGCCGTTGCCTTCTCTACCTGTTTAGCTACTTTAAGATCGTCAGACAAAATCATGACCAGGTTCCGCTCTTTTGTGGACAGAAGTACTTCACCCCCTACACTGTACCACTCCCTTATGCAGCCCAAATGCATGACCCTATATTTTTTAGCATTAAATCTCAGCTGCCAAATTCTAGACCATTTTTCAAGCTTGGTTAGATCCCTCATCATGTTATCTACTTCTTCCTGGGTGTCTATTGCAGATTTTGGTATAATCCGCAAACAAGCAGACCTTACCCGGCAGCCCTTCTGCAATATCACTAACAAAGATGTTAAAAAGAATCGGACTGAGGGCAGATCCTTGTGGTACACCATTGGTAACCACCTCCTCCTCAGAGTAATCTCCATTTAGCTTTACCCTAAGTCACCTCCCACTCAACCAGTTTCTAATCCAGTCAGTAACTTTAGGGTCCATCCCTAGGGTGCTCAGTTTGTTTATAAGCCGCCTGTGTGGAACAGTGTCAAAGGCTTTACTGAAATCCAAGTATACCACATCTAGGTCTCTCCCTTGAATCCAACTCATAAGAACATAAGAAATGCCATACCGGGTCAGACTAAGGTCCATCAAACCCAGTATCCTATTTCCAACAGTGGCCAATCCAGGTCAGTTACCCAAAGTCCACAGCTTCCACAGTACTCATCCTGGGGTAAGCAGTGGATTTCTGGTCACCCAGTCAAAGAAATCAATTAGATTTGTCTGACAAGACTTGTCGCTGGTGAATCCATGCTTCCTCGGATCCGGTAATCCATTGGACTCCAGAAATCTCACTATTTTCTCTTTCAGCAGCGTTTCCAATAGTTTACTCACCATAAAGGTTAAGCTAACTGGCCTGTAGTTTTCAACCACTTCCTTACTTCTGCTTTTGTGTAAAGGGACCACATGTGCCTCTCTCCAGTCCTCTGGCACCACTCCCAACTCTGAGGCATTGAAAAGGCCAGTCAGTGGAGCTGCTAGAGCATCCCAAAGTTCCTTCAGTATTCTTGGATGTATCCCATTCGGTCCCATTGCTTTGTCTACTTTTAGTTTAGCTAGTTTCTCACAAACACAGTCTTCTGAAAATTGTTCAAGATGGCCCTCACTTCTGTTCCTGTTTGTGGGTGTTTTCTGTGGTTCAGTTCCTGGCCCTTCATCTGTGAACACAGAACAGAAATGTATTAAGCAATTCCTCCTCTGCTTCTACATAATCTCCAGGAACAAGCAGGAATGAGTCTTCACATATGGGTATCGTCGGTACCGACGGAGCCTGCGCGGGAACGCTCCCCAAGGAAAGCTTTTGGGAGCATCCCACGGCACCTGCGCGCTGCCTTCCCGCCTTTCCTAACCGCCTCTCTCCAGTTCTTCTTTTCTGCGGAGCCAGCAGGTCGTGTTCCTGTCACCGCTGAAGAATTTCTTTATTTTATTTCTTTGGTCACGCGTCTGCCTTCTCGACGCTGGACCGGTACCGCCGGTCTTTTCTTTCTTTATTCTACAAAAAAAAAAACCCACTACTGTTTTTTCTCACTTCAGTGCATTTTCGTCTTGGCCTTAGGCCTAGCAAATTTTTCCTCATGGAAAAGCCCGCCTCTGGGTTTAAAAAATGCACGAAGTGCAGCGGCACTATTTCTGTCACAGACACCCATGAATGGTGTCTAAAATGTTTAGGTCCTGACCACTCCATTGCAGATTGTGAGTCCTGCTCCATGATGTCTAAAAGAGGTCTACAGAATCGAGCAGCTAAGCTCAGTACCCTGTTTCCCTCGGATGCAGCTTCGGTTGCATCAACGTCTTCCAGGGCTGCTGCTTCCTCACATGGATCTCAGGTAACCAAACTTAAATCCAGCCGGTCCTCGAAGGGTAGATCTCCCTCTAAGTATCGAGATGCCTCCGGGCTTGCCCTCGAGGAATCCACACCGGCAAAATTACCCCGGCGGGAGGCTCCGGCTTCCAAAGCTTTATCTATGGGGTCACAGGTTGACATCGATGGCTCGGCCTCGACCGATCACCTGTTGCCATGTTCTGGGGTACCGGTGGTTCCCACTGGTACCGACATCCAGACATAGGTTGCGTTAATGGATAAGAATATCCTGACCATGCAGCGTGCCATCACGGCATTCGTACAAGCTGCGACGTCTTCGGTACTGCAACAAACTCCGTTGCCGGTACCGACATCGGTTCCGGTGCCGGTACCGATTGCATCGACATCCGCTCCGGGGTCGACTGCAGCAGTACACTGTTCTGTGATGCCCATCGGTACCGAATCGGTACCGATCACTCCCGATGTCGATACCACCCAGTACGCGTACCGGGCTCTGCAGGAGCATCCAGACAGGCGATACTTCGATTCCTCTGAAGACTCTGATGAATCAGAGGTCTCTGTCGAAGCATCGGTGATCCATCCTCAGGAGCCCTCTTCTCCAAAAAGGAGAATGTCTCCTCCAGAGGACTTGTCTTTTCAAGACTTCATTAGGGAAGTGGCCAAGGGCCTTTCCATCTCAGTGGCACCTGAGACAGAGCCTAGAGCCAAAAAATTAGATATTTTACAATATCCTAAGGCTCCTAAAAAGGCAGCCACTTTACCAATACATGAGATTCTTTATGATCACATGTTGGGCATATGGGAGACTCCTCTCACCACTTTCCCTCATTCTCGCAGGTTGGACACCATGTATCTTGTTCCTCCTTGTCCTGGCTTCCATAAGACTCAGCTTCCTCACCACTCCATTGTGGTGGAGTCTGCTATGAAGAAGATAAAGAGTACAAAGAGGCACTCTTCTGCTCCTCCAGGAAGAGAATGCAGAACCTTAGATGCCTTTGGCAGGAGAATTTTCCAGGCCAGTATGCTTGTTGCCAGAATCAACTCCTGCAGTCTCTATATGGGGATGTTTCTAAAAGAAGTTACAGATCACCTGCAAACTTTATCTCCTTTTATTTCAGAAGATAAAAGGGAAGAGTTCCTCACCTGGCTCAAACATGCCCAGGATATTTCCAAGTTTTCCTACCATGCAGCCTTTGACTCTTTTGAAGGTGCCAGCAGAGCCTCGGCCATTGCCATAGGTGCACGCAGAGTTGCTTGGTTACAAGCTTCTGATTTGGAACCCTGGGTTCAAGATGGACTAGGAAACCTTCCTTGTACAGGTGAAAACCTTTTTGGCAAAGATTGGCAGGCAAAGACCACCCAAATGGATGCTGAAAATTCTGCTTTAGATAGACTTTCAAAGTCTACTTCTGCTCCTTTTAAGAAAAGGTTGTTCAAAAAGGGGGTTTTTTTCCCAAAAAAGGGAAATATTCTGTTTATGGGCAGCAGTCATCTTCTGCAGGTCGTTTTGCTACAAAGAGACAGCAACAACCGAAACAGGCCAAGCCTAAGGCTGCTAGGACTGCTACGGCCCAACAGCCTCAGCCTCCTCAGGGCCTTTGACTTACAACTAGAGAGCTTAGCCTTTCTGGCTCTAGAACATCCAGAGCCTCTCACCATTCCAGGAAGGTTGGCTTACTTTGCTCCCAGGTGGGAACAAATCACAACAGAGCAATGGACCCTCTCCATCATAAGGGAGGGGTACAAGCTTCATTTCTTAAACCTTCCTCCTCACACCATGGTGAGACAGTTCAATTCTCAGACATCTCTCCTCGACCTTCTGGGTCAGGAGATTGCTACCCTTCTTGCCCAAGGGGCAATAGAAGAAGTACCCCTTCTTCAACAGGGCTCAGGGTTCTACTCCCCCTACTTTCTTATCCCAAAGAAAACAGGGGGTTACAGACCCATATTAGATCTCAGAGAATTGAACAAGTTTCTATGCAAGGATCTCGGTACTCTCCTTCCATACCTTCAGAGTCAGGATTGGCTTTGCTCTCTAGACCTCAAGGATGCGTACACCCATGTCCTCATCCATCCAACACATAGAAGGTTCCTTCAGTTCCTTTATCAAGGGAAGCACTACCAATACAGAGTGCTTCCTTTCGGTCTGGCCTCTGCACCAAGGGTGTTCACAAAATGCATGGCAGTAGTAGCTGCATTTCTACGCACTCTAGGAATATTTGTATTCCCATATCTGGACGACTGGCTCATCCGAGCTCCATCCCAGTCAGAGGCCCAGACTTCTCTAACCTGCACAAGGCGTATCCTTCAGTATCTGGGACTTGTAATAAACTTTCCAAAATCCCATCTCACCCCTACTCAGTCTCTAGAGTTCATAGGGGCCTTGCTGGATACCACAACTGCAAGGGCCTATCTTCCCCAGGCCCGTTGCCTACGCTTGGTGCAGTTAGCCTCACAAATTCAGTTAAAATCCCATTTAACTGCTCGAGAGATGTTACAACTGTTAGGCCACATGGCATCCACTATGCATGTGGTTCCTTACGCTCGCCTTCACATGAGGGCTACTCAGTGGACTCTGTCCACCCAATGGATCCAGGCATCAGGTTGCCTGTCAGACAGAATAGCAACCTCCAGTCGCCTCTTTTGGTCCCTCCAGTGGTGGAAGTCCACTCAAAATCTGTTGATGGGGTCCCCCTTTCAACAGGTGTTACCCCAAGCAACCCTTACAACAGATGCCTCTCCAAAAGGTTGGGGAGCTCATCTTCAAGATCTCTCCACTCAAGGCATCTGGTCTTTACAGGAGACATCTCTACATATCAACCTCTTAGAGCTCAGAGCAATTTTTCTAGCTCTCTGAGTCTTCCATACCCTGCTCAGCTACAAGACAGTCCTCATCCACACGGACAACCAAGTAGCCATGTTCTACGTGAACAAGCAGGGCGGGACTGGCCCTCTGTCGCTTTGCAATGAAGCTCTGAGATTGTGGGCCTTCGCCAGAGAGCATCAAATTCATCTCATGGCAGTGTATCTTCCAGGGGTTCAAAACTCTTGGGCAGACAGACTCAGTCGAGTTCTGCTTCCACACGAATGGCCCCTCCATGGGGACCAGATAGCCAGGATCTTCCGAATTTGGGGAACACCGGACATAGACCTTTTTGCAAGTCCGTGGAATGCCAAAACTCCCCGGTTCTGTTCCAGGATTCCGTGTCGGGGAGTTCAGGCCACGGATGCCTTCCTCCTTCATTGGGGGCAAGACTTCCTCTTTGCCTTTCCACCCATTCCCCTAATTCCCAAGACACTCTTCAAACTTCAGAGAGACAAGGGGTCTATGATCCTCATAGCACCACATTGGCCACGCCAAGTGTGGTACCCTCTACTTTTGCATCTCTCTCAAGCTCCTTCCCTGGACTTGGGATCTGCTCCAGACCTCCTGTCCCAGGAGGAGGGAATGTTGTGGCATCCAAATCCCCAGTCTCTTCACCTCAGAGCCTGGTTGCTGAAGGCCTTGATCTTCAAGATTTGCATCTTTCTCAGCAAGTGAAGGATATCCTTTACGCTTCCAGAAAGCCTTCCACCAGACGTTCCTATGCTTTTAAATGGAAAAGGTTTACCATTTGGTGTGCACAGAAGGGTCTTAACCCTCTTGCAATACCTCTGAATTCTTTACTAGAGTATTTGCTGCATCTATCCCATGCAGGCCTTAAAACAAATTCTGTTAGAGTCCATTTGAGTGCTATTGCAGCATCCCTTAAGCCCCTCAATGGACAGCCTATTTCCTCTCATCCCCTTATAGCAAGATTCATGAGAGGCCTTCTTTTGACTAAACCTCCCATTAGACCACCTCCAGTGGCATGGGACTTAAATCTGGTTCTTGGCCAGCTTATAAAGCCACCCTTTGAACCCTTAGCCACTACCTCCTTGAAATTTCTTTCCTGGAAGGTTATTTTTCTCATTGCAGTCACTTCAGCTCGCCGCATCAGTGAGCTGCAAGCCTTGGTGGCTAATCCTCCTTATACAAGGTTCCATCATGACAAGGTAGTCCTCAGGACCAATCCACACTTTATGCCTAAAGTGGTTTCACCTTTTCATCTGAATCAGGAGGTGTATTTACCTGTCTTTTTTCCAGGACCTCATGCTTCAAGTGCAGAGAGGAATCTCCATACCCTGGATTGTAAGAGAGCGCTTGCTTTTTACTTACAAAGGACACAGCAACATAGAAAGTCCTCTCAACTCTTTGTTGCTTTTGATCCCTCTCATTTAGGACTTCCAGTCTCTAAGAGAACTCTGTCCAATTGGATTGCTCAGTGTATTTCTTTCGCCTACCAGAGTAAGAACCTTTCTCTGGAGGGCCATGTCACAGCTCACAGTGTGAGGGCCATGGCAGCCTCTATGGCTCATCTAAATTCTGTGTCCATCGACCAGATCTGTCGAGCGGCCACCTGGGCCTCGGTTCATACCTTCACAGCCCATTACTGCTTGGACAAGGACTTCCGCCGGGATGCCTTGTTTGGTCAGGCTGTTCTCAAACACCTGTTCCATACCTAATCAACTCCTTCCGTCCATCCCTGGCTGGATGCCTGAGATTCATGGGTGGAGGTAGAGCCCTTCCCAGGGACTCACAACCTGGGTGATCTCCCAGGCATCTCTAGCTTGGGGAGTCCCCATATGTGAAGACTCATTCCTGCTTGTTCCTGGAGATAGCACAGTTACTTACCTGTAACAGGTGATCTCTGGGAACAGCAGGAATAAGTCTTCACAACCCACCCACCTCCCCTAGGAGTTGTATCTCTCTATCTTTTTTTCCTTTCCTCACTCTCTCTTTGTCTCAGCTTTAAAACTCGAACTGGAGAGAGGCGGTTAGGAAAGGTGGGAAGGCAGTGCGCAGGCGCTGTGGGATGCTCCCAAAAGCTTTCCTTTTGGACGCTGGGGAGCGTTCCCGCGCAGGCTCCATCGGTACCGACGATACCCATATGTGAAGACTTATTCCTGCTGTTCCCAGAGATCACTTGTTACAGGTAAGTAACTGTGCTTTCCTCCCCTTCACCCTTGAGTCTGACAATACCACTTTTGCCCTTCTCGCTAACACATCTGAAAAAGTTCTTATCCCCCCCCATTTTATTGTATTGGCTATTTCTTCTTTCTGTATCTTTGCTTTCCGGACTACTTCACTAGTATCTCTAAGTTTTTCGAAATATAGATGCCTGCCTTCCTCTCTCTGTGATCTCTTGTATTTCATGAAGTCCTCCCTCTTTTTCTTCATCTTTTCAGCTGCTTCTTTTGAGAACTATAGTGGCCTCCTTTTCTGATTATGTTTGTTTACCATTCTAACAAAAAGGTAGGTTTCCCTTAAAATATTCCCTTTCCTTTTTTCACACTGTTTTTCAACATCCCCCAACTGTTCCCATCCAGCTAACGATTCCTTGAGTTATTGGCCTATCTTGGCATAGTTAGTTTTCCTAAAGTCTAAGACCCTCACTTTTGAATGGATTTTATCAGCCCTAGTCCAAATCCTGAACCATACCATCTGGTGATCACTGGATGTGAGATGATCTCCCACTATAACATCAGAAACACTTTCACCACTGGTAAGTGCAGAGTCCAGTATGGCCCCTTCATGTGTGGGTTCTGTTACCAGTTGCCTGAATAGTTCTCTCTGAAGAGAATCCAGGATCTCCTTACTTCTAGATGACACTGCAGCAGGGATGTGCCAATCAACATCTGGTATATTGAAATCACCTATCACTAGCACTTCTCCTTTCCTGGCAATGCTGTCTGTTTTCTATTAAATCTCCCTCCACTTCTCCCTGTGAGGGGAGGTCTGTATATCACGCCAATGCAAATGAATTTCTCTTTCTCTCTTTCTAGTTTAATCCACAGTGCCGCCTCTTTCCCTTTTAAGCCCTATAATTCTATAGCTTTAATATTTTTATTTGAGGTGGGGGATTAGGGAGATAGTGGACATGGAAAGGGACATAGGTTGCAGAGGGATAGGAAGCGAGAGGGCAGATGTGGAAGGAAAAAGAGTGCAGGTACTGGATGGAGGGAGGAAGAGAGAGAGACTAGATGGGGGGTGAGAGATGTTAGACATGGAGAGAGTGAGTAAAAGACTGGGGAATAGCCGACCAGGTTCGAAGAGCTGGGGAATGGAAGGACTGGGGTGAAGTTGAAAAGCGGTAGGAAGGTGTAAAAAAGAGGGAGATTGAGAACTAGGTAGTAAAGAATAGTGAATTCAGGATGGACAGAAAAATAAATGAAAGAAAGCTGAAAGGAAAAATAATCCAATATTCAAGATGGAAGAAAGTTAAGAAAACCAAAAGGAGAGACAAGAAATGGTAAATGGATTAGAACTGTAGAAAGAGAGATAAGGGAAGACAGAAGAAAGCAGAAGCCTCAGATAGAGACCAACATGATCTGAGAATAAAATGGACAAACAAAGGTAGAAAGAGAGAATTTTATTTTCAATTTAGTGATAGTGCAACATCCATTCTTTATATTTTACACAGTATGGGGAACTGCATGTCTTTTATTTCTCTGGTGTTGCTCCTCATATGGAGTCTGGCGGCTTTGGGTTTTAGTTTGTTTTGTCTACCTATTTTTATTTTTACTTTAGGTTGGGGGTCACTTATTCTTTACTTGGTGAGGGTCTGTATTCTGAGCGTGTGACCGAGGCCAGGTGTTCTGTTAACATGGAGTTCCTTATCGTCCCTCCATTCCAGTCCCGAACCTCTGGGTAATGCACCTCCTTCAGCAGCTTGGAGACTGATCGCGTCATCTTCTTGATGACAGTAGTACTAATAGAGAAAGCACTGCCCCTTCTGCCCACTACAATCAGTCTCCAAGCAGCTGGAGGTAGTGAGCCTATAGGCTTGGCTCACTGGGTACAACTAAGGAGATTAGTTTGTTTGTTTTTGGGGCATTTTTCTTTGGTTTCCAGTCTCTGATTAGAGCACTTTGGTTTAAAAAAAAAAAAGTAGTAAAATAGTACTGAAGCGATCAAGAGGAAAATTTGCGGTGAAGGGAGGCCCTCCCCTCCTCCTCCCTTGATTCTAGCGGTGGGGTGGTGAGTGGGTGGTGGGTAACCTGGGGAAATGCTGTGCTGTTCCTCATCCCGCGGTCGGCTGGCGGTTATCGGGGAGACGGATGTGCGATCCCTGCGGCTTGTAAGCAGAGCTAATTTTCCCCGGAGGACTCAGCGCCGAAGCTGGTACTTCCGGTTGAGCGCAGGGGGTGCAGAGAGGAGCCCTCAAGCACTGTGAGGCAGAGTTTTATGGGGGTTTTTTCTCACGCTACGGCGCAGACAGCTTGTTTCACTGAGGTAAGAGCATAACACGCTTGAAAGCAGGGGGAAAATGTTTACCCCAATGGCGTGCTGCGGCCTGAATTTCAGCGGGAGCTGGTGACCGCGTTCATTTTCCCGCTCGAACGAGAAGACTCGCGGGAAAGTTGCAACTTGGCTGCTCTACAGGAATCTAGTGGGTTTTTTCCCTGCTACTTAAATGTTTTCGTTTCAGTTTAATTTCAAATTCATTTGTTTTGTTTTTCTTTTCTACAGTTTAAGAAAAAAAAAAGAACTTCTCTCCTTTTTCTGTCAGGGGCTTGGGTGACCTAGACTGAGGTCTGGGGCGCAGTAGGGGCATGCCAGCAAGATCGCAGTGTCTGGTGTGTGGAACCAGGTGAGATACGGTTTCAGAGACGGGTTTGTAGTGGGTGCACTCAGGAGGCCACTGCGATGGAGCAATCCGTGCAGGTGGGCTCTGAGATGGAAAGCACCCTTGGCCCGTCTCTGATCGAGCAGGAGATGACAGGACCAGTACCTGCCTCTCCGGAGCCACCCTCCGGATCCTAAGTTGTTCCCGAGCCTTCCTCCTCCCAGAGGGTATCGGAGGGGGAGTCGCTGGTTTATTTTCGCCTGAGTTTGTCCTGCTGCTGCACCAAGTGTTCTGTTTGCATCAGCAGGGGGCGGGTGGAACGTCCTTGGTGGAAAGAGGCCGGGTGGTCTCTATGAGAAGCTCGGGTGCGGTCCGGTGAAGCACCCTAAGCCCGCAGGGGCGGGACAGGGGCAATCACTAGTGTCGACGGAGCTCGAGAGGGAGGAACTTGACATGGAGATGGATTTAGATGAGGAGCTCGAGGAGGACAAGATTCCCGAGCAAGAAGACCAAGCCCGGATAGTCAGGGTTTTTCGTAGAGAAGAATTGTCGGCACTAATAATGAAATCGTTGAAGACACTAAATATGCCAGTCAGGTCCTCAATGGAGGACGAGACCTTGGAGGATCCTCTCCTGCGAGCCATACGGATGACCTAGTTCGTCTTCCCCATACATAGAGTGGTGCGGCAGATGATCCAGGATGAGTTGGATCTGCCAGAGAATGGTCTTCATGGGGCTAAGCTCATGAACCGCCTTTATCCATTGTCAGTCTGGACAAGGAGCTCTTTCATTCTCCGAAGGTAGATGCAGCGGAGTCGGCGGTCACGAATAAGATGACAATTCCAGTGGAAGAGGCGGCGGTGCTGAAGGATGCTCAGGATAGGAAGCTGGATGCGCTGCTGAAGCAGGCGTTCAATGTCAATGCCCTTTCTCTCCAGGCCTCCATTTGTGGAGCTTGGGTGGTGCGTGCCTGTCTCCATTGGTCTCAGCGTGTGCAGCAGCACGAGGAATCGGACCAGGCAGAAGAGACTTCCCGGTTGGAATCCGGGGCGGCGTACCTGGTGGATATTGATTATGATCTCATCAGAGGTCTATCTAAGAGTATGGCCTCGGTGGTAGCGGCACGCTGTTATTTGTGGCTTTGAAAATTGGGCAGCTGATTCCTCTTCCAAGCTAAGTAAGCTTCCTTTTAGAGGAAAGCTTCTGTTCGGAGAGGATCTGGAGAAGCTGGTTAAGGACCTGGGTGAGTCCAAGGGCGGCCAATTGCCAGAGGACAAGCAGAAACTGAGTCGAAGTGTCTCGGCCCCTCTGGGGGCAGCAGCGGGAATTTGGGCGTTTTTGTTCCACACGCCAGATGCCTTTCCAGAGAGTTGGTTTTCCTGCACGGTTGCAGGGATTTCAAAGTTTCTGAGGAGTGGGGTGGGGATTTGCGGCGGCCCTGTTCGCGGTACCTAAGAAACCTCAATGAAGTGAGGGGGGCCCAGGTGGAGGAACAGCCCCCCTGGGAGGACGGTTGCAGGGCTTTTACCCCACCTGGGCCCAAATTACCTCTGATCAGTGGGTCCTGGAGGTCATTTGAGAGGGTTATGTGCTAGAGTTCGATCGTCCACTGGGCAGCTCCTTTGTACAGTCTCTATGCAAGGCACTGGCAGTTCACGACACTCTGAGGCGATTATTGCAGCTCAGGGCTGGTTTGCCAATGCCTCAAGACCAGTACGGCTGCGGTCGATACTCCATTTATTTTGTGGTACCAAAGGAGGACTGAGTGTTCTGGTCCATTCTCGACTTAAAGCGCGTAAACTGATGTCTGTGAGTCCCGCATTTTTGAATGGAGACCTTGTGGTCTGTCATTGTGGCGGTCCGCGACGGGGAGTTTCTCATTTCCTTTGATGTTACAGAAGCATACCTGCACATTCCAATTCAGCCAGAGCACCAGCAGTTTTTCAGGTTTGCAGTGCCCATGGGGCATTTTCAGTTCCGGGCCCTAGCTTTCTGTCTTGCGACAGCGCCATGCACCTTTACCAAGGTCATGGTGGTGGTGGCAGCAGTGTTGCGCAAAGAAGGTATCCTGGTACATCCCTATCTTGACGACTGGCTAGCAGGGCAAAGTCCAGGGCTGAGAGCGAACGCGCTACAGCCAGAGTGGTACAGTTGTTGCAGAGTCTGGGATGGGTGGTCAGTGTGGCCAAAAGTCACTTGCATCCGTCTCAAGTGTTAGAGTATCTCAGAGCCTGTTTCAATACGCGGGTGGAGAGAGTCTTTTTGCCGGAGCTGAGAGCACAGGAGCTTCAGCGACATCCGTAACCCACGGCATGGCACTATCTTCAACTTCTCGGCACCATGGCGGCTGCTCTCGATCTGGTGCCGTGGGTGAGGGCTCACATGAGGCTTCTCCAGAGGTCGCTGGTCCAGCGTTGGTTGCATCAGTCGTCCTCTCTGTCCCAAAGGCTCCCCTGCTCATGGGGGGTCAAGAAGGCCCTCAGATGGTGGCTGACGAGTCAGCATCTGGACAGAGAGATGCCTCTCAAATTCCCAGATTATTACCGGTGGTGACGGACACCAGTCTTTCAGGCTGGGGGGCTCATTGCCAGAATCACTTTGCACAGGAGCAGTGGGGCCCACAGGAGGCTTGTTGGTCCATCAACAGGCTGGAGATGTGGGCGGTGTCCCTGGGATTGCAGAGTTTTCAGATTAGGCTGCCCTGGGGTGGCAGTCCGAGTACTGTCAGACAATGCAATATTGGTAGCCTACATCACAGAAACATAGAAAAATGACGACGGAAAAGACCACATGGCCTATCTAGTCTGTCCTTCCATAACAACTACGACAGTCCCCTTTTTTCCTTTAGAGATCCTCTGTGTTTGTCCCATGCTTTTTTGAATTCAGATACTGTCCTCATCTCTACCACCTCCACTGGGAGACTATTCCACAGATCCATCACTATTTCCGTAAAGAAATATTTCCGCATATCAATCCTGAATCTATCCCCTTTCACCCTTATCCCATGTCCCCTCGTAGCAGAACTTGCTTTCAGTCGAAAGAGGCTCTCCTCCTGTGCATTTATGCCACGGAGATATTTAAACGTCTCAGTCATATCACCTCTATCCCGCCTTCTAAGGTGTACATATTAAGATCCTTAAGTCTGTCCTCATATGCTTTATAATGAAGACCACTAACCATTTTAGTAGCCACCCTCTGTACTGACTCCATCCTGTTTATATCCTTTTGAAGGTGCGGTCTCCAGAATTGCACGCAATACTCCAAATGAGGTCGCACCAAATACATATACAGAGGCACTATCACCTCCTTTTTTCTGCTTGCCATTTCTCTCTGTATGCACCCAAACATCCTTCTAGCTTTTGCTGTTGCCTTTTCTACCTGTTTAGCCTAAGATCATCAGACACAACCACGCCTAGGTCCTGCTCTTCTTTAGTGGACAAAAGTACTTCACCCCCTATACTATATCGCTCCCTTGGATTGCTGCAGCCCAAATGCATCACCTTACATTTTTTAACATTAAATCCCAGCTGCCAAATTCTAGACCATTCTTCGAGCTTAGCTAGATCCCTCCTCATGTTATCTACACCTTCCTGGGTGTCTACTCTATTGCAGGTT
Organism: Ichthyophis bannanicus; assembly: GCA_033557465.1. Lineage (NCBI taxonomy): Eukaryota > Metazoa > Chordata > Amphibia > Gymnophiona > Ichthyophiidae > Ichthyophis > Ichthyophis bannanicus. The sequence goes on from CM066048.1 coordinate 63,512,839, forward strand.
TTGGTATCATCCGCAAAGAGGCAAACCTTACCCGACAGCCTTTCTGCTATATCACTAACAAAGATGTTAAAAATAATCGGACCAAGGACAGATCCCTGGGGCACACCACTGATAACATCAACCGACAGGGCGGCACAGGCAGTGCCGCTCTGGAGGCGGAGGCCGAGTCCCTGTTGGGCTCGGCAGAGACTCATCTCCAGGCATTGTCAGCAGCCCATGTAGCGGGAACCGACAATGTCACGGCGGATTATCTGAGTCGGGTTCAAGTAGACCCGGTAGAATGGGTGCTCAACCAGGAGGTGTTCGAATTACTGGTTCGCCAATGGGGCATGCTTGTCATGGATTTAATGGTGAAGTTCGCAGGTGCCAAAGCGTCTCGGTTTTTCAGCAGAAAAAGGGAAAGAATGTCGGAAGGGCTGATGCTCTGGTGCAGAGGTAGCCGGCCGAGGGGCTACTCTGTGTTTCTGCCCTGGCCACTAATCAGCCGGGTGGTGCAGAGGATAGAGTCACATTGCAGGCTGGTGGTTCTCATCGCCCCGGACTGGCCCCAGGGATTTTCCATTGGATTCATCACCTCCTTATGAATGTCGACGTTCCTTGCCCAAGGACTTGTCATTCCAAGACTTCATTAAGGACATGGCGGCAGCTCTCAATATTTTAGTGGTGACAGAAATGGAATCCAAGAGCTGAGGAGCGTGACATACTCCAGTATCCTTCGTCACCGAAGGAGGCGGCCACCCTACTGGTGTAAAACATCTTAAAGAACTTGATTCGAATGTGGGAGGCCCCCATGTTGACCCCTGCGGTAAGTATGAGTCTTGTTATCCTATATAGGGTTCCTCCCTCTCTATGCTTCCAAAAGCCACAACTTCCCCACCATTTCATAGTTGTGGAGTCCTCCATGAGGAGGGTCCAAAGAATCACTCCTCAGTGCCTCCTGACAGGAGGCCAGGACTTTAGATGCATTTGGGAGAAAAGCATTCCAGGCTACCATGCTAGCCTCGAGAATAGACTCATACACGCTATACATGGGTGTGTTTCTTAAGGATGTGTAGAGGGATTTATCAGAATTCACCTCCTTGTTTTACCCCATGACAAACAGGCGGCTTATCAAGACCTTATTACCCATGCCCAGAATACATCGACATTCTTAACAAGGGCTGCATTTGATGCTTTTGAAGCTAACAGCAGATCTGATGCAGCTTGCTTGGGTGCCAGAAGAACAGCATGGCTTTAGACATCTGACCTGGAACAATGGGTCTAGGATAAATTAATCAACATACCCTGTAAAAGTGAGAACCTCTTTGGTCAGATGTGGAGGGAAAAGGCTGGAGATATAGAAACGGATGACCTCACCATGAAGAGGCTGTCAAGGAAAGCTGCAGACCCTTCTAAAAAGAAGGCTACCACCAAAAAGCCATTCTTCCCTAAGAAGAAGTAGTTTTACCCTCCATATCAGCCTATGCTGCCCCACAACAGCAGCAGAGACAACCAGGCCAAAAGCAGATCAGGAAACCCAAGGTCTCCAAACCACAGCCTGCCCCATCTACTCAGCAATCTCAGACTCCTTCAAAAAGAGCATGGCCAATTCTCCCATCATTCTCCCTCCTCCATCCAGGATCCCAGGGAGGCTAGTGCATTTTGCACACCGCTGAATCAGTATCACCTCCGAACCTTGGACCGTACATTTAGTCAGACAGGGCCTATAACTAAAGTTCCAGACTCGTCCTCCCAGTCACTTTGTGGGACAACCCACCCTGGACCCCTTCACTCCTTCTTGCTCCATCAGAAGATCCTCTCCTTGCTAGAACAAGGAGCCATTGAGGAGGTAGACCAGGGATTCTACTCCAGATATCTCCTAATTCCAAAGAAGACAGGAGGTTACAGGCCTATACTAGATCTACGAAATCTCAACAAATTTCTCATCAAAGAGAAATTCAAGATTTCTCTAGGCACCCTCCTGCCATATTTCAAACAAAATGATTGTCTATGCTCTATGGATCTAAAGGATGCCTACACACACATCCTCATTCACTCAGGTTTGTTTTTCAAGGCAACCACTATCCGTACCTTGTCTTCCCTTTTGGACTCGCCTCAGTGCCCAGGGTATTCACAAAGTACTTAGCTGTTGTGGCGGCCTATCTACGAACCTTGTCATCACCCCCATACGGGACTACGGAAATTCATTATATCAAGGATTACCCAAACACACTGTACACCCATTTCAATTGGTGCAAAACACCGCAGCGCGCATAATCACAGACACGCCCAAATATGAACACATAGCACCAGTTCTCCAACAGCTGCACTGGTTACCCATAATAGCACGGGCGAAATGCAAAGCAGCACCAATTATCTTCAAGGCCATACACCAATGCTCAGCAGACATTCTACAAACCACAGTAACCAGAGACACTAGCAGCAGACCCAGACGAAACCAAGGCAGCAATAGACTCCTCACCCCAGCCAGATACCACAAGATGAAACAATCAACATCCAGAAGAGCCTTTTTGCTTTCAGCGCCGGACCTTTGGAACACCCTCCCTGAGGAACTAAGAGCACAAAGGGACCTCAAGGACTTCCGAAAATCCCTCAAAACCCACCTGTTCAGGGCCTCATTTGAACAAAGACCTTAACTCCCACCCTTGCCAGTAACCATCTAGCACCATCATCTCAGACCTGGGACACAACCCTCCAGAAATATATGTATGTCTTGTCACCTCTGTTGAATGTAGACCCTCGTCCCATCCCTAACCACTTTGATTGAAGGATAAGGTGGTATACAAAACTGGCTAAATCTTTCTGTTCCCCTACTTACTTTAGACGGCTGGTTGCTAAGGGCAGACTCCACTTTAGCAGTCTCATCTGTCCAGTATCGACTCGGTCAGTGTCACGGCAGGACATGCTAAGGAGATAAAGTTCCTAGATGAAATAAATGACTGCTTCTTGGAGCAACTGGTTAATGAATTGACCAGAGGGGAAGCCATATTGGACCTAGTCCTTAGTGGAACACCAGATCTGCTGCAAGGACATAGAGTTATTAGAAAAAGTACAGAGAAGAGCCACCAAATTGGTGAAGGGGATGGAAGGCTACTCCTATGAAGAGAGGCTAAAAAGTTTAGGGCTCTTTAACCTAGAAAAGAGGCGGCTGAGGGGAGATATGATAGAGGTGTATAAATTAATGAATGGAGTGGAACGGATAAACGTGGATAAATTGTTTACGCTATCAGAATATAGAAGGACTAGGGGGCATGTAATGAAGCTACAGGGTAAACTATTTAAGACAAATAGGAGAAAATATTTCTTCTCTCTCAACGTGTAATCAAACTCTGGAATCTGTTACCGGAGGATGTAGTAAGGGCTGTTAGTATAGCTGGGTTTAAAAAAGGTTTGGACAAGTTCCTGGAGGAAAGGTCCATAAACCACTATTAAAAAGGGACCCAGGATATCAATGCTTGGCCTAGTACAAGCACTGCAGAACCTGTGTCTTTTGGGGAAACTGCTAGGTACGTATGACCTAGATTGGCCACTGTTGGAAACAGGATACTGGGCTTGATGGACCTCGGTCTGACCCAGTATGGCATTTCTTATGTTCTTATGTTCTTATGTTCTTATGGGGGTGGGGCCACTTGGCAATAGTGATCATAGCATGATCATGTTTGATTTAATTAGTGGAGGAGGGATGGAAAGGAAATCCACAGTACTACCTTTTAGCTTTTCGAAAGGGAGACTATGATAAAATGAGGAAAATAGTTAAGAAAAAACTAAAAGGAATAGTTGTGAAGGTTAAAGACTTACATTAAGCTTGGGTGGTGTTTAAAAATACTATCTTGGAAGCCCAGACCAGCTGTATTCCACGCTTTAAGAAAAGTGGAAGGAAGTCCAAAAAATTAAAGGTGAAGTCAGAGAGGCGGCTGTTGCCAAAAAAGCATCTCTCAGGAAATGGAAAAAAGAGCCAAATGACTAAAACTGGAAACAGCACAAGCACTGGCAAGTTAAATGCAAGGCATTGATAAGGCAGGCAAAGGGAGAATATGAGAAGAAGCTTGCTGTGGAAGCAAAAACGCATAATAAAGACTTTTTCAAGTACATAAGTAGCAAAAAAACCTGTGAGAGAGTCAGTTGCTCCATTAGATGATAGTGGGGTTAAAGGGGCACTAAGAGGCGACAAGGCGATAGCGGAGAGACTGAATGAATACTTCAGTCTTTACTGAGGAAGATGTAGGGATGTTACCCATGACTGAAGTGTAATTTAAAGGTGCGGAAGAATTGAAGGAAATATCGATACATCGGGAAGATGTATTACAACTATTTGATAAACTGAAGAGTAGCATATCACCTGGACCGGATGGTGTATATCCAAGGGTGTTGAAAGAACTGAAATAGGAGATTGCAGACCTGCTATTAATAATCTGTGAACTATCATTAAGATCATCTGTAATACCTGAAGATTGGAGGATGGCCAACGTAATGCCAATTTTTGAAAAGGGTTTCAATGGTGATCTGGGAAACTACAGACCAGTGAGCCTGACGTCAGTACCGGGGAAAAATGGTAGAAACCATCATAAAGAACAAAATTGCTGAACATGTAGATAGTCATGGCTTAATGGGAGATAGCCAACATGGCTTTAGACAAGGAAGTTCTTGTCTTACTAATCTGTTATGTATTTTTGAAGGTGTGAATAAACATGTAGACAAAGGTGAGTCGGTTGATATAGTGTATCTGGACTTTCGGAAAGCCTTTGACAAGGTCCCTCATCAGAGACTTTCGGCAAAACTAGAGTCATGGGATAGGAGGCAGGTGTACTAGTGTGGATCAGGAACTGGTTAAAAGATAGAAAGCAGAGGGTAGGGCTAAATGGCCGATTCTCCCAATGGAGAAAGGTGAATAGTGGTGTACCCCAGGGATCTGTGCTGGGTCCATTGCTTTTTGACATATTCATAAATGACTTGGAAAAGGGAATAACCAATTAGGTTATCAAATTTGCAGATGACACAAAACTATTTAAAGTTGTTAAAACCCATGAGGACTGTGTAAAATTGCAAGAGGATCTTAATAAATTGGAAGACTGGGCATCCAAATGGCAGATGAAATTTAATGTAGACAAGTGCAAAGTTATACACCTAGTGAAGAACAACCCAAACTATGGTTATCCGATGCAAGGTTCCACATTAGGAACCACCACCCAGGAAGAAGATTTAGGCATCATTGTGTATAACATGTTAAAATCCTCCGCCCAGTGTGCAGCGGCAGCCAAGAGAGCAAATAGAATGCTAGGTATCATAAGGAAAGGAATGAAAAATAAAACAAAGGATATTATAATGCCTCTGCATCGTTTCATGGTGCGACCGCATCTTGAATATTATGTGCAATTGTGGTCACCATATCTTAAAAAGGATATAGCATTATTAGAAAAGGTTCAGAGAAGAGCCACCAAAATGGTAAAGGTGATGGAAGGATACCCCTATGAAGAAAGGCTAAAAAGGTTAGGGCTCTTTAACCTGGAAAAGAGACGGCTGAGGGGAGATATGATAGAAGTCTATAAATTAATTAACGGAGTGGAACTGGTAAATGTAGATCAATCGTTTATATCATCAGAATATAGAATATACTAGGGGACATGCAATGAAGCTACAGGGTAAACTATTCAAGACAAATAAGTGAAAATATTTTTTCACTCAACGTGTAATCAAACTCTGGAATTTGTTACTTGAGGATGTAGTAAAAGTTGTTAGTGTAACAAAGCACAGCATCCATCTTCGTCGGCTCCCCGGTCGGGGTAGAGCACAGAGCAAGTTCCCGCTCCTGCACTCCAACCCAATCGGGGTTGTGGGAGGTCCCAGCGGCCCGTTCAAAAAGCTGCCGCCGGCAGGAGAAAGCCTCACAAAGCACAGCATCCATCTTCGTCGGCTCCCCGGTCGGGGTAGAGCACAGAGCAAGTTCCCGCTCCTGCACTCCAACCCAATCGGGGTTGTGGGAGGTCCCAGCGGCCCGTTCAAAAAGCTGCCGCCGGCAGGAGAAAGCCTCACAAAGCACAGCATCCATCTTCGTCGGCTCCCCGGTCGGGGTAGAGCACAGAGCAAGTTCCCGCTCCTGCACTCCAACCCAATCGGGGTTGTGGGAGGTCCCAGCGGCCCATTCAAAAAGCTGCCGCCGGCAGGCGCGCCCGCGTCTTGCGGGCCCGTGCCTGAGGGCCTCGCAAGAGGGCCCTTTGGCGTGGCCCTTAGGCGGGAAAAAAACGTCAACCCAAGCAAATAATCTCCAAACGAAGCTCCACTTCATCACCAAGCAACAGATATTGAAAAGACTTACTCACATTTAGAGAATCTTCTTTCGGAAGGACCCCAACTGACTACAGTTCTTTTCAAGTGAGTGTGACCCAAGCCCTCCTAGGAAGGATTGAGCTCCCAGCGCGGTCCACACCACCCTCAATCACAGTCACATCTACATCAGGAACTGCAAGTATTATCAACTCTGCCGGTTGCCATTGTTTACTGTTGCCAGTATCATCTCTCATTTGCTGTATCTATTATTGCCTGTATTTACTGTTGCCAGTATCTACCTTCATTCTACCGTAATTACTGTTATCTGTGTTTACTGTTGCCAGTATCTACCCTCATTCTACTGTAATTACTGTTATCTGTATTTACGGTTGCCAATAGCTGCTCTCATTCCACTCTAATTCTACTGTGGTACCCTCTACTGTTGACAGTAATTCTACCCTCACTCAGGCAAAATGAAGCACATAACCCTCACCCTTATGAGTCTTTACCTTCTACTCACTACTTTGCCATCCAGCTCACTAGCACTAACGGCAGCACAAAACCACATCCCAAAGCTCTCAACCGGTGGAAGAAAATGGCCCGATGACTCCAACAACATTTATCATGAAGCGAGCTATCCACGCCGCCCCCACCTAATTTATATCCCTCTACAAAACCCCTCAAAACCCAAGCAAAATAAACGCCCACACACCAACAGCCTGAAATGCGCACTCATTAACTCTCGATCACTTCGCAAAAAATGGCCAGCAATCACTGAAACAATAACTCATCTTAACCTAGATATCATCATGATCACCGAGACCTGGCTCTCACCGGAAGACAATACCATCCTCAATCAACTTCTACCACCCAACTTCGTTACTTTCACCAGCCACAGGCAAAACAAAAGGGGTGGAGGAGTTGCCGTCATCACCAGATCTGACCTTCAATTCGAAATGGTAGAAGCCAGCAACATCAATACTCTCGAAACAGTATCTATATCCAACCACCTTTGCTCCATAAACCTTATTTATAGAGCGCCATCTCCTGATCCAGACAACCTCTCCAATATCATAAACCTAGCATCTAATACCTATGTTCCACATAGGATATTAGGTGATTTTAACTTGCCATCCCTACAGGACAATCAGGCAGCAGCCTTCATAGAGGCCCTAGATATCCTGGGATATACCCAATTGGTACAAGAACCTACGCACACAAAGGGCAATATTCTCGACCTGATATTCGCCCCACAAACAGTGCTTCAACAAGCACAAAACATCACGTTATCACTAACAGCAGTTCCATGGTCGGATCATAAGCTTATCGCCTTCCAAATTCCAACCCCCATTAAGTCACAAAGGCCTATCACGAACTCACAAACAAACACAATCCCAAATGCCAGAAGATTTCAACCGTTTAACAAAGAACGCATCCTTGCTGAAAACAAACTCTCTCCTTGACAAGACCTCACAAGACCTAGACGTCCTAATTTCCACGTGGAACAGCAAACTCAGCGCGATCGCAATCTGTCCCCCCACAACTAAAGCCCCAAAGAAAAGACCATCCGCACCATGGTTCACAGCTGACCTAAAGGCGTCACTAACCCTTCTGCGAAGATTGGAAAAGCGCTGGAGGAAATCACGTACCAGCAGTGACCAAACAGCATACATCCAACTCCTACACACACATCGCAGGGCTGTCACAGACAAGATGAAACAACATCACACAGATACTCTGAAACGTTCATTAAATAAGCCGCATGACCTCTTCAACCTGGTCAAATCTCTTGCCAAAGAACCGACTCCGGAGCGCACAGGATCTATACACCCACAGGAGTATGCCGTCTTTATGCAATCAAAATTGTGCAAAACTGACAAGATGGTTATACCGGACCCCCCTGATGCTCAAGCAGGCGCAACATATCTATCCACCTTCACCACACCATCCAAGAGAACTATCGAGGACACCATCGCAACCCTAAATACTTCCACTTCATATTCAGACCCATGTCCAGCATTCTGGATAAAGGACCTGCGATCCGACCTTGCCCCAGTCTTAGCCAAAATGATAGGTCTATCATTTAGCACAGGGTCGTTCCCATCCACGCTCAAACAGACCTCCGTTAGACCGCTGCTCAAGGACATTAAATTAGACCCTCAAAAGGTCGAGTCCTACAGACCTATCTCCAGTATCCCGATGCTCGCTAAAATCGTAGAAAAAATTAGTCTACAGGCAGCTACAAGATCATGTGGACACCAACGCACCTCTAGATCCATCGCAACACGGATTCAGAGAATCACACGGAGTAGAAATACTACTCACTACTCTCTTCAACACCATAATTTCCGGCATTGACAATTCACGTACAGGCTTCGCACTCATCTTCTTAGATATTGCCGCAGCCTTCGACTCAGTCTGCCACGAGATTCTCCTGATTCGGCTAAGGGAGAAAGGCATCACCGGAACAGCCCTGGAGTGGTGCAGGTCTTACCTGTCTGGAAGATGGCAACATGTACGAGTAAATGGAACTACATCCGAGCCATTCATACAAAGCCAAGGAGTCCCTCAAGGATCCTCACTATCATCACTTATGTTTAACATCTATATACAACCCATCTGTAACATCATTAGATCGTTCAACGTGAGTTGCATGATTTACGCAGACGATGTCCTAATGTACCTGCCAATATCTCTGGAATGCCCGGATCTCACCCCACTAACTAGGTGTTTCAACGCAATATCCGAATGGCTCCTCTCCCAAAATCTGCGCATCCAACATAAGAAAACGGAGGTCATGTTCATCTCTAGAAATCCTGAGTTCACACCACCAAACCATCTGGAAGTAGACAACGCCAAGCTGCAAGTAAAATCAGCCATACGGCATCTCGGAGTCACATTGGATCAAAACCTCAACATGAAGCAGCATATAGCTAAAACAGTAAGAGCGATCTACTTCAAGATCAGATCCCTTAGACACATACGCCCCTTACTCGAACTGAGCGACTTCCGCACCATTTACCAAGCTCTCATCATCCCTCATTTTGATTATTCAAACGCCATCCTACAAGGACTCCCTCAAGCAACCTTACATCCCTTACAACTCGCAATGAACAGTGCAGCGCGAATCCTCTTCGGAGCACCAAAGAAAGAGCATATCACACCCCTACTGGTGCAGCTGCACTGGCTCCCCATTCAAGCCAGGATTAGCTTCAAGACTTTAGTGATGACATTCAAGGCCATCACGGGCTATCCGCCTCCTCAATATGTGACCTCATACAACCACCCACACCCAACAGGATAAGAAGAACCGCTTCAACCAACATGCTAGCAATACCAAAAGCCATGACAAGATGCTCCATAGCAACTTCAAATAGAGCCTTCAGTCTGAGCGCCCCAAGCCTCTGGAACTCCCTCCCACCCCACATCAGAGCTATCCCCAACTTGAGCCAGTTCAGGAAGGCCTTAAAACACCTCCTCTTTATCAAATACCTCATAGACTCCCCCGAACCACAGTCACCATGTATGACCAACACACAATAACTCTACCCTACATTCATACAGTTACCTATTTCAATGTTCCACACATGTAAATAGTTTCCCCTGTTATCCAAGTTGATTGCTCCTGTTCATTGTAATGACCTGACTCTTGTTTATTGTCGGATACTTTTAGTTTTATGTAAACCGCGCTGATCGCAAATAGTGCGGTATATAAGAAATGTAAATAAATAAAATAAATAAATAAATAAATAAAATAAATAACTGGGTTTAAAAAAGGTTTGGACAAGTTCCTGGAGGAAAGGTCCATTAAACCATTATTAAAAAGGAACCCAGGATATCACTGCTTGACCCAATACAAGCATTGTGGAACCTGTGTCTTTTGGGGAAACTGCTAGGTATGTATGACCTAGATTGGCCACTGTTGGAAACAGGATACTGGGCTTGATGGACCTTGGTCTGACCAAGTATGGCATATCTTATGTTCTATGTTCTAAATCAAACTGTTTGCCCTTCAGGAGTTGGGTTTTGTGATAAACTATCCAAAATCACATCTCTGCCCAATACAGGACCTCGAGTTCATAGGAACTCATTTAGACACAATAAAGAACAGAGCCTTCCTCCCACATGACAGATGTCTCCGTCTAATTACCTTAGCCACATAGGTGTGCAGCAACAACCATCAGTTCCTGCCAGAACATTTCTATATGCCTTTTAGGCCACATGGCTTTCACAGTCCATGTTGTACCCTATGCTCACCTCCACATGTAAACCGTTGTGACTGGTAGATACAGTGGTATAAAAAAAGTTGCTAAATAAATAAATTTCACAGTGGACTCTCTCACGCCAGTGGAAGCAGTCCACAGATCATCTCTCAGACCTGGTCAGCATCACTCTGTGATGAAGGCAGACCTTTAGTGGTGGATTACAACACAGAATCTAGTCGAAGGGTCACCGTTTCAGAAGTCTGCACTGCAGTCTATCCTAACCACTGATGTTTCAAAACTAGGCTTTGGAGCAGGACTTTTGGTCTGCTCAGGAAAAGTGGCTCCAGATCAATCTTCTGGAGCTCAGAGCAAGCTTCAATGCCATCAGAGTCTTGTTTCCCCAACTCAAGGAGCATTCTCTTCTTGTGCAGACTGAAAACCAGGTACCGGTAGCTATGTTTTATATAAAGAAACAAGGAGGGACAGACTCTCAAGCCCTGTGCAATGAGGCCATTTGCCTGTGGAACTGGACGGTTTCCCCAAGGTATTCACCTTCACGCTGTCTACCTTCTGGGAGAACAGAATCAATTGGCCAACAGGCTAAGCCGGATCCTCAATTAACCCAATGCTTGTTCCAACTCTGGGGGATTCCACTAATAGACCTCTTTGTGTCTCAATGCCCAACTACCTCCGTTCTGCTTGAGGATTCCCTCTCCCCACAGGGAATTGTCAGATACCTTCCTCATCCACTGGGGTCGAGAGCTCCTCTATACTTTCCCTGCACTTCTGCTCATAGCAAAGACATTCTTCAAGCTCCAGGCTGACTGGGGACAAATGATTCTCATTGCTCCACACTGGTCCCGGCAACAGTGGTTTCCTCTGTTTCTTCAACTTGCTCAAGTACCTCCCCTCTGGCTCGGTTACTCACCGAGACTTCTTTCCCAGGAGCAAGGGACCCTTTTGCACCCCATCCTCAAGCCACTCCACTTGATGACCTGGAAGCTGAGCACTTTGTCCTCTCACACTTAAATCTCCAAGAGGATGTGTTGCTCTTCCTTTTATCATCAAGAAAGGATAGAACCAGGTGCTCTTATGCCTTTAAATGGTGCAGGTTCTCCATCTGGTGTTATCTTAAAATATTGGCTCCTTTCACGTGTCCTATTCTGGACTTACTTCATTACCTGTTACATTTGTCTACTTCTGGTTTCAAGACCAGTTCGGTGAGAATACATTTATCCGCTATTGCGGTCTCCCACTGTACTCTAGGGAGCCGCCCTATCTCTGTGCACCCCTTAGTGGCCAAATTCATGCGGGGTCCTCTCCTGACCAAGCCGCCTTTCCGTCCACCTCCCACCCCATGGGATCTATATATATGATGTTGACTGTACATAGTTTTACCTGTTAATCCATGTTATATATTCCCATGTTCTATGTAAACTCAATGTTACTTGCATACATTGTTGTATATTTTGTTCAATGTACACCGCACTGATCTTAATAGCGCGGTATATAAGAAATGTTAAATAAATAAAATAAATAAATAAATAAATCTAAATGTTGCCCTTGCACAATTCATACGCAGTCCTTTCGAACCAATGGGGTCAGCTCCATTAAAGTTTGTCACATGGAAGCTTTTCTTCCTCATAGCAGTTACCTCAGCTCACAGTGTCAGTGAACTCCAAGCTTTGGTAACCTATGAGCCTTATACCACTTTTCATCATGACAAAATGGTCCTTCACACACATCCTAAGTTCGTGCCAAAGGTCGTCACCACCTTTCACTTGAATCAATCGTTCTCGCTACCGACTTTCTTTCCAAGACCCCACTCCTCTTCAGCTGAAGCCAAACTACATATTCTCGGTTGTAAGAGAGCGTTGGCGTTCTATCTAGAGCGCACAAAGGACCTTTGCCAATCCTGTGTTTGTCTCCTTTGATCAAAGTCATTTGGGGACACCGGTATCCAAAAGAACACTTTCAAATTGGTTAGAAGATTGCATATCCTTTGCTTATTCACAAGCTAGGCTATCTCTACCACACTGTGTCACAGCTCATAGTGTCAGAGCCATGGCATCTACTTTAGCTAACCTTTGCTCCGTCCCTGTCTATCTGCTAAGCTGGCAACTTGGTGTTCTCTGCATACCTTTACAGTGCACTATTGCCTGGATAATGACCCCAGAGCGGATGTTGAATTTGGACAAGCAGTTCTGCTTAACCTCTTTCAAGTTTAGACAACTTGCCCACTGTCCATCCGACTACCCCGTGAGGAGTGCTCTGAACAAGCTGAGTCTGTTGGATCCTGGCTGCATCCTTTGGCTGTACTGGTATTCTTCTCCCACTCGGTTGTCTTGGGTTAGGGAGTCCCATATGTGAAGACTGACTTCCTGCTTGTTCCTGGAGATAGCGTAGTTATTCACCTGTAACAGGTGATCTCTGGGAACAGCAGGAATTAGTCTTCACAACCCGCCCACCTCCCCATCAAGTTGTCCTATTTTTTTTTTTCATTCCTGGTTTACAAATTTTTTTTATTGTCCACTATACACCCGATGTCACCCATATGTGAAGACTGATTCCTGTCGTTCCCAGAGATCACCTGTAGTAACTACACTTTCCTTGTGTTGATTTTGTCAGTCTCCATTGATGATCCATCTTTCTTAAGCTTAGTTTTATGTTTCTTAGTTCTTGATTATACCAGGGTTCTGACTTGGTTAGTATTCTGTGGGATCTGGTTGGATTAATTCTGGAGGCTGTGTTTATAACTGTGTTCCAATTGTTTATCATAGAATCCATGTCCTTCATTTCCATGTTAATTTTGGGTAGGGTCTCTTTTAGAAATTCATTCCTGTGAAACTTCTTGAATCGGGGTCCTGTGTTTTCTCGAACTTTTTCTTTGTTTATATTTGAACACTGGGGCAAGCAGAAATTGATCATTAGGTGTCGGACCAAGGAATTGGTATGGTGCGTAAATGGAGTTGATTAATATTATTGTAAATGTCCGTTGGTACAAATATCATATCCAGTATATTTCCCTTATTGTGTGTAGGGGTGTTTATTTGCTTGTAATCCTATCATACATGGCATTTAGGAATGTTTGTGCATGATTATGTTGTGAGGGAAGGTAGGTTGAAGTCCCCTAGTACGATTAACTGTTTGTTCTGTGGTATTTCTGAACAAGCTAATTTGAGGATAGTAGTTAGGTTATTGTCCGATGTGGGTGCCTTGTATGCTAAGCAGCACATAAATAACTTGGGTTCCACCATTAATAGGTCTAGTTCATTTAAGTTTGTTGCTGATGTTAGTGATGCTTTAAGCCCCTTTTTATTATGATCAGAACTCCCCCCACCTCGCATATGAGTGATGTCAGCGCCGACAGAGCCCTCGCAGAAGCATCTCCCCAGCTTACAAAGAAAGCCTTTGGAAGGTGCCACCATGCATGCGTGGTACCCTTTCCGCCCAAGGGTGCCATCTTGCTCAGTCTCCTTTTTTCCACGAAGCCCTTCAGACGTCTGTCTGTTTTTCCCCGGAAAAAAGTTGTTTTTCTCAACCTGAGTTTTAAACTCTCTCCGATTGTGCACTGGTACTCTTCCCGCCACCTGAACCCGCTGCCCCAGCATCGAGTCTCGGGTCCCTTCGTTTTTTTCTTTCCTTCCTTTTGGCGCTTTCGCACCCTTTTTTCCCCAACTGGCAGCACTGCCAGTTTTAAGAAGTATGATCGGTGTGCCAAGATAATGTCCCTCACTGAAACACATGACTTGCCTAGGGCCGGACCATGACCCCATGGCTTGCAATCTGTGTAAAAAGATGTCCATCAAGGCTCTCAAGAGCCATCAGCAGCACGACAAGATCTTCCCAGAGTCCCCAGCTCTGAAGGCCAAGGCCCCCTCTGAAGCTGCGGAATCCCGTGATTGCCCCGTGGACCTCTGTCAACGCTGTGGCTCTTCAGAAAGGGGGCTTCCCTCTAGAGGACACAAGAAGAAGAAAGCCTTGAAGGCAGCATCTCTGGATGGTTCTGATGGGTCTGGTAAGCCCCAGACCAGGTCCTGCAGTCTTCGATGGCTGTCAGAGGGATCGGAACGAGAGCGGCCTACCAAGATCGCCTGAAAGGAGTCGACCGCGGATCAGTCTCTGTCACCAGAGCCTATCCTTGTTGAGGACTCCCCTTCAGAGGAACTGGCACAGGGCACGAGTTTCTCAGTGCCTGCACCAATGGCTGCAGAGCCTTCTGGACTCGAATCCAGGATGGCGGCCCTAGAATGCAATCTGACTGCCTTCTTGGACCAGCAGTGGGCGTTGCTGTCTGGTACTACCAGTTTCTTCGCACAGACCACCGGGCCCTCGACATCGCAGACTTCCCCGGAGTCCGAGCTGATTCTCGAGACCATATGGCCCCGAGTCGATCCTCTGCCTAGATCTTGCTTCGGGTCCCGCTCAATGGGACATTCCCTGGCTAGCGCTCATGGCATCAGCCACGGGGCCTCCATGGGAAGCAGGCAGGGCTGTGGCCTCAAGCCCGCGAGCCGCCCTTCCCTCGAGTCTTCCTCCGACTACTCGGAGTGGGAGACCGAGGATGAGGAGTCCCCAGACACCCAATGCATTCGCTATTTGTTTATTTGTTTGTTCATTTATCCATTCATTTATTTATTCATTCGTTCATTTATTCAGTCAGTCTTTTATACCGCCTTATCATACATTCAAGGCGGTTTACATAGAAAAGTTACAGCAATGCGCTTTACGTAGAACAGGGTTATATAAAATGTCCCCTCGGACTTTGCCACGCTTGGAGCCCCGGCGTCGGTCCCTGCCCGAGGACATGGCATGCCTCGACTTTGTGCAGGATATGTCAAAAGCCCTCACATTCCCAACTAAATCGGAGGAGGACCCTCAGATAGAAGAATTGGAAATTCTCCAGGACGAGGCCCCGCTGAGGGAATCACTCACAATACCCATCCTGGAATGGCTACTGCTCCATATGTGGGAGACACCAGCATCAGTGCTGGTGGTGAGCAAGCAGTTCGACTTGATGTATTGGGTCTGCCGGAACCTGGGCTTCCAGAAGTCTCAGCTGCTGCACAAACTCCATGGTGGTAGAGTCGGCCATGCATTGGCTCAAGAGCCAGAAGACGCACTCCACGGTCTCCCTGGCTAGGGAGGCCCTCACCTTGGACACCCTCGGCAGAAAGTGCTACCAGGGCTCGATGCTCATTGGCCGGATTCAAGCCTACCAGCTGTATATGGGCATGTACCTGAGAGACCTGGTGAAGGAAGTCACCGAGTTCTCAGCTGAGTTTCCGAGGAACCCCTGCAGCAGTTCAGGAACCTGTCCAAGGACGTCCGTGAGTGCTTCAAATTTATGACTCGAGCAGCCTATGACAGCTTCAAGTCTGCGGCTAGAGTAGCCATGGCAGGCATCAGAGCACGATGCCAGGCCTGGCTACAGTCTTCCAACCTTGAGCAATGGGTTCAGGACAAATTGGTTGATGTCCCATGCCAAGGGGAGAACCTGTTTGGCAAACCCATTACAAGAAAGGCCGCTGAGTTGGAGTCAGAATTCATGACAAGGACCAGGCTCTCCAAGAAGACCACTGCCCTTCCCTGATGGAAGGGCTCAGGTAAAAAGCCCCTTTACCCGAGGAAAGGAGCTGTTTACAAAAGCTACCCACATTTTCAGGCCTCCCCAGCATGGTCAGCAGGTTAAGGGACATGGGCAAGGCCCTCGTAAGCAGAAGGCTCCCAAGCCCCAGGCCCTGCTTCCAGCCTAGCCAGGAGAGAGCTTTTGACTCCTTGTGCATAGCTTCTCTACCCCAAGGAGCACAGCAGTCCACAGGAAGATGTCTAACCCTGTATGCCCACAGGTGGCCAACCATCAACACCGATTCCTGGGCCCTCCAGGTGGTCAGGGAGGACTACTTCCTCCAGCAGTCTGACATCTCCTCTTTTCTTCCCGGGAGAGCACCTCAGGTTTCCCCTTCACTGGGACCTCCTATTGAAGGAACTCACAGACCTTCTCGATGACAAAGCTGTAGAACCAGTACCCCATCATCTCAGGGGCAAAGGGATCTCCAGCAACAAGCAGGAATGAGTCTTCACATATGGGTACGTCGGTACCGATGGAGCCTGCATGGGAACGCTCCCCAGCGTCCAAAAAGAAAGCTTTTGGGAGCATCCCACACGCATGCGCGCTGCCTTCCCGCCCATTCACTTCTCTCTCATCAGTTTTCTGTTTTCCACGGAGCCGGCAGGACATATTCCTGTCACCGCAGAAAATTCTTCTTTTTATTCTTAAGTTTTTTGTGGTCACGTCTGCCTTCCCTCGACGCCACCGGTACCGCCAGTGCTTTTCTTTCTTTTACTAAAAAATTTTTCTTCTTTTCTCTAGGAATTTTTCCTGTTTAGTGTCTGACGGTTTCTAGGCCATTAGGCCTCTACCCTTTCCATTATGGAAAAGCCAGCCACTATCCTTAAGAAATGCCCAAAATGTGGCGGTACAAATATATTATTAGACACTCATTCTTGGTGTCTAAAATGTTTAGGTCCTGACCATTGCCCACTGGAGTGGCTTTCCTGCTGGAGCTCAAACAGAAGAAGTCTTCAAGATCAAGCACAACTCGATACCCGGTTCACATCGGACTCGATGTCACCAGCCAGAATATCTTCTTTTTCACAGGATCAGGTAACCAAACAAAAGTCTGTTAAGACTAGCCAGTCCTCGAGTGGTAGGTCTCTTTCTAAGTATCGAGATGCCTCTGGCCTTGCCCTCGAGGACATTTTGGCAATAAAGCCCCGGCGGGAGTCTTCGGGCTCCAAAGCATTAACGGGGCTTCAGGTTGTTCCCGGGGTTCTTACCTCGATGAATATACCTAGGCCATGCTCGGTGGTTGTGGCCGCTTCGAGCGGTACCGACTCCCCGGCATCGGCTATGGTGATGGATCAAACACTCCTCACCGATGAACGTAGTCTAGCACTCTCAGCTACTTCGGTACCGCTTGAGTTGCTGCAGACCATTCCTTGAGTATCGGTATCGGCTTTGGTACCGGTATCAGCGTCGGTGTCGGTACCGTCCATGCTTGCTTCGACAGACTCGCTTCCTTTGATGCTGAGCCTGGAATCGCTCTCTAGCATGGAGGACTCGGTATGATTCGTCTCGGTACCGACCTCGGGCGGTACCGAAGACATCGCTTTAAAGAAAATCCGATGCTTCATCCTTTCAAGTCTTCCGATCCCGATGACTGGGATGAATCCATTGGTACCAAGGCTGAATTTTCAACAATTCTAGCCTTTGCCCCTCATTTTAGGGGGTTCTCCTCAGGAGAGATTTCTTTTCAAGCTTTTCTGCTTGATATGGCAAAGTTACTTGCCATTTCTATACCTGGTGAAGAATCCATACGAGGAGATTCAGAGACTCTGCAATCCCCCTGGATTCCAAAGGAGGCAATCATGCTTCCTTTGCATCAGATCTTACAGGATCTACTTTTAAGAATGTGGGAAACTCCTTTAACGGTATCCCCACATTCTAAGACACTTGACACTATGTACAAGGTGCCACCTTCTCCAGGTTTTCAAAAGACTCAACTTCCTCCTCATTCTATTGTTGTAGAATCAGTAATAAGGCATATTAAGAGTGCAAAGAAGCACTCCTCTTATCCGCCAGGTCGTGAGTCTAGGACTTTAGATGCCTTTGGACATCAATGCTTCCAGGCATCCATGCTTTCAGCAAGAATTATCTCATATATTTTCTATATGGGATTATCTCTTGAAGAGGTCACAAAGAACTTAAAGCTTTTGAACCCTTTTCTTCAAGAACATAAAAGAGCAGACTATTCCTTATTAGTCATGCTCAAAATGTCTCTAAGTTCCTTAATCGTGCTTTCCTGGACTGTTTTGAGTCTATTAGCAGAACTTCTGCTATAGCCATAGGGGCATGACGCATGGCCTGGCTCCAAGCTTCAGACTTGGACAAATGGGTGCAAGAAAGGCTGGCAAATACTCCTTGTACTGGTGAAAATCTCTTCAACAAGGATGCTTTATTCCAAGCTAATCAGTTGAACACTGATATTCTTGCTTTCAGAGGATTGTCAAAACTTTCCTCTAATCCAGCTACTAAAAAAATCTCCTAACAAACTTTATTCCCCTAGGGGGAAAAAGGTTTATCCATCTTCTACCCATCATGCAGATGTTTCCAAAGAAGGGCAACATCAAACCAGGCTAAGAAAATCAAAACCTCAATAGGCTCAGCAAACCCAGCAGTCGCAGGGTTTCTGATATTTTATTCATTGAATCTCTTTTTCCTGTTTGAGGTTTAGAACCAGTAATCTACTTCTTATGAAAAGTAGCATTTACAGTTCATCTCCTCCTTACTGTGAGATATCAGTGATACACTGACTCAATCCTCGGCTCTAGGCATGAATCTCTTGCCACAAGAGAAATCCATTCTTTTAGCTCCAAGAGCTACTGAGGACAATCATGCCTTACAGGTAACAGGGTTCTCCTCTCCTTTTTGAAGGAAAAAGAGGAGTAACAACTAACAACAAGGTAGGCTATGTCCTTCACCTTGACAGTTTTCCTGTACGAGGATATCTCTTAGTTTGGACTGCAAGGGACTTACCAAATTGTAAGTCTTCTCAACTCTGTATTGCTTCTATCCCTCTTAGTCTGAACATCCAGTCTCTAAGAGTGATACTATTCAACTGGAGGGCTTACCTTTTGAGCCCATAGGTTTTTCTTCAATACCTACTCCAGTAACTGATTTCCATACAGAGTTTTCTTTCCCTTTACAATCTTCTCAGATATTTCTTTTAAGACAGCTTATCAGACACTAATTGAGTTTTACCACTCTTAATTATGTCTGTCGGTCCTTTTCCAATCTATAGGACCTAACTTTTTCTGCTGCCTTAATAACAGATAATTCCAAGAGAGGTTCCACAACCCACTTGGACATTTTATCATTGCAGGCAACCGGCCTGTCTTCTATTCTTAGCCATCTTTAATTCTTTTTGGCTCCAACAGAATAGATTAGGTTGCACACTGGCAGTTGAACAGCCAGATCTCACCTAAGCAACCTACAACATGCTCTCTGCAATTATACAAAAAAGCTCTGCAACTATGGGCCTTTGCTAGAGAGCGTCAGAGCCATTCCTAGTAGGTAGCTTCTAGATGGTTAAAAAGGCTTTGCCCAGTCATGCTCCTACATGACTGTTTTTTTTCCTACTCTTACCATCTTCCTTAAAATTTCCTTTTTAAGGAAAAGGAACCAGGGCTTAGACCACGTGAAAACATAAAGAATTGCTCAATTCCCTGGGTTGTTCCACATCTCCAGTGGAACTCTTTCAACAGGGATGCATTCTTTTTCACTGCAGTCAGTCCTTGTCCACTGTTTTCCTTCTAATTCCCGAAACCTCATTGAAGCTTATGCTGAACAAAGAACGCATGATACTCATATTGCCCTCATTGAGGGGCAAACATGGTATCCTCTTATATTGCGTCGTCTTCTCCACATTGAAGTTATAGAAGGATCCAGACTTATTGTCTTAAGACTAAGGATCTCCTCCTGCATGCCTTCACGTAGGTCTCCATTCTGGTTATTCAAAGGCTAGAATTTTTAAAGAAATCTAGACCTCTTTCTAAGTAAGAACATTCCACTGGTTTCCATGTAACCTTCTCCATGGTTCTTCCACGTGTAACCAGAAAGAGATTCTCTATCTATATTCTCAAGCAGGTCTTACCCCTTCTTGTTATTAAGTGGATCTCTCTCTCTCGATCTCTCTCTATCTATCTATCTATCTATCTATATATATATATGACTTTGAAAGATTTGTTACTGTCCATCTGTCCATATTAATGCTGTTCCAGCATACCATAGCCTTTTAAATGGACAGCCAATTTCTATGGTAATTACAAACAACCTTCTTTTACCGTAACCTGTCCAGTTACGTTGCATCTCAGACTTTCCATGTAAAGTCATTATCCTAAGTGACATCACTTAGGGAAGACATTACTGATCTTCAATGAGTTAGAGGCTACAACGCCTACCACAAATGTTTCTTTCTTTCATTTGGATAGAGGAGTCTGAAAGACCCATCCTTTTTCTGCAAACTAGTCAGATTATCTCCTCTCTTTCCTAGAGCCTTATTCTGCTCCAAGGACAAAGAGCTTCCAACTTTGGCCTACAGAAGCTTTTGCTTTTCCTCCAAAGTCCAACCTCATTAAACTCCCCCAGTTTTTCTTCTGGGATTAGTTCTAGCCATTAAGGCTTCTGACCTCTGCCTGTATTGCAAAAATTATGTTCCTCTACTTCACAGTGAGGTAATTTCTTTGAGGATAATGTACTGGCTGTGGGCACCAGGTCATATTACCCTCAACAAATACTTTCGCAATACTTTGAGTAAGGTCCACATTAGAAAATTGGAATTCAATATTTGCTAACAATTATGGTCTACACAAGGACTCCCCTCTAGACCCCTTGTTTACTCAAGCTGTTCCACAGCACACCCTTTTTTATTCAATTCCTACCCTCCATCCCTTGGATGCCTGAGGTTCTGGAAAATAGCATGGCTCATCCATTAGATTTGCAACATGCTGGGACCTCCTCCAGGCATCTTTAGCTTGGGAGTCCCCATATGTGAAGACTCATTCCTGCTTGTTCCTGGAGATAGCACAGTTACTTACCTGTAACAGGTGATCTCTGGGAACAGCAGAAATAAGTCTTCACAACCCACCCACCTCCCCTAGGAGTTGTTCTCTCTCTCTCTAATTTGTCTGCTTCTCACCTTCGGACTCAGCTACAAACCCAACTGATGAGAGGGAAGTGAATGGGCGGGAAGGCAGCACGCATGCGTGTGGGATGCTCCCAAAAGCTTTCTTTTTGGATGCTGGGGAGCGTTCCCGCGCAGGCTCCGTCGGTACCGACGTACCCATATGTGAAGACTTATTCCTGCTGTTCCCAGAGATCACCTGTTACAGGTAAGTAACTGTGCTTTCTACTCCAGGTATTTCCTTGTGCCAAAAAAGAACAGGAGGCTTAAGGCCCATCCTGGACCTGTGTAACCTGAACAAGTTCCTGGTGAGGGAGAGGTTCAAGATGCTCTCCCTTGGAACATTGCTGCCTTACCTCCAGCAGGGAGACTGGCTATGCTCCTTGGCTATGAAAGATGCCTATATACACATCCTCATCCATCCTAGCCACAGGCAGTACCTTTTCTTCATGGCGGGGGACGGTCATTACCAATACAGAAGACTATCCTTAGGCCTGGCCTTTGCCCCCAGGGTCTTCACCAAATGCCTGGCAGTAGTAGCTGCCTTCCTCTGTCTCCAGTGAGTATTTGTCTTCCCCTACCTGGACGACTGGCTCATAAAAGGCGGCATGGCCATAGAGGTGCAGCAGGCCACAGCATGTACCATCCAAATCCTACAACATCTGGGGTTTGTGATAAACTACCCCAAATCCCACCACCACCAGACGCAATGTCTAGAGTTCATAAGCAAAGGCCTTCCTTGCCCAGGACTTGGCAGACCGTCTCAGGGCACTGGCCAGAGAGGTGCAACACTGTCCCTCGGTGTCAGCTTGGCTTCTACTGTGCCTACTCGGGCACATAGCCTTGACAGTCCATGTCACCCCAGACGCTCGTCTGCATATGAGGGCCACTCAGTGGTGCCTTCAGGACCAGTGGGCAAAAGCCACGGGCCGTCTTTAAGACAGTCTCAGTGACCTGCCAGCTGGTGGAATCCCTGACTTGGTGGCAAAATCCCTGACACCTGCAGGCTGGGATGCCCTTCCAAACCCCAAGCCCTCTAAGCGTTCTCACTACGGACGCCTCCCTGCTGGGATGGGGAGCTCACTGCAAAGAACTTCGCACCCAGGGTAGCTGGTCTCAAGTCGAGAGCAACCTGCAGATCAACCTCCTGGAGCTTCGGGCAATATATCTGGCCTTCCAAGCATTCTGTCACCGCCTGAGACACCAGCCGGTGCTGATACAGACAATCAGGTGGCAAAGTTCTATGTGAATAACAGGGGGTACGGGGTCTCGTGCCCTCTGCCGCAAAGCAATAACACTTTGCTCCTATGCATTTCAACAGGGAATATGCCTGCGGGCGGTATACCTACCAGGCCAGGACAACGCTCTGGCGGACAGACTGAGCAGGGTCCTCCAGTCACACACGAGTGGTAACTTAACCCCAGAGTAGCCAACTGGCTCTTTCGTCTCTGGAAGACCCCATGGGTGGACCTGTTTGCCAGCCCAGACAACTACCAGTTGCCCTGCTTCTGTTCTCCGAAGCCCCCTCCATCCCGGGTAGCGGCTGATACGTTCCTAATCCCGTAGTCGGCCGGCTTCATATATGCCTTCCCACCCATGCCACTGATTGCCAAAACACTCTTCAAGACTCTTCACGATAAGGCATCGCTGATTCTGGTGGCTCCACGGTGGCCCAGGCAGCCGTGGTTCCTGCTACTCCTCCAATTGTCAGTGGGTGGACCTCTTTGCCAGCCAGATAACTACCTGTTGCCCCGCTTCTGTTCCCGGCAGCCCCATCCTTCCCGGGTAGTGGCTGATGCGTTCCTCATCCCGTAGTCGGACGGCCTCATATATGCCTTCCCACCCATGCCACTGATTGCCAAAAATACTCTTCTTCGCAACAAGGCATCGCTGATTCTGGTGGCTCCACGGTGGTCCAGGCAGCCGTGGTTCCCGCTGCTCCTCCATTTGTCAGTGGAGACTCCGATCCCCTTGTAGAACGCGCTGGGACTCTTATCTCAGCAGGAGGGCTCTCTCCTGCACCCCAACCTGGGATCCCTATCACTGACAGCGTGGCTGCTGAAAGGGTGCCCTTAGCCTCTTTCAATCTCTTGGGAGAAGTGGAAGAGATCCTGCTGGCCTCCCATAAGATCTCTACAAGGAGAGCTTTACGCCTTCAAATGGTGCTTGTTCTCGGTCTGGTGTGCGGAGCAGTGGGTGAACCCGTTCTCCTGCCCAGTGCAGCTGGTGCAGCAGTACCTTTTTCATTTCTTGTAATCCGGGCTCAAATCAAACGCTGTGTGAGTGCACCTCAGTGCCCTGGCAGCACATCACTATCCTGTTGAGGGCATGCCCCTTTAGGTCCAGCCACTCCTCCCTCTCCTTCCATCATCACATTTCCTCAGTTGTCCGCCCTTCTTTTTTCCACCTTCGCAGGATTAGGGCTATCCGACCATTTCTCTCCACTTCCGTTATTACTACTCTCGTCTTATCACTTGTGATCACCCGTCTGGATTACTGCAATTCCGTTTTCGCAGGTCTCCCTCGCTATCAGCTTCGCCGCCTCCAGCTAGTCCAAAACACTGCCGCCCGTCTCATTACTCATTCATCTGCTTACACTCATGTCACTCCCTGTCTCCTTTCTCTTCACTGGCTCCCGGTTAGCGTCAGATTCATCTACAAACTTCTTATCACCACCCACAAGGTCTTACACACCAGCACCCCACAGTACTTGACTGATCTCATTCACTCCCAACCAGCCCCACATCTTCTCCGCTCTGCTCACAGCAATCGTCTATTTCTCCCTTCCCCTTCCCAGGCTCATCTCGAACTTACCCGTCACTCTGCGTTTTTCTTCCTTAGTCCTGCTTTATGGAACTGCCTTCCACACTCTCTCCACCCCAAATTATCTTCCCACGCTTCAAAGCACTTCTCAAGACACACCTTTATTGTCAGGCTTATGATCTCCCTATCCCTGCCAGTGATCTCGCCCCCGCCACACCAGGCTCCCTTCTCATTGCAACTCACTAATGCTACACCCTACCCTCCTACAGTTCCCCTCCCCCCCTGCCCTTCTGTCCCTTTCAGTTAGTCCTGTCTCTCATTTGGTTTCTCTCTTTTCTTTTACTTTCCTATCTGTTAATGGCGTTCCTTTTCCTGCTTTATTTTCGGTAGCCAATTCTTTTTATTGTACACCGCCCTGACGCTTCGGCAAGGGCGGTATATCAAACTTCGCAAATAAAGATAAAGACCTGTTTCTTGAGAGGACTCCTGTTGTCCAAGCCCCCCATCTGGCCCCCAGTGACTGAATGGGACCTCATTGTCATATTGGCACAGCTCTCTCGCCCACCATTTAAGCCTCTAGCCACCTGCCACCTGAGGTACCTCTCATGGAATGTCATGTTCCTGGTAGCACTCATCTCCACTCGCAGGGTCAGTGAGCTGCAAGCCCTGGTGGCAGAGGCACCATATACCAGATGCTATAAGAGCAGAGTCGTGCTACGTACACACTCCATGTTCCTTCTAACCAGGAGGTGGTGTTACTTACCTTCTTTCCAAGGCCTCACTCCAGCAGGGCGGAGACCATCCTTCACATCTTGGTTTGTAAGAGGGCCCTGTTTTTCTGTATTCAGTGGGCCCAGGGCCACCGGAAAGCTTCTCAGCCTTTGTTTCTTATGACCCCAGTCGGCTGGGGGAAGCGGTGACTAAACGGACACTGTCTACTTGGGTGGCAGACTACATCACTCTAGCCTATGAACAGGCTGGACTCATGCTGGATGGCCTGGTCACAGCTCACTGTGCCAGGGCTATGGCGACATCTTCCATACCTTCGCAGCTCATTACTGCCTGGAAAGGGAGTACCAACGGTACAGTGCTTTTGGCCAGGTCATGCTCTGTAATCATTTCGGGGTCTAGGCAACTCCTACGCTCTAACCCTTCTGTGTTCAGGCTGCCAGAGAGCTAGTTCCCATCGGACACACGGGTCCTACTCTAGTCTCTATCTGCAGACTCAATTGCTGCTGCTCACGGCTCATCCTGAGGGCGACCGTGACCTTCTCTACAGGCTTTCGGTAGCCTGTAGCTAGGGAGTCCTATATGTGAGTGACTGACTTCCTGCTTGTTTCCGGAGAAAGTGTAGTTGCTCACCTGTAACAGGTGTTCTCCTGGGACAGTAGGAATCAGTCCTCGCAACCTTCCCTCCTCCCCTTGGAGTTTCTCCTTACTACCTTTTGGTTTTTACTGTCTCTAGCTGTCATCTGACTGAGCAAGATGACACCCTTGGGCAGGAAGGATACCACACATGCGTGGTGGCACCTCCCAAAGGCTTTCTTTGAAAGCTGGGGAGATGCTTCCGTGAGGGCTCCATCTGCACCGACGTCACCCATATGTGAGGACTGATTCCTGCTGTCCCCAGAGAACACCTGTTATGGGTGAGTAGCTACACTATTGGGTTGGTTTTCATCAACATAGTCTGATATAATAGGTATTTTGTTTCTAATTGACTTTGCATTTATCATGCAGCATTTCAGACTAGTAGGTTTTATGTTTTCCTGACTCTTCTGATTGTATGAGTGGGTGCCTGTTTTGATGTGTATTAACCTATTATTGGTAAAAATGCAATGTCTGCCTTCGAGTCAGTCCTGACTCCTGGCGACCCAGAAGCTCCTGGGTTTTCTTGGCAGTGTCACTGGAAGTAGATTGCCAGGCCTTTCTTTCGAGGCAATGGAGGGTTAAGTGACTTGCCCAAGGCCACAAGGAGTGCTAGTGGGAATTGAACCCTGGTTGCTTGGTTACCAAACCAGTGCTCTAACCACTAGGCTACTCCTCCACAGGAGTTCTGTTATTTGATATGAGTTGCGATAATAGTCTATTACGGAAGCTATCATATATTATGGGAATATTGTGATGTGGAATTAGCTGTGCAGATATATGTAACGCAAGGAGGAGTATAGCTAATGCACAGTATATTATAGTGCTTGATCTCATCTACATTTTGGTGAAAGTGTATGCGTTATTACAGGCTACCAGTATATAAAATGTTGTTTCACTTACAATCTGCTTGGCACACTGGATTCTTTTCATCATGTTGCATTCCACGCCTAAGGGCCATGCCTAAGAGTTCTTTAAATGGTAAAGCAGGAGACGCAGGGTGGTGACAGGGGCTTAAGTGGGCAGTGCTTTAGAGTAACGTGGGGATCTGCGATCTAGTTCCTACTTGCCCTGGTAAGCCCATCCTGTGAAGTCCTCTTAGTCGCTGTTGTGCTGCTTTTCCTGAGTGCTCCCTCTTCTTTGCAGCTGAACGATGTGTGTGTGAGAGAGAGGATGTGCCTGAAGCGTGGTAGTCTTTAAATGGTGAAGCAGGAGGCGCAGGGTGGTGACGCCGGCTTAGGAAGCAGTGCTTAGAGTTGCACAGAGGTCTGCGATCTAGCTCCTACTTACCTTGGTAAGCCCGTCCCGTGAAGTCCTCTTAGTCGCTGCTGTGCTGCTCTCCCTGAGTGCTCCCTTTTCCATGCAGCCTTAGTGTGCTGTCAGTCTGTTACTTTTTTTTCTATAAACAAAGTATGTGCATCTCACTAACCCATAAGAACATAAGAAATGCCATACTGGGTCAGACCAAAGTCCATCAAGCCCGGTTTTCTGTTTCCAACAGTGGCCAATCCAGGTCGCAAGTATCTGGCAGGTTCCCAAAAAGGTACAAAGCTTCCACAATGTTTGTCCTGGGGTAAGCAGTGGATTTCCTAGGTCCTCTTTAATAATGGTTTATGGACCTTTCTTCCAGGAATTTGTCCAGACGTTTATTAAACCCATCTATGCTAACAGTTTTTACTACAGCCTCTGGTGATGAATTTCAGAGTTTGATTATGCATTGAGTGAAAAAATATTTTCTCTTATTAGTCTTAAATGAGATTCATGAAAGAGCTTCTTCATATCAAACCACTGATTCAGAAGCTTCCTCTGCCATGGGACATTAATATCATCTTTTCATTCTTCATGGAAACTGCCCTTTGAGCCCATAGATTCATGTTATCTGAAGAATCTTACCTGGAAGGTTCTCTTTCTAGTAGCAATTAATTTGACTAGAAGAATCTGTGAACTTTAAGCCTTAGTCACCTATGAACGTTATACTCGGTTTCATCATAATAAGGTCATACTCCATACTGATTTTAATTTCCAGCCAGAGCTGGTCATGCCCTTTTATTTTAATGAAGAAAAAGCACTACTTCCGAGGTGTGATAAAAAAGAAACGAGACTGTCTCATAAATGTTTTATTACAGAATCTACAGAGAAATTACACATTGTCCCCTTCAAAGTAATCCCCCCCAGAGTTAATGCACTTCTGCATTTGCTTCTGCCACGTACAGAAGCACTTAGTAAAGTCCTCCTCCTTGAGGTGCCTCAGCTCCCTCGTCACAGTGGCCTTGATCTCTTCTACAGAGGCGAAATGAGTTCCTTTGATCACAGTCCTCAGCTTGGGGAAGAGCCAGACGTGGCACGGTGTGAGATCTGGGGAATAAGGGTGGTTGAGAGCTGTGATCTGTTTGTTGGCCAAGAGCTGCCTCACACTGAGCGTAGTGTGTGCGGGTCCGTTGTCATGGTGAAGCAGCTATAACTTCTCTCCACAGAGCCCGCCTGCTGCGCCAAACCCGGTTATGGAGGCGATTGAGGACCTGCTGGTAACATAGTAAATGACGGCGGATAAAGACCAGTATGGTCCATCTAGTCTGCCCAGTAAGATGGCAAGAGTAGGTGCACCTGCCGCTCCATGCAGGCCAACCCTCCCCATGTCTTTGTTTAGGGGTGAACCCACTGCTCCGTGTAGGACACCCTGTTTGTTGAGAAATTAGATAGTTAAGTTTATTTTGATTTTCTCCTGTTGCTGTAAAGGGATCCACTGTGTCTGTCCCATGCCATTTTGAATTCTGTCACTGTATGTGTCCTCACCACTTCCATCGGGAGGTCATTCCAAGCATCCACCACCCTTTCAGTGAAAAAGTATTTCCTGACATTGCCTTTCAATTTACCCCCTTGCAGCTTCATGTTATGCCCTCTAGTTTTAAAGCTTCCCCGTCTTTGGAAGAGGTTTGTTTGTTCATTATTTCTCTTTAATTTATTTATTTTTATTTATTTATTTACATTCTCTTATATACCGCGCTATTCTGCATCAGTGCGGTTTACATTGAACAAACTGAAATTACATTGAATAGGGCATTATAACTTGGAGATAACTATTTTTTTTACAGGGAACATGGGCTATGGAGGGTTAAGTGGCTTGCCCAAGACCACAAGGAGCACCTGTGGGACTAGAAACTCCAGTCCTTCCGGCCCAAGGTTGCTGTCCTCTAGTGGAATTTGAACCCCCGACCTTCCGGCCTGAAGTACCTTGCCCCAACCACTAGGCCACTCCTCCACTTTAAGTATTTAAAGGTCTGAATCATATCTCCCCTATCCCTCCTCTCCTCCAGAGTGGACAAATTTAGATCTTCAAGTCTCTTCTCATAAGGCTTCTGAGGCTGGTTGACTGTCTGACCCTCAGGCACAAACTCATGATGGACCACTCCCTTCTGGGGTCGAAGAATGCGATCAGCATGACCTTGATCCTTGATTTGGAAATGCGTGCCTTCTTGGGTCTGGGTGACAGTTGAGTGTTCCACTGCAGGCTCTATCTCTTGCTTTCAGGGTTGTACTGGAAGAGCCAAATCTTGTCTCCTGTGATGACCCGGCCAAGGAATTCTGGATGATCTTCGATCTTCTCTGGCAAGTCTCGACAAACATTGACCCGGTGCTCCTTCTGGTCGTCCGATAAAAGCTTGGGCACCATCTTGGTGCACACCTTCCGCATCCTCAGCTCCTGTACCAAGATGGTCCGCACTGACTCCCTGTTCAGGCTGAGCTCAGCCATCATCCGCACCGTCAATCTGCGATCACTCTGCACCAGCTGGTTCACTCTGTCAATGTTCTCAGCCGTTTTTGTTATGGAAGGCCGTCCTGACTTGGGGTCATCCTCCACCTCCTTGCGTCCAGTCTTGAAGCATTTGTGCCACTCGAAGACTCATGACTTTGACATTGCATCTTCTCCATAAGCCTTTTGGAGAGGTTGGAAACACTCAATTGGGCCCTTCTCCAACTTAACCAGAAATTTCAAGTTGATTCTTTGCTCCATATTTCTGCCACCTCCAGTTGCGTGACAAGCGATGGAGCAGTGTGCTACAAAAAAAACCTGAAAAATAAAAACAGTGAGAGAGATGAAAAATATTATAGCAGAATAGTGGTGAGATGTTGCACAACACAATGACATAAGCGGTTAGCCAATTGGCATTGAGTCATGGGCGTTGCTTCTTTTTCGTCACACCTCATATGTTTTTATTCTAAACCTCACAAACATCCATAAGAGTAAGTCCGTACATAATATTGGACTGTAAATGAGCTCTTGCTGTATGAAAAGAGCAGAATTCGTCAGAAAATGTACAAAGCCGTTTATCTCCTTTGATTCCAACTGATTTTGCATTTGAGTAGTAAAATGGATGCCAGCTATAAATTGGCTAGTTGCCTCTATTCTTTTTGTAAGAACAGATTGTGTCCTCTAATCAATTCAGTCAAGCCTCATCAAATCAGAGCCACAGTGACTACTGTAGCTCTTTTGAAATCTGCTTCACTATGAGCATCTGTAAAGCATCCACCTATTTTTTTTTTCATACTTTAACTTCATACTACTGCCTGGGCCAGTCAGCTGTCACAGACAATGCTTTCAGTCAAGGAATGCTGAGCAATCTGTCTGGAAATTTGTTTAACTCTCACTTTATCATCTGATCAGGCTGCTCCTCATAATAGGAGACTCTCTACAACACAGGTGTCCTGAGCTAGAGAGTTGTACACCCATGCACCGGATATCCTGCTTGAAGACAGAAAAAAAATTACTTGCCTGTAATAAGTGCTTTCCATAGATAGGATTAATTGGCACAGAATCTTTCCTACCTCCCAAAGAGGTGCAGTCCTCCTTGAGCTGTGGGACAAACTAAAGAACTGCGGTGACCACTACATGGGAAAGGCTGTGCATGCTCGGAACTTTACATTAGTGCTGAGCCCTGGGAGAGCTGTTCTAACTTGGTGCTATGCAGTTTGACCTAGTTGTGTGCTTGATTAATCCTGTTTACGGAAAACATCCGTTACAGATAAGCAGTTTATTTTTTTGTATAGGAATCTGTAGCAGTTTGGCTTGTTCTCCTAGGACAAGCAGGATGAGTCAGCCACACTTGGTGACGTCATCCGACGGCGCCGAGACGGAAGTACTCTCTATAGCTCAGAAGGGCTTTTGCCCTTCTGAGCATGGGCCAACAGGCCCCACCCCCCCTGCCCGCCCCTAGCCGGCCAGTTTCACTTCTTCCGCCTTGCCAGCAAGACGGACCTCTCTACTCTCTACAAAGATTACCATCTAAAGAAAGAGGAAAATCCCTCTTATCCACTTCAATTAATACTGACGCTTCAATCTACATTTCTACAGAAAGATGAACTTTCTATCATTGGAAGCAGATTTCTTGAACTACTCGTGCTCCAGGAAGAAGCAGGAAGCTCCCAGACGGGAGTAGTCCTCGGCAGCCCAGGACGTGCCAAATTGGCCTCCGTTCCCGGCTAGCCTCCTCCTCTCTCCTCCGTAGGGCAGAAGAATACCAGACTACGGACTGGTGGGAAGATAGCCCTCGTGGCAGCCCGGGACGTGCCTGAAAAGGCCTCCGTCCCCGGCCAGCCTCTTCTGCTCTGCCATCACACCGGAGAAGGAAACTCGCGGAAAGCAGCCCTCGCGGCAGCCCGGGACGTGCCTGAGAAGGCCTCCGTCCCCGGCCAGCCTCCTCTGCTCTGCCATCACACCGGAGAAGGAAACTCGCGGAAAGCAGCCCTCGCGGCAGCCGGGACGTGCCTAAGAAGGCCTCCGTCCCCGGCCAGCCTCCTCTACTCGGCTCGCTCCGGGATTCCCCATCTCACGTGTGGACCAGGGGGGCAGCCATCTTGACCAGCCAGAGGCGAGGTCAGCGATCCTCCCCACCTCACATCGCAACTAAATTGCACTATAGATCTAAAATAAAAGAGTTTGTCTCACCTCTTAGGTATGTTAAAACAGCTGCCCTTCGTGAGCCGCCTCCTCAGCCGCAAACTCCCGGTTGCCGTCGCAGTTCAGGGAGACTCGGCAGCCCAGGACGTGCCTGCGGGCCTCCGTCCCCGGCCAGCTGCAGCTCGGCGCCCCCCTCCTCTGCACGGGTCCTCCTCACGTGGGGGACCATGGAGGTGGCCATCTTGCCCAGACTGGCAAGTCTCCGCCCACCCTTCTGCGGCCGCGAGGTTTCCTGCACGGCAGTCACCTGGCCTATGACATCACGGCCTCCGTCTTCCCCTGCGGCGCCATTGGCCTGATTGCCGTCTCCTTCCTGCAGCATCGGCGCCGCTCCGAGCAGGGGTTTGCCTGATTGCTCGGCATCTGCCCTACAACGTCGGCTCCTTCCGAGCATCAGCTCCGCCCAAGCTGTAGGAGGGTCCGCTTCCCTCTCCGGATGGCGCGGGTAGGTGGGATGCACCAAGCCTTCTACTCAGAGCTCTGCACTAGGCTGCACTAAAGAAACCCGTTCCCTGCGTCAGAGCCTCCGCATCTGGCCAATCGGAGCGGTGTAGCATCGGGGGAAGGAGTTCTCAGCGCCTTACTTCTAGCGGCGCCATGAGCCCGCGCCGGCAACAGATCACCCCTGTCAGCGCCGACGATTCCAGCACCCCGCCCCCCCCTACATACACACGATTTAATGCTTCGCTGCAATCCCTTGCCGTTGCGGCCAAGGAGACATTCCATGCAGTCGTGGCAGCTTGGGCCGTTATCTAAAAGGAAAACCTTACAGGTGGTCAACCCCTGTTTAGTCTGCAAGTGACAGCAAGGCTGCGGTCTGATGTTGTCCTGGCCACCATGGGAGCGCCCTCGAGTCATCTGAGGGGTTGGAGACAGTGAGTCGCAGTGCCAGGATGTCGTGTTTGGCACCAGGATACCTTCTGCAGGACGGGGCGAGCATGCTCCTGACTAGAGATCAAGGACAAGCCGCTCTTACTAGGAGAATCCGCCTGGCATTGCCCGTTGCCGAACGTGGTGAAGGAGGTCGGCGGCAGCAGCGGCGGCCATACGTTCAAATT
Source organism: Ichthyophis bannanicus (assembly GCA_033557465.1). Classification (NCBI taxonomy): domain Eukaryota; kingdom Metazoa; phylum Chordata; class Amphibia; order Gymnophiona; family Ichthyophiidae; genus Ichthyophis; species Ichthyophis bannanicus. Next base: position 63,545,195 of record CM066048.1, read on the forward strand.
CTCCCTCTTGCGCAGGACTATTGCCCGAACCTCCCTGTCCTACAATATGCCATGGCGAGGGACTGCCTGCCCTGGACAGCAATTAGTGAAAGGAATCCCTAACAGAGCTGCAGCCCAATGGTTAATACACTGACCTGTGATACAAGGTCATGAGCACTGTCCCTCTAAGCTGTGTGCGTGCGCGCGCGCACACACCTCGCCGAGTGAGCGCACATACTTTACAACAGAGCGCACAAAAATCATGGTTCTGATTCTGATAGAAAACAACACAGACGTCTTAAAATTTAAAAGTTGTTGTGTATTTACGGTTTTACAAGTTCTACAATATTTTCTAGTGCAATCAATGTGGTGTACATACTGTATTCTGACATGTAGTCAAATTTTAAAGTATATAACTCCGAGTGTCGTTATGTGGCACACAAAAATTTAACCTTCCTTCAAAAGCTGCACAGCTGATATTTTATGCGCACACAGCCTACAGAAAATTAGAGGGAACATTGGTCATGAGTTGATTCCCGAGTGGACCTGATGACTAACAATAATTTACTACCGAAGGGAAGCTCTTGCTGAAGGGGTAGCCTTGCATGTTGCAATAGCTACCACATTCCTGCCGGGCCAGATGGAGTGGAGGAATAGCCTAAGGTTTCGAACCCTGCCTTGGCAACTGAAACCAAGCTTGGATTCCACCACTCTCCGTTAAGACCATCACCGCGCCTAACGGCCATGAGAGGAAGAGCTCACGCACCACCAGGTCCCTGGGTGAGACCCTCGGCATCAGTGCGGTCAGCCCTGTTATCAGAGAACAGGCCTGTGGCAATGATCCAGCCGCCATTCTCCTCATACATTGTCAAACTAAAGCAGCAATCCGCTGTCGGCAGGTCCACAGGCTCTTCCTCCACGAGGAATTCCTTGGATCCTGGATCTCGCCCTTATGAGCGGTCTTGCCCCTTATAAGTGCTGGTGTCAGGCACAATCAGGGCCTAAACACAGCCTACATTAACATAAATTTTTAAAATTATTATATTTATACATACATACATACATACAAAAATGCTATGCAATGTGTGCCTTAGAGTCAGTCCTGACTCCTGGGGACCCAGAAGCTCCTGGGTTTTTCCTGGCAGTGTCACCGGAGGTAGATTGCCAGGCCTTTCTCCGAGGCAATGGAGGGTTGACTGACTTGCCCAAGGCCACAACGAGGACTAGTGGGAATCGAACCCTGGTTGCTTGTTTGCCGGGCCGGTGCTCCAGCCACTCGGCTACTCCTCCACTCCTATATATATATATATATATATATATATATATATATATATATGGATACATAGGGAATGTAAGACAACTGCCAGACTGGTCAAGACCCGTTCCATCAGGCCCACACCTCCGGCATTATTGCTTCACGAGGCATGAAGCTACTTAGGACAGTGGCAACACGGTGGTGCAGTGCACACAGACAGTGTGTGCAAGAACGGAAGGTCACAGGTTCAAAGCCCAGCTGGGGCTACTGCCAATCCAGTCCACATATTCCCACCTGTGAACTCTATCACGACTCACGGGCCTAAGCGTGGCTCTGCTCCTCGCTGGCCAGCAACTGCCGCACCTTCCTTATTACACGCCAAGCTACCACTTAACAAAGAATAAGGTGATAGGGCACAAACAGTGCCATCTGATACAGAGCTCTTGGAGCCCCGTTTCACCAAGGGCCGCCTCTAGAGTGGCTACAGCGTGGTACAACTCACACAGGCCGGGGTGTTCAAGCAAGTCAAAGGCTCCCACAAAGGCGCTCATCTATAGAGGCTCTCACCACTGTCAACTGAACAGCCGCCTCCCTCTGACTAAGTGCTCAGGTCCCAGATGGGGCTCCTGTCACCACCCTGTCTCTCTGGTGTTGTCGGCTATGGCCACAAGGGGAAATACAATGCATCCCTGTTTTTCCCGGCATTGCCTATGGACAAAGCTTTGACCACCCCTTAATATCGCTCTGGACAACGCTTGGGACATTCCCAATGGGGGCACGTGCCTAGTGGTTAGGACCATGAGGCACGTACCAAGCGGATAAGATCACTGCTTTGGGCCTGTAAGTGGGCAGTCTCTTTGCTACATGCATCAGAAAGTGCACCAGCAATTGCACTCAGAAGCCATCCTGCCTTCTTCTATCTTCCCACCATCGTTTTCTGACAGCCTAGCGCCGTGTTCTGACGCCTAGCGCCTACCGACAGGAGGCCTGGCACTTGACATAGCAACGCTTCGGCTCCCAAAGCACATGGCAGCAATTGGATGTCTTCTCCTTCCCAGGTTACTCCAAACGTAACCCTCCACAAGCCCTCCGGTGCCTCACCGCTGCTGTAAGCACCTACCGCTACAACTCTCCACCACCACGTCAAGGAGAGCCCATCAGGGAGAGCTACACGTCTCAGGAGAGACCTAACAAGAACTAACCAGCCTCAACTTCAGGTAGCTTAGCACCATCCTCAATTAACCAATGCCTGAGCCCTTGCCTGCTCATGTTACGGCTGAAATGAAGCTTAGTGGTTAAGTGCCGTCGAGTCGCAGTCTCTCCTTGACGACCCTCTGGATAGTTGTCCAAATCCAATTACTGTCTCCTGTAGGGCTGCTCACGGTGGCAAATGGGCAACCCCTGCTGCTGAGATTATCTGGACCCACTTTTACGTTAACCGATCTTTGCGGGACGCTCACCCACCAAGAGGCCCGGCACTCACCCAACACGCAGTTCTCCAGATATGAGCCACTCCCCGGATCGGCTACGCACCACGCTCCCTGGGAGGTACAGAGCCCCTCGGAGACAGGATGGCACACGGTCGGGTGATCACGCACCAGCGTCAAGGGACCCAACCCTGTTCCCTCCTACACAGTACTTGCATTCTCCAAGAAGGACCTGTCAATAACTAATTCCTGCCTAGACCAGACAGGAGCCTCAGCCAGGCAGGGATATTCTTACACTGGCTCCAGACTCAGTACCTCCCATACATGCATACCGTGCCGGGGTCCAACGTGGGTGAAACCAACACCCGGTCTTCTGACAACACCTTATCAGATTGCCCCATAGGCAGGGCAGTTCTGGCCATGGCGCAGATGCCAGCAGCAATGCGTAAGCATGCAGGGAGTGGGACATGCACCCTGAAGGCAGGGTACCACTGGCAGTGCAGTATTCTGTCCCCAACAGTGGCCAATCCAGGTCACGTCTTCCGGTCCCTCTGATATCCTGCCATTCTATTGTTCTCAAAAAAAAAAAAAAGAGGGAGGAGCCTCTCTTATTAGTGAGGTGTTAGATGATGTGAATGCTCAGTGTTACCGGTGCCCTGCTTCGTCTTCATGGCAACTACTACTGCGAAGTACCTACATCTCTTATGGTGCAGGTGTGCCTCGTCCTCGCAACCTCTGCACATGCGTGCATCGCGACAGCGGTGACCCCGCAAGACTACTGCTACGCGATGACAACTATGACTACTGCTAGATGGCATGCTTCACGACAGCGGTGAATCCCGCACCCTACTATTGCTCGATGGCTGAATATCACACTACTACTGATCGATATGACTCATCTCCAAGTGTACCTCTATTTTCACCCTCTGCATATGTGTGTTTGCATCCGCAACCAGCATGCGGGTAACTTCACCTCCTGCACATGCGTGCATCACAATCACAAGCTCACACGGGAAGGGCCTTCCTACTGCACCCTCTCACAACGCTGCTACTTCACATGCGTGTTTCGCCACTGCAGTACGGCAGTTCCGTTGCAGCATCCTGCTTCACAAAGGCTCATACCAGCCCTGAAGTAGTCTCGGCCTTCCCCCATCCACCACAGCACGTGGCAGCTTGGGAGGCACCAAGTGTGGCTGACTCATCCTGCTTGTCCTAGGAGAAAATGGAGTTACTTACCTGTAACTGAGTTCTCCGGGGACAGCAGGATAAGTCAGCCACACATACCCGCCCACCTCCCCTGGGATGGGGTCCGCCTCTTCCTAGTGCCCGCCTCCTAGCGGGAAAAAGGCTCAGCTAGTGACGAACTGGCCGGCTAGGGGCGGGCAGGGGGGGTGGGGCCTGTTGGCCCATGCTCAGAAGGGCAAAAGCCCTTCTGAGCTATAGAGAGTACTTCCGTCTCGGCACCGTCGGATGACGTCACCAAGTGTGGCTGACTTATCCTGCTGTCCCCGGAGAACTCAGTTACAGGTAAGTAACTCCGTTTTCTCTTTTCTCAGATGGAAGTCTATCCACCTCTGGAGATCGAGTTAGTTGTTCTGAACTCCTAAAACTCTTGCACTTACCATTGTAATCTTCTTTTTTTATATTTTAAATGAGGGGAGGGACAGCAGTGGCAACTCTTGAGGGTGATCTCACTGCTTAGTGAAACCCTGTGGTGAAGGTGAACTGCTCAGAGTGAAATGTGTGATTGCATCCAGTGAAGAGTCTGAGATGGTGCCTGATAGACTAGAACCTTGTATGGGGTCCAGCATCCCCCAAGGAGAAGAGAATACTGGAAGGTACTGAATGGAATACAAAAGAAGGTACCAGATAGGGTGGGAGACTGGTGCTTGGGATGCAGAAGTGTGGGCTTGCACGCCTTAGTGCTGAAAGCACTGCTGGAGCTGGTGGAAGGGCATAACTGATAGGCCTTTACATAGGAACCCAAGATATGCTGTGCTGGGATAGACCAAGGGTCCATCAGCCTAAGAACCTGTTCCCCACAGTGGCTTGTGCTGGTCACCAGTACCTGTCAGGCTCCAAAGAATTGGACAGATTGCATGCTGCTTATCTCAGGGCCAAGCAGTGGATGCCCCAATCCCCTTTAGTAATGGCTTACAGACTTGTCCTCCAGGAATTTGTCCAGACTTTTGCACTGACCCATGGAGAAAGGACATGCAGATGATCAATGGGAGAGTCCATGGTGCAGACACAGGAAGGAATAGGATCATTCCTTTTCCTCTTGGGAAATGAGATTGCGGCAGCGTATAGCATGACAAAAGAGTGGAGGGGAGAGCTGGGGCTTGCACATGGACATCATCCTTGAGGGTGTAACTGAGGAGATTTCCATCCTCACAAAGTGAGGTGGAGTTTATCTGCCTGTGTCTTTAAAAAAAAGTTTTGAATTTGGGTTGGGAGAGGACAGGGCATCCATGGTATGTAGGAATTTTGCACTAATGCAGAAGTGGGAAGAACAGCAGTAGAGCATCAGTCTTAAGATCCCGATGTAACATCTGTTTGCTATCCTTTCTCAGGGCTGACCCAGCCATTAAACAAACTAGACAGTTGCTTGAGTTGCCAGCTACCCAGAGACAGCAACAAACAGGAGCATAAGGCTTGAGATTTGCCTGGAGTGCCAACACCTTGAACCAGCTCTGGGGCTGGCTCTGCCCCTGCTAGAGCATAGCATACTTTATTCAGAAACACAGATTTTGAGTTACTCTATCACTCAAAAACAACTTGCTTTACCATTTAGACAGCAAAGACACAGGAATCGCTAAGTTCTGATCCTTCAAATTCTGTTCACAGAATAACAGCAGGAGCATTTCTGTTTGAGTGATTGATTGCTTGATTTATTTATTGTTTTCAGATAACTGCATATTTCCTTAAGCGTTTGCTGACTCTCCATGCAGGCTAAAGAATGGGGAAGGAGGCGGAAGAGTACAGAAGCATCTAGGTGGCAGATATTACTGAGTGTCATGGAGGACCACTGAAGGAATTCCCATCAAAGTTGATGGGTGGCATACAGACAGGAGCTGGTTATAACCTTTTATGTATGGCTGTATTTCATAGCGGTATGTGCTATGCAGAAGGGTAGCCTTCTGTAGGGACCTTCGAGAAATCCTAATATCTTGAGAATATGTCCATGTGATGAACAGCACTTAAGAAAGAAAGGGTTAGGGCTTGAAGCCAAAAGAGAGATTATGAGCCATGCTGGGCAGGATCTCTCTTTCATACGCCCTCTCAAGACAGCCCGGATGCTGGGTTAGAGCTCAGCAAAAGACTAGTGCTGTGAGGTTGTTTTTTTTGTTTTTGTTTTTTTAAATTTCATTACCTTTATAAGGGTTCTCTTGCTGGATAGTTCTGACTTGTCACCCACACTGCTTTTTGGGTTCTTTCTATGGAGGCCGCAGGAGCACATCATGGTTGACCCAGAGGTGGACAGACTGCTTACTTCTGGGAGCACCCCGACTGAGACGCTGCAGAGAGTAGTGAAGTGTCCTGCGGCTGCACAATGGCAGCAACTGTCTTTTTTTGTAGTCCTGAGGGCAAACACCAATAGCAGCAGCAGCAGCATCAACAGAGGGCCCTATACATCTCACCCACTGATGCCACAGGGACTGCAGCAAGTCTCCCCGGGTGAGTCCATGTTCACCTGCATGCTCGGTGGGGTCATGCTCTCCCAAGAACTTGTGCCGGCGGAGAGCCCAGCTTGTGACCAACAGCACTGTGGCAGAAAGCACACCTGCACTGTAGAGGCAGAGGTAAAGCAGTGTATTTAAATAAAAAACAAACAAACAAACCCTTGAAGGCCACACCGGCACTGCGCAGTTCTCAGTGGAGCTAAGCTCCCCAAGCACTCCCCAAGAACCCAGGCTGTCACTGTCAGCATGGCAGAGGTGGTAGCAACTGTATGCTGATGGCAGTGGTAATAGCAGCCATGCACCAAGGGCAGTTAGAATATGGGAAAGCGCCAAGGGCCCCCCCCTTTTTTTTTTTTAATGCAATGCATTGCCACTAACTCCAGAGAGGACCTTCTCTGGACTGGTTGGGTTCCAGCCATCATCTTATTTCTTTTCCTTTGCTTGAAGTAGATAGCAGGAACTTTTTCTTCCTCTTACTGCCTCTGCCAGAGAAGTCTTCTCTGGATGGGCACACCCGCTATGGCTTTTAGTTAGCCCTGATTATCATGTGATCACAATCAGAGAGGTCTGCTTTGGATGGGGCTGACATGAGGAGCAGTTAGGACTCCTTAATGCTGCCACTGCAGGAGAGGTCTGCTACGATCTGGGCTGGCACTGCCGGGAAACGTAGTTGTTTCTGAGGAGAGTAAAGGAGGGAACAAAACTTGAAAAGAAGGGAAAGTAATGGAGAAGCAAGAGCTAAGTCCGTGCTTGGTCGCGGATGAAGAAGGCTGAAGAAGAGGATTAACATGCATGCAGGAGGAGTCACTTGCACATGCCCAAAAAGTTTTTTTCTACACTCCTTTAGGCTCTGGGAGAGCAAGTCTGGCCTGGTTGTGCCATCAGGGATGACACCACCCATCTGGCTGATTATAGCCTGTTTGTCCTTGAGAACACCCGCTGGTAAATTTAATTTTTTTGTTTAGCAATCTGTAGCAGTCTGGCTTATTTTAACTCTTTTCCCAGATGGAGGTGTATTGGTGTTCTAGAATATTTGCAGTACTGACTTTTCATGGATAGAGTTGATGCAATTTGAGTTCTTGGATTTGATGCTGGCATGGTAAGCTGCTGAGTGTCGTTTTAGGTTTTGGTGGAAATGGATTTGGACATTGTGGCCATTACAGAAACATGGTTTAATGAATTGCATGAACAGGATATAGCCATAGCTGGTTATAATCTGTTCAGAAGAGACAGAGAAAGTGGAAAAGGAGGAGGAGTAGCCTTGCTATGTCAAAAGCAATATTAAAGCTACTGAAATGCAGGGGGCATGGGGAAAAGAAGAAGCACTCTGGATTGTTTTGGAAAGAGGAGATGGCACTGTCATCCATACTGCTGAAGTCTACAGACCTCCAACTCAGATCGAAGAAATAGATAACGAATTGATTATAGGTATTGCCAAGATGGCCACAAATTGGGAAGTGATCATATTGGGTGACTTTAATCTACCCGATGTGGATTGGATTACTCCTTCTGTGAATCTGGAAAGAAGCAAAAAAATTGTGGATGCTTTCCAAGATGCGTTACTTAGACAAATAGTGATGGAACCAACCAGGGAAAGCTCAATGCTGGATATAGTGCTCACCGACGGTAATAGCGTGTCGAATGTCCGGGTGGGTGCCCCTGTGAGCAGCAGCGATCATCACACAGTGTGCTTTGAAATAAAGCAGCGATCATCACACAGTGTGGTTTGAAATAAAAACCCAGGTGCAGTCCAATCATAGCAAGCTCAAAGTCCTAAACTTCAAAAACACTGACTTCAGTAAAATGGCCAAGTACCTGAAGGAGGAGTTGGCAGGATGGGAGGGGATAAGGGAAGTGGAATTGGAATGGACTAAACTAAAGATGGCAATAAAAGGGGCAACAGATAAATATGTAAGGAAAGTAAATAAAAACAAGAGGAGAAGGAAACCTATTTGGTTCTCCAAAGAAGTGGCTGCTCAAAGGCAAAAAACACAGCTTTCACAAAATTCAAAAGCTTGCAAACAGAGGAACACAGGATCAAACTAAAGAGAAATAAGGAAAGCAAAATCAAAGGCAGAGGAAAAGATGGCTAAAGATGTGAAGTATGGCGACAAAACTTTCTTCAGATATATTCTGGAGAGGAGGAAATTCAGAGATGGAATTGCAGGACTCAGAAGTGCTGGGAATGGACTTGTGGAAGTGACATTGAAAAAGCGAAATTGCTAAACAAATACTTCTGCTCTGTTTTTACTAAAGAAAATCCTGGAGACGGACCATCTGTGACTCCCAAATATAAAAATGGAAATGAAGTAGATACCACACCATTCACAGAAGATGATGTGTTAGAACAACTTGCAAAACTGAAAGTGGACAAGGCCATGGGACTGGGTGGGATACATCCCAGGATTCTGAAAGAGCTCAGAGGTTCTTGCAGGGCTGTTAAAGGATGTTTTCAACAGATCCTTGGAAACAGGAGAAGTTCCTCATGATTGGAGAAGGGCTGATGTGGTACCTCTTCACAAAAGTGGTGACAGGGAAGAAGCGACAAGCTACAGGCCCGTGAGCCTTACCTCGGTGGCGGGAAAAATAATGGAGGCGCTCCTGAAAGAACGAAGAGTGGACTTTCTCAAAACCAACAGGTTGCATGATCCGAGGCAACATGGTTTTACCAAAGGACGATCTTGCCAAACAAATCTGATTGAGTTCTTTGACTGGGTGACCAGAGAACTAGATCAGGGGCATGTGATGGGTGCCATCTACCTGGATTTCAGCAAAGCCTTTGATACTGTTCCTCATAGGAGGCTTATCAATAAACTCAGTAGTTTGGGGATGGGTTCCAAGGTGGTGAACTGGATCAGAAATTGGTTGACTAACAGACGACACAAGGTGATGGTAAATGGAGCTCATTCGGATGAAAGGAGGGTGATTAGCGGGGTGCCCCAGGGTTCGGTCCTGGGCCCGGCACTGTTCAATGTATTTGTGAGTGATATTGCTGAAGGACTGAATCGAAAAATCTGTCTTTTTGCAGATGACATGAAAATTTGCAACAGAGTGGACTCTCCTGAGGGAGTGGATAACGAGGAAAGATCTGCAAAAGCTGGAAGAATGGTTTAATGCTTGGCAGTTAAGATTTAATGCAAAGAAGTGCAGTGTCATGCAGAAATCTAAGGGAAATGTACGCGATAGGGAGCAAGAGATTGGTGTGCATGGACCAGGAGAAAGGACCCTGGTGTGATTATGTTTGAGGATCTCAAGGTGACAAAACAGTGTGACAAGGCAGTGGCAAAAGCCAGGAGGATGTTGGGGTTGCATACAAAGAGGAATTACCAGCAGAAAGGAAGCGGTACTAATGCCACTGTATAAGTCACTGGTGAGGCCTCACTTGGAATACCGTGTACAGTTTTGGAAACCATATCTTGCAAAGGATGTAAAAAGACTGGAAACTGTTCAGAGGAATGCAACCAAAATGATCTGGAGCCTGCGTCAGAAGCCTTATGAGAAGAGACTTGAAGACCTAAATATGTACACTCTGGAGGAGAGAAGGGATAGGGGAGATATGATTCAGACATTTAAATACTTAGAGAATTAATGAACAAACCTCTTCCAAAGACGGGGAAGCTGTAAAACTAGAGGGCATAACATGAAGCTGCAAGGGGGTAAAATGAAAGGCAATGTCAGGAAATACTTTTTCACTGAATGCCCTCCCGATGGAAGTGGTGGGGGCACATACTGTACAGTGACAGAATTCAAAATGGCATGGGACAGACACAGTTGATCCCTTTACATTACAGCAACAGGATAAAATCAAAATAAAATTAACTATCTAAATTCTCAACAAACAGGGGTGTCCTATACGGAGCGGTGGGTTCACCCCTAAACAAAGACATGGGGAGGGGTGGTCTACACGGAGCAGCAGGTGCACCTACTCTTGCCATCTTACTGGGCAGACTAGATGGACCATATTGGTCTTTATCTGCCGTCATTTACTATGTTGCTATGTTACTTCCTCCACTGCCACACTGTGGAGTTTGTGTTTGAACTTGAATAGAATTTTGTGGCAAAGGGTACAAGTAAATGGAGCTCACTCTGAGAAGGAGGTTACTAGTGGTTTGCTACAGGGGTCTGTCCTTGGTCCGTTTCTTTTTAAGATCTTTGTTACTGATATTGCAGAAGGGCGATCTTGTAAGGTTTGCCTGTTTGCGGATGATACCAAAATTTGCAATAGAGTAGACACTTAGGAAGCAGTAGATAGCATGAGGAGGGATCTAGCTAAGCTTGAAGAATGGTCTAGAATTTGGCAGCTGAGATTTAATGCTAAAAAATGCAGGGTCATGCATTTGGGCTGTAAAAATCCAAGGGAGTGATACAGTATAGGGGGAGAAGTACTTCTGTCCACAAAAGAAGAGCGGGACCTGTGCATGATTGTGGCTGATGAAGTTAAAGTAACTAAACAAGTAGAAAAGGCAACGGCGAAAGCCAGAAGGATGCTTGGGTGCATAGGGAGAGGAACGGCCAGCAGAAAAAGGTCATGATAGTGCTTCTTTATAAGTCTCTGGTGTGATCTCACTTAGAGTATTGTGTGCAATTCTGGAGATCACACCTTCAAAAGGATATAAAAAAGGTTTGAGTCGGTGCAGAGGGTGGCTCCTAAAATTGTTAGTATTCTTCGTTATAAAGCATATGAGGACAAACTTAAAGATCTTAATATGTATACTTCAGAGGAAAGGCTGGACAGAGGAGATATGGTAGAGATGTTAAAATACCTCCATGGCATAAATGCACAGGAGCAGTGTCTCTACGAGGGGACATAGGATGAGGGTTCAGGGAGATAGATTCAGGACTAATATGCATAAATATTTCTTTATGGAAAGAGTGGTAGATGCATGGAATAGTCTCCTGGTGGAGGTGGTAGAGACGAGGATAGTATCTAAATTCAAAAAAGCATGGGACAAACACAGAGGATCTCTAAAGGAAAAAAAAGGGACTATTGTAGTTGATATGGAAGGGCAGACTAAATAGGCCATGTGGTCTGTCTCTGCCATCATGTTTCTTTGTTTCTATTGTAAAATGAAGCTCAGTCTGCACCTGTTATGGGGGTTGTTATATTGGTTGGTCTGGGAATGTCCCATATTAATGAATTATAGTCTATATGATTTATATAAATATATATAACAGCATTAAGTATAAATATAAATAAGAAATTAGGTTGTGATTTAGGGGCAGAGCTTGGTTTCTTTGCTTAGCCCCCCCCCCCCTTCTCTCTCCCCCACCATTTCCAAAGGAGGTGTACTCTCTCTGGATTTCACTGTTTTATGTTGTAGACATCAAGTTCACTGGTCTGTAAGTAGTTGGATCATCTTTACCTACTGTCATATTCTTTGTTAACTTTCATTTCTGTGTGTTCCTGTCCTGTGTGGGTTTTTCTTCTGTGTGGAGAAGGACCGATGTGATTCCTTTTCACAAAAGTGGTATTATTTATTTACTTTATTTTATTTAGCTCATGCCTTTCCAGTAGTAGTTCAAGGTGAGTTAAAATTAGGTACATAGGTATTGGGAAGAGTAGCAAATTATGGTGGGAAAAGTAATGGAGGTGCTGCTGAAAGAAGGAATAGGGGACTTCAGAATCCAATGGGTTACATGATGAAGGCAACATGGTTTTACTACAAGATGATCATGCCAAACTAATTTGTTTGATTTTCTTTGACTGGGTGGCCAGAAAACTAGACCAGGGGTATGCAATGAATGTGATCTATCTAGATTTGAGCAAACCCTTTGTTACTGTTCCTCACATGAAGCTTATGAATAAGCAGAACAGCCTGGGGATGGGGCCTAAGGTGGTGAACTGGATCAGAAATTGGTTGACAGACAGACGATAGAGGGTATTTATGAATGGAGCTCACTCAGAAGAAAGTAAGGTGAGTAGTGGAATTCCTCAGGGATTGGTACTGATCATTATGAGGGATATTGCCAAAGGACTGAAAGGAAAAATTGCCTTTTGCGGATGAGACAAAAGATTTGTAACAGGGGGTATACTCCTCATAGGGAGTAGACAACATGAGGAAAATCTACATAAATAAGAAGAATGGCCTAATGCGTGGCAGTTAAAGTTTAATGTGAAAAGTGATACACTCGGGATGCAGAAATCCAAAGGAGTTGTATGCAGTATGGTTGGAGTGCCATAGACTAGGAGAGGAGGACCTCAGGAAGATAGTATCTGATGATCTCCAGGTGGCAAAACAATATGACAAAGTGGTAGCCAAAGGAAAAGGATACCATTGTGCATACAGAGAGGAATAAACAGCAGAAAGAAGAGTTATTAATGCTCCTGTGTAAGCCATTGGTGAGGCCTCACTTGGAGTATCATGTTCAGTTTCGAGACAGTACCTCACAAAGGATATAAAAACATTTGAAATGTTTTAGAGGAAGGCAACACAATGATTTGGAGCCTGTGCTGGAACACGTTTCAGAAAAGACTTTAAGATCTAAATATGTACACCTTTTCAGGAGAGAAGGGACAGGGGGGATATGATACAGACATTTAAATGAACAAATAAACCTTTTTCATAAGAACATAAGATATGCCATACTGGTTCAGACCAAAGATCCATCAAGCCCAGTATCCCTTTTCCAATAGTGACCAATCTGGGTCACAAGTACCTGTCAGGTTCCGAAAAGATGGAGAAGCTGTAAAACTAGAGGGCATGAAATGAAACTGCAAGGAGGTAAACTTACAAGTAACATTAATGGGAGAGGCAGACTTGGATTTGGTAGCGGTTACGGAGACATGGTTCATGGATAACCAGGACTGGGATGTAATTATACCGGGCTATACTTTATTCAGGAAGGATAGAGTAGAAAGAGGAGGTGGAGTGGCACTATATGTAAAAAAATATTAAAGCTATAGAATTGCAGGGCTTAGAAGGAAAAGAGGAACCACTGTGAGTTAAACTAGAAAGAGGGAAAGGGAAATCCATTTGCATTAGAGTTATATACAGATCTCCCTCACAGGGAGTAGAAGCAGACGAAGATTTAATAGAGGACATACAGTATTGCCATGAAAGGAGAAGTGCTACTGATAGGTGATTTCAATATGCCGGATGTGGATTGGCACATCCCTGCTGTGGTGTCGTCTAGAAGTAAGGTGATTCTGGATTCTCTACAGGGAGAACTATTCAGGCAACTAGTAACAGAACCCACACGTGATGGGACCATACTGGACTTAAAGCTTACCAATTGGGAAAGTGTGTCAGATGTTACAGTGGGAGCCACAAGAAGCAAGAGACAAGGACGTAAGGATGGGTTCAGTTGTTTTATTGGAAAGGACCCCAACGCGTTTCGGCAAAATTTGCCTTCATCAGGGGGTAGCAGCTAAAATATAAACATGAATATTCATAAATAGTAATAAAAACATAAATGATAAGTTTTATGGACATTGTAAAATAATTAAAAAATAATTAAAAGCAATAACAAAGCAATGAAAACTAAAACCATTAAAAATACGCATACAAATTCGTTGCTCCAAAGGATTGTAGTAAACGCAGGACATGAAAAATTGTAATATAGAAATATTATACCGTAAAACATATGAAATTATGAAAAATAATAAATACATAATATTATAAGTGAACTGACTCATATATAAAAACAGGAGAACATTATATGACAATGATCCAAACATGAATATGTTATTTATTTATTCACTTATTTGCTTATTTATTTATATTGGATTATAATTCTTGATCGCACTAATTGCATCTTCATAGTAAGTAGTTTTAAATACTGTATGGTCTTAAAGTATGTACTGACTTGCATTCACATGGGTATTCATTTGTCATTCTTATTACGTATTTAATTGATGCATTATGAGGATGGTTCATTTTCAGTTACACACAGATGACGCTAAGTCACATTAGCGCTTGAAACAGAATACGTCCACTTCATTAACCTAGGATATTACCAGCATTTAAAACTGGGTGATTGTAAGTATAAGTTTTTTAAGTACGATTCCATATTCATGTTTGGATCATTGTCATATAATGTTCTCCTGTTTTTATATATGAGTCAGTTCACTTATAATATTATTATTATTTATTATTTTTCATAATTTCATATGTTTTACGGTATAATTCTATATTACAATTTTTCATGTCCTGCGTTTACTACAATCCTTTGGAGCAACTAATTTGTATGCGTATTTTTAATGGCTTTAGTTTTCATTGTTTTGTTATTTTTAATTATTTTATAATTATTTTACAATGTCCATAAAACTTATTTATGTTTTTATTACTATTTATGAATATTCATGTTTATATTTTAGCTGCTACCCCCTGATGAAGGCAAATTTTGCCGAAACGCGTTGGGGTCCTTTCCAATAAAACAACTGAACCCATCCTTACGTCCTTGTCTCTTGCTTCTTGTGGCTCCTGTTGTTCTTGCAAGAGCAGCGCTCCTTTTCTTGTCTGATGTTACAGTGGGACATCATCTCGAATCCAGTGATCACCAGATAGTATTAGGGCTAGGGCTGATAGAATCCATTCAAAAGCGAGGGTCTTAGACTTAAGGAAAGCTTGTTTTGCCAAGATGGGACAAAATCTCAGAGGAGTTAGTGGGATGGAAACAGCTGGGGGATGTAGAAAAACAGTTGGTAAAACTGAAAGGGGATATTTTAAGTGCAACAAACCTTTTTGTTAGGTAAATAAATGTAAAAGGAAAAGAAGGCCGCTATGTTTCTCAAAAGAAGTAGCTGAAAAGGTGAAGAAAAAGGAGGCCTTCATGAAATACAAGAGATCACAGAGAGAGGAAGACAGACATCTGTATTTGGAAAAACTTAGAGAAGCTAGCAAAGTAGTCAGGAAAGCAAAGGTACAAATAGATGAAGAAATAGCCAATGCAATAAAATGCAGGAATAAGACATTTTTAAGATATATTTGTGAGAGTGGGAAGGGCAAAAGTGGTATTGTCAGCCTCAAGGGTGCAAGGGGGAGAAACTGATGAGGATAAAGCAGAATTGCTTAATATTTCTGTTCTATGTTCACAGATGAAAGGCCAGGAGCAGGACCTCAGAAAACACCCACAAACAGGAACAGAAGTGAGGTGGATCTCGAACAGTTTTCAGAAGACTGTGTTTGTGAGGAACTAGTTAAACTAAAAGTAGACAAAGCCATGGGTCCATATGGGATACATCCAAGAATAAAGAGGGAACTTGGGGATGTTCTATCGGCTCCAATGTCCGACCTTTTCAATGCCTCTTTAGCACTGTTCCCTCTAAGCTGTGAGCGTGTGCGTGCGCACACACCTCGCCGAGCGAGCGCACATACTTTACAACAGAGCGCACAAAAATTACGGCTCTGATTCTGATAGAAAACAACACAGACGTCTTAAAACTTAAAAGTTATGATTGTAATTACTAGAAATTTCCCGCTTCATTTAGTAATCATCTATTTTCATTTAATTTGATTAAAATCAATGTGGTGTACATACTGTATTCTGACGTGTAGTCAAAGTTTAAAGTATATAACTCCGAGTGTCGTTATGTGGCGCACAAAAATTTAACCTTCCTTCAAAAGCTGCACACAGCTGATATTTTATGCGCACACAGCCTACAGAAAATTAGAGGGAACATTGCTCTTTAGAGTCGGAGTGGTGCCAGAAGACTGGAGAAAGGCACATGTGGTCCCTTTACACAAGCGCGGACGAAGGATGGCATTGAGAACTACAAGCTGGTTAGTCTAAACTGTGGTTAGTACATTATTGGAAAGGCTACTAAAAGAGAAAATAGTGAGGTTTCTGGAGTCCAGTGGATTGCAGGATCTGAAGCAGCATGGATTCTCCAGAGGCAGGTCTTGTCAGACAAATCTGATTGATTTCTTTGATTGGGTGACCAGGGAGTTGGACGAGGGAGAGCCCTAGATGTGGTGTATTTAGATTTCAGTAAAGCCTTTGACACCGTTCTCCACAGGCAACTTATAAATAAACTGAGCACCCTAGGGAAGGACCATGGAGTTACTGATTAGGTTAGAAATTGGTTGAGTGGGAGGCGACAAAGAATACAGGTAAATGGAGTTTACTCTAAGGAGAAGGAGTTTTCCAGTGGTGTGCCGTAGGGATTTGTCCTTGGTCTGATTCTTTTTAACAAATAATGCCTCTGTATAAGTCTCTGGTGTGACCTAATTTAGAATATTGTGTGCAATTCTGGAGACCGCACCTTCAGAAGGATATAAGCAGATTGGAGTTGGTGCAGAGGGTGGCTACTAAAATGGATAATGGTCTTTGTTATAAAGCATATGAGGACAGACTTAAAGATCATAATATGTATACTTTAGAGGAAAGGTGGGATAGGGGTGATATGATTGAGACATTTAATTACCTCTGTGGCATAAATGCACGGGAGTGTCTCTTTCAATTGAAGGCAAGCTCTGTTATGAGGTGACATAGCATGAGAGTGAAAGGGGATAGACTCATGAGTAATATGTATAAATATTTCTTTATGGAAAGAGTGGTAGATGCGTGGAATAGTCTCCCAATGGAGGCAGCGGACAGGAGGACAGTATCTGAATTCAAAAAAGCATGAGACAGAGAATCTTAAAACAAACAAACAAAAAAGACTATTGTAGTTGATATGGAAGGGCACACTAGATAGGCCATGTGATCTCTCTTCTGCCATTATGTTTCTATGTTAGGAAATATGTTTTTACGGAAAGGGTGGTTGTTGCCTGGAATGCCCTTTTGATGGAGGTGGTAGGGGCAAAAACAGTGACAGGGGATGCAATCAAAGCAAACCTAAATAACTTTTATATTTAAACAAATAGAGAAGGGGTAACCTGCATGGAACATTGAGTACAATCCTAAACAAAGGCATTGGAATGGGGGGGGCAGTGTTACTTGCACAAAGCGGTGAGTACAATCCTAAACAAAGGCATAGGAGGTAACCTGCATCGAGTGGCTGGCACCACTCTAGCCACCTTACTGGGCAGAAGGACCACACTGGTCTTATCTGCCATCATTTATTATATTACTATGTTAAGCCGTAACTGTTAAATGTATTATTTTAGCAACATATGTAAAGTTTTCATGCAGTTAAATTATCTGACTCTATATTCACACTACTTATCCAACACTCCTGTAGTTTTTGAGCTATGTAAAGCTATTGTGTTCCAGTCCTGTGACTGCAGAGTGAGGGACCTATTCAACACCATCAGTTAAATGCACATGTGAATCAGCTGTGTGTATTCCATTTGGGAACACATTCTCAAGCTTTCCTCTCACTGCTCTACAGATAGAGAAGGTCTAACTGGCCCTCCTGTTTATGCAAGAATCTGCAGGAAGCCCTCTGACGCTTGGTTTATGCTTGCAATATCCTATGCTTCACTAAATTATTTTGCTTGATTTTGAGATATTGAAGTGTAGGCTCTGTGACACCCCACCTTCAGCAGAATAGCAGGAATACTGACAGAATGAGAATTGAAATCAAGTGGCTAGAAGAACTTTGGATTTAGATGGATTTCTCCAGGATTCCAAGTTTTCTGCTGTCAGAGTTCACAGTTCCTGTATATCCCTTGCTGCCTGGGGTAGCTTTCCCTTTTCAAAGGCTGGATACCAGGCTACATCTTTAATCACCACCCCTCTCGCTCTCCCTCCCCTTCTTTGTCTCTCAAATAATAGAGTTAACAGCTTGTGAAAATGACACCATGAATGGAAAGGGGGGGGGGGGGTTGGGAGGAAGGGGAGGGGGAAATTAGAGGGCTATGATGGTCTGCCTTTAACTGTTATAAAACTAAAGGAAAAAGCAGACATGTGAGTGAGAACATCTCTTCATCACTTGCAGATGAAAAGTCCTAATCCAAATCATCCTAGGCCCTACAGCTTCATGTAATATCGAGAATGCTTTTAAGTCCCTCTGCTAGTCTTTGGGCCTGATCGGTTTGATGGATTGCCCCTTTGTAATGCCACTGATTTTCACCTGAGGCCCTCCTAAGGGATTTTGTTTGCTTTTTGCATTTTTAGAAGCATTTGCTCTTCATGTGATTCAAAGTATTTGATTAGTTCTGCTGCTGAGAATCTCATGGCTCCCTGGTGCTGGATTGCATCCCTTGAAGTTCTCTAATGAAACTGATTCTTTCCCCGTCATCTCATTGGAAGATTTTCTTGCATTTCACTACTGTCTTGTATGCCCAGGTTAAACATCGATGAAAATGAGACCTTATGTGGACTATCTACTACTACCACTATTAATCATTTATATAGTGCTATCTATGTACATAGTACTATATTAGGGATATACTTATAAAGTTTATGTATTTTAAAATATTTATATGTGGCATATCTTAGTTCTGTTCCAAAGAGCTCAGTCTTATGTTTATGTAGGGAGCAAGCAAAGAGGATTAATGAGGGTGATATGGGACTGTAACTTGGGGCCTCTATACTACAATGGTAGTGCCATTAACCTTAATGCTGACCAGATTGCCAGGCCTCCATTGGCCAGACACCACAGTAGAACAGCTGCCACTGAAAGGCAGCACAAGGAGCAGGAGAGAAATTTTTGAATCCCTCAGCCTTTGCATTTCAGTCCCCCTCATCTTTACTCCATCTTCTTCAGGCTCCTGTAGTATATCTGTACCTCTCTGCCCTCACATCCCCCATTCAGTGCTTGGATGCTGCTTAATTTAGAATTTTCTGGACATGGGGATTTAAAATGTCCCTGGGGGGAGGGGAATGCCGCAGAGCCGGGACCTCCCCCTAATCTTCTGCTGAGCTGTTATTGGGTCACTGACTCCCTCGCACCCCTTTACCCCACCCCAATTGTATCTTTGACTCTCTGTGACAAGACATCAGTGACAATAACAATGAGGGTTACAAATCTCCTTCTCCCCTGCCAGGAGGATCAGAGCTGAGCAGGGCCTGGCCAGCTACCAGGCTTCTCAGCAGAGCAAGGAAAGGCTGCAATCCTGGCTCACAAGAGCACCACATCCAAAGAAATGCCAGGAGATGGAATAATGCTCAACACCTGACTTAGTTCTTGAACTGTCTTTTCCTGTTGTATATGTTTTAAATACACACCTCTTTTTGGACTTTGCAGTGGATTTGAGAATTATTTGGGGAATATTTTGGGCATACTTTCCTTGGACTTCGGCATGTGGATCCTGCGAGTGTGGCTGGCTACTTATTTATTGCAGCACTGGGGTAAGTTTCCAGGAATACAGAGTCTATGTGCTTATCCTCCAGATGAGATAGTCAAGGAACGTGGGGTGGAATGTCAGAGCCATGCTGAGATTTGGAGCACCTAAGACTTTTTGCACCTGCACTGTCTAAAGAAGGGGGGCAGGCTTGAGGTCTGTTGCACACTTACTGCTATGTCTCTTGGACACGGCACTGTTCAACCAGAAGCTGCTACTGTGTTTATTTAGAAATATTTATATTCCACGCTGTACAGTGCTGTAGGTGGACTGTAAATTAGGGAGAGAGACATAAAATGGCAAATATAATTTAAAAACAAAACAAGACAGAAAAAAATTTCAGGTTCATGGATGTCCCATTATTTCTACATTTGTGCGTTGCCTGCAATTATTATGGCTCTCAGTGCAAGCGGCCAGTGTCTATATGTTTTGGGGCCCCATCCCGTGCTGCTTGACTATGTTGGAACCAATTGCAAGGTTTTTCTAGAGTTTACTCTTTGAGGTCCTGCCAGGGACTTATGACATGAATTGATCTGTCAGAGACAAGTTACTGGAATAAGTGTCTCTTTGGTCTGCTGAAACTGGATCACTCCAGGATGGTTTGGACTGGAAGTGAAAGGAAGTTTCTCATTTAATTACTAGTATCGTGATATGTTGCTGAAGTATTCACACGTTGTACCCTCTCCATTTATTTCCTCTTTGTGTAGAATGGGATATTTTTATTTTAGCAGTTTTATAAGTCTCAATGACTGGATTGTAGTTTTACGTTAATCTAACTTCAATTTTTGTATTCTGCTTTATCCCACAAAGCAGTCCGGAGCATATTACAATCAGAAAAAAATTACAGTGAAATTATAAAACCTAACAAATACATAACAGATATAATAAAAGCAAGACAGCATAATTAATTACACAAGTTGCAATGCATGTCATAAATTATACCCTAAATATCTCTGTTTCATTTCATCATTGTTTTAAAATAATTTTCCTATATCCCTAATATCATCTGGAAGTAAATTTCAGTGCTGCCTGAAATGAAAATAGCATGTTAGATGGGTGCAATGTGTTATTACTGATAACTTGGAAGCCCTGCAGAATCCCAAGGGTTAATCTGTGCATTGAAATTCCTGGTGAGAAAGTATACAGGGATTCTAGGATTATATGAGTCTGCACATGCACACACCACCTAATCTCACCTTTCTTAGATAAAACTGGCTTTTGCTCTTCACCCTCCTGTCTGTATCTGTTGCTGCTTTTTACCTCCCTGCCTTTCTTACCTCAACAATTCTTATTTCTGGTTATTGCCCCAGCTCTCTACCCTCAGTAGGGGAAGGGATTTTAGTGGTAGCTCAAGGTGAGTTACATTTAGGTACAGTAGGTCTTCCTGTCCCTGGAGGGCTTAAAATCTAAGTTTGTACCTGAGGCAATGTAGGGTTTAGTGATTGCCCAAGATCACAAGGAGTAGTAGTGGAATTTGAACTTTGCTTCCCTGTTCTTAGCCTATTGCTCTAACCATTAGGCTGCTCTTATATAGCATCTGTTTATTGCTTCTGCTTTTCTTCTCCTGCCTCATTCCACAGCTGTTCCTGATCTTTGTTTTCACACTTCTGAGACATTTGGTGATGGTGCTTTGGGATTCTTTTCTCTTTAGTTATACAGCAGAATTTGCAGCATTTACAGCAGAACTATAAAGCAAGAGGGACAGGCACTAGAAATGGAAGAGTTGACTAAACAGAGGTAACCAAAGTGTATTAAAAGCTAAGTCTTGTCTAATGGTTAAGCTGGTCCTGGGTCTGTGCTAGTGGAGGAGTAGCTTAGTGGGTAGAAAGAGCTCACAAAGCAGGGAAGCCAGGGTTCAAATCTCCACTGATCCCACTGACACTTGTGAACTTGGGTGTGTTGCTTAACCCGTTATCGGCTTAGGTATCACTTTAGATCATAAGCCCATTTGTGTAGGGAAATAACTTGTGTTTATAAAATTAACTCATTTGGAGCTTGGATTTGGAAAAGGTGAGTAATAAATCTAAAATCCAAATCCAGGCTCACGTGGGTGGAGAAAGCCAGCCAAAAATTTTAACACAGAATGCTTTTCTATACTTTTTCATGCCAACAGCTGCAAAGATGGCAGGGGATAGAAAGGATCTTGCTAGAATCAACACTGCTTTTCCAGAGGTTAGAAGTGTGTCTTATCTTTTTAGTATTGGCTAGATTGTAAACTCTGAGAAATAGTAGCTATGTGCTTGTACAGTATAATAAATTCAGAGAGCTGTAACTAGTTTTATCATGAAAAAGTGATAGAGGTGTGCTTTGGTAGTCTGCATAACTTTGTATTAAATCTTAATCTGAGTTTGACTTCTGCCTTTTGATCAGTCTTGTTACAGTGTAGTTACATGGATTCCTTTCGAGTTCACCATTTCCAAAATGAGTGTAGACTGACACTGCTGCACATCTTTGTTTGCCATGTCTGCGATACGATGACTCGAGTAGGGAAGGGATTCCATTCTGTAGTCAGGTATATGGGATTTTTATAGGGTTTGTGTTTTAAAAGTTGAGAATAGATACCAAATAACTGAAGAACTGAGAGCTCTCTAGCTATTCCTGGTGCTTCAAAGCATGAAGGACAGAGCCCATGCTTACGCTTATTCTTTGTAAACTATAGAGCAGTGGTTCTCAACCAAGTCACCAGGACTGTCTGGTCACAATATCTGGAGGTCAGGAAGAAACAGAATGGGCTACAAAAATTGAGATTTCTTCACCTCCCCTCCTGCAATAATTGTATATTTGCTTGAGAAATATTTCCAGTCAAGGTTTTTGAGGACTGGGCCAAGAACCATTGATTCAGAGCAGGAGGGATAGAGACCTGATTCACTTTTGCTCCCTCCAGTTCAGAGTGTGAGGGCCTAAGCCAAGTATCAGACTTGTTGATTGTAATCCAGAGCACAAAAGGCAGAACACATGCTCATACTTGCTCCCTGTAGGCCGCAGCAGGAGGGGCTGAGCTCTGGCTCACACTTGCCTAGAATTGGGTGCCAGTGGCTGAGCCAATGCTCACACTTGTTGCTTGTAAACTGAAGTGCAAGTGGCCAAATGCATGCTCATGCCTGCGGCTTCTAATACCAAAGCATGAATGGCTAAGACCAAGCCTATGCCACTACTTATAAGTGGGAGTGCTCAGGTTTGGTAGATGGCTGCTGTCCCTGGTACTGTACCATGGTTAGAGTGAACAGGAATGGTGCAGAATTTTTTCATTGCAATATTGTGAGTTTGCATCTTTTAGCATGGCACGTGCTGAAATGTAGTCCTTTTATTGGGTTTTGCATGTTAATGTGTATCTTCCTATTTTTTACAATGGATATTTACGTGCTATCCTACCACGTGGTTAGTACTTTGTGTACCATTTGCTGCTCTACATAGCAGCGGTCTGTGGAGCAGTAGTGTAGTCAGAATTGATTTTTTTTTTTGTGTGGGGCCTGAGATTAATATGGATGGGCACAAGGCAGTGAGAATGTTGACACAGCCTTCAGTTTTCCTCTCTTTCAGCTGTTCTGCTTCCACTGACTGGGTGAGCCTGATGCAAAAGTGGGGAGGGGCCATGGCCTATCCAGGACCTCTCCCGTGGTTGTGCCCCTGCCATGGAGTCCAGCCGCCTTCTAATTAGCTGACACCTCTCCTTAACAGTTATTGTAAGAGAGAATGTGAAGAAATCTCAATATTTGTAGCCCATTCTGTTTCTTCCTGACCCCCAGATCTGATGATCAGCTCAGAATCTCTGGATCAGCACTTTTTTCTAACATGTAGCTAGACCATTTACACCCATTAGCTATCTTCTTCCTCTCAAATCTCTTCCAAGGTTGACATTTAGCACTGCTGTCATCTTTATTGACAAAATGTTTCATAATTTTATCATCTTGGAATAGAAAATTGAAACCTTTTCTTTGAGATTGGTGAAATCTATTACTCTTTAACCTCCGAGGTGTTCCTTGTTTCTCATGTAGCTGCTTTGACAAAGTCAGCTGCAAGATTAAATAAATGTCTTTTCTAATACTTCCAATACATATGGTCAGAGAAACCCTTAAAATGGGTAGTATGAGATCCTCATTTTGCTTGTAGTCCTGTGCACTCCAGCATGTCTCCAGTTTTGGTGCTGTTTTGCCTTTGCTCACTCATTTCAAGTGTATTATTAACCAAGATTCAAGCCCCAGTTACACTATCTTGCCATGCCTATTTTTGTGTCCCTTATCCAAATCCGTCTGTAAAATACCAGATACTAAATAAAAGAGAATGCAGTATATTTCAAGAGCCCACCTCCCTCCTAAAGTCAGCATAATCTTCCTGAAAGTCTTTAACGTTTTTTATTAAATCACAGTGTAACAGCAGTATATAACGTCCAAAGTTTCAACAATATGATATTGATTTACATTGCAATCATTTTGTTTATTTTCAAACCCAATAAACAAAAGTATTGGAAATCTTGTTTTGAAATGTTACCAGAGAATATTTTTGTTTACTGTAAAGATAGTCCGCCTCAGGGGATTAATTATATAAAACTCTGGAGAAAGTTGATGTAATTGTGCGATCCTTACCAGATGAATTTTCATAATTTTTAATGAAATCATTGTTTGTGGGGTGATAACTTTGAAGTTTGTGGAGGTATGTAATGATGGGTTTTAGAATGGAAGGAAATGTACTCCAGTGACTTCTAAAACATTTTTAGAAGTCACTAACTTTGATATTATTTTCGAAGGAACATGGTGGTGGTTCTTGTTCTGTGACTAAGTCTGACAGCTTCCTCCTCCATTGCTGATTTTATTGTAGCTAAAATCTGATGTCAGAAAGGCAGGTCAGGTGTATGGGGTCACGGGATCTTGCTCTGGGCCCTCAGATATCTTTAGTGCAAGCAGTTTTGAGGCAAAGGATGGTGGCTGCGTCTGGACTCTGCGTATATCAATTTCACGAGACACTGAGCCCAAGTCATGGCCAAATTCATTCTGTTCTCTGTGGGGGTCATCTCTCTAGCAGTGTGTGGGTGAGTAGGGCATATCTCCCAGAGAGAGCAAGAACTCTGAACAATGGGGGCAGGAGGGACTTCAAGTCTGTTTGAGTGATGGGGAGTCATGGGAACTTCACCCTGAGCCCATCCTCTAGGCCTCAAACTGGGCAGATGGAGACCCAGGGCTTTTGAGTGAGCTGGGGCCTCTGTTCAGGCTACAGCCATTGTGGGGAACCTGAGCACAATTGGCTGCTGCGACCTCCTCTGACCCATCACATTGTTCTTACCCCCCAGCATCCTCTGCTGCCTATTGTCTCGCTTCCCTATAGAGCTCGGGGATGTGCTTTCTGGCCTCTTGGCTGCTTTAAGGTCTTTGTGAAAGACATATTCATCAAGATGTCAGAAAAGCAAACCATTTTCCCCTACCAGAACCCAGTCAGTTCTACTTTTAATGCCCCCCTCCCCCACTCCAGCATAAAGATAATCAGAGTAAGGGATAGTCTCTCACAAAACATTAAACTGATGGCCCCTCACTATAGCTGGACCACATAACCTAAACTGTTTTATATGTGGTTCTCCCTTTATCTCCTTCCTTAGTACTCACATTCTCCTCCTCAGGGCATGGCCCCTTCTCTCTATCCTGTCTTTTCACTTGGCTGAAAGGCAACATTTTTCTAAAACAAAATCTTTACATTTCTGAATGCGATGGCACAGAAGTTTTGAGTATAACTAAAATGGAAAGAGGGGGCAGTAGGCTTAAATTGGAAAATGTGTCACATGTGTCTCCCGATATATTACCCAGCTCTGATACATTCTCACATACATAACATAAGCCATGCTGAGTCAGAACAAGGTCCATTGAGCCTAGCATTCAGTCTTAAATGTGGCCAGTCCAAGTCACAAGTAGCCATCAGATGCCAAAAACAACCCAGATGAAATTTTTCATAGTTATGTCCATGGTTAATGTTGGTTTTCCCAAGTCTACTTGACTAATACATTTTCATGGACTTTTCGTAAACTTGTCCAAACCTCTTTTGAACCCTGCTATGTTAGCAGCGTTAACCATGTTCTCTAGCAGCAGATTCCTCGGCTTAATTGTATGCTGTGTGAAAGTACTTTAACAACCAGCAGACAGACAGATACAAATTGCATAGCTTCATGGGGTGTCCTCTTGTTTAGTATAGTTTTTCTGTAAACAGAATTCACTCTGAAGTGAATGCCTCAGGGATAAGTCCTGGAGCTAGTTCTGTTTCAATACCTTTGAGTGATATTATGGAAGGTTTGGAAGGAAAAGTTTGAGGATGATAGTAAGATTGATTTGCAGTGCAGTGTGCATTCTTTATGGAGTAGACAGAATGAAAAGTAATTTGAGGCAGCTTGTGGCTGATTAAATGTTAGGCAATTAAGAATCAATGCAAAAAAAAAAAAGCAAAGAATTATATGCGTGGGAATTAGTACATGTTGTGGAGTGAAAAACTGATACTTACCAACAGGAGGGAGGCCTTTGGGTTATGTGTCTGATATCAGGATAATGAAGCAGTGTAAAAAGGGGGTGGCCAGAGCCAGGGGGATGCTGGGGTGTGTAAGGAGACAGAAGCAGTAGAAAAAAAGGAGGTGATAATGCCTACAGGTGGTTGGTGAGGTATCACCTTGAGTACTATTGTAATCGGGGCCGGCCTGTCTACTAGGTGAACTAGTTATTCGCCTAGGGCAGCAGGCCTTGGGAGGTAGCACCATGGCCCCGCCACATTCTTCAGGGCAGGAGCAGAGCAGGCTGCTGTTGGCATGGCTACAGGTCTTTAAGCACCTGCACGCACGTGCACATGCACTTATAGCCTGCCAGTCCTGCCTCTTCCTGATGCAAACTTCCTGTCGGATGAGATCAGAGTAGAGTGCCGTGGGTACTGATGTGCTTAATTATACAAATTAACCTGTACCATAGTTGATCCCTAACAATTTAATGGTTCTCCACTAACACGTTCTGTGTTCTATGTAAAGCCACGTTGGCTATGTTGTCATGTAAACTGCTCTGACTCGTAGATTTAGCGGTATATAAACACAGTTAAATAAATAAAATAAATAAGGCCCACGGTTGCGCTAACAAAAGCCTGCTCTGCTGCTGTTTTCAAAAATGTGGAGGGGCTGC
Organism: Ichthyophis bannanicus; assembly: GCA_033557465.1. Classification (NCBI taxonomy): domain Eukaryota; kingdom Metazoa; phylum Chordata; class Amphibia; order Gymnophiona; family Ichthyophiidae; genus Ichthyophis; species Ichthyophis bannanicus. The sequence continues at coordinate 63,571,847 of CM066048.1, forward strand.
AGTGCCCCCTTCCCCAACACATACTTTCCATTGTCTTCCGTGGGGAAGGGGGGAATTCTTGACACCTGGAGTGGTGGTAGAGAAGGAAAGAGAAGATTGGACAGCTGGGTGAGAGGGAAAGGAAGAAAAGATGCTGGACACCTTGTGAGAGGGAGAGAAGAGGAGATGTTGGACTGCAAGATGGGTAGGATAGAAAAGGTACTGGACTATATGCAGGGGCACAGGACCCTGGACTGCTCAGGGGGAGGGAGAAGGGTGGAATGACTGAAGGTTTGCCTAGGGCAGCAGATAACCTTGGGCCAGCTCAGGTTTTAATTTCCTGGGGCAGTTTCTCAGAATAGAGAGAAGCCATCAAAATAATATAGGTTCTGCACCAAAAGCCATATGAGATGATACTGATGGACCAAAATAATTACACTCTAGAGAAGTGGAGGGACAGGGAGATATGGTGCATTCAAGTACCTGGAAAGTTTTAATGTTTGAGCAAACGTTTTACAATGGAAAGAACATTCTAGAGCTATGGGTCACAAAAATGGAGCTCCAGTAGACTAGACTTAGGAACAATGTTGCAAAATACAGAAAGGGTGGTGAATGTCTGGAATACTGTCCCAGAGGGTACGAGGGAAATAAAAATGGTAGCTTAATTTAATTTAAAAAAAAAGTGTTGGATAAGCAGGAAGATCCTGGGAGAAGAGAGATTGGTAATGAAACACAGGGGGTAACCTGCCTGGTGTGGTGGTTTAGCCCAAAACAGTAGTGGTATTGGCAGCTTTGTGTTTCCAAGAAGGCCCTGGAGTAACCTGCGTAGAGTGGTGGTTATAACTTTAAATTACAGTTGTATAGCATTGGGCTTTGAAGAAGGCATTGGGGTAACTTGCTTGGAGGGACTGTGGTTAGAACTGAAACATCAAGGACCATGGGTAGGCTAGATGCTGGACAACAGTCTTACCAGTTTTGGTGACTGGGGCAATTATTACAAAACTTGGTAATAAGACAGAAGATGATCTTGGGTTTTGTAAGACGTAAATTGAAGACACGTAAATTTTCTGGCAGCAGAGGTGGTGGAAGGCTGCACTTTGGACATGTTTCGGATAGAAATGTTCAGATGCCATATCTATCTAATCTAATCTATATCTAATCTAATCTATCTAGCTCATAATAGGGGCTAACCAGTTTTCCTGCAGCCCTGTGTAGCTGGTGCAATGAACACAATTACTGATTATTCCATTGTTAAAATCTTTCAAACAAATAAGTCAAGGCAATATTCTCAATAGCAAGCCCTAAAATGCAGAATAATCTTCCTCTAGTATTGCAACAAGAATCAGGCTATCTTATTTTTTGGAAAAAATTTAAATTGTTTTAAAATACTGCTTTTAATGATTGTTTTAACTCTGTAATATCATTCTTGTTTGTATATGTATTTTAAATATGCATGTGTTTTAGTGAACCGCCCAGAAGTCATAGATTAGGCAGATAGAAACATAATGATGACAGAAAAAGACCACATGGCCTATCTAGTCTGTCCTTCCATATCAACAACTACAACACTCCCCTTTTTTCCTTTAGAGATCTTCTGTTTGTGTCCCATGCTTTTTTGAATTCAGATACTGTCCTCTACCAACTCCACTGGGAGACTATTCCACGGATCCACCACTCTTTCCGTAAAGAAATATTTCCGCATATCACTGCTGACTCTATCCCCTTTTACCCTCATCCTATGTCCCCTCATAGGAGAATTTGCTTTCAGTTGAAAGAGACTGTCCCCCTGTGCATTTGTGCCACAGAGGTATTTAAACGTCTCAATCATATTATCTCTATCCAGCCTTTCCTCTTGAGGTGTACATATTAAGGTCCTTAAGTTTGTCCTCATATGTTTTATAATGAAGACCACTAACCATTTTAGTAGTCATCCTCTGTACTGACTCCATCCTGTTTATATCCTTTCGAAGGTGCGGTCTCCAGAATTGCACACAATACTCCAAATGAGGTCGCACCAAAGACTTATGCAGAGGCACTATCACCTCCTTTCTTCTACTGGCCATTCCTCTCCTTATGCACCCAAGCATCCTTCTAGCTTTTACTGTCACCTTTTCTACCTGTTTAGCTACTTTAAGATCATCAGACACAACCACGCCTAGGTCCCGCTCTTCTTTAGTGGACAAAAGTACTTCACCCCCTATACTATATTGCTCCCTTGGATTGCTGCAGCCCAAATGCATCACCTTACATTTTTTTAACATTAAATCCCAGCTGCCAAATTCTAGACCATTCTTCAAGCTTAGCTAGATCCCCCCTCATGTTATCTACACCTTCCTGGGTATTTACTCTATTGCAGATTTTGGTATCATCCGCAAAGAGGCAAACCTTACCCGACAGCTCTTCTGCTATATCACTAACAAAGATGTTAAAAAGAATCGGACCAAGGACAGATCTCTGGGGTGCACCACTGGTATCCTACTCCTCAGAGTGAGCTCCATTTACTTGTACCCTTTGTCGCCTCCCACTCAACCAATTTCCAACCCAAGCAGTAACTTTAGGGTCCATCCCTAGGGTGCTCAGTTTGTTTATAAGTCGCCTGTGAGGAACGGTGCCATAAAGGCTTTACTGAAATCTAAATACACCACATTTAGCGCTCTCCCTCAGTCCAACACCCTGGTCACCCAATCAAAGAAATCAATCAGCTTTGTCCGACAAGACCTGCCTCTGGTGAATCCATGCTGCCTTGATCCTGTAATCTGCTGGACTCCAGAAACCTCACTATTTTCTCTTTCAGCAGCGTTTTCAATAATTTACTCACCACTGAAGTTAAACAATCTGGCCTGTAGTTTTCAACCACATCCTTAATTCCGCTTTTGTGTAAAGGGACCACATGAGCCTCTCTCCAGTCCTTTCGCACCACACCCGACTCCAATGAGGCATTGAAAAGGTCAGTCAGTGGAGCTGCTAGATCGTCCTCAACAGGGGCGGCCCAAGGGGGGTGCGGGGCCATGTGCGGAGACTCGGTGCGGGGCCTCATTTGCATAAGGGGCCTCATTTGCATAAATATTTGCATAATGTTACCATATACTAACTTTTAGTAAACGTGCCTCTTAATGAGTGTATGGATAAAGAAAGACTAAAAGATTTCTACATTACTATAATCCAGTGCCAACTGCCAGACACATTAGGAACTACTACAAACACTGCCCATTTAGAACCCATAGCAAACCCGCCGTATCCTAACAGCACTACCTGGACTCACAAAGCACTGTACTCTACCAATCAAAAGGCAACACTGCAAATATTAAACCAATACATTTCAGAGAACAAGAATACATGACCTACTGGGGAAAGAGAACAAGTGGCAATGTCAAATAGGAATTATATAAACAGAACACCTCAGCTCAGTTACACATGCAGAACATAGACCATCACCAAACAAGTAATCACAATTTAGAAACAGGAAGACAATAATTAAACTGGGAATCCCAAAAGCCAAACTTGGAATGTACAACACTGTAGAAATAAAACTATACATTAATTTGCTCTTGTACTAAACAAAGCGCAGACGTTAATGATGCACTTTTACCAGAGCTGACATATTCCAATTAATAAATACAAAATAAAGAGATATTTTTCTACCTTTTGTGCATTTTTTTTCAGCTGCAATTGCTCCAGCCACTTTCTTCTGGTTTCTTTGTGTCTTCTGCTAACTCTCCATCGTCTGCTGTCCATTTGTCCTTTCTTCTCTCTTCTAGTTTTTTTCCATTCTCTCTCTACATCTGCTTTAACATACTAATCTTTCTCCTTTTGCTCTTTCCTCATTCCTATTTCATCCACTCAAATTTTACCCCTCCATCCTCAATCCCCACTTACTCTCCCAATACCCGGCCAATTGTAGATTTTTTATCCCTCCCACACAAAATATTTTTCCCTTCTCCATTTTACTCTTCCAGCCCCATCCCATTCTAATCCTCCCCAACATCAGCTCCCTTCTAGTTCCAGCCTCACCCAGCATCCATTCCCTTCTAGTCCCTGCATCAGCCCATTTCCAGTCCTAGCCACCCATCAGCCCATTTCCAGTCCTAGCAACCCCCCAACCCAATACCAGTCCTAGCCCCCCCATCAACCCACTTCCAGTCCTAACCCCCTATCACCCCATTTTCAGTTTAAGCCCCCCCTATAACCCATTACCAGTCCTAACCCCCCATCAGCCCACTTCCAGTCCTAACCCCATCAACCCATTTCCAGTCAGCCCCCCATAGCCCATCCTAACCCCCCTCCCCCATCAGCCCACAGCCTATTACCAGTCCTAACCCCATCAGCCCACCTCAAGTCCTAACCCCTCCCCATCAGCCCATTTCCTGTCCTAGCCCCCCCATAGCCCATTATCAGTCCTAACCCCCCCATAGCCCATTACCAGTCCTAACCCCCCATCAGCCCACAGCCCATTACCAGTCCTAACCCCATCAGCCCACCTCCAGTCTTAAGCCCCCCAGCCCATTTCCAGTCCTAGCCCCCCCATAGCCCATTACCAGTTCTAACTCCCCCCCAACAGCCCACAGCCCATTACCAGACCTAACCCCATCAGCCCACCTCCAGTCTTAGCCCCCCCATATCCCATTACCAGTCCTAGCCCCCCCATAGCCCATTACCAGTCCTAACCCCCCCCATCGGCTCAAGTAAAATTAAATTTAAAAAAAAACGCTGGCCGCTGCCGCTGTGGCAGCAGCAGAATGGACTGTCCCGCGGGGCCCCCTCTGCCCGGCTGAATCCCTCCCTCCCTCCACGACGGCTGAGCCCCTCCGTGCCAGCTTTGAGAGTCGCGAAGGGAGAGTGTCTCCCTCGTGTCTGTTAAGCCCGCAGGGGCTGATGGGAAATTTCCCATCTGCCCCTGCAGGCTTAACAGAGACTCTCAAAGCCGGCACGGAGAGGCTCAGCCGTCACGGAGGGAGGGAGGGAGGGATTCAGCCAGGCAGAGGGGGCCCTGCGGGACAGTCCATTCTGCCGCTGCTGCAGTGGCAGCGGTAGCAGCCAGCGGGTTTTTTTTTAAATTTAATTTTGAAAAAAGCAGAATGTTCTTTGCGCGGGGCCCCCTGAAACGCGGGGCCCTGTGCAAAAAACATTCTTGCTCAATGGACGGGCCGGCCCTGGTCCTCAAATTCCCTCAGTATTCTCGGGTACATCCCATCCGGTCCCATTGCTTTGTCTACTTTAAGTTTAGCTAATTTCTCATGAACACAGTTTTCTGAAAATTGTTCAAGATGCCTCTCGCTTCTGTTCCTGTTTGTGGGTGTTTTCTGAGGTCCTGTTCCTGGTTCTTCATCTGTGAACACAGAACAGAAATATTTGTTAAGCAATTGCGCTTTATCCTCCTCAGCTTCTGCATATTCCTCCCCTTCACCCTTGAGTCTGACAATGCCACATTTGCCCTTCCTGTTCTCACTAACATATCTGAAAAATTTCTTATCCCCCCATTTTATTGCATTGGCTATTTCCTCCTCCTTTTGAATCTTTGCTTTCCTGATTACTTTGCTTGAATCTTTAGTTTTTTCCAAATATAGATGCCTGTCTTCCTCGCTCTGTGAACTCTTGTATTTCATGATGGTCTCCCTCTTTTTCTTCACCTTTTCAGCTACTTCTTTCGAAAACCATAGCAGTTACCTTTTCCTTTTACCTTTATTTACCATTTTAACAAAAAGGTTAGTTGCCCTTAAAATATCCCCTTTCAGTTTTGCCCACTGTTTTTCTACATCCCTCAGCTGTTCCCATCTCGCTAACAATTCCCTGAGGTATTGGCCCATCTTGGCAAAGTTAGTTTTCCTAAAGTCTAAGAACCTCGCTTTTGAATGGATTCTAACAGCCCTAGTGCCTCCTCTCTCCCTTTTAAGATCTGTAATTCCAAAGCTTTATTATTTTTTACATATGGTGCCACTCCTCCTCCTCCCCTTCTTCCTGCCCTGTCCTTTCTGAATAAAGGATAGCCTGGTATAGTTACATCCCAGTCATGGTTTTCTGTGAACCTTGTTTCTGTAACTGCCACTAAATCCAAGTCAGACACTCCCATTAAAGCTTCAACATCTGGGATTTTATTTCCCATGCTACGGGCATTTATACATACTGTTTTCCATATGTTGCCCCTTTTACCCATTTCCATAAAGGTGTTTAATGTTTCACTTACTGGGGGTTTTCTTCACCCATCCCCACCAAATCTAGTTTAAAGCCCTCTTCAGTAGATTAGCCAGTCTGCTACTTTTTATTTATTTTATTTATTTAAACATTTTTCTATACAGCTTTGTCCTTCACTTAGAGTGGTTTAAATTACAACTTAAACATCATACATAGAATGGTTGAACAGTGATCAACATTATACAAAGAACAATTGAACATTAAGTAGGGGGAAAAGGTAGTGTGAGAAACTATGTACATGGTCATGAGAGTATGACCAAACTACATACAGTGTTTGCATCATATTTAGTGTTTGCTGACCCATAGCAATGGACTAGTAATTGGCAACTTGGATCATGTTGTTTGGGTTGTTAGGTTATATGTCCAAAGTGATTTGTGTAGAGATGAGTTTTTAGCGTTTTTCTAAACTCCTTGTTGTCTGAAGTTGCCCGCAAGTTCCAAAGTGATGGAGCATAGAGTGATAGTGCTCTTCCAGATGTGGTTTGTATGGCCTTTTGGTATCCAAGGGGTGTGATGATGATATTTTTGTTATTTCTACTGAAGACACGTCAACCTTTCTTGGACAGATGGACGCCATCTTTGCTCTGCAACACTTGGAACAGCATCCCATGGTCCAGGAAACCAAAACGCTCTTGATAACACCATCTGCGCAGCCGTGCATTCATCTCTAGGATGCGAGCTTCTATATAAGATATCAATAATAAAATGAAATGGTAAGAAAAGAGTTGAGAGGTTAGGTAAAAGACATGGGAAGGGCGAAGCTGGCGCTTGGTTGTATGTGAGATTAGAGACTGGATGAAATTTAACAAAGGGAGACGATGAGCTCAATTCCATAACTTGCACATCTAGCCCGTGGACACGTCTAAATCAAAAATGTGCCGCCTTTGAACCTAATTCCACATCCACAGATCTGGATATGCCCCTGGGTCCAGAATCGGGGGGAGAGAAGTTTTCGGCGGGCATGTGCAAGCGCTATCCAGCTGGCCCTGTGCCTCAGACAAGGGTAAATGTTTTGGACCTCCCCATGCCCACCGTATTCTGAAACATTGCACATTTTGGATCCTGCCTGTTCCTGCAATGTACCCACAGATGCCACGCCCCTCGGGAAAAACGTGCATCTCCTAAGCTGCTCATCACAGATAGTAGTATGCTGATGTACACTAGACATTAATACCACTTGCGAGAAACAGACATTGTCAGGATGAGGGGCCAGGAAATCCCCCTGGACTCTACTTCAGAAAACACATGAGAGGCCACAGAGGAAACACATACAAAATCTCCCTCCCGAGGCCACCTCTAGATTAAGGTATCCAAGCCCGCCAACATTCTCTGCCCCTGGTAACTGAAAAAAATGGTTACCTTGGTACTGACTGCAGACGCCATGAGATCCATTACTGGTAACTCCCGGCAATCCACGACCAGCTGAAACAAATTCTGCAAGCTTGGGCAGAATGCGGTCGGACATTTTTGGCACATAAACGTTCCAGCCGCATGTACAAACCCCTTATTTGTGTTCTGGAATGACCCTGTGATAAAAATAGGAAAATAGTTAATAAACAACTAAAAGGAGCAGCTGCAAAGGTTAAAGATTTGCATCAAGCAATGGGCACTGTTTAAAAGTACTATCTTGGAAGCCCACACCAAATGTATTCCACACTTTTAAGAAAAGTGGAAGGAAGGCCAAAGACCTGCTAAGTATGGTTTAAAGGCAAGGTCAGAGAGGCTGTTGTAGGAAATGGAAAAAGGAGCCAAATGATGAAAAATGGGAAACAGCATAAGTATCAGCAAGTTAGAGGTAAGGCAAGTAATAAGGCAGGCAAAGAGAATTTGAAAGCAAGTTTGTGGTGGAAGCAGAAACACATAATAAAACCTTTTTCAAGTACATTTGTGGCAAAAAACCTGTGAGAGAGTCTGTTGCACCAGTGGATGATAAAGGGGTAAAAGTGAGGATAAGACCATAGCTGAGAGACTGAATACATCATCTTCAGTAAAGATCAAAGCAAAGAATTCAGGGAAGTTACCCATGCCTGAAATGGTATATAAAGGTGATGTATCGGAAGAATTGAAAGAAATATAAATAAACCAGGAAGATGTATTACAACTATTTGATAAACTGAAGAGTAGCAAATCACTTGGACCAGATAGTGTACAACCAAGGGTGTTGAAAGAACTGAAATATGAGAATGCAGACTTGCTATTAGTAATATGTGGACTATCATTAAAATCATTTATAGTACTGGAAAGATTGGAGAATGGCCAATGTAACACCAATTTTTAAAAAGGGTTCCAGAGGTGATCCAGGAAACTACAGACTGGTGAGCCTGACATCAGTACAGGGCAAATTGGTAGAAACCATTATAAAGAATAAAAATACTGAACATGTAGATAGTCATGGTTTAATGGGAGAAAGCCAACATGGATTTAGCCAAGGTCTTGTTTTACTAATCTGTGTTATTTTTTTTTGAAGGTGTGGATAAACAAGCAGACAAAGGTGTGAGCCAGGTTAATATAGTGTATCTGGATTTTCAGAAAGCCTTTGACAAGATACCTCATGAGGAACTCTTGGCAAAATTAAAAAGTCATGGGATTGGAGGCAGTGTAGCATTTTGGATCAGGAACTGGTTAAAAGATAGAAAGCAAAGAGGTAGGGCTAAATGGCCAAATTTCTCTATGGAGAAAGGGGAATAGTGGAGTACCCCAGGAATCTGTGCTGGGCCTGCTGCTTTTTAACATATTCATAAATGACCTGGAAATGGGAATAATGAGTGAAGTGATCAAATTTGCAGGTGTCACAAAATTATTCAAAGTTGTTAAAACGCAAGAGGATTGTGAAAATTACAAGAGGACCTTGATAAATTGGAAGACTGGACATCCAAATAGCAGATACAATTTAATGTGGACAAGTGCAAAGTTATGCACCTAGGAAAGAACAACCCATACTTTGGTTACACGATGCAAGGTACCATCTTAGAAAACCACAACTGAGGAAAAAGATTTAGGTGTCATTGTGGATAATATGTTGAAAACCATCCTCCCATTGTGCAGTGCAGCCAAGAAAGCAAATAGAATGCTAGGAATCATAAGGAAAGGAATAGAGAATAAAACCCAAGGATATTATAATGCCTTTGTATCATTCCATGGTACGACCACATCTTGAATATTGTGTGCAATTCTGGTTGCCATATCTTAAAAAAGATATAGCAGAATTAGAAAAGGTACAGAGAAGAGCCAACAAAATAGTAAAGGGGATGGAAGGATACCCCTATGAGGAGAGGCTTAAAAGGTTAGGGATTTAACTTGGAAAAAAGACGGCTGAGGGGGGATATGATAGAGGTCTATAAATTAATGAATGGAGTGGAACGGGTAAACGTAGATTGGTTGTTTACAACATCAGAAAAGTAGAAAGACTAGAGGACACACAATGTACCTACAATGTAACCCATTTATGACTAATAAGAGAAGATATTTTTTCACAGTGCATAATCAAACTCTGGAATTGGTTATCGGAGGATGTAGTAAAAGCTATTAGGGTAGCTGGGTTTGGACAAGATCTCAAGTATTGCAATAGGATTACTGTTCACTTAACCAGTTTGCAAATGTTAGGCTATCTTTTTATCAGCCTTTCAGAAATGAGTGACAGAAAATCAAGGTTTGAATCTTTTGGGTAGGCAGGATCCTAAGCAGCCATGGGAAGGGGTCTTATGCTTACCTTGTAATGTACATGAAATCTGTTGAAAAGAAATTGCTCAGGGCAATTTCTCCAAATAGGTTAGTTTTGCACATAGCATGGCAGTCATGAACCTCGCTCTAAAGCCATGGTATGCAGAATATTTATTTTATGTAGTTTAAAGTTTTTATTATCTTTTTAAACAAACAAGGTTATTCAAAAGGTTTATAGTCAAAACAGCACAATTTCAAGCTTGAAAGAGACAAATACAATATAGAGGGAGAACATACAGTAACAAAATATGTAATCATCTGCAACTAACGGTACATAATCCCAGAAAGAAATCTCAATTATCAGAGCTCCCATAGCAGCTTGACATATTCTATTCAAGAGAGTTTACATATTTTAGACCCCATCCAGAAAAACAAGGTCTTCAAACCCCTTCTGAAACTTAATAAATTGTCGTCTTCTCTTAAAGAAACCAGAAAAGCAGTCCATTGTAGTGGACCAACCACTCTAAATGCCTTAGCTTTCTACTTTTCCAAGCAGAGATATGATAGCCCAGGTATTTCCAAAAGATTACCACTAGAATGTAATAAATGACCTGAATTATATAACCGTAATCTATTCTTTAAATATGATGGTTTATCTAATTTGAGTGTTTTAAAGATTATTACCAAAAGTTTAAAACAGCATCTTTCTTTAATGGAGAGCCAATGCAGTTTATTTAACAATAGACAGGCGCTTTCATTTTTCTTACCAGCTAACAGAAATTGAGCAATTATATTCTGCATAAAATGTAGTTTCTTTAACCACTTTCATTACAACATATAACATATTACAGTAATCAAGGATACTCATTACTAAAGATTGAATTAAAATCCTTATCTCCATATTACCCAAGTAGGGCTTAACTTGATAAATCATTTTCAGCTTATGATATACTGAATGTGAGATGGCAGGAATCTGCTTTCCTCCAATCCCTTCACTTTCAATTATTACCCCAAAAAACGTACCTCTGATACTAAAGGAATAGGCATGTTATCAGTAATAGGGGCTGGAGTATCTAATGGAGTCTGATCAATCCCTCCCATACCCATATTTTGGAGACATTCAATGCTAACTACTGTTATCCAACCCTCTCTTAATCTCATTCAAACAATCATCAAACTTTCGAAGGGATAATAGTTTTATCACCTTCCAAATGGACAACCAATTGGATATCATCTGCATATGGAGGGTTAAGTGGCTTGCCCAAGACCACAAGGAGCACCTGTGGGACTAGAAACCCCAGTCCTTCCGGCCCAAGGTTGCTGTCCTCTAGTGAGATTTGAACCCCTGACCTTCCAGCCTGAGGTAAGTTGCCCCAACCACTAGGCCACTCCTCCCTCAATTTCAAATTTCAATCCCATAACTACGCACTTCCAGAAAGAATTTTAACCTACTACTACTGATTATTTATATAGTGCTACGAGGCATACGCAGTGCTGAACAGACACATGTAAAAGACAATCTCTGCTCATCAGAGCTTACTATCTAGTTAGGATGGTCAACATAAACAGCAGGAGTAGGGCTCTTAAGAATTTTAAGAGTCACAGAAAGGAAGGGGAAGGAAGGTATTGTGTATCTGGACTATCAGAAAGCCTTTGACAAGGTCCCTCATCAGAGACTTTTGGCAAAACTAAAAAGTCATGGGATAGGAGGCAGTGTACTATTGTGGATCAGGAACTGGTTAAAAGATAGAAAGCAGAGGGTAGGGCTAAATGGCCAATTTTCCCAATGGAGAAAGGTGAATAGTGGTGTACCCCAGGGATCTGTGCTGGGTCCGCTGCTTTTTGACATATTCATAAATGACCTGGAAAGTGGAATAACGAGTGAGGTTATCAAATTTGCAGATGACACAAAACTATTTAAAGTTGTTAAAACCCAAGAGGATTGTGGAAAATTGCAAGAGGATCTTGATAAATTGGAAGACTGGGCATCAAAATGGCAGATGAAATTTAATGTAGACAAGTGCAAGGTTATGCACCTAGGGAAGAACAACCCAAACTATGGTTACACGATGCAAGGTTCCACATTAGGAACCACCACCCAGGAAAAAGATTTAGGCATCATTGTGGATACCATGTTAAAACCCTCGGCCCAGTGTGCAGCAGCGGCCAAGAGAGCAAATAGAATGCTAGGTATAATAAGGAAAGGAATGGAAAATAAAACAAAAGATATTATAATGCCTCTATATCGTTCCATGGTGAGACCGCACCTTGAATATTGTGTGCAATTCTGGTCGCTGTATCTTAAAAAGGATATAGCGATTTTAGAAAAGGTTCAGAGAAGAGCCACCAAAATGGTAAAGGGGATGGAAGGATACTCCTATGAAGAAAGGCTAAAAAGGTTGTGGCTCTTTATCCTGGAAAAGAGACGGCTGAGGGGGAGATATGATAGAAGTCTATAAATTAATGAACGGAGTGGAACGGGTAAACGTAGATCGATTGTTTACCTTATCAGAATATAGAAAGACTAGGGGACATGCAATGAAGCTACAGGGTAAACTATTTAAGACTAATAAAAGAAAATATTTTTTCACTCAACGTGTAATCAAACTCTGGAATTTGTTACCGGAGGATGTAGTAAAGGCTGTTAGTGTAGCTGGGTTTAAAAAAGGTTTGAACAAGTTCCTGGAGGAAAGGTCCATAAACCATTATTAAGAAGGGACCCAGGATATCAATGCTTGAACCAATACAAGCATTGTGGAACCTGTGTCCCTTGGGGAAACTGCTAGGTACGTATGACCTAGATTGGCCACTGTTGGAAACAGAATACTGGGCTTGATGGACCTTGGTCTGACCCAGTATGGCATAATCTTATGTTCTTATGTAAGGTAAGAACAGGTTGGGGAAAGTCCAGTGCAGGCCAGGAGAGAGAAAGCAAATGGACTATGCTTGAGGAACCAGCAGCTGACATCCAAACAGTAATGAAGAGGGGAAGTATCAATTAAGAAAATGGGTGGTGAACCACGCAACTGTGGTCCCTTTAATACCAATTGATTGGCACCAAAGTCCACAAGATTGAACGTTGCCAACATATACAGTGAAATCAATAACACCGGGATGATCTCGTCCAAATAAAAATATATATGGTCCAATAAGGCGGTCAACAAAATTTCTGTACTACTGCCTATCTGGAATCTTCCTTGCCCTTTATCTGGCAAGTTATGATCCTCCGAAAAATGCCAAGTTGGAATATGATCTCAGTCTCTGAAATTTACTGTTAATGCTCACTGTAGTACTTACATCATGCTAAAGAGAGCGTCCTTCTGGAGTTCATAAGATGTAACATGTATAGACAACTTGTTAAGGTGCAATTGGAAATTCCTCTTACAGTAATCAGGCCTGTGGCTCCCAATACAGTGGGAAATATTTCTGCATCTTTCTGCCTTGTTTTATTGGTGTCTGACTTTATTTCTTGGTATTTTAAGATCTTCCTCTCCACATGATTCACAGACTAATCGCTTGGAACTGACACCTCTATAATCGATGCCGTTCTGGTGTTTTTCTCCTTTACCATTATCTCAAGTTTCCTCACAACCAGCTTTATATCCGTTGGAATGGGAATGTACCGAGCTATAACTTCTTTACTCTCCGTAATTCTCTTAAGGTCCTGTACGGCGATATTATAGTGTTTACAAAGCTTCCAGTAGATGAGGTGTGCCACCTTGTTGTGTCTTCACAACCAGCTGCAAGATGAGTAGCCATTTCCAGTTTACGCTATGCTCTCTGTGAACCATCTCATCTGTAATCCACTATTTTGGGCTGCAACTATCATTCTCTCATCTTTAGATTGCAGTTTACCTTTCCTTAGCCATTTCTGTGTCGGGTCTTCATCACCAAATGGTTCCTGGAGTAACACTTTATATTTCCCACTATATTTATGCTTTTGCCAATTTTTTCCTTGTCTGCTGATCTAATTCTTTGAAGAGTTTTTTTCTCTTGTTTGGCAAATTCTGTTGCTTCCTTCCGAATGTGTGTTGGATCCTCATTTATCCCTTCAACTCTTAGGAGTGCTTGTCCAAGTTTAATGATGGGAACAGATTCTGGATGTTTGTTTTTCATATTTCAGCACTTTTTGTGTGTTTGGATCTAACAATGCTGTTCTATAGGCCTGGAGACCTATGATAGCAGCTCTGTAGGTATAATCAATTTCTGTGAGGCCCAGTCCTCCTTTGCTTCTAGAGATGTGTGATCTTGGCATACACTGGTTCTTATAAATTGCCACATGGGCTTGAAGGAGTTTTCTTGTTCATACATCTAGTTTCTGAAGATCTTTAAAAGGCCAGTCTTTACTAGATTGTCAGCTCTCACGAGCAGGGACCGTCTCTCTTGCATATTTGTACAGCGCTGCGTTCGATGTAGCGCTATAGAAATGCTAAATAGTAGTAGTAGTAGTCAGTCTATAATCCCAAAGCTATATGAAAGTACAGGAATTGCTAGTTGATTAATGACTTATATCTCATTCCTTGGTGAAAATTTGTTTTAATAAGAATTTTTATCCCCTGTAGTAATCTTTAGTGAACTTTTTTCTCAATAAGTTTTGCTTTATTTTTGCTCCTTTGTCTACTCTCTCTCTCTATATATATATCTATATCTATATATCTTCCTGTTCGTTCCCCGATGTGTCAATTCTCAGTTACCTCATGGGGAAAGTTTGTTTGATTGTTGGTCTCACTTGGAGAGGGGTCTCTTTGCTCTTTGGCTGACTCTGTTGGGAGTAGTCTTTTATTTGCTGACCCTCTATGGAGGTACTTTCTTGGAAATCTTTGGCTCAGTCAGGGGAGTGGTCCCTTGGGAACTGTATGCTCGCGCTACAAAGGGGCATCTTGGGAATTTCTCCAAAAATATGTCGCACACGGACTCCCACGACTGTTGTCTACAGTGTCTGAGGGCTGACCACAACCCGGAGCTCTGCTCACTTTGTAAGAAAATGTCCGCTAAGGCCTTGCTAGGCCGCAAGCAGAAGTCCAATGACATTTTCCACAAGGTAGCCCTGGGATCCCTGGTGGCACCTCACCTACCGATTCACCGCTAGCAGGGTCTCCCGCAGTGACACCGTGGCCAAGGCATCACTCCGATCAGGGTTCGCCCGAGGTGGAATGGCGAAAGAAGAAGACCTCAAAGTCGCTGTTGGGAGCTCCAGATAAGCGCGAGCAGTCTCGCGCTTGTTCCCTTAGCCCTCCCTGGCGTTCCCGAGGGTCGGACAAGGAGCGGCCTCAAAGTATATGGGTATGTTTCTTTGCGACCTCGCCAAGGAGCTCAGCGGTTTTTCCGTGGGTCTGGGTGGGGAGCACCTCCTCAGGTTCCAGACCCCCCTGAGGTTGGTCGCAGACTGTTTGAAGTACCTTTTCCTGTGTCGCATATGACGGGTTTGAGTCTTCTGCCCGTGTAGCAGCGGCTGGCATTGCAGCCCGACGCCAGGCGTGGCTCCAGTCTTTGGACCTAGAGTAGTGGGTTCAGGAGAAGCTCCTGGATGTCCCCTGCCTGGGCGAAAAACTTTTCGCTAAGTCCATGGAGGACAAGGCAGCCATGATAGAGACGATGTTCGTGACTCTTGCAAAACCACCTTGCTTCCACGGAAGAAGCAGCACACCAAAAAAGCCCTTCTTCCAGGAGGAAAGGGCTCCCCTACCGGGGATACCTGCCATGCCCACCTGCCCCTGGGCTGACAACCAGCGCTCAGGGCAAAGGGGGTGCTCAGGGTCACTGGAAACCCAAGGGTCCCAAGACCCAGCCACCAGTGCCACCCCAGCCAGCCCTGGGGTTTTAACGCCGAAAGCATAGCCTCTTGCCTTCCAGGGTCACTTCTGCCCATGGGAGGGCACCTGTCTCTTTTCGCCCCCGAATGGACGGCTATCACTTCGGACACCTGGGTTTTACAGGTGATCCAGGACTGGTATCGTCTTCGCCTAGACAGACTCCCTCCTCCCTTCTCTCCGGTGGAGCCTACCCAGCTTCCCTCGCACGAGGCTTGCTTGCAGCAAGAGCTGAAGAATCTCCTCGGTCAACAAGCGGTCAAAAGGATTCCGCCTTACCTCCAGGGTCAGGGATTTTATTCCCGGTACTTTCTCGTTCCAAAGAGGACGAGGGCCTGCGCCCCATCCTTGATCTCAGGAACTTGAACAAGTTTCTGGTGCGGGAGACGTTCAAAATGCTATCCCTTGGCGTCCTGCTGCCCTATCTCCAGCAGGGCGATTGGCTATGCTCCTTGGATCTCAGAGATGCTTACACCCACATTCCTGTCCACCCCAAGCACAGGAAGTACCTGCATTTCAGGGTGCAGGGAGAGCACTTCCAGTACAGTGTGCTCCTCTTCGTGCTTGCGTCTGCCCCGTGAGTATTCACCAAGTGCCTGGCGATGGCTGCGGCCCACCTCCGGCTGCAGGGCATATCCATCTACCCTTAACTAGACAATTGGCTCATCTTGGACACATCTGCAGAGGAGGTTCATCTCTTGGCGTCGCGCACAGGACTGCTGCTTGTGTGCCTCGGTTTTGTGATCAACTACTCCAAATCCCACCTCACACCGGTGCGGACCCTGGAGTTCACTGGCGCTCTTCTTGATACAGAAAGTGTGACTGCTTTTCTCCCTCGAACACGAGCGGATTGGCTCTGCGCTCTGGCTGCCGAGGTCCAGGGCCAGCCCAGAGTCTCAGCACGGGCCATGCTGTGCCTCCTGGGACACATGGCTTCGACTGTATATGTCGTTCCCCATGCTTGCATGCACATGTGAGCGGCCCAATGGTGCCTCAGGGCGCAATGGGCCCGGGCCACACCTGGACCCTGTCTGGGTGTCTCGCAGCCTAGTTGAGTTCTTAGTCTAGTGGCAGGAACCCCGGAACCTCCTTCGGGGCATGCCCTTCCAGACTCATCCACACAAACTCATCTTGATGACAGCTGCTTTGCTGTTGGGCTGGGGAGCCCACTGTGGCCACTTATGTACACAGGGGCGGTGGTCACCTGAGGAATCTCGACAGTAGATCAACCTGCTTGAGCTTTGGGCGGTCCGGTTGGCCTTGAAGGTCTTCGAGTGCCATTTGAAGGGCTGGTCGGTGCTCGTGCAGACAGACAACAGTGTCGCAATGTTCTACATAAACAAGGAGGGGGCACGGGCTCCCGCCTCCTCTGCGGGAGGCAGTCCTCCTCTGCTCCTTCGCAGTACGCCGGAGCATGACCCTAAGAGCTGTCTACCTCCCGGGCCAAGACAATGTCCTCGCGGACAGGCCCAGCAGGCTTCACCACCTGCACGAGTGGCGCCTGTCCGCAGGTGACTATCCACCTGTTCCGCCGCTGGGGAACTTTGTCCATGGACCTGTTCGCCAGCCCGGTGAACTCGCAGCTCCCCCGCTTCTGCGGGCCAACACCACACCCAAGCAGGGTGGCCCCGAATGCCTTCCTCCTTAACTGGATCTCTGGGCTTCTGTATGCGTTCCTTCCCACTCCTCTCCACAAGATCCAGCGTGACTGAGCCTTGGTGATTCTCGTGGCTCCTTTGTGGCCTCGACAACCTTGGTTCCCACTTCTACTCTGGCTCTTGTCTGAGCCTGTGCATCCCCTGAGCAGTGCCCCTGGCCTGCTGATGCAAGAGGAGGGGCGGGTGCTTCATCTGAACTTGGTCTTGCTATCCCTGACAGCCTAGCGGCTGAACGGGTCTCTTTAGCCTCGCTGTCCCTCCCAGTGGAGGACATGCTCCTCGTGTCGAGGAAGGACTCGGCGAGGCGGGCCTATGCCCTGAAGTGGCGGCGGTTTTTGATCTGCTGCTCCAAACTCCAGATCCACCCGTTCTCCTGCTCCACCCGTTGGCTTTTCCAGTACCTTCTCCACCTTTCGCAGGCAGGACTGAAGTCCAACTCGGTCAGGGTCCACCTGAGCGCCACCTCGGCCAACCACTTGCCCGTTGAGGGCAAACCCCTCTGGGGTCAGCCTCTGGTCTCCCACTTCATGCGGAACCTCCTGCTTTCCAGAGCCCCCATCCGGCCTCCACCGGAGGAATGGGACCTGAACATGGTGCTCATGCAGCTGATGCGGCCGCCTTTCAAGCCGATGGCGACTTGCTCGCTCCGGCACCTATCCTGGAAGGTGATTTTCCTGGTGGCACTGACCTCAGTGCGGCAAGTCAGCGAACTTCAAGCCCTCATGGCTGAAGCCCCCTACACCAAGTTTTACAGGAACAGGGTGGCCCTTCACACCCATCCCAAGTTCCTTTCAAAGGTTGTATCAGATTTCCACCTCAATCAGGAGGTGGTCTTGTCGACTTTCTTCCCGAGACCTCATGCTGACCAAGCATTCGAGATCCTGCATACACACGATTGCAAGAGAGCTCTCGCCTTCTACTTGCAACACACCCAAGGTCATCGCAGGTCCGCCCGGCTCTTCATCGCCTATGATCCTTACCGCCTAGGGCTGGCAGTCACCAAGTGCACCCTCTCCATTTGGGTGGCAGACTGCATCGCCTTCGCCCAAGCAAAGGCAGGCGCTGGATTGTCGGGTCACCGCGCATGGCGTCCGCGCCAAGGTGGTGTCGGTGGCTTCGCTGTGCTCCGTGTCTCTGATGGACATCTGATGGGCTGCGACCTGGTCTTCAACGAATACCTTTGCTTCGCACTACTGCCTGGAGAGGGAGTCCTGCCCGGACAGCGCCTTCGACCCAGGCTGTACTCCATAGTTTGTGGTATAAACAACTCCTGCCCTCCGACCCTTCTTCTGTGGCTACTGAGAGCTTGCCCCGAAGGCCCAAGAACTTGGGCTTCTTTTGGGCATCGGCTTCTGCTCATAGCCTCGCGGAGGCATTTTTGGCTTACAGGTTCAGTAGCCTGTAGCTGGGGAGTCCCATAAGTTAGGACTGACTTCCTGCTTGTTCCTGGAGAAAGCGTAGTTACTCACCTGTAACAGGTGTTCTCCAGGGATAACAGGAATCAGTCCTCACTGCCCTCCCACCTCCCCTGCAGAGTTGCAATTTTTTTGTCCTTCCCTTGCCATCTGCTTAGTAGGGCTCTAGCTCTGGGACCTGACTGAGCAAGATGGCACCTTTGAGCGGGAAGAGGACCACGCATGTGTGGCAGCAATCCCAAAGGCTTTCTTTGAAAGCTGGGGAATAGCTCTGCATGGGCTCCTTCGGTGCCAACGTCACCCATAAGTGAGGACTGATTCCTGCTGTCCCTGGAGAACACCTATCACAGGTGAGTAACTACGCTTTTTTATTTATGTTCTACTTAAAAGTAAAAGCATTTGTTCTTTTCCGAATTTTGGGCTTCTGATGCCCAATATGTGATAGAACGATGGGCCAAATGGATAGCTGCAATGCCAGTATCTTCTTCTTTAGTCCTGGACACAACCACACAAGTGTCATAGTTGTGATCATGTTATTGCCAGGAGCCTGTAAGCCCAAGGAGGTGCTGCCTCTAACACCAGACTGCAGCAAAATGCCTCTGCAGATCATTTGGGCAAGAGGCCAGAGAGATGCAAATTAATGAAAACAGTCCAGAAATTGCACTCGTGCATTGGCCTATTTAGCCCAGACATGAACAAAGGGAGTCTATAACGCTTTGTCAGAGTGTGTGCCAAAGACTCACAAGCTTTGCATGTTGCTTCTCAGATGCCACGTTCTGGGATTATCTTAGCAACAGGCACCAATGAGGAAAGCCAAAAATCTGGCACAGAAGGATAGCATTCATAAGCCCTAAAGGTGATGTTTGGTTCTTGTCACTGTGCTGGTCCTCTCAGTGCCATGAATTCAATACATAGTGTTCCTCAAATACCACAGCCTGAGAGAATTTTGGTATCAGGTGCCGATAACAGCCAGTGACCTGGTACAGAGGTGGGGGGACTGTGATATCAGCACATAGGAGGACACTGAAAATATCCAGAAGAGAGATCCTGGTTCTTGACACTGTGCAGATTCTCAGATTCTCTCTACACTTATTGATTGCATCTATTGGATTTGTGTCAGCACTTGGCACTGTTCTAGAGAGTGGGCTGGTACAAGGCTACCTCCTCATGGATCCTGTGGATTGAGGACAAATAAAACCCCCAACAACTTCTAAATGGGTATTCATAGGCAGTTCTGTCACTTCCACTGCTTTTCTATGCAGCAGGGTGGTGTTTCTGAGCCATGACACTCTCTCCCCCCCCCCCCCCCATCACACACGCACACTTCGAGGGAGATGACTCCACCATGTCAGAAAACTCATACAGCATTCCTATTACTCAAAACCAGTGCAGAGACAACAAATTCTAGAGCAGACAACCACAGCTTCTCTGCATTTGGACAGACTTTAAGTGTATTTATTCCTCCCTCAAGATTATGTCTTTATCAGAACAGTGCATCTTTGACCTGGCAGTGTCTTCTAGCCCTGATTTTAATTGATCAGATGTCTCAGCATTTCTGAATCACCAATCCATTGAATTGCTCAGATTCAATGATTAAGATATATCTCCAGGAACAAGCAGGAATGAGTCTTCACATATGGGTACGTCGGTACCGACGGAGCCTGCACGGGAATGCTCCCCAGCATCCAATCAGAGAGCTTTTGGGAGCATCCCTCGCGCCTGCGCGCTGACTTCCCGCCTTTCCCACTGCCTCTCCTCCGTTTTCGTTTTTCCGCGGAGCCGACAGGACGTCTTCCTGTCACAGCAGAAACTTTTTTTCTTTAAAATACTTATTTCCTTGTTTTCTTGTGGTCGCGGCTGTCTTTCCCGCCGATACCGGTACCGCCAGTGCTTTATTTTTTTCTTTTCTAAACTTAGAGAAATTTTTTCTCCTCAGTTTTTGTTTTAACTTTTGGGCCTACCAGGCCTCTCCAACATGGAGCCTTCTTCCCCTAAGAAGTGCCTTCACTGTGGAAACATGGTTTTCTTTTTAGACTCCAATGCTTGGTGTCTAACCTGTTTGGGTCCTGACCCTGTTTTCCCTGATCCATCAGGCTGTATTATTGGGAGAAGACCTTCCCTTTTTTGGGTTTCCCTCGATGCCGTTTTTCCTCCTGAGGTGAGGACACCGGTTTATTCTTCTCTCCAGGATCAGGTAACCCACAAACAGTCTGTTAAGACTAGCCAATTCTTGAAGGGTAAGTCTCATGCCCAGCATGATGACGGCTCCGGCCTTGCCCTCAAGACCTCATTGGCAATAAAACCCCGGTGGGAGTCTTCGGGCTCCAAAGCATTTACGGGGTTTCAGGTTGTTCCTGGGGCTCACCCCTCACAGAACATACCTGAGCCTTGCTTGGGGGTGGTATCCGCTTCGAGCGGTACCGATAACCCGGCATCGGCACCGGTGTCGAGTGTTCCACTCATCTCCAGGAACAAGCAGGAATAAGTCCTCACATATGGGTACGTCGGTACCGACTGAGCCCGCGCGGGAAAGCTCCCCAGCTTCCCAGAAAGGAAAGCTTTTGGGGCCTCCCACAGCGCATGCGCGCTGCCTTCCCGCCTTCCTGACCAACTCTCCTCAGTTCTTCTTTTTCCTCAGAGCCAGCAGGTCGTGTTCCTGTCACCGCTGAAGAAGTTCTTATTTTAATTTGTTTCTTTGGCCGCGTGTCTGCCTTCCCCAACTCCGGACCGGTACCGCCGGTCTTTTTCTTTACTTTTCAAAAAAAAATAAATATATATATCTTCTTTTCCCCACTTGGTGTATTTCCTCTTTAGGCCTCTAGGCCTAGAGAAAATTCTCCCTCATGGAGAAACCAGCCTCTGGTTTTAAAAAATGCACCAAGTGTAGCGGTACCGTCTCAGTTACCGACACCCATGAATGGTGTCTTAAATGTTTGGGGCCTGACCACTCCATTCCGGATTGCCAGTCCTGTTCTCTGATGTCTAAACGTGGCTTACAAAACCGGGCAGCCAAGTTTCATATGCTGTTTTCCACAGATACTCCAGCATCAACATCCTCCAGGTCTTCCTCTCCTGATGGATCTCAGGTAACCAAACCTCCTTCTGGCATGTCCTCAAAGGGCAAATCTCCCTCTAAGTATCGAGATGCCCCTGGGCTTGACCCTGAGGACCCTGCCCCAGCCAAACAACCCCGGTGGTAAGCTCCGGCTTCCAAAGCTCTTCCTATGGGGTTACAGGTTGACATCGATGGCACGGCCTCGACCGATCACCTGTTGGACTGCTCTGGGGTACCGGCACACTCTTCTGGTACCGACATCCAGACAGTCGTGGCGTCTATGGATCATACTGTTCAATCCATGCAGCAAGCCATAATGGCTTTTATTAAGGCTGCGACGCCCACGGTACCGCAGCGAGCGGTACCGATTCCGGTTCCGGTACCACAACCGATGCCGGTACCCAGGGCATCCACATCAACCAGGATACCGGTTCTGGTTCCCGGTTCCGGGGTTTTTCCCCGATACCGATCCGGTTCCGGGTACGCCCGATGTGGATACCGGTCGATACGCTTATCGATCCCTGGAAGCCAACAGGCGATACTTCGAGTCTTATGATGATTCTGATTCATCAGATGACTCTCCTGAAGTATCTCTTACTCTTCCTGAGGAGCCCTCTTCTCCAAAGAGGAGAATGTCTCCTCCAGAGGATTTGTCCTTTCAAGACTTCATCATTGAAGTAGCTAAAGGACTCTCTATTTCAGTAACCTCTGAAAAAGAACCTAGAGCAAAAAAATTAGATATTTTAGGATACCCTAAGGTTCCCAAAGAGGCAGTCACCTTGCCCATTCATGAAATTCTTCAAGAACATATGATGGACTTATGGGAGACTCCTCTCACTCTATCTCCACATTCTCGTCGTTTGGACACCATGTATCGTGTCCCTCCTTCTCCTGGTTTTCAAAAAACTCAGCTCCCTCACCACTCTATTGTGGTGCAGTCAGCTATGAAAAGGATAAAGAGTACCAAAAGACACACTTCTACTCCTCCAGGGAGAGAATGTAGGACTTTGGATGCTTTTGGTAGGAAAATCTTCCAAGCCAGTATGCTTATTGCCAGAATCAATTCATACAGCCTTTATATGGGCATGTTCCTGAAGGAGATTGCACTAAAGCTGCGCAATTTTCTCCCTTTTATCCCAGAGGATAAACAGGAGGAATTCCTTCTTTTGCTAAAGCATACCCAAGATGTTTCAAAATTTTCCAACAGAGCAGCTTTTGACTCCTTTGAAGGTGCTAGCAGAGCCTCAGGCATTGCTATAGCTGCTCACAGAATTGCTTGGCTCCAGGCTTCTGACCTAGAACCCTGTGTCCAGGATGGCTTGGGAAATCTGCCCTGTACAGGTGAAAATCTGTTTGGAAAAGAGTGGCAAATCAAAGCCACTCAAATGGACGCAGAAAATGCTGCTTTAGATAGACTTTCTAAGTCTACCTCTACCCCTGCCAAGAAAAAATCTTTTAAGAAGCCTTTCTATAAGAAGGCCAGATTTTCTACAAATACTGGCCAACAATCTTCTACAACTTGCTTTGCTCCTAAGCGTCAGCAATCTAAACAGGCCAGGGCAACACCTGCAGGGACTACTACAGCCCAGCAGTCCCAACCCCCTCAGGGCTTTTGACTTAATACTAGAGAACTTAACCTTTCTGGCTCTACAACAACCAGAGCCTCTCACCATTCCAGGAAGGTTAACTCATTTTGCTCCCAGATTGGAGCAAATCACATCAGAACAGTGGACCCTCTCCATCATCAGAGAGGGATACAAACTACATTTCTCCAGCCTTCTTCCCCATACCATGGTGAGACGTTTCAATTCTCCCCCATCCCTCGTGGACCTTTTGGGTCAGGAAGTGACCACCCTTCTCGCCCAAAGGGCAATAGAAGAGGTTCCTCTTCTTCAACAGGGGTCAGGGTTTTACTCCCCTTATTTTCTCATTCCAAAGAAAACAGGGGGATACAGACCCATTCTAGATCTCAGAGAATTCAACAAATTCCTATGCAAGGAGAAATTCAAGATGCTTTCTCTAGGTACTCTCCTTCCATACCTGCAGAGTCAGGATTGGCTTTGTTCTCTAGATCTCAAGGATGCGTACACACATATACTTATCCATCCATCCCACAGAAAATTCCTACGGTTTCTGTTCCAGGGAAAACATTTCTAATACAGAGTACTTCCCTTCAGTCTAGCCTCTGCTCCAAGAGTGTTCACCAAATGCATGGCAATAGTGGCTGCATTTCTACGCGCCCTTGGAATTTTTGCCTTCCCATACCTGGACGACTGGCTCATCCGAGCTCCATCTCAGTCCGAAGCCCAGACTTCCCTGAACCGCACCAGACGCATTCTGCAGTATCTGGGACTTGTGATCAATCTGCCAAAGTCTCAACTCACCCCTACTCAATCCCTGGAATTCATAGGGGCCTGGTTAGATACCACCACTGCAAGGGCCTACCTCCCTCAGGCCCATTGCCAATGTCTAGTGCACTTAGCCTCCCAGACTCAGTCCAGAAGCCACTTGACTGCCAGGGAGATGCTGCAGCTACTAGGCCACATGGCCTTCACGGTACATGTGATACCTTATGCTCGCCTGCATATGAGAGCAGCTCAATGGACTTTGTCCACCCAGTGGACTCAAGCATCAGGAGCTCTCTCAGACCAAATAGCAACCTCCAAACGTCTCTTTTGGTCTCTCCAATGGTGGATATCCACTCAAAATCTGTTGTTGGGGGCTCCCTTCCAACCACTGTTGCCCCAAGCAACCCTCACAACAGATGCCTCCCAAGCAGGTTGGGGAGCTCATCTTCAGGACCTCTCCACTCAGGGCACTTGGTCTCCACAGGAGACCACCCTTCATATCAACCTCCTGGAACTTCGAGCTATTTTTCTAGCTCTCAAAGTTTTTCATACCCTCCTCCACAACATGACAGTCCTTATTCATACGGACAATCAAGTAGCCATGTTTTACATAAACAAACAAGGAGGGACTGGCTCTCTGTCGCTTTGCAACGAAGCTCTAAGATTATGGGCCTTCGCCAGAGAGCATCAAATCCATCTCCTGGCAGTATATCTCCCAGGAATCCAAAACTCTTGGGCAGACAGACTCAGTCGAGTTCTGCTTCCACACGAATGGTCCCTGCACATGGATCAGGTACTCAGAATCTTTCAGAAATGGGGAACCCCGGACATAGACCTCTTTGCAAGTCCGTGGAATGCCAAACTTCCCCGGTTCTGTTCCAGAATTCCGTGTCAGGGAACTCAGGCCAAGGATGCCTTCCTCCTTCATTGGGGTCAGGGCTTCCTGTATGCCTTTCCACCCATTCCTTTGATTCCCAAGACTCTGTTCAAACTTCAGAGGGATCAAGGATCCTCATAGCTCCACGCTGGCCACGCCAAGTGTGGTACCCTCTACTTCTGCATCTTTCCCAAGCCCCCTCCCTGGACTTGGGAGCTGCTCCAGACCTCCTGTCTCAGGAGGAGGAGATTTTGTGGCACCCAAACCCCACGTCCCTCACCTCAGAGCTTGGTTACTGAAGGCCTAGACCTTCAAGACTTCAATCTTTCTCAACAAGTGAAGGATATCCTCCATGCCTCTAGGAAACCTTCCACTAGGCGTTCTTACGCTTTTAAATGGAAAAGATTTTCCATTTAGTGTGCTCAAAAGGCTCTTGACCCTTTAGCACTTCCCTTGAATTCTCTATTGGAATATCTCCTGCATCTCTCCAATGCAGGACTCAAAACGAATTCAGTACGGGTCCATTTGAGTGCTATCTCAGCATCTCTTAAACCTCTCAATGGACAACCTGTCTCCTCTCATCCTCTTATTGCAAGATTCATGAGAGGCCTAACTTTAACTAAACCTCCCATTAGACCTCCTCCAGTAGCATGGGACTTAAACTTGGTTCTTGGTCAGCTTATGAAGCCACCTTTTGAACCCTTAGCCACCACCTCCTTGAAATTTCTTTCCTGGAAGGTTATTTTCCTTATTGCAGTCACCTCAGCTCGCCGTATCAGTGAACTGCAGGCCTTAGTGGCTAATCCACCTTATACAAGGTTCCATCATGATAAGGTAGTCCTTAGGACAAATCCTCACTTTATGCCTAAAGTGGTCTCACCTTTTCATCTTAATCAAGAGGTATACCTACCTGTCTTTTTTCCAGCTCCTCATTCATCCAGTGCAGAGAGGAACCTTCATACTCTAGATTGTAAAAGAGCTCTTGCTTTTTACTTACACAGGACACAGCAACATAGAAAGTCTTCCCAGCTTTTTGTTGCTTTTGATCCTTCTCATTTAGGACTTCCAGTCTCTAAGAGAACACTGTCCAATTGGATTGCTCAGTGTATTTCTTTTGCTTACCAGAGTAAGAACCTTTCTCTGGAGGGCCATGTCACAGCTCACAATGTGAGAGCCATGGCAACCTCTATGGCTCATCTTCATTCTGTGTCCATCGATCAGATCTGTCGAGCAGCCACCTGGGCCTCGGTTCATACCTTCACAGCCCATTACTGTTTGGACAAGGACTCCCGCCGGGATTCCTTGTTTGGTCAGGCTGTCCTCAGACACCTGTTCCATTCTTGAACAACTCCTGCCCACCTTCCCTGAATGGATGCCTGAGATCCATAGGAAGACGAGGAACCCTTCAGGGTCTCATTCCCTTAGGGGGGATCTCCCGGGCATCTTAGTTAGGGAGTCCCCATATGTGAGGACTTATTCCTGCTTGTTCCTGGAGATAGCACAGTTACTTACCTGTAACAGGTGATCTCTGGGAACAGCAGGAATTAGTCCTCACAACCCACCCACCTCCCCTAGGAGTTGTATCTATCTCTCTCTCTCTTTCCTTTCCTCTCTCTATTGTCTCAGCTTTAAACTCGAACTGAGGAGAGTTGGTCAGGAAGGCGGGAAGGCAGTGCGCATATGCTGTGGGAGGCCCCAAAAGCTTTCCTTTCTGGGAAGCTGGGGAGCTTTCCCGCGCGGGCTCCGTCGGTACCGACGTACCCATTTGTGAGGACTAATTCCTGCTGTTCCCAGAGATCACCTGTTACAGGTAAGTAACTGTGCTTTCACCAGGGATCGTCATCTGGTATCCTCGGTACCTTCGGGGCCGATCGATACGAACCAGATTGACTTTCCTGTATCTTCGTCATGCTCGGGGTTGGTATCGGCTTCGAGCGGTACCGATACCCCGACATCGGCGCCGGTGTCGAGAGTTCCACTCTTCACCAGGCATCGTCTTCGGACGTCCTCGGTACCTTCGGAACCGATCGATACGACTCCGATTGACTTTCCTGTATCAGCATCGCCGATACCACCACCACCGTCAGTACCTTCTAGACATGCATCGATAGACTCGCTCCCTTCGATGCCGAGTCTAGAATCGATATCCAGTCTAGATGACTTGGTACCGACGCGTTTCGGAACTGATCCATATCGTTTCAGACTACGCAGTACCGAGGATATTCACCAAGCCTCTCTGGCTACCTCGGCACCGCTTCAGCAGCCCCCGATTACTGCTTCGATGACATTACCGTCTCCAATACCGGTATCGATGTCGATTCCTGCAGTTCCATCGGTGCCATCGATTCTTTCTATGCCTAGCTTGGAATCGATACCGGGCACTGATGATGCAGTACTAACTGCCTCGAATCAGAACTGTCAGTATCACTGTCCATCTAGCAGGATTCTTTTTCTACACCAGTCCAGTATGTCTTCTGGTGCTCAAGCTGCTCCTTCAACCTCAGCTTACCCAGGAATAGTTCCTATTGGAGATCCTTCTTTTCAGAAATTTCTCCTTGACATTGCAACCTTTCTTGCCATTCCTATTCCTGGCTCTACTCTTAACCAAGATCCTGCAGAAAAGGAAAATATAATGCTTCCTTTACATCATTCTTTGCAGGATCTTCTTCTGAGGATGTGGGAATCACCTTTAAAGGTTCTTTCGCCTTCTACAGCCACTAATGTTCTGTATCAGGTGCCTCCATCTCCGGGATTTCAAAAAAAACCAACTTCCACATTATTCCATTGTAGTGGAATCAGCAATGAGGAAGGTAAGAAACAAGAAGAAGCATTCTTCTTATCCGCCAGGTCGTGCATCTAAAGCACTTGATGCCTTTGGACGTCAAACCTTCCAAACTTTTATGCTGGCTTCAAGAATTATTTCATATATTTTTTATATGAGTCTGACACTTCAGGAGGTCACAGAGAAATTATCTCTTTTGTCCCCTTTTTTGTCAGAGCCTAAGGCCACTGACTATTCCTTGCTTCTTAATCATAGCAGGAATATCTCTTGGTTTCTTTCTCGTGCTTCTCTAGACTCTTTTGAGTCTGTTAGCAGATCCTCTGCTATTGCCATTGGAGCACGTCGTAAAGCCTGGCTGAAAGCTTCAGAATTGAGCAGATGGGCACAACATACACTGGGTAATTCTCCTTGTACTGGAGAAAATCTCTTCAATAGAGAGGCTTTACGTCAGGTTGCTCATTGCTCCACTGACTTCCCTGGTTCTGGAAACCATCCTAAGCCTTCTTTTTCCCCAGGACGTAGGAAATGTCCTACCAAGCCTTCTTTCCCTAAGAAAAGAAGGTTTCACCCTTCTCCTGCCCATCCTCCAGATGTACCCAAGCAAGGGACATCTCATCCTAGTCTGAAGTCTCCAGACTCTAACCAGTCTAATCATAACCAGCAACCATAGGTTCCTGTGTGTTACAATCTATTCTTCAAACTCTACACTGGTTTTTTTTTCTTCAGTATGCTAAGCTGTTAGGATACTTTTGTCCATGGGTTACAGAATTCTCCCCTTCTTACTACTACGAAGGGAGGTTACAACTATCCCATGATAGTTTCTGTCCCCACATGGACATCTTTTCCTTCAGCTGACTTACCATATGGTAAGTCACCTTCCAACCCCCTCTCTTCCAGGGTTTCCCCTGCTTTAGTGGATACCATACTGAAACACTTCTCTTTCTTTCCAGTGTAGACTTTTTGTTATCCTTCAATGCATGCTCTGAACAGCTCATCAGACAGGGACGGGAATATCTCCGCTCCCTTTGTCTGTTTTCTCTCTGTTTTTATACAGGAGAATCCCCCTGCTGTTTTCTTCAGTTGCTGTGCATGCAGGAGTTCCAGTGCTTCCTTAGTGCTCATTGCAAGCTACTTTCAACTATCTTGCATAATACTACTCACTGCAGATTATCTTCTTCTAGCCATATCCTTTCCTAGGATGTGGCAACACACCTGACTTCAGTCAGTTTTATCTCATAATTCTCCTGCACAATGCTCTCTGCAATCTTCAGAGAAGCTTACTACTATGGGCCCTTGCTACAGAGCATTGAACTTTATCTCTGAGGGTTTTTTCCATATAGTAGAAAAAACTTATATAATCATTCCATGACTATATGGGTTCTTTATACCCTCTTGTCTCCTGTTGTGATACAGAAGACAAGCTTAACTGCGATAATGACCAAGGAGTTCCCAATCTTGCATTTATCTACCCCTTTAACCTTACAGCTTGGCATTATGCTTTTCTGCTCCACTTGGACAACGCATACTCTTTTAGTGTACCTGATACCCCTGTGTCCCTTGGCTGGGTCATTCTGGTGTCTTAGTTTATGCATTTTTCTTTTGTCCTTTGGACATGTCAGAGTCCTAAAGTACTCCTGACGTGCTCTTGCCAGACTGCTATTATCCTCTGTTTTTCACGCAACCATCCTGGTTATTCCACTGAACTACATTCCTGCACCGCAGAAATAGATTCTCTATATATCTTCAGGTGGTTTTCACCCCCTTATTATT
Organism: Ichthyophis bannanicus; assembly: GCA_033557465.1. Lineage (NCBI taxonomy): Eukaryota > Metazoa > Chordata > Amphibia > Gymnophiona > Ichthyophiidae > Ichthyophis > Ichthyophis bannanicus. Next base: position 63,601,390 of record CM066048.1, read on the forward strand.
AGATGAATCTTTTTCCATCACATTCCCATGTGAATGTTTTTGTAGGGCTCAGTTGCAGGCATGTATCCTCAGACTTATATTCATGTATGTATATGTCCTATACATACATATTTCTGTAATCTGTGTGGGCATAAGTCATGCCCATCTATATATATATATATATATATATATATATCACACATATCTAGACATATATGCACATATATATAGATATGTATGTCTCTCCATCTATATATATGTTTATATATATATATACCCTTTGGGAGATGTCCATAGGACGCCATGTATTACGTGCTTTCTCCCTACTGTCTGTGCTATAAAGCTTTTACCTTCTTAAGAGGTCCAGACAGTCAACTTGCCTATTCTCATGCGGCTCAGTAAGTGGGAGCAGTTATACACACAATTACTGCTGTGATGTCAACAGCTTCTATTTTTGTTATAGATCTCCCTGTCTATGAAGTATCAAACTTCAATGTCTTCCTATCTCTTACCAGCTAGGAAAGACGGTGTACATCTTCAGTATTTCTGAGTACACTTCTGTTCTCCTTGGGAATAGGGGCTTTTTTCCATACCCCCTCTTCCCTTCAGGACTGGGCTAATTCTCCAGATTGGTCAGTCGTCTTCTTTTAGTACTCCATGTTAATAACTCTGTACCTAAAAGAGTTTTCAGCTTTTTCCCATAAAGCTTTCCATTGAAGACCTGCCGTTCTTCTCCTGCCCCAGTTGACACCTGGGTTACCTGCCCATTCCAGGTTTGGAACTTCATCCTCACTGCTGTGAAGTTACTTTGAGGATTCCGCTACTGCATCTACAGTACACTCCATCACAGTTCTACTTCCTACAATCCAGTAGGTAAGCTTTATATTGTACTAGTTCATTAAATATTTTAATGATACTTGACGTACCTTCTAAAGACTCATTTTTTCTGTAGTCTTCAGATTCGCTGTTCCTCTACAGCTCTTCTCTATTCAACTCCTACCCCCCATCCCTCAGGGGATGCCGGGGATCCAGGTTTGGGAAATGCCGTCCTGTTCCAGGGATACGCATTTTATGGAATCTCCCCTGGCACCCACAGCTAGGGAGTCCCCATATGTGAAGACTCATTCCTGCTTGTTCCTGGAGATAGCACAGTTACTTACCTGTAACAGGTGATCTCTGGGAACAGCAGGAATAAGTCTTCACAACCCACCCACCTCCCCTTGGAGTTGTATCTATCTATCTATCTCCTTTCCTCTTTCTCTCCTTCTGTCTCAGCTATGAAACTCAACTGAGGAGAGGCAGTGGGAAAGGCGGGAAGTCAGCGCGCAGGCGCGAGGGATGCTCCCAAAAGCTTTCTGATTGGATGCTGGGGAGCATTCCCGTGCAGGCTCCGTCGGTACCGACGTACCCATATGTGAAGACTAATTCCTGCTGTTCCCAGAGATCACCTGTTACAGGTAAGTAACTGTGCTTTCTTACCCTATGTTTTTACCGAAGATTGCTAGGAAAGTTCTCTTAATATAAGAACATAAGATATGCCATACTAGTCAGACCAAGGTCCATCAAACCCAGTATCCTGTTTCCAACAGTGGCCAGTCTAGGTCATACGTACTGTCACAAGGTAAACCCAGGGGACCCAGAGGAAATGGAGATTAACGGAGAAAATCAGGCAGAACCTGATGAGGTAAACAAAAACATGTCAAATAGTTGCTATGAGCGACCACGGCACACGTGGGAAAAGGGTAAAAAGACACACCCAGCCAGCATGAGAATGGAGGTTGATTTACCTGATAGGGATCAGCTGAGAAGGGGTGGAACCCGGGGACAGATACATAAGGCACACTCACAAGCAGTGAGGGAGAGTGAGCACGGACAGAGGTGGAAGCAACAACCTCAGTCGTGGGAACGGAGGGAAAGAGAAAGAAACACTATAAGCCAATCTCATCCAGGACCAAAGTTGGTGGAAGGAAGGAAATGAGAGAGAATGTCAGCAACATATACCAGAGGACAGCTTGAATGAGTCTCAGGACTATGTGAGTACGTGTGGAGATCAGCTGTTGAACACAGAGTGTGTGTGTGAAAGCCAGAAGAGAAGAGGGAGGAATCCTGTTGCAGGAAGCAAGGCATTCAAAGTGGAACAGGACTGTTTTACACCCGAACGGGCTAAGTCCAGGATTAATAGAAGAAGCCAGCCTAGAGCAGAGATAAAGGGAAAAGGAAACAACTTCTTTCCTTATACGGGCAGTTACAAGAGAAAGGAAGGTCTCTTACCTTATAATTCTGCTAGCAACTTTAAATGCTCAGACTTCTCTCGAGTGCCGTTGTCAGCACTGAAAACTCCCACAGCTGTATCAGAGGAATTAGCCTTTAACCCATTCAAGGCAGGACACAAGCTGTTTGATTCTAATACCAGTGTTTATGGGCAGTTACCTCATAGCTTCACACAGGAGGAGTGCTCTTACAAGCCATTATCCAGAGTATACGGTAATACCCAGCAGTGTTTTAGCCTAGAGCCAGGAAGCAGTCACGTAGCTGACGTGATTAACCAGAGTGAGCTCGGCAGGACAGCTGCTACAGAAAACGTAGGTACAAATGGTTATCCTTTAATACCACATGATATTTCTAATGTACCAGATAACACTGAACCCATGGAATGCTCGTTAGTGACAACTGAAGAAGAAGAGTTTTCCTTGAGATAAGAAAATACATGTACAAGGAGGGTTTAAACAGCAACGCAGTAACTGGCAGAAGTTGCTTGGTTTAAACTGAATCCTGATTGATTTATATCAGCCAAAAGAAAAGGATTAAGTGCTCATGAAGAGAACTGTTTTCTTTGTTAAAAAGTTAAAGCTGAGGAAAGCATTTTTGTTCAATGTTTGCTTCTGTTATTTGCCAGAGTGGCTTTTGATTATTTTGTGCTTCAAGAAAAAAGAATACCTCATTGGACGGGGAATAAAGCCCTTGATTTAAAGTGTGAACTGTGTGTTTGAGTGATTACAAGAAGACGGTACAACTACCACCCACAGAGGGCCAGGCAGGGCTATCTATAGCATATAGAAAGCCAAGAAAAGGTATTAAGCTGTAATACCAGTCTCCACCGGAGGGGCCCGATGAGGGTGTGACAGTACCTAGCAGTTTCCCCAAAAGACACAAGTTCCGCAATGGTTGTACTGGGTCAAGCATTGATATCCTGGATCCCTTCTTAATAATGGTTTATGGACCTTTCCTCCAGGAACTTGTCCAAACCTTTTTTTAAACTCAGCTACACTAACAGCCTTTACTACATTCTCCGGTAACAAATTCCAGAGTTTGATTACACGTTGAGTGAAAAAATTTTTTCTTTTATTAGTCTTAAATAGTTTACCCTGTAGCTTCATTGCATGTCCCCTAGTCTTTCTATATTCTGATAATGTAAACAATTGATCTACGTTTACCCGTTCCACTCCGTTCATTAATTTATTTATTTAAGGTCTTACATATACAGCAGTTACTGGTGCCAAAAACAGATGTCTCTTTCCTGCTAAACTACCTGGAAGCCTCAAAAGAGATACTTGCCATACCCATCCATAGGCGCCTCATAGAGTGACAGCTAGTCTAAAAAAAATAAAAAAAGACTAAAAATTGAAAAACACATTCTAACATGTGCCCAGGGAAGGATCGACAACTTCTACAACTTCTTTGGATGTTGTCCTGAGTTTCCTGGAAAAATGGCACAGGGACCTCTGCTCTAATATTTGATGCAGCTATGCAAAAGGAAACTTATGAAGTGCTGCTTCAGGGTTCCCTTTCTGCTAATATGTTGGAAATGGATATAAAATGATACTGTTGGTATTATACCCCTGATTGAGTAAGATGTTTGGGGGAGACCAGGCGATTTGTTGGCATAAATGTGAGCAGAGGGAGGGACCTTTAATTATATATAATGGTTATGTCTGAAAGTTCAGCCATATTGCAAAATGGTTTTGAACTTGATGGAAAGTTTGGGAAGGACCTCACATAAATCAAGAGCAGTGATGTTGCTTAATTGGGCTATGCCATCTGCATGTGGGCAAACTGTTGGTGTGATATATATGTACGGCTGGCTCTTCCACAAGCATGGAATCAAACCATGGTGAGGAAACAGGGGATAGGGAATCACGGGGGAAGGTTAAAAGCAGAGGAGAAGAGGTGGGTTTTCAGAAGAGAGTAGAAAGAGGGATTCTGGCCAGATATATGAATTTCAGGGAGCAAGATAAACATCTATATTTCAAGAAATCTGCCACTGATAGAACAGGGTCTGATCCAATGCCGCTACTGCCCCACAGAAGGAATGGATATGGAGAGTAGGTAGAGAGATCTGAACCGCATTCTAGTCTCTGCTGCTGTTCTTACTGGACCAAGTCACACCTAAATCTATTCTATAAACAGAGGCACAGGCTCCTTATGCCTCTGTTGTAAATCTGCAAAAATTGGGACTTGATAACCTTGATAGAGTACCCATTCCAAGCCCTATAGTTATCTGAGAGTCAGAATCACTTAGCCAGATGGGTTCAGCAGAGTTCTGCAACCTCACAAGTGGTTCCTCCAGACTCAGTAGTTAGACGTTTTTCTAACATAGTAGACCCTTGAATCACATCTGACAAAAACAGGAAGTTTCCTTTCTTCTAGAAGATATTTAACGAGCAAGCTGACTCAAGATGCCATGTTTGTATATTGCTTCAATGCTGTAGGTCTATTTCATAGAGGATGCAATCACTTGCTAAAAATGGAAACGTTCCTCCAAACTACCGTCTTGGACAAATTATTCCATAAGATGTAGAAACCTTCCAATTGTTCATATCAAAATTTTTTTTCTTTTTTAATTATTTCTTTTCAATTATTCTTTTTTCTTTTTTTAAATATTTCTATTTGAGTAGAACCAGGTCTCAGACAATTATCAGTACATATCATGGGTTAAAATCCCTTTTGTACTTGCTCAGCATCAATGACCACGGTTCAATTAGTTAGTTCCTAAACTTTAGCATTCTCTTAGGTTAAAAAATCTGATCTGTTAAATATCCAAATCCACAATAATATAATTGTGCCCGAGAATGCAACAAATAAGTGGAACTTAACTTGCAGTTGATCTCAAATACGTTGTTATCATTTATACTTCTCATTGAACTTTCCCCGACGCCACCAGTCGGCACCGCATTTGCGTTTCACAATTGCTTCTTCAGGGGTCGAGTTTCATCAAAAGCTGGAAATACATTCTGCATGTAATTCCAAGAACTGATAACATTATTAATGACTAAAGTTCAGCAATCCCACATATACCTTGTATAATGGCAACAAGAAATCTTTCAAGCGCTAGACTGCGTGTTCAACACCGAGCTCCTCGGCTCCAAAAAACGCTGCGCATGCGAGATGATGCAACTCACGGCCATTTAAAAGGGGTGAACACATGACATACCCAGTCAGCCACTTACAAGCACGCTCCCCATTCTATGCCATTGTTTAGACCGCCAGGGAATACTGTCCCTAGGCGGTATATCCATCGCTGTTCTTTGATGATCAATGCTTGCTCTCTAGTTTTACCATTTTGTCCCACTATCGTTCTGTCAAAGCAGAAACAGCGCAGATCTTCAAATTAATGTTGATGATGTATACAATGTGCGACTATGGGAGCTTCTTGTACTCTACATTGTAAACGACTACGATGTTCATTCATACGGATTTTAAATGGTCTAGTTGTTTTTCCGATGTATAATAATTGACATGAGCATCTTATGCCGTAAACTACATAATCTGTTGTACAGGAAGTTTGATGTCGCAGATGATAAGTCATATTATTACATACAAATTGCGTGATATCTTCTGATATTATACAAATAGTACATTCTCCACAAGGGTGGTGACCTGGACGAGACTGTATCAATTTATTAGATATTGGTCGGAGAACAGCAGGACTAAGTTTCTCTTTAATATTTTGATGGCGAGTCCAAACACACCTAACTTTCTTAGCCTCCAATCCCAGTAGCGTGCTAACCACATTATAATGACGTTTGACTGCTTTTTGTATCTGTTTATCATATGGGGAATGCTTCGTGATTAAATTAATGGAAACATCTTCAGCCCGTTGCACCTTGCTAGTACTTAGAAGCAGCGCTCGATTATTATATAATGCTCGTTTGTAAGCTAAACGAACAACACGTTCGGGATACCCCCGTTGTTGAAAATCTTGTATGTACCGTCGGGCTTGCTTCTTATACTCTCTGAGATCTGAACAGTTACGTCTGTACCGTAAAAACTGTGACAGGGGCAAACTATTCCTTAGTTGTTGAGGATGACCACTCCGATAGTGTAGAAAAGTATTCCTGTCAGTCCCTTTGCGGTACAACGACGTAGACCAGCCATTACTTCCTTTTGTGACTGTAACATCCAAAAAGCTGAGACTCCTTTGATCATAAGCATGCGTAAATTGTATGGCTGGATCTAAACTATTTAACCAGATAAAAACTGCTGCAGTCGGGTCTCCGAACCTCTCCATAGCATAAACACGTCGTCAGTATACCTCTTCCACATTAGCACTTGCTCTTCATACGGGAAATGTGTCAACCAGCGATGTTCATAAGAAGACATAAATAAGTTGGCCAGAGACGGGGCACTCGTTGCACCCATGGCCACTCCAGAAACTTGAAGATACAACTGTTGTTCAAACAAAAAGTAGTTTTTGAAAATCACTAATTCTGCCAGTTGTGAGATAAATAAAAGGTGTTCTTCTGAAAGATCTTCCCTATCTCTTAAAGCTGTAATCATAATGTCATGGGCTGCACTTGCGGGATGTTAGTGTAAAGGGATGATACATCCAGTGACACTAAAAAAACCCGATCATCCGATGCCCAAGCGGGATTAAGCGACAAAAGCTGTAAAAAATGAGAGGTGTCTTTAACAAACGAAGTCATATCCGGCATTAGTGGACGTAAAAAAGAATCTATGTAGACAGAAAGTGGTTCCAATATTGAACCTCTTGTGGACACTATTGGGCGTCCCGGCGGGGAGATCAAACTTTTATGAATTTTAGGAACTAAGTATAGTTTAGAGATGGTAGTACTAGGTTTATTCAAAAAGTGCCATTCTTTCTTACTAATGAGCTTAGCATCCAGAGCTTGCGTAGTAAGTGATCTTATATGTTGACGTAACCCAGGGGTAGGGTCCTCTGTAAGCTTCTGATAGGTATTTTTATCCGATAATTGCCGAAAAGCTTCATCCAAATATTGTTGTCTGTCTAACACCACGATGGCACCCCCTTTGTCGGCTCGTCGGATGACTATTTCTTCAGTGGTTTGTAATTGGATGAGTGTTGATCTTTCTGATTTAGTAAGAAAATTAAGTCTAGATGGACTACTTTGTGTTGATTTAGCCACATCACGTAACACTAAATCCCTAAAAAGTAACAACGCTGGGGGAGCTGGTCCTGGAGGACTCCAGGCAGAACGCAACGGGAGAGGTATACGTCGAGATGCAGAAGGATTCCCCCATTCTACTGTAGGTGTGCAGGACGCGAAAAACGTTTTTAAATGTAGCTTTCGGATCAGACCTTCTAGGTCTATCCTAAACTGGAAGCTATCAAAAAATATTTCGGGCACAAACGACAAGCCTTTAAAACCTCCTCTTGTTGTGCCGATAAAGGCATGCTCGATATATTAACTACCATCGAAACTTGATCAGTGAAATGTCCCCTGGTTAATTGTGTATCCGGTCCTTGTTGCGCATTTCTTGTTTGCCCTGCTGTCTGGTTTTCACTCCGTTCTTCTTCTTCACTTTGGTACTCCCGGCATCTGAAAAATCCCCCTTTGACTGCGCTTGAGTCAGTGGTACTACTGTCTTCCAAATCTACATCAAACTCAACACGTTTCTTCGACTTTCTTGATTTCCGTTTTAAATTCATCCATGGGTAAATGTACCCACTGGTATAGTCATCGTAATCTCTTTTTAATTTTTTGTTTTTTATTTTTTTCACCTCCTCTGCAACCTGTGATACCTGCTCTGTTGATTCTTTAATTTTTGCTTCATATCTCTTTAGTTTCATTCGTTTTCAACTCAGTTAGCATTGTTTCCATCTCCGTATTCATCTGTACAAGATCCTTTGCTGCTGTATCAATAATAAGAACCATAAGATCTAATGAACATTTGTTCAAGATATTATTCCATGTCTCTATGAACTCGGTGTTTGTTAGAAACATCCTAGGTTCTTTATACATGCGAAGTCCCCGAGGGATGTGTCGTCGCTTGATATATTCAATTAAAGATAACTTATGTAATTCCAACCGAGTGATTCGTTTTTGCAATTTAACCAATGCTTCCCAATCAGCTTCATGAGTAGTAACATCTTCTACCGTAAACGGGGTTGACTGATTGCATAATGGTCTTCACTCCCATGAGAAATCAGTGCATTGTTGAGAAACCTTTGATAAAGATCAACCCGAAACCGTGGTCAGACCACCACCAAATCGATATTCAGATGAGACTACCGTCATTACCAAAGGACACTAAAGCACGACGAATACTACTCCAACAAAGGAGATTTAATAAACTAAACCTGGAATGTCTTATAAGTAACATTAAGACGCACATAGATCTTCAAAGCACGGATCTCAATGCATTAACAGACAGCTGGAACACTGGAATTATGACCGCTTCAAACCCTAAATGGAACACCACCCAAAACCTGACTAAACAACAATCGGAACCCTGGTACACCGAAACACTGACCAAAATGACGAGAGAACTCAGCGTGAAAAAAAATGGAGAAGTACGAAATCTATGGAACATAGGATGGAGTACCTCAACCTCCTCTCGAAGTACAAAGAAGAGGTAAACGCTGCGAAAAGGATGCACCACACAAACCTATTAAACAAAGCGATCAACAAACCTAGGGAACTATTTGAGCTGGTGAAATCCCTAACAAAAACATCCCAACTTGACTACCAGGATACCTCTATCCACCCACAAATGCTAGCAAACCACTACGCGAGCAAACTGACTGCAACCATGCCCGACCCCTGTAGGGTAGAGGCACACCGGAAAACTACTGTGGAACAAGAACTGACATGGAGAAACTTCCACAGGATTGATGAGCAGCAAGCAAGTAACATAACTAGCATCAATACCACCACCTCCCCGCTGGACCCCTGCCCCACTGCTTGGATCAAGGCAGCGAAAAAAGATATAATCCAACAAGTCTCACACATTGTAAACCTATCCCTGCATCAAGGAATTATGCCAGACCAGCTCAAGAAATCTATAATAAGGCCAGTACTAAAGAACAATAAACTCAACAAAGCAGACCCTACATCCTACCGCCCCATTTCCAGCATATCCTTCCTAGCAAAAATCATCGAAAAAGCAGCCCTCATACAACTTCAAGAGCACCTAGACGACCACAAAATACTAGACATGCAACAATACGGTTTCAGAAGAAACCATGGGGTAGAAACGCTTTTAATAGCACTGCTAAATAACCTTCACAAAGGCTTGGAAGACAGGGCGAAAGCGTTCATACTCATTTTCATTGACATCTCCGCCGCCTTTGATACTGTCCATCATGGCATCCTACTAAAAAAACTGGAATCAATAGGAATTTCGGGAACCACCCTTAAATGGTTCTCCTCCTATATAACGAACAGAAGGCCACAGGTCCAATTCAATGGAGAAAAAGCAGAAGGGTTCACTCAAACTCAAGGCATACCCCAGGGATCAGCTCTCTCGGCGCTACTCTTCAACATCTACATGCAGCCCCTCTGTGACATCTTCAAAAAACATATTATCAACTACCATATCTATGCAGATGATATTATGCTATACACGCAACTGGACACAATTGACACGAAGTATACCCAACTTGAAACATGCCTGTACGAGATGTTAGCATGGATTCAGCAAAACAACATGTCAATCAACCATAAGAAAACTGAAGTGATGTTTATATCAAGTAAACCAAACTTTGAACCACCTCCGACAGTCACCCTCAGCAACAACACATACAACTCAAAAAACGAGATCAAATATCTAGGAGTCACACTCGACAGCAAACTGAAAATGGAACAACCCCTGCGAAAAACCAACAAGGCCATCTTCCACAAACTCAGAGTCCTACAACCGCTGAGGAGCCTAATCGAACCCTGTGATTTTCGGACGGTGGCACAAGCACTCATTATGCCCCACTTAGACTACTGTAACGCCATACTACAGGGTCTGCCAAAGAAAACGCTAAATATTTTGCAAATGGCCCAAAACATGGCGGCAAGGGTCATCACACGATCAAGAATTGCTCAACACATCACACCTGTATTGATCGAGCTACATTGGCTACCCGTTGCTGCCAGGATACAATATAAAACTTTGGTCACCACTTTCAAGCTCATACATGATCTAGCGCCATCATTCCTCTCAACCCTGGTCAGCAACCAACCAACCAACAGAGACAGAAGAACTATCAACTCTGACACACTACAAGTCCCCAATAACATCAGATCAGTGAAAGCCAGTACTAGCAATAAAGCTTTCTCATTCTCTGCCCCAATAATCTGGAATCATCTACCTCACGAACTGCGAGCTATAGAAGACTTAAATGCCTTCAGAAAGAAACTAAAAACCCATCTCTTCGCATGTCACTATAGCCAGTTGTAAACCAAAATGGATCCAAGATGTTAACCAATGTGAAATCATGAAGCCGATCTGTATAATCGTAATTATTGTATAAACTGTAAATATGTAATATGTAATATGTAAATATGTAAACCTAACCTAGAAGTGCCTAACCCTGCGTGGTGTGCCAGACCCCAAATCTATGTATACTATTCCAATTTTTCTGTCCTGATTTGACAGCTCCCAAATTTGTAATCAAACCGCTACTGATCGCTAGAAGTAGCAGTATATAAGTTTAAACTAAATAAAAAAAATAGCAATGTGGGAATCGCTAAAACTGAATGTGTCCGTCCATAAAGTGCGACCTTCCATATTAGTGGTATAACACTTCAATGCTGTAGGTCTATTTCATAGAGGATGCAATCACTTGCTAAAAATGGAAACGTTCCTCCAAACTACCGTCTTGGACAAATTATCCCATAAGATGTAGAAACCTTCCAATTGTTCATATCAAAAAAAAATTTCTTTTTTAATTATTTCTTTTCAATTATTCTTTTTTCTTTTTTTAAATATTTCTATTTGAGTAGAACCTGGTCTCAGACAATTATCAGTACATATCATGGGTTAAAATCCCTTTTGTACTTGCTCAGCATCAATGACCACGGTTCAATTAGTTAGTTCCTAAACGTTAGCATTCTCTTAGGTTAAAAAATCTGATCTGTTAAATATCCAAATCCACAATAATATAATTGTGCCTGAGAATGCAACAAATAAGTGGAACTTAACTTGCAGTTGATCTCAAATACGTTGTTATCATTTATACTTCTCAATGAACTTTCCCCAACGCCACCAGTCGGCACCGCATTTGTGTTTCACAATTGCTTCTTCAGGGGTCAAGTTTCATCAAAAGCTGGAAATAAACACATTCTTCATGTAATTCCAAGAACTGATAACATTATTAATGACTAAAGTCAGCAATCCCACATATACCTTGTATAATGGCAACAAGAAATCTTTCAAGCGCTAGACTGCGTGTTCAACACCAAGCTCCTCGGCTCCAAAAAATGCTGCGCATGCGAGATGATGCAACTCACGGCCATTTAAAAGGGGTGAGCACATGACATACCCAGTCAGCCACTTACAAGCACGCTCCCCATTCTATGCCATTGTTTAGACCGCCAGGGAATACTGTCCCTAGGCGGTATATCCATCGCTGTTCTTTGATGATCAATGCTTGCTCTCTAGTTTTACCATTTTGTCCCACTATCGTTCTGTCAAAGCAGAAACAGCGCAGATCTTCAAATTGATGTTGATGTTGTATACAATGTGCGACTATGGGAGCTTCTTGTACTCTACATCGTAAACGACTACGATGTTCATTCATACGGATTTTAAATGGTCTAGTCGTTTTTCCGATGTATAATAATTGACATGGGCATCTTATGCCGTAAACTACATAATCTGTTGTACAGGAAGTTTGATGTCGCAGATGATAAGTCATATTATTATATGCAAATTGTGTGATATCTTCTGATATTATACAAATAGTACATTCTCCACAAGGGTGGTGACCTGGACTAGACTGTATCAATTTATTAGATATTGGTCGGAGAACAGCAGGACTAAGTTTCTCTTTAATATTTTGATGGCGAGTCCAAACACACCTAACTTTCTTAGCCTCCAATCCCGGTAGCGTGCTAACCACATTATAATGACGTTTGACTGCTTTTTGTATCTGTTTATCATATGGGGAATGCTTCGTGATTAAATTAATGGAAACATCTTCAGCCCGTTGCACCTTGCTAGTACTTAGAAGCAGCGCTCGATTATTATATAATGCTCGTTTGTAAGCTAAACGAACAACACGTTCGGGATACCCCCGTTGTTGAAAATCTTGTATTAACCGTCGGGCTTGCTTCTTATACTCTCTGAGATCTGAACAGTTACGTCTGTACCGTAAAAACTGTGACAGGGGCAAACTATTCCTTAGTTGTTGAGGATGACCACTCCGATAGTGTAGAAAAGTATTCCTGTCAGTCCCTTTGCGGTACAACGACGTAGACCAGCCATTACTTCCTTTTGTGACTGTAACATCCAAAAAGCTGAGACTCCTTTGATCATAAGCATGCGTAAATTGTATGGCTGGATCTAAACTTCAGCAAATGTTTGTATATTGGACATAGGCACCTCATGTACATCTGTCCTCCAATTCCACTCCGCTAATCGCTAAGCCTTATAATCTGTCTATTTGCTGAGGTAAATTTGGTTTGAGATTATCTCTCCAGAATTAAGGCAGGCTTAAGTCTGATCATCTAGCAGCAGAGAATTCTGTTTGTTCTGCTTGCCCTCTATCTTCTGTTTTAAAAAAAATATATTGATTTTAGCTAGGGAAACCAGCAAATACTATCTTTATCTTCAAACACAAAATCTTTTGTCTTCAAATGGAAAAGATTCTACTTTTAGTGTTCAGAGGGTAAAAACACTTTCAAGTAACTACCAATTATCACTAAATATCTTTATCTCCTGTCAAAGGCAGGATTGTGGATAAACCCCAGTCTGTATGCTCTCACATTTTGACAGTTCAATAGGTCATGCCTTGATTTTCCCATTTCTTCCTGTTATCAAGATTCATGAAAGACTTTATGCATATGAAGTCTCCTATTCGGAGATCTCCTTCAATTTTCTAGGGCTTAAACAATTTCTTTTGCCATCCTTTTGAACCTCTGGATCAGAGTGGTTCCTCAACCCAGTCCTCAAGACATATCCAGCCAATGAGGTTTTCAGGATATGCACCATAAAATCAGTTTGCATGCACTGCCTTCATTGTGTGCAAATAACTCATGCATATTCATGATGGATACTCTGAAGACCCGATTGGCTGGGTGTGTCCCAAAGACTGGTTTGAGAAGCCCTGAACTAGATGTCTTAAAAGCTGTTTCTTATGACAGTTACCTCAACAAAAAGGTTCAGTGCACTTCATCCTCTGGTAACCTATGCTGTATATGCTCAATTTCATTCAAATGGCATAGTTGAACCAGACCAAGGTTTATTTCAAAGATTGTTTCATCATTTCCACCTGAGCCAGCCTATAGAGGTTTTTTCCCTGGTGCTTTGCCTAGGTCGCATTCCCATCTGGGTGAAAAGACTACATAGAACAACGTTCCAAATAAATAAATAAATACATACATACTCTAGACTGTTAAAGAGCCCTCTCATTTATCTCAGATGTACTGAATAGCATAGGAAATCTTCAAAGTGATTTGTCTGCTATGCCCAAACCACTGAGACAGTCATAAGACAACATACTATTGTTAACTGGAAGTTGGAATGCATTCTTTCCTGCTGCTGGCAGACTGGGTTGATTTTAATAGAGAAAGCTGAAGTCCATCGGATCAGAGCTATGGTAGATCTTGGAGCTACATCCATGGAAAGTATTTGCAACCCAGAAACATGGTCCACTATAATCCTTTTACAACTCACAATTACCTGGATAATTTGTCCAGAAGGCACAGGACGTTTGGTCACATACTACTACAAAACATTTCTACATGATTACTCAGCTCTCATAGAGCCTAATCCATGGATTACTGCTAATTAAAGTCTATTCATCACCATTTAAAGAATACAAAGGACCCTAGGGTTGACTTGATAGCTAGCTTAAAACAAATCAAGCCCATTTGATTTCTGATATAAGCATCATCCATTCTCTGGGAACAAGCAGGAAGTCAGTCCTCACATATGGGTGACGTCGTGCCGACGGAGCCCATGTGAAAACATCTCAGCTTTCAAAGAAATCCTTTGGGAAATACACCATTCATGTGTGGTCCCCTTCCTGCCCATCTTGCCTCGGTCTCCTTTTTTTCTGCAGAGCCCTCCAGACATCTGTCCATTTTTCCCTGAAAAAAGTATGTCTCTTTTATACTGTTTTATCTGGTCTGCATACTGGTTCCTTTTCCAACCCTGAGTTAGCTCACCTCAGCATCGCTCCTCTGGTTCGTTCTCTTGTTTTTGTTTTTTTCTTTGAGGTATCCCACACCAATCCCAGGTGGCTGTGGATGCGTTCCTCATCCCATGAATGGAAAACCTTTTTTATGTCTTCCCATCAACACCATTGGTCGCTAAGATCCTCTTTAAGGTCCAGCACGACAGGGCATCACTGATACTGATAGCCCTCTGGTTGACCAGGCAACCTTGATTCCAACTGCTTCTCTACTTGTCAGCGGCGTCACAGATTCCCCTGGGCCGCACTCCAAACTTCTCTCACAGGAGGAGAGGTCTCTCCTTCACCCCATCCTGGGATCCCTGTCACTCACGGCTTGGCTGCTGAAAGGGTAGAGTTAGCTCCCTTCAACCTTCCACAGGATATGGAGAGGGGCTTTCTGGCCTCCTGCAAGGCCTCCATGAGAAGGACGTATGCCTTTAAGTGGTGTCTGTTCTCGGTCTTGTGTGCCGAGAGGTCGGTGAACCCGTTTTCCTGCTCTGTTCAGATGGTATTTCAGTACTAACTCCACCTGTCCCAGGTGGGACTGAAGTCCAACTTCAGTCAGCGTGCACATGAGCGCTGTCATAGAGGAAAACCCCCCTTTGCTCAGCCCCTTGTATTCCTGCGGGGCCTTATGCTAGCCAAACCCCCCGTCTGCCCACTGATGGTGGTGGGATCTCAACATGGTACTCTTGCAGCTCACCAAGCCGCCGTTAGAGCCTCTGGCTACCTGCTTCTTGCGGTACCTCTCCTGGAAGGTCATCTTTCTCGTGGCACTCACATCAGCTCGCAGAGTCAGCGAACTCCAGGCTTTGATGCAGAGCCTCCCTACACGAGGTCCTACAAGAACAGGGTGGTGCTCCACACACACCCCGAGTTTCTGGTATCCCCCTTCCACCTCAATCAGGAGGTGGTACTCCGCACCTTCTTTCTGAGGTCTCATGCCGGCAAGATGGAGACCGTCCTCCATACTTTGGATTGTAAAAGGGCCCTGTCCTATCTGCAATGGATCCAGAGCCACCGCAAAGCACCTCAGCTTTTTGTCTCCTTTGACCCCAGTCGACAGGCTCCCAGTGACTAAGCGAACTCTGTCTACTTGGATAGTGGACTGCATTGCCCTCGCAATGAGTGGGATCCCACTAGACCAGCGAGTCACGGCGCACCACTTCAGGGCTATGGCTACTTCCGTGGCAAATCTGTGTTCCGCACCTATGACAGAAATCTGCTGGGCCGCCATCTGGTCTTCGGTCTATATATTTGCAGCTCACTACTGCCTGGAAAGGGAGTCCCGATGGGACAGCATCTTTGGCCAGGCTGTACTCCTTAATCTCTTCAGGGTGTAGGCAACTCCTGCCCTCCGACTCTTCTGTGTTCAGGCTACCGGAGTGCTGGTGCCCCGCCGAACACTTGGGTCTTGCGAGAGTCTGTCATTGGGACTCTACTGCAGTTCGCGGCTCACACTTTGCAGGTTGCTGTGGTGTTTTTTACAGGTTCTCTGTAGCCTGTAGCTGGGGCGTCCCATGTGTGAGTACTGACTTCCTGTTTGTTCCTGGAGAATGCGTAGTTACTTACCTGTAACACGTGTTCTCCGTGGACAGTAGGAATCAGTCCTCACAACCCTCCCCCTCCCCATGGAGTTGCTGCTTTATCATTTTTTATCCTCTTTAGCTATGTTATTTGACTGAGACAAGATGGCACCCTTGGGCAGGAAGGGGACCATGCATGCATGGTGCATCTCCCAAAGACTTTCTTTGAAAGCTGGGTAGATGCTTCCGCACGGGCTCCATCGGTGTAGACATCATCCATATGTGAGGACTGATTCCTGCTGTCCCTGGAGAACACCTGTTTCAGGTGAGTAGCTAAGCTATCTCTGTGTTTACGAGGTGTGACAAAAAAAGACACTGGCAGCCACACCCATGACTCAATGCCAATTGGCTAACCACTTATGTTACTCTGTTGTGCAACATCTTGCCACTATTCTGCTATATTTTTCATGTCTCTCACTCTGTTTTTCAAGGCTTTTTGTAGCACACTGCTCCATCGCTTTGTCATGCAACTGAAGGTGGCAGAAATATGGAGCAAAGAATCAACTTGAAATTTCTGGTTAAGTTGGAAAAGGGCCCAACTTCGTGTCTCCAACTTCTTCAAAAGGCTTATGGAGAAGATGCAGTGTTAAGGCTGCGAGTCTTCGAGTGGCACAAATGCTTCAAGATTGGCTGTGAGGAGGTGGAGGATGACCTTCCACAACAAAAACGGCTGAGAACATTGACAGAGTGAACCAGCTGGTGCGGAGTGATCGTAGATTGACGATGCGGATGATAGCTGAGGAGCTCAGCCTGAACAGGGAGTCAGTGTGGACCATCTTGGTGCAGGAGCTGGGGATGTGGAAGGTGTGCGCCAAGATGGTGCCCAAGTTTTTATCGGACGATCAGAAGGAGCACCAGGTCAATGTTTGTTGAGACTTGCTAGAGAAGATCGGAGAAGATCCAGAGTTCATTGGCCGAGTCATCACAGGAGACAAGACTTGGGTCTTCCAGTGCGACCCTGAAAGCAAGAGACAGAGCCTGCAGTGGAAGACTCGACTGTCACCCAGATCCAAGAAGGCGCTCATGTCCAAATCAAGGATCAAGATCATGCTGATCGCATTCTTTGACCAGAAGGGAGTGGTTCATCATGAGTTTGTGCCTGAGGGTCAGACAGTCAACCAGCACTTCTACCAGCAGGTCTTCAATCGCCTCCATGACCGGGTTCGGCGCAGTAGGCGGGCTCTGTGAAGAGATAAGTTGTGGCTGCTTCATCACGACAACGCGCCCACACACACTGTGCTCTGTGTGAGGCAGTTCTTGGCAACAAAAAGATCACAGCTCTCAACCACCCTCCTTATTCCCCAGATCTCACACCGTGTGACTTCTGGCTCTTCCCCAGGCTGAAGACTGCTCAAAGGAACTCTTTTTGCCTCTGTAGGAGAGAACTGTGACACGGGAGCTGAGAGACCTCAAGGAGGAGGACTTTACCGCGTGCTTCTGTACGTGGCAGAAGCGAATGCAGAAGTGCATTAACTCTGTGGGTGATTACTTTGAAGAGGACAATGTGTAATTTCTCTGTAGATTTTGTAATAAAACATTTATGTGACACATCGTTTCTTTTTTGTCATACCTCGTAAACCAATGAAAGATCAAGTATTGCTCATGGACATTTAATTTGCTGTCTCAATCTCCACCTGTCCAGTGGCCCTGTAAATGTTCAATGACCCACCAACTTAACTGCTCAAATATGTGTTGCTTATCAATGCAATGTTGTCCATCGGAGCTGTCAATTTTTGGATAGATAAATACGAGCAAAGTTCATAAGTCTAACTTTGAGTGGTATGCTGGTACTTCCTATCTTAAATAATAGAGCAGAGGCAGACAATCATGTATATAACGTATGCAATTACAATCAGTGCAATATTCAGCTTATGACTAGCCATGGGATTGGTTGTAGAATGACCAGTTGGTATTTTAAAATGTCTGTGTGCCACAATGAATTTAATGTGAATATGGAGACATTAAAGCTGAGAGGAGCAGTACATGATATGATGGATAAGTGATTAACATTATCTATCTCTCTGAAGCAGAACATGGTGTGCTGAATAGTGCATATTGAGCACCAGTAGGAAACAGATTGAAGAGTGATACCATAGCATTAAATGAAATTTGTATTACTGGAATTAAGCTAAAGATATATGAAGAAATAAAAGGATACACATGGTGGCAGAGTTTTCTTAAAGAAATTGACGAAATATAGGCTGCAGCATAATTAATGGCTGACAGTAGTAATTGGTTTGACAAAAAATGTAATTCATAAGTAACTATTCTTTTATAATATCAAAAATCAAATGGGTTTGATTTTTTTGACGCAAATTAAAATGGGACAGCACGATCATCACTGCAGTCCACGGAAAGTTGTAGAATATAAATGTATTAAATCACTACTTTGATATGTGCAATTTATATGGTTGATTCATCTTGTTTGACAATGGAGAAAGCAAAGTTGCTTACCTGGAATAGGTGTTTTCCATAGACAGCAGGATTTAAATCGGCCAAACATCCCTCCTATCTCCCTGATAGTTGAACCTTAAGATACATACAAACTAAAGAATGAATGCAGGGGCTCCTATATGTGGGAGAAGTGACACAAGCTCAGAACATTTTCTCTGATAGGTTCTGAGCTGTGAGAGAGAGCTACTACATTCTGGGTGCCATCAAACTGTTGCCCCACTTGGCTGAGATAGGGAGAACAATTGTTACAGGTAAAAAAACCTTTCTATGTGCCTCATGCTGAGGATGTGTCTTGTTTGCTCACTGTTTGTGCATGAATTATTTTGGAAGTTTTTGGTTCACTTTGTCTATACCCCCTGTAGGGTTGGGGCAGGTCTCTTCCTCAGAATTGGCTTTTGTGGTGGAACCAGCAGATGTTATCGCTGTGAGAGACCGGCCCCTGGTCCTGAACTGTCTACTGGATGGAGAGCCCCCCATCAGCATCATGTGGCATAAGAATGGCTTCCCCCTTGTAAACGACTCTCACACTTCCGTCCTCCGCAACGGCTCCCTGCGCATTGAGACCTTCCATAAGCGGCGAGGCATCAACAATGAGACAGATGTTGGGGAATACCATTGTGCTGCACAGAACCGCTATGGGCTGCTGGTTAGCCGGAAAGCCAAAGTCCTTTTAGCATGTGAGTACAAGAGTATCAACTAACCATCTATCACAATACGAGTCTGTGCTTCCTAAATGCACACATTACACCTATATATTGTGGGGATCACGAGATCAAATACCTTAAGGGAATTAAAAGCCAAGAAATATGAGAGAGAAACACTGTGAATACGAGAATACACTGGATGTTTTCTATGTCAAGAATAGTTACAGTTCAGTCCCTAAGATCATAAGCAAGGTCAGAGTCATAGCTGAAGATGGGGAAGATTGTGAACCTGCTCAGTACGGGGGGGAGGGGGGTGGGAGGGAGAGGAGAGAGCGTTAATGTTCTGCCACCTGATCCCAAAGGGATCATGAAACTGTATGCTGAACCAGCATAGTAAACCTCTCATTGAAAAGACTCAGTTGCACACTTCACCCTGTATCAGTTGTAGGATTCCTGGATGATGTCAGCAGGAGCTTTCTGGTGAGTCCCATTTGTGTTCATGGCTTTAGCTACTTGCCAATCAGTGTAGCTGTAGTGTCTCTGAGTTCAGAATATGTGTCCTTCCTGCTCCCTTGCCTTGGGCTGATTAGTGGCCATGAGCAGAAGAGTTCTCTTAGAAATGGGGGAAGAGCAACCCTTACAGCTGCTATTTGACCTCAGTTATTGCTGCCTGTCCCAGCCTGCTGACCTTTACCTAACCTGTATAGGCTGTGTAACCCTTGGTCCTCTACCCTCTAGAAGCGGCCTGGGAAGAGACCATGGGTGAGGGGAGGGGCACAGCAGCCAAATGCTCAGCTAAAATTTATTATAGTTCAAGCTGTTTGGGTAGAATGAGAAAGCAAGAACCCCTCCCCCCTCTTTAGGGAGAGTTAGGGAGGCAGGCTGGCTGTAAGGGCTTTTTGTGATGAGCAGCAGTCACAGCTGAGAAGACAAAGCAGAGATTTTGAAAGGTGCCTTCTATTGATGTTTTCCCCCTCTCTACCCTTGGTAGCTCCTGCTGTCTTTTGACTTTCTTTTTGCTTCTTTCTGGAGAGGGAAGGGAGGGGGAGAAATGTTTCCAAATGGGTTCGTTTTGCATATACCGTGACAATAATGAACCTCATCCCTAAGCCTGGGTATGTGGAATATGATGTAGCTCTCAAATTTACTGCTAATGCTTATTGTAGTATTCCCTGTCTACTCTCTCTCTCTGCCACTCACCTTCTCTATTTGAGCATCTGGGTCTTGCTGCACCTCACTTTGTGTGTGCTCCCTGGTTCTCTGCCTTTTTCACTTATTTATTTAACCAGTTTTCTATACCACCTTATCCTTCAATCAAAGCGGTTTACATTATGTATTCAAAACAAACAGGTACTGGATACATTCCCTTGTCCCCAAATGGCTCACAATCTATGTGTACCTGAGGCAATGGAGGGTTAAGTGGCTTGCCCAAGGCCACAAGGAGTGCCTATAGGACTAAAAACCCCAGTCCATCCGGCCTGAGATTGCTGTCCCCAGGTGGGAATTGATCCTCCGGCCTGAGGTACTATGTCCCAACCATTAGGCCACTCCTTCCTCTGTATTCAGGTCTCTCCCTTTCTTTCACAACCTCTCCGTTTTCCCTCTTTGTCTCTCTTGCTTTCTCTGCACCCGCTAGTTGTATGTTTGGGGTGTGATTTATTTTGCAGTACCAGTGTCTGCATGCACCTTTATAGAACCCCAGCTGAGACCTGCTTCAGCCTTGCTAGTAAACTGTATTTCAGCAATAGGAGGAATGTCAATCCTGACACCAGAGTTCAATGAATTGTGCCTATGGTTAAATTCTTTGAAGGTTGTGGTATATTTTTTGAAAATAAAGCAAAAATCAGCACCATCCAAATTCTGGTGCCAAAAATAAATTAGGAAAAATGTCATCAGATCTCTAACACACTGCATGTGGCGAGACATATCTCTAGGGTGGGATAGGGGGAACCGCACCATGATCAGAGAGTGTCCTGAAGATAAAAATGAACTTTCACCAGCTCATAAAACCTGCTAAATGTGTGGTTGAGTCCAACACACACTGTTGAGGTGCACACATCCTTTCTTTTGCCACAGCCCACTCTGGCTTGTTTCCTGGATTTCACTCCAATCAATTACTTGTGTTCTTGTGACTTTTCCCTTATATACAGTAACATTGGCAACCTTCGGCCCTAGCAGTATATCAAGTGCTCTAATAAATAAGCAAACAAACAAACACACACATTCCCGTTTGGTTTGTTGTGGGGTGTGTGTGTGTTTTTTAACCAGATAAATTGTATACTTATTATTGGATCATTATAAGGTAGGAGGAATCTGCATTGGGTTTTCTTCATGTCTGTCGGGATGGGATTTCAAATCTGCATTTGCTAATTGACTTGGGTTTGCTAAGTGACCTAAAGCAATGAAGCTGGTAATAAGGGGAAGAAATAGCAAGGGTATAACCATGTGGGAGGACCTGAGGTGCTAGACACCAAAGAGCTTCCAATATGAGAACATAGGAGTGCCAGAGTGCACCCATATGAGTACCTGTCAAGGCTATGGTTGCCAGTGAGACCCTCAATATGAGTAAGTGGGGGAAGTTCAAGGGCATCAAAGCATCCCCAGTATAAGCATATACCAGATGTCATATAAGTAGGAATACTCATTTCTGAAGTGTTACTAGATATATAGCATCGTACAGATATATGTGAAGTCTTCAGCGTTGGGAGCCCTCGGTAGGAGTACATTGGAGGATCGCTGGCTCTGGACTTTGACATATTTTTGTTCTGCAGCATTACCCAAATTTCACCTACACCCAGAATCGATGGTGGTAGAAGAGGGCGGGGTTGCGCGCTTCCAATGTTTTATCCATGGTGTTCCAGAGGCTATGATCACCTGGGAATGCAACCGTACGACACTGCAGACAGATGATTATCGGTAAGCCATGACCTTGGGCAGAGCACATCACACACATCAGCATTCCTCATCCCCTGGCATGCCCAATGATGATGATCTATCAGTAACATGATACAACAAGTGAAACAAACTTCTTGACATGACTACACATAGCAAAGCAGATTTCCTTTGCGGTATTTTGAATTTCAGGACATTATGTAAATAGAGCTAGATAGTGCAAGATATTTGGGACCTGTAGAACAAATTGAATTTCTCTCTTCAATCATTCCTTGGGTGCACAGGCATGGCTGGACTACCCTCAGTCTTGCTTACCTTTTTCCATTCAGTTTGTAATGACACACTCAGATCTCCCCAAATGTTTGGATGAGATGGTATGGGCAGGTGATCACTTCCTCAGCGTCTGAGAGACCTTTGTATACTGTATAGTAACTATGACACTCTGGGTGGAGTCAGGGCCAGCCCAAGAGTATCCAGCACTCTAGATGAACCATTGGCCATGCACCCTCACTCTGCCCATAGTCTAGCAGCGCTCCTTACCTACTCCCCTTCTCTCAGGTCTCCAGCATCTTCCCTGCCTTACTCACCCCCCCCCCCCAAATGTCGCCAGCATTTCCTCTTTCCTTTTCCCCTCTCTAGGTGTCCGTCCATCTCTCCTTTTTCTTTCCTGTCACCCAAGGTACCCAACATCCCCACTTCCCTCCCTTTCTACCCAAGGTGTTCGGCATCTCCCCTCTCTTCCATTCCTTCTGCCATTGCTGCTACAGCCCCCACCACCCTTCCTCAGGAGGCCAAAAGAAATACAGGCTTTGAGGATCAGTGGTGCAGGGCTGGCAAGCCTTTTAAAGCCACCTTCAGTGATAGCCTTTGATCATCTCCACTGGCATGCTCAAGTCCTGCCCTGTCCTGCCCACTCCCATGTGGGGCAATATATGGTAGACCTGTGCTCCTGTGCAGATTCTCTGAGACCATCCACTGATGGCAGCTATAAAGGGTTTCCCTGCTGCTGTCTTTGCCAGCAGTGCTAGGGCTGCACTGCTACTGCCCCGTGCTGCTCCCTCCCTCCACCCCAAAACCTGTCACACTAGACAGATGCTTAGTCTTTCTGTTGGTAGTTCTCCAGGAACACGCACAGATTCTGAATTCAATATGCCTTGCGCCCAACGTCATGCCAAATAAGTGTAAGTTGGAATCGTATATGCCTATTAAACTAGCAGTGTATCATATCCTCAAATGAGGCTGGCAGCTACAGTGCTTCTCCAGGCTTGAGATGCCACTCAATCTTACATCTGTTCCTATCTGTTTTCCCAGTTTAACCCTTCTGCCAGCAGGGGTCCTTCAAATCACAGGTGTTCAGCATACAGACAAGGGCATGTACCGCTGTGTGGCAAGCAACATAGCTAATACCAGATATAGCCAGGAGGCTCAGCTCTCAATCATAGGTGAGTCTTGGGGCCACAGGGGAAGGAACATAGCTGATAAATGTATTTTATATGGAACCTAAGAAACTATTATAGATTTGTTTTACTAATGAGCCTTAACTCTTTATTATACTTTTCAATAAATGGAGCATTGAAAAGAATTATGTAAAAGCGATCAGTGCCCCTCTCTGTCAAACAGCAGGATATAATGAGCCTCATAAGTGGGTAACGTGATTCCCATGTGCATTCTCACGCTGCTGCCAGCCTCAAAGTACTTCAGTTAGTTTTGTCTGCCAAAATGAACAGATTAGCTCTCTCTCCATACTTGATTGTTTTTTTCTATGTTCTTTTTTTCTGGCCTTTGTAGATCTCCCCCCACCCCCAATCCCTCATATATATAGATATATATGTATATATTTCCAAGAACAAGCAGGAATGTAGTCTTCACATATGGGTGACGTTTGTACCAACGCACCCCCGTGGGAACGCTCCCCAGCGTCCAATAGGAAAACCTTTGGGAGCATCCTACTGTACCTGCGTTTCTGCCTTCCCAACTCTCCCTCCTCAGTTCTTTTTTTTCCGCGGAGCCAGCAGGAAGCAAATCCTATCGCCACAGAAAATTTGTTAATTCTATTTATTTTTGTTCTTTGTGGTACGCGTCTGCCTTCCCATTGACTCTGGAACCGACTTTCCTGTAGTAAAAAAAAAAAAAAAAGAGTAAAACTTTCTTCGGGCGCATTGATGCCATTTAGGCCTTAATCCTGCCATTTTGTCTACCGACACTATGGAGAATCCAGCTAGTGGTTTTAAGAAATGTTCTAAGTGTGGTGGTACCATCTCTGCTATTGGTACCCATGACTGGTGTCTCAAATGCCTTGGTCCTGACCACCAGCTAATTAGAGTGTCCTCTGTGTAAGAAGATGAAGAGACGCCTACAGAATCGAACTGCAAAGTTAGGCACACTCTTTGCCTCTGATGCAGTTTCTTTGGCATCGAGGGCATCATCTTCCTCTCATGGATTTCGGTTATCGAAGCATAAGTCTTTTTCAAAGACAGGCCGTGCCCCCCAAGGGTAGATCTCTTTCTAAGCATTGAGATTCCTCGAGCGTTGCCAAGGAGGTGGATCATCCAGCCAAACAACCCCGACGGGAGGACCTTCTCTCCAAAGCCATTGAGGGGTCCCAGGATGCCCCCAAGGCCTCCACCTCTGGAGAGCTCCTGGCGCCATGCTCTGGGACGGTAGCCTGCATCTCCAGTACCGATATTCAAACATCGGCAGGCTCTATGGATCACTGTATCCTGGCCATGGAGCGGAGCTTAGTGGCTCAACTGGTGGCTTCGGTTCTGGTCAAATCTTTACTGGTGGTATTGCCGACACCAGCAGGTCTATGGTACCAATGCAAACCGTGTCTGGTTATATGCCGCTTGATGCCCTACTGCCCATGCCTGCCCTCGAATTCATTCCCAGTACTGAGGGTTCCTCCAGGCAAGTCTCTCACTCCAATGCAGACTTTTATTTATTTATTTATTTATTTAACAGTATTTCTAAACCGCCTTATCTTATTAATCAAGGTGGTATCACAGCAAACAGTCGGGTAAAGTGAGAGTGTTAAACATGCAGTGAGGGAGAAATGTAGTTGAGCGTGTGTTGTATTGTGTGCTAGATTGGTTTGAGCTATGTACAATGTGTGTTGTGTTGTGCGCTAGAGTGGTTTTGAGCTATGTACAAGATGGGCTATATGCAGTGATGCAAAACACATTTTCTATACATACAGTGTTTAGGAGGTATCATGTACTGTTATACAGTACATGATAACAGGACTTTAATAGGTATCGAGCCTTAGCAGAGCAGGGACATCGTTCACGCCGATACTTCGAGTCCTTCCAATTCCGATTCTTCCAATGATCCATCGATCGATACCCGAAGACTTCAAAGTTTACCAAAGGATCCTTCTCCTTCTCCAGAATGGTGCATGTCCCCTCCCGAGGATCTGTCTTTTCAAGAATTTATTCAGGACCTAGTGAGGGGCCTTTCCATAACAGTAACATCCGAAGCATGAACAGTAACGTACGAAGCATGAACCAAGGGAAGTTGGAAGTGGTCAAGAATGAAATGGAACGTGTACAACTTGATCTGTTGGGTGTCAGCGAACTGAAATGGACTGGCATCGGGCACTTTGCATCAGATGATCACATGGTCTACTATGCTGGAAATGAAAGACAAAGAAGAAATGGTGTTGCATTTATAATAAAGAAGAAACTTGCAAGAACTGTAATGAAATACAATGCAGTCAGCGAACGCTTAATCTCTATTCGTCTACGAGGATTGCCTATCAACACAACTATAATTCAAGTATATGCCCCAACAACAGCTGCAGAAGAGAATGAAATTGAAGAGTTCTATGAACAAGTACAAGCTGAAATTGACAGAACATGCAAACAGGATATCCTGATAGTCATGGGTGACTGGAACGCAAAAGTTGGCAACAAAGAAGAAGGCAAAGTAGTTGGAAAATATGGACTTGGCAACAGAAATGAAGCTGGAGAAAGATTGATAGAATTCTGCAAGACCAATGATCTATTCATCTCAAACACCTTCTTTCAGCAACACAAGCGACGACTGTACACATGGACTTCACCCAATGGATTGTATAAAAATCAAATTGACTACATCTGTGGAAGTCAACGATGGAAAAGCTCTGTAACATCAACAAAGACAAAACCTGGAGCTGACTGTGGTACAGATCATCAACTACTAGTATGCAAACTCAAGCTAAAGTTGAAAAAGAGCAAACCACTCATGAATGCAGCAAAATATGACCTTGAGAATATACCACTGGAATTAAAGACTGCCTGCAAAATCGATTTGCTGCCTTAGATACAAATGACAGAGCTCCGGAAGAGTTATGGAATGACATCAAGAAGGTTGTGCTGGAAGAAAGCGAGAAGTCTCTACAAAAGGTGAAAAAGCAAAAACGGCCAAAATGGATGACGGAAGAAACTCTGAAAATTGCCCAGAAACGCAGAGAAGCTAAAGCCAAAGGAGAAAGAAAGACAATCGCAGAACTCAACAGAGATTTCCAACGTGCAGCAAGACAGGACAAGGAAAAGTACTACAATGACACTTGCAAGGAAATAGAAGCAGAAAGTATTAGAGGAAGAACAAGATCGGCTTTCCTAAAGCTGCGAGAGTTAAAGAAAAAGTTCCAGCCTCGAATTGGAATGTTACAAGATGCTCAAGGTTCTATGTTGAATGATGCTGAGAAGATCAAGAAAAGGTGGAAGGAATATACAGAGTTTTTATATGATAAAGATCAAGTGGACCAACAGCCGTTTCAACCTATACCTTATGATCAGGAACCATTGGTGATGAAAGAAGAAGTTGAAGCAGCATTGAAAGCCTTATCAAAGAACAAAGCACCAGGCATTGATAGCATTCCCATAGAAGTATTGGCAGCAATCTGATGCAGCTGTTACCGTACTTACAAGGCTCTGCCAAGAAATATGGAAGACAACATCATGGCCAACTGACTGGAAAAGATCTGTGTTTATACCAATATTAAAGAAAGGTGATCCAACTGACTGTGGAAATTATCGCACAATCGCTCTGATCCCACATGTCAGCAAGATTCTACTGAAGATTATTCAAAAGAGACTACAGCCATACCTAGAACAAGAACTACCTGAAGTGCAAGCAGGGTTCAGGAAAGGGCGAGGAACGAGAGACATCATTGCGGATGTGAGATGGATCCTTGAAAAGACTAAAGAATACCAAAAGGATATCTATTTGTGCTTTATCGACTATAGCAAGGCTTTTGACTGTGTAAACCATGAGAAACTCTGGGCCACATTAAGAAGTATGGGTATACCAGAACACCTGATCGTTCTCTTGCGTAATCTGTACATTGATCAAGAAGCAACAGTTCGAACGGAACAAGGAGAAACAGAATGGTTTAAAATAAGCAAAGGTGTAAGACAAGGCTGCATACTTTCCCCCTACCTGTTTAATTTATATGCAGAACAAATCATCAGAGAAGCAGGACTGTATGAAGACAACAGAGGTGTGAAGATTGGTGGAAGACTCATCAACAACCTTCGCTATGCTGATGATACCACATTACTGGCTGAAAGTGAAGATGATCTGAAACATTTGCTTCTCACAATCAAAGAACATAGTCTCAAAATGGGCCTGCACCTTAATGTAAAGAAGACAAAGATCATGACAACTGGCATAATCAACAGGTTCATCGTTGAAGGAGAAGAAATTGAAATCGTGAACAACTTTAACCTACTTGGATCAACTATCAATAAAGAAGCAACAAGCAGTCAAGAAATCAGACGACGCATTGCTCTTGGCAGAATGGCTATGAAAGACCTAGATAAGATTCTCAAGAGCAGAGATGTCTCTCTCCATACAAAGATTCGACTTGTTCAAGCCATGGTATTTTCAATAACATCATATGGATGTGAAAGCTGGACAGTGAAAAAGACAGACAGGAAGAAAATTGATGCCTTTGAATTATGGTGCTGGCGGCGAATACTGTGTATACCATGGACTGCCCGAAGAACAAACCAGTCGGTACTAGAAGAGATCAAACCTAAGCTTTCTTTAGAAGCTCAGATGACAAGACTTCGACTTTCATACTTCGGACACATCATGCGAAGAGAGAGATCATTAGAGAAAGACATCATGCTTGGCAAGATAGAAGGTCAACGCAAAAGAGGAAGGCCAGCAATGAGATGGATTGCTACAATAACAGCAGCTACGGGTACCAGTCTGTCAACAATGAGCCGCCTGACTGAAGACCGAACACAATTTAGGATAGCTATCCAGAGGGTCGCCATGAGTCGACTCCGACTCGACGGCACTTAACAACAACAACAACATCCGAGAAAGAACCCAGAGCAGAGGAATTGGAGATCCTCCAATACCCTACAGCTCCTAAGGAGGTGGCCACACTTCCAATTCACCGCATTCTCCATGATCTCGTGCTCCAGATGTGGGAAACGCCCCTTACTATTTCTCCATATACTCGCAGACTCATTACTCCGAGTACCGGAGTGTGCCGGCTTCCAAAAGGTGCAGCTGCCGCACCACTCAATGGTAGTGGAATCGGCAATGCGTCGAATTAAAAGTTTTAAGACACGTTATTCTAAACCTCTGGGTAGAGAAACAAGAACCCTTGATGCTTTTGGGTGTCGGTGTTTTCAGACTGCCATGCTGTCAGCCAGGATAAGCTCATACATACTCTATATGGATATGTTCCTCAAGGAGGTTACTAGAGATCTGGAGTCAATGTCTCCTCTTCTCCCTGATGATAAGAGAGCTATCTCAAGTTGGTCAGACATGCCCAGAACATCGCAAAGTTTGTCAATAGAGCAACTTTTGATTGCTTTGAGTGCACCAGTAGAGCCACATTAATCTGCATTGGTGCATCCAGGATTACTTGGCTTCAGGCATCAGATCTTGAACAATGGGTGCAAGATAAAACTGGGTAATATTCCTTGCACAGGTGAAAACCTTTTTGGCAAGGACTAGCAAGATAAAGCTTCTCAGTTAGAATCTGAGAATACCACTTTAAATAGGCTTTCTAAGACTACTGCCAACCCTGCTAAGAAGAAAGCGGCTGCAAAGAAAACTTTCTTTAGTAAGAAAAATAAGTTTTACCCTTCTTACACCCCTGCTTCTCAATACTAACCTCAGGGTGCTCAGAAGAGGCAACAGCTTCCCAAACAACAGAAGAAGCCACAGGCTCCTAAGACTCATTCAGCTTCTCAGGCTCAATTTGTTCCTGGTTTTTTACTTTTTCCTAGAGAACATAGCCACTCCCCACAGGTGGCATCTCATCACTTCAGAGCAGTGGACACTAATCATAGAGAGGGGTACAGACTTAATCTAAAAAATCTGCCCCCTCCACCCTGGTAGGGGAATATCATTCTCAGCCTCCTTTCACTGCTCTTTTGCTACAGGAGGTGACTTCTCTTCTGTCACAAGGTGCCATAGAGGAGATTCCAACATCTCAGGAGGGGATGGGTTTCTATTCTCCGTACTTTCTCATCCCAAAGAAAACCGGAGGATACAGATCCATCCTGGACTTCAGAAACCTGAACAAGTTTCTCGTCTGTGAGAAGTTCAAGATGGTCTCTCTGGGGACCCTCCTACCCTATCTCCAGTCAGGACTGGCTCTGTTCTTTAGATCTAAAGGAAGCATACACACATATCCTTATTCATCCAGAACACAGGAAATATCTACATGCTTCAGGGAAGACACTATCAATACTAAGTCCTTCCTTTCAGACTCGCCTCTGCCCCAAGAATCTTCTGAGGCGCACAGTAACATCGGGGAGCAGCAGCCATCATCGGAGGGAGTGAGGGGGAGCTCCTCCTCACCTCCATTAACCACCAATCAGCAGCCCTAAGCAGCCCTCTACAACGGCTCAAAAACCGCTGCTTCTGAGGTGCGCCCGCGCCTAAGGGCCCCGCCAGAGGGCCCTTTGGCGTGGGTCCGTGGCGTGTGAGTAAAACCTATTTTATATTTGTGTATGCAACTATTATGCTGCTATATTACGGCTGTAATCTACTGTTCTCCTTTCTTCTTGTCTCTTCTATCCTTTTGTGTAGTACTGTATCTCTTATTCTGTCCTATCTTATATATGGCGTTCTTTTCATATCTTCTATAATTATATTTTATTGTAAACCGCTCTGATGCTTTGGCCTGAACGGTATATCAAATGATTAAACATAAACATAAACATGGCGGTCATGGCTGCATTTCTAAGATTTCTAGGGATATTTGTCTTTCCTTACTTAGACGACTAGCTCATAAAGGCAGGCACCTCCCAGGTGGTCTGCCTGTCTCTCTCCCGTATCATGCAGGTACTGCAACATTTGGAATTTGTAATAAATCTTCCAAAATCCCATCTCGCTCCTACTCAGACATTAGAGTTCATAGGAGCTCTCTTAAACACTCAGCAGTCAAGGACATTTCTACCCCAGCCCCACTGTTCTCGCCGCATTCAACTGGCATCTCAGGTACGTCTCAGAGACCACCTAACTGCCCGAGAAATGTTGCAGCTTCTAGGTCATATGGCCTCAACAGTTAACATAGTTCCATATTCCCATCTGCATTAGTGCACAGCCCAATGGACTGGCCTCCCAGTGGAAATGGGCCTCAGGCCATCTCAGAGACAAGATCAGAGACTCTGCCCCTCTGGCCACATTCCTTCAATTATGGTGTTCCCCAGAGAATCTCCTTGTTGGGTCACTTTTTCAGATGCCTCCAAACTGGGGTGGGGGGCCCATCTGGGGACTCTCTCCACTCAGGGCCTCTGGACAGACAGGAATTGCAACTCCAGATAAATCTACTCGAGCTTTGGGCTATCTTCAACGCCCTCAGGGTGTTTCAGGAGCATCTTCGATCCCACAGGGTCCTGGTCTAGATGGACAATCAGGTAGTCCTGTTCTGTGTGAACAAGCAGGGAGGAACAGGATCTTGGCCCCTCTGCAGAGAAACTCTCCATCTCTGGTCCATTGCCAATCAGATACATCTCCAGGAACAAGCAGGAATGAGTCTTCACACGTGGGAGACGTCGCCGATGGAGCTCGCACGGGAAAATGCTCCCCAGCATCCAATCAGAAAGCCTTTGGGAGCATCCCCCGCGCCTGCGCGGTGGCTTCCCGCCCTTCCCACTGCCTCTCCCCAGTTTTTCGTTTTCCGCGGAGCAGGCAGGACGTCCCTCCTGCCACCGCAGAAAAGTTTCCTTTTTTCTGTAGTCGCGGCTTTCCCGCCAATGGTGGCACCTCCGTGCCCCCCCTTTTTTTCTTTCTTTCTTTCAATTGTTTTTCATTTAATTTTCATCGCCCCCTTCGGGCGCTGAGGACCGGGGCATGGAGCCTTCTTCCCCCCAGCCTCACGGCGGGGACTTAAGTTTCCACGTGGACTCCAATGCCCGGTGCCTCTCCTGTTTGGGGCCTGACCCTTTTTCCCCGGATTCCCTGGGCTACAGTGTCGGGAGAAGACCCTCCCTCTTTCGGGTATCCCTCGACGACGTCTTTGCGCCAAGGGCGCGGTCGTCGGCTTGTCCTTCTCTCCAGGATCAGGTAACCACACAACAGTCTGTTAAGACTAGCCGAGTCTTGAGGGCAAGCCTCATGCGCGGCATGGCGACGGCTCCGGCCAACCCCTCAAGTCCTCCTTGGCTGATATACCCCGGCGGGAGTCCTCGGGCTCCAAAGCATTTACGGGGTTTCGGGATGTTCCTGAGATTCGCTCCTCACAGAACATTCCCGAGTCATGGCCGAGGGAGGTACCCGCTTCGAGCGGTGCCGATTCCTCGGTGTCGGCGTCGAGTGTTTCACTCTTCGCCAGAGATCGTCAGCCGGTGTCCTCGGCGCCTTCGGGGCCGATCGGCTCGACCGGGTCAGACCTTCCTACATCCAAGCCATGCTCGGGCGCGGTAGCCGCTCCGGGCGGTACTGAGCCCCGGGCATCATCGTCGGTGTCGAGCGCTCCGCTTCTCACCGAGGATCGTCGGCTGCTGTCCTTGGCGCCGCCAGCGTCGGTGTCGAGCGTTCCGCTCCTCACCGGGGATTGGCGGCTGTGGTCCTCTGCGCCTCCGGGGCCGACCGACTCGCGCCGGTATGGCGTTAATACAGGGGTGGTATCCGCTTTGGGCGGTGCCGACCCGTCAGCATCGAGTGACCCGCTGCCCTCGGCACCTCGGGGGTCGATCGACTCGACACTGTCTGACGGCCCTACGTTTAGGTCATGCGCGGGGGTAGTACCCGCTTCGAGGGCGCGGGCGTCGGTGATTCCGCCCCGCGCCGGGGATGTTCATCTGGCCTCCCTCCCTTCGGGGCCTCTCGCTTCGACCCGCTCCGGGTCGCCGGTATCCCAGCCCTGTGCAAGGGTGGTGCTGGGTTCAAGCGGCGCTGCTCTGCCGGCGACGGCAGGGGCGTCGAGCACGAGGGACCGCCATCGACCTTCCCCGGGGACCTCGGGGCATGTCGGCCAGCGCACGGGCGACTCCCCGGCATCGACGCGGCCGTCGAGGGCCCCACCCTTCCCTAGAGAAGGGGCCTCGGGATCTTCGACTGCTTTGACCCAATCTGGGTCTGCGCCGCCCCGCTACGGTACCCCGACGTCGGCGCAGGGGCTTTGCACCCCCCCCCCCCCCCGCAGGGACTCGTCGGGTGACCGGAGTCCCCTCAGGGACGGGCCGTATGCCCCGGAAGGATTTCTCTCCGGATCGGACGAGTTCGAGAGGGAGCCCGGCGCCGGGCAGTGCCCGCCGGTCGGCGCTGGCGTCAGATGACCCTCTCTCCTCCGAGCACCGTCCTCGGGGGCCCTTGAGGTTCGTGGCACCGGTCGGCGCGGTTCCGATCCACGCTCCGGGATCTCCACCACCGGCGCGATCACTCCTGCCGGGGGCCTCGAGGACGGAGTCGATCTCACTCGGTTCGATGCCCAGCCTGGAGTCGTCGTCCAGCCTTGAAAGCCTGGCCATGGCACGTCTCGGGATCGGCCCCTGTCCTCTCCCGCAGAGCAGAGACCGCTGGCCCCTGCCCTCCGGCGGCCGCGGATTCGCTCCAGTCACGAGGGGGGAAGTGCTGCCCCCGGGTTTGGGGCCGAGGCCGGTTCCTGCGGCGCCGTCGGTGCCATCGACTTCTTCGATGCCTAGCTTGGAATCAATTCCAGGAGCCGACGACGCCATGTTGACTGCCCCGAGCCGGGTCGGTTGGTCCCCTCCTCTGCCCAGCGGGCATCGGCCCGAGTGGCCTCTTAGTGCCCGGGCGACCTCTCCAGCCATAACTGCTCTGGCAGAGCCGCCTTTTCAGGATTTCCTCCTTGACATGGCGGACTTGCTGGCCATCCCTATCCCGGATCCGAGCTCAGGCCCTGCGGAACAGGCCTCCGCGATGCTTCCTCTGCATCCCGCCCTGCAGGATCTCCTGCTGGGGGCTTGGCGGTCGCCTTTGAGGGTTCCGGCGCCGCCGACTGCGATGCAGGCTCTGTACCGGGTGCCTCCGTTCCCGGGGTTTCGGCAGCACCAGCTTCCACATCGGTCCATTGTGGTGGAATCGGCGCTGAGGAAGGCCGGAAGCAAGGAGAGGCATGCTTCTCGCCCTCCAGGCCGCGCCTCGAAGACGCTAGATACTCTAGGACGTCAAGCCTTCCAAATGTCTATGCTGGCGGCCAGAATTATTTCATATATATTTTATATGAGTCTGTCGCTTCGGGAGGTCACCGAGAGGTTATCTCGGTTATCCACCTTCGTATCTGCAACCAAGGCCTTTGAATATTCCCTGCTTCTTTATCATTGCAGGAATATCTCCGGGTTCCTTTCTCGTGCTTCGCTGGACTCCTTCCGGTCGGTCAGCAGAGCCTCTGCTGTTGCCATTAGAGCACGCCGCACGGCATGGTTGCAGGCGTCCGAGTTGTGTCGACGGGCACAGCACATCCTGGGTAATTCTCCCTGCGACGGAGATCACCTCTTCAATAGTGAAGCCTTACGTCAGGTCGCACAGTGCTTCGCTAACCTTCCCAGAGTTAGCAGCCAGCCTAGGGCCCGGCTTCCCCCCGGTGGTGGTAAACGCCCCTCCAGACCCCCCTTCCCTAGGAAGAGGAAATGTCAGCCCTCCGCCCACCCTCCAGGCGCGTGCAAGCAAGGGACCTCTCACCCCGGGTTGATGTCCCCGGGCCCGCACCAGGACTCTCATACTAAGCATTTTTAGGCTCAGGTGGGTGGCTGCTTGCTCTTAACCTCCTTACCAGAAGTTTAGACTAGAGCTATACTCTGGGGCTCGTCCAGTTGGAAAATGTTCGGGGACTTATCTAGGGGTTCAGGTCTTCTCCTCCATGGGAAAGGGAGACCACCTTACGCCGTGATCACTCTGGCCCACGGTCACCCTACTTACTCTTCGGTACGTCCCCGAACCCCTCTCAGCCAGTATCCTCTTGCTGATTGCTTCCGTACTGGAATTCCCCTCCAGCCGCTATAGTCCCCCTATACTCTCCAGGGACTATACCCTCATGTTCCCCGATTGTGCGGGGGACAATTTCTACGCGCAGGTCCTGGGGACACATTAGGACCTCCAACCCCTGCGGCATTCTACCGGACTGATGCTATCTCCGTCCCCCGCGCTACCGCGCTCTTAGCTCACCGATCTCCCCTTGCCCTCCGGGAAAGATCCCTCCCCTGACGGATCTTGCGGCCACCTCTCCAGGGTGGACGTTCTGGGGATTGATGGCAGATCCGCCTTACCTGAGTGCTGCTCATGGAGGCAGGCCCCCCGGCGTGCCTGCGTTAGTACCGGAGGGGGCGTCCCTATGTCCACCAGCTTAGATATACTAGATATCACCTGCTTGGCAGGCGCCTTGGGGGATCCCCACAGTACCTGTGTTTACCACCTTTTTCCCCCTATGGCCGGTACTCACCCCCCCCCCAGGGGGTCCGGCCAGTCCGCCTGCCTAATCCCCATCGGGCCGCGGACTGGTGGCACCCTACTGCTGTGAAGTCAACAGTCCCTTTTCAGTGAGGTCTCTCGCTAGGGCAGACTGTGTACCCCTTCTGCTCCGGGGTACACCTCTACGCTTCTCCGGGATAGGCTCTCTAGTTCGGCCTGTCTTCCACTGTTGGTCCTCTGAGTTATGGACTCTACTCCTAAGGGAGTGCTCAGCTTGCCGTGAGCCCCCTGGAAGACCTGCCGTCCTTCTCCTGACCCAGCTGACGCCTGGATCCCATGGCCTTCCAGATTTGGAACTTCCTCCCCGCTGCGGTGAAGTTTCCTTGATGACCTCGCTACTGCGTCTACAGTGCCTTCATCACAGGACTACTTCCGACAACCCGGTGGGTAAGCAGTACAGGATTCTAAACCATTAATTCAGTAGAAACTTAATGGCCGGTAAGCTCTGTATGGTACTAGGTCATTTACTCATTACATGCTTAATGATTCTCTTCATGCTCCCCTCTGCCTACTCCCGTAGCCTGGGTTTTTTTTTGCTGTATCCTAATGGTACCTGTTCTGCACTCTAAAGACTTGCCTCCGTAGTCTTTGGATTCGCTGTTCCTCTATTCAACTCCTGCCCTCCATCCCTCAGGGGATGCCGGAGATTCAGGCTGGGCAAATGCCATCCCGTCTGGGCTGCGCTTATGGGATCTCCCCGGACATCCTAAGCTAGGGAGTCCCCACGTGTGAAGACTCATTCCTGCTTGTTCCTGGAGATAGCACAGTTACTTACCTGTAACAGGTGATCTCCGGAACAGCAGGAATTAGTCTTCACAACCCGCCCACCTCCCCTGGGAGTTGTGTCTCTCTTTTTCTCTATTCCTTCCTCTCCTGCCGGCTCAGCTATGAAACTCAACTGGGGAGAGGCAGTGGGAAGGGCGGGAAGCCACCGCGCAGGCGCGGGGGATGCTCCCAAAGGCTTTCTGATTGGATGCTGGGGAGCATTTTCCCGTGCGGGCTCCGTCGGCGACGTCTCCCACGTGTGAAGACTAATTCCTGCTGTTCCGGAGATCACCTGTTACAGGTAAGTAACTGTGCTTTCAGGGACATCCATTCAAGCAACCTCCACATACCAGTGGTACTAACCACAGAGGTATCAAACATAGGATGGGGAACTCATGTATCTTTTTCACCCACAAGGATTTAGATGAAAAGGGAAAATCAGATCAGATCAGTCTTCTAGAACTAAGTGTAATCTTTATTTGCAGAGGTTTTGACAGTGTTTTTGGAAAACCATCTTTGTCTAAAAGGAAGTACCAGTTTTATGTAAACAAACAAGGAGTCATCTTCTGCAGAGAGACACTTAAAATCTGGAACTTGGCAATCCCTTATCACAATAACATAATAGATGATGGCAGATGAAGACTGGAACAACCCATCTAATCTGTTTAGTTTGATGGTTAGGATTGTAACTGCTTCTCTGTACAGATTATGCCCCATGCTATCTCGTAAATGCGTCTGATGATTTGGGCAGGCAAAGAGGGGGGTGCATAGTTTGAGTGGCATGGCCTGCGGCACAGCCCCTGCGCAGCCTACGGCAGCCATCAGTGTCACCTCTGACTCCTATTTCTGCTGTGGCTGCGAGCACGAATACATCAATGTGGAAGTACTATTTTTGACTGTTCCTGGCTCTGATAAAAGATGGGGGTAGGCCGCAGGGACTGCGGAATCAAGGGGGCAGTATGTCTTCAGATAGTGAAATTCCTTGGTTTTGGTGGGAAGCACTGCTATTTTGTATGGCTTTAAAGCTGGAGGCAGAGAGGCCTGCAGTACCCTGGTTGCACAACAGTTTGATGCCATGGCTCAGCAGAAGAGGTTGGCACATCCTCCTGGCATTCTCTTGGGGCAGGGGACCCATTTTCCCCACAAATTCATTCTGTTACTACACCAAGCCTTTTGCAAGGCCTGATGCAGGGGGCCATCAAACCCTGGGAACAGCTTCCAGGGTGTGGCAGGTTGCCAGTGCTTTACCCGAGGCCAAGCAGCTGCAACATGATCTAGGAGACAACTGGGTAGATAGAGCTTTGGTCATCTTGGGAAATGTGGAGGATCCTCTGGAAGGTCCCTCAGCGTGTTGGGATAGGGCCCCGGAAGAAGAGGGCAGTATCCTAGTAGGGGAGGACACCACCATAGTGAAGCTGTTCAATAAGGATGAGTTGGCCTTTCTCATCTTTCACACCCTGACAGCTCTCAATATAGTGGATGATGAGCCCGTGGTGGTGACACAATGGAGGATCCTTTATTAGAGGGCATCAGTGGTTCTCTGAAATCCTTTTCCCTGAATAGGGCAATAAAGGAGAAAACAGCAGAGTGGGATTCCCCAGAAGCTGGTCGGCGGGTTAGTAGGTCTATGGATTGTTTGTATGCTATCCCACTGGATGAGGTGGTTTTGCGGCTGCCAGAGGTTGATGCGTTGTATAGAAAACCTGTTAAATAAAATAAAATAAAAAATACTAAGAAGACTACAATTCCTGTTAATGGTGGTGGTGTGCTGAAGGAAACTCAGGACCAGAAGATTGAGGCATTATTGAAACAATCCTTTGAGGTCTGTGCTCTGGCTCTGCACGTGGCAGACTTTGGGGGGTGTATATGGCTTGAGTGGCCGGAGTCTGGTCCAGCTTTCCTAGCGGATGCCCTGTACGACTTGGTTTGGGCCTTAGCCAAAAACAGGACATTGGTTATGATAGTATGCCATCTGTTATGGTTGTGCAGTTGGTCAGTTTATGTGCCATCCAAAACCTGGCTGCTTAAACTCCTGTTTGAGAATAAATTACCCTTTGGCGAGGCTTTGAAGAACCTAGTACAAGATTTGGGTGAATCTAAGATGTCTGTGCTTCCGGAGGATAGGCCACAGGGTTTAAGGTTCCTCTTTCTCGCAGGGTTGGTATCGGCATTCCTGAAGGTTTCATCCAAGCCAAGGTGGTTCCTCCCAACAATTGAGATTTCTCCCTCAGGGTCAGTCCTTTTGCGGTGGGCACAGAGTGTGAAGAGGGGGCATTGGGGCCACAGCTAGCTCTAAGTCCTCCCAAAGAGGTTTTGAGGATCCAGGCTTGCATGGTTCCAGTGGGTGATCATCTGCAGAGGTTTTATTCTGCGTGGACCTAAATGTCAGACCAGTGGGTTCTGGAAATTATTTATTTATCTATTTATCTCTCTATCACATTTCCGCTGTTCAATATGGTTTACGTATAATAGAACATTACATGGAGCATGCAAAAGTTATAAGGAACATTTTGCTACAGATAAGCAACCCATATGCGCGGTATAAAAGAAATGCTAAATAAATAAATATGATCATGCAGAGAAGCATTATGATCCAAACATTAGCATTAGCCTCTATGATAGTAACTTGTAAACATCCAAGGCATACTTAACATATATACAGTGTATGTAATATATATACAAGTGCTAAGCAGGTGTATTGGTGTGGTGTAAGTGTTTATTAATGAGGGACGAAGGTGGGCTATATCTTAGGAGTATTTTGTATAAAGTTTAGTGATGCTGTTTGCTGGCTTATGTTGTTCCCTAGAAGCACATTTGGAACAGGTGCGTTTTCAGGAGTTTCCTGAAATCCTTGGAGTCTGTGGTTGTGTGGATTTTCACGGGAAAGGAATTCCATACCGTTGGAGCATGGACCATGTCTTCGCTAAAGATTCTAACATGGAAGGTCATCTTTTTTTATTGCCCTCACCAGCTAGACTCATTTAGTGAGCTTCAAGCATTGGTGGCAGACCCACTTTACACATGGTTCCGCCATGACAAGGTCGTCCTTAGAATCCATGCTGAAGATGGTGTCTCCTTTTCATTTGAATCAGTCAGTTTATCTTCCTGTCTTTTTTCCCAGACCACATTTGTCTAGGGTAGAGGCAACCCTCCATACTATTGACTGCAAACGTGCCTTAGCATTTTATCTTCAAAGGACTCGAGAGCACCGTAAGGCTTCTCATTTGTTCATCTCCTTTGACCCTAGTCACCTGGGGTTGCCAGTATCCAAACACATTCTATCTAAATGGAAAGCAGATTGCATCTCTTTTGCTTATGATAAAGCAGGATTATCCCTTGAGGGGTCATGTCACTGCCCATAATGTTCGTGCCATGGCTACCTCGATGGCAAATCTACACTCTAGCCATTGACGAAATCTGCAAAGCAGCAACTTGGTCTTCGGTCCATACCTTTGCTGCTCATTACTGACTGGACAAGGACTCCTGCCTGGATGCCATGTTTGGTCAAGCTGTTCTCCAGCACCTCTTTCAGACTTAAGGGTAACTCCTATCCTCCGTCCCAGAATTTAACGATACCAGACATCCATGGAGGATTCATGACCTCTTGAAGCCTACCCTGAGGCAAGCCTACCAGTTCTGAGATCATTTTCTCTGGGTGCTAGGGAGTCTCATATGTGAAGACTACATTCTTGCTTGTTCCTGGAGATAGCATAGTTACTCACCTGTAACAGGTGATCTCCGGGAACAGCAGGAATTTAGTCTTCACAGCCCACCCTCCTCCCCTAGGAGTTGTAGGTTTTCTTTTTCTCTCAGCTACAAACTCAACTACTAAGGAGGGAGGGTTGGGAAGGCAGCAACGCATGCGCAGTGGGATGCTCCCAAAGTCTTTCCTATTGGACGCTGGGGAGCGTTCCCACATGGGCTCCGTCAGTACTGATGTCACCCATATGTGAAGACTAAATTCCTGCTATTCCCGGAGATCACCTTCCAGTGAGGACATCACTGGTACTAGGGCTGGTGCGGCTAGTGATACCCACCTGAATTTCTCTGTCTCCAGCAGATGGTGGATGCTGGACTGGTGCAGCATGGAATGTGATGTCTCCTGGGCTGCTGTCCTGCAGGACGCCTTCTCAGTAGAACCCAGTTGGCAGACATCGCCAAGGTGTATCTGTGGATACCTTGCTGGAGTTTCCCACTTGGATGGAGAAGGGGAACCATCAGTCTTACCGGCGAAGTCCTTGGCCTAAGATTTGATAGAGGGTTGCCCTGACCTTCCCGTTCACAGCTGTTTTTTTCATGCACGCTATCTCTTTCTGTCCACCTCCCTACTTCTAACCCTCAATGTTTTGACCCACAGAGGGGAAAAAAAGGGAAGAAGTGCATCAGAAGGGTGCTGGATGCAGCCCGGGCAGTCTCTTGTGGTTGATGCCGTCTCAAGGGCTGACTCTCCAAGGGGGGAGGCACTTTGTCATTTACCTCTGTGCCTGCCTGCTCTGCCACTTACCATTTAAGCAACCATGGGACTTGGGGTCAGTTGCTGTGGTCATTTCTGTGCCGTGGGATTAGGCACTCTGGGTGTGCTGGGAGAGCAGTCTCAGCATCGGTGCTGCAGCATTGAACCTTGCTCCTGCATGATTTCCTTCTTCTCTGATGCCAGGCTGCCTGGGCTTCAGTACAGTCTTCTTCATGGCTTTACCCTGAGCCACAAACGTGCATGCCGGGCCTGGGTGATGACTGTTTCTCCAGTACCAAGCAGGAAGTCAGTCCTCACACATGGGTGACGTCGGCGCCGACGGAGCCCTCGCGGAGCAATTTTCCCCAGCTTTCAAAGAAAGCCTTTGGGAATTGCAGCGCGCATGCGCGGTCCTCTTCCCGCCCAAGGGTGCCATCTTGCTCAGTCTTCTTTTTTTCCGCGGAGCCCTACAGACGTTGCCTGTGAATCCCCCGCAGAAATGTTGATTTTACTCGATTTTCTTTATTCTTCTTCGGTTCGACGCCGGTTCTTTTCCCGCCCGGACTCGCGACGCCGGTTACGAGTCCGTCCGTTATTTTTCGGTTTTTTGTCCTTCGTGACAGACTTCGAGCTTTTTTTCTTTTCCCTGGCTGCCCGGTCATTCGACCTCGCAGGGGCCCTTTTTCCCCCGATGGCGGCCAGTGGCTTCAAAAAGTGTGACCTCTGTAAGAAACTTATGTCTCTTACAGACACTAACGACTTCTGCCTCCGCTGCCTAGGCCCGGATCATAACTCCATGATCTGCGGGCCATGCAGCAAGATGTCCTCAAAAGCATTGAGGAGTCGGCAGCACCAGCGGGAGCGTATCTTCTCTGACTCCGGCCGGGCTCGGACCTCATCAGAGGCTTCGACGTCTCGGGACTCTGGTCCTGAGCATCGTCGAAGTTTCTCTGAAAGGGGGTCTCCTACCCGGGAACATCATCGGAAGAAGAAACCCGTGAGGGCGGAATCGGTGGACGCTCCTGGTCCCTCGAGGGCCAGGTCGCATAGCCCCGATTCCCGTCCCGGGTCCTTGGAGTCGGAGAGGCCGTCGAAACATCCTCGACTCGAGGAGGACTTGCCCGCTCACGTGAGTACTGTTGTCCTCGTGGACTCACCTCCGAAGGACCCGACGTCGGGCCCGATGCCGTCGGGGCCCGAGTCGGGGGCTGCTGGGTCTCCTGAGCTCGGACTCAGGTTGACGGCCTTGGAGGTCAGCTTGGCTGCCTTCATGGACCAGCAGCGGGCATTGATCGCTGGCCTCACTGGTGCTTCTGCCCTGACCGCCGGGACGTCGACCTCCAAGTCGACCCCGGAGACCGAGCCGATCCTCGAGTCCATGAGGGCTCGAGTCGATCCTCGGTCGAGGTCTCCTTCGGCCTCCCGTTCGGGACCGATGTCGTTGACGCCGACTCCCTCGGCGTTGGGGCGGATGGCTTCAGTGCCCGCCCGACCGGAGCCGGTCGACTCCTCCTCCGAAGAGTCGGCCTGGGAATCTGAGGACGAAGAGTCACCTGGTTCCTTTCGGACTCGGTGTGTCCCATCGGACTCCCCCGAGTCCGAACCTCGGAGACGGTCCCCCCCGGAGGATACCCGGTTCTCGGACTTCGTGAGGGATATGGCCAAAGCCTTGGCCTTCCCTGCGGATCCCGAGGAGGAGCCTCGAGTCGAAGAACTCGATGCCCTCCAATATGACTCTCCCCCGAAGGAGGCCTTTATTGTACCGGTTCCTCCCATGCTGGAACAACTTCTCTTCCGCATGTGGGAGAGCCCGGCGTCGTCGCCGGTATTGAGCAAGCGGGTCGATTCCATTTATCGAGTCCGCAAGAGCCCCGGGTTCCAAAAGGCACAACTACCGCACCATTCCATGGTGGTGGAATCGGCCATGCATAGACTGAAGAGTCAAAAAATGCACTCCTCGGTGCCCCCTGGTAGGGAAGCCCGAAGCCTGGATGCCCTCAGTAGGAAGTGTTTCCAGGGCTCTATGCTTGCTTGTCGAGTCCAGACATACCAGCTCTACATTGGCATGTATCTTCGAGACCTGGCTAAGGAAATAGCCGGGTTCTCTGCTGGTCTCTCCGATGAACCTTTGCAGAGGTTCCAATCCTTGTCTACTGGTATTCGAGAGTGCTCCAAGTTTATTTCTCGAGCAGCCTATGATGGTTTTGAGGCTTTGGCTCGAGTAGCCGCGGCCGGCATCGGTGGACGCCGCCAGGCTTGGCTCCAGACGTCCGACCTCGAGCCCTGGGTGCAGGACAAGTTGGTCAATGTCCCCTGCCGAGGTGACAACCTCTTTGGCAAGCCCATGGATGAGAAGGCTGCACAAATCGAGACGGAGACTCTCACCAGAACTCGTCTCTCAAGGAAAACCTCTGCCCCTTCTCAAAAGAAGAAGGCCTCGGGGAAAAAGCCCTTTTACCCGAGGAAAGGTGCTGCCTATAAATACTACCCTCAGTATCAGGCCTCCCCAGCTCCCCCACAGGGAAAGCAGGCCAAGGGACGGGGTAATGGATCCCGTAGGCAGCAAGCCCCCAAGCCTGCACCACCAGCCCCTGCTCAGCAGGGTGGGGGTTTTTGACTTTCTCAGCATAGCCTCTCCCCCTCAGCTGATTCCTCTCAGCACAGGAGGTCGGCTGGTCCACTTTGCACACAGGTGGTCCAACATCACCACAGATACCTGGGTACTTCGCATAGTTCAAAAGGGCTATCTTCTTCACTTTCACCAGGTACCTCCCTCCTACTTTCCAGGGGAGCCTCCCAGACTCCCTTTGCACAGGGACTTACTCCTTCAGGAGTTGGCAAGTCTCATTCAGGAACAAGCCGTGGAACCGGTGCCCCACCACCTGAAGGGTCAAGGGTTTTACTCCAGGTACTTCCTGATTCCAAAAAGGACAGGAGGCCTCAGACCCATCCTAGACTTGCGAAACCTAAACAAGTTCCTTGCAAAGGAAAAGTTCAAGATGCTTACCCTTGGAAATCCTGCTGCCCTACCTTCAGCAGGGAGACTGGTTATGCTCCTTGGATCTAAAGGATGCGTATACTCATATCCTTATTCATCCAGACCACAGACAATATCTCAGGTTTGTTGTGGGTGGAAATCATTACCAGTACAGAGTACTGCCCTTTGGCCTATCCTCCGCCCCCAGAGTGTTCACCAAATGCCTGGCAGTGGTGGCGGCCTATCTAAGGCTTCAGGGCCTTTTGTGTTTCCCTACCTGGACGACTGGCTCATCAGAGCCCAGTCTGCCCAAGAAGCCACTCAAGCCACTCATCGCACTGTAGCTCTGCTTCAGCACTTGGGTTTTGTCATAAACTTCGCAAAGTCCACTTTGCTCCTCTCTCAAAATCTCGAGTTCATAGGCGCCAGGTTGGACACTCTTCAGGCGAGGGCCTTCCTCCCTCTGGACAGGGCCAAGCGGCTCATGGATCTCGCCAGCCACTTTCACAGCAATTCCCTGGTCCCCGCCAGGCACTTTCTGAGACTGCTCGGCCATATGGCTTCCACGGTCCATGTAACCCCCAATGCCCGCCTGAATATGCGTCCTGCTCAGTGGTGCCTTCGCACTCAATGGCTTCAGGCCACGGGGAGCCTAGCGGACTCTGTGCAGATCTCCGACCAGCTGGTCTCATCTCTACGATGGTGGCTTCATCTGCCCAACCTAGTGCTAGGGGTGTCTTTTCAGCCCCCTCCGCATTCTCACGTCCTGACGACCGATGCTTCTCTCCAGGGTTGGGGAGCACATTGTCAAGGGACTTGTACTCAAGGTCTCTGGACTCCTTGGGAGTCCGCTCAGCAGATAAACTTCCTAGAGCTCAGAGCTATCCGCCTAGCGCTCAAAGCCTTCTCTCACCTGATTTCTCACCAGTCGGTGCTAGTCCAGACCGACAATCAGGTGGCGATGTTCTACGTGAACAAACAAGGCGGGACCGGCTCCTTCCTTCTCTGTCAGGAAGCATGGAATCTCTGCTCTTGGGCCGTCCGTCACAACATCATCCTCAGAGCTGTCTATCTCCCAGGTCAGGAAAACTACCTGGCAGACAAATTGAGCAGAATCCTCCAACCGCACGAGTGGAGATTGGATCCGCTTGTGGTTCAGCGGATTTTTCTCCGGTGGGGCCTCCCCACCATGGACCTCTTTGCCAGTCCTCTGAACCGGCAACTTCCCAGGTTCTGCTCTCGACAGCCGCATCCTCTCAGGGTAGCGGCGGATGCTTTTCTGATTCCGTGGTCCGCAGGCCTCTTGTATGCCTTTCCACCCATGCCACTGGTGTCTCGGACGCTCTTCAAAGTTCTCAGAGACAAAGCATCGATGATCCTAGTGGCTCCCCAGTGGCCGAGACAACCTTGGTTCCCGCTTCTGATGCAGCTGGCGGTGGACACCCCTCTTCCTCTGGGGTTTCAGCCCGACCTCCTCTCGCAGGATCAGGGGACGCTACTGCACCCCAACCTCAGGTCCCTTCATCTGATGGCCTGGCTGCTGAAAGGGTAGTTCTTGCTCCTCTCCAGCTGCCTCCAGAT
Organism: Ichthyophis bannanicus; assembly: GCA_033557465.1. NCBI lineage: Eukaryota > Metazoa > Chordata > Amphibia > Gymnophiona > Ichthyophiidae > Ichthyophis > Ichthyophis bannanicus. The sequence goes on from CM066048.1 coordinate 63,646,199, forward strand.
GTCGAAGAGGTCGTCTTGGCCTCCAGAAGGCCTTCCACCCGGAAATCCTACGCTCTTAAGTGGCATCGGTTCTCCGTCTGGTGTAATCAGCAGTCTCAAGACCCTTTCTCCTGTTCGGCATCACTGGTCTTGCAGTACTTGCTTTCTCTCTCCAATCTTGGACTTAAGTCCAACTCGGTCAAGGTCCACCTCAGTGCTCTTTCTGCGCATCACGTTCCGGTGGAGGGTAGACCTCTCTCCAGCCACCCTCTGGTGGCTCGGTTTCTCAGAGGCCTCCTTCTCCTTAAACCACCTTTGCGCCCCCTAGCCCCGAACTGGGATCTCAATGTGGTTTTACAGCGGCTTACCTGTCCGCCTTTTGAGCCTATGGCTACCTGTCCTCTTCGTTTTCTTTACTAGAAAACCTTGTTCTTGGTGGCCCTCACTTCTGCTAGACGCGTTAGTGAGCTGCAGGCCCTGGTATCTGATCCTCCTTACACTAGGTTCTACAAGAACCGGGTAGTCCTACGGACTCACCCTAAGTTTCTTCCTAACGTGGTTTCCCCTTTTCACATCAACCAGGAGGTGGTACTTCCGACCTACTTTCCCAGGCCACACTCCAGCCGAGCTGAAATGGTCCTGCATACCCTGGACTGTAGAAGGGCGCTGAACTTCTACCTTGACCGTACGCGGGAGCACCGAAGGGCGGTTCAGCTCTTCGTGTCTTATGACCCCAACAAATTGGGGATCCCTGTCTCCAAGCGTACTCTGTCCATCTGGATTGCGAACTGCATAGCTTCGGCTTACGAGGCTGCGGGCCTCGTGCTGGAAGGTAAGGTCACCGCTCATCGTGTTCGGGCGAAGGCTACGTCAGTGGCTTACCTCCGCTCTGTTCCGTTGGCAGACATCTGCCGGGCCGCTACTTGGTCTTCAAGCCAGACTTTTGCAGCCCATTACTGCCTGTAGAGGGAGTCCCGCAGGGACAGTGCTTTCGGACAGGCAGTCCTCCGTAACCTCTTCGAGGTATAGGCAACTCCTACCCTCCATCGCGGATGTTGGGCTACCGGTTGGAGACATATTCAGAGAAGATTCCTTCCTTCTGTGCTAATGAACTTGAGGGAGCTCATTTTTGTGCTTAGGGTCTCCGGTAGCCTTAAGCTTGGGAGTCCCATATGTGAGGACTGACTTCCTGCTTGGTCCTGGAGAAAGCGTAGTTACTCACCTGTAACAGGTGTTCTCCAGGAGCAGCAGGAATCAGTCCTCACAACCCTCCCTCCTCCCCTTGGAGTTGCAGTTATGCTTTCGTTTTTGCTAATTTTTGCTGTCTTTTAGCTATGTCATCTGACTGAGCAAGATGGCACCCTTGGGCGGGAAGAGGACCGCGCATGCGCGCTGCAATTCCCAAAGGCTTTCTTTGAAAGCTGGGGAAAATTGCTCCGCGAGGGCTCCGTCGGCGCCGACGTCACCCATATGTGAGGACTGATTCCTGTTGCTCCTGGAGAACACCTGTTACAGGTGAGTAACTACGCTTTACATGTGGCAAGCACTGGATCCTGATAGCATGCACTCTTTCTCCAAGGGAATCACTGGTGGAGTGTCCTGCAGTGCTCCCGGCATCTCCTTTGCCTTCAGCTCAGGAGCAGCACATGTCCCCACAGCAGCCTATGGATATGCCGAAAGTAGGAACCAATGATATTTTGCTGGGCCACGTGGGCAGCCTCTGCCTGACCCTACTGCACCACCTTCCTGAGGCAGTGTCAGTGGAGGGGAGAAATTATGGTGGGCAGTGCAGATGTTCAGGGGTCCTTCACTTCCAGGCAATTGGGGCCTGTTAACACATAACACTTCCAGTTGTTGCACCAGGCCTAAGTGCTTTTGGCACGGCCCCAGATACACCATGAGGCCTCTTAAAGGGATTCTTCCAAGGCAGGGGTGGGCAATTGTTTTGGCTCGGGGGCCACTTTGAGAGGGCCGTGGTTAGCGGAGGGCCGCACCTTCTAAAACGGATCATATTCATTAGTTAACATTACATTTCATTTACTGCAAAGTGTAAATTGCATAATAATAAATAAAAAGCGATCGTAAAGGAACTCTGACAAAAAGGAGCAAACATCTATATACAAAAATATATTTTTTTCCATTTTAAATATTTTATTGTAAATAACACAATCAAATACAACATGCGTTATACACCACAGTCATTACAAGCAACAGTATGCATTACACTACAGTTTACATTGTACTTACTCCTACTTAATTACCCATTTAACATGTGTTTACATTTCTAATGGGCCATTCTCATATCCCCGTCCCTATCTATAGTACCCTCACCCCCCTTCCCCCCTCCCCACCTACTTTCACATGAACATATCTCCCTCCTTGCATTACACTACCCTCAAGCTCAGTACTTATGTCACACATCCGCACTTATTGTTCTACCATGCAGCCAACCGTACTTCCTCTCTCCTCCTCCCTCCAAGCCTCCAACCACCTCCACGCCCCTTTCCATGCTTCTCCACTCTCCTCACCCTTCCCGCGATGCTGCTCGGTCAGTTTATGCATCAAACTCACCTCTGCCACTCTTTGAACAAACCTGGCTAGTTGTGGTGTGCTCTGTCCCCCCCAGTGCTGAGCTATCTCGCATCGAGCTGTCACTATGCAATGATGCAATACCCCCACATCATGCCTAGGAATATCCTCCTCCATTTGGTGCAGCAAACATTTCTCCGGTCTTTGCGGCAAGCAGTAGCCAGTCATACCAGAGATCACATCGATAATCTGTGCCCAATAGGCCTGTATCTTAGCACACCTCCACCACATATGCATTCAACCCCCCTGCTCCGGACAGCCCCGCCAACATAGATCATCCAGCCCGTTTCCTACGCTCTGGTGTCCAGTACCATCTAAATACTTTATAGGCATTTTCTTTTATTTGCGTAGCAATTGACACATTTGTGATGGTCTGGATTATCTTGTTCCATACCTCACCAGTCCAACTCACCCACAGATCTTCCTCCCATTTCACCATAAAGCACATTTTACTCTCCCCCGCCTCCAGCAGACCCTTATAAATTCTGGACAACACCTTTTGTCCCAGATGGCCCGAACATAAAGCTTCAAATCAGCCTCTATTGTCCCATAAATCACTCCATACCTTTGGTTGTCTGAGAAAGTGGCGAAGTTGCAGATATGCAAAGTAATCACTCTCCTTCAACCGATAGAGGTCTTTAAGGCCCTCAAACTTGTAGATCCCCTGGGAGTGTAGAAAGTGGTGTACGTGTGTCAGCCCTCCATTTGCCCATCTACGCAGGATATGCACCTCGGGCCCTTGCTCCTTCTCAAAACATGCCTCGATAGCAGCGGTTCTCAACCTGTGGGTCGCGACCCCCATGGGGGTCACCACAGGATTTAGCGGGGGTCGCCTCGTCTCCGCCAAGTTAAAAAAAAAAATTTAAAACGAGCACAAGTTGCTGCTGCTGCCGAGTCTGCTTCTCGACAGCGGCAAACTCACCCCCTTCCTTCTGATGCAGACGCGGCTCCCTGCCTCTTAGGGAACTGCGGCTGTGCCTGTAAAATCGTTACGGAGCCTCCCAGTCTCTCGACGGGCTCTGTGCAGCATTGTCCCGCCTCCAAAGGAAGTGGTTAAGAACTTCCTTTGGAGGCGGGACAATGCTGCACGGAGCCTGTCGAGAGACAGGGAGGCTCCGCAACGATTTTACAGGCATAGCCGCAGTTCCCTAAGAGGCAGGGAGCCGCGGCTGCATTAGAAGGGAGGCAGACATGGGGAGAGGTGATGAGCGGGCAGGGAACCTGCAACATGGCTGACATCGACAGGAGGGGGAGAGGGGCTGACATAGATGGAGGGAGGGAGGGGACTGACATGGAGGCAGGGAGCTGATACGGATGGAGGGAGGGGGGCTGACATGGACAGAGGGAGGGGGGGCTGACATGGACAAAGGGGAGAGACAGGGGACATACTGAACTGACGGGATAAATGCTGGACAGAGGGGAGAGACAATGCGGGTTAGGATTATAATGGGCTGATGGGGAGAGCTAGCACTGGTAATGGGCAGATGGGGGGCTAGGACTGTTAATGGGTTGATGGGGGGTAGGGAAGGGATAGGATTGGGAATAGACTGATCAAGGGGGGGGGTAAGACTGGTAATGGGCTGATGGGGGGTAGGACTGGTAATGGGCTGATTAGGGGAACCTAGCACTGGTAATGGGTTGAGGGGGGACTAGCACTGGAAATGAGCTTATTAGGGGAGGCTAGGACTGGTAATGGGCTGATGGGGTGGGGTAGGACGTAATGGGCTGATGGGAGGCTAGCATTGGAAATGAGCTGATCGGTGGGGGGGGGCAATGACTGGAAATGAGCTGATTAGTGGAGGCTAGGACTGGTAATGAGCTGATGGGGGTAGGACTGGTATTGGGCTGATTAGGGGAAGCTAGCACTTGTAATGGGGTTGAGGGGGGATTAGCACTAGAAGTGAGCTGATTGGGGGACTTTGACTGGGAATGGGCTGATTGTGTGGAGGGGAGGATAAAGCTGCTGGCCCTGGAAGAAAACTGGGGGCTAAGGCTACAAATGGGCTGATACGAGGGGATGGGAGAATGGAACTGGAAGGGAGTGGATCTGAGAGGGGTTGCCATGGTATTTGTACTAGAAGGGACTGGTCAGTGGGGAAGGAGGGGGACTGGAAGGGAATGGACACCAGTGGCAGTCATGGGAATGCAAGTTGATATTGGAAGGTACTGAGAGTGAGGACTAGAAAGGGGCTGATACTGGGGAGGGTTACTGGGACTGGAAATAGGCTGATGGAAAGAAGTGAAGGAAACGAAAGAAGAGATAAATGGCAGATCGACCATAGACCACAGAAAGAGAGCTAAGAGAAGACAGGAAAGCAGAAGCCTCAGATCGGGACCAGCATGATCAGAGAATAAATTGGTCAGACAATAAGGGTAGAAAAAATAATTTTATTTCATATTAGTGATTTGACTACAAAATCATAATAATTTTGAAATCAAATATTGTTACTTGTTGTGATTAATTATTGCGGTTTAAATAAGTACATTTTATAAATAAAAACATATTGCAAAGGCCTATTATATATTAATAATTCAACAAATGATTACAGCGACAATGCGTTAACGGTAAAGGAAGAGAGACACATTTGATTTTATCATTGGGGGTCACCACAAGTTGACCAATGTTAAAAGGGGTCACGGTACAAAAAAAGGTTGAGAACCACTGCTCTATAGTCATGCCCCGAATATAGCCTTTATCATGTACTAGCTGTTTCTCCAGGACCAAGCAGGAATCAGTCCTCACATATGGGTGACGTCGGCGCCGACGGAGCCCTCGCGGAGCAATTTTCCCCAGCTTTCAAAGAAAGCCTTTGGGAATTGCAGCGCGCATGCGCGGTCCCCTTCCCGCCCAAGGGTGCCATCTTAGCCAGTCTTCTTTTTTCCGCGGAGCCCTACAGACGTGGTCTTCTTGTCCCCGCTGAAAAAGTTGATTTTTCGTGATTTATTTCTCTTTTTTCTTCGGTTCGACGCCGGTCTCTTTCCTGCCCGGACTCGTGACGCCGTTGCGAGTCCTTCTCTTATTTTTCGGTTTTTCTGATTTTTCTGTCAGTTTCGTTTTCGGTTTTTCGCTGGCAGCCCGGTCCTTTGACCTTGCAGGGGCCCTTTTTCCCCCGATGGCTGCCAGTGGTTTCAAGAGGTGTGTTCAGTGTGACAGAAATATGTCACTCACTGACACACACGATAATTGCCTCCGCTGCCTTGGCCCAGATCATGAGGAACTGATCTGTGGGGCCTGCAGCAAAATGTCCTCCAAAGCGTTACGGAGTCGGCGGCATCAGCGGGAAAGAATCTTCGCAGATCCCGCCCGTACCCGGACCTCGTCGGAGGCCTCGGCGTCCAGAGGCTCCAGCTCTGAGCATCGCCGGAGTTCCTCCGACAGAGGTTCTCCCTCCGGGGATCATCGACGGAAGGCAAAACCCGCGAGGGCGGTGTCGGTGGACGCTCCTGGTTCCGCAAGGGCCAGGTCGCATAGCCCCGATAGCCGTCCCGGGTCTTTGGAGAAGGAACATCTCCCGAAGCGACCTCGTTTGGAATCGGAGATGCCTGCTCGGGTAAGTCCTGTAGTCCTCCTGGACTCGCCTCCGAGGGGTCCGATGTCGGGCCCGACGCCGTCGGGGCCCGAGTCGGGGGCTGCTGGGTCACCTGAGGTCGGACTCAGGTTGACGGCCTTGGAGAGCAGACTATCTGCCTTCATGGACCAGCAGCGGGCACTGATCGCTAGCCTCGCTGGCGCCTCTGCCCCGACCGCCGGGACGTCGACGTCTAAGTCGACCCCGGAGACCGAGCCGATCCTCGAGTCCATGCGGGCTCGAGTCGATCCTCGGTCGAGGTCACCCTCGGCCTCCCGTTCGGGACCGAGGTCGTCGACGCCGACTCCCTCGGCGTCGGGGCGGCCGCCTCCGCCCGCCCGAGCTGACCCCACCGATTCCTCCTCGGAGTCGGCCTGGGAGTCTGAAGTGGAAGAGTCACCTGATTCTTTTCGGACTCGGTGTGTCCCCTCGGACTCCCCTGAGTCCGAACCTCGGAAACAGTCCCCCCCGGAGGATGCCCGGTTCTCGGACTTCGTCAGGGATATGGCCAAGGCTTTGGCCTTCCCTGCGGATCCCGAGGAGGAGCCTCGAGCCGAAGAGCTCGACGCCCTTCAGTACGACTCTCCCGCCAGGGAGCACTTTACTGTACCGGTTCCTCCCATGCTGGAACGACTACTCTTCCGCATGTGGGAGAGTCCGGCATCGTCGCCGGTATTAAGCAAGCGGGTCGATTCCATCTATCGAGTCCGCAAGAGCCCTGGCTTCCAAAAAGTACAGCTACTGCACCATTCCATGGTGGTGGAATCGGCCATGCATAGGCTTAAGAGCCAGAAGATGCACTCCTCGGTGCCTCCTGGCAGGGAGGCCCGCAACCTGGATGGCCTCGGTAAGAAGTGTTTCCAGGGCTCTATGCTTGCTTGTCGGGTCCAGACCTACCAGCTCTACATGGGCATGTACCTTAGAGACCTGGCTAAAGAGATAGCCGGATTCTCTGCTGGACTGTCCGAGGAACCTTTGCGGAGGTTCCTAGCCTTGTCCACTGGTATTCGGGAATGCTCCAAATTCATTTCTCGAGCAGCCTATGATGGCTTTGAAGCATCGGCTCGTGTGGCCGCAGCCGGCATCGGTGCCCGCCGACAGGCTTGGCTTCAGTCGTCTGACCTTGAACCCTGGGTGCAGGACAAGTTGGTCGATGTCCCCTGCCGAGGTGAGAACCTCTTTGGCAAGCCCATGGCTGAGAAGGCTGCACAACTCGAGACGGAGACTCTCACCAGAACTAGGCTTTCTAGGAAGACCTCTGCCCCTTCCCAGAAGAAAAAGGGCTCGGGAAAGAAGTCCTTTTACCCGAGAAAGGCGGCTGCCTATAAACACTACCCTCAATATCAGGCCTCCGCAGCTCCCCAACAGGGTCAGCAGGCCAAGGGACGGGGTAACGGGTCCCGTAGGCAGCAAGCCCCCAAGCCTGCACCACCGGCCCCTGCTCAGCAGGGTGGGGGTTTTTGACTTCCTCAGCATAGCCTCTCCCCCTCAGCTGGTTCCTCCCAGCACAGGAGGCCGGCTGGTCCACTTTGCCCACAGGTGGTCCAACATCACATCAGATGCCTGGGTGCTTCAGGTTGTGAGAGAAGGCTATCTTCTCCACTTCCACCAGGTCCCTCCCTCCTATTTTCCGGGAGAGCCTCCACAACTCCCTCTGCACAGGGACTTACTCCTTCAGGAGTTAGCAAGTCTTCTTCAGGAACAGGCTGTGGAACCGGTGCCCCACCACCTGAGAGGTCAAGGCTTTTATTCCAGGTATTTCCTAATACCAAAAAGAACAGGAGGCCTCAGACCCATCCTGGACTTGCGCAACCTCAACAAGTTCCTCGTGAGGGAGAAGTTCAAGATGCTTACCCTTGGAATCCTTCTGCCCTACCTCCATCAGGGAGATTGGCTATGCTCCTTGGATCTAAAGGATGCCTACACGCACATCCTCATCCACCCAAGCCACCGCCAATACCTAAGGTTTGTGGTGGCAGGAAATCATTACCAGTACAGAGTACTGCCCTTTGGCCTATCCTCCGCACCACGAGTCTTCACAAAATGTCTCGCGGTGGTGGCGGCTTATCTCCGGCTTCAGGGCCTCTATGTCTTTCCTTACCTAGACGACTGGCTCATCAGAGCATCGTCCTCTCAAGAGGTCACACAAGCCACGCACCGCACTGTGACTCTCCTCCAGTACTTGGGCTTTGTCGTAAACTTCGCAAAGTCCACTTTGCTCCCCTCGCAAGATCTCGAGTTCATCGGCGCAAGATTGCACACTCTTCAGGCGCGAGCTTTCCTGCCTCTCGACAGGGCTCAACGGCTCATGGACCTAGCCGGCCGTTGTCGCAGCCAGTCCCTGGTCTCGGCCAGGCGCTTCCTGAGACTACTCGGCCACATGGCTTCCACCGTCCACGTGACCCCCAATGCCCGCCTGAATATGCGGCCTGCTCAGTGGTGCCTTCGCAAGCAGTGGCAACAGGCCACGGGCGGCCTAGCCGACTTAGTGCGGATCTCAGGCCCGCTGGCCTCTTCTCTACAGTGGTGGCTTCATCGGCCGAACCCCGTACTCGGAATGCCTTTTCAGTCTCCTCCGCCGGCTCAGGTGCTGACGACCGATGCTTCTCTCCTGGGATGGGGAGCGCATTGCCAAGGGGCATGTACTCAAGGTCTTTGGACCACGTGGGAGTCTGCGCAGCAGATCAACTTCCTGGAGCTCAGAGCGATCCGTCTGGCTCTCAAGGCTTTCTCCCACCTGACTTCTGACCGGTCCGTCCTTGTCCAGACGGACAATCAAGTTGCCATGTTCTACGTGAACAAACAGGGGGGCACGGGCTTCTTCCTTCTCTGTCGAGAAGCACAGAGACTCTGCTCTTGGGCCGTAAGCCACGGCATTCTTCTGAAGGCAGTCTATCTCCCAGGCCAACAAAATTGCCTGGCGGACAAACTCAGCAGAATCCTCCAGCCGCACGAGTGGCGACTGGATCCCTTCGTAGTTCAGAAACTTTTTCTGAAGTGGGGCCTCCCCACGATGGATCTCTTTGCCAGTCCTCTCAACCGGCAACTTCCTCGCTTCTGCTCTCGGCAGCCGCATCCCCTTCGAGTAGCGGCGGATGCTTTTCTGCTCTCATGGTCGAAAGGCCTTCTCTATGCCTTTCCTCCCATACCGCTAGTCTCTCGAACTCTTTTCAAGGTTCTCCGAGACAAAGCTTCCATGATCCTGATAGCTCCTCGGTGGCCCAGACAGCCGTGGTTTCCACTCCTGCTGCAACTAGCGGTGGAGGATCCGTTCCCTCTGGGGTTTCATCCAGATCTCCTAACACAGGATCAGGGGTCCCTACTGCACCCCAACCTCAGATCTCTACATCTGATGGCCTGGCTGCTGAAAGGGTAGTCCTTGCTCCCCTTGTACTGCCGGCAGAGGTGGAAGAGGTCGTCCTAGCTTCCCGGCGACCTTCTACCCGCAAATGCTACGCCCTTAAATGGCGTCGCTTTTCCGTTTGGTGTGCCCAGCAGTCTCAGGATCCCTTCTCCTGCTCGGTGTCGGTGATCTTGCAGTACTTGCTCTACCTCTCTAATCTGGGACTTAAGTCCAACTCCGTTAAAGTTCACCTCAGTGCTCTTTCAGCACATCATGTGCCGGTGGACGGCAGACCTCTTTCCAGCGACCCTCTCGTGGCAAGGTTTCTCCGAGGTCTCCTTCTACTTAAACCACCTCTGCGCCCGCCAGCACCTGACTGGGATCTGAATGTGGTTTTGCAGCAGATCACCTGTCTGCCTTTTGAACCTATGGCTACCTGTTCTCTCCGTTTTCTTTCTTGGAAAACCTTATTCCTGATAGCCCTCACTTCCGCTAGACGCGTAAGTGAATTGCAGGCCCTCGTGTCTGATCCCCCTTACACTCGGTTCTACAAAAATAGGGTAGTCCTACGGACTCACCCTAAATTTCTTCCAAAAGTGGTCTCCCCTTTTCACATCAATCAGGAGGTGGTACTTCCGACCTTCTTTCCCAGGCCACACTCCAGCCGAGCTGAAATGGTCCTGCATACCCTGGACTGTAGAAGGGCATTGAACTTCTACCTTGACCGTACGCGGGAGCACCGTAAAGCTGCTCAGCTTTTCGTGTCTTTTGACCCCAATAAATTGGGGCTCCCGGTCTCCAAGCGTACTCTGTCCATCTGGGTTGCTGACTGTATCGCTTGGGCTTATGGGGCAGCCGGACTCTCGTTAGAAAGTCGGGTCACGGCTCATTGTGTTCGGGCGAAGGCTACGTCAGTGGCTTACCTCCGCTCTGTTCCGTTGGCAGACATCTGCCGGGCCGCTACTTGGTCTTCGAGCCAGACTTTTGCGGTCCATTACTGCCTCGAGAGGGAGTCCCGCAGGGACAGTGCTTTCAGACAGGCAGTCCTACGAAATCTCTTCGAGGTTTGAGCAACTCCTACCCTCCATCCCGGATGGGGGCTACCGGTGGGTAATAATTCAGCGAAGATTCCTTCCTTCTGTACTGCTGAGCTAGAGGGAGCTCATTTTTGTGCTTAGGGTCTCCGGTAGCCTTAAGCATGGGAGTCCCATATGTGAGGACTGACTTCCTGCTTGGTCCTGGAGAAAGCGTAGTTACTCACCTGTAACAGGTGTTCTCCAGGAGCAGCAGGAATCAGTCCTCACAACCCTCCCTCCTCCCCTTGGAGTTGCAATTATCTGCTTTAGTTTTTTTGCAAATTTTTATGCTGTCTTTTCGCTATGTCATCTGACTGGCTAAGATGGCACCCTTGGGCGGGAAGGGGACCGCGCATGCGCGCTGCAATTCCCAAAGGCTTTCTTTGAAAGCTGGGGAAAATTGCTCCGCGAGGGCTCCGTCGGCGCCGACGTCACCCATATGTGAGGACTGATTCCTGCTGCTCCTGGAGAACACCTGTTACAGGTGAGTAACTATGCTGTCTTATGGCGTTTCCAAATTTGCAAACTATGCACTACCATGGGATTAAGGAGGCAAGTATCTGTACTCTTACTCCCCCTCCATATCACTCGTTCCAAGCCCACACCCCCTACCAACTCCTGCTCCAACTGAGCCCATTGTTTCCTTGTGCCTCTTTGCCACTCATAAATGGTTTTCAGCTGTGCAGCTTCATAATATTTTCTCAAGTTGGGCACACCCAACCCTCCCTCTCCTTTTGCTTTCTGTAAGACTCGCATTGCCACCCTGGGACGCCTCTGTACCCATATAAATTTGTTAACTAGCCTTTGTACCCGACTTAGTCTATTCGGCGGTATCCTGATTGGGAGTGTCTGGAACAAGAACAGTAGGCGTGGCACTAGCAGCATTTTTACAGTCACTATACGCCCAAACCATGAAAGATGTCCCCTCCCCCACCCATACAACCAGCTCTCCATCTGCCCAAGTACTTTCACATAGTTGAGTTGATAGAGCACTTCCGTCCTGTTGCTTATACGGATACCAAGGTACCGGATGCTCTCCCGAGCCCACCTAAAGGGATATTTCTTATTCAAGTATTCCTGCACAGCCCATGATACTGCTGTTTAAGATTTCTGATTTAGCCCAGTTAATTGTAAAGCCTGATAACTTCCCATATTCCTCTAATTCCCACATAACTATTGGGATGCTTACCCAGGGTCTGGCCATGCTTAAAATAATATCGTCCGCAAAGAGAGAAATTTTATATGCACTCTTTCCCACCCTAATTCCCAATATATCGGCCCGTTCTCTTACCCGCTGTGCAAAAGGTTCCAAGGCTATTGCAAATAGCAGCGGTGATAAGGGGCATCCCTGTCTTGTTCCTCTCCCCTGTTCGAAAAAACCCGAGTGGGCCCCATTCACCCTCACACAAGCTTTGGGCTGATTATAAAGAGCCTTTACCCATATTAAAAACTCTTTCCCCATCCCACTTTCTCCAATACCTGGAAAAGGAAGGGCCAGGACACCTGGTCAAAAGCCTTTTCTGCATCCAATGACAGCAGCAAGGCCGCCTCCCCACTTCGCTCGGTGGACCAGATAATATTAAGGATCTTTCTGATATTGTCAGCAACTTGCCTACCGGGGATAAAGCCCGCTTGATCTTGGTGTATCAATTTCCCTATTACCTTCTTGAGCCGCGTGGTGAGTATCTTAGCAAACAATTTAGTGTCCAGATTGAGCAGCGAGATGGGTCTATAAGATGCACACTCTTGTGGGTCCTTCCCCTCCTTGTGTATTACCGTTATACCCGCCCACCCCATCGTGCCCGCTAACTTTCCTCCCTGGGTTGATTAAATAACTTCACCAGGGGCTCAATCAAGAGATTTTCAAATTGTCTATAGAATCACGCTGTTAGCCCATACAACCCTGGCGCCTTTTCTAATTTTAGCTGCTTGATTGCCCTCTGCACCTCCTCCCCTCGTACGGGCTGGTTAATTTCCACTTGCTGCTCCTCCTCCTCCTCCTCCTCTAGTTTCAGCAAGTCTATGGAATTAAGGTAGCTTTTTACTCTTTCTTCCGTTGGGGAGTCCCTGACTTTATACAGCTCCTGATAATATTCCCTAAAGACATCTCTTATCTCCTCATCTTTAGTTGCCACCTCCCCTCCCCTCCTACGGATTCGTATGATGTGCGAGCGCAGTTTCCTCTGTTTCAGCTTCTGTGCTAGATATCTCCCCGCTTTCTTTCCCCCCTCAAAAACCTCCTGCCTTAAGAGCTGCATCTGGTATTGTATCTTTGCGGCCTGCAGCTCATTTAGCTGAGCTCGCACTGCCAACACCTGCCCTCTGTAGGCTCCCTTCCGCCCTTGCCCATCCAGATCTTCCAATTCCCTCAGATGCTCCTTATCGCCCACTCCCTGCTCTCTTTTTCCTTGGTCTGCATCCCCCATTTAATTAGTACGCCTTTCACCACAGCCTTATACCCATTTATTTATTTATTTATTTATTTGAACAGTTTTTATATACCGCTGTTTCCAAGGATCAGCAGCGGTTTACATTACAACCAAAGTTATACAGTTAAACAGTTAAACAGAACTTTATGAACAATTTGAACAATATTACATTATAACATGAGTTGAAAAGAACAATATTGATTAATGTATTTACAATATAACAAAAACAATATTTGACTGTTACAGTAAAACTGGATATCAGTAATATATTACAATATAACAGGAATAATAACAATATCAATATCAATATTTGAACTATAATACATTTAAACTATAAACAGGTATCGAGTGTTACTTTGATTATATATATATGTGTAAGGAATCATTTTATGATGAATATCTTTTGCAGTTGAGGATGTCTAATTATAGATATGCATTTGGGTAATGTAAAAGATCATTACCCATCCCATACTCCTCCCCACGCGACCTCCCCATTATCATTAAATTTGAAGTACTCCCGAGTTTCCCGTTCTATGTCCTCCCGGACCCTCCCATCCTCCAACAATGACTCATTGAGCCTCCAAAACTATTCCTTTCCCCTCCTTCTCCATCTGTAAGCATACCACCACTGGAGCGTGATCAGACCACGTTATAGCCTCCATTTCAGCCCCCACAATCCGACCCCCCACTTCCTTAGAAACCCAGATGGCATCTATTCGTGAGTAAGACCCATGTACTGTGAGAAGTACGAGAATTGCCTCCTCCCTGGATGCTGTAATCTCCAGGCATCAATCAAACAATGCTGCATGACAAATCCACGATATCTATTCCTGTCCGTCCGGTTACCCACTCTTGTCCCTGCAGCATCTCGGGCTGGATTCCACGTGAGGTTAAAGTCCCCTCCGCATATAAGGATACCCTCCCCCATTTTTCCCACGTCCTCATTCAGTTTTGTCCAGAATTTACACTGGGCCCCTGTTGGTGCATACACATTCACTATGCAATACCATAAATTCCCCACTATACAAAAATATTTTGAGATCACATTTCAGCTCTCTTCCAGCCACCCCTTCCCCCCTTTCAGCTCTATTTAAGCTATCTCCTTCACCCTGTTCCTTCCTGCCACCTTCTTCCCCCCTCTTTCAGCTCTCTTCCAGCCCTAGCCTTCCACCTGTCAGTTCCTTCTGACACCTCTTTCCCCTTGCAGCTGATGCTGCTGCTTAGTGCTGCTTCACCCCTTAGTGCTGCTTCACCCCCACTTAGTGCTGCTTCCCTTAGTGCTCCTTCACCCCCCCCCCTTAGTGCTGCTTCCCTTAGTGCTGCTTCCCTTAGTGCTGCTCCCCTTAGTGCTGCTTCATCCCCCCTCAGTGCTGCTTCAAAGTTCACCCCCGTGCAGCTGCTGCTTCTGCTTTTTACAGAGCAGCAGCTGCAATAAACTTAATTTGAAAAGGAAAAGACGACTTGTGAGGAGCCCTCCGGTCAGCGCCCGAGGAAGTGATGTCAGAGGGGGCGGGCTTCTCACAGGTTTCTTTTCCTTTTCAAATTAAGTTTATTGCAGCTGCTGCTCTGTGAAAAGGAGGATCGATTGGGGAGTGCGTTCGCGCCGTGGACTGTGGGGAAAAAAGCTGTTTTTTTGCTCTGGCCGCTCTCGATCTCGCGCCACAGCAAAAAACTGGCTTTTCAAGGGCCGGTTTTATATCTGTGCTGCAGGCCGCACAAAACTCTGTGGTGGGCCACATGCGGCCCACGGGCCATAAATTGTCCATCCCTGTTCTAAGGCATCATCCCAGCTTCTGGTTGTCCCTTTGTTCACCTGGGACCCCGTTGTTGCTAGAATCCCTGTGCCAAAATACTCCTTTCTAGAAGAGGCGGACTTGTTCACTGCAACTCATGGAGGGACATATTTGGCCTCCGAGGAAGTATTGGAATGTCGGCAGTAAGCTGTTCTTAGTGACCAGGATGAGGATTTTGTCCTTGAGAGTTCTGGGATTGTAAGGAGCTTAGAAGAGGGGAAGTTGACTCCTCCAGAGGAGGAGGAGGAGAACTCCCTGGTTGTTTGCCTTTGAGGTGAATGAGCTATCAGCTTTGATTGCTCAGAACTTGTCTTTGTTACAGATAGCGGAGGGGCCCGCGGAGCACTGGGGGGGAAGTCTGTTGTGGATCCAATTCTGGAGGGCCTCTGTGGGCCTACCTGAGATTTCCACAAGCCCTCTGGCACATGGTCCTGATACCTCCCTGTGGGAGCTCAAGGTAATGAGAAAACATTATGCCCTGTCTCGAGTTGATATTTTTATTTATTTATTTTATTTGTGCGCTTTTCTATACTGCCCCTTCCAGAGATCAGGGGCGGTTTACAGAGAACATGGTAAACATCATGTACATATACAGTAGACAGTTGGTTTTGCTTTTCTAAGGCGGACGCATTGGTGGAAGCGGTCACTAACTGTGCCACTATGTTTGTCTTTATTTGATATGTGTACAAGCAATGAGGCTTACCAAAAAATTCTAAAAACTAATAGAAATGGAAAAAGAACTGCAATTACAAAAGGAAAGAGGAGAATGAAAAGAGAGAGATGGGAAAGGGGGGCGGCGGAGGGATAGGAGAGAAGGAGGTTCAAGCAAGAATGCAGCCTTCACGTAAGGGTATTGTCAGTACCGATGGAGGTCGTGCGGGAACGCTCCCCAGTGTTTAATAGGAAAACCTTTGGGAGCATTCCACTGCACCTGCGCATCAGCCTTCCTACCTTCTCAAGTCCTCTCCTCGGTTCGTTTTTCACGGAGCTAGCAGGTTGATCCCTTCCTGTCACCAATGAAAAAACGTTATTTTTTTGGTTGAAATTCTATGCTCTGCTTTTCTGTTGATGCCGGTACCTTCCCTGATACCGGCCCTGATATTTTCTTCTTTTAATTTTTTTTTTTCCAGTTTCTTTTCTTTTTTCTTTTTTGGTTGTTTCGCCACCAACTTAGTCCTCAACCTATTTTTTTCCGTTGCAATGAAAAAACATGTCAGTGGCTTTAAAAAAAAAAAAAAGTACTAAGTGCTCTGGTACAATTGTTGTCACCGACAAACATGACTGGTGCTGAAATGTTTGAGCCCAGATCATTTACCAACAAATGACAAAAAGAACAGGACCAGAGACAGTATGGGTCCCTGTTTGCCCCGGACTCTCTTTCAGTAACTTTGGCCTCGTTGAGGACATCTGCCTCCTCTGTTGGTTCTCATGTCTACTCAAAGTCCAAGCATAAATCTAAGTCATCGGCATCGAAACCAATACTGATCCTCAAGGTAAGTCCCTTCATTGTCATTGTGACTCACCGAAAGGTGTGTCCGATGCAGATTGGCCTGCCAAACAGCCCTGACAGGAGGACCAGTCCTCTAAACTCAACAGGGGCTCCAGGACGCTCCCGAGGCCTCAACTTCCAGATAGATACTGGTTCCATGTTCTGGGATGGTGGCTCAAAGCCCTGTACGTGATTCCACCTAAACATCCTAGCTATCGAGAAGAGCTTGGTAGCACTCCTAGCCTTTGTATCGACAGCCTTGGCAGTGCAGGCATTGACCTCTGAATCAAGGCCGATACCTTTGGGGCCGATGCCAGCCCTCGAGCTCATATTGACAGCTCCTCTCCCCCTGATGCCTGCTTTGGAACAGATAGCATCGTTGATACCCAACCACCACCAGGATCCAGTACCACACCGGCTCACCATTGGTATCGACATCGTGCTTCGACATCTGCACGAGACCATCTATACTTTGATTTTTTTTGTCGGAATCGGACTCGTCCTCTAGTGATTCCGATGATACCTTGGAGGATTCCAGGGCTACCCGAGACATTCCATCTGAGTCTTCTCCACCTCATGAGCGGTGTCAATTCCCGCCTGAGGACATGTTCTTTCAAGACTTCATTCAGGACATGGCAGTGGGCCTCCATATTACTGTAACATCGGAAACAGAACTGGGGTCAGAGGAATTGGAAATCCTCCAATACCCTTCAGCGCCCAAGGAAGTGGCCATGTTACTGGTGCATCAAATCTTGCAGGATTTAATGCTACGTATGTGGGAGGCCACACTAACAGTTACGCCTATCAGCAAACTGTTTGATACCATGTACCAAGTTCCATCATGCCCTGACTTTCAAAAGCCTCAACTACCACACCACTCCATAGTAGTGGAATCAGTGATGTTCTGCATGAAGAGTTCTAAGACTCATTCTTCCATGTCTCCAGGCAAGGACTCTGGGATTCTCAATGCTTTTGGGCGTCACTGTTTTTAAACATGTATGCTGACTTCCAGGATTTTTTTTACATGCTCTACATGGGCATGTATCTCAAGGATATCTCCAAGGATCTGGAGAATTTTGCTCCTATCCTTCCTGATGCAAACACGATGAATTCTTGGCCTTAGTTATGCAGGATCAGAATACATCAAAGTTCCTTACCCAGGGCATCTTTCGATGCCTTTGAGTCTTCCAGTAGAGCTTCAGTAGTCTGCATCGGTGCTCGCAGAATGGCATGGCTCCAGGCTTTTGATCTTGAACAATGGGTTCATGATAAATTAGCCAATATTCCCTGCTCTGGAAAGGACCTCTTTGGAAAAGGTTGGAGAGAAAAGGCTGGGGAGCTTGAGACGGATGATCTCACCCTCAGATGTCTTTCCAGAAAGACGTTGGACCCTTCTAGGAGAGAGACCAATCCAAAGAAGGCTTTCTATCCTAAAAAGAAGGCATATTATCCTTCTTTTCAGCCTGTAGTAGCTTATCAACCTCAGCAACAACAGCAGAGACAACAGGGTCCTTGCCAGGCTAAGAAGCCTAAGACCCCTAAGCCACAATCAGCGGCACAGCCATAGTCAGCACTTGGGTTTTGACTCCTCCCTAGAGGGAACTCTGCCTCTGCAGGGTCCACAGCCGCTTCACATAGCAGGAAGACTTTGTTCCTATGCCCACAGGTGGCACCTCATCACTTCAGAACGATGGACTCTCAACATCGTCCAAAGGGGCTATCTGCTTCATTTCTGTTATCTTAGGGGGCCATAGAAAGAATTCCTCCTGCGCAAGAGGGCAGGGGCTTCTACTCTCCTTACTGTCTTATCCCCAAGAAAACAGGAGGGTTCAGGTCCATTCTAGATCTAAGGAATCTCAACAGATTCCTCGTCCAAGAAAAATTCAAAATGATTTCCCTCGGTACGCTTCTGCCATATCTTCAGAGAAACGACTCGCTATCTTCTCTAGACCTCAAGAAGGCATATACACATTTGCTGATTTACCCTCGATACAGAAAGTATCTATGTTTTCAGTGCCAGCAAATCCCTTACCAATATCGGGTGCTCCCCTTCGGATTAGCTTCTGCACCCCGGGTGTTCACAAAATGCATGGCATCGTACTTTGGGGATCTTTGTCTTCCCCTACTTAGAGGTAAAACTTTCTCTTCATCGGACCATCATTGTGCTCCAAGACCTGGGATTCATCTTACACTTTCCCAAGTAACACCTGATCCCATCCCAGCGACTCAAATTCATCAGAGCGCTTCTAGACACTTGTCAGGCCCAAGTCTTTCTTCCACAGGACCACTCTGCCCATCTCATCGAGCTCGCCCAAACCATAGGGAGTTATGGTTTGTAACAGCTCGAGAAATGCTATGCCTTCTACGACACATGGCCTCCACAGTCCATGTCGTCCCTTATACCTGTCTACACATGCGACAAGTTCAGTGGATGCCGTCATCTCAATAGACCCAGGCAACCGGGCGTGTCTCAGACAAGGTTTGCATTACCCCTCCTCTTGTCAACACCCTTCAGTGGTGGTGCTCCCCTCAAAACCTACTCGGAAGGTCACCTTTTCAGATGCCTCCACCTTAATTCACCCTGACAATGGATGTTTCCAAATTCTGGTGGGGAGCACATCTGAACAATCTCACTACACGGGCAGTGGACACAGCAGGAGTCTTGGTTACAAATCAGACTTCTGGAGCTGGAGGCTCTCACGAATGTCCTTTGGGTTTTTCAACCCCGTCTTTTGGGTGAACTCGGTCTCTTGGCAGACAAACTCAGCCGCATCCTACATCCACACGAGTGGACTCTAAATGAGGACACAGCATCTTGGATCTTCCACCTGTGGGGGATCCCCTCAATAGATCTGCCACTCAGGAGAAAACACGACTACCGCTGTTTTGCTCAAGTCTTCCCTCCACCAACAGCCAGGCAACAGATGCCTTCCTTCTCTATTGGGGGAAGGGTCTGCTTTATGCATTTCCACCCATCCCCTTAATATCCAAAACCCTGTCCAAACTGCAGGCCGACAGGGTCTCCATGATTCTAATAGCTTCTTAACTGGCCCCGTTAGCCATGGTTTCCTCTGCTGCTTCGACTAGCACAGACTCCATCCCCTCAACCTGGGCCATGCACCCAACCTCCTCTCCCAGGATCATGGGACACTTCTCCATCCCATTCTACAAGCTCTTCATTTCACAGCGTGGCTACTAAGAGCTTGATATTTGCTGATCTCGACCTTCCTCAACAGATCAAGGACATCTTATTTGCATCATGCAAGCCATCTACTAGGCGTTCTTATGTCTTCAAATGGCAAAGGTTCACCCACTGGTGTACCCCAAAATATGTTGACCCCTCTGCCTGTCCAGTGGAGTTTCTTTTACAATATCTCCTTAACTTATTGACAGGTCTCAAGACTAACTCATTCAGAGCTCATCTTAATGCCATCTCAGCCTATCACTGGTAGGTGGGCAGGCACCCTATTTCGTCTCATCCCTTGGTGCAATGATTTATGTGGGGTCTCCTGCTGCCTAATCCCCCATTCAAACCACCACTAGTGGCTTGGGACCTCAACATGGGCCTGGCGCAATTTCTAAAGCCTTCCTTTGAGCCTTTTGCCACCACTTCTTTAAAATTCCTGTCTTGGAAGGTAACCTTCTTAATTGCTCTCACCTCAGCTCGCCGCATCAACGAACAGCAGATGTTTGTGTCGGATCCTCTACACCTGGTTCCATCACAACAAAATGGTTCTCTGTACACATCCACATTTCTTCCCTAAGGTGATCTCGGCTTTCAGTCGGTCATGCTACCAGTCTTCTTCCCCAAACCACATGCTTCTAGGACTGAATCAGTGCTGCACATTTAGACACTAAGCATGCACTGGCTTTCTACTTGGACAGAACCAATTGTTCATTTCCTTTCCAACTGGATTGCGGACTGCATTTCTTTTGTCTATGCTCGTGGAACTCTTCCTCAAAGGTCACATCACCTCTTGCAACGTGCAGGGCCTGGCAACCTCAGTTGCCAACCTTAGTTCTTTCTCCATTGACAAGATCTGTCGAGCAGCTACCTGATCCCTCCATTCAATCTGTCGAGCAGCTACCTGGTCCCTCCATTCACACTTTCGCTGCTCACTACTGCCTAAACAGTAGACGGGATGCTGTCTTTGGCCAGGCTGTCCTCCATCACATTTTTGGGACTTAACTTCAACTCCTACCCTCCATACCGAACTTCTTTTCGGACAACAGATTTCACTGTCAGTGTTCTTGCCAACTGTCATTGAGTCCAATGGGGCCACTCCTATTCACACCCTCTGGCTCCAGCCTTTAGCCTTGGGGATACTGCTGCTGCTAAATCCAGTCTGATACCTGGGAGCTTGTGAGTCCCATATGTGAAGACCGAATTCCTGCTTGTTCCTGGAAATAGCGTTGTTACTCACCTATAACAGGTGATCTCTGGGAACAGCAGGAATTAGTCTTCACAATTCACCCTACCTCCCCTAGTAGGGTATTCTTTTTTTTCTTTGTCGTTCAGCTACAAACTCAACTGAAGAGAGGACTTGGGAAGGGAGATGCGCAGGCACAATGGAGTGCTCCCAAACGCTTTCCTATTGGACGCTGGGGAGCGTTCTCGCACGGGCTCTATTGATACCGACTATACTCATATGTGAAGACTGATTCTTGCTGTTCCTGGACATCACCTGTTAAAGGTGAGTAACAATGCTTACTCTGCTGGCGGAGACCCAGTGGTGCCTAGGTTTAGGGTATTATCTCGATAGAGAGCAGCATAGTCCTCAAGGATCAGCAGGATCATAAGGTGGAGACTGTTTTGAAGATGGTGGTCTTGGACTCCTCACTAGGTCTCCAAGTGGCTGTTTGTGGGGACCTGGTGGCACAAGTGCTTCTGTGCTAGGTTCAGCTGCTTCCAGAGGACTCCTCATCTGCTTGGCTGTAGTCAGTTTTGCCCTTTCTAGCAGACACCTTGTATGATTTTGTCTGTCTTTCAGGTGATGAGATCACAGTAGTTATGGTGGCCCGGCACTGGCTATAGCTCCAAGATTGGGCTGCGAACATGGCCTTCAGGGCCAGTTGTCCAAGTTGTTGTTTAAGGATAGACTCCTTTTCTGGAAGGACCTGAAGAAGTTGGTGAAGGACTTAAGTGAAACCAAGCCACAGTGGCTACCAGAGGATAAGCTGAAAGCTTCCTCTAAGCAATCCTTGTCTCACTCATCTTGCTCCCAGTTTTGAAACCCCTGGTGTTACTGTCTGGGCAAGCAGTTGGCTCTGTTTAGCAAGCCTTGGGGCATCCTAGCCATTTAGGGGGGCTTGCAGGGCCCATGATACAGCCACCTCAAGAACAACTTCATCCCACTCTACTCAGTGACTGGCCAATTCTGTATTGCCTCTGATGAGTGACCAGCTCTGCCTCTTTCACCAAGCTTAGGTCCAGGTCCCTACCAATCATTGAGTGCTCAACGACATTCAGCACAGCTATGTCCTGGTGTGTGCAAAGCCTATCGCAGATGTGTTTGTGGTTTTTCCGGGTAGTCTAGCAGCCAAGAAGGCAGCTGTCCGAGCCACCCTGGAGCAGTTCCTACATCTCCAGGCTGCTGTTCCCATATCTTCCCTTCAGAAGGGGAGAGAAAGGTACTCCATTTACTTCATTATTCCCAAGGAGGGTCCTTCAGACCTATTCTAGATCTAAAGGAGTCAACGCTTGCCTGCGGGTGTCTGTTTCGAATGGGAGCCTTAAGATTCATCATTCAGGTGGTCCAATTGAGAGAGTTTCTCACATCCTTGGATCTAACCAAAGCCTCCTTTCATATTCCCATTTGAAAAGATCAGCAACAGTTTCTGTGATACATTGTTTTAGGGGCACATTTTCAGTTCTGTGTCCTGTCCTTCAAGCTCACGACAGCACCCAGAATCTTCTCCAAGGTCATGGTGGTGATAACGATGGTAATGCTCTAGTGTGAGGGGGGGGGGGGATCTGTGTCCACCCATACCTGGATGACTGGCTCATCCGGTGTAAACGGGGGCGCTGGTCGTGAATGTCCACAGTCTTAACAAAGGCAAAATCCTATTATGACTTGCAAAGGACTATGGGTGTTGTAGTTCATTCATACCAGAATCAGCCATTCACAAAATAATGAGTTGTGATGCTCGAGTGTAAGCAAAGAAAAATGGATTTTATTCATGGGGTTAATTCTCCCACACAGATTTACTTGGTAACACAAAAAGGACACTTGCTTTCAGTATTGCACTCAGGAAAACAAAACATGAAATAAGGTAACTGAACTTCTTAAGCAAAAATCAATAAAGACCTTGATGGGAAACAGAAAAGGTCTTTTTGATGGCTCCTGCTAATAACTTTCTTAGCAGTGCTCCAAAAGCAAAAACAAAACCCAAAAGTAACAAAAACTGTTCTTTATCAAGGATAACTTTCTTCTATTTACACACACAAAAAGAAGTTTCATTTCAGAGCTCAAGTGCACTTGTGCCTGGCTCAATTATCACTAATTAGCCAGCTGCAAACCCCTTTGCTGGTTCACTCTCTCTACGTGGCTCTATCCTACCCTAAAGCTTTCTTGCAGACTTTTCTGGGTAGATAAAAGAACAAATTACAGTTCCTTTTGGTGGTTTTTGTATTAGTGAGAAACTATTTTAAAACAGCAGCCTAGACAGAGAGCAGTCCATGTATTCTAACTGATCATTTGAGATATCTCCTTCTTCCTCAAATATCATGGAATCAATATCATGGTCTGGCTCAGAGGAATTCCTTAATTGATCACTCTCAGGATAATATTTGTTTCCCTGCTGTCTTACTGGAGAAGAGCTAGGGCATAGATCAAAGTTCATACCTGAGCTTCCTTTGCTGTTAAGTTTCCTCTCCAGGTATCCTGGCCAGTAAGTAGTCCAGCTTTTATGTCCAGCCTTCCAATCAAGATCCCTGGACACTGGGTCTCTCTTCACATACCTTCTTGCACCGGTCTTAGGGCCCCTTCCAAATGCAGCCGTCTCCCTCAAAGGTGCCGTCTGGGAATTCCTGGCTCTATAACCCCACTCCTCTGGCTTCCTCCAGTCCAGTGGAGTATGCTTGCCTCTGGAATCACTCCTAACACACGTACTGCTCTGGGCTCCTTCTTTAGACCTCCAAGATGTCTTTCTCTTCTTCCTTCCACGTTGCTTCTGCTGTTGTAGTCCTCTCTCTTCTTTCTGTCTGCTTTCCTGGTTCTGTCTGCTCTGTCTCTGTGTAAAATATCCTTTACTTTTAACGTGCTTAGAGGGACACTCCACCCTAGCACAGCCCAGGTGTGCTGAATCAAGCCCTGCCCTTGGAGATGAGTGATTGGGGATTACCTCATAGCTCTCCTGATTGAACACACGTTTCCCCACTTCAGCCCTTCTAGAGGCTGTTTGAAACCTGGTGCATTCTGGGACTGGTAGTCTTTTATGAAAACATTCTGTTTTAGTATTTCTACCAGCAAAGACAGGTTGCTTGTTCAAAGCCAATTCACCTCTTTTATAGCTCCCTCCTGAACTATGATAAGCTTCCTTATCACACCGGGCCAAGTCACAATCTTAAGCATCCCTAGCCACAACCCATGTGGTACAGTTTTGGAGAGTTTGGGCTGGGTGGTAAATCGCAACATCATTTTGTTCCATCCCAGTCCTTGACATATCTTGGGGTATGTTTCAACACCTGTGCAGGCAGTGTCTTCCTGACCGATGAGAGGCCGACCAAGCTCCTGGCTCAGATGACTAAGTTCCAAAGCCAGCCAGCCATCTCCCACGACTTGGAACTATTTACAGCAGCTAGGCATGATGGTGGCCACAATAGGTTCCCCAGGTGCCAGGCCCACATGCCTCCACTACCAGGGATGCTGCTTTCATGTTGGTCTCCTCTTATGCAGGATTACATCAAACTTCCCCTGCACCTGCTGGTGGTGCGGTGTTCTCTAGTAGCCCTGTCCCTCTAGTTTGATGAAGGGCATGTCCTCGAAGAATCCTCAGTGGTTGCTAGTGACATCTGATGCCAGCCTATTGGGATGGGGTGCTCACTGCTTAGGTCAGATGGCTCATGGTTGGTGGACCATGCACAAGTGTTCTGGCCCATCAGTCGCATAGAGGCATGGGCTATTTGCCTAGCACTGCTCCAGTTTTACCTCCTCGTTCGTGGTCATGTAGTCCGGGTCTTCTCGAATAATGCTACTACTGTGGTATATGTCAATAGTTGGGGGGGCACCCAGAGTCTCCTATGAGACTGTTGTTCTCCTAGGCAGAGCGCACCACCTGCAAGCGCTCTTGGCGTAATACATTGTCATTATCAACCATTTTGAGGCATATAATCTCAATTGGCACCCTCGATTCCAGAGAATGGAAGCTCACGCCATTAGTGTTCCAGCACATGGACCGCTGGGGGTATTTGTCTATGGATCTGATGGCAGTGCAAGTCATTGGCAAGGTGCAAATTTCTAAAGCCATTGGAAAGTTGTCTGCTCAAGAGGCATCAGTGTCCTCATGCAGCCCTGGCCCCTTCTTTATGTCTTTCCAACGTGGCTTCTGATAGGGCATGTGATTGACAAGATAGAGGGAGGACCATTAAAGGTTGGTGATCCTAGTGGCTTCAGATTAGTGGCAGAGGCCCTGATGTGCTGATCTGGTGAGACGTCTGGTGGTTTAATCCTTTCTTTTCAGGCTAGAGAGGGGACTGCTTCATTATGGGCCTATCCCGTGCCTGAATTGATATTTAAAGGTGTGATGTATCTTCCTCCTAGTGTAGTGGGATTGTATCTTCATTTGGCATGCATATTCCTTTGTATATTGTAATTGATATTTTGGGTTTTTTTCACCAAATGTAGACTTCTCTGTACAAGACGTTTTCATTAAAGATAAATTATGCTAAAGGTGATGTATCAGAGGAATTGAAACAAATCTCAATAAATCAGTAAGATGTAATACAGCTAATTGATAAACTAAAGAGCAACAGATCATCTGGACCATTCAGGGTGCTGAAAGGACTGTTCTCTGTGGATAAGCAGGAATGAGCCCTCACGTATAGGTGACGTCTCCAACGGAGCCTGATGCGGGAACGCTCCCCAGCTTCTATTGGAAGCTTTTGGGAGGCTCCACCATGCCTGCACACCACCTTCCCACCTGCCACGGCAGCGCCATCTTGAATCAGTCTTTTGTTTTCCATGGAGCCCCACAGACACATTCCAGTAATCCTCTGCTTGGTAAACTTTTCTTTCTCCCCTGCTGAGGTTTTGTGCACTTTGGGTTTTTCACCTTGTCACCTGCCATCGTAGTTCTCGTTTCTTTTTGAGTTTTTCTTTCTCGATCGTCTGGTTTATTCTTTGCCATTGCATCTCTACTTGGGTGGCGCCGGTGAGGGATTACCCTCCAACATCCAACTGTTTGACTTTGCCACGGCTATTTCCCTTTCCCGGACAACATGTCCCAGAAACCTGCCAGGGGGTTCAAAAAATGTTCCCAGTGTGCTAGAACTATATCCGCCACAGATACACACAGCTGGTGCCAAAGTGCTTGGGACCCAGTCATCAGCCTTCTTAATTGTAATTGGTGTTTGCATATGACAAAGAGAGGACTCAAAGATTGGGAAAAACAGCACGAATCACTTTTTGGTGCTCAAAGTCCAATCCACCACCTTCGGCATCGACAGCACTGGTCTCTGTGGCTTTGAAGACTTCATTGGATGCTGGTATTGTATTGACATTGAGGAGTTCCTCGAGCTCAATCGGAGCCGAGCACCAACAGAGCCCCAGAGCATCGGCCATCGATCAATCTCCACCTGAAGATGACAACGGATTTGGCCTCGTTGTCTTCAACGACGGGGGTGATCACACTGAGCACAGAGTGAAGGCTCTGGTGCATTTTTGTCTGCATCCATCAAGGCATGGTGTTGAGAACAGTGGGGGTCTGCACGAGTGCCCCAAAGAGAGGAGAGCTCATCCTTCAGGACATCAGAGGAGCACTGATATTCCTGTTCAGATACCGGTTACATCAGTCGAAGTTGCTCAGGCCCCACAGCCTTTGGAATTGGCACCATGGAGAAGCGCCTTCTGCAAGTGCTCAAATGCATCATGGCACTATTGGTGTTGCAGCATGCTGAGGTCTCGACATCGGCTGCATCGATATTGGCTACCATACAGCCAATCCTTGAGATGCATGCCCTGCCTGCAGGAGAGGCTCCAACATTGGGGCATTGAAGGACCCTGACACTGGTGCCTGGCCAGCCAATGTGCCCTCAAATGGATATCAGAGCATCATCGCACCTGATGGCGCTCCCGATTTCCTCTCCCCCCCCCCCCTTGTGTAGGAGAGAGATCCAGGCAGAGACTCGGAAGACTGAGTCACAGACATGGACTTGCTGTAGAGGGCAAGTACCCTGAGTTTCCATCTGACTCTTCTCCACCTCATGAGTGGGGTAAGTCCTTTCCTGCGGACATGACTTTCCAGGAGTTTGTTAGGGACATGGCCAAGGCCATACCATTTTCTTTGGAAATAGGATGACCCCAGGGCAGAAGAAATGGAGATCCTACAGAACTCCTCTGCCCCTAAGGAGGCAGTGTCAGTGCCTGTGCACCGCATCCTGCAAAGAGTACGGATGAGAATGTGAGAGAATCCCCTCATGTCCCTCTAGTTACTAGAAGGCTTGACTCCATATACAAAGTTCAGAAGGCTCCTGGATTCAAGAAGTCCCAGCTTGCACCATTCCTTAATGGTTGAATCTGCTCTCAAGAGAATCAAGAGTACCAGGGCATTCCTTGGCACCTCCGTGGAGGGAGGCTTGGACATTGGACTCTAGGAGAAGATGTTTTCAGAGTTCCATGCTTGTAGCCTGCGTGGCCTCTTACAAGCTCTACATGGGCATGTTCTTGAAGAACATCATGTTCAACCTGGCTGAGTTGGCACAGTTTTTCCCTCCAGAGAAATTGGATCAGTATCATTCCCTAGTGGCCCACGATAAGGACTGCTGAAAGTTCATGGTCCAGGCATCCTATGATGCTTTCGAAGTGGCTTCAAGAAATGCTGCTATAGGTATTGTGCCTAGAGACTCACCTGGCTCCAGTCTTCAGACCTGGAACAATCAGTGTAGAACAAACTGGCGGACGTCCCATGCTGGAGAGAGAATCTCTTTGGTGAACAGGTCGAAGAGAAGGCCGGCTATATTGAGATGAAACATGTCACTCTTGCCAGACTCTCAAGACACACGTCTGAGCTGGCCTCCTACCATAGGAGGTACCAAAGTGAGAGCCAGAAAAAGACCACCTACCCTGTAGGTATAGGGCCTCAGACCTCCCAGCCCAAACAGGCTCCTTGACAACAGGGATGTCGAGAGAAGCCTCAGAAGGCCCAGCCGGCTCCTTAGCCAAAACCTGGGGCAGGGTTTTGACTGGTTCCTTCGGAGCATAGCCACTCTTCCAATGATCGCAGTAGGAAACCCTCCGGTCGGGGGAAGGCTCACTCTTTTTGCACAAAGGTGGCCCCTCATAACTTTGGACTCATGGGTTCTGCAGATCATTCAAAGTGGTGGTTGTCGTTAAGTGCCGTCAAGTCGGAGTCGACTCATGGCGACCCTCTGGATAGCTATCCTAAATTGTGTTCGGTCCTCAGTCAGTCGGCTCATTGTTGACAGACTGGTACCCGTAGCTGCTGTTGTTGTATCGATCCATCTCATTGCTGGCCTTCCTCTTTTGCATTGACCTTCTATCTTGCCAAGCATAATGTCTTTCTCTAATGATCTCTCTCTTCGCATGATGTGTCCAAAGTATGAAAGTCGAAGTCTTGTCATCTGAGCTTCTAAAGAAAGCTTAGGTTTGATCTCTAGTACCGACTGGTTTGTTCTTCGGGCAGTCCATGTATACACAGTATTCGCCGCCAGCACCATAATTCAAATCAAAGTGGTTACAAACTTCATTTATTGGAACTGCTACCAAATTGCCCCCAGAGGGTGCATCATCTTGACCTTCTGCATCAGGAACTGCTTCAGAGAAATCACCGCCTTCTCATGATTGAGCTTGTGCCACCAGAGCAAAGAGATAGGGGGTTTTATTTCAGGTACTTCCTGATCCCCAAGAAAATGGGGGCATACCATTCCATCCTAGAGCCAAGAGACCTGAACATGTACTTGGCAAGAGAAAACGTTCAGAATGCTTTCTTTAGGCACCCTGCTTCCTCGCCTTTAAAAAGGAAATTGGCTGTGCTCCCTTGATCTGAAGGATGCGTATACCCACCTACAGATACATCACACTCAGAAAAGTATCTTGGATTTGTGCTGGGAGGGTAACACTTCCAGTACCGAGTGTTGCTGTTTGGCCTGTCCTCAGCAGCTCATATTTTCACAAAATGTCTTGCGGTAATAGCTGCTGATCTCCAGATGCTGGAGCTGTTTGTCTTCCCCTATCTGGACAATTGGCTGACCAAGAATACCACTTCTGAAGGGGTTCAAGAATCAACACGCTTGACCATTTGGGTATTGGAACTACTAGGGTTTATTATAAATTACCCAATTTCCCACCTTTAACCCATCCAGCAGTTGGAATTCATTGGAGCCCTGCTCGACACGACTCAGGTGAGAGCCTTTCTTCTGCACGACTGTATGCACAGGCTGACAGCACTAGTGCGGGAGACTCAACTGAGTCAGCAGGTGACAGCTCGCAAGATGTTGACTGTACTAGGCCACATGGCCTCTACAGTGCATGTCACACCCTTGGCATGCCTTCAGATGAGGCACTCAGTGGGCCCAGGCAATGAATCGACTCGGGGATCATCTATATGTCACCACCCCTCTCATTCAGTCATTGCACAGTCCACCACAATTTGCTCAAAGGTCTTTCTTTCAAATTGCTCCACCCCAAAACGTTCTGACAACAGACGCATCCAAGCTGGGGTGGTGAGCTTATCTCGATGGGTTTGCACATCCAGGGTAATTGATCCATCCAAGAAAGTCTCTATCAGATCAACTTCTTAGAACTAAGAGCAGTAGTAAATGGTCTAAAGGCTTTCCGACATCGATTGACCAAACAAGTGGTTCATTTCCATACTGACAATCTGGTCACCATGTTTTACTTAACAAACAGAGAGGAATGGGCTTGTACCTCCTGTGTTGGGAAGCATTCAGGTTGTGGAAATTTGCCATCGTGCAAAGGATGGACTTGAGAGCCCATGTACCTGCCAGGCGAGGAAAATACTCTGGCAGACAGACTGAGTCCTCCAGCCACACAATTGGATGCTGGACAGGGAAGTTATCTTGCATCTTTTGAGAGTGAGGCACCCCTTCGATAGATCTATTCGCGACCCCACAGAATGTCCATGTGATTCTTAGGCATATTGATAGCTGGGTGGATGTGAGGATCGCCTGGCAACATGCCTGCCTGATGCGAAGGTAGCAAACCTCACGCGCCACCTAGACAAGGTTTTAGATAGTTGGGGAGGAGCCTGCTTTCTTGGTACATGTTGGTGCCAGTGACATAGGAAAGTGTGGGAGGAAGGTTCTGGAGGGCAAATTTAGGATTTTAGGTAGAAAGTTAAAATCCAGAACTTCCAGGGTAGCATTCTCAAAAATGCTTCCTGTTCCATGCGCAGGACTCAAAAGGCAGGCAGAACTCCGGAGTCTCAATGCATGAATGAGATGATGGTGCAAGGAAGAGGGTTTTGGGTTTGTTAGGCACCACAACGCCCCCTCCCCCTCCTCCTTTCCCCCCTGCTCTCTCCTGAAGATTGCAGAAAGCTTGTCAGAGGGATCTGCCTGCCAGCAACCTTTCACACAGTGCTGCTGAAAAATACACCCAGGCAGTGAAGCAGTTTATTTTTATTTATTTATTTAAAGGGTATTTCTATCCCGCCTTATCCTTCAATCAAGGCGGTGTGCACATCAAACAATCAGTGGTAATGGAGTGTGTGTGAGTTAGTTTATGTACAGTGAGGGTGCATGGGTGCAAGTGTGTTGATTAGCGTGATCTATTTACAACATTTGCTTTTTACAGTTATATACAAGGGTTTGCTGTTTCTGCAGCTTACTGTGGTTGATCTTCAATAGAGTCTGTGGTTCTGATCTGTGGTTGGTCTGAGTCTGTATGGTCTGGTTACTTGCTTGGGCCATAGTATTCGGTGAAGAGCAATGTCTTTAGGTGTTTTCGGAAGTCCTTTGGATCTTCAGTTGACCGTAGCTCATCTGGGAGTGTGTTCCATATTGTTGGAGCCACCAGTGTTAGGGCTCTTTGTGTGGTGGATTTGCACGCTTTTGTGTAGTTGTTTGGGGTGTTGAGTGTATCAGCTGTGGTCTTTCTTCTAGGTCTGGTGCTTGCGTTGGGGAGTATGAGGGGCTGTAGGCTGAGTGCGGAGTTTTTGTGTTTGATTCTGAAAATGTTTAGTATAATTTTGTATTTGATGCGGTGGCTGATTGGTAGCCAGTGGAGGTCTTTTAGTATGGGTGTGATGTGGGCTTGTATTGGGGAGCCGGTGATTATTCTGGCTGCTGTGTTTTGAGCCATCTGAAGTGGCCTGAGTGAGTGTTTTGGCATGCCGCTATAGATCGGGTTGCAGAAGTCGAGGGTGGGAGTTATAAGCGCTTGGCAGACTGTGCGGAAGTGGTCTTGTGTGAGTAGAGGTTTGAGGTGTCTGATTACTCTCATCTTGTAGTATGCGTTCTTATGTGTGATTGTAGGTTCAGCTCTCTGTCGAGTGTTATTCCGAGGTATTTCACTTCGTTCTTCAGTGGTATTGCTGTGTTGTTGGTTTTGATGAAGGGAGGGGGGCTGAAGGTGTTTCGTGTGATGATGAGTGCTTCTGTCTTGCTGCGGTTTATGGCTAGGTTGTTGTGCTGGAGCCATTTGGACATGCTGTTGAGACAGTCCGTTATTTTGGAGTAGTCGGGGCTGTCGAGGTTGATTGGGGTGCATATCATGATGTCGTCTGCGTAGATTGTGTAGTTTATTTTGTGTGCTTTTATGATGTTGCAGATTGGTTGGATGTATATGTTGAATAGCAGTGAGGATAGTGCGGATCCTTGTGGCACCCCTTGCTTGATCTTTGCGGGTCTTGAGATGTTAGATCCGATCTTGACTTGGAACTGTCTGTCAGGTATGAGTTGAACCATTTTAATATGGTGCCCTCTATTCCGATGTTTTTGTAGTCTGGTTAGGAGGATTTTGTTCAGGTGAGTAGAGCTTAGCCCGATATGGATCCTATGCATTGAGCTCTCAGGGGGTGATTAGCAAGGCTTGACCTTGTCATTGTCCTTGTTGGGGATTCTCGGTTCCGTCTCTGAGGGACGCAATTCGGATGGACTGCAAGTGACCATTGGCGCCGTGTGTGGGGTTTCCTGTTGCTTTCTGCATGTATTAGTAAAGTTTTTGCCTTGTGCGCCTGTGTGTTGTGCCATCAAGTTGGCTCTTCCGATTTTTGGCCCCTGATCGTGGGCCGGGCGGATTGAGTGTTTTCAGACAATAACACGGCAGTGGCTTACGTCAATTGGCAGGGCAGCACAAGAAGCGCTGGAGTGGCTCTGGAGGTGTATCTCCTATTTGCCTGGGCAGAGAACCTCCTAGCCTTATCAGCTCAGCACATTGCCGGAGTGGACATTGTGGAAGCAGACTTCCTCAGCCGGCAGTCCTTGAATCCCAACAAGTGGAAGTTGAGTCAAAAAGCGGGGAATGAATCTGATGGCGACCCTCTCCAGTGCCAAAGTGTGACGCTTCTTCAGTTGCCGCATGGAGATAGGGTCCAAGGGTATCGATGCTCTGAATAAGCCTTGGCCCAGTCAATGGCTGCTGTACATGTTTCTTCTGTTGCCACTAGTGGGGCATGTGATTAGGCATATAGAGCGCCACCCAGGCAGGATTGTATGATTCGGAGACCTGATGAGGCTCCTTCAAGCGCCTCCTCTTCAGCTGCCTGTCTTGGGTGGGCTATTGCGGCAGGGACCAATTGTCATGGAGGGACCCGGCTCCCTTCTTGCTTCAGCATGGCTCTTGAAAGTAGACTGCTAGAGCATAAGGGCTACTCTCCAGCTGTAATATCTACTATACTTGGTGCCCGGAGGAGGACTACCAAGCTAGCATATGTACGGATATGGTGCCTCTTCGAGTGCTAGTGAAGCTCATGGCACTTGGCTCATGAGGTGGCTAAGGTGTCCTCCATGTTGGTCTTTCTGTAGGATGGCCTAGACAAGGGCCTCTTACTTAGCTCCCTGAAAATTCAGGTGGCAGCTTTGGCCTGTTTCAGTGTTTCCGTGGTCCGGTGGTAGGCAAGTCCTTGGTCTTACACCTGGACATGTCACGTTTTCTCCAAGAGGGTTCATTGTCTGTGTCCTCCCCTTCAGTCTGATATCCCTTCCTGGGAACTGTCTCTAGTGCTCAGGGCCCTGATGGTGACCTCTCTTGAGCCATTGAGGCGTGCTACCTTGAAGGATTTTTATGCTCAAGACTTTTGTCTTGGTTGCTATTTGTTCCGCCAGGTGGATTTCCAAGCTGCATGCTCTATCTTGCCAAGACACTTATCTGTCCTTTTCAACTGAGGCCATTTCCATTCAGCCTGTGCCTTTCTTCTTGCCTAAAGTGCTGCCTCCCTTTCACGTAATCCAGGTGGTCTTTCCGCCCTCCTCTAAGGATCAGTGCCGGGGGAAGGATAAGGATCTTTGCCTGGTGGCGGTCCGGAGGGTGCTTCTCTGTTACTTGGAGGTTTCATATTCCTTTTGAAAGTCAGACCTTCTTTTTGTGCTGTTTGCTGGCCCATGCAAGGGTGAGGCTGTGGACAGGTTGACTTTGGGGTGCTGGATTAATGAGGCTATTGCATCAGCGTATCCATTATGGAACCAACCGGTTCCGGAGGGTTTGCATGCCTATTTTACCTGGGCACACGCGTTCCTATGGGCAGAGCGGAGTTCGGTGGCCCCTGCAGACATTTGTCAGGCAGCGATGTGGGCATCTCTTTCCACTTTTGTCAAGCCTTATCCTCTTGGAGGTCCACTTGCGAGTGGATGTGGCCTTTGGCTTAAGAGTTTTGCAAGCTGCTATTGCTTCTTTTTGCCCAGTGGTGGTACATTCAGGTACTGTATATATATTTTATCCTTGTCCCCGAAGGGCTCACAATCTATTTTTGTACCTGAGGCAACGGAGGGTTAAGTGGCTTGCCCAAGGCCACTAGTGCCTATCGGACTAGAAACCCCAGTCCTTCTGGCCCAAGGTTTACTGTCCTCTAGTGGGATTCGAACCCCTGGCCCTCCGGCTCAAGATAACTTGCCCCGACCAATAGGCCACTCCTCTCTGTTACGTGTGTATGCATATGGTGATCCTCCAACACCTGCAGTCCCCCCTCCCCCTTGACGCATGCATATGTGTGTGCACACTTTCCCCCAATGCATGTGTGTGCATATAGAGCCTGTGGGGCACATTGCTAGCACCCACACATTCCAACACTCATACAACCTCTGAAGCACATTACCCAGCTCTCTGGTATTTCACCCTCACATCCACACATATAAACTGCTACACTCTGCTTATGAAAATAGATATTCATATCATACTGTTCTGTTCATCAGTCACTACCTACATTCCCTGCTCCCTGCTGTGAGACACTTTACCATGGCAGTTTGAGTTTAGTCCCCTATGCAGACAGGTATGAACCTGAGAAAGGAGGAAGCACACTGTTGTGTTACACTGTAAGTATACATTTTTCAGCTTGTTTTTCATTATTATGTTTATTTTTTCTTTTGCCCCTTCCCCTCTTATTTTGTGGCCTTGGGTTCCTTAGTGTCAAAATTTTGGGATATGTTTTTTTCCTTATATGGTTGTAATTACTTGCCTTGGATAATTGTTTTCCTCAATGAAATATTTTGTATTTTTCTGGAAATTGCTTTAAATATAAAATAAAAAAGCCTTACATATGAATACATCAATCCATATAAAGAGGTCAAGAGCTGTTAATGAAAAAAATATCTTTAATAGTTTTTTAGGTTCCAAAGTTTGATCATTCTTCTTTTAGTGGAAACATTGGGTTCACTTGTTTTTGGCTTGTGCATATTTCTATTTTTTTTTCTCTTTCCTCCACAGTTTCTGCTTCTAGGATTTACCAGGAGCCGATGATCCTTTCTGGCCCTCAGAATCTAACCCTCACAGTGCACCAGACGGCCATCCTGGAATGCATTGCTACAGGCAATCCACGACCTATTGTCTCCTGGAGCCGACTGGGTAAGTATGGGAGAGTCAAAGTAGGACCTAATACTTTGTGTCATCTGTACTAAGGTATGGAGAGAAGGGAGTTCAGGAAAAAAGCTACATCATGTCCTCGCCACTTTTTTTTTTTTTTTTGTCAATCATTTTCTCCGGGAAGAAGCAGGAAGTCAGTCCTCACATATGACCTTGGCATCGACAAAGCCCACGCTGATTCACTCCCCAGCTTTAAAAGAAAGCCTTTGGGAATGCCACCACGCATGAAGTGGTCCCCATCCCGCCCAAGGGTACTATCTTACTCAGTCTCCCTTTTTCCATGGAGCCCTTCGGATGTGTGTCCCTGGAAGAAGTTTAGTCGTTCCAACCGGTTTATGCTCTGCCGGCCCTCGCCGGTCCTCTTCTCGCCTTCTGAGCACCTCTGCTTCGGCCCTGCCTCAGGGTTTTTTTTTATTTTGCCTTTTTTCTGTTTTACTGCGCTTTGCGCCTTTTTTAGCCACTGGCCGCGTTGAGGGTCTTCAACCTCGCAGGGGTCCTTTTTGCCCCAATAGCCTCCGGTTTCAAGAAATGTGATAGATGCCACAAAAACATATCACTCAAGGTCACCCATGACTCTTGTCTCAGGTGCCTAGGAGCCGGCCATGACCCGGAGCTATGCTCCCTCTGTAAGACGTCCTCCAAAGCCATCCAGAGTCGTAAGCAGAAGCTGGATGATCTCTTCCATAAGGCAGCCCCGATAGCCTCCTGCCCTTCGGCCCCACAAGCTCTGGAGTCTCCAAAGACTCCTCCCCGGGCCCGGCGACACTCTGACCAGGGGTCGCCTAAATGCAAGCGGAAGGAGGCCTTGAGGACTGTCGGGGGTGCAAGACAAGTGTGAGAGGTCATGCACCCGGTCTCTCAGCCCCCCTCGTCAGCCTCTGGAGTTGGAGAGGGAGTGACCCAGTAAGGTACCTCGAACCGATACGAAGGCGCCTGGTCTCCCGAGCGTCATCCCGGCAAGGACCCCTTCTCCTCCTCGACACCTGATCCAGTTATCCCGGCATGAATGTCGCAGGGCCCCACTTCCGAGCAGGAGGCCCGGATGCTGGCCTTGGAACGCAGCATTTCTGCATTCCTCGCTGCCCAGCAGGTGCTGATGCCTGGCCCCGCCGGCACGCACCTTGAGATTGCAGGGAACTCGACCTCGAGTTCTCTTCGGGCCGCTGTTGTGACCCCTGAGAGCCTGAAGCCTTGTGAGGATCCTCGGCGCGGGTCTCAATCTCTGTCCCGCTCCTCGGGCACGAGATCTTTGCGGGTGAGCACTTCCTGCTCCGGGCAAGTTTTGGCCTCGGAGACCCAGCACGGGTCACCAACCTGTCTGGAGCCGCCCGACCTTGAGTCCTCTATGGACTACTCAGATTGGGAGTCCGACAGAGAGACCTTCCCGGAGACTCGGTCCCACCGGGACCTCCCTTCCGACCCTTCTTCACCTACCAAGAGGCGGCGGTCACCTCCCGAGGTCACTTCTTTCCTGGAGTGCATCCAGGATATGGCACGGGCCATAGCGCTCACTACTGAGTCGGAGGAGGAGCCCCGCGCTGAGGAGCTTGATATCTTGCAATATGAAACTCTTCTGAGGGAGGTGCTCTCGGTGCTAGTTCCTCCCATTCTGAATCGTCTCCTACTCATGTGGGAGACTCTGACTTCTGTCCAAATTGTGAGCAAGCACCTGTATGCTATGTATAAGGTCCAGCGAGGTCTGGGGTTCCGAAAAGCTCAGCGCCCCCACACCTTGATGGTTGTTGAATCGGTTATGCGGAAGCTCAAGAGCCCGAAGACTCCTTTGTTGTCCCGCTGGGCAGAGAGTCCCGTACCCTCGACACCCTTGGGCGCAAGGCTTATCAGGGCTCTATGCTGTCATGCCACATCCAGGTTTACCAATTATATATTGGAATGTTCCTCCGTGATCTCGCTAAGGAGCTCGGAGGCTTTGCGGCAGGCCTCGAAGGAGACCATCTCTGACGCTTTCAGGCCATCTCAAAGTCCGTCGGGGAATGCTCGAAGTACCTCTTGTGAGCAGCGTATGACAGCTTCGAGTCTTTTGCCTGGGTGGTGGCCGTGGCAGGCATTGGAGCCCGCCGCCAGGCTTGGCTTAAGAACATAAGACATGCCATACTGGGTCAGACCGAGGTCCATCAAGCCCAGTATCCTGTTTCCAACAGTGGCCAATCTAGGTCATACGTACCTAGCAATATCCCCAAAAGACACAGGTTCCACAATGCTTGTACTGGGTCAAGCATTGATATCCTGGGTCCCTTTTTAATAGTGGTTTATGGACCTTTCCTCCAGGAACTTGTCCAAACCTTTTTTTAAACCCAGCTATACTAACAGCCCTTACTACATCCTCCGGTAACAGATTCCAGAGTTTGATTACACGTTGAGTGAAAAAATATTTTCTCTTATTTGTCTTAAATAGTTTACCCTGTAGCTTCATTACATGTCCCCTCATCTGAGGCTTCATCCTCAGACCTTGAACAGTAGGTCCAGGAGAAGCTGTTGGATGTCCCTTGCCTTGGGGAGCAGCTATTTGGCAAGCCCATGGAGGATAAGGCCACGGAGATCGAGACAGAGTACGTGACTCGTACTCGCCTCTCCCGGAAGATGTCCTCCCTCTTCAGGAAGAAGCAGCAGAAAAAGAAGCTGTTCTTCCAACGAAAGGGGTTCCCGTACAGGGGCTACCCGGCCTATCTGTCGTCATCGACCCCCATTCAGGGCCACAGCAAGTCCGCGGTCCACTGTCCTCGCAAGCCGAAGGGCCCCAAGACCCATCCTCTGGCTCAGCCAGCCTCAGGGTTTTGATGCCATCAGCATAGCCTTTTGTCCTCTGGTAGGGCATCTATTCGTCGGGAGGCATCTGGTCCATTTTTCCCCACAGGTGGGAGTTCCTCTCCACCGACGCCTGGGTTCTCCAGGTTGTTCGGGAGGGCTATTGCCTCCATCTGGACCAGGCCCCTCCTCTGTACTTTCCCGGGGAGCCACGTCTGCTTCCCCAGCACCAGGCCCTCCTGAGTCAGGAACTCGCAGGCCTCTTTGAGGATGGCATGGTAGAACCAGTCCCACTGCAACTCCAAAGATGTGGGTTTTACTCCCGATACTTCCTCATCCCGAAGCGGACAGGGGGCCTTCGGCCCATCCTCAACTTGTGGAACCTAAACAGGTTCCTGGTGCGGGAAAAGTTCAAGATGCTCTCCCTTGGAACGTTACTGCCCTACCTCCAGCAAGGTGACTGGCTATGCTTCTTTGGGCTTAAAGATGTTTACGCTCACATCCTTGTGCATCCCAAACACGAAATATCTCCGCTTCATGGTTCAGGCAAACCATTACCAGTACAGAGTACTCGCATCCGCCCTGCGGGTCTTCATGAAGTGCCTGGCCATGGCTGCAGCCTATCTGCGGCTGCAGGGCATCTTCATCTACCGTAAATAGATGACTGGCTTGTAACGGGGGGCACGACCTCCGAAGCTAGATAGCCCATGGACCACACCTTTTGCCTCCTGGAGCATCTGGGGTTTATGATCAATTACCCACAGTCCCACCTCACTCCATTTCAGTCCCTGGAGTTCATTGGGGCTCACCTGGACACGCTCCGAGCCATGGCTTCTCCCTCAGGACAGAGTGGACCGCCTTGTGTCCTTGGCATCCGAGGTGCGGTATCGCGACTCTGTCCCGGCCCAGATGATGCTTCGTCGTCTTGGCCACATGGCCTCCACGGTCCATGTCGTGCCCAATGCCCGTCTCAACATGTGGACGATGCAGTGGTACCTCGGAGCGCAATGGGCACAGTTGGCCAGCT
Source organism: Ichthyophis bannanicus (assembly GCA_033557465.1). Classification (NCBI taxonomy): domain Eukaryota; kingdom Metazoa; phylum Chordata; class Amphibia; order Gymnophiona; family Ichthyophiidae; genus Ichthyophis; species Ichthyophis bannanicus. Next base: position 63,684,474 of record CM066048.1, read on the forward strand.
GCCTCTGGGACCCTGTCTTGGTCTTTCCCAGCACGGCGGAGTCTCTGGCTTGATGGCAGGAATTTTGGAACCTGTTTTAGGTATGCCCTTCCAAGCCCCGTCACATCTGGTAGTCTTGACCATGGACGCCTCCCTGGCAGGCTGGGGAGCCCACTTTGAGGGATGGTGCACTCAGGGGTCCTGGTCCCTTGAGGAGTCCTGGCAGCAGATCAACCTGCTGGAACTCCGGGCAGTTTGCCTCGCTGACCGGGTTTTCAGGGACCGCTTGCAGCACTGAGCAGTGCTGTTCCAAACGGACAACCAGGTCACGATGTTCCATGTGAATAAACGGGGGCACTGGCTCCTACAGCCTCTATGCAGAGGCGATAACCCTATGCTCCTTCGCAGTGAGTCAGGGCATGACTGTCCTGGCCACCTACCTACTGGGCCAGGACAATGCATTGGCGAGCTGGCTCAGCAGGGTTCTCCGGCCGCACGAGTGGCGCTTTTGTCCCCGAATGGTGCAGCGCCTCTTCCAGCATTGGGGGACTCCGGACTTGGCCCTCTTTGCCAGCCCAGCAAACCCGCAGCTTCCTTGGTTCTGCAGTTCCCTCCCACACCAGGACAGGGTGGCCCTCGATGCCATCCTCATCTCATGGGACACGGGGTTGCTTTATGCCTCCCTTCCCCCATGCCCCTCATTGCCTGGAACCTTCTCAAGGTCCAACGGGACAGGGCTTCAATGATTCTCATAGCTCCAAGGTGGCCCAGGCAGCCTTGGTTCCCCCTGCTGCTCTGTCTCTTTACGGAGCCCCTGGTCCCGCTCGGGTTCTCACCGGAGCTGCTGACGCATGAGGAGATGCAGGAGGAGGGTCTGCTGCTTCATCCCAATCTGAAGTCCCAGTCCCTCACAGCTTGGTGGCTGAGCGGGTCGCTCTAGCCTCCTACCATCTCCCCATGGAGATGGAGGACATTCTTCTAGCCTCGCAGAAGGGCTTGACCAGACGAGCTTACGCCTTCAAGTGGTGTCTGTTCTCAGTGTGGTGCTCGGAGCTCCGAGCAGACCTATTTTCATGCCCTACCAACTTGGTCTTGCAATACTTGCTCCACCTCTTGTAGTCTGGGCTGAAGCCTAACTTGGTCAGGGTTCACCTGAGCTCCATCTCAGCGAACCACCACCCCGTCGAGGGCAAACCTCTTTCGGGGCTACCGCTTATCTCTCATTTCATGTGATGCCTGCTTCTTTTCAAGCCCCCCCCCCCCACCCGCCCTCCTACTGCGGAATGGGAGCTCAAATGTGGTCCTCACGCAGCTGACCAAGCCATCTTTTGAGCCCATGGCTACCTGCCCTCTGAGGCATCTGTCATAGAAGGTGGCCTTCCTGGTGGCTCTCACCTCTGCCCGGTGAGTCAGTGAACTCCAGGCGCTGATGGCCGAGGCCCCGTACACAAGGTTCTATAGGAACTGGGTGGTCCTGCGAACTCACCAAGTTCCTTCTGAAGATTGTCTCGGATTTTCATCTCAATCAAGAAATAGTGCTGCCCACCTTTTTCCCGAAACCGCACACTGACTGGGCATCAGCAGTTCTCCACAGTCTGGATTGTAAGGGGGCTCTCTTTCTACCTGCAGTGGACTCGTGCCCACCGCAGGTCTTGGCAGCTCTTCGTTTCCTTCGACCTCAGCCCCAAGCATACCTTGTCCATCTGGGTGGGAGACTGCATCGCCTTTCCCCAAGTCTAGGCCGGGTTTACCCTAGAATGCCAAGTCACAGCTCACAATGTCAGAACGATGGCGACGTCTGTCACTAGTCTGCACTCGAAGACACTGGCAGACATCTGACGGGCCGCCACCTGGTCTTCCACTCACAACTTCACTGTGCATTATTGCCTGGAGAGGGAGTCCCATCGGGGGGACGCCTTCGTCAAGGGGGTACTCCGTAATCTTTTCTGGGTTTAAGCAACTCCTGCCCTCTGACCCTTGTTACGGCTACTGGAAGCATGGCCATCCATGGACCTGGGGTCCTTGGACTGCCTTCGGCTTTCACTGGCAACTGCTCATGGCGATGCCGTGCCTTTTTGTACAAGTTCTTGATAGCCTGTAGCTAGGGAGTCCCATATGTGAGGACTGACTTCCTGCTTGTTCCTGGAGAAAGCGTAATTACTCACCTGTAACAGGTGTTCTCCAGGGACAGCAGGAATCAGTCCTCACAACCCTACCTCCTCCCCTTGGAGTTGCTGTACATTTTTGCCATCTTCTTGAAGGGGCTATAGCTATGCCACTTAACTGAGTAAGATGGCACCCTTGGGTGGGAAGGGGACCACGCATGCGTGGTGGCATTCCCAAAGGTTTTCTTGAAAGCTGGGGAAATAATCCAATATCACCCATGTGTGAGGACTGATTCCTGCTGTTCTCCAGGACCAAGCAGGAAGTCAGTCCTCACATATGGGTGTCATCGGCGCCGATGAAGCCCCAGCGGAGCATTTCCCCAGCTTTCTATGAAAGCCTTTGGGAATGCAGGCACGCATGCGCGGTTCCCTTCCCGCCTAAAGGTGCCATCTTACCTCAGTCTCTTTTTTTTCCGTGAAGCCCACCGGACGTGTGTCCTGTTTTCCCGGTTAAAATTATATTTTTTCGGCGATTTCGCTATTTTTTTCTCCCGGTTCGACGCCGGTTCCCCTCCCGCCGGGTTCGGTACACCGGTATCGAGCCCGATTATTCTTTTTCGGTTTTTGCCCTTCGTGGCTGGCGTTCGCGCCCTTTTTTCTATTTTTCCCTGGAAGGCCGGTCCTTTGACCTCGCGGGGGCTCTTTTTTCCCCGATGGCTTCCAGCGGTTTTAAGAAGTGTGATCGGTGTAAGAAACTAATGTCTCTCACCGACACACACGACTGCTGCCTTTGGTGCCTCGGCCCCGACCACGATCCTAAGTCGTGCAGGGCATGTGGGAAGATGTCTTCCAAGGCACTCCGAAGTCGCCAGCAGCAAAAGGAAAGGCTTTTCTCGGACTCAGCCTCCGGCCGGGCCCGGACCTCGTCTGAGGCCTCGACATCTCGGGATTCTGATCCAGAGTGCCGTCAAAGCTCCTCGGACAGGGGGTCCCCCGACCGGGAACGCAAGAGGAAGAAGCGGCTCGCGAGGGCGTCGGAGGAAGAGGTCCCTGGCTCCTCGAGGGCCAGATCTAAGACCCCCGACCGTCGCCCTGGGCCCGTGGACCAAGAGAAAGAAGCCTGCCAAAGTTCCTTGCGTGGAGCCGGAGTCTGCTGGACACGTAAGCCCCGTAGTCCTCGAGGACTCTCCTCCCAGGGAGCCGACGTCGGGCCCGGCACCGCCGGGGCCTGAGTCGATGGCTGCTGCGTCTCCCGAGCTGAGTCTCAGGATGACAGCCTTGGAGAGCAGATTGTCTGCCTTCATGGAGCAGCAGCGGGCACTGATGGCCAGCCTGTCTGGCGCATCTGCCCCGACCACCGAGACATCGACGTCAAAGTTGACCCCGGAGACCGAGCGGATACTCGAGTCCATCGTGGCTCGGAGTCGTCCTCGGTCGCGGTCTCTCTCGACCTCCCGTTCGGGACCGAGGGCGTCGACGCCGGTGCTTCCGGGGTCGTGGCGGGTGCTCCAGGGCCCCCGCGGGGTCGGACCCTGACTCTTCCTCGGACAAGTCAGCTTGGGAGACGGAGGACGAGGAGTCTCCTGATACCTTCAAGACTCTGTGCGTCCCTTCGGACTCACCGCAGTCTGAGCCCCGGAGTAGGTCCCCCCCCGGAGGACACTCGGTTCTCGGAGTTCGTCCGAGATATGGCCACTGCCTTGGCTATTCCGGCGGACCCCGAGGAAGAGCCTCGAGCTGAAGAGCTTGAGGCGCTGCAGTGTGACTCTCCTCCAAAGGAGGCCTTTACTGTCACGGCTCCTCTTCCGAATGTGGGAGGCACCGGCCTCGGTGCTGGTTCTAAGCAAGCGAGTTGATTCGATCTATGGACTCCGGAAGAGCCCTGGTTTTCAGAAGGCACAGCTACCACACCATTCTATGGTTGTGGAATCGACCATGCATCGTCTGAAGAGCCAGAAGATGCACGAAGAGCCAGAAGATGCACTCCGCGGTGCCTCCTGGCAGGGAGGCCTGAAACCTCAATGGCGTCGGTAGAAAGTGCTTTCAGGGCTCGATGCTTGCTTGCCATGTCCAGTCATACCAGCTGCACATGGGCATGTACTTGCGGGATCTGGCCAAGGAATTGGCCAGGTTCTCTGCTGGTCTCTCTGGGAAACCCTTGCAGAGATTTAAGTCCTTGTCCTCGGGGATTCGGGACTGCTTGAAGTTCATGTCCCGCGCCGCCTACGATGGCTTCGAGGCTTCTGCCCGAGTTGCGGCAGCCGGCATCGCGGCTCGACGCCAGGCATGGCTGCAGTCATCGGACCTCGAGCCATGGGTTCAGGACAAGTTGGTCGATGTCCCTTGCCGAGATGAAAACCCTTTTGGCAAGCCCATGACCGAGAAGGCCGCTCAGCTCGAAACTGAGCACCTCACACGGACAAGGCTGTCGAAGAAGACCTCTGCCCCTTCTCATAAAAGGAAGGGCTCGGGTAAAAAGCCCTTTTACCCGAGGAAGGGCACTGCCTACAAACAGAACCCGCAATATCAGGCTGCCCAAGCTGCCCCCCAGGGTCAGCAAGCCAAGGGCCAGGGTAATGGGCCCTGTAGGCAGAGGACCCCCAAGCCTCAGGCCCCTGCTACCACTCAGCAGGGTGGGGGTTTTTGACTCCTTGAGCGTAGCCTCTCCTCCACTGCTCTCCCAACCCTGCACAGGAGGTCACCTCGCCCTCTTTACCCACCAGTGGCCCCTTGTCAACGGGGACAGTTGGGTGCTGGAGATAGTCCACAAGGGCTATGCCCTCCATTTTCACCAACTGCCTCCACCATATTTTCCAGGGGAACCTCCAAGGCCTCCCCTGCACACAGACTACCTTCTGCAAGAGCTACATGGTCTGTTGGTGGACAGTGCGGTGGAGCCTGTGCCTCCCCACTTCCAAGGTCACGGTTTCTACTCCAGGTATTTCCTGGTGCCCAAAAGAACCGGTGGCCTTCAGCCCATTCTGGACCTCAGGAACCTAAACAAGTTCCTAGTGAAGAAGAAGTTCAAGATGCTTACTCTTGGGACACTTCTGCCCTACCTCCAGCAGGGAGATTGGCTATGCTCCATAGATCTAAAGGATGCGTACACTCACATCCTCATTCATCCAGACCACAGAAAATACCTCAGGTTCATTGTGGGAGGAAACCATTATCAGTACAGAGTGCTGCCTTTCGGCCTCACCTCCGCCCCCAGAGTCTTTACAAAGTGCTTAGCAGTGGTGGCGGCCTACCTGAGAAATCAGGCAATCTTTGTCTTCCCCTATCTAGACGACTGGCTCATCAGGGGTCAGACATGTCAGGAGACTAATCAAGCCACCCTCAGGACTATTGCTCTTCTACAAAGCCTGGGGTTTGTCATAAACTTCGCAAAGTCCACTTTGCTCCCCTCCCAAAACTTGTAGTTCATAGGGGCAAGGTTGGACTCTTTCCTGGCAAAGATGGCCTTGGCAAATTAGTTTCTCTGCAGGTCCCTGGTCTCCGCCAGACTCTGCCTGAGGCTTCTAGGCCACATGGCTTCGACAGTGCATGTGACCCCCAATGCCAGGCTCCATATGAGGCTTGCACAGTGGTGTCTTCGGGCTCAGTGGTCACAGGCCACAGGCAGCCTCAGACAGGATAAGGGTGTCCAGACCATTTCTGCACTCCCTCAACTGGTGGCTACACCCATCCAATCTGCTGAAAGGGGTGCCTTTTCAGATTCTAGGGTACACAGTAGTGCTAACAACAGATGCCTCCCTGCAAGGCTGGGGAGCTCATTGTCTGGGCAAGTGCACCCAGGGCCTCTGGTCTCCCTGGGAAGCTGCACAGCAGATCAATCTCCTCGAACTCAGAGCTATTCGCTTGGCACTCAAAGCTTTCATTCCTACCCTGACTCACCAGTCTGTCCTGATTCAGACAGACAACCAAGTTGCCATGTTTTATGTGAACAAACAGGGCGGAACCAGGTCCAGGATCCTTTGTCAGGAGGCCCAGGACCTTTGTTCTTTTGCCCTCAAGTACAACATGCTCCTCAAGGCTGTGTACCTTCCAGGCCAGGACAACTACCTGGCAGACAGATTAAGCAGAATATTGCAGCCCCACGAGTGGCAACTCCATCCTTTGGTAGTTCAAAAGATTTTCCTGAAATGGGGACTTCCATCCATAGACCTGTTTGCCAGTCCTCTGAACAAACAGCTGCCTAACGTCTGCTCCAGGCAACCGCATCCTCTGCAGATAGCAGCAGATGCTGTTCTGATATCCTGGTCTCAGGGCCTCCTGTATGCCTTTCCTCCCACGCCCTTGGTGGCCCGAATTCTCTTCAAGATTCTTCAGGACAAGGCCTCGGTCCTGCTGGTGGCTCCCCGGTGGCCGAGACAGCCTTGGTTTCCTCTTCTGCTTCAATTGGCGGTGGATCCTCCACTACCTCTGGGGTTGCAACCCGACCTTCTCTCACAAGAGCAGGGTTCCCTTCTGCACCCCAATCTCAGAGCTTTCAATTTGATGGCCTGGAGGCAGCAAGGGGTAGTGTTGGCTCCCTGGGGCTTGCCTCAGGATGTTGAGGAGGTTGTCCTAGCCTCTAGGAAACAGTCCACTAGAAAAACCTATGCTCTCAAATGGAAAAGGTTTTCTGTGTGATGTCAGCTCCGTACAGTTGATCCTTTCTCCTGTAGTGTGCCAGTAGTCCTTCAGTATTTACTGCACTTGTCAAATCAAGGCCTTAAATCCAATTCTGTTCGGGTCCACCTCTCAGCTCTAGCAGCTCACCACTCTTTGGTGGAGGGACATTCTCTATCTGGTCACCCCTTGGTGTCACGCTTTCTTAGGGGCTTGCTTTTGCTAAAGCCTCCCATCCGTCGTCCTGCCCCTGAGTGGGAGCTGAATGTGGTCTTGCAGCAACTGACTCGCCCACCTTTTGAGCCCATGGCTACTTGCCCACTACGCTTCCTCTCCTGGAAGACTCTCTTTCAGATAGCCCTTACCTCGGCTAGGCGAGTAAGTGAGCTTCAGGCCCTAGTCTGTGATAGGCCTTACACCAGGATTTACAGAAACAGGGTAGTCCTTAGGACTCATCCCAAGTTCTCCCTAAGGTTGTCTTCTCTTTCCACCTCAACCAGGAGGTGGTTCTTCCAACATTCTTCCCTAGGCCTCATGCGAGCCAGGCTGAAGCAGTTCTGCATACTCTGGACTGTAGGAGGGCCTTATCCTTCTACCTGGACCGTACGCAGGGGCATAGAAGGGCTACTCAGCTCTTCGTATCCTTTGACCCCAATAAGTTGGGGTTGGCTGTGTCCAAGCGTACCTTGTCCATCTGGGTAGCTGACTGTATCACCTGGGCTTACAAGGCGGCTGACCTTCCTTTGCAGGGTAGGGTCACGGCCCACCGTGTCAGGGCAATGGCTGCCTCAGTGGCTCATCTCTGCTCTGTGCCCTTGGTAGACATCTGCAGGGCTGCAACTTGGTCTTCAAGCCAGACTTTTGCGGCCCATTACTGCCTGGAGAGGGAGTCCCGTAGGGACAGTGCTTTTGGCCAAGCAGTACTCCGGAATCTCTTTGAGGTTTAGGCAACTCCTGCCCTCTGTTGGGCTACCGGTGGAGGTTGTGTCCTTTAAAAGCCTTTCTTTGTTGCTGAGACTAGAGGGAGTTCTCTTGTTCAGCCTGGGTTCCTCGGTGAAGATTCCTTCCTTCTGTGCTGCTGAGCTAGAGGGAGCTCATTTTTGTGCTTAGGGTCTCCGGTAGCCTTAAGCTTGGGAGTCCCATATGTGAGGACTGACTTCCTGCTTGGTCCTGGAGAAAGAGTAGTTACTCACCTGTAACAGGTGTTCTCCAGGAGCAGCAGGAATCAGTCCTCAAAACCCTCCCTCCTCCCCTTGGAGTTGCAGTTGTACATAGTTTATTTTTCATTTTTGTGTGCTGTTCTTAGCTATGTCATTTGACTGAGGTAAGATGGCACCTTTAGGCGGGAAGGGAACTGCGCATGCGTGCCTGCATTCCCAAAGGCTTTCATAGAAAGCTGGGGAAATGCTCTGCTGGGGCTTCATCGGCGCCGATGACACCCATATGTGAGGACTGATTCCTGCTGCTCCTGGAGAACACCTATTACAGGTGAGTAACTACGCTTTCCCTCACCCCCTCCTTGACTGAGATGTGTGAGTTTGATCTAGCCGGTGCCGTCTTCCTCGCTATGTCTTTAGTCAGTGGGTTTAAGCAATGTGGCAGATGCCTCCGCACCATGTCTATCACAGACCGCCACAGTTGCTGCATCAAGTGCCTTGGTGTGGACCACAACTATGATTCTTGCCCGTTCTGTCTGCAGATGTCAGCCAAGAGCTGGAAGAATCATGTGCAGCAGGAGAAGGAGCTGTTTGGCTCGAAGGCCTCTGCCGTGGGGCCGGCATTGAGTAAGGCATCGCTGCCCTTGGGGACCGCGTCTGATAGCTCTGCATCACGTGGGCATGCTGCTCTATCTGAGCCCCAAGGTTGCGGAGTCTTGGACCAGGGGTTGTCCTCAGAGGACCTCCCTCACAGGCTGAAGACGTCATCCAAGGCAAAGTTCAATCCCGGAGCCAAAGGTAAGTTCTCCGGTACCTGGCATTGGAGCCCTCAACCCGACACTGACTGTGATGGCCAGGAGCAGCCCTCGAAGCTGCCCTGGTTGGAGGAGAATCCCACTGTGTTGGGGGTTTGCATGATCACCATCGGTGTCTCCCCATCAAGGGAGCTGGTTCTGGGCTCAGTGCCCCGTGACTCATCGACTTGATGACTGCCTGGGACTTGGTTTTTTTCAGCTCCGAGTCTGGTTGGGAGACAGATGATGAGTTGCCCGAAACCATGTTGCATAGGGATGTGCCCTCCGAGCCATCTCCCCCACAGGAGTGCCGGAGGTCTCTACCCGAGAACCTTGCGTTCCTTGACTTTGTCCATTGGATGTCGAAGGCCCTGGCCTTCATAGTAGATCTGGAAGATGAGCCACATGCCGAGGACTTAGAAATCCTCCAGTATGAGGCAATTCCCCCCCATCTTGGAGCATTTGCTATTCAGGATGTGGGAGCCCAGTGATGTGCCTATAGTGAGCCAGCAACATGATTCCCAATATCAAGTTGGCAAGAGCCCCGGTTTTCAGAAGACACAACTGCCTCACAATTCCATGGTTGTGGATCAGCCATGCGTTGGATAAAAGTCAAAAGATGCACTCCTCTGTGCCCCCTGGTAGGGAGGCCCATACCATGGATGGGTTTGGCAGAAAGTGCTACCAGGGCTCGATGCTTCTGACCCGCATCCAGGCTTACCAGCTGTACATTGACATGTACTTAAGGGACCTGGCAAAAGAACTCGTGAGGTTTGCAGCTGTGCTGGCAGGTGAATCCCTCAAGCGCTTCCGAACTCTTGTTTCCTCGGTCAAGAAATGCTCCAAATTTCAGACGTGAACGGCCTTCAATGGCTTTGAGTCTATGGCCCATGTGGCTGCGGTGGCATTCATGCCTGCTGTCTGGTTTGGCTAAAGACCTCGGACTTGGAGCAATGGGTACAAGACAAACTGGCCGATGTCCCCTGTTGAGGAGAGAACCTCTTTGGCAAACCCATGACCAACAAGGCGGCCAAGTTGGAGTCTGAGTTCAGACCCAGGACTAGGCTGTTCCGGAAGAAGGCTAACCCTTCCTTTCGGAAGACTTTGGCGCACAGCTCCCGTAAGCGGAAAGCCCCTAAGCCCCAAACAGCACCCCAGCCACAGCCCAGAAAGGGGGGAGGGCGGCTTTTGACTCTCTGGAAATAAGCCTGTCTTCCCCCAGAAGGTCAGAGCCCAAGGTACACGGGAGGACATCTGATCCACTTCGCTCACCTCTGGCCGGGCATCATCACCTATGCCTGGGTATTGCAGATAGCATCGGAGGATTACCTTCTGCACTTCAACCAGGTGCCTCCTCCCTTCTTTCTAGGGGAATCTCCCTGTACATAGAGCTCCTGCAGAAGGAACTTTAGTCCCTGCTCGAGGATTGTGCAGTGGAGCCAGTTCCCCAGCCCCTCTGGAGCCCTCTGCTATACCTATTCGGGCACATGACCTTGACCATTCACGTGATCTTGCAGGCACATCTCTGGATGTGCCAGGCCCAGTGGACCTTCAGCTCTCAATGGACTCATTTCACAGGTCGCGACTGGACGATCAAATCTGGATCACCCGACCCCTGGTAGCCTCTATCGCCTGATGTTGGAGCCGACCAAATCTCATGGCCGGCCTACCTTTCCAGGCACTACGGCATGACACATTCTAACCACGGATGCCTCCAAGCTTGGCTAGGGAGCTAACTGCAATGGTCTACAGTTGCAGGGCACCTGGACTCTATATGAAAATGCTCTCCAAATCAACCTCCTGGAACTCTGAGCTGTGACGAACACCCTTCAGGTGTTTCAGGCCCACCTGGTGGGCCAAGTAGTGTTCGTCCAGATGGACAACCAAGTAGCAATTTTTTACATCAACAAACAGGGGGGAATGGACTCATACCTCCTCTGCTGGGAGGTGGTTTGCCTGTGGAACTTCATCACAGAGAATGGCATAATCCTCTGGGTGATCTACCTGCCGGGCCAGGACAATGGGCCTGTAGATCAGGTCAGCAGAGTTCTTCAGCCCCACAAGTGGTGCCTCAACCTGATGGTGGCCAACTCCATCTTCTGATGTTTGGGGACCCAGACGTTTGTTCTCTTTGCCAGTCCTGAGAATGTACAGCTGCCTTGCTGCTTCTCACAGAGGTTTGCCCCAAACCAAATGGTGGCGGATACCTTGGTTTCAGAGTCTGCTGTATACGTACCCACCTACCCCACTGGTTTCCAAGACATTGCTCAAGATTCAGTCGGGCAGGGCCTCTGTAATCTTCATTGTCCCTTGGTGGCCCAGGCAGCCGTGGTTTCCTCTGTTCCTGCAGCTGTCCTGAGCGGCGCCCATGCCATTGGGCCAGGACCTGGATTTGCTCTCGCAGGAGGATGGGACCCTTCTTCATCCCAACCTCCAGTCCCTTGCTCTAATGGTGTGGATGCCGAACAGCTAGCCATAGTGCACTTCTGCCTCTCCCAAGAGATGGAGAACAGTCTACTGGCATCATGCAAGGACACAACATGGCGCAGGTATGCCTCCAAATGACATAGATTCTCCATCTGGTGCAGAGACAGGAATCTCAACCCTTTCTGTTGCTCGGTGTAGGACATCCTGCATCTCTCCCAGACTGGTCTAAAGTCCAATTCTGTCAGGTGGCACCTCAGTGGCACATCACTACCTCGTCGACAACCAGCTATTCTCTGTGCACCCCCCCTAGTGTGCCGCTTCATGAGGGGGCTTCTTCTCTTTTGGCTCCCTGTTCACTCACCGCCGGTGGCATGGGATCTGAACATTGTTCTTGGGAAGCTGATGGCTCCCCCTTTTGAGCCTCTGGCTATGTGTCATCTCAAGTTCTTGTCGTGGAAAGTAGTGTTCCTGGTAGTACTCACTTCAGCCAGCAGAGTTAGTGAGCTGCAGGTGTTGGTGGCCCATGCCCCCACACCAGGTTCCACAAGAACAGGGTCGTTCTCCAGACCCACCCAAAATACCTGCCTAAGGTGGTGTCTGCTTTTCACATGAACCAGGAGGTGATCCTTCCCATCTTCTTTCCCAGGCCTCACGCATCCCAAGCAAAGGCCTCGTTACACATCCTGGATTGCAAGAGGGCACTGTCCTACCTTCAGAAGAAACAGCCCCATCGCTGCTCGTCGCAACTGTTAGTCTCTTATGACATCAACAGGCTCGGGGTTGTGGTCTCCAAGCGCACCCTCTCCACCTGGGTGGCAGACTGCATCTTCTTCACCTGGATTCTCCCTAGAACCTCATGTTACCATGCATAATGTGCATGCCATGGCGGCCTCTGTGGCCCACCTGCGCTTGGCCTGGCCACCACCTGGTCTTTGGTTCATACCTTCGTAGTGTGTTACTCCTTGGAGGAAAGCTCACAACCTGATAGTGCCTTTGCCCAAGTGGTACTTCATCACTTCTTTGGGGAATAGTGCAACTCCTTCCCTCCGGCCCATTGTGTCCAGGCTACTGGTGAGGTGATTCCCTAGTAAATGCTGGGGCTGCAACTATGAACTTAAGCATTTCAGCGCTTCTTGCTGCCCTACACAGTTCACTTTTCTTTGGCTCATCAGTTACTCCTGCAGGATTTTTCATTAACTTGTAGCTTGGGAGTCCCTTATGTAAGGACTGACTTCCTGCTTGTTCCCGGAGAAAGCGTAGATCTCCAGGAACAAGCAGGAATGTAGTCCTCACATATGGTGGCATCGGGTATCAACAGAGCCCACGCGGGAAGCTCTCCAGCTACCAATAAGAAAGCCTTTGGGAGCAGTCCACTGCACTTGCGCTGCTGCCTTCCCGCTCTTATAACTGACTCTTTTCAGTGACTCTCTCAGTTCTCTTGTTTCCTGCGGAGTCAACAGGATCTCTCCTGCATCGCTGAAAAGATTTTCTGCCTACCCGTATCTCTGATACCCCTTCTTTCTTATTTTCATTCCCTTCCCATTAAAAAAAAATCCTTTTTCCTGATTTTTTTTCTTTACTTTTCTGTTTTCCCCTGAGGCCTACACTCGTAGCCTATCCACTGGCACAGCATGGAAAAGCCTGCCATTGGCTTTAAAATATGCACAAAGTGCTCCGGCACCATACCTGTCACTGACAAGCACGATTGGTGCCTAAAGTGATTGGGACCTGCTCACCTTCCCACCGAATGTCCACTTTGCCAGCAGATGACCAAACGTGGATTGAGGAATTGAGTAAAAAGTTAAAATAACTTTTTCCGGACAATGACTTGGTTGCCTCCACCTCTTCCAGGGGGTCTTCGACGTCAAAACATTCAAAAGAATCAAGGCATAGTTCCAAGAAAATGTCAAAGGACAGACCGCCAGACCGACAACCATTGGAGATTCAAGATGGCCACAAAACTACAATGGACCCCTCTGACAACAAGAAATCACCCAGAGACAGGTCCTGAGAGAGGTCCCGTTCCCATTGGGAATCGTCCCGCACATCGTCTGAGTCCAGCTCTCGTTCCAAACATCTCCAGCAGGAGGGACCCCCCTCCAAAGCCTCTAAGGGGATTCGTGCGGAACCTGGAGATCTCCAGGAACAAGCAGGAATGAGTCTTCACATATGGGTACGTCAGTACCGACGGAGTCTGCGCGGGAACGCTTCCCAGCGTCCAATCAAAGAGCTTTTGGAAGCATCCCACCATGCCTGCGTGCTGCCTTCCCGCCTTTCCCAACTGCCTCTCCTCAGTTTTCGTTTTTCTGCGGAGCCGGCAGGACGTCGTTCTGTCACCGCAGAAAATTCTTGTTTTATTTCTTTAGTTTCTTGTGGTCGCGGCTGTCTCCCGACGCCACCGGTACCGCCAGTGTTTTCTTTTCTTGTAAAATCTTCCTTGTTCAAGGAATATTTTTTCTTCATAGTGTCTCATAGTGTCTTAGGCCTTTTAGGCCTCTTCTTTTTCCTTCATGGAACCGCCAGCCACTTTCTTCAAGAAATGTTCAAACTGTGGCGGTACAACTTTATTTTTAGACCCTCAAAGTCGGTGTCTAACCTGCTTGGGTCCTGACAACATTTTGGTGAGAAGAGGTCTTCAATATCGAGGTTCCCTCGATACTCGGTTCCCCTCCAGCTTCGGGGCACCGTCCCCTTCTTCTACACAGCATCAGGTAACCCACAAACAGTCTGTTAAGACTAGCCAGCCCTCGAGTGGTAGGTCTCATGCACAGCATGTAGACGGCTCCGGTCTTGCCCTCGAGGGCCCACTGGCTTCAAAACCCCGGCGGGAGTCTTCGGTCTCCAAAGCGTATAAGGGGTTTCAGGTTGTTCCTGGGGTTCACCCCTCACAGAACATACCTGAGCCGTGTCCGGTGGTGGCATCCGCTTCGAGCGGTACCGATACCCCGACATCGGCACTGGTGTTGGATGAAACACTCCTCACCAGGGATGGTCATCTGGCGTCCTCGGTGCCTTCGGCATCGGTGGATACACTCCAGACTGACTTTCTATTATCGGTACCAACACCGATACTACCACTGACGTCGGTACCCTCCAGACGTGCATCGATAGCCTCGCTTCCTTCGATGCCGAGTCTGGAATCGCTCTCCCGTCTGGAGGACTGGGTACCGACTCGCCTTGGTACCGGCTCTCGGCGGTACCGAAGGCTCGGTTTCGATGATTCAGATCCACAACTCTCAGTTCCCCCGAGGCCGATTGAGTTGCCACTAGCTGACCTTCATTCACCGGTATCAGACACGGTACCGAAGTCGGTACCGATGTCCTCATCACCCTTACGGTCGGTGCCTTCCATGCTTCGCTTATCGATGCCGAGTTTAGAATCGCTCTCTAGTCTGGAAGACTCGGTACCAATACACTTTGGTACCGACACTGATCGATACCGGTGGCTCGGTACCGAGGATAGCACCCAGAGGTTTTCGGTTACCTCGGTACCGATTGAACTGTCACCGATGACTGCTCCGATGTCTTTGTCGGGCTCGGCTCCGACATCGGTACCGGTATTGGCATCGCTACCGGTATCCACAGTAGCATCGTGGCAAACTCCTACCATGCTTTTTTCAACAGGATCGCTCCCTTCTATGCCAAGCTTGGAGTCTATACCTGGCATGGACAATGTGGTAATGACGGTCGCTGCTCCTGACAGCCAGTACTCATACTTTAAGCATTCCACACTGCACTGTGCAGGATCTTCTATTCCTATATATCTGCATAGCTCTGTCGCTGCTCAGGCTAGTTCTTCAGATCTAACCTGTCCAAGGGAAATTCCTGTTGGGGAACCCTCTTTTCAGAGTTTCCTCCTGGATATAGCAAGATCTCTTGCCATTCCTATCCCAGGGCATCATCCTGCACAGGACTCTCTTTCTACCAAAGCAAAGGAGAACATAATGCTTCCTTTGCATCATTCCTTGCAGGATCTCCTTCTAGGAATGTGGGAAACACCTTTAAGGGTATCCCCACCTTCCAGAGCAACTGATCTCTTATATCAAGTGCCCCCCTCTCCAGGCTTTCAAAAGACTCAACTTCCTCATCATTCCATAGTTGTGGAATCAGCAATGAGGCGGGTAAAGAACAAGAAAAAGCACTCTTCTTATCTGCCAGGTCGTGAGTCTAAGACACTTGATGCCTTTGGACGTCAAACCTTCCAGACCATCTATGCTTTCTGCAAGAATTCTCTCATATATTTTCTATATGAGTCTATCTCTTGAGGAGGTCACAAAGCAATTACATCTTTTGACTCCTTCCCTTCCAGAGTCCAAGAGTGCACACTTTTCTTCACTGCTCAAGCATCTCCAGAATATCTCTTGGTTTCTTACTCGTGCTTCCCTAGACTCTTTTGAGTCTGTTAGCAGGACTTCTGCTATAACTATAGGGGCACGACGTAGAGCCTGGCTCCAAGCTTCAGACTTGGACAAATGGGCACAGCACAGACTGGGACATACTCCTTGCACTGGAGACAATCTTTTCAACAAGGAGTCTTTACGTCAGGTTACTCAGTTCTCCACTGACTTACCTATTCCTAGGGGCTGTTCTGCACCTTCTTCTGTCCCAGTAGGTAGGAAATGTCCTGCCAAACTTTCTTCCCATAGGAGAAGAAGGTTTTATGCATCATCTGCCCATCATACAGATGTTCCCAAACAGGGAAAGCATCGTCCTGGTCTGCAGAGTTCAACCTCTCACCAGGCTCAGCAAACCCAGCAACCACAGGGTTTCTGATCAATCCATCAGATGCTTGTGACTCTTGGGATTAGAATCTGCAGTTGCTTCTTCTCCTCAATAAGAGGCAATCCACTGCTGTCATTCTAAATCCTAAACATGGATCTCTTCCCGAAAGACATCCATTCTTTCTATGTTCTATGAGCTGTCAGGATGTTCATGCTTCTAGGTCACAGGGTTCTCCTCTTTTCCTGCTAGGGAAAGAGGTCTATCCACTATCAAATGATAGTTTCCTGTGCCAACATGTCTTTTTTTCCTTTCTATAAACTTACTACTTTGTAAGTTTTCTTCAGCTCCATTCTCTTTACCCTCTTACCAGGTTTTTCCTCTGTAAGAGCGGTATTGCTTCACTGGAGGGCTTTTTCTTCAGCCTCTCTAGTTTTCTTACTTTTCCAGTGCGGAGTTCTCTTCTCTGAGTTGACTCCTCTTTTTCAATCTTACTTTGAAGCAGTTCATCAGACACGTCCAGAGTTTTCTACTCTTGTTTTGTCTGTTCTTGCTGTTTTTAAACAATACCATTCTTCTGCTGTCTGGCTAGCAGCTGCCAATGCAGGAGCCTTAATGTTTGGACCACTGGTTCTTGTCCACCAGCAACCAGATTTGTCCTCCACTAACATTCTGTCTGGTCTTAGTAGTGGCTCCAAGTCAGTGCTGTCATCTGTCTTGGAAATATTTTCACTACAAGCTTGTTGGATTGTCTTCTCTTTCTGCCATCTCCATTCCCCTGGGTTTGGCAGCATAGTTGACATAGGTACTGGCTCTCCTGCAGCCAGTTCTATCTCCTCCTTCTCCTCAATTCTACAGAGAAGCTTTCCACTATGGGCCCTTGCTAGAGAGCATGGGGGGCTTTTTCTCCAACAGCTATACTAGATGGTTGAAAAAGGCTTTTTCAGTCTTGTCTCCCATGACTAGAAAAGTTCTCCTTTTAATATAAAGGACATAGGCCTCCTCTTACGTGAAAGCTTAAGGAGTTGCTAATTCCCTGTTTTGGTCCATAGTATTTCCAATAGGGAATATGTTTTCTCCTTCCAGCTCGTCCTCATATTAAGAACGCATGATACCTTTTTGCCCTTAAACATGTCAGCATGGTATCTCATTCCTATGCGTCTTCTGTTCACTTACCATGCTAGAGTTCTAGAATACTCCGGACTTGCTGGCTGCAGACTGATATCATCCTCTGCTTTTCACGTAACCATCCTGGTTATTCTACTACCTAGCATCCCTGTAGCCATAACCGGTGGGAATTGATTCTCTATATATCTTCTCAAGTAGGTTCCACCTTCTTGTTGTTAGATGAATCTTTCCTCTCCACATTTTCCTATGTGAATACCTTTTGTAGGCATATCTGTCTACTTTTTTGCAGACTTCCATATAGAGGCCTATATATTCATACCTATAGCACACATCTTACAAATGTCTGTCTATCATTTGTGTGTACTTTATGCCCTTCATATCTCACTATAGATATCTATTCTGCTTTATCTACCTGACTGTCAAGGCTCATATAGCTATATGATTCTGACAGATGGGCTTTACCCATACTTATGTTATCCAGCATGTTTTAGGGTACTACACTCACAACCACTTCCGTGGTAGTTAACACCTACCATAACCTTAAGGTTAGGTACCCCTGAAGCTCTCCATGTTCCAATATCTCTCCCAGCTGACCTCAGGAGAGACATTGCGGATCTTCAGCTAATTTATTTATTTATTATTTATTATTTAACATTTCTTATATACCGCGCTATTTGTCATCAGTGAGGTTTACATTAAAACAATATAACACTTGGTCAGATACATTGGCCGTCGTTTACATAGAACAGGGGGTTTAACATGGAGATAAGCTTGGGGAAACTATCTACAATCCAAGTCAATATACATAAACTTGGGAAACTATGTACAATTCAGTTGCATTGCATGTTTGATATGACTACATAGTATAATCACAGGCTCTAACGCCTCTGGCGTTGTCCTTTCTTTTGGGATACAAGGGGTTCCCATACCCTTTCTCCCCACAAGGTCTGGGCCTGTTTGTCCAAATCGGTTAGCCTCTCTCTTTTTGTTCCTAAGAGTGAGCCACTCTGCTGCAAAAGAGTTCGGCTTTTATCATAAAGCCTTCTGCTGAAGGCCCACCGTTTTTGTACTACCCCAGTTTTTCCTACTGGGGTTACCTGTTACCTTTCAGGATTCTGACCTCCATTGCTTTTCCTACAGGGTTACTGCCTCCACTACAGTGAGGTCCTTCTCGAGGTTCCTCTACTGGGTTCCTCAGTAGATCCCATGAACCTCCATACTTCTCTGAAGTCCTGTTAGGGGAGGTCCATATTGCAATATTTTTTCTTTGCAATATCATTAATGACAATTATCATCCACACATGGACTCCTTGTCTGAATCCTATGATAGGTTAACTGTTCCACAGCACCTTTCTCTCTTCAACTCCTACCCTCCATCCTCAGGATGCCTGGTGTTGTGGAGGATAGCATGTTTCAACATATGACGTGCTGGGACTCCAGGCATCTTAGCTTGGGAGTCCCCATATGTGAAGACTCATTCCTGCTTGTTCCTGGAGATAGCACAGTTACTTACCTGTAACAGGTGATCTCTGGGAACAGCAGGAATAAGTCTTCACAACCCACCCACCTCCCCAGGAGTTCTATCTCTATCTATCTTTCCTTTCCTCTCTCTCTCTCTTTGTCTCAGCTTTAAAACTTAACTGAGGAGAGGCAGTTGGGAAAGGCGGGAAGGCAGCACGCAGGCGTGGTGGGATGCTTCCAAAAGCTCTTTGGACGCTGGGAAGCGTTCCCGCGCAGACTCCGTCGGTACCGACGTACCCATATGTGAAGACTTATTCCTGCTGTTCCCAGAGATCACCTGTTACAGGTAAGTAACTGTGCTATCTCACCTCCGTGGATACCTCGATACCAGCCTCAGATCCGGTGGCGGCTGACACCGCTTCAACTGATGACCGGGCTGCGGAAGCATCGTTAAACCAATGTATGCTCTCCCTGGAACGCATTCTTACAGCCCTACTGGCAGTGTTGGTAACCTTAGCACCGACACCAACGTCTTCCATTCCAGTGGCCCCAGCATCGACGTCACATGGGCCGTCCTTACAAACAGATACAGCAGACCTTGATTCCGATGTCAGCTTCGATACCGATGTCAGCTTTGATGCCGGTGATACATCCTTTGTTAGCTCAGTCGAGGACCCAACTACCGACTCCCATTCTGCCCTCGATGGCTGCATCAACAGCGGTTTCTGCACTGAACACATTGTTGATGCTGACGCCGCCTTCGATGCTGAAGGCAATCACATCTTCGGTACAGATGCATGCTTTGCAACCTTCTAGATCGGATCCTAACGCCATCATTCCATCGGTGGAACCGGAGACCATCGAGGGACATCAATACAAAGAACCTCGGCACCTCCTATACTCCCGGAATCTGACTCAGACGCCACCGATTCGGGCCACAGATTTCTGGACTCCAACGATCTGTGTCTTCTCCAATTCCATCTGACACCTGGAGAAAATCGCCTCCAGAGGATATGTCATTTCAAGAATTCATAAAAGACATGGCGGCGGTCTTTCCATTCCAGCCTTCACGGAGATGGAGCCCAGGGCCGAAGAACTTGAACTATTACAGTATCCTATAGAGCTCAAGGAAGCCACCATCTTGCCGGTATACCGCATCCTTCAAAACCTCATGCTCCGGATGTGGGAGACACCACTCTCCATAGCCCCAATAAGCAGACACCTCAACACCATGTACAGAGTTCCAGAATGCCCAGGCTTCCAAAAGCCACAAATGCCACAACATTCCATTGTCATGGAACTGGCCATGCTTCGGTTCCACCTGGCCGAGAATTGAAGACCCTCGATTCTTTTCTTTTGCAAGGCAGTCTTTTCAAGCCTTGATGCTAGGAAATCGCATCAACTCTTACATCTCATACATGGGCAAGGAGGTCAACAAAGATTGGGAGGGCTTCCTCCCATTCCTTCCGGAGGAAAAGCGTCCTGCCTTCCAGGCAGTTCTCTCACACAGCCAGAACATTTCCAAGTTTATCAACAGAGCGTCTTTCGATGCTTTTGAATCGACAAGCAGGGCATCCTCCATCGCCATCAGGGCAAGAAAACTTGCATGGCTACAGACGTCCGATTTAGAGCTTTGGGTGCAAGAAAAGTTAGGCAACATACCCTGTACCGGAGAAAACCTCTTCGGTAAAAACTGGAGAGAAAAAGCAGGCAAATCGGAAACAGACGATACCACTCTGAAAAGCCCACTCTGAAAAAGTTGTCTCAAAACAGCAGAGTCCTCCAAGAAAAGGGTCCAGAATAAAAAGCCCTTCTATCCAAAGAAAAGAAAGTACTTTTTATCCTACTCCCATTACGGCTACCCTCAACAGCAGAAGTAGCAGGGGAGTAAACAAGCCAAAAAGCCTCAGTTGGCAAAGCAACAGCCTCAAACTCAACCAGCGTCCTCGGCTCCAACCTTTTGACTCCCAACTAGGGAGCACGGCCAGTCCAGCCATCTTCATCCCATGGAGGATTTCCAAATATATTATGCAATGGAGAATGATAACGTCAGAAAACTGGACCTTGTCAATGACAAGGGCTACCATCTCAGCTTCCAACAATTCCCTCCTCGACACTTCAAGAGCCAAGCCCTCTCCAGAAACCAGCTTGACAACCTCCAACAGCAGGAGACAGCCTCACTCCTGGCTCAAGGTGCAATCGAGCTGGTACCCTCTCAAGAACATCGTCAGGGATTCTACTCTATATTTTTCTCATTCCAAAGAAATCAGCAGGCCTCCAGCCCATCCTAGACCTTTGAGACCTCAACAAGTATCTCCTAAAAGAAAAGTTCAAGATAATCTCACTGGGGACCCTCCTACCCCACCTGCAGAGAAATGACTGGCTTTGCTCCCTCGACCTAAAGGAGAGATACACTTGCATATTAATCCACCCATCGCACAGACTGTTTTTTCGTTTCATGAATCAAAACATTCACTATCAGTACAGAGTACTTCCTTTGGTCTCGCATCAGCTCCAAGAGTCTTCACGAAGTGGATGGCCGTCATAGCGGCACATCTTCGCACCAAAGGCATCTGTGTCTTCCCTTACTTAGACAGATAAGAACATAAGATATGCCATACTGGGTCAGACCAAGGTCCATCAAGCCCAGTATCCTGTTTCCAACAGTGGCCAATCTAGGTCATACGTACCTAGCAGTTTCCCCAAAAGACACAGGTTCTGCAATGCTTGTACTAGGTCAAGCATTGATATCCTAGGTCCCTTCTTAATAATGGTTTATGGACTTTTCCTCCAGGAACTTGTCCAAACCTTTTTTAAACCCAGCTACACTAACAGCCTTTACTACATCCTCCAGTAACAAACTCCAGAGCCTGACCACACGTCGAGCGAAAAAACACTCTCTCCCACCAGTCCCAAATAGCTTACCCTGCAGCTTCATTGCATGCCCCCCAGTCCTTCCATATTCCGATTACGCAAACAGTTGACTGATAAAAGCCGACTCTCCAGCAGAGCTCTTCTCAGCACTCAACAAAACCATAAGCCTCCTTCAATCACTAAGCTTGTTGATAAATTTTTCAGAAATCTCACCTCGTACCGACCCAGAGGTTAGAATTCATAGGAGCAATCTTCAATGCCATTCATGGCAGAGCCTGTCTTCCGGAGGACCGGAGGAGGAGACTCATACTCTTAGCAGACTCATTCTATATCAACAAGAGTCATTCTATATCAGCGAGAACCTTAAAAGCTACTAGGTCATATGGCCTCCACAGTGCACGTAGTCCTGAATGCCAGACTACCCATGTGCCAAACTCAGTGGACGCTATCATCCCAATGGACTCAGGCCACTGAGGACTTACACGTTTTGATTCAAGTGACACCACCGGTACGCTCACTCCAATGGTGGACAATACCCACAAATCTCCTCAAAGGAGTACCCTTCCAACCACCCTGTCCACAGCATACCCTCACAACAGATGTTTCCAAACACACATGGGGAGCCCACATGGACAGTTTCTCCATTCACGGTCTCTGGACGGCTTCCGAATCCGAACAACAGATAAATCTCTTGGAACTGCGAGCCATCGGAAGAGCCCTGCTGATTTTCCAACACCACCTAGTCAACTCCTCTGTCCTACTCAGGACAGACAACCAAGTTGCCATGTTCTATGTCAACAAGCAGGGGGAAAACTGGTTCCCTTCCCTTCCCCTCCCCTCTGCAGAGAAGCTTGTCAACTATGTGACCTGGCCATTCAGAACCAGACGCACCTGAGTGCAGTCTACATGCCAGGCCAGGACAACCTACAGGTGGACAGGCTCAGCAGAGTTCTGCAACCACACAAATGGTCTCTCGACCAGTCCGTAGCAAATCGCCTATTTGACAACTGGGGAACTCCATGGATCGACCTCTTTGCCACTCAACAGAATGCCAAACTTCCCCAATTCTGTTCCAAAATACCATTGAGCTGCAGTCTCACAGACGACACCTTCATGATTCCGTGGAATCAGGGTCTACTTTATGCGTTCCCACCAATGCTTCTCAAGCTCCGAGAGGACAATGGACTCATGATCCTCATAGCCCCATACTGGGCCTGCCAACCCTGGTTTCCCCTCTTTCTACAGGTTTCCCGAACTCACCTGATTCATCTCTGCTCAACACTGGGGCTCCTTCTCACAGGACGGAGGCACGCTCCTTCACCCCAACCTCAGGTCTCTTCGCCTGACAGCATGGCTTCTGAGAGCGTAGCCTTGCGACACCTCCCAGTCTCTGCAGAACTCAAACAAATCCTCCTCTTATAGAAAACCAGCCATGAGGAAAACCTACTCGCTGAAGTGGAAGAGATGCCACATGTAGTGCTCGCAGAACACTCACAA
Source organism: Ichthyophis bannanicus (assembly GCA_033557465.1). Taxonomy (NCBI): domain Eukaryota; kingdom Metazoa; phylum Chordata; class Amphibia; order Gymnophiona; family Ichthyophiidae; genus Ichthyophis; species Ichthyophis bannanicus. The sequence goes on from CM066048.1 coordinate 63,707,229, forward strand.
CGCCTTTGAAGCGCCCATCCCAATGCTACTCAGCTACCTATGGCATCTATCCTCACAGGGCCTTAAATCAACCTCAGTATGGGTTCACCTCAGTGCAGTCTCTGCATTCTATATGCCAGTAGATGGCAACCCCTTTTCCCCGGATCCTCTGGTAACTTGCTTCATGCAAGGACTCCTCACTAAACCACACATCCGTCCACCGCCAGTATCATGGGATCTAAACTTCGTCTTGGCACAACTCCTAAAGCCACCGTTTGACCCCTTAGCCACAACTCATCTCCGCTGTGTCTCCTGGAAGGTGCTCTTCCTCATAGCACTCACCTCAGCCAGGCAAATAAGTGAGCTACATGCTCTAGTAGCCCATGAACCTTACATACGTTTTTACCGAGACAAAGTAGTTATACGAATGCACCCCCACTTCCTCCCAAAAGTAGTCTTCGATCTCCAGGAACAAGCAGGAATGAGTCTTCACATATGGGTACGTTGGTACCGACGGAGCCTGCGCGGGAACGCTCCCCAGCGTCCAATCAGAAAGCTTTTGGGAGCATCCCACAGCGCCTGCATGCTGCCTTCCTGCCTTTCCAACTGTCTCTCCTCAGTTGTTCTTTTTCCGCGGAGCCAGCAGGTCGTGTTCCTGTCACCGCAGAAGAATTTCCTTATTTTTTCTTTATTTCTTTTCTGTCGCGTCTGCCTTCTTCGACGCTGTACCGGTACCGCCGGTCGTTGTTCTTTTCTTTAAAAAAAAAAAAACCAAAACAAAACCTTTTTTCCATTTATTTTCTTCAGGTGCACTTCAGTTTTGGGCCTTAGGCCCAAAACCTTTTTCCTTAAATATGGAAAAGCCTGCCTCAGGATTTAAGAAGTGCACAAAATGTGGCGGTACTATCTCCGTCACCGACACCCATGACTGGTGTCTCAAATGTTTAGGCCCTGACCATTCCATTACAGATTGTGTGTCCTGTTCTATGATGTCTAAGAGAGGTCGACACAACCGAGCTGCCAAGCTCAGTACCCTGTTTCCCTCTGATGCGGCTTCGGTAGCATCGACGTCTTCCAGGGCTTCTTCCTCACATGGATCTCAGGTAACTAAACATAAATCCAGCCGGTCCTCGAAGGGTTAATCTCCTTCTAAGCATCGAGATGCCCCTGGCCTTGCCCTTGAGGATTCTGCACCGGCAAAATTACCCCGGCGGGAGGCTTCGGCCTCTAAAGCATCATCATCAGGGTTCCAGGATGATCTCGATGGCGTGGCCTCGACAGATCTCCTGGTGCCATGCTCTCGGGTACCGGTGGCTTCCACTGGTACAGACTTCCAGGCATTGGCGGCGTCGATGGATCAGAGGATTCTGTCCCATCGAACGCAGTCTGGCGGCTTTCCTTGTGGCATCGACGCCCGTGGTACCGCAACAGACTACTCAGCTGGTACCGGCTCTGGCATCGCCATCGGCACCGATCCCAGTACCGGTGGCGTCGACATCGGTATTGGTGTCCGCTATGCCGGTACTCTGCCCTCTGTAGCCCTCCGGTACCGATACCCCAGTACCGGTGATTCCCGATACCGATCCCAGTCGGTACGGGTATCGGGCTTTGCAAGAGCATCCCGACAGACGATACTTCGATTCCTCTGAGGATTCTGTCGATGCAGTGATGCTTCTTCCACAGGGAGGAGTCCTCTCCTAAACGAAGGATGTCTCTTCCAGAGGACTTGTCTTTTCAAGACTTTATCAGAGAGGTGGCTCGGGGCCTCTCTATTACAGTGGCCCCAGAGTCAGAGCCTAGAGCTAAGGAGTTAGATATTTTACAATATCCTAAAACTCCTAAGGAGGCATCTACCTTACCTATTCATGAGATTCTGTATGATCTCATGTTAAGGATGTGGGAAGCACCTCTAACCACCTCTCCTCATTCTCGCAGGTTGGACACCATGTATCGTGTCCCTCCTTGTCCTGGTTTCCATAAAACTCAGCTTCCTCACCACTCTATTGTGGTTGAGTCTGCAATGAGAAAGATTAGAAGTGCCAAGAGACATGCCTCTAATCCTCCAGGACGTGAATGTAGAACCCTGGATGCTTTTGGTAGAAGAGTCTTCCAAGCTTCCATGCTTGCTGCGAGAATTAATTCTTAGTCTCTACATGGGAATGTTCTTGAAAGAAGTCACTGACCATTTGCAGACTTTAAGTCCTTTTATATCTGACAATAAAAGGCAAGAATTTCTTACTGGGCTCAAACATGCCCAGGATATCTCCAAATTCTCCAACCGTGCAGCTTTCGACTCCTTTGAATGCGTAAGCAGAGCCTCAGCTATAGCTATAGGTGCATGTAGGATTGCTTGGCTTCAAGCATCTGATTTGGAGATCTGGGTCCAAGATGAATTGGGAAATATCCCTTGTACAGGTGAGAATCTGTTTGGTAAGGATTGGCAAGCAAAAGCCAATCAGATGGATGCTGAAAATTCTGCTTTGGATAGACTATCCAAATCTACAGCTGCTCCTGCTAAGAATAGGTTGTTCAAGAAAACACCTTTTTCTAAAAAGGGAAGATCCTATCCTGCTTATAGTCAGAGAGCATCATCTGCAGCTCAGTTCCCTTCCAAACGTCAGTAATCCTCCAAACAGACCAAGGCAAAGGCTGCGAGGCCTGCTCCAGCCCAGCAATCTCATCCCCCTCAGGGCCTTTGACTTTCTGCTAGAGAACTTAGCCTTCCTGGCTCTAGAAGGACCAGAGCCGTCCACCATTCCAAGAAGGTTATGTCACTTTGCTCCCAGATGGGGACAAATCACAGCAGAGCATTGGACACTCCATCATAAGAGAGGGATACAAACTTCATTTTTCCAGCTTTCCCCCTCTCACAAGAGTGCACCAGTTCAATTCTCCAACCTCCCTCCTCAGCCTGTTAGAGCAGGAGGTTGCCACTCTTCTAGCCCAGGGGGCAATAGAGGAAGTGCCTTCTCAACAACAGGGCACAGGGTTCTACTCCCCCTCCCAAAGAAAACAGGGGGCTTCAGACCCATTTTAGATCTCAGAGTTGAACAGATTCCTAGTCAAAGAAAAATTCAAGATGGTTTCTTTAGGAACTCTGCTGCCATACCTTCAGAGTCGGGATTGACTTTGTTCTCTAGATCTCAAGGATGCGTTGTCACAGGGCCTACCTTGGCAGTGTAATGGACTGAGGTAGGTTGGACATAAAAACATATGAGGTTGGGTTTGGCTAATGTCTTACAGGGCCCAGGGACTTGCTGCCCTGGTAGCTTCCTTTGTTACCAAAATCCCAAAGAATACAAAGGTCCGAGTGGAGGGAAACAAAGGCATTTATTTCCCTTTCTTGCAAAAAGGTTCATATGCTTGGACAAAAACATCAAACACAAGTTCCTTACTTCAGGTTAAAGAAAAAGTAAAACATGACGTTAAAGCAAAGCTGTTATCTTCACAATAAATGGTGTATCAAAACAAACAGTCTCTATTCCCCAAGATAGAGCTTATGTGCTAAGCAGGGACTCCAGGCTTCCTGTCTTACAATAACTACAAATCCAAAAAAATAGCTCCAGCTCTAAACCTCTGTATGCTACAGAGAAATCCAATAGTATATAATTGTGATTAAATACACTATCTTTTTGTCGGAGTAACCAAACCAGAGAAGGCAGGAACTGCAACCCGCCCCTCACCGTAGTCACTCCATTTTAATCATTTTAATGCTTGAAAAAAATTTCAACTTATCTTGCTTAAATCCGGCCAACACGGAATTCAAAGGACACAACGTGCCACATTTCGAGCCATCCAGCAGTTCATGGCTCTGCATCAGGTGAAAAGATAGAATCCCTTAAAAGCCACCTTTAAGGGATTCTATCTTTTCACCTGATGCAGAGCCATGAACTGCTGGATGGCTCGAAATGTGGCACGTTGTGTCCTTTGAATTCCGTGTTGGCCGGATTTAAGCAAGATAAGTTGAAATTTTTTTCAAGCATTAAAATGATTAAAATGGAGTGACTACGGTGAGGGGCGGGTTGCAGTTCCTGCCTTCTCTGGTTTGGTTACTCCGACAAAAAGATAGTGTATTTAATCACAATTATATACTATTGGATTTCTCTGTAGCATACGGAGGTTTAGAGCTGGGGCTATTTTTTTGGATTTGGAGTTTCTCTGCCTTGTGCTGGGTTTTTTCTTTTGACTGGTTACAATAACTACAGTCCATCTCGGTATCTGAAGCAAATTCCACCTGCATCGGTTCCCCTTCTGAAGCCTCTGAGACCAAGTCAGTACTTGCTGGCAAATTGTAATCAGGCTTTTTATATATCCTCTGTACAACCTCCCAATGCTCCGGGTTGAATGTAGGGCGTCGGTCCTGCGCCCTCATATACTGGGAACTGTCTTCCTTTTGCAAGTGTTTTACCTTAGCTTCATGCAAAGCTTTGTCATTAACAAGTCTCTTATTCGGTACGTGTTTCTTGCACCTTATCTCATAGGCAGTTTCACAACGACAGTATTCCTCTGCTCCCTGTCCTCCCCATACACCAGCGGTCTGCAACCTGCTTTCAGTTAAACATGGGTTACCTTTTCTCCTTGGCTTGTCTACTCCCGGTGAGGTTTGAGGCCTGCTCTGGCTGGGATCCTGCCTGGCCTGAGCAATAGGCCTTAAGTTCTCCAACCGTCCTTCTGTTGGCTTTAGACCGTAGTCAGAGCCACGCCTTTGCCTCTCTGGACGAAAAGCACCCACTCTGAATGGAGCTATCCCACCTTCTCCAGGGTTGCTTCTTTCCTCAAGCCAATGCGGCTGCTGCTGCCTCCTGCGAAACCCTTGTCCAGGGGTTACTGCTTCTTCTGGATATCTTGCCCATTCATTCGGATGTCCTGCCCATCCTGCTGGTTCTGCTGGTTCTCCTGGCCGTCCTCCTTCCCCTGGCCGTCCTGCCTGTTCTGGCCGTCCTGCCTGTTCTGGCCTCCAGTCTTCCAGACTCTCTTTAAGAGGTTCTCCTCTCTTCCTTGATTGGAAGCTGGCTGGCATTACCTCATGACCTAAGAGGTGTGGTTCCTCAGTTCCTCGGAGGTCCCTCTTGCTCCCCCTGTCAGGTTCCTCATAATATTGCAGCCTGTGCTCGACTTTTCCTGCGTTTAAAACATTTTCTTCTCTTCTCAGAGGGTCCGCAGCATCACAGCGTACACTCATGTTCTCTAGATCTCAAGGATGCGTACACTCATGTTCTCATCCATCCAACTCACAGAAGGTCCCTTCGGTTCCTTTTCCAGGAGAAGCACTATCAATACAGAGTGCTCCCCTTTGGCCTGGCCTCTGCACCAAGGGTGTTCACGAAATGCATGGCAGTGGTTGCTGCTTTTCTGCGCACCCTGGGAATATTTGTCTTCCCTTATCTGGACGACTGGCTCATTCGAGCTCCCACTCAGAGGCCAAGACTGCTCTAACCTGCACAATGCGTATCCTTCAATATTTAGGGCTGGTAATAAACATCCCAAAATCCAATTTGATCCCTACTCAGTCCCTGGAGTTTATAGGGGCGTTGCTGGATACCACAAAGGCAAGGGCCTATCTTACTCAGGCCCGTTGCCTTCGCTTGATGCAGTTAGCTTCTCAAGCAGAGTCAAAACCCCTACTAACTGCTCGAGAAATGTTACAGTTGCTAGGCCACATGGCATCCACCGTTCATGTGGTACCATATGCTCGCCTTCACATGAGAGCAGCTCAGTGGACTTTATCCACCCAATGGACCCAGGCATTAGGCTGCCTGTCAGACAAAACAGCAAACACAAGTCGCCTCATTTTGTCCCTCTAGTGGTGGAAGTCCCCTCAAAACCTGTTGCTGGTGTCTCCCTTTCAACAGCCTCTACCCCAGGCAACTCTTACAACAGATGCTTCTCCAATGGGCTGGGGAGCTCATCTTCAGGACCTCTCCACCCAGGGCATCTTGTCCCCACAGGAGACTTGTCTACATATCAATCTCTTGGAACTCAGAGCAATCTTCCTTGCTCTGCGAGTTTTCCACACCCTGCTCACAGCCACAAGACAGTCCTTGTCCACACGGACAATCAGGTAGCCATGTTCTATATAAACAAGCAGGGGGGAACTGGCTCTCTGTCGCTTTGCAATGAAGCTCTGCGACTGTGGGCCCTCGCCAGAGAGCATCACATTCATCTTCTGGCAGTCTATCTTCCATGTGTTCAAAACTCTTGGGCAGACAGACTCGGTCGAGTTCTGCTTCCACACGAGTGGTCCCTACATATGGACCAGGTATCCAAGATTTTTCATATTTGGGGAACCCCAGACATAGACCTCTTTGCAAGTCCGTGGAATGCCAAACTTCCCCGGTTCTGTTCCAGAACTCCGGCTCAGGGGGCTCAGGCAAGGAATGCTTTCCTCCATTGGGGTCAAGACTTCCTGTATGCCGTTCCACCCATTCCCCTAATTCCCAAAACCCTGTTCAAGCTTCAGAGAGACAGAGGCCACATGATTCTCATAGCTCCACATTGGCCACGGCAAGTGTGATACCCTCTGCTTCTACATCTCTCTCAAGCTCCCTCCCTAGAGTTAGGGTCTGCTCCAGACCTCCTCTCTCAGGAGGACGGAAAGTTGTGGCATCCCAATCCCCAGTCTCTGCATCTCAGGGCTTGGTTGCTGAAGGCCTAGATCTCCAGGATCTTCATCTTTCTCAACAAGTGAAAGATGTTCTTTATGCTTCCAGAAAACCTTCCACTAGACATTCTTACGCCTTCAAGTGGAAAAGGTCTACCATCTGGTGTTCTGAAAAGGGTCTTAACCCCCGTACCATACCTCTGGAATCGTTGCTGGAGTATCTCCTTCATCTGTCTAATGCAGGCCTTAAGACAAATTCAGTAAGAGTCCATCTGAGTGCTATTGCAGCTTCCCTCAAGCCTCTAAATGGACAACCTGTTTCCTCTCATCCCCTTGTAGCAAGGTTCATGAGAGGCCTCCTTTTAACAAAGCCTCCCATTAGACCACCTCCGGTGGCATGGGACTTTAAATTTGGTTCTTGGTCAGCTTATGAAGCCACCTTTTGAACCTTTAGCTACTACCTCCTTGAAATACCTTTCTTGGAAGGTTATTTTTCTCATTGCAATCACGTCAGCACGCCGCATCAGTGAATTGCAAGCACTAGTAGCTAATCCACCTTATACAAGGTTCCATCATGACAAGGTGGTCCTTAGGACTAATCCACACTTTTTGCCTAAGGTGGTCTCGCCTTTTCACCTCAACCAAGAGGTCTACCTACCTGTCTTTTTTCCAGGACCTCATGCATCAAGTGCAGAGAGGAATCTTCATACCCTGGACTGTAAAAGAGCTCTAGCTTTTTACTTACAGAGGACACAACAACATAGAAAGTCTTCTCAACTCTTTGTTGCTTTTGATCCTTCTCATTTGGGACAACCAGTCTCCAAGAGAACACTTTCCAACTGGATTGCCCAATGTATTTCTTTCCCCTATCAGAGCAAGAACATTTCTCTGGAGGGCCATGTCACAGCTCACAGTGTGAGAGCCATGGCAGCCTCAATGGCTCATCTAAACTCTGTGTCTATCGACGACATCTGTCGAGCAGCCACTTGGGCCTTGGTTCATACCTTCATAGCCCATTACTGCTTGGACAAGGACTCCCGCCAGGATGCCTTGTTTGGTCAGGCTGTTCTCAAACACCTGTTCCATACTTATTCAACTCCTACCCACCATCCCTCATAGGATGCCAGAGATCCAGGTGGGGAAGTGCAGCCCTATCCCAGGGACACACAACTTATGGGCTCTCTCCCTGGCATCAAAAGCTAGGGAGTCCCCATATGTGAAGACTCATTCCTGCTTGTTCCTGGAGATAGCACAGTTACTTACCTGTAATAGGTGATCTCTGGGAACAGCAGGAATAAGTCTTCACAACCCACCCACCTCCCCTGGGAGTTGTCTCTCTATCTCTCTTCCTTTCCCTCTCTCTTCCTCTTAGCTATAAAACTCAACTGAGGAGAGACAGTTGGAAAGGCGGAAAGGCAGCACGCAGGCGCTGTGGGATGCTCCCAAAAGCTTTCTGATTGGACGCTGGGGAGCGTTCCCGCGCATGCTCCGTCGGTACCGACGTACCCATATGTGAAGACTTATTCCTGCTTTTCCCAGAGATCACCTGTTACAGGTAAGTAACTGTGCTTTTTCCACATCAACCAATACGTTCTGCTGCCGGTCTTCTTACCAAAAATACATGCCTCCCGAGCGGAAGCGACTCTCCATACCTTGGACTGCAAAAGCGCATTAGCCTTTTACCTGTAACGCACTAAAGACATCAGGAAGTCATCCCAGCTCTTCATTGCGTTTGACCAAGCCCATCTGGGACTTCCAGTAACAAAACGCACCCTATCCTCCTGGATAGCCGACTGCATATCTCTCTACTACACCAGTGCAGGCGTATCCCTCAATGAAAGAATGAAAGAGTCACTGCAAATGATATCTGCGCAATGTCTACCTCGGTAGCACACCTCCGATCAGTGCCCATTGCTGAGATTTGCCAAACTGCAACCTTCGCAGCTTATTATTGTCTGGACAGAGACTCTCGCAAGGATGCAGCCTTCGGACAGGCAGTGCTCCAACATCTCTTCAGAACATAGACCAACTCCTACCCCCTGCCTGAACAACACCAGATCCACGTGCTGGGGAAACACAAATAAGGGACCTACCCATGTGGTCTGCCACCATGAGATCTGGCAGCTGGGGAGTCCCATACGTGAGGACTACATTCCTACTTGTTCCTGGAGATGGCATAGTTACTCACCTGTAGCAGATGATCTCCGGGACCAGCAGGAATGTAGTCCTCACAACCCTCCCTTCTCCCCGAGGAGTTGCCTTTCTCTCTCTCTCTCTCTCTCTCTCTTGTCTTTCTCCCTCTTGTCTTCTCTTCACTGCAGCTATACACTCAACTGAGGGAGCCACTGTAGAGAGTGAGTTATAAGAGCGGGAAGGCAGCAGCACAGGCACAATGGACTGCTCCAAAAGGCTTTCTTATTGGTAGCTGGGGAACTTCCCACGCGGGCTCTGTTGGTACCCGATGTCACCATATGTGAGGACTACATTCCTGCTGTTCCCGGAGATCACCTGCTACAGGTGAGTAACTATGCTTTACTCACCTGTAACAGGTATTCTCCAGGGACAGCAGGAATCAGTCCTCACAACCCTCCTACCTACCCGTGGAGTTATTTTCTTTTTTATGCTTGATTAGCTATGTTATCATACTGAGGTATGATGGCACCCTTGGGCAGGAAGGTGACCGCGCATGCGTGGTCTAACTCCCAAAGGTTTTCTTTGAAAGCTAGGGCGTGAATCTGTGCGGGCTCCGTCGGTACTGATGTCACTCATATGTGAGGACTGATTCCTGCTGTCCCTGGAGAACACCTGTTACAGGTGAGTTAACTGCTTTTTTTGGTCTTAAAGGGAGAAATAAACCTCCAAAAACAGAACCAATATAACAAACAAGAACAAGTTCAAACCTCCCCCGAGACCTGCAATTTCAAACCCCCCACCCTCGTACTCAACAGCCCACCCCTCCCCTTCATTGCTCTTCATCACTTCTGAGAGTGATCTGTTAAGATCTTAACCACATCTGCTGACTATAGTCACCTGCTAAATATAGGCAGAAGGAAACACTCCAATTTCAGATTACTCTGCATCATTTAGATGCTTATATCCTGGGACATTCTAATCGCATGTTATTCTTCCCCTTGCAGATGGGCGCTCCATAGGTGTGGAAGGGATCCAGGTCCTGGGAACGGGTAACCTCATGATTGCTGATGTTTCTGTGAAACATTCAGGGGTTTATGTGTGCGCTGCCAACAGACCTGGCACTCGTGTTCGCCGGACTGCACAAGGAATGCTGATGGTACAAGGTGAGTGTGGAAAGTTAAAAAAAAAGAAACATAAAATAAAATAAAATGAAGTGAAGACAGAATGTGAAACCAGCAGCTACCTGATTTGGATAAAACATTTCCAGCATCTGGAGTGGAGGAGTAGCCTAGTGGTTGGGGCAAGGTACTTCGGGCCGGAAGGTCGGGGGTTCAAATCCCACTAGAGGACAGCAACCTTGGGCCGGAAGGACTGGGGTTTCTAGTCCCACAGGTGCTCCTTGTGGTCTTGGGCAAGCCACTTAACCCTCCATAGCTCATGTTCCCTGTAAAATAGTTATCTCCAAGTTATAATACCCTGTTCAATGTAATTTCAGTTTGTTCAATGTAAACCACACTGATGCAGAATAGCGCGGTATATAAGAGAATATAAATAAAATAAAATAAATAATAAATCTCTCCAGAAGTGTCCCATAGCCAGGGCCGGCCCACGGTTTCTGCTGCCCCAGGCAGAAGCCCTGGCCGTGATTCTGCCGCTTCCCCCTACTACTGCTGATTCTGTTAGCGGGGTCGAAGGAGTGGCTCGGCCGGCTTCAGCAGCAGGTCATGTGCTTCGACACACATGGCCTGCTGCTTCTGACTTCCCTCTGACACAACTTCGGTGGGCCACAAGCAGCAGCAGGCCATGTGTGCCAAAGCACATGGCCTGCCATGGGCCACTGCCACCAAACCTAGTCACCCCCCTGACCCCACAGCCAGAATCAGTGGCAGCAAGGGGTAATGGCGTGTCTCAGCACAGGGGGGGGAGGGCGTCACGGATTGGTGTTCCGGGAGGCGGCAGGCCATGTGTGCCGAAGCACATGGCCTGCCTTGGCACCATGCCGCTTCTGAGGTCTATTGCCCAAGGCAGCCTCCTAGTCTGCCTAGTGGACGGTCTGGCCCTGCCTATAGCTGAGCATAGGTACTTCACTACCTCTGTATGAGCCTGAAACAGGATGACTCTCCATTCTTTCAGGTTGTCCAGCTAGACCAATCCAGACAAGTGGGTTATGTTCCCCTGCCAGCAGATGTCGAGACAGCCTCAGTACTTTTTCTGTCTCATCAGATGTTGGACCTGTTTTCTTCTCTCTAGTGGCCTTCAGCTTACTTGGTTCTGGACTGTTCTGGCTGGGCCACTTGGATCCCACGGTGGGGTACAAGGCTCCCTGGCCGTCGGATCCGTTGGGCTAGCTTCTGGCTACGTGAGCCATTACAGCTTGGTGATGGGCGTTGGGTCTTGAGGACCCTTGGAGAGACCTTAGGCCTATTTTGTGCCCTTACTTTTGTTTCTTCCCCTATACCTTTTCTTTCTTTAACAAAAAAAAAAAAAAATGTATAGCAACACATGGCTGTACTATGGGACCTCAGGCAGATTTTCCCTAGCAGCCGCTTGAGCATTTCTCCTCTGGGTTCTTTCTCCTCCCCCCCCGCCCCCCCATCTTTGACCACATTCTCCAAGCTCTCTGGGAATGCGAGAGTGCAGCAGCTGTTGCCTGACCTGCTTCTGGCTTGAATGCTGCCTTCCCCATGGACTCAGCTGCAGGGGAGCTGCTACACCGCACTGTGAGTCGCAGCTGCGGCCTGCTTACCAAAGCTGCATTTTTCATTCTTTTCCTGTCTCTGCCATTTTCTATGTTGCATTGGTGCACCGGGCGCCATTTTGAAGGGATCCGCTCCCATTCTGTCAGCATGCTGGCTGCCCTTTCGAAGTGCTTGGCTTGTCCTAAAAAGTGCTTAGTGCTTGTCAACGGCCTCTTTTCCCTTTGCGATAGTCACCCGGGGGAGCCTTCAGCAGCCTTTGCCCTTCCCTCTTCAGCCAATCAGTCTGCCTTGGGGTCAGAGGAGCCCGAGATCTACATTTTGCCAGCTCCTGCTCCTACATCAGGTTCCAAAGTGCAGGATACTTTATCTTCTCCCCGCCTTTTTCTACAACATCAGGTTGGGGACCCTGCCGCCACCAAATTCTCTGTTTTATTCCAGCACGTCCGGAATCTCTTGAAAGGGGGCCAAGCAATGACATCCTTGCAGCCTAGTCCCTTGCTGTCCACAGGGGCCCGCAAATGCCTCCCGTACTGCCTCGTCTTGATCCTCCAGGTGCTCCGCATGGGAGGATGAGGGTTCAGTGGATGGGTGGGGACCGGGAAAAGTGCCTCCCCTCCCTTTTCCTTAAATCCAGCATCAGAGGCTGAGGAGGGAGAGCTTTCCTCTCTGGAGCACGATTCCGATTCCACGGTAGTCCATCTCTGTCGCCACGACGAGATCCCAGCATTGGTTGCCCAGATTATTAACCCTTTGAAGGCCTACTTTAAATTTTTAATCCACATTCTGCAGCCGGGTTAATTTTTGCATATTTCAGGAAAATTGTACCCGTCTTATTCAATATGTTCTAATAGTGATTTTCCTTCTGCTATGGTCATGTATTGCATACCATTTGATAGGAATATTTAGTCAGAATTTTGGATCCCGAGATTTTTGGGCTTGGCCTGGAAAGGGTTTAAGGAGCTCCACATTTCTGAGGAGATCTCCTCTACCCAACCTCCTTTCATCACTGATCCCATCGTGGCAGGCAGTAAGAAACCCGCTCGGGCCTTTCCTTTTCCAGTGGAGCTGCAGCAAATGGTGGTGGCAGAGTGGGATGCCGCGATGCGCCTTTGAGACAGACTTGCCATCTCAGGCGTATCTACACGTGATTCACATCTGATTTGGATCAGTGGCTGCTTTTCTCAAGGACTGATGCTCTCATCACTGCAGTCACTAAGCACACTACCATGGCCCAGTTGAGGGTGGTTCGGCTATCCGCGACGTACAAGATCTTAAAGCGGAGGGTCTACTTAAGACAGCCTTTTCAGTGTCTGCCAGGGCACTCCAGTCGTCATTCTTTGGTGGCCTGGTCGCTCAGGCGCTGCTTCGCTGGATTCAGTTTTTGCCTGAGGATGAGAACTCGGCGTGCCTTGAGTCCCTTAGTGACTTTCCTGGTGGATGCCTTCTATAATCTCTGCCTCTCGGCTTGCAGTGTAGTGCAGTCACCTTGGCCCGCAGGTGGTTTGGCTCCGCAATTGGTCAGCGGATGTGCATCCAAGGGGCACCTTGCCAAGCTTTCATTCAAGGGCTGCTTGCTTTACGGCTCGGATCTCGAACAGTTGGTAAAGGACCTTGGAGAGGCTAAGCCACAGCGTCTTCCCAAGGATCGGCCTAAGAGCTCCTCCAAGGGGGATGGTGTCAGTGCCCTCTTCATGATCCAGGTTTTGCGATTCCAGGAAATACCAGCCAAATAAGCCAACCGCTATTCCTTCGGCTGCGGCACCGCGCTCCACTTCCTTTCTTGGCATGTGTCATGCCTATGGCAAGTCTGTGGAGGGCACAAGTTCGCCTCCCGCTCTGCACACTGATGGGGTGAGGGCCCATTCTGAGGTGCCAGAGGTTGGAGGTCGTCTGTGGCATTTCTACGACGAATAGGTCCAAATTTCCACGCACGTTGGGTTTTCAAGGTTATTTGACAGGCTATGTCCTCAATGGTGCATGATCCATCCAGGACGCCTTCATTGCTTCTTCCTGCAGGGGCTCTCTAAAGAGAGCTGCCGTTCTCAGCACCCTGCACCATATCCTGCGGTTGCAGGCCATTGTACCCATACCCCTGGGGGAGAGGGGTTAGGGATGCTACTCCATCTCTTTCCGTCCTATTCTCGATCTGTAGAGCGTCATCCACAGTCTCCGCATGGGAGACCCTTTGGTTTTGTCATTCAAGTGGTCAGGTCAGGAGAGTTCCTAGCCTTTCTGGTCCTCGCCGAGGCTTTCTTTCACATCCCCATTTGGGCGGACCAGCAGCGGTACCTGTGTTTCGCGGTCCTGGGCTCGCATCGTCAGTTTGCTGCTATGCCCTTTGGTCTCACGACAGTGCCGTGTACATTCTCAAAGGTCATGGTGGTGGTCGCAGCAGCACTTTGGCACGAAGGAGTCTGTGTCCATCCCTGTCTGGACGACTGGCTGATCCGCGGCAAATCCTACGGCAAGACCCTTGCAGCCATACAGCCTGTAATTCAGTTCCTTGAACAGCTCGGATGGATCATTAATCATACCAAGCGCTGTCTCTCACTATCGCAGACTCTTGAGTTCCTCAGCACCCAGTTTGACACCTGGCTCGGCTCAGTCTTCCTCACCCCGGACTGTTGACTGAAGGTCTGCCTGCAGTTGTGCCACTTTCTGTTAACCCCAAGCGGTGGGCAGAGGGAACATCTGCAACTCCTCGGTGTCATTGCAGCAACATTGGAACTGGTCCACTGGGCAAGAGCTCACATGCGACCACTTCAAACAGCCCTTTGTCTTGCTGGTCACCTTGGTGGGGATGAATTTGTGAGTCTCTGAACTTTTGGGAGCTTAATAAGGGATCAGTGCAATCAAAATAATTGGAAACCTCTGCTCTAGGCAGACCAGACAGAGGATTATGCTCCCCTACCACCAGTGCATCCATCAGACTTCAGTGTTCTCTGTCACCAGCAGATAGTTAGAAAGCAGTTCCATGCAGCTGGGTAGTGTTGGATAGGACCAAAGAGGAATCTGTGCAAGATGGCCCCCAGGATGACATTCCCTATTGGGATCCTCTCTGTGGAAAGTAGATGGGCCATGAGCTTCTGCCTGTTTTAATTTAGGGATTCTCCTTTGGGTAGATAGGCAGTGTATGCATGTATGTATTTTTACTTGCTATCCCACTTATAAAAATAAAGATTTTAAAGCAGCTTACACTAAAAAGTCATTCACACGAATCATAAAAATATACAGCAGTATACAGTTCAGGGGATATGGCCAGTGCATGCAGAGGGTGCTCTTATACTTGCCCTTCTGAGCTAAGCACTAATAGGCAACAGCCCAGAGGGGGATGATTTCCTTTGTGTACTGGAGGAAAATCTCCATTATCAGATTGATCCCTATATAATTCCTTGGGATGCTGGGGCTTGCGTTAGAGGCCTCAGCAGGAACAGCCATGAGCCAGGATTCCAAGCAGGCACTGGAGTCCCTGCTGATGAGCTCTGCCTTGTTGGAGAGTAGTCAAAGTTTTAAGAAAAGAATATAAAAGGAGGCAATGGATCTCTCCTTTGGCAATAAGAGTTGGCCCCGTTGGGATGTCTGGGATGGAAAAGACATGCCAGTAATCCAAGACACACTGATCAGTGGGTGGGTTCAAATGAGTACTCAAGGAGGATGCTGTGAGGAAGCATCCCCCCAGCTTTCAAAGAAAGCCTTTGGGAGGCGCCACCACGCATGCATGGTCCCCTTCTTGCCCAAGGGTGCCATCTTGCTTGGTCTCCTTTTTTTCGCGGAGCCCTTCAGACATTTGTCTGGCTTGTCCCCCGAAAAAGTTGATTTATTTCTCTCCGAGTTTCATACTCATCTCTGGTTTTGCACTGGTACTCTTCCCGCCTACTGACCTCGTTGCCTCGGTATCGAGTTCGGTCTGTTTTTGTAGTCTTTCATTCTTTTCTTTTCCTGCAATCTTTGTGCCTTTTTTCTCCCACTGGCAACCCGGAGAGTCTTTGACCTTGCAGGGGGGTACTTTTTTCCCCCATGGCTACCAGTGGCTTTAAGAAGTGTGATCGGTGCTCCAAAATTATGTCTTTGACTGACACACACGACTGCTGTTTCCGCTGCCTTGGGCCAGACCACAACCCGGCAGCCTGCGTCTCTGCAAGAGGTTGTCCAGTAAGGCCCTCAAGAGCCACCAGCAGCAGCACAATAAGTTGTTTGTTTGTTTTTTTCCCCCCGAGTCCCCGGTGCTTCCGAAGGCCAGGGCCTTGTCTGAGGCCCCGACATCTTGGGCGGAACCTTACGAACCTGAGCCACATTGTGGGTTCTCAGAAAGGGGGCCCCTCTCGAGGGAACCCAGGAAGAAGAAGAAACCCTAAAAGGTGGCATCCTTGGACGGTTCCAGCCAGCTGGGTGCTCCCCGGGCCTGGCCCCGCAGTCCGAGACGTTTTTCTGAGGCGACAGAGAAGAAGCGGCCTGCGAAGGTCCGCCGGAAGGATCTGACCACGGACTGACCTCAGTCCCCAGACACTACCCTGGTCGAGGATTCCCCTTTGGGGGTGCCAGCATCAGGCCCGAGTAACCACGGTGCCTGCGCCGAAGGCTGCGGAGCCTTCTGGTCTGGAGTCCAGAATGGCGGCCTTGGAGCGCAGTTTGTCTTCATGGACTAGCAGCAGGCGCTGTTGTCCGGCATGACTGGTTTATCCGCCCTGACCACCAGGCCCTCTATCCATGATGTCTTGTATTGCCTAGGATTCTATTAAATTCAAGATCATTCAACCACTCATGCATGGTATTTAATAAGCTATTTAATATGACAATTAGCTTGACAATATGTTAGTGACATTACAGTAGAACAATAAGTTAGTGATATTACAATGACAATAAAACATAACTAGAAAGCAAGTAATTACAGGAGAATAATACATCACCGATAGAGTTATGAGATATTGCATCTCCAAACTCCCTGTCCCTTACAAGAACAGAATGCATCACCAAACTGCCGCCATCGCAGCCCATTTTTAACATCAGCTGGGAGAGCCTCAGCGAAGGCTGGAGAAAAGTCTGGCATTCTTCACGCAATGGCATGCACCTGACCAAGCGGATATCTACTCTCTCTCTGTTCTGGATTTTCTCTCTATATAGGCTGTAAATGTGTTGCAGCTGGACCACATGACTCCTCACATGAGCTTTTCTCTACAGATATTCTCCACCCCATACACCTTTGTTCACCAGTAATTTGACCAGTCCTTCTCCAGCCTTTGTTTGCTCCCAGCCTCTGTCTGTTCTCGAGTTAATACACAATTCTTGTCAGTCACTCCCCACAGCTTCTGTCTCCTGGCTAGTAAGCTAGTAAAGAGCTGGCTCAGCATGATTTCTCACAGGATGGCTCTATATCAGCATGATGTCTCACAGGATGGCTCTGGCTTAGCATGATTTCTCACAGGATGGCTCTGGCTCAGCATGATTCCTCACAGGATGGCTCAAAAGTTCAATATTCCTTGCTGATCCATATAAATTTTAAATTAGTAATACATGTCCCTGGAGGACCAGCCAATCCTCGAGGTCCTTTGGCCTCGAGTCGATCTTCGGCCAAGGTCGCGATCTGAGTCCCGCTTAATGGGACCGCGATCATCTCCGGCAAGGTTGCCAGGCACCAGCCACAGGGCATCGGGGGTCCCGAAACGCGAGGAGCAGCCCTCCTACGAGTCCTCAATGGACTACTCCGAGTGGGAGACAGAGGATGAGGAGTCCCCCGATACCCGTCACCACCGCTATGTCCCATCTAACTCTCCAGTCTCGGAGCTGCAACTGTGGTCCCCGCTCGAGCATATGGGCTTCCTTGATTTTGTCTAAAGCCCTGGCATTCCCGACCGAGTCGGAGGAGGACCCTCAGGTGGGTGAGTTGGTAATCCTCCAGTACAAGGCCCCTCCGTGGGAATCGCTCACTGTGCCCATCCCTCCCATCCTGGAACGGCTCATTCTCCGAATGTGTGAGACACCAGCTTCAGTGCCGGTGGTGAGCAAATGGCTCGACTCGATGTATTGAGTCTGAGTCCGAGCTTCCAAAAGTCACAGCTGCCGCATAGCTCCATGGTGGTGGAGTCGGCCATGTGCTGGCTAAAAAGCCAGAAGACGCACTCCTCTGTACCCCCCTCCCCCCACCGGTAGGGAGACCTGCACCCTGGACACCCTTGGTAGAAAGTGCTACCAGGGCTCAATGCTCCTCCGCCGCATCCAGGCCTACCAGCTGTACATGGGCATGTACCTGAGGCACCTGGCGAAGGAAATCACTGGGTTCTCAGCTAGTCTCTCCAAGGAACCCTTGCAGCGGTTCAAGAACACAGAAGAGAGCATTCTGGTTACATTTAGACCACAAGACTCCCTCTAGCCAATGAAAGGGCTGTGGGACTCCCCCTGGAAATTGGTAACAGATTACCTTAGAAGCACAGGACAGGGTACTGTGTCGCAGCCAGCTTTTAATGTCTTCTTTCCCTCCTCTGCTCCCCGACACCCACCCACTCACCCCTGGGATAATTGTAGTATTATAGGTGCTTACACTTCTTAAAGGAAAGGAGGTACCATGTTCATTCTCAGGTACAGCCGTATCTCCAGGAACAAGCAGGAATGAGTCTTCACATATGGGTACGTCGGTACCGACGGAGCCTGCACGGGAATGCTCCCCAGCATCCAATCAGAAAGCTTTTGGGAGCATCCCTCGCGCCTGCGCGCTGACTTCCCGCCTTTCCCACTGCCTCTCCTCAGTTTTCGTTTTTCCGCGGAGCTGACAGGACGTCCTCTTGTCACCGCAGAAACGTTTTTCTTTAAAATTCTTATTTCCTTGTTTTCTTGTGGTCGCGGCTGTCTTTCCCGCCGATACAGGTACCGCCAGTGCTTTATTCTTTTCTTTTCTAAAATTAGAGAGATTTTTTCTCCTCAGTTTTTGTCTTAACTTTTTGGGCCTACCAGGCCTCTCCAACATGGAGCCTTCTTCCCCTAAGAAGTGCCTTCACTGTGGAAACATAGTTTTCTTTCTAGACTCCAATGCTTGGTGTCTAACCTGTTTGGGTCCTGACCCTTTTTCCCCTGATCCATCAGGCTGTATTATTGGGAGACCTTCCCTTTTTCGAGTTTCCCTCGATGCCGTTTTTCCTCCTGAGGTGAGGACATCGGTTTATTCTTCTCTCCAGGATCAGGTAACCCACAAACAGTCTGTTAAGACTAGCCAATTCTTGAAGGGTAAGTCTCATGCCAAGCATGATGACGGCTCCGGCCTTGCCCTCAGGACCCCATTGGCATTAAAACCCCGGCGGGAGTCTTCGGGCTCCAAAGCATTTACGGGGTTTCAGGTTGTTCCTGGGGCTCACCCCTCACAGAACATAACCTGAGCCATGCTCGGGGGTGGTATCCGCTTTGAGCAGTACTGATACCCCGGCATCGGCACCGGTGTCGAGTGTTCCACTCTTCACCAGGGATCGTCGTCTGGTGTCCTCGGTACCTTCGGGGCCGATCGATACGACCCAGATTGGCTTTCCTGTATCTCCGCCATGCTCGGGGTTGGTACCGGCTTCGAGCGGTACCGATATCCCGGCATCAGCATCGGTGTGGAGTGTTCCACTCTGCACCTGGGATCGTCATCTGGTATCTTCGGTACCTTCGGGGCCGATCGGTACGACCCAGATTGACTTTCCTGTATCTTCACCATGTTCAGGGTTGGTATCGACTTCGAGCGGTACCGATACTCCGACATCGGCGCCGGTGTCGAGTGTTCCACTCTTCACCAGGAATCGTCATCGGATGTCCTCGGTACCTTCGGAACCGATCGATACGACTCCGATTGACTTTCCTGTATCGGCACCGCCGATACCACCACCGACGTCGGTACCTTCTAGACATGCATCGATAGACTCGCTCCCTTCGACGCCGAGTCTAGAATCGATATCCAGTCTAGATGACTTGCTACTGGCGCGTTTCGGAACCGACCCATATCGTTTCCGACTACGCAGTACCGAGGATATTTACCAAGGCTCTCTGGCTACCTCGGTACCGCTTCAGCAGCCCCCGGTTACTGCTTCAATGACATTACCGTCTCCGATACCGGTATAAGTATCGATGTCGATTCCTGCAGTTCCATCGGTGCCATCGATCCTTTCTATGCCTAGCTTGGAATCGATACCGGGCACTGACGATGCAGTACTAACTGCCTCGAATCAGAACTGTCAGTATCACTGTCCATCTAGCAGGATTCTTTTTCTGCACCAGTCCAGTATGTCTTCTGGTGCTCAAACTGCTTCTTCAACCTCAGCTTGCCCAGGAATAGTTCCCATTGGAGATCCTTCTTTTCAGAAATTTCTCCTTGACATGGCAACCTTTCTTGCCATTCCTATTCCTGGCTCTACTCTTAACCAAGATCCTGCAGAAAAGGGAAAATATAATGCTTCCTTTACATCATTCTTTGCAGGATCTTCTTCTGAGGATGTGGGAATCACCTTTAAAGGTTTCTTCACCTTCTACAGCCACTAATGTTCTGTATCAGGTGCCTCCCTCTCCGGGGTTTCAAAAAAACCAACTTCCACATCATTCCATTGTAGTGGAATCAGCAATGAGGAAGGTAAGAAGCAAGAAGAAGCATTCTTCTTATCCGCCAGGTCGTGCATCTAAAGCACTTGATACCTTTGGACGTCAAACCTTCCAAACTTCTATGCTGGCTTCAAGAATTATCTTATATATTTTTTATATGAGTCTGACACTTCAGGAGGTCACAGAGAAATTATCTCTTTTGTCCCCTTTTTTGTCAGAGCCTAAGGCCACTGACTATTCCTTGCTTCTTAATCATAGCAGGAATATCTCTTGGTTTCTTTCTCGTGCTTCTCTAGACTCTTTTGAGTCTGTTAGCAGATCCTCTGCTATTGCCATTGGAGCACGTCGTAAAGCCTGGCTGCAAGCTTCAGACTTGAGCAGATGTGCACAACATACACTGGGTAATTCTCCTTGTACTGGAGAAAATCTCTTCAATAGAGAGGCTTTACGTCAGGTTGCTCATTGCTCCACTGACTTCCCTGGTTCTGGAAACCATCCTAAGCCTTCTTTTTCCCCAGGACGTAGGAAATGTCCTACCAAACCTTCTTTCCCTAAGAAAAGAAGGTTTCACCCTTCTCCTGCCCATCCTCCAGATGTACCCAAGCAAGGGAAATTGGTTGGGTGGGAGGCGACAGAGTACAGGTATCTCGAATGCACCCATTCTTCTGCTTTCTTCTTCTTAGGCCTTCGGCTCTGGAACTCGCTCTCCCCTGCCCTCCATCTAGAACCTTTCTACAAAACCTTTAAGACCATGCTGAAGTCCCATTTGTTCTGCACAGCTTTTAACCTTCCCCCTCCCCCTCCCCTCTCCTTTCCCCCATATCGTTTATTTCAGTCGTTCTTAACCCACTTTGCCCTGTTGCTCTACTCTCCCCTCTTATTCTATCCTATCTCGTATCTTTCTTTCCTTTTACTTATGGCGTTCTTTTCCTTTTCAGCTGCCCTATTATTTTTGCTATTGTAAACCGCTCTGGTACCTTGAGTGTGAGCGGTATATAAAATGTTTTAATAAAGATATAAGAAAAAGATAAAGGGACATCTCATCCTAGTCTGAAGTCTCCAGACTCTAACCAGTCTAATCATAACCAGCAACCATAGGTTCCTGTATGTTACAATCTACAGTTAACTTCTTCTTAGCAGAAGTTTATTCTTCAAACTCTACACTGTTTTTTTCTTTTTCAGTATGCTAAGCTGTTAGGATACTTTTGTCCATGGGTTAAAGAATTCTCCCCTTCTTACTACTACGAAGGGAGGTTACAACTATCCCATGATAGTTTCTGTCCCCACATGGACATCTTTTCCTTCAGCTGACTTACGATATGGTAAGTCACCTTCCAACCCCCTCTCTTCCAGGGTTTCCCCTGCTTGAGTGGGTACCATACTGAAACACTTCTCTTTCTTTCCAGTGTAGACTTTTTGTTATCCTTCAATGCATGCTCTGAACAACTCATCAGACAGGGACGGGAATATCTCCGCTCCCTTTGTCTGTTTTCTCTCTGTTTTTATACAGGAGAATCCCCTCTGCTGTTTTGTTCAGTTGCTGTGCATGCAGGAGTTCCAGTGATTACTTTAGTGCTCATTGCAAGCTACTTTCAACTATCTTGCATAATACTACTCACTGCAGGTTATCTTCTTCTAGCCATATCCTTTCCTAGGATGTGGCAACACACCTGACTTCAGTCTTAATTCTCCTGCACAATGCTCTCTGCAATCTTCAGAGAAGCTTTCTACTATGGGCCCTTGCTACAGAGCATTGAACTTTGTCTCTGAGGGTTTTTCCATATAGTAGAAAAAGCTTATATAATCATTCCATGGCTATATGGGTTCTTTATACCCTCTTGTCTCCTGTTGTGATACAGAAGACAAGCTTTTTCTGCTTGAATGTCCAAGGAGTTCCCAATCTTGCAGGAATCTACCCCTTTTTTCCTTACAGCTTGGCATTATGCTTTTCTGCTCCACTTGGACAACGCATACTCTTTTAGTATACATGATACCCCTGTGTCCCTTGGCTGGGTCATCCTGGTATCTTAGTCTATGCGGGATTTTTTTGTCCTTTGGACATGTCAGAGTCCTAAAGTACTCCTGACGTGCTCTTGCCAGACTGCTATTATCCTCTGTTTTTTCACGCAACCATACTGGTTATTTCACTGAACTACATTCCTGCACCGCAGAAATAGATTCTCTATATATCTTCAGGTGGTTTTCACCCCCTTATTATTAGATGAATCTTTTCCCATCACATTCCCCATGTGAATGTTTTTGTGGAGCTCAGTTGCAGGCATGTATCCTCAGACTTATATTCATGTATGTATATTTTTTTTTATTATTTTTTATTTATACTTTTCTTCTATACCGCTTTTTCCCAAGATCAAAGGCGGTTTACAAATAACATAATGAACAGTTTACAATTAACATAATGAACATTGTTTTACATAGAACATAGTGTTTTCTTTAAATTATGTACAATTAACTTTTTTATGAACAATAACATTAACTTTTCATGAACAATAACATGGCGCATATAATTATACATATGCTGAACTATTTACATCAGTCAAATATTTACATTAGTCAATTATTAATCATGGTTTCGAAGGGTTGTTTTTCTTATGTGTGTTGAGGTTTGAGGCTTTTTGATCTGTGTTTAGGGAGGATTTTTATGTAGGTGTGGTGAGGAGGATGGATGTTTCTGTAGGCTGTGTGGGCATAAGTCATGCCCAACTATATATCTATATCTATATATATCACACATATCTAGACATATATGTACATATATATATATATGTATGTATCTCCATATATATATATATATTGTGGCGCTCGCACCCCTACCAGGCGGCTGCCTAGTAGGGACGGGTGACCACCTCTTATATTTCCTAGGGTTGTAGTTGTGTGAGGAATAATGAACCGAGTGGTTTTATAAAAGCGCACAGGAATTTATTCAGCTTCCTTGCAGGTAAGTGGATACAATTTCTTCAAGCACATTTACTCTCCAGACAAAAGAAAATAATGGATACTTCTCCAGTAACAAATGTCCAAACAAAACAACAGCAAATTCAACTATCAAGTGTTTCTGGCTCACACTAATTTACCTGAGTGCAGGCATCACATTCCATCTCTGAAATATTAGAATTTACATCAGCCTCTTTGGCTTCAATCTCCATACTCTCCGCTGAGCTATGGCAGGTTCTGCTTGGTAGCGCTCAGGGACTTTCTGCTTTAGAGCTTTTAACAGGTCAAACAACCTCTTCCACTTTCTTGCCTTCCCTTCTCTGGGCAGGTCTCCTATGGGGTGCTCTTGCTTAACCTTCCTGGTGAAACATTCCTTTCTGCACTGTGTTCTCTGGGGTATAACAGTTTCATCAGAGTCAGAAGAGAAAATATACTTGGAAGGCCTAGTTGCCTCCCTTCTCCTACCTTGGGCTTTTGGTGCAGTATTCTCTCGGTTGGAACTTTGGCCAGTCAGGACTGCCTCAGCGTAGGGCAGAGACTTGTGGTAAAGTCTTCCCACTCTCTTGCTAGGGTAAGTGGTTCTCCCCCTGGAACCTTCCCTATGTCCTCTGTGGCTACGGTGCTGAGTATGGTGGCTTCCTTTGTACCTTCTCTGGTTGTCTTTATAGCGGTTCCTTTCTCTGCTGCTCCTTTTGGCTACAGAGCTGTTCCCTCTGTACCTTCTGGAACCTGGACTGGAACCCGAGCTGCAACTCCCACTTAGGCCTGGACTGCAACTCCGACAGCAACTGCAACTGCGTCTCCAATCATGCTTCTCACCATGCTCCCAACCATGCTTCCAACCAGCACTCGAACAATGCTTCCAACCAGATCTCCAACCATGCTTCCCACCAGCTCTCCAACCAACTCTATCTCTAGTGTTTGTTTGCTCCCTTTCAAACACTGAGCAGGGCAACTCCCTTCCTGGCTCCGCCCTTCTGTACCTCCCACTCCTATCTGTGGCTGACCTGGAGTGTGGGCATGGCTTACAGCTAGGTCTGCCCTCTAAGTTTCTCTCCAGGCTTCTGCTGTGGACTATCTGATCCTGTGTACCCATCCCCCGCAAAGAGGAAAAATCCTTCTTCTCTTCACTTTTTCCTGGCTGGGCTGCACTCTCCTTACCACAATATATATATGTGCCCATTGGGAGATGTCCATAGGACGCTATGTATTACCTACTATCTCCCTAACTGTCTCTGCTATAAAGCTTTTACCTTCTTAAGGGGTCCAGACAGTCAACTTGCTTATTCTCATACGGCTCAGTAAGTGGGAGCGGTTATACACACAATTACTGCTGTGATGTCAACAGCTTCTATTTTTGTTATAGATCTCCCCGTCTACGAAGTATCAAACTTCAGTGTCTTCCTATCTCTTACCAGCTAGGAAAGACAGTGTACATCTTCGGTATTCTGAGTACACTTCTGTTCTCCTTGGGAATAGGGGCTTTTTTCCATACCCCCTCTTCCCTTCAGAACTGGGCTAATTCTCCAGATCGGTCAGTCTTCTTCTTTTAGTCCTCAATGTTAATAACTCTGTACCTAAAAGAGTTTTCAGCTTTTTCCCATAAAGCTTTCCATTGAAGACCTGCTGTTCTTCTCCTACCCCAGTTGACACCTGGGTCACCTGCCCATTCCAGGTTTAGAACTTCATCCTCACTGCTGTGAAGTTACCTTGAGGATTCCGCTACTGCATCTACAGTACACTCCATCACAGTTCTACTATCTACAATCCAGTAGGTAAGATCTATATTGTACTAGTTCATTAAATATTTTAATGATACTTGACATACATTCTAAAGACTCATTTTTTCTGTAGTCTTTAGATTCGCTGTTCCTCTACAGCTCTTCTCTATTCAACTCCTACCCCCCATCCCTCAGGGGATGCCGGGGATCCAGGTTTGGGAAATGCCGTCCTGTTTCAGGGATACGCATTTTATGGGATCTCCCCTGGCACCCACAGCTAGGGAGTCCCCCATACCATATGTGAAGACTCATTCCTGCTTGTTCCTGGAGATAGCACAGTTACTTACCTGTAACAGGTGATCTCTGGGAACAGCAGGAATTAGTCTTCACAACCCACCCACCTCCTCTAGGAGTTGTATCTATCTATCCCCTTTCCTCTTTCTCTCCTTCTGTCTCAGCTATGAAACTCAACTGAGGAGAGGCAGTGGGAAAGGCGGGAAGTCAGCGCGCAGGCGCGAGGGATGCTCCCAAAAGCTTTCTGATTGGATGCTGGGGAGCATTCCCGTGCAGGCTCCGTCGGTACCGACGTACCCATATGTGAAGACTAATTCCTGCTGTTCCCAGAGATCACCTGTTACAGGTAAGTAACTGTGCTTTATCCTCATCAGGCATACATTAAGGACCTGAGATTAATTAAGATTCAGGTGAACAAGGTACATTAAACGCATTAGGTATAGTTTTATTAGTATAAGTATCCCCAGCAACCCTTAGTAAGTAAAAAACTTAAATATTTAAACACAACCTTAAAACTAAGATGCAGATAGCAGTCCAGCAGTGAGATGGGGGCTTTCCAGTCTTTTGCATTAAGTGTCACATGTATGATTTTCTCCCAGTTGGTGAGGGGTCTTAGGTGTACACTAGGTGCAAGGAGCTCTTGGCTCTCAGGGAACGAGTCCGATTTCTGGAGGCTAGAGTAGCAGACTTGGAAGACATAAGGAAGACAGAGAGGTACATAGACGAGACCTACAGGGATATATTCTGAAGTCCCACCTCCAGTCTGGAAACAACCCTGTTGCAATGGAGGAGAGAGGTCACATGACAGGAGAGCATCATCCTGGTGTGGCAGGAAGTGATCTTGTAACTAGGACCTGCCCTCCAGGTGATGTAAAACCCTCTTGCACCGAGGAAGTTTCTCCAGGGCCATGTGTCCATGAGGGAAGGGTTAGGACAGCCGTTATAGTTGGTGATTCGATCATTGGGCATGTAGATAGCTGGCTGGCTGGTGGACGTGATGATCGCCTGGTAACATGCCTGCCTGGTGTGAAGGTAGCAGACCTCATGCGCCACCTAGACAAGGTCTTAGATAGTGCTGGGTTGGAGTCTGCTGTCTTGGTACATGTCGGTCCCAGGAAAATGTGGTAGGGAGGTTCTGGAGGCTAAATTTAGGATTTTAGATAGGAAGTTGAAATCCAGAACTTCCAGAGTAGCGTTCTCCGAAATGCTTCCCATTCCACGTGCAGGACCCAAAAGGCAAGCAGAGCTCCGGAGTCTCAATGCGTGGATGAGACAATGGTGCATGGATGAGACAGTGGTGCAAGAATGAGGGTTTTGGATTTGTTAGGAACTGGGGAATATTCTGGGGAAAGGAGGGGCTCTTCCGAAGGGATGGGTTTCTCCTTAACCGGGATGGAACCAGGCTGCTGGCATTAACCTTTAAAAAGGAGATAGAGCAGCTTTAAAACTAGATAATAGAGGAAAGCCAACAGTCACCCAAGAGCGCATGGTTTGGAACAATGTATCCTTGAAGGATACTAGCAAAAGACTGCAGTTAGGGCATATCAGCAGAGAGGTTCCAATAAAGCCAAAGGAAACCCAAATGCCCTTAAGTATAGAGCAGACAGAGCTTAAAGATTCAAAATGATCCCTGCCTACCGATAGCCAGATTAATGTGAATAAAAATAGCCTCTAAAATGCTTGTATGCAAATGCTAGAAGTCTAAAAAATAAGATGGGAGAGTTAGAATATATAGCACTAAATGAGAGGTTAGATGTGACTGGTATCTCAGAGACATGGTGGAAGGAGGACAACCAGTGGACACTATGATACCTGGGTACAAACTATATCATAATGATAGAGCTGATCAAATTGGTGGAGGGGTTGCGCTCCTTGTTAGAGTCACAAAGGATTAACGTTTTGAAGGAAAGAAAATTTGCTGTAGAATCTTTATGGATTGAAATTCAATGTGAAAAGGGGAAGGTGATGGCAGTGGGTGTGTACTACCGACCGCCTGGCCAGAAAGAACACATGGATGATGAAATGCTCAAAGAAATCAGGGAAGCTAACAAACGTTACAGCACAGTAATAATAATGGGTGATTTCATTTATCCCGGTATTGTCTGGGTCAGTGTCATGGCAGGACATGCTAGGGAGATAGTTTCTAGATGAAATAAATGACTGCTTCTTAGAGCAGCTGGTTCATGAACCGACCAGAGGGGAAGCCATTTTGAACCTAGTCCTTAGTAGAACACCAGATCTGGTGCAAGAAATAAGGGTGTTGGGGCCACTTGGCTATAGTGATCATAGCATGATCGTGTTTAAGAACATAAGAACATAAGATATGTCATACTGGGTCAGACCAAGGTCCATCAAGCCCAGTATCCTGTTTCCAACAGTGGCCAATCTAGGTCATACATACCTAGCAGTTTCCCCAAAAGACACAGGTTCCACAATGCTTGTACTAGGTCAAGCACTGATATCCTGGGTCCCTTCTTAATAATGGTTTATGGACCTTTCCTCCAGGAACTTGTTCAAACCTTTTTTAAACCCAGCTACACTAACAGCCTTTACTACATCCTCTGGTAACAAATTCCAGAGTTTGATTACACGTTGAGTGAAAAAATATTTTCTTTTATTAGTCTTAGTTTACCCTGTAGCTTCATTGCATGTCCCCTAGTCTTTCTATATTCTGATAATGTAAACAATCGATCTACGTTTACCCGTTCCACTCTGTTCATTAATTTATAGACTTCTATCATATCTCCCCTGAGCCGTCTCTTTTCCAGGTTAAAGAGCCCTAACCTTTTTAGCCTTTCTTCATAGGGGTATCCTTCCATCCCCTTTACCATTTTGGTGGCTCTTCTCTGAACCTTTTCTAATAACGCTATATCCTTTTTAAGATACGGCGACCAGAATTGCACACAATATTCAAGGTGCGGTCTCACCATGGAACGATATAGAGGCATTATAATATCTTTTGTTTTATTTTCAATTCCTTTCCTTATGATACCTAGCATTCTGTTTGCTCTCTTGGCCGCCGCTGCACACTGGGCGGAGGGTTTTAACATGTTATCCACAATGATGCCTAAATCTTTTTCCTGGGTGGTGGTTCCTAATGCGGAACCTTGCATCGTGTAACCATAGTTTGAGGAGTTCTTCCCTAGGTGCATAACTTCGCACTTGTCCACATTAAATTTTATCTGCCATTTTGATGCCCAGTCTTCCAATTTATCAAGATCCTCTTGCAATTTTCCACATTCCTCTTGGGTTTTAACAACTTTAGTTTTGTGTCATCTGCAAATTTGATAACCTCACTCGTAATTCCCCTTTCCAGGTCATTTATGAATATATCAAAAAGCAGCGGACCCAGCACAGATCCCTGGGGTACACCACTATTCAGTGCTGAATATCCATATTCTATTTAACTACGGTGGCTGGCATGTAAAAAAAAATACTAACAGTTGCCATTAAATATCAGCCTTTAAAGTTTCATTAAACTAATCTTTCATACCTGATAAGATTAAACAACTGGGTTCTTCATTCTCTTTGCTGGTGGAAGACATGTGATAGCCTGAATCTCCAGGAACAAGCAGGAATGAGTCTTCACACGTGGGAGACGTCGCCGACGGAGCCCGCACGGGAAAATGCTCCCCAGCATCCAATCAGAAAGCCTTTGGGAGCATCCCCCGCGCCTGCGCGGTGGCTTCCCGCCCTTCCCACTGCCTCTCCCCAGTTTTTCATTTTCCGCGGAGCAGGCAGGACGTCCCTCCTGCCACTGCAGAAAATTTTCCTTTTTTCTGTAGTCGCGGCTTTCCCGCCGACGGTGGCACCTCCGTGCCCCCCCCTTTTTTCTTTCTTTATTTTAATTGTTTTTCATTTAATTTTCGTTGCCCCCTTCGGGCGCTGAGGACCGGGGCATGGAGCCTTCTTCCCCCCAGCCTCACGGCGGGGACTTAAGTTTCCACGTGGACTCCAATGCCCGGTGCCTCTCCTGTTTGGGGCCTGACCCTTTTTCCCCGGATTCCCCGGGCTACAGTGTCGGGAGAAGACCCTCCCTCTTTCGGGTATCCCTCGACGACGTCTTCGCGCCAAGGGCGCGGTCGTCGGGTTGTCCTTCTCTCCAGGATCAGATAACCACACAACAGTCTGTTAAGACTAGCCGAGTCTTGAGGGGCGAGTCTCA
This sequence comes from Ichthyophis bannanicus, assembly GCA_033557465.1. Classification (NCBI taxonomy): domain Eukaryota; kingdom Metazoa; phylum Chordata; class Amphibia; order Gymnophiona; family Ichthyophiidae; genus Ichthyophis; species Ichthyophis bannanicus. Next base: position 63,736,329 of record CM066048.1, read on the forward strand.
TGCGCGGCATGGCGACGGCTCCGGCCAACCCCTCAAGTCCTCCTTGGCTGATATACCCCGGCGGGAGTCCTCAGGCTCCAAAGCATTTACGGGGTTTCGGGATGTTCCTGAGGTTCGCTCCTCACAGAACATTCCCGAGCCATGCCCGAGGGAGGTACCCGCTTAGAGCAGTGCCGATTCCCCGGCGTCGAGTGTTTCACTCTTCGCCAGGGATCGTCAGCCAGTGTCCTCGGCGCATTCGGGGCCGATCGGCTCGACCGGGTCTGACCTTCCTACATCCAAGCCATGCTCGGGCGTGGTAGCAGCTCCGGGCGGTACTGACGCTCCGCTTCTCACCGAGGATCGTTGGCTGCTGTCCTCGGCGCCTCCGGGGCCGATCGACTCAGTCCAGCCTGGCGTTCCTTCAGCCCTGCCATGCGCGCTGGCGGTACCCGCTTCGGGCGGTACCGGCCCCTCGGCGTCGGTGTCGAGCGTTCCGCTCCTCACCGGGGATTGGTGGCTGCGGTCCTCGGCGCCTCCGGGGCCGACCGACTCGCGCAAGTATGGCGTTCCTATGGGGGTGGTATCCGCTTTGGGCGGTGCCGACCCGTCGGCGTCGATGTCGAGTGACCCACTCCCCTCCGGGGATCGCCAGCCGCTGCCCTCGGCACCTCGGGGGCTGATCGACTCGACACTGTCTGATGGCCCTACGTTTAGGTCATGCGCGGGGGTAGTACCCGCTTTGAGGGCGCGGGCGTCGGTAGTTCCGCCCCGCGCCGGGGATGGTCATCTGGCCTCCCTCCCCTCGGGGTCGCTCGCTTCGACCCGCGCCGGGTCGCCGGTATCCCAGCCCTGCGCAAGGTTGGTGCCGGGTTCGAGCGGCGCCGCTCCGCCTGTGACGGCAGGGGCGTCGAGCACGAGGGACCGCTATAGACCTTCCCCGGGGACCTCGGGGCATGTCGGCCAGCGCACGGGTGATTCCAAGGCATCTACGCGGCCGTCGAGTGCCCCGCCCTTCCCTAGAGAAGGGGCCTCGGGGTCTTCGACCGCTTCGACCCAATCTGGGTCTGCGCCGCCCCGCTACGGTACCCCGACGTCGGCGCAGGGGCTTTGCACTCCCCCCCCCCCCCGCAGGGACGTGTCGTCGGGTGACCGGGGTCCCCTCGGGGACGGGCCTATGCCCCAGGAGGATTTCTCTCCGGGTCGGACGGGTTTGAGAGGGAGCCCGGCGCCCGGCAGTGCCCGCCGATCGGCGCCTGCGTCAGATGACCCTCTCTCCTCCGAGCACCGTCCTCGGGGGTCCTTGTGGTTCACGGCACCGGTCGGCGCGGTTCCGATCCGCGCTCCGGGATCTCCACCACCGGCGCGATCACTCCCGCCGGGGGCCTTGAGGACGGAGTCGATCTCCTCGCTCGGTTCGATGCCCAGCCTGGAGTCGTCGTCCAGCCTTGAAAGCCTGACTACGGCACGTCTCGGGATCGGCCCCTGTCCTCTTGCGCAGAGCAGAGACCGCTGGCCCCTGCCCTCCGGCGGCCGCGGATTCGCTCCAGTCACGGGGGGAAGCGCCGCTCCCGGGTTCGGGGCCGAGGCCGGTTCCTGCGGCACCGTCGGTGCCATCGACTTCTTCGATGCCTAGCTTGGAATCAATTCCAGGAGCCGACGACGCCATGTTGACTGCCCCGAGCCGGGTCGGTTGGTCCCCTCCTCTGCCCAGCGGGCATCGGCCCGAGCGGCCTCTTAGTGCCTGGGTGACCTCTCCCGCCATAACTGCTCCGGCAGAGCCGCCTTTTCAGGATTTCCTCCTTGACATGGCGGACTTGCTGGCCATCCCTATCCCGGATCCGAGCTCAGGCCCTGCGGAACAGGCAGCCGCGATGCTTCCTCTGCATCCCGCCCTGCAGGATCTCCTGCTGGGGGCTTGGCGGTCGCCTTTGAGGGTTCCGGCGCCGCCGACTGCGATGCAGGCTCTGTACCGGGTGCCTCCGTCCCCGGGGTTTCGGCAGCACCAGCTTCCACATCGGTCCATTGTGGTGGAATCGGCGCTGAGGAAGGCCGGAAGCAAGGAGAGGCATGCTTCTCGCCCTCCAGGCCGCGCCTCGAAGACGCTAGATACTCTAGGACGTCAAGCCTTCCAAATGTCTATGCTGGCGGCCAGAATTATTTCGTATATATTTTATATGAGTCTGTCGCTTCGGGAGGTCACCGAGAGGTTATCTCGGTTATCCACCTTCGTATCGGCAACCAAGGCCTTTGAATATTCCCTGCTTCTTTATCATTGCAGGAATATCTCCGGGTTCCTTTCTCGTGCTTCGCTGGACTCCTTCCGGTCGGTCAGCAGAACCTCTGCTGTTGCCATTAGAGCACGCCGCACGGCATGGTTGCAGGCGTCCGAGTTGTGTCGACAGGCACAGCACATCCTGGGTAATTCTCCCTGCGACGGAGATCACCTCTTCAATAGCGAAGCCTTACGTCAGGTCGCACAGTGCTTCGCTAACCTTCCCAGAGTTAGCAGCCAGCTTAGGGCCCGGCTTCCCCCCGGTGGTGGTAAATGCCCCTCCAGACCCCCCCTTCCCTAGGAAGAGGAAATGTCAGCCCTCCGCCCACCCTCCAGGCGCGCCCAAGCAAGGGACCTCTCACTCCGGGTTGATGTCCCCGGGCCCGCGCCAGGACTCTCATACTAAGCATTTTTAGGCTCAGGTGGGCGGCTGCCTGCTCTTAACCTCCTTACCAGAAGTTTAGACTAGAGCTATACTCTGGGGCTCGTCCAGTTGGAAAATGTTCGGGGACTTATCTAGGGGTTCAGGTCTTCTCCTCCGTGGGAAAGGGAGACCACCTTACGCCGTGATCGCTCTGGCCCACGGTCACCCTACTTACTCTTCGGTACGTCCCCGAACCCCTCTCAGCCAGTATCCTCTTGCTGATTGCTTCCGTACTGGAATTCCCCTCCAGCCGCTATAGTCCCCCTATACTCTCCAGGGACTATACCCTCATGTTCCCCGATTGTGCGGGGGACAATTTCTACGCGCAGGTCCTGGGGACACATTAGGGCCTCCAACCCCTGCGGCATTCTACCGGACTGATGCTATCTCCGTCCCCCGCGCTACCACGCTCTTAGCTCGCCGATCTGCCCTTGCCCTCCGGGAAAGATCCCTCCCCTGACGGATCTTGCGGCCACCTCTCCAGGTGGACGTTCTGGGGATCGATGGCAGATCCGCCTTACCTGAGTGCTGCTCATGGAGGCAGGCCCCCCGGCGTGCCTGCGTTAGTACTGGTGGGGGCGTCCCCATGTCCACCGGCTTAGATATACTAGATATCACCTGCTTGGCAGGCGCCTTGGGGGATCCCCACAGTACCTGTGTTTACCGCCTTTTTCCCCCTATGGCCGGTACTCACCCCCCCCCAGGGGGTCCGGCCAGTCTGCCAGCCTAATCCCCGTCGGGCCGCGGACTGGTGGCACCCTACTGCTGTGAAGTCAACAGTCCCTTTTAAGTGAGGTCCTCCTCCCCGAGGTCCGGACCCTTGTCTCCCTATCTCTCGCTAGGGCAGACTGTGTACCCCTTCTGCTCCGGGGTACACCTCTACTCTTCTCCGGGATAGGCTCTCTAGTTCGGCCTGTCTTCCACTGTTGGTCCTCTGAGTTATGGACTCTACTCCTAAGGGAGTGCTCAGCTTGCCGTGAGCCCCCTGGAAGACCTGCCGTCCTTCTCCTGACCCAGCTGACGCCTGGATCCCATGGCCTTCCAGATTTGGAACTTCCTCCCCGCTGCGGTGAAGTTTCCTTGATGACCTCGCTACTGCATCTACAGTGCCTTCATCACAGGACTACTTCCGACAACCCGGTGGGTAAGCAGTACAGGATTCTAAACCATTAATTCAGTAGAAATTTAATGGCCGGTAAGCTCTGTATGGTACTATGTCATTTACTCATTACATGCTTAATGATTCTCTTCATGTTCCCCTCTGCCTACTCCCGTAGCCTGGGTTTTTTTTTGCTGTATCCTAATGGTACCTGTTCTGCACTCTAAAGACTTGCCTCCGTAGTCTTTGGATTTGCTGTTCCTCTATTCAACTCCTGCCCTCCATCCCTCAGGGGATGCCGGAGATTCAGGCTGGGCAAATGCCATCCCATCTGGGCTGCGCTTATGGGATCTCCCCGGGCATCCTAAGCTAGGGAGTCCCCACGTGTGAAGACTCATTCCTGCTTGTTCCTGGAGATAGCACAGTTACTTACCTGTAACAGGTGATCTCCGGAACAGCAGGAATTAGTCTTCACAACCCGCCCACCTCCCCTGGGAGTTGTGTCTCTCTTTTTCTCTATTCCTCCTCTCCTCTCCTGCCGGCTCAACTATGAAACTCAACTGGTGAGAGGCAGTGGGAAGGGCGGGAAGCCACCGCGCAGGTGCGGGGGATGCCCCCAAAGGCTTTCTGATTGGATGCTGGGGAGCATTTTCCCATGTGGGCTCCGTCTGCGACGTCTCCCACATGTGAAGACTAATTCCTGCTGTTCCGGAGATCACCTGTTACAGGTAAGTAACTGTGCTTTCAGGGACATCCATTCAAGCAACCTCCACATACCAGTGGTACTAACCACAGAGGTATCAAACATAGGATGGGGAACTCATGTATCTTTTTCACCCACAAGGATTTAGATGAAAAGGGAAAATCATATCAGATCAGTCTTCTAGAACTAAGTGTAATCTTTATTTGCAGAGGTTTTGACAGTGTTTTTGGAAAACCATCTTTGTCTAAAAGGAAGTACCAGTTTTATGTAAACAAACAAGGAGTCATCTTCTGCAGAGAGACACTTAAAATCTGGAACTTGGCAATCCCTTATCACAATAACATAATAGATGATGGCAGATGAAGACTGGAACAACACATCTAGTCTGTTTAGTTTGATGGTTAGGATTGTAACTGCTTCTCTGCTATCTCGTAAATGCTTCTGATGATTTGGGCAGGCAAAGAGGGGGGTGCATAGTTTGAGTGGCATGGCCTGCGGCACAGCCCCTGCGCAGCCTACGGCAGCCATCAGTGTCACCTCTGACTCCTATTTCTGCTGTGGCTGCGAGCGCGAATACATCAATGTGGAAGTACTATTTTTGACTGTTCCCGGCTCTGATAAAGGATGGGGGTAGGCCGCAGGGACTGCGGAATCAAGGGGGCAGTATGTCTTCAGATAGTGAAATTCCTTGGTTTTGGTGGGAAGCACTGCCATTTTGTATGGCTTTAAAGCTGGAGGCAGAGAGGCCTGCAGTACCCTGGTTGCACAACAGTTTGATGCCATGGCTCAGCAGAAGAGGTTGGCACATCCTCCTGGCATTCTCTTGGGGCAGGGGACCCACTTTCCCCACAAATTCATTCTGTTACTACACCAAGCCTTTTGCAAGGCCTGATGCAGGGGGCCATCAAACCCTGGGAACAGCTTCCAAGGTGGTGCAGGTTGCCAGTGCTTTACCCGAGGCCAAGCAGCTGCAACATGATCTAGGAGACAACTGGGTAGATAGAGCTTTGGTCATTTTGGGAAATGTGGAGGATCCTCTGGAAGGTCCCTCAGCGTGTTGGGATAGGGCCCCGGAAGAAGAGGGCAGTATCCTAGTAGGGGAGGACCCCACCATAGTGAAGCTGTTCCATAAGGATGAGTTGGCCTTTCTCATCTTTCACACCCTGACAGCTCTCAATATAGTGGATGATGAGCCCGTGGTGGTGACACATTGGAGGATCCTTTATTAGAGGGCATCAGTGGTTCCCTGAAATCCTTTCCCCTGAATAGGGCAATAAAGGAGAAAACAGCAAAGTGGGATTCCCCAGAAGCTGGTCGGCGGGTTAGTAGGTCTATGGATGGTTTGTATGCTATCCCACTGGATGAGGAGGTTTTGTGGCTGCCAGAGGTTGATGCGTTGTATAGAAAACCTGTTAAATAAAATAAAATAAAAAATACTAAGAAGACTACAATTCCTGTTAATGGTGGTGGTGTGCTGAAGGAAACTCAGGACCAGAAGATTGAGGCATTATTGAAACAATCCTTTGAGGTCTGTGCTCTGGCTCTGCACGTGGCAGACTTTGGGGGGTGTATATGGCTTGAGTGGCCGGAGTCTGGTCCAGCTTTCCTAGCGGATGCCCTGTACGACTTGGTTTGGGCCTTAGCCAAAAACAGGACATTGGTTATGATAGTATGCCATCTGTTATGGTTGTGCAGTTGGTCAGTGCATGTGCCATCCAAAACCTGGCTGCTTAAACTCCTGTTTGAGAATAAATTACCCTTTGGCGCGAGGCTTTGAAGAACCTAGTACAAGATTTGGGTGAATCTAAGATGTCTGTGCTTCCGGAGGATAGACACAAAAGAGAGCACTAAACTCGCAGAAAGTCCAACCAAACAAAAGAGCGAGCAGGATAAGGGTCACTTGCACTTTATTAATGAACAACCCCGACGCGTTTCGGCAGGTGCCTTCATCAGGGGGCTAAAAGGACTGCAAACCACACAAACAAATAAATAAAAACATCAATAAACACATGTTAAAACAATATATGTTAAAAAATTAATAATAATAAACTTGACCGTAAATATAAGACCACAAATAAAAGAATATACTCACACGTTGTACTCTAGTCATGCATTAAAGGAAGCGCATATACTATGTGTGACCAATAGTACAATATAAAATGCTGTAAAGACAATAAATACATAAAAATATCAAATTACATATAACTACACATTGGTAAACAGTGACAAAACAGTGAAAAATTGGCAAAAACAGTGAAAAAACAGAGAAAATGGGGAACCCATTATCTTCTAATGTTATATTGTTTTATCTAGATTCTATTGATATATTTATATAGTATTGGTATTTATTATCTTCTAATGTTATATTGTTTTATCTAGATTCTAAATGTCAGACCAGTGGGTTCTGGAAATTATTTATTTATCTATCTATCACATTTCCACTGTTCAATATGGTTTACGTATAATAGAACATTACATGGAGCATGCAAAAGTTATAAGGAACATTTTGCTACAGATAAGCAACCCATATGCGCGGTATAAAAGCAACCCAATAGCGCGGTATAAAAGAAATGCTAAATAAATAAATATGATCATGCAGAGAAGCATTATGATCCAAACATTAGCATTAGCCTCTATGATAGTAACTTGTAAACATCCAAGGCATACTTAACATATATACAGTGTATGTAAGATATATATACAAGTGCTAAGCAGGTGTATTGGTGTGGTGTAAGTGTTTATTAATGAGGGACGAAGGTGGGCTATATCTTAGGAGTATTTTGTATAAAATTTAGTGATGCTGTTTGCTGGCTTATGTTGTTCCCTAGAAGCACATTTGGAACAGGTGCGTTTTCAGGAGTTTCCTGAAATCCTTGGAGTCTGTGGTTGTGTGGATTTTCACGGGAAAGGAATTCCATACCGTTGGAGCATACAATGAAAATGCTCTCTCGCATTCAGATTGGTTGCATTTTGTGAAGTTTGGGTGTGACGCCAAGAGGTGTTCAGCGGTGCTTTTCCTCTTTCTGGTATTGGGGAGTTTATTATGGTCTGTAAATATTTGGTAGGGCTACGCCCTCAAGCTGGCATGGCCCTTCTCATATGTCTTTAAGGAGGTATGGGCAGTGGTGGAAACCCTCAAGCGGCTGCTCTAGTTTGAGGCCTTAGTGAGAATTGCATCTGGAGGGGCTGGGACAGTACTTCATTTACTTTATAGTACCCAAGAAGGAAGGGACCTTTTTGCCTATTTTGGACTGTTAACAGATAAACAGGGCTCTAGAGTACAGTGCTTCCACAGGGAGATCTTACGGTCGGTGATATTGGTAGTGCATCAAGAGGAGTATTTGATGTCCTTGGGCTCTCTGAGGCATACCTTCATATTCCCATTTGTCCGTAGCATCAGCGGTACCTGGACTTTGCAGTGTGCATGTATCATTTCATTTTCAGGCTCTAAGATCAGCTTGGCCACAGCTCAAGCACAGCTTTCACCAAGGTCATGATGTTGGCTGTCTTGCACAAGAAGAGGGTGTTCACCCTTATCTGGATACACTCTGATCAAAGCAAAGTCACTTCAAGAGAGTCAGTTGCACAAGATGGCTGGTGACTCCTCCAACAGCTGGGCTGGGTTGTCAACTTTTCCAAGAGCAGGTTGTAATTGACTCAATCCTTGGATTACCTGGGACACTTGGACACCAAGGCAGGAGTGGTTTTACTAATGTCAGAGAGGATACAGAAGTTGCAGGCCTAGATTTGAGCTTTGTTGGGGATGCATTCTTCTTGGGCTTGTAGGGTATATTAGTAGCATAAAAATAAGTTAGACTCTCGGTTGTCCAGGGGAAATAGCTACTAATACACAGCCCAAAGTTCGGTGAGTTATTCTGGCAATGAGCCACGAAAGAAGTCTGGTCTGCAGATATATATTAGACTTTATTATAGGCAACCAGGTAGAAAAATATACACACACACATATAGCTAATTAGAAACATGTGGTAGAAATTTGTTATAGTACAGATGTACACTTGGACAACGTAATAAATCACTGATTAGTAACCAGACATCACTGATTCGCTCTGCACTGAGGAAAAGTAAGAAATATATTGCTAACCCCTTGCTCATCCGGAGGAGGAGAGATAAGTCAGTACCTTAGTTCCGTCGGGCTCTCAGGAACAATGCAGTCCAAGGAGGCAGCTCCTAGCTAATGCGGGCTCTAGCCTCGTCAGGCGAGCCGCAGTAAGTCCGAACCGGAGGTATCTGTGAAAGTCTTATCTCAGTCCTGTGGAGGACGGCCTAGTCCACACTTAGTGGCCGTCTTGCGGAAGGGTCAGGTCGCAGGAATCAGGTACGCAGTGCACAGCAGAGAGGAACCGGTGCAGAAGTCTGTATGAACAGGTGGGAAAAGCCCCCAACTCCCTTACTAAAGTTTCAGGGCAGACTGCATTATTCTGTGTAAGAATCCTCCGTCATAGGTCTGATGATAGGTTGGCACCAGGCAGTCTGAGGTGTTCTCAGCGAATCAGGAGGTAGATGATGGGCAGCTTCTTGCAAACAAAGGCACCATAGTAAGAAGTCAGGCCGAAGCAACAGTATGTAACTTCTGGGCATGTACAAGTGTCCAAGGCCAGCCACGGACAATAGCTTCTGTATGTATGCTTAGAAACGCTGCGCCAGGGGGGGCGGAGCCTGATGTCCAGCGGGTTAGACGCTTCGCGCTGAAGCTCCCGAGGGGCCTACTCAGAATCCTGACTTAATATCTGCATAAACCTAATATTTTACACCGAACTTAACGGGGTGCCTTGGGGGGAATGGCGGTCCACAAACCAGTGCGCTTGGACTTCGGGTCTCCCTCTTCTTCACATGGAAAACGCTCCAAAACAGAGTTGTCTTCCCCACCAAAGATGGTTCCACTTCGGGTAAGCCCCGAAATGCAACAGGAGATCTTGGAGGAAATACGTGGTGTGAAGGAACTGGTACAGTCCAACGGAGAAGCGCTCCGAGCCATGCGAGAAGATTTCGGTATGCTTCAGGACCGGCTTGAAGGTCTTTCACTACGGCTGGACAACATGGCGGGGGTCCTCGATTCGCACGCGGTGCGCTTGGTGAACCTGGACAAGGCTGAGCGTCAGATACAGAATCTTCAAAAAGAGTTAGAGGATTGCAATAATCGAGCCCGTCGCAACAATGTAAGGCTCATAGGAGTTCCAGAGGGGGCTGAAGCAGGAGATATTAGAGAATTTCTGGTCAAAACTCTCCCCTCCTTGCTGAAGATTACCTTTTGCAGAGATCTGGAAATTGACCGAGCATATCGTGCTCCTACCAACATCGCACTCAATCGGACGACCCCCCGGCCCATTATCTTCCGTTTACTGAGGTATCAGCAAGTTGAGCAAATTTTCAAAGCTGCCCGGGTGATGCAACATCTGCAGTTTGACGATCATAAAGTCTCGTTCTTCCCCGACTTGGCAAAGCCCACAGTTGACCGGCGGAAGGGACTCCTTGCTTTTCGACCTAGACTTCAACGGTTACAGGCTCGCTTTGGCCTCTTATATCCAGCGAAGCTCAGAGTGACTCTCCATAACCAAACTAGAACCTTCGAAGATCCTGCTCTGCTAGCAACATTTTTAGATTCCAAAGAGGCAGACCAGATGCGCTAAGTCAACAACTCGGATGGACTCCGCTGGAACTGCCCGCCATTTTGAATGGCCCGATGCGGTGATCATTGCCTGGAATAGAGACTGCCTGGACCTTTCTTTCTTTTATATCTACCTCTCTTGGTCTCCTTTTCCTCCATGATGTGCACCTCGGTTGGATTCGGAGCACGCACAGCTATACCGGTTATATGTTTCAATTTAGGCCTTCTCTGGGGTTTCACCCCGCAGACATCAGGTCGCCAGTAATTTCTGGGGTTTTGCTTCTTCTCTAAGGCACTTCGGTGCTTTTACTGTTATATAGGGCGCTTCATGATTTTTCATTGGCTTATTTTCTATCATATCGTGTGTACAGTCATTTATAGCTGATATGAGGGACATTGCGCAACTCGGTGCGCCATCATGTTCCTTTCTCAGAATGTTTGACTTTGTTGTATGGCCTTATGTATGCTCTTATTACTGAACGTAAGAGGCATCCATAGTCCAATCAACAGAAAGACCATCCTTAGTTATTTTAATCATAACCATACTGCTTTAGTGTTTCTTCAGGAAATCCATTTCACCTCTGTCGAACCACTGAAACTTACTGCCAAACCTTATATGGTGGCTGCCTATTCTCCCGCCGTTTCTAAGCGGGGCGGGGTAGCCATCTTAGTTGAGAAATCTTTGCCAACCACTGTAATGGATACTAGCTTTGATGGGGAGGGTAGCTGGGCTTGTGTATATTTTAAGGTTGGAGCTAGTGAATTTACGTGTATTGGTATTTATGCTCCGAATGTGGATGACCCTGTTATTGTTACTCGGCGGTGACTTCCACCAAGTATTTGATCCTTTGATAGATAGACTGCCGCCTAGAACGAGTGGTCCGCCCAAGAGTCTCTACACCCTGCCAGCTCTGATGAAAGATTTTGCGTGAGTAGATATATGGAAGTTGCTTCACCCCTCAGACTCAGAGCTCACCTATTCTCAGCCCCCCCCATCACTCACAATCTAGATCAGATTTTTTTCTTATCCCCTCAGTACTGCTATCCCAAGTGGACATATACTCCTGATAGGTTAGCCAATTGGAATGCCATCCAGTGCGCTTGATGCTGGACATGCCATGTGGCCTTTGGTTTACTAAACTCCTGTTAAGTATGATTGTCCCGCATTACAGTATTACTGGAGTCGGGTCTGGGGTCGTCTTCATTCTATTTTATATTTTCCGGAACCCCTCTTTTGGAAGATTGTGGGGCTCCGCTTAGCTGCGGGGATCCCCTCTCTTCCTAAATTGGCTTACTTCCTTTTAGCCTTTATGCTGGGCATCGCTATTTCCTATTTCCTTAATCACGAAATATTGGGAAAATAGCTCTTTTTTGAGTTCTAATGAATGGTGAAACATATCTGTCTTTATTGTAAATATGCGCAAATACCTAGTATGTCAGCCTCTTCCGTTCAAACCATTCACTATTGGTCTAGCTAGAAGACGCTCAACGATTATGTTCAAACTATTCAATGCTCTCAGTTGACTGTTTGATTCTGTCTTAATCTTTGTCACATGCTCATCCGGTATCATAGATTCTACTTCTGTTTGTTTGATGTACAATAATTGTTGTATGTAAGCGCCTATATGATGATTCTTATCAGCTTAGAGAAGAAGCATTGGGGTGGGGGGTAATTGGGGTTGCTTTCTTTATTGTATGTGTGTATTTGTTTCTTTTGGTGTGTTGTTTGTTGTAAAATGAAAATAAAAGTTTAAAAAAAAAAAGAAACGCTGCGCCAGCAGTTGCTTGGAGGTCGTTTGTAGCTGAACACAGCAGAAGGGTAGTGAAGAATCCATCTTGTCTGTGCAGGTTGGTTCAGGCCTGAGTTGCTGAGCAGGCCAGAGAATTGCATGTAGAATTGCAGGGGTACCAGCCCTACAGGCTTGGGACTGTCTGCAAGTCCTCTGGTCCATAGCAGCTACATTGGAGTTAGTGCCTTGGGACAGGGCGTTCATGCGTCCTTTTTAGTAGGTGGTGGTGGTGTAGTCGTTACAGATGTAGGTGTTGTGGGAGATGCTGCCAGGGCATGCATACATCCTCTACAGTGGGCAGTGGTGGTGTGATAGTCATCACAGATGCAGGTGTTGTGAGAGATGCTGCCGTTGTGTGGGGGAAGGCCATTGTGCGTCTATGCTGGTAGTTGGATCCCACTAAGATGTCAGCAGAAATGAGTCTGGAGATGCCAGAGTGGGTGCTAGTGACTATGGATGCCAGTTTGAGCAGCTGAGAGGCTCGCTGTCTCTTCCAGGTGGCTCAGGGGCACTGGTCTGTGGAAGAGAGCTCCTGGTCCATAAACTGGTTGAAGAAACGGGCAGTGTTCCTGGCTCTCAAGTCCTTTTAACCTTGGTCCAACACAGGGCAGTACAGATCCTGTCTGACAATGCAATTGTATCTTATATCATTTGCCAGGGGACACAGGGAGCCCCGTATTGTTGGTGGAAGTGGTGCCCTTTCTGGAGTTGATGGAGCCCCACCTAGCATCTTTGCTGGCATCCCATTTGGCCAGAAAAGAAAACATTTGGGCTAATTGTCTCAGTCAACATCTGTTAGACCCGGGAGATTGGCCTCTTGCTAAGTCAGTATTTCATCAGATTATGGTTTAAAGGCAGGGGAGGTCTGCCAGTAATGGATCTCTTGGCATCCACAGCCAATGCCAAGTTGAAAGGGTTCTTCAACTGCAAAAAGGAAAGAATGCCAGAAAGCTTGGATATGTTGGTTCAAAGATGGCCTCAGAAGGGTCTGCTTTATGTATTTCCCTCCATGACCCCCTAATAGATCGTGTGGTCCAGAGGCCTACCCAGGTTTGGTGGTGCTAGTGGCTCCAGATTGGCCACAGCAACCATGGTATGTGGATCTGGTATGCCTCACGATGGAAGATCCATTTCTCCTGCTGGTGGTGGACAGTCACTTGTCTCAGGGGCTAGGGGCTGATTCGCATGCCAGAGATGACTCTGTTCTCACATATGGCTTGGTTCTTAAGATAGCTCAGTTAAGAACGGAGGATTATTCCCCTCAGAGTCATAGTAAACATTCCACTTTGTTGGCTTAAGTTCGGGTTTGGTGGCTTTCTGAAAACTGGTGCGAGGAGAGGCATGTTCGCCCCTTTTGAGTTCCTCACTACCAGAGCTCAGCCTTTTTGCAGGCAGAGCTGAAAAAGGGATTAGCCTTGAATTCATTGCGAATGCAGAGGTCTGTTCCTTATCGTCACTCCAGTCCAGTCCCTTTACTTCTGGGTTACGCAACCCTTCCAGCAGCTTGGAGGCTGAGCCCAACCTTTTTGGGGATGGAGCGGTATAAATACCACTGGGACCACCCACCAACTCCAGTATTCTCAGCCTCCAAGCAGCTGGAGGGTTCCGTAAGCCTAGGGCTTACTGGAGTCTTTCCTTTTATTTAGATCATTTAGAATTTACACTTTATTTCTCATTTATTTCTTATTTGTCTGCTGATTTCTTTACTTTTAGTGCTTAGTAGGTACTGCACCTTTAATTCCTCCTGCCTGCTCTCCTCCCTCCCCCCCCCCTGGTCGGCACGGGTGTCGGAGGCGCTTTCCTGCAGGCTGCAGCGAAGAGACTTCTTTTGCTGATCTCCTCTGCTGCATTCTCGGCTGGCTCCTGCACTCTTCACCGAGACCTAACCTGCCTCGCGCCGAAGCCCTATTGGTGGCTGAGCGCTTGAGGCAGCGCCGCCATCTTACTCCCACCGCCGGACCCGTCCCGGAGCAGAGGGACGCGGAGGCGAGTGCCGGGTATTCCGTTTACCTGCGGAGCTGCAGTTTCAAACGGCGATCATCTTTTAGAAGAGCGGCTCCCTTCTCCAGCCTTCTTTCGGTTGTGAGAGCCGCCGGCATGGAGGACAGGCTTGCGGCGCCCCGTTCAGGCTCCACGTGGTGAGGCCTACCACGTGTTGAGCCAACGGGCAGTGAACGCTGAGCCGGGCCCAGCTAACAGCAGATCCATAATCGCAAGTACATTTAACTTCAGTTTTATAGCGATTTTAATTTGAGTTTATTTGTTTTATTTATTTGTTTTATGTATTCTGATTCTTTCTGGTAATTTTGAACTTAACAAGTACAAAGGGGCTGTTAGTTTCCCGGTTAGGGGGAACTGTTGAGTTACTGGGGGAGAGAGCACACAGAACTCTCAGTCCATGTAAGAAAGTGCAGACTCTGGTGAGAGGTTCGGGAATTCTGTGCTGTACAGCCTTTTGGGCTCTCGGCTATTGCAAAGCCTCTGAGTAAGAAGGGCTTCGGGGGCTCTCTTCAAGGCATGGCGGCCAAATCTAGGTGTCCCTCCTGCGGCTCCCGCAGGGGCACTTCCTCGGAGGCAGGGATCTGCAGGGTTTGTGCTGCAGTGGCTGCCTCCGTGGAACAAGAAATTAACTTGACTATGACACAGCCTTCTCAGGGGTCAGGAGACCCTCTAGAAGGAGAAGGAGGGTCCCAGTTACCTCTCTCTACTCCCTCGGATCTGCCCACTCCTCCTCTGCCCCTTTCGCCCCCCCTCCCCCCTCTGGTGCAGGGGGGGCCGGAGAATTTTTTTCCCCTGACTTCATCCTCTTGCTTCACAAGGCTTACTGCCTACGTAAGCAGGGCTTAGGGCAGAAGAGGCTGGCCTGTCAGCGGACGACAAGTCAGCTAGATCCATGAGAGCAAGCAATCCGGAATCCGGTATCCCTCCTAAGCGTTCCCGTCTTGGTTGTGAGGAGCCTCTAGCGTCCCTCTCTCAGGGTACCCCGGAGGAGGATAGCTCTGATAAGGACTTGGACGAGGAAGAGGAGGAGCTTGAAGAAGGGGAGATCCTGGAAGAAGATCAATCCCGGATAGTTAGAGTTTTTCGTCGGGAGGAGCTCCCAGCATTAATTAATGAGTCCCTGAAAGTTCTCAATGTAGCCTCAGACACGCCGGCACAGGAAGAGGCGTTGGAGGACCCTTTAATCCAGGCCATTAGGAGATCCCAGAAGGTTTTCCCTCTCCACAGGGTCGTGCGTCAGATGATCCAGGAAGAATGGGATCAACCAGAGTCAAGTTTAAGGGGAGTCCGAGCCATGACTCGCCTATACCCTCTTCCAGAGACAGATAAAGAGCTGCTGAAATCTCCCAGGGTGGATGCAGCGGTATCAGCAGTTACTAAGAAGACGACTATCCCAGTTGAGGGCAGCACGGCCTTAAGAGATGCTCAAGACAGGAAGTTGGATACGCTCCTGAAACAAGCCTTTGATGTAAGCGCTCTCGCCTTGCAGGCCTCCGTGTCAGGAGCTTGGGTGGCTCGGGCCTGTTTAAGGTGGGCTCAACGGGCGAAACACAGGCCAACTCGGCTAGGATGGAATCCGGAACAGCCTACTTGGCGGATAGTCAGTATGACTTCATCAGAAGCCTAGCCAAGAACATGGCCTCGGTGGTGGCGGCTAGGCGTTATCTGTGGCTACGGAATTGGTCAGCTGACGCTTCCTCGAAGGCACGCCTGAGTCGACTTCCCTTTAAGGGGAAGCTGTTATTTGGGGAGGATCTAGAGAAGTTAGTAAAGGACCTGGGTGAGTCTAAGGGAGGCAGGCTCCCGGAAGATAGACCAAAGCAAGGGCGCCTCCTAGCCCCAGTGCGTTCCCAGCCTAGGGACTCTCGGAGATTTCGCCCGGCCAGGTCAAACACTTTTACCAGGGGCCGTTTTCCCTCGAAGGGACTAGGATTGAGGGTTTCGAGGAGCAGGTCGAGGCTTTGGGGCATCCTCCTCCTCCTCCTCCTCGGGACCTAGAAAACAACAATGAGATGACGGGGGTCCAGGAGGAAGGGTGGCCGGTGGGCGGACGCCTAAGACTGTTTCTTCCCGCCTGGTCCCGAGTCACGTCCGATCAATGGGTTCTAGAGGTGATCAGAGAAGGATATGCTCTCGAATTTGCCAAACAAATACTTCCAGCCTTTGTTCAGTCTCCCTACGGTTCTTCTACAAAGAGGGCGGCGATAGAGGCAACTCTCGCTCGCCTAATAGCGCTCGGGGCCGTGGTCCCAGTACCACCAGACCAGTGCGGCTCTGGTCGGTACTTGATTTACTTCGTAGTACCAAAGAAGGAAGGGTCTTTCCGACCGATCCTGGATCTAAAGCAGGTCAACCGCTGCCTCAGGGTACCACATTTCCGGATGGAGACCCTACGTTCAGTCATAGCAGCCGTGAGGGGCGGGGAGTTCCTAACGTCCCTCGATTTGACAGAAGCCTACTTGCATATCCCGGTCAGGAAGTCCCATCAACAGTTCCTGAGATTCGCAGTGCCAATAGGCCACTTTCAATTCCAGGCCCTACCCTTTGGCCTAGCCACAGCTCCCAGGATGTTCACCAAGGTGATGGTGGTAGTAGCGGCCTTTCTTCGGAAGGAGGGAATATTAGTGCACCCTTACTTAGACGATTGGCTGATCCGGGCAAAGTCGGAAGAGGAAAGTCACTCGGCAACGACCAGAGTGATCCAGGTTCTAGAGGAGTTGGGGTGGGTCATCAATCGTGCAAAGAGCAGGTTGACTCCCTCCCAGGAGCTCGAGTACCTCGGAGCAAGATTCAACACCAACAGGGGCAGAGTATTCCTGTCACGGACAAGATCAAGGGAGCTAAGGCTTCTAGTCACGCAGGAATCCCTCGGCGTGGCATTATCTTCAGGTTCTGGGAACAATGGCGGCTGCGATAGAGGTAGTACCATGGGCCAGGGCCCACATGCGGCCGTTGCAGCGGGCGCTATTACGTCGGTGGTCTCCCCAGCTTCATCCTCTATCAATGCAGTTACCTTGCGCTCCGCGGACCAAACAGACTCTTCACTGGTGGCGGTGCCCAAGGAATCTGGATCGCGGGATGCCCCTCGAACCTCATCAGTGGTTACTATTGACGACGGATGCCAGCCTGACAGGCTGGGGAGCGCACTGCGAGGACCAGTTCATCCAGGGACGCTGGACACAGTTGGAATCACAATGGCCCATCAACAGACTGGAATTGCGGGCCGTCACCCTAGTGCTCAAGGCTCTCGAGGCCTTAGTGCAAAAAAAGAGCAATTCGGGTTCTCTCCGACAATGTCACCGCGGTGGCCTACATCAACCACCAGGGAGGCACCAGCAGCCCCGCCTTGGAGAAGGAGGCGGACGCTCTATTCCAGTGGGCGGAGGTCCGGCTGCAAGCGCTTTCAGCTCAACACATGGCGGGCACGGACAACGTCACAGCCGACTTCCTCAGCAGGTGCAAGATAGACCACGGAGAGTGGGAACTGAAACAGGAGACCTTCAACCAGATAGTGGCCCGGTGGGGACTCCCATTCATGGACCTCATGGCGCGGTTCTCCTCAGCCAAGGTGGACAGATTCTTCAGTCGGCGAAGGGAAAGAATGTCCGAGGGCTTAGATGCCCTGTCCCAAAAGGGGCCCTCGGAAGGTCTTCTCTATGTATTTCCACCTTGGGTCCTGATCGGAAAGGTTCTCCAGCGGGTGGAGTCCCACCAAGGATTGGTAATCCTCATAGCCCCGGATTGGCCTCGCCGCCCATGGTATGCGGATCTGGTGAGGATGATCGCCGACCAACCTTGGCGGCTCCCTTGCAAAAGGGACCTGCTGAGACAGGGCCTGGTTCGGATGCCTCACGTGGATCGATTCTCGCTTACGGCCTGGCTATTGAAAGGGCGAGGCTCCTGAAACGAGGCTACTCTGGAGCAGTAATCTCGACGCTGTTGAAGGCCAAAAAGCGCTCGACCTGTCTATCCTATGTAAGAGTTTGGCGAATCTTCGAAGCCTGGTGTGCAGAGCACCGTCGGAAGCCCCTGTCGGCCTCAGTCCCGGAGGTTCTGGAATTCTTACAAGCAGGATTTGACAAGGGTCTGGCGCACAGCTCCTTACGGGTACAGCTAGCTGCTATCGCTTGCTATAGAGGCAAGGTCCGTGGCAAACCCCTAGGGGCCCACGCGGATGTCTCCAGGTTCCTAAGGGCGGTTAGACGGCTACGTCCTCAACGGAGGTCGATCTCCCCCCCATGGGATCTTAACCTAGTGCTAAATGCCTTGATCGGGTAACCCTTCGAGCCATTAAAGAGGGCCTCCTTAAAGGATTTAACCCTAAAGACAGTTTTTCTGGTCGCCATCTGTTCGGCCAGGAGGGTTTCGGAATTACAGGCGCTGTCATCTCAACCCCCCTTTCTGTCCTTTCTCAAGGACAAAGTGGTTCTGCGCACGGTTCCCTCCTTCTTGCCCAAAGTGATCTCTCCCTTTCATGTGAATCAGTTACCCTCCCGGCCTTCTCGACCGAGGGACATGAAGGTAGGGATAGCAAACTTCGTCTCCTAGACGTCCAGAGGGCTTTGAAACGGTACCTCTCTCGCACAGTGCCCTTCCGGAAGTCCGACCGACTATTCATTCAGTTCGGGGGTCCGCATAAAGGGGAGGCGGCGGCCAAAGCCTCTATCTCCAGGTGGATCAGAGAGGCGATTGCCTCCGCCTACATCCTGAAGGGGAAGCAGGTTCCAGTGGGTCTGCGGGCGCACTCCACTCGCGCTCAGGCTACCTCTTGGGCGGAATTCAGCCTAGTTCCCCCGCTGGATATTTGTAGGGCAGCGACTTGGTTCTCTCTGCATACCTTCACCAAGCACTACAGGCTGGACGTGCAGAGTTCAGCGGACGCTCGGTTTGGTCTAGCGGTTCTTCAGTCCGGTATGCCGGATCCCACCCAGGATTGAACTGCTCTGGTACTTCCCAGAAGTAAAGGGACTGGACTGGAGTGACGATAAGGAGATAGTAATTAGGTCTTACCTGCTAATTAGTGTTCCTGAAGGAACGACAGTCCAGTCCCTGATCCTACCCGGTTCCGGCGAACGTTAAGACCTATTATTCATAGAAGAGCATCGGACCGAGCGTAGGGCCATTTCGGCATGAAGGAGTGCAGGAGAAAGCCGGCCCGGGCAGACTCAGGTCCCTCCGCCCGTTGCCATTCCTCCTATCCTTCTCCTATACCATTCAAAAAAAAAAAAAAAATTGTGGATTGTTTTAGTCCTTTAAGGTATTGTGTTATGTAGGTTATTGAGGGAAGTTCGTTATGTCTGCTTTTTCATTCGAATACTGGAGTTGGTGGGTGGTCCCAGTGGTATTTATACCGCTCCATCCCCAAAAAGGTTGGGCTCAGCCTCCAAGCTGCTGGAAGGGTTGCGTAACCCAGAAGTAAAGGGACTGGACTGTCGTCCCTTCAGGAACACTAATTAGCAGGTAAGACCTAATTACTATTTAGCTTGCTTCTGAGGTAGGATTCAAGGTATATCTCTTGCTTCCCATCCAGATGTAGTCCGTTTTTTGAGAGGGGTTAAGCATTTATGGTCCCCGACCCACACAGTTGTTTCGCTGTGGGGCTTTAATTTGGTGTTGTCTGTGCTCATGGCAGTCCAATTGAGCCTCTTTCTGATGTGTCTCTAAAGAATGTGATGCTGAAGGCAGTTTTTTTGGTGGCAATTTGTTCAGCACAAAGAATCTCGGAGGTCCAAGCTTATCCAACACTTTAGTCATCACTTCCATGAATAAGAGAGATTGGCATCATAGTGTGCCAGTGGAATTTTTAATTTTGCTATCTATTGTATTAAAAAAAAATTCTTTGTTAAAGCAACAGTATTTTTTTACAATTGTCAAGTAAAGCAATTGGGACAATTTTTGGCCCCCATATGGAACAATTTGAGACTGAATGGATATACACATCAGATTATTTTCAGCATATTCAAAGATGATATGGATACATAGAGGATATCTTCTATCTCCAGGAACAAGCAGGAATGTAGTCTTCACATATGGGTATCGTCGGTACCGACGGAGCCTGCGCGGGAATGCTCCCCAGCGTCCAATAGGAACGCTTTTGGGAGCATCCCTCAGCACATACGCGCTGCCTTCCCGCCTTTCCAATTGTCCCTCTTCAGTTCTTCGTTTTCCGCGGAGCCGACAGGATCCATACCCTGTCACTGCAGAAAATTCTGTCTTTAAAATTGTTTTCTTGTGGTCGCGTTTGCCTCTGCACGACACTTACTGGTACCGCCGGTTCTTTTCTTTTCTTTTCCAAAAAAACCTCAAAACCTTATACTTTGAACTGTTTCTCTTCAGAAACGTTTCTTTTTTGGTGCTAGGTGCCATTTTGGGCACTAGGCCCCATATTCCTAATACATGGAAAAACCAACTAGTGGTTTTAAAAAATGTACTAAGTGTGGCGGTACCTTTTCCGTCACTGACACCCATGATTGGTGTCTTAAATGTTTAGGGCCTGAACATTCTCCATCTGAATGTCTCTCCTGTATGGGGATGACTAAAAGAGGAAGACAGAACCGGGCTGCAAAGCTCAGTACTCTCTTTTCTTCGGATGCCAGATCCATTGCATCGACATCTTCAAGGGCCTCCTCTTCCTCCCATGGATCTCAGGTAACTAAACATAAAAGCCGGTCCTCAAAGGGTAGCTCTCCTGCTAAGCATCGAGAGGCCATTGGCATTGCCCTTGAGGGAACCACACCGGCAAAGCAGCCCCGGCGGGAGGCTTCGACTTCCAAAGCATCGATGGGGCTCCAGGATGTTCTCAAGGCCTCAACCTCGCAAGAACTACCTGTGCCATGCTCAGGGGTCCTGGCCGTTTTCACCAGTACCGACACCCAGGCATCGGCAGCGTCGATAGACCAGAGGTTCCTCGCTATCGAACGCAGCATTGAAGCTCTTCTCTCAGCTGCGGTACCGTTGGTCCAACGGCACCAGTGCCGATACCGGTACCTACACCGGTACCAGTACCGATGGTACTGGCCCCGGTAGGAATTCCTCCCACGTCATCTTTGGCTGGAATCGATAGATCGGTACCAGATCAACTCGGTACCGACTTCAATCGATACCGGGACCGTGCTTTGCATGAGCATCATGGTCAGGAATACTTTGAATCCTCCGATTTCGAAGACTCTGACAATTCTGCTGGTACTAGAGGGTTTCTCCCAGAAGATTCCTCTTCTCCCCAATGCAGAATGTCACCTCCAGTGGACATGTCTTTTCAGGATTTTATTCGTGATATGGCCAAGGGCCTCTCAATCACGATAGCTCCTGAAGAGGAACCCAGAGCAAAGGAATTGGAAATTCTCCAATATCCTAAAGCTCCAAAGGAGGCAGCCACTCTGCCCATCCATGAAATTCTGCATAACTTGATGCTCAGAATATGAGAGACACCTCTGACTACATCTCCTCATTCTAGGAGACCTGATACTATGTATCGAGTTCCGCCATGTCCTTGCTTTCAAAAGACTCAACTGCCACACCATTCAGTGGTGGTGGAGTCAGCCATGCGTAGGATGAAAAGTGCAAAGAGGCATGCATCCAATCCCCCAGGTCGTGAATGCAGGACTCTGGACACTCTTGGGCACTGAACGTTTCAGGCTTCCATGCTTTCAGCTAGGATCAGTTCATATAGGAGTGGAGGAGTAGAGTGGAGGAGTGGCCTAGTGGTTGGGGCAAGGTACTTCAGGCCGGAAGGTCGGGGGTTCAAATCCCACTAGAGGACAGCAACCTTGGGCTAGAAGGACTGGGGTTTCTAGTCCCACAGGTGCTCCTTGTGGTCTTGGGCAAGCCACTTAACCCTCCATAACCCATGTTCCCTGTAAAATAGATATCTCCAAGTTATAATGCCCTGTTCAATGTAATTTCAGTTTGTTCAATGTAAACTGCACTGATGCAGAATAGCGCGGTATATAAGAGAATGCCTGCACATGAAATGAGAGTCAGAAGCTGTAAAGATGTCTTACACATTGGAACATGGAACGTACGAAGCATGAACCAAGGGAAGTTGGAAGTGGTCAAGAATGAAATGGAACGTGTACAACTTGATCTGTTGGGTGTCAGCGAACTGAAATGGACTGGCATCGGGCACTTTGCATCAGATGATCACATGGTCTACTATGCTGGAAATGAAAGACAAAGAAGAAATGGTGTTGCATTTATAATAAAGAAGAAACTTGCAAGAACTGTAGTGAAATACAATGCAGTCAGCGAACGCTTAATCTCTATTCGTCTACGAGGATTGCCTATCAACACAACTATAATTCAAGTATATGCCCCAACAACAGCTGCAGAAGAGAATGAAATTGAAGAGTTCTATGAACAAGTACAAGCTGAAATTGACAGAACATGCAAACAGGATATCCTGATAGTCATGGGTGACTGGAACGCAAAAGTTGGCAACAAAGAAGAAGGCAAAGTAGTTGGAAAATATGGACTTGGCAACAGAAATGAAGCTGGAGAAAGATTGATAGAATTCTGCAAGACCAATGATCTATTCATCTCAAACACCTTCTTTCAGCAACACAAGCGACGACTGTACACATGGACTTCACCCAATGGATTGTATAAAAATCAAATTGACTACATCTGTGGAAGTCAACGATGGAAAAGCTCTGTAACATCAACAAAGACAAAACCTGGAGCTGACTGTGGTACAGATCATCAACTACTAGTATGCAAACTCAAGCTAAAGTTGAAAAAGAGCAAACCACTCATGAATGCACCAAAATATGACCTTGAGAATATACCACTGGAATTTAAAGACTGCCTGCAAAATCAATTTGCTGCCTTAGATACAAATGACAGAGCTCCGGAAGAGTTATGGAATGACATCAAGAAGGTTGTGCTGGAAGAAAGCGAGAAGTCTCTACAAAAGGTGAAAAAGCAAAAACGGCCAAAATGGATGACGGAAGAAACTCTGAAAATTGCCCAGAAACGCAGAGAAGCTAAAGCCAAAGGAGAAAGAAAGACAATCGCAGAACTCAACAGAGATTTCCAACGTGCAGCAAGACAGGACAAGGAAAAGTACTACAATGACACTTGCAAGGAAATAGAAGCAGAAACTATTAGAGGAAGAACAAGATCGGCTTTCCTAAAGCTGCGAGTGTTAAAGAAAAAGTTCCAGCCTCGAATTGGAATGTTACAAGATGCTCAAGGTTCTATGTTGAATGATGCTGAGAAGATCAAGAAAAGGTGGAAGGAATATACAGAGTTTTTATATGATAAAGATCAAGTGGACCAACAGCCGTTTCAACCTATACCTTATGATCAGGAACCATTGGTGATGAAAGAAGAAGTTGAAGCAGCATTGAAAGCCTTATCAAAGAACAAAGCACCAGGCATTGATAGCATTCCCATAGAAGTATTGCAGCAATCTGATGCAGCTGTTACCGTACTTACAAGGCTCTGCCAAGAAATATGGAAGACAACATCATGGCCAACTGACTGGAAAAGATCTGTGTTTATACCAATACTAAAGAAAGGTGATCCAACTGACTGTGGAAATTATCGCACAATCGCTCTGATCCCACATGCCAGCAAGATTCTACTGAAGATTATTCAAAAGAGACTACAGCCATACCTAGAACAAGAACTACCTGAAGTGCAAGCAGGGTTCAGGAAAGGGCGAGGAACGAGAGACATCATTGCGGATGTGAGATGGATCCTTGAAAAGACTAAAGAATACCAAAAGGATATCTATTTGTGCTTTATCGACTATAGCAAGGCTTTTGACTGTGTAAACCATGAGAAACTCTGGGCCACATTAAGAAGCATGGGTATACCAGAACACCTGATCGTTCTCTTGCGTAATCTGTACATTGATCAAGAAGCAACAGTTCGAACGGAACAAGGAGAAACAGAATGGTTTAAAATAAGCAAAGGTGTAAGACAAGGCTGCATACTTTCCCCCTACCTGTTTAATTTATATGCAGAACAAATCATCAGAGAAGCAGGACTGTATGAAGACAACAGAGGTGTGAAGATTGGTGGAAGACTCATCAACAACCTTCGCTATGCTGATGATACCACATTACTGGCTGAAAGTGAAGATGATCTGAAACATTTGCTTCTCACAATCAAAGAACATAGTCTCAAAATGGGCCTGCACCTTAATGTAAAGAAGACAAAGATCATGACAACTGGCATAATCAACAGGTTCATCGTTGAAGGAGAAGAAATTGAAATCGTGAACAACTTTAACCTACTTGGATCAACTATCAATAAAGAAGCAACAAGCAGTCAAGAAATCAGACGACGCATTGCTCTTGGCAGAATGGCTATGAAAGACCTAGATAAGATTCTCAAGAGCAGAGATGTCTCTCTCCATACAAAGATTCGACTTGTTCAAGCCATGGTATTTTCAATAACATCATATGGATGTGAAAGCTGGACAGTGAAAAAGACAGACAGGAAGAAAATTGATGCCTTTGAATTATGGTGCTGGCGGCGAATACTGTGTATACCATGGACTGCCCGAAGAACAAACCAGTCGGTACTAGAAGAGATCAAACCTAAGCTTTCTTTAGAAGCTCAGATGACAAGACTTCGACTTTCATACTTCGGACACATCATGCGAAGAGAGAGATCATTAGAGAAAGACATCATGCTTGGCAAGATAGAAGGTCAACACAAAAGAGGAAGGCCAGCAATGAGATGGATTGCTACAATAACAGCAGCTACGGGTACCAGTCTGTCAACAATGAGCCGCCTGACTGAAGACCGAACACAATTTAGGATAGCTATCCAGAGGGTCGCCATGAGTCGACTCCGACTCGACGGCACTTAACAACAACAACATAAGAGAATGTAAATAAATAAAAAAAAAATAAAAATAAATATATACTATATATGGGAATGTTCCTCAAGGAAGTTACAGGAGACTTGGAGCTTATGAGCCCATTTCTCCCAGACGACAAGAAACAAGACTTTCTTGCTCTAGTTAAGCATGCTCAAGATGTCTCCAAGTTTGTGAATCGTGCAGCCTTTGACTGCTTTGAATGCATCAGCAGAACCTCTGCTATTGCCATTGGCGCACGACGGATTGCCTGACTTCAGGCATTGGTCTTGGTGACTTGGGTACAGGACAAGTTAGGCAACATTCCTTGCACAGGAGAGAATCTCTTTGGCAAGTACTGGCAGGAAAAGGCTAACGAGTTATATGCTGACAATACTACTCTAGATAGATTGTCAAAATCTACAGCCACTCCAGCCAAAAAGAAGCCTTATAAAAAACCCTTTTTCAGCAAAAAGAGGAAATTTTATCCTTCCTATACCCAGCAGAGTCAGATTCAGGGTCAGGTTGCCCAAAAGGGACAAACTAGACAGCAAAAGAAGCCAGAAGGCCTCAGAGCCCAAACAGCTCTGCAGGTTCAGCCCCCTCAAGGGCTTTGACTCCTTCATAGAGAGCTTAGCCTTCCTGCCTCTGAGGGGTCCCTAACCCCCCAATATCCCAGGCAGGATTGCCACTTTGTCAACAGATGGCATCAGATAACAGCAGAAGTTTGGACTTTGTCCATTGTAGGAGAAGGGTACAATCTTCATTTTCACAGCATGCCCCCTCCTACAATTCTAAAGCAATTCAATTCTCAAACCTCCGCAGATGATCTGCTAGATCACAAGGTCTCAACACTTCTTGCCCAAGGGGCAATAGAGGAGGTACCCATTCTTCAACGGGGTGCAGGGTTCTACTCCCCCTATTTTCTTTTTCCAAATTAAACAGGGGGACACAGACCCATTTTAGACCTCAGAGAATTGAACAAATACCTGTTTCGGGAGAAGTTCAAAATGATTTCTCTAGGAACTCTTCTACCATACCTTCAAAGCCAGGATTGACTTTGCTCTCTAGACTTAAAGGATGCATACACTCACATTCTGATTCATCCAGATCACAGTAAATTCTTACGATTCCTTTTCAGGGGAAAATATTTCCAGTACAGGGTTCTTCCCTTTGTTCTTCAGCACCAAGGGTATTCACGAAATGCATGGCAGTAGTAGCTGCATTTCTGCGAACCCTGGGGATATTCGTCTTCCCTTACTTAGACGACTGGCTCATTCGAGCCCCTACAGTTGCAGAGGCCTGCACTGCACTGCCTCGCACAATGCGAATCCTCCAATACTTGGGGTTGGTAATAAACTTCCCAAAATCCCAACTTGTTCCTTCCCAATGCCTGGAATTCATATGGGCCTGTCTAGATACCAGACAGGCAAAGGCTTTCCTTCCACAGGCCCGGTGTCTTTGCGTAATGCAACTAGCTTCTCAAGCAGCAGGGAAATCCTCCCTAACTGCTCAAGAGCTACTACAGTTGCTGGGACATATGGCATCCACAGTTCATGTAGTCCCATATGCTCGCCTCCACATGCGAGCAGCTCAGTGGACCCTATCCACACAGTGGACACAGGCCACATGTCATTTATCAGACAAAATAATAAACTCTCAATAACTAATTTTGTCCCTCCAATGGTGGCAATCACTATTAAATCTGACAGTGGGGTCTCCTTTTCATCAACCCCTCTTTCAGGCCACCCTAACAACAGATGCATCACAGGTGGATTGGGGAGCACACCTGAATCATCTCTCTACCCAGGGCACCTGGACTCCACAGGAGGCTGGTCTACACATAAACCTCCTGGAATTAAGAGCAATCTATTTAGCTCTTCGAGTGTTCTACGCTCAGCTCAGCTACAAGACAGTCCTAGTCCAAACGGACAATCAAGTAGCCATGTTCTTTGTGAACAAGCAGGGCAGGACAGGCTCTCTATCATTATGCAACAAAGCTTTACGACACTGGGCCCTCGCCAGAGAGTATCAAATTCAACTTCTAGTGGTATATCTTCCAGGCATTCAAAACCTTTGGGCAGACAAACTCAGTCGAGTACTGCTGCCTCACGAGTGGTCCCTCCACCTAGATCAGGTGGCAAACATATTTCATCTCTGGGGCACTCCAGACATAGACCTCTTTGCAAGTTGACTGAATGCCAAACTTCCCCGGTTCTGTTCCAGGATTCCGGCTCACAATTGTCAGGCAAGGGATGCCTTCCTCCTTCACTGGGGTCAGGACTTCCTTTATGCCTTCCCACCCATTCCCCTCATCCCCAAAACACTCTTCAAGCTTCAGAGAGACAGGGGTTGCATGATTCTCATAGCGCCACGTTGGCCACGCCAAACGTGGTATCCCTTGCTTCTACATCTCTCTCAAGCTGCACCTCTGGAGTTAGGGCATTTATTTATTTAAACATCTTTTATATACCGCGACCTTCCGGTGATCAGGTGCAGTTTACATAAAACAGTCAAGGAAACAGGATAACATATCTGTTTTTACATTAAACATTGCAGGAATTATGTACATTTTAACTCAAACAATTAACTTAGGTGAACTATGTACAATCAACTATGTACAGTTAACAAAAGTGAGTTCAACGAGAGAGGTAGTTATATATAAACATCTTAGGCAGTGTTAAAGGTCATGATATCATGGGACATTGTGGTATTAGGCTCAATGTGTTATGTAGTTATCCCTTTTCATTTTGGTGTTGGGAATTCGCCAGTGGACCGTAGTAGAAGATAAAGAGGTGAGTTTTTAATGTTTTGCGTAGATCTTTAAAATCGGTTAAGGCTCTGATTTCATCAGGTAGTGAGTTCCAGAGAATAGGGGCTGCATGGGAAAACGCTTTTTTATTGGTTGTTTTTTTAGTCTTTGTGAACTCTTTTGGAATCCTTAATTTATTGACGTTGCCTCTTCTTTGAGTAGATTGGGGTGTGTCTTTAGTGAGAAGTTTATTTAGTGTAGCTGGGGCGGTGTTATTTAAAGCTTTAAAGGTGGTTATTATTAATTTATAGTTTATTCTGCATTGAATAGGGAGCCAGTGTAGTTTGGCTAGATAGGGTGAAATGTGCTCAAATGGGTGTACCTTCATTATGGTTCTGGCTGTAGCATTTTGGGCCAGTTGGAGCCTTTTGATGTTTTGGTTAGTTGTGCCTAGTAGAGAGAGGTTGGCAAAGTCAAAATGTGGTGTGATAATGGCTTGAATGATGCTCAGGAAGTCTTGCAGGTGTACCAGTGGGCGTAATTGTTTTAATACTTTGAGTTTAAAGTATATTTTCTTTGTAGTATTTCTTATGTGGGTGTTCATACTAAGGTGTGTATCTAAGATAACCCCTAGGTATGGGATGCTATGGCACCCGAATCCCTAGTCCCTGCATCTCTCGGCCTG
Organism: Ichthyophis bannanicus; assembly: GCA_033557465.1. Lineage (NCBI taxonomy): Eukaryota > Metazoa > Chordata > Amphibia > Gymnophiona > Ichthyophiidae > Ichthyophis > Ichthyophis bannanicus. The sequence goes on from CM066048.1 coordinate 63,764,473, forward strand.
GTTGCTGAAGGCTTAGACCTCCAGGATTTCAATCTGTCTCAACAGGTAAAGGATATCCTTCAGGCTTCTAGGAAACTTTCCACAAGAAGATCTTATGCCTTCAAGTGGAAACGTTTTACTATATGGTGCTCCAAGAAGGGGTTAAACCCCCTTGTCATACTTTTAGAATTGATACTAGAGTATCTCCTTCACTTATCGAATTCTGGTCTAAAGACCAATTCGGTAAGAGTCCATCTTAGTGCAATTGCAGCTTCTTATAAGCCTCTGAATGGACAACCGATTTCCTCTCATCCACTCATATCCAGATTTATGAGAGGTCTTCTATTAACCAAACCTCCCATTAAGCCACCACCGGTGGCATGGGATTTAAATCTAGTTCTCGGGCAGCTCATGAAGCTGCCTTTTGAGCCTTTAGCCACTACAACCCTTACGTTTTTGACCTGGAAGGTCATCTTCCTAATTGCAATCACCTCTACACGTCGCATTAGTGAACTGCAAGCTTTAGTGGCTGATCCTCCTTACACTAGGTTTCACCATGATAAGGTTGTTCTTCGAACTCATCCACACTTTATGCCAAAGGTGGTTTTGCCTTTTCATTTAAATCAATCAATTTATCTTCCTGTATTTTTTCCGAGGCCTCACGCCTCTAATGCAGAAAGAAACCTTCATACTTTGGATTGTAAAAGAGCCTTAGCCTTTTACCTATAGAGAACACAGAGACAGAAAGTCCCTGCAACTTTTTATAGCTTTTGACCCTAGTCATTTGGGACTTCCAGTCTCCAAAAGAACTTTATCTAAATGGATTGCCCAATGCATATCCTTTGCTTATGAGTGTAAGGGTCTTCCTTTTCAAGGCCATGTCACAGCTCATAACGTGAGAGCCATGGCAACTTCCATGGCTAATCTCCACTCTGTGTCTATCGATGACATTTGTCGAGCAGCCACCTGGGCTTCGGTACACACCTTCACAGTCCACTACTGCCTGGATAAAGCCTCCCGTCGGGATGCCTTCTTTGGCCAAGCTGTCCTTCAAAATCTCTTTCAGACCTAATTCAACTCCTACCCACCAACCCTGGTGGAATGCCAGGGATCCATGGGAGGAAGGATTCCCACCTTTCTAGGGTGGCACCTTCCTGGGGCTATCTCTCTGGCATCTTCAGCTAGAGAGTCCCCATATGTGAAGACTACATTCCTGCTTGTTCCTGGAGATAGCGTAGTTACTCATCTGTAGCAGGTGATCTCTGGGAACAGCAGGAATTTAGTCTTCACAACCCACCCACCTCCCCTAGGAGTTGTCTCTCTATCTCTTTGTCTCTTTCCTCTCTCCCTCTATCCTTTCACTCAGCTACAAACTTAACTGAAGAGGGACAGTTGGAAATGCAGGAAGGCAGCGCGCATGTGCTGAGGGATGCTCCCAAAAGTGTTCCTATTGGACGCTGGGGAGCGTTCCCGCACAGGCTCTGTCGGTACCGATGATAACCATATATGAAGACTAAATTCCTGCTGTTCCCGGAGATCACCTGTTACAGGTGAGTAACTACGCTTTTTTTTCTGGTCAGGAACATAGAGTAAACTAAAAGAACTTGCTCAGTGGTTTAATTCATGTGATACAGCAATACAATTTGAAAATGGTGTGTGATCATAGAAGAATTGTATTTTTAAATGTGGAAATCTTGCAGCATGGCGGAAAGTTGGAAACTACAATGTAGAACAAGTGTATGGATAGAAATGCATTGTTGGACAATGATAGTTCTCCAGGAACAAGCAGGAAGTCAATCCTCACAAATGGATGACGTTGGCACTGATTGAGCTCGCACGGAGCATTTCCCCAGCTTTCAACGAAAGCCTTTGAGAATGCTACCACACATGCGTGGTCCTCTTCCCGCCCAAAGGTGCTATCTTGCTCAGTCTCCTTTTTTCCTGCAGAGCCCAATGGACATAGTCCTCTACTCCCCTGAAAAAAGCGCCAATTTCTCCTTTCCTCTGGTGGTGCACCTGTCTCCTTCTCGCCTCAAGTCGACTCCCTCGGCGCCGGTCTCTGCTCTTACTCCCCCTTTTTTTTTTTTTTTCTATTTTCCTTGAGGTTCTCCCTCGACCGGCCTTAGTTCCATTTTTCACCTGGGAGTTGCTCCCCCGGCCGGGTGTTCTCTCACCATGTCTCCTGGTGGGTTCAAGAAGTATGACCGCTGCAGTCAGACTATCTCAGTCACTGACACTGCATTCGTTGCCTTTGCTTGGACCATGACAGTTCCACCTGCGACCGGTGCCAGGCCATGACCCCCAAAACAAATAAAAGGTGGTCTGAGTTGTAAGGGAAGCTGTTTCCAAGATCTGACTCTGCCCCAGCCTCCCCATCACCAATTCCCGAAGCTGGCCTTCGTGAGAGGTCCAGGTGTCCTCAGAATCCTGCGGCAGCAGCGGCTCCTGCGCGGCCCCACATCCTCCCAAGAAAAAGAAGGTCCCGAAGGAGGTGCTTCCGATGAAGCCTGGCAAAGTCCCTCGCCGGGACTTGGGTGACTCTGAGCAGTGCCCTCAGAAATTATGGAGTCAAGAGTCCTCGGCCAGCATAGACCGCGCCAGGACCCATGAGCCAGTAGGCCTTGCCAGAGACTTCCTGATACAGGGACATACCCTCCGAGCCATCTTCCCTGGAGCCTCGGTACTACTCTCTGCCTGAGGACGTAGCCTTTCACGACTTCGTCTGCAATATGGCCCGGGCTCTCTTGATCCAGACTGAGTCGGAGGAGGATCCTCACACCAAGGAGCTCAAGATCCTGCAATATGAGTCCCCTCCCAAGGAGACACTCATGGTGCCAGTTCCACCCATCCTCGAAAGGCTACTCTTCAGGATGTGGGAGACCCTGGCCTCGGTGCCGGTGGTCATTCGGCACCTGGACGCCATTTACTGTGTCCGGAAGGGCCCAGGTTCCATAAACCACAACTTCCCCACAACTCAATGGTGGTGGAGTCCTTCATGCAGAAACTGAAGTGTCAGAAGACCTACTTTTCAGTTCCCCCCAGCAGAGAGGCCCAGGTCCGGGCCCTAGGCCACAAGTGCTACCAGAGCAGCATGCTCGGTTGCCGAATACAGGCATACGAGTTGTACATGGGGATGTACCTTTAAAGGCCTGATACAGGAGCTCTCAGAGTTCTCAGCAGGCCTCATTGGGGAACCTCTGCAGAGGTTCCTGTCCCTGGCGGCAGGCATCCAGAACTGTTCCAAGTTCCTCTCCCAAGCCGCCTACGACGGGTTCGAGTCTACAGCCAGGGTAGCAGCTGCAGCATCGGTGCCCAGCACCAGGCCTGGTTGAAGATCTCAGACCTAGAGCAGTGGGTACAGGAGAAGCTGTTAGATGTTCCCTGCAATGGTGAGAACCTGTTCGGGAAACCGATGTCTGATAAGGCAGCTGAGATTGAGGCTGAGGTTGTAACCCGGCAAAGGCTGTCCAAGAGGACCTCAGCCCTCCCCATGAAAAAATCCTCAGGGGAAAAAGCCCTTTTTTCCAAGGAAAAAAGGCTACTCCCAGGCTGGCCACTACCAACCTTACTCTGGGCAACCATATCAGGCCTCACAGCCGAAAAGCCAAGGGACATGGGTCCAGGAAAAACAAGGCTCCCAAGCTTCAGACACCAGTTCCCACCCAATCAGGGGGGAGCTTTTGATTCCCGGGGCTGGATCTCTCCTCCCCCAGGAGTCCCACCTCCACCCACATGGGGTCATCTGGTCTCTTGCCCACAGATGGGCCAGCATTACCACAGACCAGTGGGTCCTGCAGGTGGTGGGAGAAGGTTACTTCCTCCATCTACAGCATAACCTTCCCAGGAAAGCCATCACAGCCTCTCCTCTACCAGGCCTTACTTGCCACAGAACTCGTAGGCTTGCTCAGGGACAGAGCAGTGGAGCCTGTACCCCAGCACCTTTGGGGCAAAGGGTTCTATTCAAGTTATTTCCTGGTCCCAAAGAGGACAGGAGGTCTTCGGCCCATTCTGGACCTACGCAGCTTGAACAAGTTCCTGGTGAGAGAGAAGTTCAAGATGCTCTCCCTTGGAACACTGCTGCTTTTTCTCTGCCAAGGAGACTGGCTTTGCTCCTTGGACCTCAAGGATGCCTATACCCGCATCCTGATCCACCCCTCCCACAGGCAATACCTGAGATTTGTTGTGGGGAGACAGCATTACCAGTACATAGTGTTACCGTTTGGCCTCACTTCCTCTCCAAGGGTCTTCACAAAATGCCTAGCGGTCATTGCTGCCCATGTGCTTCTTCAGGAGGCCCAAGTCTTCCTGTACCTGGACGACTGGCTCATCAGAGGCAGCACGTCCCTTGAGGCCAGCCAAGCCACAAGACTCGCAATCCACACTGTGCAGCAATTGGGATTCATCTCCCGTTCAATGTAAGTATAATGCAGGTCCTCCCTCATTGTACAAGGATAAGTTAAATGTAAACCGCACTGATTTTAAAGAGCGCGGTATAGAAAAGCTTTTAAATAAATAAATAAACTACCCCAAGTCCAGTCTCTCCCCAGTTCAAGACCTGGAATTCATAGGGGCCCAGCTGGACACACTGCAGGTCAAGGCCTTTCTCCTGGTGGACAGGGCCCATCGCCTGACGCAGTTGGCAAAAGAGGTGCAAGGCTGCAGGTCTGTGTCAGCTCAGCTGCTCCTCCATCTGTTAGGCCACATGGCTTCGGTTCACGTTATGCCCTTGGCTCAGCTGCACATGCGAGCACAAAATACAATGGCCACAACTTCTTGAACGAGCACTCTGCACGTAGAAAATTTTTTTCGTTCACTGTAAATCTAGACTAGAGAAATTCAAAAATATTCTTCAAAAATTATCATCTTCAAAATTTCTTTGAGGTCTCAGTTAAACAATAGCATTGCCTTTTGGACTTACATCGTTATGAAGGCAAATTGCGTGATCACATCAATGACCTCATCAGAAATAAAACAGAACCCTAATCCTGGTGAAGTTTTTCATTACTTGTGCTCTTCTTAAAACTCAGGTATTAACGTAACAAAAGCTACTATATCAGCTTCCCGAAGAAAAGGGTCTGCACTCTTATTCTCCTTCTTATGATCCCAACGTCAATCCCCGGTACCACTGAGACGTTTCACAACGATGTTTCCTCAGGGGATCGTAATAACTCTAAGAATAAACGAAATAAAAATCCAATCAATAAACCTCCAATCCTACCATGTTAAATCTATACCACCCACACTTAAAACCACCTAAAAAACCAAAATTTTCAGAATCTAACCAATGATGCTGCCCACGTTTTTACTCTCAGCAATTACATTCTACTCCCGATTACAGGGGGGCGAAAAAACGCCGCGCATGTCAGGTAGCTCTCGAGACTCCATTTTTAAAGGGCCTCCCGGCAGACCGACAGGAAATAAACAGCCGCCATTCATTAAGTCACCCCCTACCTTAAAGATATATCATATAAAGTTAAACTCATGTAATGACCTATTTCACCAAGTGTGCCAACGTTGAACCCATACACAAAGATACACTGCCCTCAAAAAACTTTGGCGACTATTGCGACGAAATGTTCCTAACAATAAAGATCTACCATCATATCTACAAAATCTTCCGATGTCGGCACTTCCTATTATCTAACCCCCAAAAAAACGCTCTGGTTTTAGACACAGAGCCGGTTGAAGTCCCCCTGTAATCGGGAGTAGAATGTAATTGCTGAGAGTAAAAACGCGGGCAGCATCATTGGTAAGATTCTGAAAATTTTGTTTTTTTAGGCGGTTTTAAGTGTGGGTGGTAGAGATTTAACATGGTAGGATTGGAGGTTTATTGATTGGATTTTTATTTCGTTTATTCTTAGAGTTATTACGATCCCCTGAGGAAACATCGTTGTGAAACGTCTCAGTGGTACCGGGGATTGACGTTGGGATCATAAGAAGGAGAATAAGAGTGCAGACCCTTTTCTTCGGGAAGCTGATATAGTAGTTTTTGTTACGTTAATACCTGAGTTTTAAGAAGAGCACAAGTAATGAAAAACTTCACCAGGATTAGGGTTCTGTTTTATTTCTGATGAGGTCATTGATGTGATCACGCAATTTGCCTTCATAACGACGTAAGTCCAAAAGGCAATGCTATTGTTTAACTGAGACCTCAAAGAAATTTTGAATAAGATAATTTTTGAAGAATATTTTTGAATTTCTCTAGTCTAGATTTACAGTGAACGAAAAAATTTTTCTACGTGCACATGCGAGCAGCCCAGTAGTGCCTCAGATCCCAATGAACGCAAGTCACAGGCAGGCTGAGGGATAGAGTGAGGGTCACCCACAGGTTGGCGGCCTCCCTCACCTGGTGGCAGTCCCTGCATCACCCCAGGGCAGGGATGCTCTTCCATGCACCAACGCCTCAGAGGGTCCTCACAACAGACGCCTCCCTTGTGGCCTGGGGTGCACATTGTGAGGGCCATGGCAGCTGGTCCCAGAGGAATTCTTCCTGCAAATCAACCTTCTCGAGCTCAGGGCCATCTTCCTGACCCTACAGGCCTTCCGGTCCTTATATAGACAGTCAGATTGCCATATTCTATGTGAACAAACAAGGGGGCACAGGATTGTACTCCCTCTGTCAGGAGGCAGTGGCCCTCCACCTCTTTGTAGTGTGCAACAGCATGCTCCTAAGGACAGTGTACTTACCAGGCCAGGACAAACCACCTGGCAGACAACCTCAGCAGGGTCCTCGCCTGGATCCCAGGGTGATCCGAAGGTTCTTCCGCCTCTGGGGCAGACCCTCTCTGGACCTGTTTGCTTCCCTGAACAACACACAGCTGTCAAAATTTTGCTCCCCTCAGCCACATCACAGAAGGGTGGCAGCGGATGCGTTCCTGATCTCATAGTCACAGGGCCTGCTTTTTATGCATTCCCACCGACCCTTCTGATAGCCAAGTGCCTTTTCAAGATCCAGAGCGAGCACATTTCAGTAATCCTGATTGCTCCCAGGTGGCCCAGGCAGCCCTGGTTTCCCCTGCTTCTCTCCCTGTCAGTGGCAACCCCAGTACCACTGGGCCGGGACCTGGACCTCCTATCATAGGAGGGGGGCTCCCTGCTACACCCCAACCTGAGGTCCCTAACGCTGACAGCGTGGCTGCTGAAGGGGTAGTACTGGCCCCTTTCAACCTCCCAGGTGAGGTCAAGGAGATTCTCCTGGCCTCCCGGAAACCGTCTACCAGAAAGGCTTACATCTTCAAGTGGAGGAGATTCTCAGTCTGGTGCACAGAAAGGAATGAGAATCCATTCTCCTGTCAGATGCAGCTCGTGCTACAGTACTTAACTGCACCTCTCACACTCGGGCTTGAAATCTAATTTGGTGAGGGTGCATCTCAGCAACATAGCAGCTAACCATCACCCTATAGAGGGGAAACCCCTCTCAGGCCAGCCTCTGGTCTCCAGGTTCCTCAGGAGTCTTCTGCTCTCCAGTCTCCCTCTCTGCCCTCCTGCGGCAGAATGAGACCTCAATATGGTGGTCTTCAGCTCACCAGGCCACCGTTCGAGCCTTTGGCCACTTGCCACCTAAGGTATCTCTCCTGGAAGGTGGCCTTCTTAGTGGCTTTGACATCTGCTCGCAGAGTGGTGCTTTGTACGCACCCCAAATTCCTCCCAAAGGTGGTATCTGCCTTTCACCTCAATCAGGAGGTAGTTCTTATGACCCCAGCAGACTAGGGCTACCTGTGACCAAGTGAACCCTGCCCACTTGGGTGGCAGACTCCATTGCCCTTATTTGTGAGTGAGCTGGCCTCTCTGGAGCATCAGACCACTGCTAATCGTGCGAGGGCTATGGCCACGTTGGTGGCCAACCTACGCTCGGTGCCGGTGCAAGAAATCTGCAAGGCTGCCACATGGTCTTCAGTTCATACGTTCGCACCTCACTACTGCCTAGAGCAGGGGTTTTCAACCCAGTCCTCGGGGAACCCTAAGCCAGTCATGTTTTCAGTATTCCTAGAATGAATATGCATGAGAAAGATTTGCATGTTCTGCCTTCATTGTATGCAAATCTATCTTATGCATATTCATTGTGGGAATCCTGAAAACCTGACTGGCCTAGGGTTCCCTGTGGACTGGGTTGAAAACCTATGGTCTAGAGCAGGGGTCAGCAACCCGCGGCTCCAGAGCCGCATGCGGCTCTTTTTCACCTTTGCTGCGGCTCCGGAGCTAGGCCCTTAAAAAGCCGTTTTTTTGCTCTGGCCGCAAGATCGGCAGCGGCCAGAGAAAAAGACCGGCTTTTCTTCCCACCAGAGGGCTTCAGAGGGAGCCGGGGAAGCCCGCGCGAGGCCCCGGCTCCCTCTGTACAGCCGCCAGCGTGAAGAGCCTTTTCCTTCACGCTGGCGGCTGTTTCTGTAAAGCTGCGACTGCTGGGAAAGATTAAAGGTAGCCCCTTAACCTTGCCCTGCTGTCGCGGCTTCACAGTAACAGCCGCCAGCGTGAAGGAAAAGGCTCTTCACGCTGGCGGCTGTACAGAGGGAGCCGGGGGGGACTTGAACTGGAAAAGGGCTAAGGGGGGGGACGACTTGGACTGGAAAAGGGCTAAGGGGGGACGGGGACCAGGACTAGAAAAGGGCGGGACTTGGACTGGAAAAGGGCTAAGGGGGGGACCTGGACTGGAAAAGGGCTAAGGGGGGGGACTTGGACTGGAAAAGGGCTAAGGGGGGACTTGGACTGGAAAAGGGCTAAGGGGGGGGGACGTGGACTGGAAAAGGGCTAAGGGGGGGGGACGTGGACTGGAAAAGGGCTAAGGGGGGGGGACTTGGACTGGAAAAGGGCTAAGGGGGGGGGGACGTGGACTGGAAAAGGGCGATGGGGGGGGACTGGGACGGTAAAAGGGCTAAGGGGGGACCTGGACTGTAAAAGGGCTAAGGGGGGGGGGCATGGACTGGAAATGGGTTGTGATGGGGGTGGAGGGGACCTGGACCAGAAAAGGGCTATGGGGGGGGGGGAACTTGGACTGGAAATGGGCTATGGTGGAGGAAGGGGGATCTTGGACTGGAAATAGGCTGTGATTAGGGGGGCTAGGACTGCAAATGGGCTGTGATGGTGCGGGGGGACCCGGACTGCAAATGGGCTGTGATGGTGGGGGGGGCCTAGGACTGGAAATAGGCTGTGATGGGGGACTTGGACTGGAAATGGGCTGTGATTGGGGGGGGGAGCTAGGACTGGAAATGGCCTGTGATGTGATGGCTAGCACTGGAAATGGGCTGATGAAGAGCTGGTTTGTACAGGGGTTGCATCTTGTACCATGCTAATTGGAGGGGAATAGATGCACATGCCCCCTGAAGTTTGTGTGGATCCCCCATGCTGGTAATTCAGCCCACATGCATGCTACTGCTGCAGACTTTAGTAAATATGCCCCTTTTTGTCTTCAGATTGACAACTGACTGCACGATCCTGTATATAGCATTAAGGTAAGAAACAATATATGCAGTGTTAGATTTGTTTTAAATGTCGCAATGGTTTTGCGGCTCCCAGTTTTTTTTTCCCCTTCGGAAACGGGTCCAAGTGGCTCTTTATGTCTTAAAGGTTGCAGACCCCTGGTCTAGAGAATGAGTCCCACAGGGACAGTGCCTTTGGCAAGGCAATAATCAGAAGCATTCTCGGTGTATAGGCAACTCCTGCCCTCTGACCCTTCTGTGTTCAGGCTACCATAGTTATGGTGATGCTGGGGTCTGCAGAGTTTCTTGGTAGGGACTCGCCTTCTGCAACTCTCACGGCCTTCCTTTTGGTCACTGTTGGTGCTGTCATGGTTCGGTCCCTGTCAGCCTGGAGCTAGGGAGTCCCATATGTGAGGATTGACTTCCTCTTTGTTCCTGGAGAAAGCGTAGTTACTCACCTGTAGCAGGTGTTCTCCAGGGACAGCAGGAATCAGTCCTCACAACCCTCCCTTCTCCCCTTGGAGTTGCCTCCTTTACCTTATTTTATCTTTTGCCTAAGCTATGTCATTTGACTGAGCAAGATGGCAACCTTGTGCGGGAATGGGACCACGCATGCATGGTAGCATTCCCAAAGGCTTTCTTTGAAAGCTGGGGAAATGCTCCGTGCAGGCTCCATCTATGTCGATGTCACCCATATGTGAGGACTGATTCCTGCTGTCCCTGGAGAACACTTGTTACAGGTGAGTAACTACGCTCTTTCATCCAATTGTCTTAGAAAAGGTCTTCCTTTTTCTCAGTTTTTAAGATATCGCCACATCTGTTTTAAAGATGTTGAATATAAAATCAAGGTTAAAGAGTTGCAATATACATTTCTTGAAAGATTGTATCCTAAAAAGATTATGCATAGTACATATAAACATAGAAACATAGAAACATGATGACAGAAAAAGACCACAAGGCCCATCTAGTCTGTCCTTCCATAACAACAACTACAACAGTCCACTTTTTACCTTTAGAGATCCTCTGTGTTGGTCCCATGCTTTTTTGAATTCAGTTACTGTCCTCATCTCTACCACCTCCACTGGGAGACTATTCCACGGATCCACTACTCTTTCCGTAAAGAAATATTTCCGCATATCACTCCTGAATCTATCTCCCTTCACCCTCATCCCATGTCCCCTCGTCGCAGAACTTGCTTTCAATTGAAAGAGGCTCTCTCCCTGAACATTTATGCCACGGAGGTATTTAAACATCTCAATCATATCACCTCTATCCCGCCTTTCCTCTAAGGTGTACATATTAAGATCCTTAAGTCTGTCCTCATATGCTTTATAATGAAGACCACTAATCATCTTAGTAGCACCCCTCTGTACCGACTCCATCCTGTTCACATCCTTTTGAAGGTGCGGTCTCCAGAATTGCACACCATACTCCAAATGAGGTCGCACCAAAGACTTATACAGAGGCATTATCACCTCCTTTTTTCTGCTAGCTATTCCTCTCCGTATGCACCCAAGCATCCTTCTAGCTTTAGCCGTCGCCTTTTCTACCTGTTTTGCTACTTTAAGATCATCGGACACAACTATGCCTAGGTCCCGCTCTTCTTTAGTGGACAAAAGTACTTCACCTCCTATGCTGTATTGCTCCCTTGGATTGCTGCAGCCCAAATGCATGACCTTACATTTTTTAACATTAAATCCCAGCTGCCAAATTCTAGACCATTCTTCAAGCTTAGCTAGATCCCTCCTCATGTTATCTACACCTTCCTGGGTGTCTACTTTATTGCAGATTTTGGTATCATCTGCAAAGAGGCAAACCTTACCCGACAGCCCTTCCGCTATATCACTAACAAAGATGTTAAAAAGAATCGGACCAAGGACAGATCCCTGGGGCACACCACTGGTAACATCCTTCTCCTCAGAGTGAGCTCCATTTACTTGTACTCTCTGTCGCCTCCCACCCAACCAATTTCTAACCCAAGCAGTAACTTTAGGGTCCATCCCTAGGGTGCTCAGTTTGTTTATAAGTCGCCTGTGAGGAACAGTGTCAAAGGCTTTACTGAAATCTAAATACACCACATCTAGAGCTCTCCCTCGGTCCAACTCCCTGGTCACCCAGTCAAAGAAATCAATCAGATTTGTCTGACAAGACCTGCCTCTGGTGAATCCATGCTGCCTCGGATCCTGTAATCCGCTGGACTCCAGAAACCTCACTATTTTCTCTTTCAACAGCGTTTCCATTAATTTACTCACCACTGAAGTTAAACTAACCGGCCTGTAGTTTTCAACCACATCCTTACTTCCGCTTTTGTGTAAAGGCACCACATGAGCCTCTCTCCAGTCCTTTGGCACCACTCCCGACTCCAACGAGGCATTGAAAAGGTCAGTCAGTGGAGTTGCTAGAATGTCCCCAAGTTCCCTCAGTATTCTAGGGTGTATCCCATCCGGTCCCATCGCTTTGTCTACTTTGAGTTGAGCTAGTTTCTCACGAAACACAGTCTTCTGAAAATTGTTCAAGATGTCCCTTGCTTCTGTTCTTATTTGTGGGTGTTTTCTGAGGTCCTGCTCCTGGTTTTTCATCTGTGAACACAGAACAAAAATATTTGTTAAGTAATTCCGCTTTATCCTTATCAGCTTCTACATATTCCCCCCCCTGTACCCTTGAGTCTGACAATACCACTTTTGCCCTTCCTCTTCTCACTAATATATCTGAAAAATGTCTTATCCCCCCATTTTATTGCATTGGCTATTTCCTCCTCCTTTTGAATCTTTGCCTTCTTGACTACTTTGCTAGCTTCTCTAAGTTTTTCCAAATACAGATGCCTGTCTTCCTCTCTCTGTGATCAGCGAGAATTCTTGTTAGAAGACAGAGAAGAAAACTGAAGAAGATGACATCATACCATGTGTTTTCCATTTTTCACTGTTGTCTTATAAAATAGGATCTGCTATTCTAAAGCAATGGGATTTATTACTACTAATCATTTGTATAGCGCTACAAGGCATACGCAGCGCTGTACATATAAATATGACACAGTCCCTGCTCATCAGAGCTTACAATCTAATCAAAACACACAGTGAAACTGGAAATAGAGTATGGTAAGATACACGTAAGTAGTGGACAAGAGAATGAGGAGCATCAAGATCCAAAAGTGGCTTCAAAGAGGTGGGTTTTTAGCCTAGATTTGAATAGGGTTAAAGAAGCTTCGTACAGCTTTGGGAGCCATCACGACTATTATTTGCATGCAGCAGGAGGTAGAATCTTAGAGACCTCCTGTGTCCAGCAATACTGCCAGAATGAAAGGTACTCACGGATGAATGACTGGGTCACTTTATATGTGGTAGGTACCAGTCGTGTGAAGTCCTTTGTGAAGGATTGGAATTTATAAAGCCAATGGATAATCAGACACACAAACTAAAACAATACACTCCTTGCCATTCTTCTTATGTCATATATACTATTTGGTGTCCATGTAAGAAAATCTACATTGGGAAGACCAATATTGAAAAGGATTAATGCAGTTAGCAAACCTGCTAACCATGTTAATCCCCTTGGCTAGGATATTCAGCGGCACTAACATGGTTGATGCCGCTGAATAGCCGTGTGTGCTGCTGCACCTGGCGATAACTGGGCGGCAGCAGCAATATTTATGTATTTATTTAACAATTTTTCTATACTGTCTTATTTAATCAAAGTGGTTTACATTGTAGCTCAAAACTATTACAAAGAACTTGCATAGGGAAAACATAACTCAAGAAACTCTCTAAGGAGAACAAAGGGAGAGGGGGGTCATGCTGGAGGTGCTACATAGCATAACTTATGTACAGTAGAACATATAAATACATTTGTTCGTGATGTGTTTGCATGAGTCCAGAGGTTACTGGAGATTAGGGTTGCCAACTTTTTCACCGAGAAAAACCCGACACCTGTGGCTCGCCATGCTCCACCCATTCTCCTCCCCCAGTCCCGCCCCTACCCCGCCCCCAGCCCCACCCACAAAAATTACAGAGGATTCACTCACACCCCCCCCCCCTCAGTGCTGGTTCACTCACCCCCCCTCCCCTCAGTGCTGGTTCACTCACTCGCCCCCCTCCCTGTTGGTTCACTCACTCACCCCCTCCCCTGCTGGTTCACTCACTCACCCCCTCCCCTGCTGGTTCACTCACACCACCCCTCCCCTCCCCCCCCTGCTGGTTCACTTACCCACCCCCGTGTCACTCACTCGCCCCCCCCTTGCTGGTTCACTCACACCATCACCCCCCCTCCCCTGCTGGTTCACTCACACCAACCCCCCTCCCTGCTGGTTCACACCACCCCCCCCCCTCCACTGCTGGTTCACTCACCCACCCCCCTGTCACTCAGTCACCCCCTCCTGCTGGGTCACTCACACCAAACCCCCCCCCTCCCTCCCTCCTGCTGGTTTAATCACACCATAAACCCCCCCCCCCCCCTTGCTGGTTCACTCACACCCCTGCCCTGCCCAAGCCGCTGCTTCTGTTTTGTACAGAGCAGCGACTGCAATACACTTACTTTGAAAAGTAAAGAAACTGTGTGAGAAGCCCTCCGGTCATCGCAGAGCCCGAGGAAGTGATGTCATGGGGGCGGGCTCCTCACAGGTTGTCTTTCCTTTTCAAATTAACTTTAGCTGCAATAAAGTTAATTTGAAAGGAAAGACAACCTGTGAGGAGCCCGCCCACATGACATCACTTCCTCGGGCTCTGCCATGACCGGAGGGCTCCTCATACAGTTTCTTTACTTTTCAAAGTAAGTGTAGTGCAGCCGCTGCTCTGTACAAAGCAGAAGCAGCGGCTGCACTATTATGGGGAATCGCGTTCGCATTCGCGCCGCGGACTTCGGGAGGAAAGCCGGATTTTTGCTCTGGCCGCTCCCGATCTTGCGGCCAGAGCAAAAAACCGGCTTTTCAACGGCCGGTTTGACATCTGTGCCGGCAGCCGGCCTGGCCATGGAAAAACTGGCCAGGCCGGCTGAAAACCGGCCGGTTGGCAACCCTGCTGGAGATGTTAGGGGTTTCCACAAATGTATTCGATGAAAAGGAGTGTCTTGAGTTGCTTCCTGAAGTCCTTTTTTTTTTTTTTTGTAACTTAAACTTTATTGAATTTTTCACACACAACTTGGGCCAACAATTGCTGTTCCCATAAGCAATTACAGGTTTATGCCTCTCCTCCCTCCCCCTGCTCCCCTCCTAAAGGCAAGCACACAATCTCCAGGAACAGCAGGAATAAGTCTTCACATATGGGTACGTCGGTACCGACGGAGCCTGCGCGGGAACGCTTCCTAGCTTCCCAAAAAGGAAAGCTTTTGGGAGCACCCCACAGCGCCTGCGCGCTGCCTTCCCGCCTTTCCTAACCAACTCTCCTTAGTTCTTCTTTGCCGCGGAGCCAGCAGGTCGAGCCCTGTCACCGCTGAAGAAGTTCTTTATTTTATTTTATTTCTTTGGTCGCGTGTCTGCCTTCCCCGACTCCGGACTGGTACCGCCGGTCTTTTCTTTCTTTTAAAAAAAAAAAAATATATATATATATCAATATTTTTTCCTCACTGGTGTATTTTTCTTCTTAGGCCTCAGGGCCCACAAGAAAATTTCCCTCATGGAAAAACCAGCCTCAGTGCATTTTTTGAACCCGAAGTGTAGCGGTACTATTTCTGTTACAGATACCCATGAATGGTGTCTTAAATGTTTGGGTCCTGAACACTCCATTCCGGATTGTCCGTCCTGCTCTCTAATGTCTAAACGGGGGTTACAGAACCGAGCAGCTAAGCTCCATGTGCTGTTTCCCGCGGATGCACCGGCGGTAGCATCGACATCTTCCAGGTCTTCTTCTCCTGATGGATCTCAGGTAACCAAACATAAACCTAGCAGGTCCTCGAAGGGTAGATCTCCCTCTCAGCATCGAGATGCCTCCGGGCTTGCCCTCGAGGATCCTGCGCCAGCAAAACACCCCCGGCGGGAAGCTCCGGCTTCCAAAGCTCCTCCTATGGGGTTACAGGTTGACATCGATGGCACGGCCTCGACCGATCACCTGTTAGAATGCTCTGGGGTACCGGCACAATCTCCCGGTACCGACTTCCAGGCATTCATGGCATCGATGGATCACAATGTTCTGTCCATGCAGCAGGCTATTACGGCCTTCATTCAAGCTGCAACGCCGCTGGTACCGAAACAAACTCCGTTCTGGTATCAGCTCCGGTACCGGCACCAGCACCGATACCAGTACCGACTGCATCGACATCGACCAGGATACCGACTGCAGCGGTTCCTTGTCCAGGGCTGCTTACCGGTACCGATCCGGTACCGGGAACGCCCGATGTCGATACTGCTCGATACGCGTATCGTGCGTTGGAAGAGCACCCTGACAGGCTATACTTCGATTCCTCTGATGATTCTGATACATCAGACGACTCTCCTGAAGTATCCATAGCCCTTCCTGAAGAGCCGCCTTCTCCAAAAAGAAGAATGTCTCCTCCAGAAGAGTTGTCCTTTCAAGACATGAAGTTCTGTAACCCCCGTTTAGACATTAGAGAGTAGCTAAAGGACTTTCTATTTCAGTAACTTCTGAATCAGAGCCTAGAGCTAAAAAATTGGATATTTTAGACTATTCTAGAGTTCCTAAAGAGGCAGTCACCTTACCAATTCATGAGATTCTTTATGAACACATGATTGATCTATGGGAGACTCCTCTCACTCTCTCTCCTCATTCTCGTAGATTGGACACTATGTATCGTGTCCCTCCTTGTCCTGGATTTCAGAAAACTCAGCTTCCTCACCATTCCATTGTGGTGCAGTCAGCTATGAAGAGGATAAAGAGTACAAAGAGACACTCTTCTGCTCCTCCAGGAAGAGAATGCAGGACCTTGGATGCCTTTGGTAGGAAAATCTTCCAAGCCAGTATGCTTATTGCCAGAATCAACTCATATAGCCTTTACATGGGTATGTTTCTAAAGGAAATTGCACAAAAACTGCACACTTTACTCCCTTTTCTTCCAGAGGATAAAAGGGAGGAATTCCTCATTTGGCTTAAGCATACCCAAGACATTTCAAAGTTTTCCAACAGGGCAGCCTTTGACTCCTTTGAAGGTGCCAGCAGAGCCTCAGGCATTGCCATAGCTGCTCGCAGAATTGCTTGGCTCCAGGCTTCTGATTTAGAGCCCTGGGTTCAAGATGGCTTAGGAAATCTTCCCTGTACAGATGAAAACCTATTTGGCAAAGAATAGCAAATAAAAGCCACTCAAATGGATGCAGAAAACTCTGCTCTGGATAGACTTTCAAAGTCCACCTCCATTCCTGCCAAGAAAAAGCTTTTTAAAAAGTCTTTCTTTAAAAAGGGCATATTTCCTTCTACGTCTGGCCAACAATCTTCTACATGTCGCTTTGCCACTAAGCGTCAGCAACCTAAACAGGCCAGGCCTAAGCCTACAGGGGCTGCTGTAGCTCAGCAGACCCAACCTCCTCAGGGTTTTTGACTTGATGCTAGAGAACTTAGCCTTTCTGGCTCTAAAGCAGCCAGAGCCTCTCACCATTCCAGGAAGGTTGGCTCATTTTGCTCCCAGATGGGAGCAAATAACATCAGAGCAGTGGACCCTCTCCATCATAAGAGAGGGCTACAAACTTCATTTTTCAGACCTTCCTCCCCACACCATGGTGAGACACTTCAATTCTCCCACATCTCCCAGGTCAAGAGGTAGCTACCCTTCTTGCCCAAGGGGCAATAGAAGAAGTTCCTCTTCTTCATCAAGGGTCGGGGTTCTACTCCCCCTATTTTCTCATTCCAAAGAAGACGGGGATACAGACCCATCTTAGATCTCAGAGAATTGAACAAATTTCTATGCAAGGAGAAGTTCAAGATGCTTTTTCTGGGCACTCTCCTTCCATACCTTCAAAGTCAGGATTGGCTTTGTTCTCTAGATCTCAAGGATGCGTACACCCATGTCCTCATCCATCCCTCTCACAGAAGGTTCCTACGGTTTCTTTTCCAAGGAAAATATTACCAATACAGAGTTTTTCCTTTCGGTCTGGCCTCTGCTCCAAGAGTGTTCACCAAATGCATGGCAATAGTTGCTGCATTTCTACGAACTCTGGGAATATTTGTCTTCCCATACCTGGACGACTGGCTCATTCGAGCTCCATCTCAGTCAGAGGCCCAGAATTCCTTGAACCGCACAAGGTGCATTCTGCAGTATCTGGGACTTGTGGTAAACCTCCCAAAGTCTCAGCTAACCCCTAAACAGTCCCTAGAATTCATAGGGGCCTGGTTGGATACCACTACTGCAAGGGCCTACCTTCCTCAGGCCCGTTGCCAATGTCTAGTGCAGTTAGCCTCCCAGATTCAGTCAAAGAGCCACTTAACTGCCCGGGAGATGCTACAACTGCTAGGCCACATGGCTTCCACAGTGCATGTGGTACCCTATGCTCGCCTACACATGAGAGCAGCTCAATGGACTTTGTCCACCCAGTGGACTCAAGCTTCAGGTGCTCTCTCAGACCAAATAGCAACCTCCAAATGTCTCTTTTGGTCTCTCCAATGGTGGATGTCCACGCAAAATCTGTTGCTGGGGTCCCCCTTCCAACAGTTGTTGCCCCAAGCAACCCTCACAACAGATGCCTCCCAAACAGGTTGGGGAGCCCATCTACAGGACCTCTCCACCCAAGGCACTTGGTCCCCACAGGAGACCTCCCTTCATATCAACCATTTGGAGCTTCGAGCAGTTTTTCTAGCTCTCAAGGTCTTTCATACTCTCCTCAGCTACAAGACAGTCCTCATTCATACGGACAATCAAGTAGCCATGTTTTACATAAACAAGCAAGGAGGAACTGGCTCTCTTTCGCTTTGCAAAGAAGCTTTAAGACTGTGGGCCTTCGCCAGAGAGCATCAAATCCATCTCCTGGCAGTATACCTCCCAGGAGTCCAAAACTCTTGGGCAGACAGACTCAGTCGAGTTCTGCTTCCACACGAATGGTCCCTGCACATGGATCAGGTACTCAGAATCTTCCAAGAATGGGGAACCCCGGACATAGACCTCTTTGCAAGTCCGTGGAATGCCAAACTTCCCCGGTTCTGTTCCAGAATTCCGTGTCAGGGAGTTCAGGCCAAGGATGCCTTCCTCCTCCATTGGGGTCAGGGCTTCCTGTATGCATTTCCACCCATTCCCTTGATTCCCAAGACTCTGTTCAAACTCCAGAGGGATCAAGGATCTATGATCCTCATAGCTCCATGCTGGCCACGCCAAGTGTGGTACCCTCTACTTCTACATCTCTCCCAAGCCCCCTCTCTGGACTTGGGAGCTGCTCCAGACCTTCTGTCCCAGGAGGAAGGGACTTTGTGGCACCCAAACCCCAAGTCCCTACACCTCAGAGCTTGGTTACTGAAGGCCTAGACCTTCAAGACTGGAATCTTTCTCAACAAGTGAAGGATATCCTTCATGCTTCCAGAAAACCTTCCACCAGGCGTTCTTATGCTTTTAAATGGAAAAGGTTTTCCATTTGGTGTGCTGAAAAGGGTCTTGACCCTCTAGCACTACCTCTAAATTCTCTTTTAGACTATCTCCTGCATCTTTCCAATGCAGGCTTTAAAACAAATTCAGTAAGAGTCCATTTGAGTGCTATTGCAGCATCCCTTAAGCCCATCAATGGACAACCTATTTCCTCTCATCCTCTCATTGCAAGATTCATGAGAGGCCTAACTTTAACTAAACCTCCCATTAGGCCTCCTCCGGTGGCATGGGACTTAAATTTGGTTCTTGGTCAGCTCATGAAGCCACCTTTTGAACCCTTAGCCACTACCTCCTTGAAATTCCTTTCATGGAAGGTTATTTTCCTCATTGCAGTTACTTCAGCTCGCCGCATCAGTGAACTGCAGGCATTAGTGGCTAATCCACCTTATACAAGGTTCCATCATGATAAGGTAGTCCTTAGGACAAATCCACACTTTATGCCTAAAGTGGTCTCACCTTTTCATCTTAATCAAGAGGTATATTTACCTGTCTTTTTTCCAGCTCCTCATGCATCCAGTGCAGAGAGGAATCTTCATACTCTGGATTGTAAAAAAGCTCTTGCTTTTTACTTACATAGGACACAGCAGCATCGAAAGTCTTCCCAGCTTTTTGTTGCATTTGATCCTTCTCATTTGGGACTTCCAGTCTCTAAGAGAACACTGTCCAATTGGATTGCTCAGTGTATTTCTTTCGCCTACCAGAGTAAGAACCTTTCTCTGGAGAGCCATGTCACAGCTCATAATGTGAGGGCCATGGCCACCTCTATGGCTCATCTAAATTCTGTGTCCATCGACCAGATCTGTCGAGCAGCCACCTGGGCCTCGGTTCATACCTTCACAGCCCATTACTGCTTGGACAAGGACTCCCGCCGGGATGCCTTGTTTGGTCAGGCTGTCCTCAAACACCTGTTCCATTCTTAAACAACTCCTGCCCTCCTTCCCTGGATGGATGCCTGAGATCCATAGGAGGACGCAGACCCTTTCCAGGGTCTCATATCCTTGGGGATCTCCCAGGCATCTTAGCTAGGGAGTCCCCATATGTGAAGACTCATTCCTGCTTGTTCCTGGAGATAGCACAGTTATTTACGTTTAACAGGTGATCTCTGGGAACAGCAGGAATAAGTCTTCACAACCCTCCCACCTCCCCTAGGAGTTGTATCTCTTTTCTATCTTTCCTTTCCTCTCTCTCTCTATTGTCTCAGCTTTAAACTCGAACTGAGGAGAGTTGGTTAGGAAAGGCGGGAAGGCAGCGCGCAGGCGCTGTGGGATGCTCCCAAAAGCTTTCCTTTTTGGGAAGCTGGGGAGTGTTCCCGCGCAGGCTCCGTCGGTACCGACGTACCCATATGTGAAGACTTATTCCTGCTGTTCCCAGAGATCACCTGTTACAGGTAAGTAACTGTGCTTTCTTGTAACCCAAACATGCAGGCAAATTCTCTCACCCCACCAACATCTCTCCTCCCCCTCCCGCATCCTCCTTCCACATAGCTTCTCTTAACCAGCTCCATACCCCCTCCCACCGTTTCATCATTTGCCCCCCTCTGCCCTTCCTTTCCCCTGTCAATTTATACATCAAATATATGTGCGACAAGCGCTTAGCATAGCTGGCCATGGATGGTAAACTCTTGCTATTCCAATACCATGCTATTTCACATCTGGCCGCAGTGACACATTATCATATCAATCTTCAGTCCCCTTCCCACTTTCCATCTGGCTTTTGCAGGAGACACATTGCAGATGTAAGCTCTATGCGTGGACCGACAATTTTTTTGATGTTATCTCCAATTTTCACCCAATACCTTTGGACCACTGGGCATGACTACCACATATGCATCCAAGTTCCCCTTTCACCACAACCTCCAACAGTCATCCGTCTTCATTATCCATGCCTTATGCAACCTCTCCGGTGTGAGATACCACCGACTCAACACCTTAAACCTGTTCTCCCGCAGCGAGGTGGCTATGGAAAACATGGATATTCCCATCGCCACTCCCTCCCATTCCTCCACCCCCCATGTCTCCCCTAAATCGCTTTCCCACGCTTCCATATAGCTCAGCTTCCCCATTCCCCTTGCTATTAATCCTTTATAAATTCTAAACAGCATGCCCTTCTGCCTCATGGAACCCAGACATGCCCCTTCAAACCACTCAACTCCCCCCCCCCACCTGCTCCCTCAACCTTTGCCTTATTACTGACCCCACTTGCACGTATGCAAACCTATCTGCTTCCAACAACTGATACATATCACGTACCCCCTCAAACATCTTACTTCCTTTCCTACTAATATCTATGCCACCTGATTTAATCCCCGCTCCGCCCATCTTCTAAGAACTATTGTCCATTCCCTGTACTTGTAGTGTCCTTGCCGCCACCCTTGGCCTTTTACCCCCCCCCCCCTATATAAAACCCTCCACTTGGTGTTGCACCTTCCTCAATACTCTTCTCGGTACCGCTATTGGCAGCACTTGGAAGTAGAACAAGAACTGGGGAAGCAACATTATTTTAACTATCGCCATCCGTCCAAACCAGGAGTAGTACCCCCTACTCCACCCCCTCAACTGACTCTCCACTTGCCCCAACAGCTTTTTGTAATTTAACTCATATAAATCCTCAAAGGCCCTCCCCACCTGCACCCCCAGATACCTAATTGATTTCTTTGCCCACCTGAATGGAAAGCGCTGCTGCAGCTCCACCTGTCATTCCCCCCCCCCTACCAAGCTTAAAATTTCCTATTTCCCCCAGTTGATCCAGATCCCCGCCAACTGTCCATAGTTCTGAATCTCACTCATTATTGCAGGCAATGTTTCCCCGGGTCTTGTAACTGTTAACAAGATATCATCTGCAAAAGCGACACACGGTGCTCTATTTGTCCCACCCTTACTCCCGTAATGTCCTGGCTTGCCCTTATCTGCGCCGTCAGTGGTTCTAATGAGAGCGCGAACAGCAATGGCGACAATGGACAGCCCTGCCTAGTTCCCCTCCCCAGCGGAAAAAAGCGTGAGTACCCTCCATTCACTCGCACACAAGCTTTAGGACTAACATATAGGGCTTTTATCCACTTCACAAAATCAGCCCCAACCCCATTTTATTTATTTATTTATTTGTTTGTGTGCTTTTCTATACCGCCCCTTCCAGAGATCAGGGGCGGTTTACAAGGAACGGGTAACATCAATTAAAACATTGAACATTGAATTACATAGAACATTGTAGCACAAAAATAACTATGATACATGGAAGATGTTTAACTATTTACAGCAGTGGTTTACAAATTACTAAATTTCATATAGGGGAACAATGTACTACTGGAGTGGTGAGTGATATTTTGAGTTAGGTAGGAGAGGTGAGAGATACTTTGAGTTAGGTAGGATAAACTTGCGTCAGTTGCGTCGTGTATTCTTGTGTTGTGTGTTCAAGAGTGGGCTGTAAGTTGTAGTAGTATTGGGCGAAGAGATATCTTTTAAGCTCCTTCCTAAAGGAAATAAGATCTTTAATTTCTCTCAGGTTGAGTGGTAGCTTGTTCCATTGACTGGGTGCATAGTAAGAGAATGCAGAATTGGTTATTTGCTTTAATTTTCTCACCGAGTTAGGAATTAGAAGCACGTTGAGGTTTGCTGCTCTTCTTATTCTGTTTTCTAAAGGGGTATGAATTAATGTTGAAAGATGTGAGGGGGCTATGTCATTAATGAGTTTAAAAACGGTCACTAGTTTTATATTGAATCCTACTGGCTATAGGTAGCCAGTGGAGAGCGTATAAAATTGGGGAAATGTGGTCAGAAAGTTTAGCTCTAAAAATGATCCGAGCTGTGACATTCTGAGCTCGTTGTAGGATGTGTATGTTCTTCTTAGATGTACCTTGGAGTAATCCGTTGCAGAAATCTAAATGTGGCATTATAACAGCCTGGACCACTGTTCTAAAATCACTAATGTCAATGAGAGGTCTGAGTTGCTGGATGGTTCTGAGTTTAAAGAATATGGTTTTAGCGGTCTGTTTTATGTGATGTGACATGCTTAGTGTTTTGTCTAAAGTAACTCCTAGATATTTTACTTCCGATTTGACTGGAAGGGTGATGTCCATCAGGTTGACAACAGATGGGGGAGTGAAGTTAGAGTTTCGGCATACAAAAAGAGCTTCAGTCTTTTTGAAGTTCAAATCCATATGAATTGAGCTGAGCCACTGAGCTGCTTCAGATAGACAAGTAGAGATTTTATCGTAATTAGGGTTATCTATGTCACAGGGGGCGAACAACATGATGTCGTCTGCATAGATGAAATAGTTTAGATCGTGGCGTTTAAAGATTTTACAAATCGGTTGAAGATAGAGATTGAAAAGTAAGGCAGAGAGAGATGATCCTTGAGGGCTACCTCGCTCTTGTGGGAATGGAAGAGAGGGGGAATGATCTATCTGAACATATTGGAAACAGTTTGATATATAGGATTTAAACCAGTGAAACGTTTTTCCTTTTAAGCCTAATCGAGATAACCTGGATAAGAGAATGCTATGATTCACACTGTCGAAGGCTGAGGAAATATCAAGGAAGATAAGCAAGAAAGCCTGCTTAATATTATCCATGCCTTGGATTAGTGAGTCGAAGAGGGATATAAGTAAGGTTTCTACCCCGTGATATGGGCGAAAACCGTATTGGTGTTCATCTAGAGGGAAGTTGGTATCAATATGATCTTGTAATTGTGTTTGAACTACCTTCTCAATGATTTTAGCTAGAAAAGGTATGCTGGCAATGGGGCGATACGAAGAGGGGTCATTGCTGTTATGACCCCGGTATCGACTGGGTCAGTGTCACGTCAGGACATGCTAGGGAGATAAAGTTCCTAGATGAAATAAATGACT
The DNA here is from genome assembly GCA_033557465.1 of Ichthyophis bannanicus. Classification (NCBI taxonomy): domain Eukaryota; kingdom Metazoa; phylum Chordata; class Amphibia; order Gymnophiona; family Ichthyophiidae; genus Ichthyophis; species Ichthyophis bannanicus. Next base: position 63,788,212 of record CM066048.1, read on the forward strand.
GCTTCTTGGAGCAGCTGGTTCATGAACCGACCAGAGGGGAAGCCATATTAGACCTAGTCCTTAGTGGAACACCAGATCTAGTGCAAGAGATAAGGGTGTTGGGGCCACTTGGCAATAGTGATCATAGCATGATCGCCTTTGATTTAATTAGTGGAGGAGGGATAGTAAGGAAATCCACAGTACTACCTTTTAACTTTCGAAAGGGAGACTATGATAAAATGAGGAAAACAGTTAAGAAAAAACTAAAAGGAGCAGTTGCAAAGGTTAAAGACGTACATCAAGCTTGGGTGGTGTTGAAAAATACTATCTTGGAAGCCCAGACCAGCTGTATTCCACGCTTTAAGAAAAGTGGAAGGAAGTCCAAAAAACTGCCAGCATGGTTTAAAGGTGAGGTCAGAGAGGCTGTTGTTGCCAAAAAAGCATCTTTCAGGAAATGGAAAAAAGAGCCAAACGACGAAACCTGGAAACAGCACAAGCACTGGCAAGTCAAATGCAAGGCATTGATAAGGCAGGCAAAGAGAGAATTTGAGAAGAAGCTTGCTGCGGAAGCAAAAATGCGAAATAAAGACCTTTTCAAGTACATTCGTAGCAAAAAACCTGTGAGAGAGTCAGTTGGTCCATTAGATGATAAAGGGGTTAAAGGAGCACTAAGAGGCGACAAGGTGATAGCGGAGAGACTGAATGAATTCTTTGCTTCGGGCTTTACTGAGGAAGATGTAGGGATGTTACCCATGACTGAAGTGGTATTTAAAGGTGCGGAAGAATTGAAGAAAATATCGATACATCGGGAAGATGTCTTACAAACTATTAGATAAACTGAAGAGTAGCAAATCACCTGGGCCGGATGGTATACATCCAAGGGTGTTGAAAGAACTGAAATATGAGATTGCAGAACTGCTATCAGTAATCTGTGAACTATCATTAAAATCATCTCTAATACCTGAAGATTGGAGGATCGCCAATGTAACACCAATTTTTAAAAAGGGTTCCAGGGGTGATCCGGGAAACTACAGACCGGTGAGCCTGACGTCAGTACCGGGAAAAATGGTAGAAACCATCATAAAGAATAAAATTACTCAGCATGTAGATAGTCACAACCTAATGGGAGACAGCCAACATGGCTTTAGACAAGGAAGATCTTGTCTTACTAATCTGTTATGTTTTTTTGAAGGAGTGAATAAACAGGTGGACAAAGGTGAGTCGGTTGATATTGTGTATCTGGACTTTCAGAAAGCCTTTGACAAGGTCCCTCATCAGAGACTTTTGGCAAAACTAAAGAGTCATGGGATAGGAGGCAGTGTACTATTGTGGATCAGGAACTGGTTAAAAGATAGAAAGCAGAGGGTAGGGCTAAATGGCCAATTTTCCCAATGGAGAAAGGTGAATAGTGGTTTACCCCAGGGATCTGTGCTGGGTCCGCTGCTTTTTGACATATTCATAAATGACCTGGAAAGTGGAATAACGAGTGAGGTTATCAAATTTGCAGATGACACAAAACTATTTAAAGTTGTTAAAACCCAAGAGGATTGTGAAAAATTGCAAGAGGATCTTGATAAATTGGAAGACTGGGCATCAAAATGGCAGATGAAATTTAATGTGGACAAGTGCAAGGTTATACACCTAGGGAAGAACAACCCAAACTATGGTTACACGATGCAAGGTTCCACATTAGGAACCACCACCCAGGAAAAAGATTTAGGCGTAATTGTGGATACCATGTTAAAACCCTCGGCCCAGTGTGCAGCGGCGGCCAAGAGAGCAAATAGAATGCTAGGTATGATAAGGAAAGGAATGGAAAATAAAACAAAAGATATTATAATGCCTCTATATCGTTCCATGGTGAGACCGCACCTTGAATACTGTGTGCAATTCTGGTCGCCGTATCTTAAGGATATAGCAATTTTAGAAAAGGTACAGAGAAGAGCCACCAAAATGGTAAAGGGGATGGAAGGATACTCCTATGAAGAAAGGCTAAAAAGGTTAGGGCTCTTTTTAACCTGGAAAAGAGACGGCTGAGGGGAGATATGATAGGAGTCTATAAATTAATGAACGGAGTGGAACGGGTAAACGTAGATCGATTGTTTACCTTATCAGAATATAGAAGGACTAGGGGACATGCAATGAAGCTACAGGGTAAACTATTTAAGACTAATAAAAGAAAATATTTTTTCACTCAACGTGTAATCAAACTCTGGAATTTGTTACCGGAGGATGTAATAAAGGCTGTTAGTGTAGCTGGGTTTAAAAAAGGTTTGGACAAATTCCTGGAGGAAAGGTCCATAAACCATTATTAAGAAGTGACCGAAGATATCAATGCTTGACCCAGTACAAGCATTGTGGAACTTGTGTCTCTTGGGGAAACTGCTAGGTACATATGACCTAGATTGGCCACGTTTGGAAACAGAATACGGGGCTTGATGGACCTTGGTCTGACCCAGTATGGCATATCTTATGTTCTTATGACTTACAATACTGAGAATAAAAATTTCCAGGACACTTGATCAAATGTTTTTTCAGCATCAAGTGAAACTAGCAGCGCCTCTTCCCCCGACCTTCTTGCCTTCCAAATTACATTTAACACCTTCCTGATGTTATCCGCCACCTGCCTTCCTAGTATAAAACTTGCTTGGTCCTCATGAACTAATTTCCCCAGAAATTTGTTAAGCCTCATCGCTAATACCTTTGCTAATAGTTTCGCGTCAATATTTAAAAGCGAAATTGGCCGATACGACGCATACTCCTGCGGGTTTTTCCCTTCCTTATGTATAAGAGTAATGCCTGCCCATCCCATCGTATCCGCCAATTTCTCCCCACTGCGGGGCATATTGAATACCCTTGTTAATGGTTGCACCAATAAGCCTCCAAATTTCTTGTAAAACAACGCTGACAGGCCATGCAAACCTAGAGCCTTTCCTAGCTTCATATCCTTAATTGCCCTTAACACTTCCTCTGCTCCAATCTCCCTATCTAACATCTGCTGGTCCTCTTCTGTCAAACGTGGCAGCCCCACCCCTCCCAAATAGATATGGATTGCTTCCTCAGGTCCCTCCGATTGGGCCATATAGAGCTTCTGATAAAACGCTACAAACTCTTCTCTAATTTGGTGGTCCTCCTGCACCACACCCCCCTACTTCTAATCTGCGTGATCCTATTCCATTCTTTTCGCTTTTTTAGCTGCCGTGCCAGATATTTCCCCGCTTTATTACCCTCTTCAAAGAAGTTCTGCTTCAGCAACTGCATATGATGCCTAATCCGGTCCGGCTCTAATGCATTCAGCTTAGCCCTCAATTCCAATACTGCTCCTTGATGCTGCCCATTACCCCCCCTCACATCCTTTCCCTCCAGTATCCCTAATTGGTGCCTTAACCGCCATTCCTGTTCCTCTCGCTCCCTTCTTATCCGTGCTTCCCACTTTACCAACACCCCTCTTACCACTACCTTGAAAGCATCCCACACTACTCCCTCTTTTACCCCTCCCTCCCCATTCTTCTCAAAGTATTCTGGAATTAATAGTTCTACCTCTTTCACCACCCTACTGTCCTCCAGCAACCCCTCATTGAGTTTCCAGTATTGCCCCCCTTTGTTTTCACCCCTCACCCTCACCTGTACTACCACTGGTGCATGGTCTGACCACGTTATTGGCTCAATTCCTCCTCCCTTTATCCTGCCCGCCAATTCCTTCCCTACCCATATGGCATCAAGCCTAGAATATGTGCCATGCACTGCCTAAAAAAAGAACTGTCGCCTACCTGGATTCAGCAAGCGCCAAGCATAGATCAAATCATTCTCTTTCACAAACCTATGATATCTCTGTCTATCCTTCCCACGCCCTTCACTCTTTCCAGTCGTGTCTCTCCCCACCTCCCAGGGCATATTGAAATCCCCACCACAGATCACCGCCCCAGCACCCATTGAGGCAACTTCCCTACTCCTCCCAAAATTCTCTCTGGGACCCCGTGGGCGCATACACATTTATCACACAAAACCACTCCCCAATTTTCACCCGCATCAGTAAGTATCTCCCCCCCTTATCCCTGATCACCGTCTGCACTTCTGTTTTAAGCATCCCACTAATGAATACCGCCACGCCACCTTTCTTCCTTTCCCTTAGATTGGAAGCATAAACACACTCCCTATAACCTTTAGGTTGCACTACCGATTCATTTATTTATTTATTTATTTAACATGTTTTGTATCCCGCCTTTTCCTTCAATCAAAGCGGTTAATACAGCACAAAGTTAAACAAAGGTGAGGGAAACATACATTGCATTATCATTACATCACAACAAAACACTAGGAGTACAAACAGGGAACACAGTACATAACTTACATTACATTACCTTACATTAACTACAAACAGCATATCGCTGAACAGAATGAGCATATAGCAGCAGATAGTGGGTCTCGCACGGTCCACCGCCTAAGGGCCACGCCAAAGGGCCCTCTTGCGAGGCCCTCAGGCGCGGGCCCGCAAGGCACGGGCGCGCCATTGCTGAAGGACCAAGCAGGAAGTCAGCCCTCACATATGGGTGACGTCGACGCCGACGGAGCCCTTGTGCGGAGCATTTCCCCAGCTTTCAAAGAAAGCCTTTGGGAATTGCAGCGCGCATGCGCGGTCCCCTTCCCGCCCAAGGGTGCCATCTTGCTCAGTCTTCTTTTTTCCACGGAGCCCGACGGACGTAGTTCATTTTTTGCCGAGGAAAAAGTTGATTTTCCTATTTTTTGTACTTCTCCTTCGGTTCGACGCCGGATCCTTTTCCCGCCTGGGCCCGATAAGCCAGTATCGAGCCCACTCTCTCCTTTTTCGGTTTTTGTCCTGCGAGACTAGCGTTCGCGCCATTTTTTCTTTTTTCACTGGCAGCCCTGTCTTTTGACCTCGCAGGGGCCCTTTTTCCCCCGATGGCTGCCAGCGGGTTTAAAAAGTGTGATCGGTGTAAGAAACTTATGTCTCTTACCGACACACATGACTGCTGCCTCCGCTGCCTCGGACCCGATCATGACCCGATGATTTGTGGTCCGTGTGGCAAAATGTCCTCGAAGGCGTTGAGTTGGCAGCACCAGAAGGATAGGATCTTCTCTGACTCCGCGTCCGGACGGGCCCTGACCTCGTCAGAGGCCTCAATGTCTCAGGACTCCGGCCCCGAGCAGCGTCGAGGTTCCTCTGAGTGGGGGTCTCCTTCGCGGGAACAGCGCAGGAAGAAGAAACCCGCGAGGGCGGCGTTGGTGGACGCTCCTGGTTCCTCGAGAGCCAGGTTGCATAGCCCCGATAGCCGTCACGGGTCTTCGGAGTCGGAGAGACCTGCCAAGCAAACTCGTCTCGAGATGGAGTCTCCTGGACACGTGAGTGCTGTAGTCCTCGTGGACTCTCCTCCAAGGGAGCCGACGTCGGGCCCGACGCCCTCGAGGCCCGAGTCGGGGGCTGCTGGGTCTCCTGAGCTCGGACTCAGATTGACGGCCTTGGAGAGCAGCCTCACTGCCTTCATGGAACAGCAGCGGGCATTGATCGCCGGTCTCACCGGTGCATCTGCCCCGACCACCGGGACATCGACGTCCAAGTCGACCCTGGAGGCCGAGCCGATCCTCGAGTCCATGCGGGCTCGAGTCGATCCTCGGCCACGGTCTCCCTCGGCCTCCCGTTCGGGACCGAGGTCGTCGACGCCGGTACCCTCGGCGTCGGGGCAGATGGCATCAGTGCCCGCCCGACCGGAGCCGCTCGATTCCTCCTCCGAGGAGTCGGGCTGGGAGACGGAGGACGAAGAGTCACCCGACACCTATCAGACTCGGTGTGTCCCATCGGACTCGCCGGAGTCCGAACCTCAGAGACGATCCCTACCGGAGGATACCCGGTTCTCGGACTTTGTGCGGGATATGGCCAAGGCCTTGGCCTTACCCGCGGATCCCGAGGAGGAGCCTCGAGCCGAGGAGCTCGAGGCCCTCCAGTATGACTCTCCCTCGAAGGAGGCCTTTACTGTACCGGTTCCTCCGATGCTGGAGCGGCTGCTCTTCCGCATGTGGGAGACCCCGGCCTCGACGCCGGTGTTAAGCAAGCGGGTCGATTCCATCTATCGAGTCCGCAAGAGCCCCGGGTTCCAAAAGGCACAATTACCGCACCACTCCATGGTTGTGGAATCGGCCATGCATCGACTGAAAAGTCAGAAGATGCACTCCTTGGTGCCTCCCGGCCGGGAGGCCCGGAACCTGTATGCCCTCGGTAAGAAGTGCTTCCAGGGCTCTATGCTTGCTTGATGTGTCCAGACATACCAGCTCTACATGGGCATGTATCTCCGAGACCTGGCAAAGGAGATTGCCGGGTTCTCTGCTGGTCTCTCCGAGGAACCTTTGCAGAGGTTCCTGGCCTTGTCAACCGGTATTAGAGAGTTCTCAAAGTTTATCTCTTGAGCAGCCTACGATGGCTTTGAGGCTTCGGCCCGAGTAGCCGGGGCCGGCATCGGTGCCCGCCGACAGGCTTGGTTACAGTCATCCGACCTCGAGCCATGGGTGCAGGACAAGTTGGTCGATGTCCCCTGCCGAGGTGAAAACCTCTTTGGCAAGCCCATGGCTGAAAAGGCTGCAGAACTCGAGACCGAGACTCTGACCAGGACTAGGCTGTCCAGAAAAACCTCTGCCCCTTCTCAGAAGAAGAAGGGCTCGGGAAAAAAGACCTTTTACCCGAGGAAGTCATCTGCCTATAAACAATACCCTCATTATCAGGCCTCTGCAGCTCCCCAACAGGGTCAGCAGGCCAAGGGGCAGGGTCCTGGGCCCCGTAGGCAGAAGGCCCCCAAGCCACCAACACCGGCCCCTGCTCAGCAGGGTGGGGGTTTTTGACTCAGAAAGCATAGCCTCTTCTCCTCAGCTGGCTTCTCTCAGCACAGGAGGCCGGCTGGCCCACTTTGCCCACAGGTGGTCAGCCGTCACATCAGATACCTGGGTGCTTCATATAGTCCAAAAGGGCTATCTTCTCCATTTTCACCAGGTACCTCCCTCCTATTTTCCAGGGGAGCCTTCAAGACTTCCTCTGCACAAGGACCTACTCCTTCAGGAGTTAGAAAGTCTGCTAAAGGAACAGGCTGTGGAACCCGTGCCCTACCACCTGAGAGGTCACGGCTTTTATTCCAGGTACTTTCTGGTACCAAAAAGAACAGGAGGCCTCAGACCCATCCTAGACTTGCGCAACCTCAACGAGTTCTTGGAGAGGGAAAAGTTCAAGATGCTTACCCTTGGAATCCTGCTGCCCTACCTCCAGCAGGGAGATTGGCTATGCTCCTTGGATCTAAAGGATGCTTATACTCGCATCCTTATTCATCCAGACCACAGACAATATCTCCAATTTGTTGTGGGAGGAAACCACTATCAGTACAGAGTACTACCCTTTGGCCTGACCTCCGTACCCAGGGTGTTCACCAAGTGCCTGGCAGTGGTGGCGGCCTACCTAAGGCTTCAAGGTCTTTTTGTGTTTCCGTACCTGGACGACTGGCTCATAAGGGGCCAGTCTTCCCAGGAGGCCAATCAAGCCACCCTTCGCACTGTGGCTCTGCTTCAGCACTTGGGGTTTGTCATAAACTTCACAAAGTCTACTTTGTTCCCGTCCCAGAACTTAGAATTCATAGGAGCAAGGCTGGGCACTCTTCAGGCGAAGGCTTTTCTGCCAATGGACAGAGCCCACAGGCTGATGGATCTGGCCAGGCAGTTTCACAGCAATTCCCTGGTCTCTGCCAGGCAATTCCTGAGACTACTCGGCCATATGGCTTCCACGGTTCATGTCACCCCCAATGCCCGCCTGCACATGCGGCCTGCTCAGTGGAGCCTTCGCACTCAGTGGCATCAGGCCACAGGGA